>JAGFBZ010001630.1:1487500-2975000 GCA_018398805.1 Hirundichthys speculiger | reverse complement strand
GCGTGAGATTTTTTTTTGCTATTTATTTAATGGGTCCAGAGGATGTTACCAGAGACTTTGATGTCATACTCATGTTATGTTATTACCCCGGTCCGCGGTAAAATTGTGAAGTACTGACCGGTCCGCAGTTACAAAAAGGTTTGGGAACACTGGCTTAGATGACAGCATTTTAATGTTTTAAGGAGATACATTGTGGTACTATGTTATAATGATGAATTATAATTAACACTTGACAGACCCGTGACTGTTTAGCGATTTGAAAAGCGTCCTGGACCCTGGGTTGCAAGAACTCTGCAAGATTCATCAATAAGGTCACTTTCTCCGGGCGGTGGGCTTTCCAACACGACTTCCACCCGTCACAACACACTTGAAGATATAAACCAAAAAAGGCTAAAAAAAATCTTTAAAGGTGATTCAGTATCCAGCTATTTTGGCAACAGGAAGTCCAGCAGCCTCGACTCAAACCCCTGAGGATCACCGTGACCAGCCGGCATGTCGCTGTCCAAGGTACCCCAAGATGAACGATCGGCAAATATCAACAAAGGCTCATATTTCTTTTTTGTTTAATAAATTATACACTGTGATTCCTCCAACATCATGATTTGGGAGTTTTGTAGCTGCCTTTAATTCCTCTCGCACCAACATAAAAGTGTAAAAGGGTTTCTCTTATTACATAAAAAAAAACCTCCCTGCATGCAAATGTTAAAGCTGGTTTCAACAAGTCGTGATGCTGCGAAAAGAATTTCTCTCAAAGATAATTAAAAAAAAAAACTTCATCTTTTCCAAACTGACAAAGCAAACATCAGCCCCTCAAATAATGTGTAGAAACACTGAAATGAAAACGACAGTAATGAATAAATAAAATCAGAGCAGTGATTGATCCAATCAAAGCATCACCTGTGTGCCGAACCTCACGGGAAGGTAAAACAGGTGAGACAGGTAATGCTCGTCGGAAAATAAGTGACGGGCGGCTGAAGCAGCCGAGCGACAGCGTTCACAAGCAGGTGGCTGAGGCTTTTATTGTTAAATTCAATCTGTCAAAACAGAAAAGCAGAGACCAGAGAAGTTACTGTCAGGGAGATCTCTCATGGCGCGCATCATCGAGGCCCTTTGTTGCTGGAAAACTTCATAAATCTTCACTTTTTTCTCGCCGCCTCTGCAGGACTCTGAATATTCAAACCCCCAGAAACAACCGTTAAAGCGAGCCAAGTGATTTTAGGACAAACAGGAAACCTTTGCTTTCAAGTCTTTGGGAAGCCGGGAAATGGCCTTTGAGGTAGTGCTGGGCGGTATGACCAAACATTTATATCACGGTATTTTTCAAAATTATATCGGTTTCACGGTATATCACCGTTTTTTTGCTTTTTTTTGAAGGCACAACTGGGTGTTAACCACATTTTCTAATCATTTAGAGGAATTGCTGCAGTAAATTGTCTTAGAATGATCTATTTTACTGTCAGGAGGAGTGAATATTGTAGAAAAACATTCATATCTACACTAGTATTAATACAGGTTTGCATGGCCTCACAAAATGATGCTATTTACAAAGAGGTGGCACTCGTTATTCTGATTAAGTGAAGGAATCAGAATGAATGATAGTTGCAGTTAAAATACAGAATCCTTTTATTTTTCTAATTTTGCAAACAACTTGAAAAAACATATTTAGTACAAAATCAACATTAACTACACAATGTAAACAACGTTCTCGAGATATTTCAACAAATTAATAGTAAACAAAGTATGCAACTTGCAATATTCAAGCTTTGAAAAAAAAAAAAAGGATTATCCTGTAGCAGCATATAAACAATATTCACACATTACAACTTTATGGACAAACTAAATATATAATAAACAATAAATAAGGCCTGAAGCCATCTTTCTCCACAGAACTTAGCGGTACCATGTCTTTCGCTAAGTGGACAGTGATTGCGTTGGTTTTTTCGATCCACCGTTTACTTTTTTTTATCATAGGCAGCGCCGCTAGCAAACGTGTCTTTAATTGTCATCAGACTTGACTTTTCTACAGCAGAAACATTACTAGCGTTAGCCGCAGAGGACGCAGACCTCAGCTTCATGCATTCCTTGTATTCTACCTAGGGATGGGCATAATTAAGCGATTAATAGATGAGTGATCATTAAGAATTTGGTCGAAGATATTTATTTTCGTCGATAAACCAAATGTTTTTTTTGTTTGTTTTTTTTAAACAATCCGAATGTAGGTTATCAGTGCACGTCCTCAAACAATGCGATGCATTTCGCTGTGCCACCGATAGAAATTTGGCAGCAGGGGGCAACATTTCACCATCACCCTACCCTGGCTGGCCTCAGTTGTTACATGAGAGCTTCTGTAGGTCATCGTCTAATCATAAAGCGGTCATGGCGAAGTGTGGCGTGGGACCATTTTCGTTTAGAAAATGAGCAAGTGTACTGCAATCACTGCAATGCAAATTACAAATACAATTAATCGACAACGACAATGATGTATCACTTGAACAACGCGCATCCAAGCCTTGTAAAGGACGGTGGAGGCGGTTCATCTCTATCTCAGCCTAGCCTAGCCTAGCCTAGCCTCAACTCGGTGTTAGCACGGACCAGAAGGAGCTGCAGTGCACATCGAGCACACAACAAGCACATCTTTTTAAGAATCTTTTTAAGAAACAAAAAGCCTGTAATACTGGCGCCTTGATATAAATTGTCCTTGTTAAGTAGTCTCCTCAATATCTCCTCTTTTATTATCGTTGTTTTTTTTTAAGAAAAGAAACAGGAAATGTCACGTTATTCTCGACCACGAACATCAGGGCCACTGAACACATCCAGGCATGCGCGGGTCATAGCAACCAGGCCATAGCAACCAGGCCAAAGGGGGAAACAAATGTCACGCCGATATCGAGAATAATTGTGATAGTTTTCAATATAAAAATGTTAATGATTAATCGATTATTAATCATTAATTCTCCCGACGATCGACGAATAAATCTTTACCGAATGCTCATCCCTAATTCAAACAAATGTTAGCGGCTTAGGTGGTGCAGCAGATTGCTGGTGTAGCCTCCCGCGGCTACAACTGTAGCTCGGCAACATTTTCAGATTATTGTAGTTTGTTGGACGTCGTCTTTTTTAAATCCAAAGAACTTCCACACGACAGACACGGCTCCTCGTTTAGGAAGAAGTTCCTCAGTCTCATGTTGCCATTCTGAAGCTTAACCGTTAGCTTAACACCGTTTAACCATAAACTAGTAGCTTCAGCGTTGCCAGGTGGGAAATATAGGATTATCGTACCAGAGACTCAAAATTATCATATTTTTAAGGGGAAATTATTGTAATCTGTCATAAACAAAATAACAAGCCCAATGATGCGCTATAGTCAAATATAATCACTCTAGTGATAAATATCGTCCCACCGGCACTCACAGCTTAGTGGCGTCAGAACTGAATGGGTTAACGGCACCACATCAGCCCCAACTCACAGTTGCGTTACACTAATGTGCCCCCCAAAAACAAATTAGAGGTGGGAACTAAGAGCAATATTATGACGCCTGGAGGCAATTTTGGAGAGATTTTTTTCCCTTGCTTATTCTCCTCTGCTTAACGTTTTAAATCTCGCTCGCTCGACTTCCTGATCTGGTCCTGACTGGGAGCACCTCGTAGAGCGGGCGCAGCTGACCATTCAACCTATCATGCTAGTTGTTCTGAGACAATCACTTGTAGCTCACGCTAAGCAAAGCACGATTGGCTGGAAACATGTCACATGGGAACAGATGCCTTCAGGGTTCACAAAAAACTCTCCGGCAGACAGTTGCGGCCGGCAATAATTTATAAACGGTCAAATTATCGTACATTTGGCCTTTTTTTTTTGGATTATTGATCATACATCATACAGAGGGCCAAATTATTGTACAAATACGATAATCATCGTACACCTGACAACGCTGAGTAGCTTGTTGTGCCTCCAGTGCAACTGCAAAACAGTCCCCTGTCAAACAATGTTCTGCGGCACTTACGTTCCGCCGCGCGGCGTTCTCAACGTTGTGTACGCTACAGTACATACTCACCGATGTTACGGTATATGAAAATTCATATAATAAGAAAAATAAACACCGGTATTGGATATGAACCGGATACCGCCCAGCACTACCGTGAGGTAAAGTCCTCTGGTACACCTTATATTTAAGTGTGTCCTGTGCATTAACTCGTCAAAAAAAAAAAAAAAAAAAAAAGACTTCCTGAAATATATGCAGAGAAAATGTAATGAGACAACCGGTCTCTCCTCTATTTAAGCAGCGTTACCAGGGGCCATCACTCAGCACTTCACATGCTCTCGGAGCTTGCCCATCTATACAGTTTACTGGCTACTAATGATGGAAATGTTTGCCCTTGAAATCTCAGTTAATAAGCAGCTATGCTATGACATCCATGATTAGATCATCCAGCGCTGTCACATCTCATCGTGAGAAGGATGTCACCAGACAAAACGGAGAAGTGGGTGCAGGCGGAGGATCTTTTCCTCAGACACACAAACGTGGGCTCCTTCTCCTCTTCAGCAGCGCTGCAACAATGCAGGCCGGGTTAATCTCGGGTAACGGCTTCCTGGCCGGGATTAGAAAGCTGCAGTATTATAACCCTGATGTGGCATGAAGCCCCAGCCCCCCCCCCCCCCCCCCCCCCCCCCCCCCCCCGCACAGGTTGGACACACAAGACAGACGTCTTCTCAGATGAAGTAACCGCAGGCGAGGATGAGATCGAGTCTGTAATGCAGCGTTTGCTGAGATTTCCAGTGCATACTGTAAGAAATTAGCATGAATCTGCTCCCCATGGGAAATGCTTAAAGACACAGCTCGAATTGAAAATAGGCGACCGGCGTGCGGCGCACCATCCCCCCACCCTGCAGCAGGCTGGTCATCTGAGTGTGACTGGCACGCCAGAGATCCCGGTGATGGATGGACGGTCAGGCAGATGCTCCGAATCTTTTGGTTCGCGCCCCGCCTGCCACTCACTGATCACCTGCATCCACCTCCATCTGCCATCCGCACGGATGGAAAGAAAGATAAAAAAAAAAAGGACTCAAAGCTCTAACAATGCAGTTTTCGGTGGCTGGCCAGGTTTTATGCTCTCAATTCTTTTTTTTCACATGAGCTACTTCTCATTGTGAACTCTTCCACGCCTCCCATGAAAGAGTTGTATGGATGAAGAAGAAGATGAATGCCTCTGCCGGAGAAAAGTAATGCTGGTATGAAAGAGAAAGATTCAATGAGCGATCTGCGGCTGAGATAGAGCGAGACCTCGGACGGCCCCGCCACGCGTCTCCGGCAGCAGATCTGATGCAAGTTCAATTAAAGCTTTTCAATGAATATAGACTTTTTTTTTTTTTTTAAGGCAGCGTTACCGGTTGTCGAGGTGATGCAGATGATGCATATTTTCCGGCTGGCAGTCAGTCAAGGTGAGCGTTTCACCTTGCTCGTGTCACTGCCGCCTCAGTGAGAGAAAGGGGCTTGTGCTCGCGTGTCTTTAAAGATGGCGTTGAATAATGCAGCTGCTTCCTTTCTGTTGCTGGATCTGCTTCTTCCCTGACTTTCCCTGCCAAACCGCCCGGAAACACGGCACTTTTAAAACCCAAAGATCAAATAGCGGTCCAATAAAAAAAATATATACCGTATTTTCCGGACTATAAGCCGCTACCTTTGTCCCACCTTTCAAACCATGAGGCTTATAGACCTTTTTGGGCCAGCCCCCCGGAAGTACCCCGTCCGCCATTGGCGTACTGTGTTTGTGCTACAGAGCGACACTTTCACCGGCTCGCAGATTAACCAGAGTTTTTCTCTTTCTACAAATAGATATTTTTATAATGTCGAGTTGGTCGAGTGGGAATACATGTTCCATCATAAACTGTGCCAACAATGGCGTGAAAATTCAACAATGGAAGAAGAAAGTATGTGAAATACACAAGCCTTTACTGCACGAAGACTGCCTTGTTTGCATCCATACAGTTTGCACCGATTTCCTGGGCGCACCGACAACCAAGAAGTTTGGAAGACGTGGGTGAAAAATATCAACAGAAAGGACTTTAAAATAAATAAAATAAATAAATAAAATCCAGTGAGGATGAGCTGGACACCTCCATGTAATAAACCCCAGGGCCCCGAGCGAGCCTATCCGATTTCAGCCACTTATCCTATCCTGAATGCCTATAAAACAATGAATGAATGAAATAAGGAGAATGATGAAATAAATTAAATATAACATTACACATAGCCTAATTTACCGCTAGCGTTAACGTTACAGTAGCATAATCTTTATGGCTTGTTGACATTGGCAGCGTTGCATTTTTCACGTATTCCCACAGTTTTTAGTGTTTGATTATCGGAATAGATCATGCTATTTCCATAAACAATCATTAAAAACAGCGATAAACTACCTTCATCTGTAACTGGAGGTCACTGCCTAACATCATCAATCCAAGACATGTCTGCGTTATCAGTAACAGATGCTCCACGCTGCTGTGTTTGGATTAGTTGGTGGAGCACCGTACACTCCAGTTATGGCGGGGCCACTAGGGGGCGCATGTCCACAATTTTTAAGTCGAAAAGGTGTATACAATGATGCAGCTTTTCAATGAATTTTTCTTCAGCCCTCAGGGGGCGCTCTAGCAGGAAGAGCAAAAACCAAAAACACACCAAGTAGTTAAAGGCTATTCTGTTTTTGTTCAGTAGCCTATGTTGGCTATGCTACTCTACATTCATTTAGCATCAATACCTGTTATTATTGGACAAACTGATTAATCCAGGTGTGTCTGACCATTGTAGCTACTCAGACACACCTGGATTTATCAGTTTGTCCAGTCAGTTTGTTGGTTCCCCAGTGAATTTCAGGATTCTGAGTGGACCCGCCGCAGAGGTAAGGTTTTAATCACAGATGTGGACCGGACGCAGCGTGGAGCCAGCAGGTCCGCGATCCGGCTCCAAAGCAGATCTGGCACTGAGTGCAAGTGGACTACGAAACGGGTCTGTTTCACGGGTCCATTCTGGATGTCTTTGCTATGTGGGGGGTTTCAGTACACAGGAGGAGGAAAAATCAGTTCAGGTATATAAATAAACACTTATGGTACAAAATCTTATTTCTCAACCTGGATACCGGCGGCTTATAGTCCGGTGCAGCTTATATGTGACAAAATATATATTTTAATGGCTTATATTCAGGTGCACTTTATAGTCCAGAAAATACAGTAAATAAATTAATTTTAAAAAGAAAAAAGAAAAAACAAGAGATATGATGACATATCTGGGAATGTTTCGCTCTTTACAGTCGATTAAGCTCCCTGCTCTGGAACACCGAGGTGTAATTTAGCTTTTATTATCAGGAAAACACACACATCCTCCATCATGGTATTATTACTGTACGACTATTAAAAGACTAGATGATCCCTCCACACATAAAAATCACCAACTCAAAATGAAGCAGCAACTCCAGCTCAGGGTGTGTTTTTTTATCCTTCACGCCATGTTGATTTTCACCACTAAGAAGTAGATTTGGGGCTTGTTGCTTTGCTGTGTTTTGAGCAGTCTTACCTGCGCCGTGCGCGCCCCTGACAGGCTGGGATTGTGCTTTATACCGCCGAGGACGGCGATCGTGCTGCCTCGGCACATTTCCGTTACCAGCGCAGCTTCAGCCTGCTTTAGTTATCCTGTCACACAGGAGCAAAGATGGATGTTCTCAAATACTTACATCTGCAATGTAATGCAACACTTGTGGACGTGCACGAGGCACCGGATCGGAACGGAAAAATAAAGCTGCTTTTCTCTAACGGCCTGGTTGCTCGTCCTCAGCTCGTCGCTGAAGTCAATAACAGCAGCAGAGGCTTTAATCAGCCCACTTGGAATTTAAGATTTTTTTTTTCTTTTTTTATGATAGTTTGAATTTGACTCAAAGCTAAATGGGACAGTAAAAAGAGCTTATGTTACGTTCATTTCAGCTCTTTCCTGCTGCAGGACCTGCGACTCTGGCCTCAACGTTGGGAGCCCATTCTCGATATCGGCGTGACGTCACGCACCATGTGATCAGCCATGGTTACACTTCCTGTTTTAGCGTCAGGGGGCAAACAAAATTGCAGATTTCAAAGCATTGTTCCTTCAGTTATTTCCATTTTAGCGTCTTTATTGTATCTTAACTCAGTTTGGCGATCGTCACTGGTGCCTGTGGTGGCGAGCATGGCTTACCAGTATCAGGATGAGTTGAAGCCAGAGGCTTTAGCGAGGTTAGCGACCAGGATCTGGTCGCCCAGCATGTGAAGGGACGAATTTATAAAGCCAGACTCCACACATGACAGGAAGTTGATGGCTCCTACTGGTGAACACGACACGGACACTTTTGCGGTACAGTGTTTTTTGTAATCGCTCCGAGTTTGAACTCTGGCTTTTAGATTTTTTGGAGCATTAATAAAGATCTCACAGCAGTCCACGATGGAAGTGAGCCGCGGAAAAATTGCCTTGAAGACTGGCGGTATTGTCTGAAAAAATGGTGTCCCTGTTCTGGTATTTTATCATGAACCCCAGCTTCCAGTAGATGAGGTCGACCCACTTCCAAAAGTAGTCGATGGCTGTTGTTGTGGGGATGCCTTTCACCTGCGAACTATGCCTTAGTTTCACCAATGTGATGAAGAGCTGGTCTATATGAGGTAGACTTGCTGCATAGAAATGAATTCAGGAAACCAAACAGGCTCAGTAGCCCCGCTAGGAATCATATAAAATGACAAATGTGGCTGGCGAACACACAACAGTCCTTCACCATCTTTCCCCCTATCGTAAACTGCACCAATTTTTTTAGATATCACCAGAAAAATACGACGAAATCAGACACAAGAGGCACACATGTAAAATGCATCGGCTTCGCTAGCAATAGTGAGCGTTTGTTTTCCCCCTTGGCCTGGTTGCTATGACCCGCGCATAGCATAGCTATGACCGTTAACCTTTAACGATTAATAACCGTTAACCGGTAAGTCCGGGAGGGTTGGCTGCCGCGATGTTGCGCGCGTTGTCGTGGACGCATGCGGACACTTCCCCGTGTATACCCTCGCGGCAATGTGTCGCCGTCAGCTTGTCGCAGAGATGCCACCGTCACTTTTGATTTATACTAGCGCGGTCTCCGCTGTGTTATTCCACGCCACAACGCAAGAGCAACAATCACAAACTAGCTAAACTTACTTACTAAACTTATCTCTTGCGTTTTTCCACTTCCTCACCGTCTCAGCCGTATCCAGACCCACATTCACCGCTATCTTCCTCCATGAATTACTAGAATATGTGCTGTCTTTGTAGTGAGGAGAACCAGAATCGTACAGATGTGGGTACTTCCTCATTTCTTCAATGACGCGCTCTTTTCTACGCGGATGTAGAATTGACCAATCAGAGGCCTGTTGCACTGGTTGACACGCCCCCACGAGTTGATTGAATTACGTAGCTTAAAAACAAAATTGACCGTTAGTATTTATCGGTTAGAGTTACTGTTATCGGTTAACGGTTAAACGGTTAACCATGTGCATCCCTAGTTCAGTGGCCTGGATGTTCGTGGTCGAGAACCAGTTTGCAGAACTGCAGACAAAAATGCCTTTCGTTCGGTCTAGCAGCATGAAATGCTGTAACATTTCCCGAGAGAACAATCCAATATGGGCCAACACCTTATAATAAAGATCCCACTGTAATTAAAAACTGATAATCAAACACATGCTTGAATTTTCCTCATATCTCCGAAACAGCAGAAAAACATCTTTAATTGGGTCGTTGCTTTACAAGAAGCAACATCAATTGTTGTTTTTGTGTTTTTTTCAGCACTTGAATAATGAAACATGATGGACAGAAATGCAAAACAAATGTCATTCTGTCTCCTTAATGTAGGCAATATGTCTGAGGATAATTTGAGCTGGTACATTTTTTATTTTCCTTTTTTTTTTTTCTCCATGTGCATTTTTCATGACATTACAGCTTAGCCATTCAAAAGACATTTCTGTCAGAGCGTCTCCAAGTTTGACGGACCCTGCTGACAAACTTGGCTGAATATTAAGAGGCATTATGCTTACAAATTACAGGGCACTTTTTGTTACTTTCCACCTACTGTACCACCCGCGGTGAAAATAACGGGCAATTTCACCATCAAATCCGCAGCTATGGTATACAGGAAGACTGATAGAGCTTTTCAAGTCAGCTGCAAGTTGCCACTGTGCGTGTAGGTTACACCTTTAACATGTTTCAGTGCCCGTCTGAGGACCATGGTCAAGCTTTTCTGTCAGACACTTTGAAGGGTGTAAAAAAAAGACCTTCTGCTGCCGTAGACAAACATGCATAAGCAACATAATCTCATGCCAGAATGATACCTGTGAAGGCCAGCAGTGAAAAACATAGTGGTTTACAAATAAAGGCTCAAAGAAAGCTGAAATAACGACTTTCTGGGTTCCAAAAGTGTTACAGGATCACATCTGCCCTTTCAAATCTGCACATGTTGTTTCATGTACGGTGAAACTGTCACACAAGATCAAAAATAGTCGAATTATTACATTTCCAAAAACGTCACGTGCAAACATATTCTTCTGCCAACTGTGACGTGACTACATTTTACATTTTAAATGACATAATCCTGTCTCAAATGCGATATCGAACGATGACAGCTAAGGGTGCACGATAACTATCGGGCCGATAACAGGAAATTATGTTGCATTTCGATAGGTCCGATATCACGACGAATAGCCTCGATAACATATATATTTTTGTCAACACAGCAGTGTCTCGCTCCCTCTGAGACCCAAATAATAGGCAGTGAATGTTACGTTCAAGTGATGTCGGCATAATTAGAAAAACGATTTCTCAATCAGGAAAATCAAGAATACCCCCTCATGCCAGAAAACAACTCATTAACTCGGTCATAATTTTAGTAGTTGCTGACTTGAATTGATATTCGCAGTATTCTCCCACATGTTAAACATAAAAAATAGGAAAAAATAGAAAAGGCTGAAAGAACAACTAGCAAAAGGGGGAACAGAGGAATTTACGTTACACCTTGAATACAGCCTGCAGCACAGTGTACTGATCACAACAAACATGGTGGTGATAGTATGGAACTTCGTTAAAGTTTCTAAAGAAAACAGTTTGGTGGTTATTTGTGACGAATCCTCCAAGCGAAGGAGGGAAAAATAGCACAAGCTTTAATACGTCAAACCTGATCAGCCACCTGAAACATAACCGTCGCTTTTGACAGTTTTGAAATCGCCCTAACGTAATCTAATGCTAACGTCAGCAAGCCAGCAGCAAACAATTCACCGGGACTTACAAACATTTGCGAGGCTTTTGAAAAATCAAAAAATTTGCCAAAGATAACTTGTGTCAGTGCATTAATTTTCTATGTATATTTACTTTTTGTAAACGTCTGGAATGCATTTTTTTCAGTTTTCAGTTAATTTTGATGCATGTATTTCCATCAGTTCAAGGAGCCTTTATTTTTTATATCAGTCAGTAATGAACCTTATTTAAGTTGATGTGAGATATCAAATAGGTTTGTTTGATAGCTTTACGAAAATGTCTGAGAGGTTTGACAATAATTTTTCATTGGAAAAATAAATATCTGTTCATTTAAAGAGTCAAAACTATTTTTGGTTTTGTTCATCGTATTGATGTAATGATCTTAGGTATATGTGTGTGTTATCGGTTATCGGTATCGGCCTTTGGGAGCTGAAAGTTATCGGTCTTAAAAAACAGTTATCGTGCATCCCTAACGACAGCAACGTTCAATAACTCTTATTAACAGACGTGAGAGTTTAAACTGTGAACTGTCGAACCAGAGACCCAAGTTCAGCCTTATCAGATCCAACACCGTCCACCGGACTTTCAGCTTCTCCACTCGACTGTCAGTCGAAGAAAATAGTTGTTTTTGTTTGAAAAGCACACGGATGCTTCCCTGTACAAAACAACGGGCAAAGTGATGTTTTGAACATGTGGCCTTTCATTCGTGAGCTAATTTCCATACCCATTTGACTTCAAATGTCACTCGGTGAATGGCAGGGTCCATCCTGGTCGTATCTCCAGACAGCCAGAGACACGTGGACCAACAATCAGATGGTTCAGATGAGACGGGTCGTTAATGAGAGGCTGCAATGTGACGGCGCAAACAAAACGAGCAGAGGCTGTAATTTTAAATACATCTAATCCATTGAGCAGAGCAAGTCAATAAATATGTCAGATATACTAATTGTTTTAAGTGAACCTTAACCTTTGCTGAGTAATACGTAAGAGCGAAGCTGAATCCAGCTGGTGTCACTTACAGCCGCCTTATCACCTCCACCCGTTCAACTGCTCGTTAGTGCAAACAGATAATGAGCCAATCACACGGCAGCAACCCAGAGCGTACAGGCGCCAAGACGACTCGCTGAAGTCCAAACCGAAGAAGAAAGGAACCATGTGCTGCATGACAGCCTACCTGAGGACTGTCGCTGACCACGTCCGTCCCTTTATGACCATCTTCTGATGGCTCCGTCCAGCAGGATGATGCGCCACGATCATCTCAAACTGGTTCCTGGAACAATACGGCGAGTTCACCGGCCTCCGCAGTCGCCAGATCTCAGTCCAACAGAGCAGCTGTGGGAGGTTCTCGCCACGGACGTGCAGCTGCGTGACGATGCCGCGTCAATATGGACCAGAATATCTGAGGAATGCGTCCAACGCCATGTTGAATCCATGCAATGAAGAATTCAAGCAGTTCTGAAGGGTCCAAGCCGCTATTAGGGCTAGGGCTGTAGAGATACGATAATCTCACGATACAATATTCGGCTCACGATACGATATATATCGATATTCATCTTAAGATACATTTACATCATTTTCTGAAAGATTTTAAAGGGACAAATTGATTTTGGTGATATCTTGTGAGTGTTCCAATGACTTTGTTTGAATTAATTGAACTGAAAGCATCAATTACACATTATATGGCTGACAGGCAGCTTGTAAATGCTGGACTAAATGAATAAAAGACAACAGGATAGCGGGGCTCCATCGCGTTCATCATGCGCCTAAAGCCGGCGTTTTCCACCACTGAATACGGTCTCAAATCCTGACTAATAAAGTAGCAATGGACTCCGTAATTTTCTGCGACCTAGGTGAAGTAGATGGAAACTGGTGGCAACAACCGCCGTCACTGTCCAGCGTGGTTTGTTTCGGATCGCGGCGCAACTTCTTGGGCTAGCTGTCAGTTAGCATTAGCTTGTCCGGGTGGTGACGTTTCAGGTGGGCTCGCAGGTTGGTGGTATTTTACGTTTGTGTGACACAGCTTGCAAACCTGCACTTTGCAGGAAGAGCACCTGTGTGGGACACGGAGGTTTTGAAGGGAGCTTAAAATGTCAATACCTGCGGCTGAAATATCGATACTATCTGGGAAATAAAAAATCGATATATATCGCGGAATCGATAAAATTGCTCAGTTCTAATTAGCGAGGTGGACCCGATAAAGTCAGTGATCTTAGGTGAGCGTTGGTGAGGAACCTAGATCTGAGAGCTTTAGACGGTATGGTTCTGTATGGTTCTGAGCCGTTAGCTACCCTTAAAACTAAAAAAAACTGGCACAATGACCTAGATTATAATTTACACCACTCCAGATGATGTGGCCTCTGGTTGTATGACTTGGATTCTGTACACGATTTCATTTTTTTTTTTTCACTATTTTATTACGGATGTTTTACTGCTGTTTGTTAAAAATAAAACTCAAACAATGAAATATCCCAAACTGCCTAAAGCTTTTATATATATAGAGAGAGACAAAGATCTCAGCAGTGACATTTATTTATTTGTTTTTATTCTCTGCTCTTCACCATCCAGGGACATAATCCCAGTTTGCCTCTGCAGCTGGCGTCTAACTGAGTCACGCGTCAGCCCTGATTAGCGGCAGCGCTGGTCCGCGGGCCCCGTCCCTCTGCCAGAGCCAGGAGTGGAAAAGGCCAGGGCCACCACTTCCAGTCTGTGGATGTGACCTTGATGGGGTGTGATAGAGAGGAAGCGACACGATTCGCAATGCCACACAATATCTGTAACCTTCCTCCTCCCCGCGACGCACGCCGACGCCATCGAGCCGCGGCGCACACGCGCACGCACGCATGCACGCCGCGTCAACTCTGCCCTCTTGTTATTTCCAGCAGCCTCTTTCTTCATCTCGTCCGTTGCTCTTTGCATATCGGCTGGTGATTTCCTGTGAGCTCTGCGTTTCCCTTCCACGCTCACCAGCTGCCGCGCTCGTTTAAAAGACATATAAAGTAAGTGCAGCTCCGAGAGATAATGGCTCAAAGGAATCCCGCCATTAAGCTGAATGTGAAGTAATGTGATGTGCCACGCAGCCTAATACTATTAAGAGCTGTAAAATCATTTCTAATGTTACGTTGGAAATCATAACTCGTGGTATGTGGATGCTGCAGCAGCAGCGTGGCACCATTTTCCTCTTTTAAGATGCCGAAACCCCTTAAATCTGATTGGAAGCAGCGATGGAGGCAGATGTCTTGTGAGTCAGATCAGAGCAGCACAAAATACGAGGAAGATGGCACTGGAAGCCCCCAAAAATAGCAACTGGGTGATGAGTGAAGCCTTGGCAGGGACACGCCGTGTCAAAATAGAGCTGATAGGTAATGTGAACACAAATTTGTAACATTAAGCCGCAAATATGAACGAAGCGATTCCCAGGATAGTTGGGACGCAATTATAAGACGAACTAAAACTAAAAGTGTGACCAGCACCTTTTTTTTCTCCCAGTCTTGCACAGATTCACCGCACAGACTTCCCTGGTGTCAACGCAGCTCCCAGTTAGGAAACCAAGTGGCTCAAGAATGAAACGGCATTTAAGTGAGTCTGTCAGCTCAAAATAATGCAGCAGTGCCCAGGCAGAAGTCCAGGTGAAAACACTCTCCTCCTTCTTACCTGCCACGCAAAAATCAATCCGCCTTTTCAGGAAGTGCAGCGACAAAAGGTGTCAGGTTACAGTTTGGGTGGAATTTGCTAAACAAATGGGATCAACCAGACTCCTGCAGCAGAGCCCTGGACGCCTCCCCTCAGTTTACGGGTGAATTAATTTAATTATTGGGGAAACGTCCCGCTGTGATCTGACAGACTACCGTTCAAATGAACACAACCGAAGACATTTAAGGAGCAGACCAGCGGAGACACTTGTAACATCCGGTTTCTGCACAAACACCGATCTGTGCAGCCCGATTCACGGTTAATGATGCTGAAGTAAACCGTCTCCATCTATCCTTTTTACAGTCATCGAGAACTCGTGACTGTCTGTTTAGTTTAAGATGTTGATTACTGGCTGCAGCACCTCCTCAGGAGTGAACCCTCCACAGTTTTGGAGCAACATAATCTTCTTTATGGAGGCAGGAGCTCCATGGAGGTGTGGACTCTCCATGCACCTCCAATTCACAACTTTCTTACATTTTTATTTAGGTTCATTGTGGATCTGCTTTTTTTTTTTTTTTTTTTTTTTTTTTTTTTTTTTTTTTTTGCAGATGATGTGGCAACTGCTTGACTCTACTACTATATCTCCCATGTCTCCTCTCCTGGCCAGTCCTCTGGCACAGAACATGAAATCCTTCTCAATAATAAATGGGCTTCCTCGAGCGTTTTCAGAACCAGGGCCCCGCCTGCTGCATGACTCAAAAAAAAAAAAAAAAAAAAAAAACACCTCAACTTCACTTTTATCTGCTCTGTGTCTGAAAAGGAGCACCTGCACCCGCCATCGCGGCATGTGGCGGCTGGTGGACGTGAAACAATGGGCCGTCTGACCCGGTTCCATGTTTCCGCCTGGGCTGCAGCGTCCACCCCCCACCCCCCACCTCCCTGTACTGTATGTGCTGCATGTAGCCCGACCACGGGGCATGTTTTCCGTGCTGAATTAGGAAACCGTACCCCCCCCCCCCCCCCCACCCCCACATCAGCGGACTGTAAACACTGCAAGGATGACGTTCCTCCCCATCACCTGCTCACCTCCACCTACATCCAGCAGAAATACCTCATCCCCAGAAGAGAAAAACCTTTAAGAGAAGTCTGAGTGATCGGGGAGCAGCAGAAATGATTTTTGTTGGAGAAAGAAAGAGCCTCCTGACTCCTGACAGCGCGGCTTCCTGCTCCGACGCGCTTTTAAAGCCAACTGCCGGCGACCATAAGGTCGTTTCTGTGGAGGAGGTGTGCGGTGCCGCTTACCTGTGCATCATCCAGCGATCCGACACATGGATGCAGGGGAGGAGGAGGAGGAGGGGGGGTTGATTATTCCACCCGGGAAAACAGGAAACACAATAAAATAAATATCCCTGAATGGAGCCGAGATGGATGCGGCGGATGCAGATGCGACCTCCGTGTTCAGATGTTGGTGTGGCGGGAAGGGAAGCCCGGAGCCGCTCTGAGCAGACAAAGATGCTTTCTCTCCTCCGCAGCACTGAGGGCAGCAGCAGCAGCAGCCGTCATCACCCCCCCACCTCCCCCCGACACTTGATGGTAATAGTTTGGTAGGTAGCTGATACGGTGGAGGGCGCGGTCAGCCGCCGCTGACCAATCCCGCTCCCCATCAAACTGGCATCAGCGTTGCCATGGAGAATTAAACAGCGTTTAGCAGCGAGCGTGAAATCTCTCCAAGTGAAGCCAGTGGCCACGTTTGAATTTATTCATCTTCCACCACGTTACAGGGAGCACCTTCATCTTACAGGAGAGGCGGCGTCTTCATCGACTGGCAAACACGTCTCAGGGGATGGTGCACGATAGGAATCACCAGCTGCACGTACTGTATTTGTTATTGATGAAGCCTTTATTTGCTACTTAATTTGCTCTTATAGCCCATAAAGGGCTTTACTTTAAGCCACATGTGTCAAACACAAGGCCCGTGGGCCAAATGTGGCCCGCCACATCATTTTATGTGGCCCTCGGGAGCTTGTGCGTTACAGTGATCCCTCGCCACTTCGCGGTTTGAGTTCTGCAGTTTTAATGCTTTATGGATTTTTTTCAGAAATATATAATTTAAAAAATCGCGGAAACATCACAGGATGTTGTGCGCGTTCTCTCGCAGCAAAGAAATGTTGAGCCAGCCTGGCCCCTTTAAGAAGGTGGCCTTATGGGTAATGGTGTGGCCTTATGGGTAATGGTGTGGCCTTATGGGTAATGTAGTGTGTGTGTCGTGGGACGGCAGAATGAAAACAGGGTTAAATGAAAAGTGTAGTGAGCATCAACAGCAGTCCAGCGTGTATAGATTTACATTCTCTGTTAACCGACAGGAGCCCAACAATACAACCTGTGTGATGTTACAAGTTCCTGCAGTGCCAGAATAAAGTTCCCGTTCCATGCAGAGAAAACCAGACTGTTTCTTTTGTTATTGTTAGCATGTTAGCCGCTAATTACGAGCCAAAAAAACCACAATAGCAGCGGTTTGTTTACTACGGTTCAGAGACCAGAGGCTGTGAAGGAAACAGAAAGACCACAGTTGAGCCTTTGTCTTGTTTCGCTACTTTTTTGGGGGTTTAAACATATTTTAAGCACATTATTTAGGCTCAGGGGGCTCCGGCTCCAGTTGGCGGATTTTGATTCTCGGGGGGGGGGGCAGTCCCCATTAACCGTGAAAAATAAGGGATCACTGTATTGGCTTAAATTTTGAACCAATATTTTAAGACTTAAAACAAACTTACGGTGCTTTAAAGCACGTATGGACAATAAACTACATCTCCCATAATGCATTTTTGTCATTACCAACAAGATAACGGTATATAACCAAGAGTAAGACATCAAGACGATTTTCAGAACTGACAAACTTAAGAAAAACCACTACAAATTAACCCCAACATGTCCAAGAAAAGAAAATTTGATGCACAAGGAAGACAGTTTCATGAACGATGAGAAAACGAATATAAGTTTGTGTCTCAAGGTGAAGAAACAGCAGGCCTGTCTTTTTTGTTATGAGGCGGTGTCAGTCGTGAAAGAGTTTAATCTACGTCGGGATTTTGACAGCAAACACGGAGCTAAGTATGCTAAATTTAGTCACTTCCGCTTCTGAAACCAAGGTAATGATTACTCTTACAACCACAAACCCTGAGTTTAATATAATAATGAGTTAAATATTTGAAACTTGAATACATGATAAATACAGAAACCGTTATTTAATTTATTTTGATTTATATTGCATTTTGTTACATTCATGTTGTGAATCTGGCCCTTCAACCATGATGCTGATGTGGCCCTCAGTGGAAATGAGTCCGACACCCCCCCCCCCCCCCCCCCCCCCCCCCCCCCCCCGCTTTAAGCCGTGCTAACATTTTCATTAGCTTCCCATGTGTGAGTTCATCATATGAGCTGCTTACTCTTCCTCTGATATCATGTAACACAACACACCCTCATGCTATTCCTTGGAGTCCTCCTATATGCGGCTCGTCTACTCAGAAATTTCAACCGGTGAAACCCATTACGCTGCAGAAACACGTTTGCACGAAAAAGGTTTCATTTTCTGGAGATCAGCGAAATCACATGCATTTTTCGTCGAGACTCTGTAATGTAGCCTACTTTTCAAAATCTTCCAAAAATGACGTGCGTGCAGAAGCCTGCATATCTCCAGCTGTCACGCAGTGGCAGGAAGCCCAGATAATGTTGCTGTGGAGTCATTTCTGCTGTGATTGTAAAAAAAACCCCAAAAAACAGCAGCCTGCACCTGTGATGCTGAACCCATCCCTGGGTCTGCACTTCAACGTTGAGGAGAGCATTTGCAGCATTTACGTCTCCTCGAGCGAGACGCTGAACTTCCACATCACCCCCTAACACGCTCACGGGTGTGGTATTGTACAGGCAGAAGTGCTGCATCCTGTCGTGCACGTTTATAATGAGTGTTTGTGGAAATGGCTGAATGAGAAACGCACCGTTAAAGGCTCTGCAGAGTCTGAGCAGTCAGAGGAGCTAATTAAGTACAGGCACATGAAGGCGCCGTTGGAGTTTGTTTAAAAGTGTGTTAAACTTTGGCAAAGTGGGAAGATAAAATGCCAAATCTCAGGGGACAAAATATAACGTGTTTTATCAGGTACCGTAATTGTGGCAACGCCCGGAAGTGACTTTATCTATGTTGGGACCAGGGTTATAATAGTTTTGGATTTTCCATTAGTTTTAGTTTTTATTTAGTTTTTAAGTTTACTTTTTCAAATTCAGTTAGTTTTAATTCGTTTTTAGAGCAGTTTTGCTAGTTTTTCTTCATTTTTATTTTGAAATACTTAGTTTTAGTTTAGTTTTTATTAGTTTCAGTGTTAGTTTTAGTTTTATTTTGTAAATTAAGGTTGTAATTTTGGTTGGAGTGAAGCACTGAACTTTTTGAAGGCTATCGAATCACATAGTCGTGTTTACATTCTGGTCTCAATAAACATATTTATCAATGCATCTTCCCTCTTGTGGTGTTCCTGTGTATTTACTGACCAGCAGCTATCTGGTCTCCATGGAAACAGTCCATTATAGTTGCTGTTTTCTCCAGTTCCTTCCCAACGCTGACTGGCCTGCAGCTGTAGCTTCTCTTTCCAGGGGGCTAGCTTAGGCTAGCTTATCCAGCTAGTCTTGGTTAGCCTTCTTTCCAGGGGGCTAGCTTAGGCTAGCTTATCCAGCTAGTCTTGGTTAGCCTTCTTTCCAGGGGGCTAGCTTAGGCTAGCTTATCCAGCTAGTCTTGGTTAGCTTCTCTTTCCAGGGGCTAGCTTAGGCTAGCTTGTCCAGCTAGTCTTGGTTAGCCTTCTTTCCAGGGGGCTAGCTTAGGCTAGCTTATCCAGGTAGTTTTGGTTAACCTTCTTTCCAGGGGGCTAGCTTATCCAGGTAGTCTTGGTTAGCCTTCTTTCCAGGGGGCTAGCTTAGGCTAGCTTATCCAGCTAGTCTTGGTTAGCCTTCTTTCCAGGGGGCTAGCTTAGGATAGCTTATCCAGCTAGTCTTGGTTAGCTTCTCTTTCCAGGGGGCTAGCTTAGGCTAGCTTATCCAGCTAGTCTTGGTTAGCCTTCTTTCCAGGGGGCTAGCTTAGGCTAGCTTATCCAGGTAGTTTTGGTTAACCTTCTTTCCAGGGGGCTAGCTTATCCAGCTAGTCTTGGTTAGCCTTCTTTCCAGGGGGCTAGCTTAGGCTAGCTTATCCAGTTAGTCTTGGTTAGCTTCTCTTTCCAGGGGGCTAGCTTAGGGTAGCTTATCCAGCTAGTCTTGATTAGCCTTCTTTCCAGGGGGCTAGCTTAGGCTAGCTTATCCAGCTAGTCTTGGTTAGCCTTCTTGTGTGAGCTTTTCAAATGGACTTTCAGATTCGTGGGGTTTTTTTTCTCCTTGAGAAGTATTCCACACATTGTATCACCTGCTTCTACAACAAGGCACTTATTTTTATCGTTAACACAATCATAGTCAAAGAAATCCCAAATAGGACTGAGACGCTTTCTCCCAACTTTTGCTGCAGTCATCACTGCTGATCACTTTTTATTTTATTTAATTAAATAATTTTTTTTTTTTTTGCGGTTGTTGTTGTACGGCGAAGCGAAGTTAATAGATTTCAAATGTTTATGACAAAAAAAATTACAAATATAAAAATGAAGGACGTTCTTGACATTATAGTTAATTTTAGTTTATTTTATAAACACATAATACAGTTTCAATTAGTTATTTTTTAAATTTTATTTCAGTTAACAAAAATGTTTTTTTTTTCAGTTCTAGTTTAAGTTATTTCGTTTGTTTTCGCTAACGATAATAACCTTGGCAGGGAGTCAACACCGTTTGTTCTGATAACCTTAATTTCATATACGGTAGAGCTGAGCGATTTTATCGATTCTGCGATATATATCAATATTTTATTGAATATCGATTTTTCAGCTGCGGGTATCGATATTCTAAGCTTCTTTCAAAACCCCCGTGTCCCACCTTTAAAAGCTTGCAAGCAACATTTTGCACTGTTTAAATAAATGAAACTATTTTTCTCAACACATCTTTTATTCATTTTGTCCAGCATTTACAAGCTGCCTGTCAGCCATATAATGTGAAATTGATGCTTTCAGTTCAGTTAATTCAAACAAAGTCATTGGAACACTCACAAGATGTCACCAAAATCACTTTGTCCCTTTAAAATCTTTCAGAAAATCATGTAAATGTATTGTAAGATGAATATCGATATATATCGTATCGTGAGCTGAATATTGCGTATCGTATCGTGAGATTAGTGTATCGCTACAGCCCTAATATACGGGAAAGAAAGTGACAAAAACAAGAGGCGAAAGCACAATGGGAGTAAATAAAAAAACAAGCTTCTAGTGAAAGAAGCTTGAAAGCAGAAAACGCAGAAAGAAAATGGTCATGGTGAAAGTCCAAACACATGTTCAGGTCCATCTGGGGGTGAAGATGAATAATTGAAGGAGTGCCGGCAGTGAGAATCAGATTTCTGACCTCGTGAACATGCTTATGTGGTTTTTCAATGATAGATACTGTAGAAATACAGCACAGTGGCTGCGAAGAAGCTGGCAGGACCAATGAGAACGGATCCACCCGGAGCTGCAGCTCCACGTCAGCAGTCTTCTGGTTCCGTGCAGAACCGGTCCTGGTGGCGATCCAGAACCAGGTCCAACTAAGACCGGCAGCGCATCACCAGAGGTGTAATCTGAATTCCAGCAGCGTTGCTGTTTTTCTGCTCGTTACTCATGAACTTTATGTTTGGTGGGTGTTACAGGAAAGAAAAACCTGCAGAGGGGAGAGAGAGGAAAGGAGGAGTGCAGATGGGAGACTATCAGATAAAGATATCTGAGCTGACGACAGCTCCCAACAAGTGTTAATCCGTCTTAATTCCTCCGTTTTACCAACCAGCTCCCCAACTCCTTCACTGCGCTTCAGGCACAGTGGATTTTTTTATTTTCTTCCTAATTCATCCCGTGACTGTTTTTTTTTCCCTTCAAGGCAATGCAAAGTTGTTGTTTTTTTTCACGATAAAGTATCAGTTTTAATTTAATTCTTAAGAACTGCGCTGTTATGACTTTTAGGAAGTGTTATCCAACACGTCCCTACTGTCGCTGAAAACTCCTCGTCTGGTCGTCCGTTGTGACCGCCGCGTACCACTTTTGTGGCGGCCTGTCACGCATCAGCGGGATGAAGGTAGCTGGTAATAGGTAGCTCGGAGGGGATGTCACGGCTGGGATGAATAAGAGACTCCTGAAAGTCACGGCAGAGCAGAAAATAGGAGCGTGACTGAGCAAGAGAGCAAACAAGAGTGGATCTTGGAGAGTGTCCTCCAGGCCTGTAGGGGGACCCGCTGCGCTAAAATCTGCAGGAGCTCCTTTGTGCTGTTTCACGCCAGAATAGTAGATTTTTCTATATTCCAGAAATAAAGAGGGATGCAGCCTCCCAGCCTATGGACCCCTGTTTGGGTCATAATTCAATAATTATATTAGTCTGTTATTATGAAATATGTATCCATTATTACAAAATGTTTCCCATTATTATGAAAAAAAATGTTATTATTATGAAATATATTTTTATTATTATTTAATCTTAGTTTAATGCATAATAGTTTTTTCAGAATGGCTTCCTTTTTCATAAGAATGAGCTTTTACATAATAACATTTTGCCAGTGGGCGGGACCAGTGGTTGACCTGCACACTCATTGGCTCATCCTTCTCCATTCTACGCTCTGACATCGACTAGTTTTGGCCGTGAGGTCCCGTTAGCAGCGGGCTGTGGCGTCATCAAGGTGCGCTACTAGTCCGATTGTAGCTATGGCAGCTTGGACTCAGCTACGGGAAACCTTGACGTTACTTAGTCGATGTCAACTTTTAACCGTAAACTGAGGTGCATTCTGCCACCTACTGGCCTGGAGTATATACATTGCACCTCTCGCCCACTATCGATATTCACTGTTCTGTTGCTTATGCTTGAATGAAAGAGCAGCCAATCACATAAATGGCTCCGCCTTCTCTGCTGTGATTGACACACAAATCATTCTTATGAAAAACAAAGCCATTATTATGTAAAAGCTCATTCTTATGAAAAACGAAACCATTATCATAATAATGGGAAATATTTCATAATAATAAACGCCTGTATTTCATAATAATAGACTCATTTATTCATGACCCAATTGGGGCTCCATACCACCCAGCCTTAAAGGTGAAGAGGTGTTTCCAACAGGTGTCCTTCCTTACGGCCAGCAGGGGGCACCACCTGTGGCCAGACTGCACAGGAGTACCTTCTCATTATACGGTTCCCCTCATGGGTTCATGCTCTCAAACACTATTTTAGTCTTCCACTTCAAAAATCTACATTTTAATATTGTGCTTTATATTATACTGTCTACTGGAAGAAAACATCTTCATGCTTTTATTTAATGTTTCACAATCAGATGGGCAGCACGGTGGCTTAGTGGTTAGCACTGTTGCCCCACAGCTAGAAGGTTCCTGGTTCGAACCTCGGCGGGGGGGTCCTGGATTGAACCTTGGGGCCTTTCTGTGTGGAGTTTGCATGTTCTCCCCGTGCTTGCGTGGGTTTCCTCCGGGTACTCCGGCTTCCTCCCACAGTCCCACATGCATGTCAGGTTAATTGATAATCCTAAATTGCCCGTAGGTGTGAATGAGAGTGTGAATGGTTGTCTGTATGTGTGGCCCTGCGATAGACTGGCGACCTGTCCAGGGTGGACCCCTGCCTTTCGCCCGTAGACAGCTGGGATAGGCTCCAGCAGATCCCCGTGAAGGATGAAACGGGTATAGATAATGGATGGACAATCAGATGTTCTAAAAACATTAAAAATGTAGTAAAGGTGTGGAGTTAAATCCAAGTAATTTTAATGCAGGAATTATTTTTTTGTGTTGCAAAGACCCATTAGGTTTTAGGTGTTCAATCAATACCCAGTGAAGATCTTTAATGTCATGCTGTTTTTTTTATTTAGTTTTTTATTCTTCCAGTTTTCCAGTTGTTGCTGTCTTTCCATGAAGCTTCCGGTGCTCAAATCTGAAAGCACTTGCATGTTACAAACCACGTCAAATACTTTTCTCTTTCTTTCTTTTTTTTGTTGTATTTGCGTCTCTCTAAAGTGCGCGCTGCATGCTGGGAGGACAGCGCAGGATAATGGCAGACTAACCCATTTAAACGTGTAAAAAGCCTGTTGCAGCGGAGACCAAAGCCACACAGTCTGAGACAGATAAAATCAAAGCAATCTTAAATCTGAGAGGAGCATATTAATAACCAAGGCTCTGCTTCTTTTTCTTTTATTCCATTCAGTGAAATAATTCAGTGTGAGTGAATTAACACCATTAACTGCTTCACATTTCAGGTTCCTCACAGCTGAAAATCAACTCCGTGTTAGTTTTAATGAAGCTGGGAATTTAAGAATTCTGTTCCACTTTTAACATAACAGTAAAAACTAGCTTTATTTTTTTTTTTTTGTGCCAGTCACGTAGCAGAGGAAGTGCCCTGACATCTTTACGAGTTTTACATCAGACGTCTGTTGGTTTTAAAACCTCCTTTTAGAAGTTAAATGTCTACGGATGGTTTCCCGTCTCTGCTCAGCTCAGAGGCAGCTCTCTTAACAATTCCTTGTCTTGTTATTATTGTTATTATTTATTTATTTTGCCTCTCCATATGTGTGCAATAGGGATGTAAAGATATAGAAAATTTGATATCTCGATTATAGTGACCAAATTATCACGGTTTATTATCGCGCTATTCTTGATTGCTGTACAAATGTCTAAAAACCACATCGGTTTAAATAATTTCACAAAATCTTATGATTTTCTTGTCAAACTAAAACATCAGAAGCCAAAATCTTATCAAAATGAAACTTTCACATTAAAAAGGCAAACAACTGGCACAGAAAGAGGTTTTATTTTAAATGAACAAAATAAATAACAGGAACAAAGCTTATTTGTCTGGTGCAAATTTAAATAAACACTTTAACAGCCATAGTAGGTCAAAATATGCAAACAGTTATCAGGAACAAAAATTATAGTGAAGTTCAAATGAAATAAACTTTGTACTTTAAGCTGAACCTTAAATAAGTATAAATGTGCAAATAAAGAAACAGTTGTTTAGGAGCCAAATATGTTGTTCTGAATTGTAGTTCACTCTGTGTGTCTGTGGGTGTCGCTGTGTTGTTACCTGAGGGTCAGGTAAAAAGGTAGCTGCCTGTTATTGGTTAGATGTTGGACCCGGAAGGGCAAAAGGTTTTTGACCGCTGTGGCGCTAACTGCTGGCGTTATGGTTGTCGGATCTGTTAATGGAATAAATTAATATTTTAACTGCATCAGAAGAACATCGTTCCGGTCATTTTTAGATCAACACGCAATGGTAACGTTTACGAAATGTGAGTTAGCGAAGCGCGTCGACCAGGTTACTCTTGGTCAAACATCTCAGTAGCTTGAAGAATTAGCCTTAGCTCCTTCAAGTTGCTTCTACAAATCACAATAAAATGTAAACAAGTGCTCTGCAGACAGGATAACTGTCCTCCACCAGTTGTCCTCTGCATTCTTAAAAAAAAAAACAAAAAATATGCCCAGACCTTGTTTTCGTCATTTTAGTGGGTTGGTAAATGTCCTGCGTGCTATCACTACTTTCCGCCATGCTAATGTTACGATGCCGATGTTACCAGCTACATATTCACGTGAGACACAGTCGCGAGTCACTTACAGACTTGAATGAGGCTGATATTACACATCCTGGTAATCGACCGCGATAATGAGATGAAGTCAAACATAAACAGTAATCGTTATCATGTAAAATTTTACTGCGCTTTACCGTAATACCGATAACCGTTCCATCCCTAGTTTGCAATGACTGAGTTGTGGTTCTCAGCTCGTTTTTACTGTTCGGCAGCGCTGAGTGCAGCTTTGGCATTAAGATATGTGTTGCAGTTCCCACAAAGACAGACCCAGTTAGGGATTAATATCACTGGAGGATGGATGACTGACAACGAAGTGTTTTGTGGGCGTTCATTTAGTTAGTTCCCAGGTTTGATAGTGGGGTCCAACAACACAGATATACGACCGGATGGAGGAACATGAGAAAGAGTGAATCACGGTCCAGCCCTTCTACCCGCCGTTCAGCCCTTCCTCTCCGTCACACAGGAACAGAGTGTCCCAGATCTTTTTTGTGACAGAGGAGGACGGGGGGGGGAGGGCTACCTTCACCTAAACCCGGAGGTTTTCAGGGTGAAAACGACTGGACATTTGAAACACCTCAAGAATAACTAATCAGGCGTCACAAATTACAAATCAACTCTCAAAATTAACAACAACCTATAGAGTGTCTAGTTTAATAATGAATCAATTAATTATGATTCTTAACAGTCTTTTTTTTTTAATTTATAATGGGATACAGGGCTGTAGTGATACACTAATCTCACGATAGGATACACGATATTCGGCTCAAGATTCGGCTCAAATTATCGTACATTTGGCCTTTTTTTGGATTATTAATCATACAGAGGGCCAAATTATCATTCAAATACGATAATTATCGTACACCTGGCAATGCTGACTAGAAGCGATGTTCTGATATTAATGTAAGGGGTCAACAACTAAGGTGACACTTGTCATATTGAATTAAGATGACAGTAGAATAACACTTAACTGGTTTGTTTTATTACATCTTAATGTTTTTTAAAAATAATTTCATGGATATTTTCCAGTTAAACTTTTGAAAAGATCGAGGATTTAAAACACATTTGTGTTTAATTTAACTTTAATGACCTCTCACAGCCCACCTGCAGTACCACGACGGCCCACCAGGGGGCCGCGGCCCACACTTTGGGAATGACTGCGATACACAATGTTCAGCTCACGATACGATATATATCGATATTCATCTCACAATACATTTACATAATTTTCTGAAAGATTTTAAAGGGACAAAGTGATTCTGGTGACATCTTGTGAATGTTCCAATGACTTTGTTTGAATTAATTGAACTGAAAGCATCAATTACACATTATATGGCTGACAGGCAGCTTGCAAATGCTGGACAAAATGAATAAAAGATTTGTTGAGAAAAATAGTTTCATTTATTTAAACAGTGCAAATTGATGCTTGCAAGCTTTTAAATGTGGGACACGGGGGTTTTGGAAGAAGCTAAGAATATCTATACCTGCGGCTGAAAAATCGATACTCTCTGGGGAAATAAAATATCGATATATATCGCAGAATTGATAAAATCGCTCAGCTCTAATGGGATACAGTGATGCCTTGCCAATTCATGCTTTAAGTTATACATTTTTATACATTTGATCATTATTGTATCTACTGTTTGTTTTTATCTTTTTTTTTTATTGTCTTTTGATCTTTTAGTTTTCAGCTCCAGCGTTTCCTCATGGGGGTCCTCCACACTGGGAGTTGTGTCTGGTCTGGCTGCAGGGGCGTTGTCTTGGAGATCCCTCGAGCCCAGTGGACTGGGGGGTGGGGGTGGGGGTGGGGGGGGGGGGGGGGGGGGGGGGGGGGGGGGGGGGGGGGGGGGGGGGGGGAGTCTGCACAATTTGTAGGTCTACCCTGGCCCATTTGGGTTAAGGTGGTCTCTGAGACGGCGCCCCCAGTGGTCGCAGGCTGTGGCGCCTCTGGTGTGGATGGCCTCCCATCGGTGGTTCCTCCTCACCTGGATCCTCAGTGCCCGGCCATGTTACATGTTACATGTTACATGTTAAACTTGAGTGTGTGTGTGTGTGCAGTTATATGTGTGGGGGTGAGAGTGATGGGTTTTTATTATGTATTTATGTTCCTGTTTTATGTCTGATTTTATTTTGTGAAGCACTTTGTGTTGCATTTTATGTGTTTGAAAAGTGCTATATAAATAAAGTTTTGATTGATTAATTGATTGAAGTTCCGCGGTTTTAGTTATTCACGGATTTTTCAGAAATATATAATAAAAATCAAGAAAAAAAATCAGTGAAAATCCACCTGACTGCAGATGAGAGGCCACAGCTGCCGGCAAAACTTAAAACGATGACTCACAGCCTCCTGTAAGAAACAGGAGAAACGCAGACGGCCCAGAACTCTAGAATCTGTGCTCTGATTGGCCGAAATGCATTTACTACAGTTCAGAGACCAGAGGCTGTGAGGGAAACAGAAAGACCACAGTTGAGCCTTTGTCTTGTTTCGCTGCAGTGCCTCGCAACTTTTTTGCGGTTTTTAACCTTTGTGTCGTGTTCGTTTCTCTCCCCTTACTTTAGTGCTCCCGGTCAAATTTGACTGGCCTGTTTTAACTGCTCCTATATTAACAGAAAAACCACTGATCATCACCAAATTTTATTTAATTCCCTTTTAAGCTGCAAACAATGTCTCAAACTAGTGGTTTTAAATGAATAACTGCAGTGAATATACAAAAAATACAGTGGGGGGGGGGTGCATGTGTCTTCACACATAGGAGTGATATTTTGCAATCAGATAGTAGTGTGCCTCGCAAACGTAGGCACATAAGCACGGGAATGATCAGTCTGAAAGGGTTCATGTGGGGTGGTATGTGTGTGTGTGTATGGTAGTGTATTTGTGGTTGTGTACTATCTGATGGATGAACACAATCTAGGGTCACCCATTAATTTTCTATGGCGGTCATTTTTGACCGGGAACACCACAGGTGTTACAAAGTTGAATAAACTACTCAAAATTCAATGAAAGCGGTGATCAGCAATTATAGATGTTCAAATGGCTAGTGTGGAGGATATCATAAGGCCCTGAGACAATCAAATGTAAAACACAATATTTATAATTGATGAAAGTAGGAAATCGGTCAGATTTGACCCAAACACGACAGAAACATATTTTAAACACAATATTTAGGCTCGGGGGGCCTCCGGCTCCAGTTTGCGGATTTTTCGGTCCCCATTAACCGTGAAAAATGAGGGATCACTGTATTGATGTCTGACATCTATCAGTAATGCTGATTATCTACCTGCTGTACTGTAGACAAAAGAAGAAGAAGAAGGTAAAAAAAAGCCAATAACCTACATAAGCAATAAGACCACCTCCGAGGACAAGCATATTGACCTCTGACGAAAAACGCATAGCGTGACGATGAAATGCATTGTGGGAGATGTAGTTTATTGTCAATATGCGCTTTAAAGCGGTGTAAGCTTATTTAAAGTCTTAAAATATTGGTTTCAAATTTAAGATAATAAAATACAAGCTCTCGAGGCCCACATAAAATGATGTGGCGGGCCACATTTGGCCTGCGGGCCTTGTGTTTGACACGTGCTTTACATGGAACCAAAGGGAGACCGGCGATGATGCGGAGCTTTCCTGAAGGCGGGAACAGTTTTCAACCACTCATCCTCGTCGCTGGGCTCCTGAGGAAGGGCGTCGGTTCTGAAAGAGATTGTTCCAGACAGTTCAGGGGCCTCCTGACGCTGCTCACGTCCCGAGCGTTCGTGTCTCACAGCAAAACAAACGACAGTAAAACCGTCAGGGAAACCCGCAGGATCCATACTGCTCCTACAAGCCTCGCGTCCGCGCACACGCGTGTAACGGTTGTTCTGGAGCCCGAGCGCCACGGAGAGCACACAAATCCTTAACTTTTACACGCTGTGTCGTTTTTATGTTTAATCACCCAGCTGTTATGACTTGATTTGGTGTGTTTGGGACCAGTACAACCTTTTATTGAACATCTGTGGCGCCTGTATTCCAGAACATCCTACAAAACACTTTTGAGTGTGTTTTAGTGACCCGTCTTAGACGATTATTGATTTTAGCTGTGGTGTAAGGCAGAGCGAAGCTCTGCAGCCTTGATGAGGAAATAAAGGTGCTCATCTGCTCTGCTGAGAGCTGCTATCGCAATAAAATATTGAAAGACCCATATTATGGGAAAAAATCCCCGAGGACTTAAGTGAGGCGTGCGTGCTATTGAGCGAGCTTTCTGGGATTGGGCTGCACTGAAGTACAAGGAACGTTCAAAGAGCGGCTAACAGCGTCGCCGTGGCTCGTGAAGTCAACACTGGAAACATGTCAGACGGCCGTCTTTCATGAGAAGTGAGGTCACATATCTAAAAGCAGCTGCCTCGCCGTCTAAAAGCTCCTGCAATAACAAGGTAGTCACTATAACAACGGTGTAATTAGGGCAGAATCATGACGGAAAGGAGAATCAGCACCGATGTGTCTTCATTATGCTGAAAAATTGATGGCCGATTTCTATCTGAAAGCTTGATTTTAAGGCTCCCTGGTGCTTCGTGTCCTGGCTCTGATGCGTTTCTTCGTGACATTCGGGTCTTTCGGATGAGTAAACGTACCTGCTGTGAAAACATTTGTCTGCATTAAGCAGAACAATATCATCTCTTAATGAGATCCAAACTGCAGAGTAAAGAATGAAAACCACGCTGTGAAACACAGACTCCCAAAATAACAGCTGATCTTCATAGACTCACATGTACAACAGAGGCCTGGTCTGTATCTGCTGCTCAGACGTGACATCCCCATCAGGAGGAGTTATTAACACCTCATACAACTTTTTATTACTGTCACACGGAAGAACATTGACATTTTCTGAGCAAATGTAGGTCATGTGTGAAATTGATGCACTGCTTCAGAAATGAGTCGATGCACCTCCTCCTGATAGTTAATTATTAAATGTGCCTAATTAGCTGTCGATACCTGCTTCTGGTGGGTTCTGCTGCCGGTCCTCTCCTCCCCACCTGGTCCGGGTCAAACCCGGTGTCGTTCAGCCTGATGTTACCTGAACTGCCACCAGGTGACACTGTTCCTTCTCCTTTGTGTTGGTCTCAACGCTGACAAGTTCACAGGAAGCCAAGACTTGATAAGAGCACACCACAATTTAGCAATGCCCCCCCCCCCCCCCCCCCCCCCAAAAAAAAAAAAACAAAAAAAAACCTACCAATTCTCCTGTGAGTCATCTGCAAAAAATAATTTAAAAAAAGCAATGCAAATCAGATGATTGGTATGCAGGAAACACTGCAATTTAACTCCACACAACAGGAGGACTGAGAGGAATTAAATTACAGTCAGAGAGAGAGAGAGGGAGAGAAAGAGAGAGAGAGACAGAGGGAGAGAGAGGGGGAGAGAGAGACAGGAGAGAGCTGGAGAGAGACAGAGGGAGAGACAGAGTGAGACAAACAGAGAGACAGAGGGAGAGAGAGACAGAGAGACAGAGGGAGAGAGAGAGACAGACAGACAGAGAGAGACAGAGGAAGAGAGAGAGGGAGACAGACAGAGAGAGACAGAGGAAGAGAGAGAGAGACAGACAGAGAGAGAGACAGAGGAAGAGAGAGAGGGAGACAGACAGAGGTAGAGGAAGAGACAGGGAGAGAGAGGGAGAGAGACAGAGAGAGAGCGACAGACAGACAGAGAGAGAGACAGACAGAGAGAGACAAACGAAGAGAGAGAGAGACAGATAGAGAGAGACAGAGGAAGAGAGAGAGGGAGACAGACAGAGAGAGACAGAGGAAGAGAGAGAGAGACAGACAGAGAGAGAGACAGAGGAAGAGAGAGAGAGAGACAGACAGAGGTAGAGGAGGAGACAGCGAGAGAGACAGAGACAGAGAGAGAGGGAGACAGACAGAGAGAGACAGAAGAAGAGAGAGAGAGACAGACAAAGAGAGACAGAGGAAGAGAGAGAGGGAGACAGACAGAGAGAGAGACAGAGGAAGAGAGAGAGAGAGACAGACAGAGGTAGAGGAGGAGACAGCGAGAGAGACAGAGACAGAGCACCAAAAGAAATCATTTCAGAGAGGCTGAAGATAAAATATTCCATGTTCCATATAAAGTAATTGAGTGGGCAAAGATTAGAGATTTTTGTAAACTTTATAACGTAATAATAACAACAACAACAACAATAATAATAATAATAATAATAATAATAATAATAATAATAATAATAATAATGACCAGCAAAGACAACTGTTGGTGCCTCCTGTACAGAAGTGACTCTGCCTGGCTGTCCAGTTGTGTCCAGTTGTGTCCAGCTGTGTCCAGCTGTGTCCAGTTGTGTAACTGTAGGTCCAGAACTTTAGTTGAGATGTGAACAGAGATGCTTTTCCCTTCAGGCAAAGAGGAGCGCAGCGCCTTCCCACCATATAACGCTACGTAACAACCTGGATGTCAGAGTGTCTGGAGCCGCTGAGGTCAGGCTGTTTAGCTGCCTGGATACTCTGTGAATATTAAGTGCAGCAGTGTGTTGTGTTGAGGGCGGACGAGCGAAATAACCATGGAGACCAAAGGCAAAATGAGGTTAATTGCACTACAATGTATTCTGTAGTTATATGAATCCTTAACATTAGTGAAAACCACATTTCCTCCCAACCTCCTGGTTAGTCTAATCTTCCCTTTAAAAAAAAAAAAAAAAATCTTTTCATTCCACCGGAGTCACATGATTTCACTGTGGAAATAAGAAATGAATACCTTCATTCGCTGTAAAAGAGCAGCACTGACCGGAAAGCTGTGAGTGCAAATAAATGGAAAATAAAGAGGAATGCAGGTAAAAGACGGCAGAGAAATATGACGTTTTAGTACTCAGAGGTGTGAGGGAAACATTGCACCTGCAGCTGCAGGAAATCATTCTGTGTGACAGCTTTCAGACATGCTTACAACTGTGAAAAAAAACAGGTTTGTTGTAATATCAGCTTCCACCGTTGAAGAGTGAAAACTAAAGGAGAAAATCTCCTCAGCACTTCAGAACTCTGAGGTTGTAGAGCAACAAGACCAATCTAAAAACCGATCTATCTATCTATCTATGGAGCTTTAACTGATCTGCATTCACGGATGGATCAGCGAACAGAGATTTGGGGGCGTGTCCCTGAGCCCCGGCTGGGTTTCCCTCCTGTCAGGCCTGACAGGAGGGAAACCCTCCTGTCAGGCAGGAGGTTTTCCTCCGGCCAACGGCCGGACGGCCGGACGGCCGACGTCTTGCCCCAAGACCTTACTCGCTCTTGGGGCAAAGAGATTTCTCCAGGTTCCTGAATCTTTTGATGAATGTATGTGCTGTTCAGTGTTGTACCTGAACACGTTTATTGAACGAAAGTTCACAAACTAGTTCATATTTTTCGCTAACATGAACTGAGCGCGCTCTCTTTCTCCTTCACCAGCGGGGGGCGTGAACGAGTTCATTTGGGCAGTTGTGAACGACGCTCTTTCAAAGTTCACGCACGGTCAAAACCGTTCCAGGTTTCCAGCGAACCCCATTTAAAATCCACCACAAACGAGCCTGATATGTATCTGAGGAAATCAATCAAACATGGCAACACGGCTGTCGCTGCTGTCATGGTAACAATTGTGTCATCAAACGTTTAAAACAATCATGAAGGACGATGAGAGCTGCAGTTACCCAGAGCTGGAGGAGACCCCCGACTGTTGGGGGGATTGAAATATTGAAATGGGGGAAAAACATTTGCACCTTAAGGACCTGTTTTTGTCTGATAATAAAGACCATTTGGCAGCAAGTTTTTCCTCATATTTTTAATCTACTGTAGAGCAGTGATTCCCAAAGTGTGGGCCGCGGCCCCCTGGTGGGCCGTCGTGGGACTGCAGGTGGGCCGTGAGAGGTCATTAAAAATAAACAAATATGTTTTAAATCCTCGATCTTTTTAAACTGTTAACGTTCTGACGGCCCGCCTAAAGAAAGAAAAAGAGGAGGGAGACAGGACAGAGAGAGGAGAGCACATACATCCTGGCAATACTATATGGGACAAAAATGTATAAATAATTATCCATTAACTGGATACTTCTTTTTTTTCCCAACATTATCTTTATTGAGTTTTCAAAATTATTCCAAAATACATAAATATACAGAAATAAGAGTGCTCTCACAGCAAAGGAGATACCAGGGACAACTAAATTATTATCCAACATTCAGATTGTCCTTCCTTGAAAGTCAGGAAATTATAAGATAACATAGAGCACCGCTTAGGTGAAAGTACAAATATATAAAAAACAAAACAAAACAAAGAAAAACAAAAACAAAAAAAAAAACAAAAACAACAACAACTCGAACAGTAAAGGTTTCTCCATCTTGTCAAGATTTAGCCCAGGTTATTTCACTATTTAGCATGGTTCAAAAATACAAACGCAAATGTACAATTCACACAGAATTATAAATCACATATCAAAAGAAAAATTATTTTAGATCACTGCAAGGGACTACCCATAGCTACGCCTCATCTGCTTCATTCCCTACATTACTTAAATCTCCATTCTCCATATATTCCATAAAATGACCCCAAAATAGTGATAGTTTCCCTTTTACAATATATGTTATCTTTTCCATAGGTAAAGTTGTGGATATTTCTTTAACCCAGTTGATGAGTTTTGGTTTGTTGGTGCTCCTCCATGAGAGTGCTATGACTCTTTTTGCAAGCAGTAAGCATAAATCCAGGGCAGTGATAATTTTTCTAGACATGTGGTGTTGATCGGGATATAAACCTAGAATAAATAGTTTAGGGTCAAGAACTAGCTTTATACCTAGTATAGTCTCTAAAGCTTGTTTAATCTCCCGCCAGAACTGTTGGACTTTACTGCACTCCCAGACACAGTGGAAAAACGTCCCCTTCTCCTCTCCACACCTGATACATAGGTCTGGGATAATATCGTTATACTTGCTAAGCTTTTCTGGTGTCACGTATGTTCTCATTAGCCAATTATACTGGAGTACTTTGAGACGAGTATTGGTAGTTTGTGTTTGTGCTTCAGCACATACTTTTTCCCAGTCCTCGGAGGGTAAGTCCTCCTGTAAATCTTCCCGCCAAGCATCAAGTTTCCTTAAAGAAGACTCAGAGGATCCCCCTGCTAACATGTTATATAGCTTGGAAATAATTCCCTTTCCAAAGCAATCTTTTTTCATTTCTGTTTCCAACGTGGACAACGGGGGGATTGACAGACACTGGTTTTGAGATGATCTAATAAAGTTTCTCACCTGCAGATATTTAAATTGATGTTTATTTGGAATATCATACCCGGTAATCAATTCTTCAAATGACATCAAAATTTCACTATCTGATCCCATAAGATCCCCTATTGTCTTTAAACCTTTTTCAGCCCACTTCCTAAAGCCAGAGTCTGCTCTGCCTGGAGGGAAAGACTGATTACCCCATATCGGGCTGAAGCGTGACAGAGAGGAGGGTTCACCTAAATACTTCTTAACCTGATACCAAATTATAATCATATTTCTGAGTATAGGGTTTTTTGTCTTTTTTTTCAACATTTTGACTTTTGCTGAGTAGATGTACTGAGGGAGAGGGAGAGGGACTGAGCAATTTTCAATCTTCATCCAAGATGGGAGGGACTTATCTGAGAAGTAATACATCATAGTCCTCAGTTGAGCTGCCCAATAATACCAAAGTGGGTTGGGGCACCTGAGGCCTCCCCGATCATATGGTAGATATAAGAGTGATAAACGTAGTCTCGGTCGTCTATTATTCCACAGAAAACGTACAAATATTTTTTTAAGGAGTGGGAATAAATTAACAGGAGGTGGCAATGGGATGTTCTGAAATAAATACAGAAGTTTGGGCATTATATTTAATTTAAGAGCATTAATTCTTGCTATAAGCGATAAAGGCAAGGGGTTCCATCTATCCACAAAGGAATTAATTGAGTCTATCATGGGGTTGTAGTTAACCCGAACAATGTCTCTTATACATGGTACTATCCTAATCCCTAGATATGTAAAGCAATCTACCTTTTTGAGTTGGAAAGAGTTGTCAGCACCATTTCTTTCTTCTGAGTTAAGTAACATTAATGAAGATTTGTCTTTGTTTACTTATATCCTGATATCCTTCCAAATGTGTTTATCAGATCTAACAGGGCTGGAATAGAATTTTTCAGGTTTTCCAAGAAGAGAATGACGTCATCAGCAAACAAGGCAATTTTGTGTTCCTGTTGACCCACTGACATACCAGTTATGTTTTCATGAGACCGAACCGCAATAGCAAACGGTTCAATTGCTAGAATAAATAATAAGGGGGACAAAGGGCATCCCTGCCTACATCCCCGTTTGATTTTAAATGGTTTAGATATAACTCCATTTGTTATTATTTCAGCATGTGGTTCATTATATAAGAGTTTAACCCACTGACAAAAATTATCCCCACAACCAAATCTTTTTAACATTTCAAATAAATAGGGCCACTCAACTCTATCAAAGGCCTTTTCGGCATCCAATGATAGCAAAGCGGTATCTGGTTTTTCTTCCCGAGTGTGAAGAATATCCAACACTCGTCTCACATTATGAAATCCCTGTCTACCTGCAATAAACCCATTCTGGTCACAAGCAATTATATTAGGTAATATTCGCTCCAGCCTTCTAGCCAAAATTTTACTCAGTATTTTTAAATCCACATTAAGAAGACTAATTGGTCTTAAGTTTCCACATTTGTTGCAAGGTTTACCAGGTTTGGGCAGTAGAGTTATCAGAGCTCCTCTCAGTGAGACAGGGAGGATTCCTTTTTCAAATGAATCTGAGAACATGTCAAAAAGAGGGGACAGCAATTTATCTTTGAATTTTTTATAAATTTCTGCTGGCAGCCCATCAGGGCCTGGGGTTTTGCCTGTTTTCAAATGATCTACTATCGCTATAGAGATTTCCTCCTTTGTTATAGCTGCCCCAAGATCTGCACCTAATAATCCTGAAATGCTAGGTATTTGGAGGGTATCTAAGAAAAGATTTTGTTCTTGTTCCACATGCGTTATATCTGAGCTGTATAATTTTTCAAAAAAGACCTTAAAAGTTTCACTGATTTCTAGTGGGTCAACAATAATTTGTCCATCACCATTTTCAATTGAGGTAATATTTTTCTCATTTTGTAATTGTTTGAGGCGCCAGGCTAATAGTTTTTCCCGGGCTTTTTCCCCCTGGTCATAAAATGCCTGTTTAAGACGCAAAAGATTTGAGGCTGCTTTAGAAGCAGAAAGTTCGTTATACTGTGTTCTAAGTAGTAGAAGTTTTTGATGAGCATTTGGACACAACACAACGTTTGATAATATTCCCCCTCCAGCAGTTCGATCTCTGTTTCCAACTTTTTTCTTTTCTGATAAGTTTGCTTTGCCTTGTAACTCGTAAAGCTAATAATCTGCCCTCGTATGTAGGCCTTAAAGGCTTCCCACCTTGAAGAGGGTGGTGTTTCATCTTTATTGGTTTCGAAAAAGATATTCATTTGGTTATCTATGAAAGATGTAAATTCTGAGTCAAGGAGCCATTTTTGTTTAAATCTCCACCTAGGGGGGGTCTCTTCTTAGGCTTAAATCTTCATATATTAACGAATTTGGTGCGTGGTCAGATATTAAGATGCTATCATAGTGACAGTCCTTTATTTTATGTCTCAAATTTGCAGAGACTAAAAAGTAATCAATACGCGAGTATGATTTATGTGTACCTGAGTAACAGGAGTATTTTAAACCCTTGAGATTCATATCCCTCCAAATGTCTGTCAAATTAAGTTCTTCTATAAAATGTTGAATAGTTTGTCTACTTTTGGTATGAGAGTTATCAACACCTGAGCATCTATCCAATTCTGGGTTCAATGTGCAGTTAAAATCCCCTGATATAATATAGCTACCAGCCAGAGATGAAATTGTAAGAAAGAGATTATGAAAAAACTTTGGATCATCAATATTAGGAGCGTATATATTTATCAGGTTTAATTTTTCTGTAAGAAGTGTGCCCTGTAGAATAATGTACCTCCCATTCTTGTCTTTAACAACCTTTGTCACATGAAATGGTATGGATTTATGAACCAAGATCATAACCCCTCTTGCCTGGGAAGTAAAGGGTGCTGAATATATATTGCCCTGCCACCTCCTCCTAATCTTCGCCTCTTCACTAAATAACAGGTGGGTTTCCTGAAGTAGCATGATATCAGAGTGTATAGATTTCACCCTAGTCATTACCTGTTTTACCTTTTTCAATTTTTGCAGTCCCCTGCAGTTCCAAGAAGATATTTTAATTCTTAAACCACCAGATATAACGTATAATATTGAATGGGCTTCCCAGTACATTCAGATAGTTTAAGGATGGAGAACCAAAAAACAAAAAACACCTGGATGTTAAAAACTACATCCATAATATGAGCACTGAACAATGTACCCCCTTAACCTAAAACTTGTACTTTGTTACCCACCTCCCTCCCCCTTATATATATTGGTACCTGTCTAACAGCTAAAGGTTGTTCCACACAATGATGAGGATCAACCGACTGTACCTGAACACGGTTACTCATACCTCACCCCGCTATTAACACAGGAAACTCTGTATTATATATTTCAGTAAATTAGGCTACAGTATTAATATTAGCTGTGAGCCTCTGAGCCAACATATATCAAACATAGTAAGCAGTTACCCAACTTAACTTAAGGCTCAGTGATAACACCCCACATCCATACACTGCAATGTGATGGTGACTACATTGTCTTACCCGGGTTCACTTTCTGCTCTCAGATTCCTAACAAAGTTCTCTGCTTCAACTGGCTGGTTAAAGATGCGAGACTGTCCGTTGTGTGTCACCAGCAACCTTGCAGGAGGAATCATGCCGTATCGGATCCCCATGGCTCGAAGCTGTTGTCTTACCGCATCAAACTCTTTCTGTTTTTTGTGTGTGCCGGTTGCGAGATCTTCGTACAGTCTCACCTGGTGGTTCTTGAATAGGATCTGTTTCTTTGCCCGGGCAGCTCTTATCACGGTCGTTTTATCCTTGTAGTTTAAGAACTTCATGATAAGAGTCCTTGGTGCAGCAGTGTTTGATGTACTCTTCAGTCCGACCCGATGCGCTCTCTCCACTATCAGAGCGGTGCGTAACGGTGCCAAGTTCAGAGCCTCCGGCAGCCAGTTTTCCAAGAAGGCGCACGCGTCCTGTCCCTCCGCGTCCTCGGGTAGGCCAACCAGTCTCAAGTTAGATCGTCGCGATCTCGCCTCCAGATCCAGCACTTTTTCCTCTAGACCCTTATTTTTTTTTTTCAAGAGCCTGGACGCTGGCTTGCAGACTGGTGATACTGTCCTCCGCCGCAGATATCCGGACTTCCGCCTCACCGACTCTTTCAGCACACTCGTTAACATCTTTCTTCACATTCTCTATTGCTGACAAAATGCCGTCCAGTTTGGAGGAAAAGTCAGATTTCAAATTTGCAATTGCAGCGAGTATTGCGTCTGGGCCCACTTCGGCCGTCATTCTCTTCTCAGTCGTCTCGATATTTACCTCCTCCATTACCTCGCAGGTGCTTGTGTTAGCCTCGTTAGCGTCTTGGCTAGCTTCAGGACTCAGTTTAGAGGTGAAGTTGGATAACTTCGACTGAACTGCAGGCTTGTTGGCAGTTTTAGTGTTTCTTTTAGCGAGAGGCATCACAGCTATCCCAAGACGTCGTTCAGTGTCTCATACATCGAGTATTGTCCAGAGTTTTTCAGAAAGATAGCGGAGCCGAGGCGAGCACGTCCTCTCAGCAAGCCGCCATTACCGGAACCCCCAACTGGATACTTCTATTCTGACCGGTTCATTGTTAGTACCTGAACTACAGAGATGACTATATAAACAGATGTAGGCAGCAACACTGAGGTGGTCAGAGGTTCATCAGTCATGTCACTAACCTGTTACCGTTTAGCCTAATGAACTGAAGTTTTCCTCTTGGTCAGTGGATCTTAACCTTGTTGGAGGTGTTGAACCCCACCAGTTTCATGCACATTCACTGAACCCTTCTTTACTGAAAAATAAAATATGATTAAAAAAAAAATACAAAAAAAAAAAAAAATACAAATTCAATCCATAGGTATATGTTTTATTGGTGGACAAAATGAACCGTACATTAACATCGCTGTGTTCAAAGAACAAAACCAATACAATGCAGGAACTGCATGAATACCTTACTTATTATTTATTGCAGTGGTTCTTAAACTTTTAATCCTGTGTACCACCTGAGAAACTGTTCAGCTCTCTGAGTACCACCATGATGACCAATTTTAAAAATATACCCATTTATGCCTTCTCAATTAGCTTTAGACACACAGGAGAAATGTTAATTCCTCATCGTGGTTATTTATTGTTACCTGAAATGTTACTTTACTAAATCAGACATTTACAACTGTTGCACTGCAACTGAATATGCAACAAATATTTGTTTTAAAGACACATTGTTAATTATCTCAAGCTACACATTCGTTTGAAACGTATTTATAATGCATCATATATTTCTGAAGTGAAAATGTGGAAAAAATGTGGAAAGTCATAACATTCCCCGTGTACCGCCAAAGAGCACTCACGTACCACTGGTGGTACACGTACCACAGTTTGCGCACCACTGATTTATTCAGTGGTATTTATAATTCATTTTCTGAACCCGCTTTATCCTCACTAGGGTCACGGAGGTCGCTGGTTTCATTTGTTTACAATAATAATGAATATTTGCAGTTCAGAAATGTGTAGTTTCACCCTGGGAATGCCGCTCTCATCTCATTTTCACAACAGTCTGTTGCTTTTGGTTGTTTTTATGTCCAGCATCCTTGAAAAGGACTGCTCCTGAGACCTCCACCAAACCCCTGAGACCAACTCAGCGAACCCCTGGGGTTCGATCGAACCCAGGTTAAGAACCACTGCTCCAGGTGTTAACTTTTAATTCCACCTACTTTTCTCCAGCTCTTCGTAGCTTATATCCCAGCTTCTTTGCTGCGGCCCTAAACTTCAAATTGAGTTAGTATTGTTCAGGAAATGGCAAAATGATGAAGTGGTGGGACTGGTACTGCTTTTTTTTTTTTTTTTGGCCAGGAAATGTTTATCTGAGTGTAAAAGAGCGTAAACATGATGTATTATATAATATATTTTTACTCTGGCGACTGAGGTGGTTTATTATATTTAACTACATTCTGTTTAACAGCATTACCTGCGGTTAATGACACTCAGAGTCTTAATTAACACAATAATCTGATTCCTGGGGAGAAAAAAAATTGTATTAACTGTAAAAACCCACATATTTTTGTTCATCTGTCCATCATGCAGTGAAGAACAAAGTAAAACACACAAGCACACAGGAAGGCCGTCGCGCTGTGCTCCTTCACTGACCCGAGGACCCTCTTTGTTTCATTTCGTTTACCCGTTTTACCTGAATGACCTCACGAGGCAAATGCTTTCAGCGAGCTGGCTGTGAGACTTGAGACGCGCCTCTTTGACAGGACAGCCAGCAGACATGAGAACTTCATTTACTCACCGTGAGGTTTTCTGGACACGTCGGGGCTGTCGGCCGGTCGCTCCTCTGTTCTGTGGGTCGTTGCACATCCAGGAACACTGACAGGATCACACGGTGTACGCCGTACTCACACGGTGTACGCCGTAATCACACGGTGTACGCCGTACTCACACGGTGTACACCGTAATCACACGGTGTACGCCGTACTCACACGGTGTACGCCGTAATCACACGTGTACGCCGTACTCACACGGTGTACGCCGTAATCACACGGTGTACGCCGTAATCACACGGTGTACGCCGTACTCACACGGTGTACGCCGTAATCACACGGTGTACGCCGTGTGAGTTTATATATAACCATAAAAAAATAAAACTTCAGATTATGCAGACAGGCTGATGAAACATTGACTTCTGTTTAGCTGCTGTCTGAGCGCTTGACAGCAGAATCTTTTAATTTTTTCTCTCTCTCTCTTTGCATCCTGATCGCCGGCATGACAGAGTGTGCAAAACTTATAGAGGAAAGGCAGTTTTATTCCCAATACTTTTCCTGTCGAGACCTCTTCAAAGCTCCTCAGACTGAACTCCAGGCTGTATTGACGCACAAGCAAGAGTCACTCTGAACCGGTTTTTAGACAGTTTTAATCTAAACCCTGCGATGTAGTGTTAGGGCCACACTGAGAAAAACAAATGTGGGCAATGATTTTTTTCATTCCTCACTTAGGAGAAGAAAGTCAAAATGTCAAGAATAAAGTCGAAATGTCGAGAATAAAGTCGAAATGTCGAGAATAAAGACGAAATGTTGAGAATAAAGTCGAAATGTTGAGAATAAAGTAAAAATGCAGTTTCCAGAATTTCAGAATCTGTAGTTTCTTTTTCTGAATAGGCGCAATTTCTGACACAATCTCTTCATAGTACGAATACTTATTATAATACTGTGTCTATGTGATAAAAGCACATAGACACAGACATTATGTTGGTAGAGTAAAGCTGGTTTGAATAAATCTTTAAGACAACTTTATTGTGGAAACTGCATTTCGACTTTCTTTTCGTAAGTGAGGAATGAAAAAAAAAATCATTGCCCACAGTTTTTTTTTTCAGTGTGGCCCTGATACTGCGTTGTAAAAGACAAACCTTCTCTCTCAACAAGAACTATAATCACGCAGCTCTGCATCCCAGTAAAACAGCTCAGCAAACACTGCCCTTATGCTTCGGCCCGGCTGATAGTAGTCTACTAATGTTGTCTGCCGGCTCTTGCTGACATTAACAAGATATGCCTTTCAAATATCATGGCCTTTGGGACTGGGTCAGAGTAACTATTTAAAGAAGGTCAGGACTTTATGATAGTGTGGCTCACCAGAGTGATAACTGAGAATAGAGCGCTCCTTGGCTGCTCCTGCCGTCGCTCAAGGCTACTGAACACACAAACGCTGCTTCGCCGTGTTGTGCTGCGTTGCAGGGGAAGCGAACACGTGCTCCTGTCTGAGGAAACAGTGAGATCCGATCCGCCTGCTCCATCCAGACGCATCAACTGACGCCCCCCCGAATGCAGCAGCTTGTAAATAAAACCCCACAATATGGAACGGTTATTAGCAGACGTTGCTTTTTAGAGAAAACGCTGTGATTCTGCAGAGAACATCCCAATCTTTCACATCATTTCAAGGGTTGGCAGTGTTTTCATATCTATCATGTAGGATGCGTTGACACTTCATGCCGCCCCCACTTTTCTGGTCTGTAAGAAGTCATTTAGATTGTTTGCGTGAGCTGCATCCTCTTTCAGCCACTATGACTACACATACTGCTACTGAATCATGTCAAAAGCATGTTCGTCCTTCCCCCATTAACATACAAAAGCTCCCAAAGGGGCCTCGCAGTTATTCAGGAGACTTGAAAAGTGCCAGCGTGCCCCCGTCCCACCCTCTGCCCATATCCACAGCCCGGCCCACCCTCTCCTTAATATTCATAGTTGTGTCTTTAAAACCCCGACCCTGGGACTGGAGTGCGGGTGCTTCACTTGCTGTGTATCTGGGCCCTTACTGTTTCCGTTCTCCCCAGACGAGTGCCGAGCCGCCGCGACCATGTCTAAGCCCTTATCTGACCACGATAGGAAGAAGCAGATTTCAGTGCGAGGCCTCGCCGGCGTGGAGAACGTCACGGACCTGAAGCAGAACTTCAACAGGCACCTGCACTTCACCCTGGTCAAGGACAGGAATGTGGCCACCCGAAGGGATTACTACTTTGCTCTGGCCCACACGGTGCGCGACCACCTGGTCGGCAGGTGGCTCAGAACCCAGCAGCACTACTACGAGAAGGATCCCAAGGTAAATCATCCGGGCTCCCGTCGCCGTCGTTCACCAGTGAAAGACAGTGAAAGTAAAAGCTGCTATTATTGTAATGACTGCAGTGATGTCACATCTTGTATTTATATGTATAAATATATATGTAAAAGATAGTGCAGTTGCAGTTTTAACATGAAAGGGAAATAGTGGTATTTACTCTAAAAACCACCACGTTCCTGCAGGATATTTAAAGAGCTGAGATGCTTTATGGCCATTTGCATTCTCTGCCTTAACTTTGATTCTCATACTTTTTTAAATTTTTTTTACTGGAAGAACTCAGTTTTTGCTGCATTATTTAAAAAGTATCAAAGCAAACAGCGCTGCAAAATAACTACATGCATTCATCCGCCTATTCTTGGCTCAGAGAGACAAGGTTTTTTGAATTTTTTGACTAAATGAATACGAGCGGCTCATCTTACGTGTCAGCCGCCGCCGCCGCCGCTGCAGACGATCAAAACAACCTCCAGAAACCAGAAAAGAGCTGCTGCGATGGGCGGTGGAGTCACAGGGAGCATTTCTGGACAAATCATCCTCTTTTCTTTCAGGTATAAGAACACCTGGAGGATATCAATCCCACCACTACCGCTGATGATAATAATAAATTTGATTTAGCACCTTTCAAGACACCAAAAGTGTTTTACAGTAATTATAACACTAAACTGCTGAAAGTGGGGCTTCGGTTCAGTTCAGTGTGAAGGCTCGTGCTCATGTCATGATGTGCATAACACGTTGTGTAAGTGGAATGACGTGAACCCGGAGACGCACAATCAGCTGCACTGCTAACAGTTTGATATTAGAGTAATGTCAAGTCATGACATTTAAACTTCATCAGGGCTCCTCAGCGCTCTGCCCTGATTAAAGTGTGTTGAAACACTAAACCTCCACCAGGCCGTGTGTTCTTGTCCCGTCTGACCACAGAGCACGTACCCCCCCCCCCCACCCCTCCCACCCCCGGTCAGGTCATATGACCACATGCCTCCAAGGGCATCTGAACTCATGCAAAACCAGTTACCATACAGTTATATCCCATTCAGAGGAACAAAAAAAATAATAATAAAGTAGTTAAACTGCAAACTTCACCACATTATGTCTTTGAAACGTCACAGAAAATTGTACGGATTTACAGCTGAGTCTCCAGAAGCAGAGTGAAACCGCTCTCATGCCTTTGCTTTGTGAGAAAATGAAAAGAAAATGCTCTTTGCAAGATTAATAACCTCATTAATTACAGTCTTTTTTCACTTTTAACGGGTGAATACTGTAACGCATGTCAAAGCGTTAACCGGACGATGGAGACTGAGTGTTTATGAAAACATTTCTCGGGAGGTCGATCGGGTGCAGCTGACTCAGAAACTATCTGACACCTTGGGCTGCTGGTGCCCACCGAAAGATCAAAGGTGAATCTGGTCCGGTCCGGTCCGGTCTGAGCAGGCAGCTGAGGGAGGCGGGACGCTCGAGCTTCGGACAACATACTGTAATGCTGCTGTTACAAAAGAAAAAATATATAAGTTTTCCTGCACTGACTGTGTGCCTTCTCAGGAAAAAAAGGGCAGATCAGCATAATCAAATGAAGCGAGATGCATTGAGATATAATTCAAGAGATAATTTTATCTACTCAGAATAAGGCTCTATTTGTTGTATTTATTGTTATTTTACACTTATTCCTGAAACTGCATCTCCTCCCAGCGTGAACTCAACAATGAAAGGCCACCAGGCTGCGGTTGAACTTTACGGTGACCTCTACAGGCTATTTTTGGTGTTACGTAATACCCAGAGAAATCTGCTCCCCCCCCAGTCCCCTCCCTCTCCTCCACCCGTGTGCGTTTGTCCTTCCATATCAGAGGAGGAGGGGGGGAGGGGAGAAAAAAAAGGAAAAAAAGAAAACATCTAAATGGCAAAGGCTAAACGCAGGTTCAGGTTCACTCACAGCTGCGAGGCCGGATCACGAAACCTGAAGGTTGACATTTGTCAAAACTTTTCTAAAGTGTAACAGTCACACATCTGGGACGGTGCAGTGAGCCCGATGAATGCGACGCCGCTGTAATGCCTCCAGTCCAGCGGCTGCAGGCTGTTTGGCCGTTCTGCTGATGTCCCTTTCTCCCTGAACTGTAGCGCGTCTACTACATTTCCCTGGAGTTCTACATGGGCCGCACGCTCCAGAACACCATGGTGAACCTGGCCCTGGAGAACGCCTGCGACGAGGCCATGTACCAGGTGAGACAGAAACCACTCAACCCTCTTATTTAAAAAAAAAAACAGCGGAGACGAGGCCTCCAGAAACATCTGCTTGTCTCATGCTCGTCCTCTGTAGTTGGGTCTGGACATGGAGGAGCTGGAGGACATGGAGGAAGACGCCGGTTTGGGAAACGGCGGCCTCGGCCGCCTCGCCGGTGAGCACCTTCTCACCTTTCACGTAAAACGAATGCTTGCTAACTGAGCGAAACAGTTTGTATTTGAGTTCTGACGTGTGTTTGTTGTCTTCAGCCTGTTTCCTGGACTCCATGGCCTCATTGGGCCTGGCTGCCTACGGTTACGGCATCCGCTATGAATTCGGCATCTTCAATCAGAAAATCCTCAACGGCTGGCAGGTCAGTTGGACTTACAGCTTTGTGTTCTTTTCCAGTGAAGGGGAATCAGTGGTTCTTTAATCACCTGCATGATGACTTCCCTCCGTCATTATCAGGACCCGACTGTCAGTTTTTTCCGTATCTGGCTGAGCTCAGAGGCTACTTGCCTAATGAGTGTTTGTCTCCTTCGATATGAATGTCTGCTATTATCCAGGTGGAGGAGGCGGATGATTGGCTTCGCTATGGCAACCCCTGGGAGAAGGCACGTCCTGAATACATGCGCCCGGTTCACTTCTACGGCAGGACCGAGCATCACCCCGATGGAGTCAGATGGGTGGACACTCAGGTGAAAAAGAAATGATCCGACGTGAGTTAAGACTGACAACAGATGAGGTGCCGTGCACCTGTGTAACTTCTGCCTCCTATCCTGTGATGATGTCGGCAGGTAGTGCTGGCTCTGCCATACGACACGCCCGTGCCGGGCTACAGGAACAACTACGTCAACACCATGAGGCTGTGGTCGGCCAAGGCGCCCTGCGACTTCAACCTGAAGGACTGTAAGTGCGGAGGCCGTCCTTTTTAAACCCCGTTAAACCCGCATTAGCTCGTGGGCTAACGGGGCGTCTGTGTCGTTCTTCTGTTCCCAGTCAACGTCGGCGGCTACATCCAGGCTGTTCTGGACAGAAACCTGGCTGAGAACATCTCCCGTGTGCTCTACCCCAACGATAATGTGAGCAAATACAACTTTGTTACCGTGTATTCCAGCAGCGCTGCGCTCGCTGACCGACCGACCACCCGTTAAGTAGGATAATAGGAAACAGATGAAGGTGGAAGCTTTCAGGCGGGGAGCTGTGGGCTGTGCGACTCCTGCATGACTGGATAGGCCTTATTAGCCGAGAAATAGACGACGACAATGTGGACCCCAGCCAATCGGTGTTCCCCTTGTGCTCGGCTACAGCCGCTGTATTTCACTGCAGAGCTTTGTTTCTGAACGGATCCACGCTGACTTCCCTCATGGAGGAAGCTTCGGAGGCTGCAATTAAGCTTGAAGTCAAACTTAATGAAGGTCTGTGTCTGGATGCAGTGGACATTATGGTTGAGTCAGTGCAGCTCTGAGTTTCTCTTAACAGCAAATGAGTACCGTATTTTCTGGACTATAAGCCGCTACTTTTGTCCCACGCTTTAAACCATGAGGCTTATACAGAGATGCGTCTTTTCTATTAATTTTTTTGTTTTCTCCACTTCCTTTCAGGGGGCGCTCTAGCAGGAAGTGGAGAAAACAAAAACAAACCAAGTAGTTAAAGGCTATTCTGTTTTTGTTCAGTAGCCTCTGTTGGCTATGCTACTCTACATTCATTTAGCATCAATACCTGTTATTATTGGACAAACTGATTAATAGATTTGTCCAGTCAGTTTGTTGGTTCCCCAGCGGATTTCCAGGTTCTGAACGGACCCGCCGTGGAGGTAAGGTTTTAATCACAGATGCGGACTGGACGCAGCGTGGAGCCAGCGGGTCCACGATCCGGCTCCAAAGTGGATCTGGCACTGAGTGCAAGTGGACCCCGATACGGGTCCGTTTCACGGGTCCGTTCCATTGTCTTTGCTGTGTGGGGGGTTTCAGTACACAGGAGGAGGAAAAATAAAGCAACTTGGTTTTAGTGTGCAGGAGGAAAATGAATAAAACCATCAATGACTTTTCTGTTTTGTTTGATCAGCACTTTTACTGCCGTGTTACAGGTTCTGTTCAGAAACAATCAGTTCAGGTATATGAATAAACACAAAATGTTACAAAATCTTTCAATGTAAATATCTTATTTCTCAGCCTGGATACCGGCGGCTTATTGTCCGGTGCAGCTTATACGTGACAAAATATATATTTTGTTAAAATTTTAGTGGGTGCGGCTTATATTCAGGTGCGCTTTATAGTCCGGAAAATACGGTAATTAAACAGTGAGTTAGATATTCATGTAATCGAAATCCTTTTTCTGGGACTAAACTCAAAAGTTTCACTTTTTCTGACGTGATTCCTTGTCATATTTTCACGTAATTGTAAGCTGAATACCCTCGGGGTTACTCAACAAATCATTCGACATTTCTAATAACCGGTCAGTTGATTGTGAAAAAAAATAAATAAAAATTCCCAATGATTGATGACATAACGAGGGCAAGCAGTTCATATTCGTAACACATAACAACACCTCCGTCTTCCATCAGTGATTGACTGCACTTTTTCTGACTCATTAAATGCAGAATAAAACATAAATTTCAGAAAAAGACATAACAGTTCTCTGCGCCTGACTTTGAATTTTAAAGGCTGATGTGATTCAAACGATATTTTTTGAGAACGGTTAACAGCTCATTTAATTTGTTTTGCGTATTTCACATGTGATAGAGGGCTGTTTGCAGAATAGCAGAGGAAGGTACCGGATATTACAGCTGAGCGATTTTATCGATTCTGCGATATATATCGATATTTTATTTCCCCAGAGAGTATCGATTTTTCAGCCGTGGGTATCGATATTCTAATCTTCTTCCAAAACCCCCGTGTCCCACCTTTAAAAGCTTGCAAGTAACAATTTGCACTGTTTAAATAAATGAAACTATTTTTCTCAACAAATCTTTTATTCATTTTGTCCAGCATTTGCAAGCTGCCTGTCAGCCATATAATGTGTCATTGATGCTTTCAGTTCAATTAATTCAAACAGTCATTGGAACACTCACAAGATGTCACCAAAATCACTTTGTCCCTTTAAAATCTTTCGTAAAAAAATGATGTAAATGTATTGAAAGATGAATATCGATATATATCATATCGTGAGCCAAATATTGTGTATCGTATCCTGAGATTAGTGCATCGCTACAGCCCTACCGGGTATAACTGCTGACGTCGTCCAACAGAGCTTTGCTAATTCTATTGAGGACATCTTTTTTTTTTTCAAAATCAAAAATAAAGACCACTAGCCCACGTTCAAAGCATAAAAGCCATGTTTAAAGGATCAAAAGTATTTTTCCAGCTGAATAAATCCATGTCTTTATGCTCAGTTCTTTGAAGGGAAGGAGCTCCGTCTGAAGCAGGAATACTTCGTGGTGTCCGCCACCCTGCAAGACATCATCCGCCGCTTCAAGATCTCCAAGTTTGGCTCCAGGGATGTCGCCCGTTCGGACTTCTCCAAAATGCCTGACAAGGTGACGTGAAAGAAGTCGACAGAACGTGAACGATTCTCTGTTAAGATCTGAGCCTTCGTTAGATTGTCAGTGTGATCAACAGGTTGTACGTGGATTTAATTGGACCTCTGCAGAATAGTTCAGATGAACTCAAGCTAATCTAGAAAGAGATTTATCAGTGACGGTGTGCACATCTGCGTGTAGGTTGCGATCCAGCTGAATGACACTCACCCAGCCATGGCCATCCCCGAGCTGATGAGGGTTCTGGTTGATGAGGAGAAGCTCCCGTGGGAAAAAGTAGGGAACACTAACTAGTTGTTTGACATCTCATTGTCGGATGCTACATGCCCGGTTCAGATTATGCAGCTAGACTGCAGCAGAAAATGATGCTCCCTCAACCTGTCTTCTCCTGCTGATGCTCAGGCCTGGGATATCTGCGTGCGCACCTGTGCCTACACCAACCACACGGTCCTCCCTGAAGCTCTGGAGCGCTGGCCAGTTGACCTGTTCGCTCGTCTGCTGCCAAGGCACCTGGAAATAGTCTACGAGATCAACCGCCGCCACCTGGAGGTGAGTTCAGGACACTGCCGCAACTTGATCACCTCTGCGTTGTGGATTAATACAAATAATATCATCATTGACGAAATATTTCCCTCTGCTCCCATCTGCCTGCCACAAAAGAGAAAAGACACACTGAGGGAGGTGAAATAATATGACAGGGGTGTCAGACTCATTTTCAGCATCATGGTGGCCCTCGAAGGGCCAGATTGACAGCATGAATGTAACAAAATGCAGTGAAAATCAAAATAAAATTTAACTACACCTTGTTATAAATGTTAAATAATGGTTTCTGTATTTATTATGTATTCAAGTTTCAAATATTTAAGTCATTATTATATTAAACTCAGGGTTTGTGGTTATAACAGTATCCATTACCTTGGTTTTAGAAGCGGAAGCAGGCTAAATTTAGCATACTTAGCTCCATGTTTGCTGTCAAAATGCTGACGTAGATTAAACTCTTTCACGACTGACACACATTACACAAAAGTTATACTTTTCTGCATCAATTTTCTTTTCTTGGACATGTTGGGGTTAGTTAGTAAAAGGTTTTTCTTAAGTCCATCAGTTCTGAAAAATTGTCTTGCTCATAGCTGCCGTTATCATTGTGGGTAACGCTGAAATGCATGATGGGAGATGTCGTTTATTGTCAATATGCGCTTTAAAGCAGTGTAAGCTTATTTTCCGTTTTAAAATATTGGTTTAAAATGTAAGCCAATAATGCCCAAGCTCTCGAGGGCCACATAAAATGACGTGACGGGCCACATTTGGCCTGCGGGCCTTGTGTTTGACACATGTGTAATATGAAATCAAGCTGAAATGAATGAAGCATAAATCTAGATTAGAAGAGATTAAAAGACAAGAAAGAACTATTATGTGAAAATCCAACATGTAATGTAGTTGTCTGATTGTGAATAGTTCCTCGATTGTCTTTGTGGTAAAAATGACAACAGGAAAAAAAACTTGTCAAAATGCAAAGAAATGCCTTTAAAAGGTTGGCACGCTCCGATGCACCAGTCAAAGAACAAAATGGTGCTTCTTGGATTTCATTTTCAGCATCTGTCAGAACTGAACTCCCACGTTCCTCCTGAAAGGAGAGAAAAAATATCTCTGACACCAAGTGGTGGGCAGATCTGCACAATAAGTACAATATTATGAAAAGACTCGTGTCTGCTTCCACGATCCTGGAAACGATCCTGCTGCTGGGAGTTCGACTGTTCTCAGAACAGCTGTGTTGACCAGCGAGGATGTCTGAGGCCTGACTTTGACACAGAAGCCACAATAATACAATATATTTGACATCTTTTGCTTCTTTTTTTTATTTTGCAGAAAGTTGCTGCCAAATATCCGGGAGACAATGATCGTCTTGGCCGCATGTCCCTCATCGAGGAGGGCGGACAGAAGAGGATCAACATGGCCCATCTGTGCATTGTGGGTTCCCACGCTGTCAACGGCGTGGCCCGGATCCACTCCGACATCCTCAAGGCCACCATGTAAGTCGAGAACTGAAGCAACGACCTCCCCGCGCAGCAGACGCAGCCACATCTGCCACGTTACTCCGCGATCTGCACATCCTGAAACGTCCTATGCTTCCCTCTACCTGCAGCTTCAAGGACTTCTATGAAATGGAGCCCAAAAAGTTCCAGAACAAGACCAACGGCATCACTCCTCGCCGCTGGCTGGTCATGTGCAACCCGGGGCTGGCTGAGGTCATCGCCGAGGTCAGCTGGACTCCAAACACGCAGCGAGCACAGGGCTGGTATTTGGGTCACGCTCGACAGCGGGCGGCGGCTTGGACTCACCGTGTGTTTCTTTGCTCGTTAGAGAATTGGCGAGGACTTCGTCCGTGATCTCGACCAGCTGCAGAACCTCCGCAAGTTTGTGAACGACGATGCCTTCATCCGTGACATTGCCAAAGTGAAACAGGTGAATAGTTGATTTATTTGGTCTGATTTTGACGTGTGTGTGTTGCCGAAACTATCATGCTCAAGAAGGTAAGGGGCATAAATATAAATATCAGGGCTGGAAAAATGTTTAATTGCGATTAATCGCATTATTTCCCTGATTAATCAAGATTAATCGCATTATAAATGAAAAATCAAATGATGAATTCAAAAGTAGTGTAAAATGCACTTTTATTTAAATGTTCTGCTGCCATATGAACTAAAGTGTCATAACATTTGTTGTTCAAACACGTTTAACATCAGCACTTGTCAGTAACACATATTTAGGGTAAATCTCATCTTAAAAAATGTAAAATAAAATAAAGCTTATTGCCACTGCCAGGGCATTAATGTCATCCTGTTTTTATAAAAAATAAAAAGTCTACAAACAAAATCCAACAAAATGATTGTGTCTCAGCACAATCAGAACATTAAAACAGGTAATTTCTGAGGTAACAGCAGAAACTTTTAACGGGGAGTTCAACTTGTCAGTTGTTACAAATAACCTTGTTTCTGTTGAATCCTCCGTCTGGGAGAACTTTAAAATGAAAATGTCCATGTTAAAGTTCTGTAACTTTATCAATCCGTGTATCATTCATTCTTTCCATTTTCAATTGTCAATCAAAAAAAAAAAAAGACATTTTACACAAAAACACAAAAAAACGAAAAAATGCCTGTTTTTTTAATATTTCAATTTTAGACTTGGATCAAAAATACTAAATGAAAAAACGGTCCACAGAACTGAATTAGTTTTATAATGGAGGACTGGACTTTCTGTTGTCATTACACATCTGTGCCACTAGATGGAGCCGCACTGCAGTAACCAGCTAGAGAACAGCAGGACAGTGAACACATGGAGCAGATCTGATGGAACATGGAGGAATGACCACAAAGTTTTGTTGTAGTCCAGAATTGTTTTTTTTTTTCAGACAGAATTGTTAATATTTCTACCTGAGTTGCTACCTGAACTGTAAAGTTCACTGATTTTTACCGTTCTACATGTCTGTTTTAGCTTTTCTGTATGTTTACCTGCCAATTGTTTTCTAGTTCTGCAGCAGCCAGAAACAGACTTTTCAAAAGAAAAGCATGTGAGCAACATGCGTTAACGTGCGATAAAATAAATGTTAATAAATTAATGAGTTAACGCGATTATAACGAGACGGGAGTCATTTTGTGAAAACTCCACAGATTTCAATGGCTCTTGTCCTTGGGACATCCAGAGTGTAGTGATGTACATAACAGCACCCAGACAGAGATGAGCGCCATCTGGATATCAGTCTGGCAGGAGTGTGTGGGTTTACCTCAAGGCTTTGAGCGCGACGCTCCGCGACATCTGACCCACGCAACTCTCAGCAGCCCACGCTCTCGTTGTGCGCCGCCTGGATCTCCGTCACCTGGACCGCCTGCTCAACCCCCTTAGCCGTGTCAGTGCATCTATGGAAACAAGAGAGACAGCAATTTACAGACACTCTTTTGAGTCACTTTCATTTCTTCTGTGTCTTTCAGTTCAGGTTGACACAGCGTCGTTGCGTCTTGTTCTCCTCGCGTCCCGTGGCGTCGTTGCTTTTTGCCAAAAGTGCAAACGCAGAGGCATTTCCGCATTTTAATCGTGAAATCTCTTCTTTGGTTGTGTTAGGAGAACAAAATGAAGTTTGCCGTGCACTTGGAGGAGCACTACAAGGTGAAGATCAACCCCAACTCCATGTTTGACATTCAAGTCAAGAGAATCCACGAATACAAGAGACAGCTGCTCAACTGCCTGCACATCATCACCTATTACAACCGTGAGTGCTCTTTAGAAACTCCCGCTCTGCTCCCGCCGCTTACATGACAGCTTTGTAATGTTTTGACGTCTCTGGCAGGCATCAAGAAGGAGCCCAACAAACAGTGGACCCCGAGAACTGTCATGATTGGAGGAAAGGTTCGTATCGCAACCGAACGGGTGACAGTCGTGGCGGCGTCATGTCTCTAACAGAACCCTCCGTCTCGCAGGCTGCTCCTGGATACCACACGGCCAAGATGATTATCCGTTTGATTACGGCTATCGGCGAGGTGGTCAACAACGATCCCGTCATCGGCGACCGACTGAAGGTCATCTTCCTGGAGAACTACAGAGTGACTCTGGCGGAGAAAGGTAATTACCGAACCGCTGCGAAGCGCAGAGCGCAGAGACAGAACGCGTATCCGAGTCGCCGAGCCTCTTCTCCTGCCGTCCCTCAGCCATCCCTGCAGCGGACCTGTCAGAGCAGATCTCCACAGCCGGCACCGAGGCCTCTGGCACCGGCAACATGAAGTTCATGCTGAACGGCGGTTTGACCATCGGAACTATGGACGGAGCCAACGTGGAGATGGCAGAGGAGGCCGGGGACGGAAACCTCTTCATCTTTGGCATGTTGGTCGACGAGGTTGATGAACTTGACAGGAGAGGGTAAAGAGACACTTTTCATCTTTCACTCTGATTTCGTTTCATATACTAAATACTAGGGGTGAGTATTGGCAAAGACCTCGCAATACGATATGTATCATGATACTTGGGTCACAATTAGAGGCCTTCGGAACAACCCGACAACCCGAAAACCCGAGGTTCCGACCCAACCCGAATCGGGGCTCTGGTCCTTTCAAAAGATGTGACTCCAGGTTCGGGTCTGAATCGGTACAGTTAGTCTCGGGTCCGGTCGGTGCTCTCTGACAGGCTGGGTCCACGTTTACTCGAGAAAGGTAAAGATATTGGCGCTGGCAGCCAATGTCAGGACTCGGGGCAGTTTAATTAATTATTCATTAACGTGGCGTATTTGTCATGAAACAATCGTGTTGCCGTAGCGTGTTATTAGCGGTTTGCCTGGTAGCTGTAAAGCACAACGGATCACCAACATGACAACGCTGGATGAGAGAACATATTTACCACACGTCCTGACCGGTATAGGCTATTAGCATTAGCAGTTGCTACCAATAGCATCTGTATCCACAAAGAAAATAACGACGTGGATTTATTGTTGTTCACATCATGTAGCCTATGTAGCAACTGAACCGGTAGAAAAAGACAACTTTAGGTAAGAAAATCAAGTTTTATTCAACGCTAGACAACTTTTAACATGATAACTATGGGCTGTATTGCCTCGGTTCTATTAGGGTAACTCGGTTCGGTTCATGGTCGGAAACTAATGACTCGGGTCGGTTCTGGGTCCAAATATTGCAGGTCCATTCGGGTTCGGACTCCCGAACTTATGATAATAGCTTGGGTCGGGTCGGTTTTGGGTCGAATATCCACGGGTCCATGAAAGTGGACCCGTGAAGACCTTGAGTCATGATACGATATAATTACAATATATTGTGATATTCTACCCAGGTAATATCAAAATTAAAAGTAGAGATGAAAAATCAAGTTGCTGTATATGTTCATCAGATGATATTGATCATTCAAAAGACAAATTGAGTCAAATCTTTTTGCTTCAACCTATTTATTGTTTATTATTAGTGTTTCTGCACATTTAATAAATAAATGAAATAAAATAGAACAAAATTTTCGATAAAAAAAATTGCGATATATTGCTAAATCTATTTTTTTTCACACCCCTACTAAATACAGTGTGGGCCGCAGCCCCCTGGTGGGCCGCCGTGGTACTGCAGGTGGGCCATGAGAGGTCATTAAAATTAAGCATATGTTTTAAATCGTCTATCTTTTTTTAAATTTGTTTTTAATTACTGTAAAATATTCCTGAAATGAATTTAAATTAAGAAGTAATAAAATAAACCAGTTAAATGTTATTCTACTGTCATCTTTAATATGAAAAGTGTCAACTTATTTGTTGACCCCTTACATTAATATCGGAACATAACATCTAGTCCTGTATGTTGATCACAGTTGTGAGGTAAAGATTTTCATGGGCCGCGGAGATTTTTCACATTTCAAATTGGGCCATGATTTTCTGAAGCTTGGGAATGGCTACTCTAAACTATTCTTTAACAAGCTCTCGACACTGGCGTTGCACCGTAGGTGGAAGTACAATGCAGCCGAAGCAAAAGAGAAACGCAGATTCTCTTCCTTTTACTCGTGCCATGGCAGTATGCAACATCTTTGCATATGAGCATGCAATTATCAGATTTATTTGGAGAAATGCCTCCAAGGTTGGTTGACTGTCAAGACTTTTTAAAATCACTGCAGTGAGCTCCGTTTGCACTGAACATCCAGCTACTCGTTTGTCTTGCATTGGTTTTGGTAACGATGCTCCCAGATTCAGATGGTTTTTATCCATACAAGCCGAGGCTGTAAAGTTTGGCCTGGGGAGGGGGGGCCTGGTGCTATTTCAGGGTCTGCTCCACTGCCCCCATGAATGGACTAGATTCTAGGGAGGATAATCATGGCCTGCTGTTTTTCTGGAAGTGCTCATGTGTTTCTGCTTCTGCTTAGGTATCATGCTGAAGCCTACTACAACCGGCTGCCTGAGCTCAAACAGGCCATCGACCAGATTAACGGCGGCTTCTTCAGTCCAAAACAGCCTGACCTGTTCAAAGAAATCGTCAACATGCTGATGCATCATGACAGGTAATTTTAGTACCCCGTGGGCCAAACATTTACACACATACAAATAAGACATGTGCATAAATGTGCCTCCTGGTGCAAGTTAAACTAAGTAAGTAATGCATATATGCGTGATTGTACAACTTATGCATTACGCATTAATGTACTGGTTGTGTCCATATTCGTATCGTTCATTGCGTTGCTTTTTTTTTTTTTTTTTTTTTTTTTTTTTCAGATTTAAGGTCTTTGCTGACTATGAATCCTATATTAAATGCCAGGAGAAAGTCAACGCTCTTTACAAGGTATGAATTAAAAGTATCGTTGAAAAATGTGATAGTATGATATGAATGGGCACGGCTATGTCAGGGACAGACTCATCTCAATCACAGTCGCTCTTGTTGCTCATTTATCAGTAATTGTTTTCGTTTTCTCAACAGAACCCCAAGGAATGGACCAAGAAGGTTATCCACAACATCGCCGGATGTGGCAAGTTCTCAAGCGATCGTACCATCGCGCAGTACGCCCGTGAGATCTGGGGCATGCAGCCCACACTTGAGAAGCTGCCTTCCCCTGATGCCAAATAAAAAAAATAAAAAACTGTCAACAGTGAACCAACACGGTCAACTTTCAGTGCAGGTTCAGAAGCTTCCAGAACCTGTGCGACTCTCCGAAGTTTTGCAAGAAGCCCCCACGAGCCTACGTTCACAGCTGCTGCTGTGTCACACGCAGACCTCTGGGAAGTTTTCTGTAGCTCCATGTTCACACCATCAGTCGCAGAATAGTCTCGTAAAACTGTCGTCACCGGCGACAGCAGTTGTAGATAGTTATAACCAGGAACTGCCTTTTAGCTGTTTTAAAGTGAATAAAAATGGCTTCGTGGTGGGCTCTGTACATTCATTGGTGGGTTTCTTTTCTTTTTTTTTGTTTTTATTTAAGAATATAAACTCTTGTATTTTCAGTTAGACCCTGAATAAAATGTGTCTGAAATACCATAAGTGACCAATGACCTTTTGACACTTTTTTTTTTTTTGTTAGGTATGAAACAAGCATTGTAAATTAAAAAATGAATTACTTATTTTTCGCGGTTAATGGGGACCGGTGCCCCCCCCTCGCGTAAATCAAAATCCACGAACTGGAGCCGTAGCCCCCCGAGCCTCAATAATGTGTTTGAAATATGTTTAAAAACCCCAAAAATGTAGCGAGACACTGCAGCGAAACACGACAAAGGCTCAACTGTGGTCTTTCTGTTACCTTCACAGCCTCTGGTCTCTGAATCGTAGTAAACAAACTGCTGCTATTGTGCTATTTTTGGCTCATAATTAGCAGCTAACACGCTAACAACAACAAAAGAAACAGTCTGATTTTCTCTGCATGGAACGAGCACTTTATTCTGGCACTGCAGGAACTTGTAACATCACACAGGTTGTATTGTTGGGCTCCTGTCGGTTAACAGAGAATGTAAATCTATACACGCTGGGCTGCTGTTGATGCTCACTACACTTTTCATCTAACCCCGTCTGCCGTCCCACGACACACACGCTACATTACCCATAAGGCCACACCATTACCCCCCCCCCCCCCCCCCCCCCCAAAAAAAAAAGAGAGCCCTTCCTACATTGAATTTCCCTTTATGGGATAAATAAAGTATTTTCATTTCATAAGGCCACCTTCTTAAAGGGGCCAGGCTGGCTCACAACATTTCTTCACTGTGAGAGAACGCACACAACACCCTGTGATGTTTTTGCAATTTTTAAATTTTTTTTAAATTATATTATAAATTTCTGAAAAAATCCACCAATAACTGTTTTAGTTATTCGTGGAACTTAAACCGGGATCACTGTAGCACATAATGTACATCATTGAAAAAGACAACCACATGTTTTACAGAGAGAAAGGGCACACAGCAGTCTTTGAATGAGAGGGGAGTCCTCAATAAAGCTGGAAACAAAATGTCATCACGTAAAGAGCCCACGGAAAACACATGACATAACATGACATGACATGCAAGTTAATGATTGAAATGGCTTTTAAAGAACAGAGAGAGACGTGAAAAAGGCCTTGAGGATGGCGAAAAACAACAACTGGATGGTGGAAAACAACAGGAAACCAAGCGAAGCTCGTCTCCTAAAGGAAATCAGACCAGCACCGACGCGCGCAGGTGAAGCACCGATCGCCTTCACCTCCACTGTTCCTCTTCATTTCCTCACACTGGACTGTAAGAAAGCACATATTTGGCAAACAGGTCAAATTAAAGCTGACAGGTTGATTTCTATGAACTTTAGACACTGAATGGTTCATGAATCAGTTCAATGTGATGCAGGCATGTGGCATCAGGTGAGGCGGTTCAAACGCAGCGATCGATGCACCTGATAAGGACGAGGCCTTGAGGTGGCCTGGATGTCAACATCAGCACGGGACCCAGTTTTGGAGGAAAACAGGATTTTGGCAGCGTGTTCGTGAGGGCTGCTGGGATGCTGCCAGAGGCAGTTCATCTTAATGCCGGCTGTCCTCGCCATCAGGGAGCACCCAAACCGACCTACATGAATCTGAAGTCCTGAAAAATGGCAGCTGTGCTCCTCCTTCAGTCCTTTTTGTGGCACAACCTGTTTTAACACAGAAGACAAAGAAAAAAATGCACCGTGCACATCAAGGTTTCCCCAGGAGGGGGTGTCGTCTGACTGAGTCACGGGTTGTTTACGCTGGAAAGTCCATGTTGGACTCAGAGACCAGCTGAGGACAGACACACGTGTCCAAACTCCACAACAGCCTCTACATTTATAAAAATACGTACGGGTCATGTGACGCCTGAGTTCGACTCACAGGATGCAGGGCTGCTCCTCAGGTTTGCCTGTCATGAAACCCCAGATTATTTTCTTAACTGGAAATATTTCAACAGTTACAGGAACATCCATCCATCCATCCATTATCTATACCCGTTTCATCCTCTGAAGGGTCACGGGGATCTGCTGGAGCCTATCCCAGCCGTCTACGGGTGAAAGGCAGGGGTCCACCTGGACAGGTCACCAGTCCATCGCTGCCACATGCAGACAAACAACCACTCACACTCACTCACTCCTACAGGCAATTTAGAACCATCAATTAACCTAACATGCATGTCTTTGGACTGTAGGAGGAAGCCGGAGTACCCAGAGGAAACCCACGCAAGCACGGGGAGAACATGCAAACTCCACACAGAAAGGCCCCTGCTGAGGTTCAAACCAGGAACCTTCTAGCTGTGAGGCAACAGTGCTGACCACCAAGCCACCGTGCTGCCCGTTACAGGAACATAAAGGAAAAAAATATATATATTTCCTAGGAACTGTGGGCGTTAAACAGATGCAAAGCAGCAGATAAAAATGTGCTTTATGTAACAATAATGTGACTAAAGGAGCAGAGATTTGTTTATTTGGGGGAAAAGTAGAAAGAGAGGAATTACGTCATAAAACTATTTGCACTGACCTGGTGCGTTGATTTGTGTGATGATGGTGACATCGCGGTGATAAGAAACTGACCCATTTTTGTGCCGGGAAACGATGAGGAGCGACTGAGGAACACCTGAGGAACACCTGGAAACCCAAAATCTCTCCAGCTGTCCTTCATTAAATCAGAGGATAATTAGCTAAATGTGTCTGTCAAAGCAAGATTTGCAAAGAACTTACATTTTTCAACACTGATGGTGTTAATATTTTTGGAAAGATTCAGGGAGTCTGAGGAAATTTCAGAACTTAAAGGCACAGCCACATGGACTGGAAGAATCTGTGAATCATTCGTTCTTTCCATTTTCAATTGTCAATCAAAAATTTAAAAATCGTTTTTCTTTTTCTAATCTAACACAAAATACAAAAAAATGGCTGGTTTTTCGTATTTCAATTTTAGACTTGGATCAAAAATATGAAATTAAAAAACAGGCCACGGGACTGAATGTTTTTCATATTTAATTGGTCTGGTTTACGTGACCCGGAAGTGGTTTTGTGCGCGGCAGTTCCGGTAGCATAGCGGATCAAAGGCTTATTCAAAGCTTTTTGACACACCTAAATTTCCTGCGCGTCGCAGCAGATGGGTATGCTGTAGTGATGGTGAGATGAAGCCTCATGAGGCATCGAACCACTTGAGCCGATCGGCAATATTGACAGTTCAGTCTGTAAAAAAAAAAAAAAAGAAAAGAAAATCTGGGGTGCAACAAAAAACTTTGGTCGTGTGCTTACTCCATCATCAGATCTGCTCCATGCGTTCACCGTGATGCTCCATTCACCTGCTGTTTACGTCGGTGCAGCTCCATCTAGTGGCGTAGATGTGTAACGACAATAGAAAAATTTAGACCTAGATTATAAAACGACCCCCTTCTTGAGAATATGATTTGCGTTTTTGTGCACACCAGCATCTTCTGTACCATGTGAAAAGCCAGAGAGGTTGTGTTAAAAAAGGAAAAGCTCAAAACCTGTTGAGAGACTGTTACTTATTAATAAAAATGACTAAGGTCCCCCCCCCCCCCCCCCAAAAAAAAAAAAGGAAAAAAAAACATTATTACACAACCTGCCATATCATATGATACTTCCATACTGGGAAACTTTACACACACAGAATACATCCATGGCATATTTTATTATACACATATATGATAATGTATGTAGAGAATTTATTTGGCCATGCATTCTTTGTAATTCATAATCATTCCCAAGAGCCATGGCAGACAAATATTCAATGCGCCACAACCAGCTGTGGTTGAGATCCAGCTGCCTGTGATTATAAACCTGTCCAGTAGGTGGTGTCGTGTGCAGATGAAGCTTCTAGTAATGAACCCTTTCTGGAACCGATCGGCCCAAGTGGTTCGATGCCTCATGAGGCTTCATCTCACCATCACTACAGGATACTCATCTGCTGCAACGAGCAGGAAATTTAGGTGTGTCAAAAAGCTTTGAATAAGCCTTTGATCCGCTATGCTACCGGAACTGTTGCGCACAAAGCCACTTCCGGGTCACGTAAACCAGACCAATTAAATATTAAAATCAAGTTCGGTCCCGTGGCCCATTTTTTTGATTTTGTATTCTTGATCCAAGTCTAAAATTGAAATACAAAAACCCATGCATTTTTTTGTTGTTTTGTGTTAAATAAAAAAATGAAAAATGAAATAAAACGTCCTTTTTTCCTTTTTAGATTTTTGATTGACCACTGAAAATGGAAAGAACAAATGACACACGGATTTTTTTCATATTTCAATTTTAGACTTAGATCAAGAATATGAAATGAAGGGCCGCCCCGGTGGTGCAGTGGTTTGGGCAGGCGGCCCGTATACAGAGGCTACAGTCCTCGTGCGGCTGGTCGCGAGTTCGACTCTGGGCTCGTCGACTCTTTGTCACGTGTCTTCCCCGTTCTCTCTGTCTCTCTACTGTGAATAAAGGCCACTAGTGCCAAAAAAGAAATCTATAGAAAAAAAAAGAATATGAAATGAAAAAACCAAGCATCAGGACAAAATTTGATTTTAATATTTAATTGGTCTGGTTTACGCGAACCGCAAGTGGCTTTGTGCGCGGCAGCTCCGGTAGCATGGCGGTGCTGGAATTAAATACAAGTTTGTTTAAAGGCTTATTCAACAGCGGTTTGACACACGCTGAAAGAACTCTCTGGCCTTTCACATGGTACAGAAGATGCTGGTGTGCACAAAAACGCAAATCATATTCTCAAAAACGGGGGTAATCTGATAATCGAGGTCAAAACTTTTCTGTTGTAATTACACATCTGCACCACTAGATGAAGCTGCACCGAAGTAAACAGTAAGTGAATGGAGTATCACAGTGAACGCAAAGTTTTTCGTTGCAGTCCAGATTTTTTTTTTCTTTTACAGACTGAATTGTTAATATTGCTAGCCGAACTGCTGCGCTCAAAGCCATTTTCGGGTCACGTAAACCAGACCAATTGAATATTAAAAACAAATTCAGTCCTGTAATCCCATTCTCTCATATTCTAATTGTTACCTTCAGAACAAAATCAAAACAGCAAAAAATAGCCCATTATTTGTCTTTTGATTTTTTAATTTGTAAACGAGTAGTGATATAACAGGTCGTTATCTGTTTTTCGATTTTGGATTCTAAATCGGATATAAAATGAAGGAATGATACGCTGATATGGAGCCATGGGAGACTATCACCAGTCAGCACAGTCAGCTGTTACATGCAGGAACTGTATTACGCAAGGAGAAAGCCATATACGTACTTTGTACCCTGCTGAGTTGTTTGGACACGAGCTCAAGCTGAATGGAGAGAAATACAGTGGACTTATGAGCCACGGCTCCGTAAGACCACGTTTCAGAAACTAACGTTTATATTTGCCAAAGCTTATCAGTGAAAAATGGAACGGGGGAGCATCAGTGCCCATATGTGTGTGAAGGTATCGTCGATGCAGAGATGTTAACTGGTGTAATTATTAATTAATTAATTATTGTTATTATTGTAGTTATTATATATCAGGATGTCATAAAACAAGATAATGTTGTTGCACCAGGTCTGACAGTTGGCTGAACACAACATCATATGGGTAGGAACACATGATTTATCGGACGTGTCAATATTTATTTAGCAGAAATTAAGAAACGTAGAAGCCGTACGTGAAAACACTAAGTGGAGTGTGTTAACCTAGTGCCAAAGAGGAAAACCACCTGCAGTGCTCTCAGATGAGCAAGTAGCTGTCCATCAGTCCATTGATTGTTCAAAAGGAGCAAAACATCTCCTTTTTAAAAAATATTTATGAAAAATCCAGTGCGTCAGTGCCAAGTTCTGTGATTCCTTGAATGGCCACCAGGGGGCTCCAAAAGCAAGGCAATTTTATTATTACTCTCACATTAAAATAGTGCAAACAAAAAGATTAAATAAAGAAGAGACAGATTTGGAAAAAAAAAAAAAAAAAGAAAGAAAGCAATAAAAGAAGCAGCTTGAATCCAGAGGTGTCATCACGAAAACCGAGGAGCTGCCTCAGATCTGGGTCAAGGCTGTGAACTAAAACAGCTTTTTATCACCTAAAACAAATATCAAGAGTCAGAGATCTCACCCATGCCTTTATCTCCAGCAGGCTTCATTACCACCAACGCTCCTCTGTCTGGTCTTCCTTAGAAGACGATTAAAAAGCTTCAGCTCATCCAGAACGCTGCTGCCAGACTTCTAACAAAACCCGGATCTGAGAACATCAATGCTGTTCTGAGATCCTCACACTGGCTACCAGTAGAGCTGGGCGATACTGGGAATTTTGGTATCGATCCAATACCAAGTAAATACAGGGCCAGTATCGCCGATACCGATACCGATACCGATACCGATACGTTTTCATATTAAGCTTTATCTATCATAAACTTTTGTGATTTTTGTTTTTGGATTATTTTATTTTTGTTGCTGGTATTGTGCTATTTTTGGCTCGTAATTAGCGGCTAACACTCTAACAACAACAAAAGAAAAAGTCTGGTTTTCTCTGCATGGAATGGGTACTTTATTCTGGTACTGCAGGAACTTGTAACATCACACAGGTTGTATTGTTGGGCTCCTGTCGGTTAACAGAGAATGTAAATCTATACACGCTGGGCTGCTGTTGATGCTCACTACACTTTTCATCTAACTCCGTTTTCATTCTGCCGTCCCACGACACACACACTACATTACCCATAAGGCCACACAATTACCCATAAGGCCACCTTCCTAAAGGGGCCAGGCTGGCTCACAACATTTCTTCACTGTGAGAGAACGGGCACAACATCCTGTGATGTTTCCACGATTTTAACTTTTTTTTAAATTATATTATATATTTCTGAAAAATTCCGCGAATAACTAAAACTGCGGAACTTAAACCGCGAATTGGCGAGGGATCGCTGTATATCTTTCAATACTTGTGTAATTTTTTTGTACTATGTGAACTTTCCTGTTGCTTTAAATAAATAAATGTACCCGTTGTGGGATAAATAAAGGATTATTTACTGTTATGTTATCTTAGATAACACCTTTCATTGGGATACATGACATGTACTGGTTATTTCAACGTCTTAATTATATTTTCTTGAGTTGGCTCCGGTAACATATGACTTAAGTAACTTAAGTTGATGCTGAAGATGACCTCTCTTATCTACCTGGATACTCTCTGCTGGAAAGAAAGAAAGCTTGAGTATCGATCTTTTTACATGAGTATCATTCGATATCAATACCAGCATTGGTATCGATATTATCGATATTTAGATCGATCCGCCCACCTCTAGCTACCAGCTACCTGCAGAATAGACTTTAAAGCTTAAATCAACCAACTTCATGGAGCCAGAAAACATTTCTGACCTCCTTGAAGAATATAAACCCAGCAGAGCTGTGGGATCTTCAGGACGCAGTCAGAACCTCAGGTCCGGACCAACCAGGCTGAAAACGCGTTCAGCTTCTTCGCTGCTTTGATGAATAAACGCCCTGTTGATATTAAATGTGTCTCAGCTTGAGTTGCATTCAAAGTTACACTGAAAACTCTTTTTTTTTCATGTGCCTTTTAATGTCATTTAATTTCATGCTGTTCCCGTCGCAGTGCTGTTTTTACTTTCCAAGGTTGTTGTCTAAATCATTTTTTTAATTGATTTTTATTGGATTCTTATGCTGTTTTAATTAATTAATTTTCCTTCCCTAATATTTCCAAATATAGAGTAAAAACTAGCTCTGAAATCCCGGCTTCAATGCCACTCCTCATAACCGTACGGGTGATGTCACAGGTTTTTTGTCCAGTTCTCTTTTTGGAGTTTATGATCCTGCGGTTCGAAGGACTGTTTGACAAGTGGACTCTTAATCTCCCCGGGACAGGGCGGCTCAGCAACCTTACCCCGAGGTCAGACTGTGTACTGCCCCAAGACATTGATTACAACCCAATAGCCACAATCCAGATAATCCAGACAATCCTGACAAACCTGACAATCCTTCAACCCTCATTCCAAGTGTTAAATTTTAACATGTCAATGTCCCACCTGTTATTGAGCAAGAGGCTCGGTTCACCTGGGACAGATCCTCACTGCATGACGGGGCCCAAAACGTAATAAAAAGTGCACCTTTGACTATATCTGATATTCTCAGGACTGTATGGAGATTTGCACCGTGAGCCGTGGTTTGCACTGTAACAAAAGGTCGAAGGGTTGCGTGTAGACCCGAGTCTAATGACTGCTAACGGGACAAGAGGCACGAGGTGAAGGTTTGCCTCATGTGGCCTTTGTCAGCGCGATCACAATATTTACAATGAAGGAGAGTTAACGGCTGCCATAAACTGTGAGATAAGTCATTTTGTCAAGGTTTGTGAAGTTTAAAAAGTTTAAAGTTCAATCGAACATCAAACACGCACCAACCCGGGACAGGCGTGTAAAAGAGGCTGTAGATTTTAAACGTACTCTTATGTCTCATCTCTTCACGCCACACGTGTCTTTGCAAGTCTGTCAGTGTTCCTGGAAGACTCACGAGCGTTTTTGTCTGTTGTGATTTAGAGGCGAACGCAGAGGTGATCTGCGTCGTTCCTCAGGCTGCAAGTAGTCATTGTGAGGCATGAGGCATGAGGCATGCGCAGAGACCCGTTAAAGGTTATAGCACTCTCACACAATTCCAGTTGGCGGGGTTTTCAGGTGGTTCTTTTCTTTTTGCCTCATCAAACGCCTGTCAGCCAGCAAAATTTGATTAGGTCTTCATTAGTGAGCTCTTGCCGCGCTCGTACCGGCCCTCCATTTCCTCCGCTGTAGGCGCCTTCCTTGATCTGACAAAGTTGGCTGCTCGTCCGGTGGCTGCAGTTATTAACCAGCGGCTTACACGAACCCAAACGGAAAAAAGCAGGGAAGACGTGGGAGGGAAAAAAAAAAGAAGAAGGAAATCAAAAATGAGCTTTTGCTTGTTTTACATGTACTTTCATGATTCTTTTCTCTAGGGGTGCACGATAATTACCGGGCTGATAACAGGAAATTATGACGTCATTCCGATAAGTCCGATATCACAACGAACAGCCCCGATAACATATATATTTCTGTCAACACAGCAGTGTCTCGCTCCCTCTGAGCCTTGAATGACCGGCAATGAATGTTATGTTCAAGTGACGTCGGCATTAGAAAAACGATTTCTCAATCAGGAAAATCAAGAATAACCCCTCATTCCAGAAAACAACTTGTTAACTCGGTAATAATTTTAGTAGTTGCTGATTTTAATTGATATTCGCAGTATTCTCCCACATGTTACACATAAAAAAAGAAACATATAGATAAGGCCGAAAGAACGACTAGCAAACGAGGGAACGTGGGAATTTACATTACACCTTGAATGCAGCCTGCAGCACAGCGTACTGATCACAACAAACATGGCGGCGTGGAGCTTTAATGTTAACGTTTCAGAAGAAGATAGTTTAGTGGTTATTTGTGACGAATCCTCCGAGTGAATTCTACGAGGAGGGAAGCACAAGCTTTAATACGTAAAACCTGATCAGCCACCTACAACATAACAATCGCTTCCATGGAGTTTTGAAATTGCGCTAATGTGAGCTAATGGAAGCTAATGCTAATGTGCGCAAGCCAGCAGCAGTCTCCCCTCTGCCTCATTCCTCTCATCTAAAGCTTTTATGAGATTAAAAAAAAAAAAACTACTGAATCTCATTTACTTTAATTAAAGGTATTAATTTAAATGGAACCACAAGCCAAAATCCTTTAAATGTTAATCTTTTTCAGTCTGTAATTCTGATGCATGTATTTCCATCAGTTCAAGGAGCCTTTATTTTTTATATCAGTCAGTAATGAACCTTAATTAAGTTAATGTGAGATATCAAATTGGTTTGTTTGATAGCTTTATGAAAATGTTTGAGAGACTTGCCAATAGTTTTTCATTGGACAAAATGAATATCTGTTCATTTAAAAAGTCAAAACTTTTTTTGATTTTGTTAGTATTGATGTAATGATCTTAGGTATATGTGTGTGTTATCGGTTATCGGTATCGCTTTTAAAAAACAGTTATCATGCATCCCTATTTTTCTCATCAATTTCATTTCATTTTTTTTCCATTTGTGCAGTTCAGTCCTCACAGCACATCCCAGATATATCATTACGGGGGAGAGTTTAGTGCTGGCGAGGAGGTGAAAGAAAGGATCATGATGCCGTTTGAAATCAGTCATGTCAACAGGTGAATATAACGGTGATCTGGTGCAGAAGCTACATCCATCCAGAAAAGACATTCACTAAATGAAAACATGAGAAAAGACTGGACGCAACCCTGAGCTGCACATCCACAGTCCTGCAGACGGGCCTGAATCACTCACTGATGGCTGAAGCAGCCGGTCCAACAACAAATGACTTCAGGAAACCTCTGAATCAGAGCTGCAGATGCCACTTCAAACTTTACAGCGCAAGAAGAAGGTGACCTTGCCTAGATGGAGGGATGGGGCTCAATATCTCTGGGCATCTGAAATGGACCATCACGCAGTGGAAACGTGGATCGCAGTCAGGTGAGTCGGTATTCCAGGGATCAAGGGGTTCAAATTACAGCAGCAAGAGAAAGACACTGAAAATAAGCCGATGGTTTATAATGAAAGAAAATGCACAAACGGTGAACATGGACAGATAATTTCACCGGCACTGAGGAGCTTCACCGAGAATTGAATTCATTTCTTTTTGCGGGGCATGAACATGAAAGTAAACTCTTAAATTAAAGTGGACATCACTTAATGTTAGCAGAGTATATTTATGCGGTTTACCTGAAACAAGATTTTTCAAAGATTTTTTTTTTTTTTTAGAGAAAGATAAAAGATGGAAGTCCGGGTGTTGATGCATCTTTTCCAGAGACGTCAGTGCAGAACAGAAAACAGGAACAAATGAACACATGCACACATTATAAAGAAAAAGCAAAAAAAAAAAACAAAAGCAAGCTGACTGCTGCAGTCCTCACCTGTCCACATTAAACTATAATTCTTTAACTGATGTTGTTTGATGTTGTTTCCTTTCTTTTCTTGGAATCCATCATCGGCCTGAAAATCACTGTGTCCATTTGTGTTCTTTTTGTTTCGTCATGATTGTATTAATTCAATTCAATTCAATTCAATTCAATTCAATTCAATTCAATTCAATTCAATTCAGTTCAATTCAATTCAATTCAATTCAATTCAATTTTATTTGTATAGCATCTGTTACAATGTCAGTTGTCTCTATGAGCTTTACAGAAACCCAGATCATGACCCCTGAGCAAATATCATTAGCTAAAATTATAATATTAAATCCTAAACAAGGATAATGTCAGGTAAAAAACTCCCACAGAGAGAGAAAAAAACCTTTAAGCCAAACAGTGGCTAGAAAAAACTCCACTTTAAGAGGAAGAAACCTGGACCAGGACCTGGATCATATGGAGGGACCTTCCTGATGAAGACTAGCTGGGTAAAGAAAGAAAAAGAGAGGAGAGACAGGACAGAGAGAGGATGGAGGACAGAGAGAGGAGAGACACAAATAACTGAATGAAATGACTCCATAAACAGATGCAGGTAGCAGCACTGAGGTGAGATGGTCAGAGGACTAGATCACCGGTCACCACGCCATACACAGGTGGAGGTAAACGCTGGGATGGACAGAGGAAGGAACTGCAAGTCAGCATGAAACTCAGGAAACTCTGGCCTGCAAACATACAGAAAGAAAAGAGAAAAAAGGAGGGAAAACAGCACAACAAACTACAGGAAAGAAAATGGAGCACAGTTACAGTAACAGATGCTGCTAATTAACTACTGATTGAGCTGGAGGAGGAGGAAGGGAGGAGGAAAGGGAAGAAAGGTAGAAGAGCAGTGGAGACACCACTCAGCAGATCATGTTGATGTCTCCCTGCAGCGTAGGCCTATAGCAGCATAGCTATGATGAAGCTGTGATTAAGACGAGCTACTCTAGTCTGAGCTACTACAGCTATAGCTATAACTATTAGCCCTTACACAGTATAGTTTAGACTAACTGTAGGCTTTACTGAACACAAATGTTTTCAATTATTACTGGGACTAGGCAAGTTAACGCGTTATTATCGCGTTAACTCATTAATCTATTAACGGCGACAATTATTTTATCGCGCGTTAACGCATGTTGCTCACATGCTTTTGTTTTGAAAAGTCTGTTACTGGCTACTGCGGAACCAGAAGAGAATTTGCAGGTAAACATACGGTAAAGCTAAAACAGACATGGAGAACGGTAAAAATCTGTGAACTCTACAGTTCAGGTAGCAACTCAGGTAGTAATATTAACAATTCTGTCTGAAAAAGAAATTCTGGACTGCAACAAAACTTTGTCGTCATTCCTCCATGTTCCATCAGATCTGCTCCATGTGTTCACTGTCCTGCTGTTCTCTAGCTGGTTACTGCAGTGCGGCTCCATCTAGTGGCACAGATGTGTAATGACAACAGAAAGTCCAGTCCTCCATTATAAAACAAATTCAGTTCTGTGGCCCGTTTTTTAATTTCATATTTTTGATATAAGTCTAAAATTGAAATATAAAAAAAACAGGCATTTTTTTGTTGTGTTAAATTAAAAAAACAAAAACGTAATTAAATATCACTATAATTTTTTTTAATTTTTGATTGACAATTGAAAATGGAAAGAATGAATGATACACAGATTGGTAAAGTTACTGAACTTTAACGTGGACATTTTCATTTTAAAGTTCTCCCAGACGGAGGATTCAACAGAAACAAGGTTATTTGTAACAACTGACAAGTTGAACTCCCCGTTAAAAGTTTCTGCTGTTACCTCAGAAATTACCTGTTTTAATGTTCTGATTGTGCTGAGACACAATCATTTTGTTGGATTTTGTTTGTAGACTTTTTTTTTTTTTTTTTTATAAAAACAGGATGACATTAATGCCCTGGCAGTGGCAATAAGCTTTATTTTATTTTACATTTTTTAAGATGAGATTTACACTAAATATGTGTTACTAAAGTGCTGATGTTAAAAGTGTTTGAACAACAAATGTTTTGACACTTTAGTTCATATGGCAGCAGAACATTTAAATAAAAGTGACCTTTACACTACTTTTGAATTCATTATTTGATTTTGCGTATACAATGCGATTAATCGTGAATAATCAGGGAAATAATGCAATAAATCGCGATTAAAAATTTTAATCGTTGCCCAGCCTTAATTATTACACTTTTATTTGACGCATTCATCCTTGATGCGGTGTTCCTAAATGCTCTACGTTTCTCCTCATCCTGCCGGCTCCCACTTAAACCGTTCACCACGTTAATCACATCTGTGTTTTCTGACTGATTCTCCACACACTAAAAAACTTTCAAGCATTTTCACGAGTCAGAGCACAAGGCCCTCAAAGAAATGGCCCGAACCTTTACTCCGGAGCGTCACAGCTGAAATAACTCCCAATTTTCTTGTTTTGCGTTGGTGCACCTGCAGCCTCATTCGTTTTGGCATCTCATGCTGATCCTTACACAAGTGCACACATTCCTCATAACTAATCACCAGGGCGCAAATCAGGCAGAAATATACCAGATTATAGCTGCAGATATTCCACACGTACGAGCACATTATTATGTAGAAATACAATCCTTTGAGTCGTCTTGCTTTATTTACTTTGTTCCTCCCCGTATGTTTTGGCCTGCGCACGTTCTGTGACTGTTAAAACACATCTTCCAGTAAGTGACTCCGCCATTACAGAGTCACTTATTATGGAAAAGAGGGAACAGAAACAGAGAGAGAGGCGGCGGCTGTTAAAGTGCATTTGAATAGTTGAATATTGATCTGTAGTTTTTGGAATGTATGTTAATCACTTACTTCTTGTTTGTCTCGTTCTGCTTGGCTGAAAGTTTCCTTTTCTCTTGAGTTTAATTGAACATCTGTGAGCGCATCAATGAGAATAACATTGAAGGAAATTATAAAGAAAATAAAGACTAGAAAGTGGAATTTTGTCCCATTCACCTCACATGTATGTATATTCTCCTCTCTCTCTTTATCCCCCTCTCTAACACACACAAACACACACACACACACGCTCACGTGCACTGTCCCTCGTATTAAGTAATCACCAAAGGGCAGGGAGTGTTTCTCGGTGCTGAGAGGGACGAAACCTGGTGATAGTTAGGCTTTCACTCCTGATGCTGCACTTCATTTGCACCGAGACAGTTGAATAACGTGTTGTTTCTGCCCAGCAGGGACTCGGCGCTCTGACTCGGCATTCCCAGAAAGAAACAGTTGATGCCAATGGAGGTTACACTACAAGCCAAATAATCCAGAGTGCAGAAAAGCTGGTGGAATTTGAGAGCCGATTACACACTGAAACACACTGCAGCTACAAGACTTTTACCTTTTTTTTCTTCTTTTTTTTTTTTTAAAAAAAAACTTCTTTTAAAGGACTCTGGAGATTCTCACAAGATTCTACCTGAATGGATGACTGAGTTATTTCTACTCCAGGTGATGCGCTTTTAGAGCCAAGATATTCTTTGTTTTGGGAAATGATGTGTAATTTGTGAAGACTGATTTGGCAGGTAAGTGTTATTTAAAGCTTTTAAGATAAAAAGTGTTTGGTGGTTAGTTTTCGCAGTTTCTTTTATTTATTTGTCTTTTAACGTGGTCACAGATGCTGGAACGGCACACACTTCTGTTGCACATCTAAAGGACCCTGGGAGCCAGCGAGCAAAAACTAGAGCCGTAGATATCAGGTCACGCTGCAGCGCTTCTGTTCAACAGAACCATGGCTTTTGGGGACCTCCTGGAGCAGGTGGGGAGCACTGGACGGTTCCAGGTCCTGCACGTGACCCTCCTCTGCATACCCGTCCTGATGATGGCCAGTCACAACCTCCTGCAGAACTTCGTGGCCGCCGTGCCTCCTCACTTCTGCAGCGTCCACCCGAACGTCTCTCAGTCCCAGCTGAGCCCGGAGGACGCCCTACTCATCACGGTGCCGCTGGACGAGGCAGGGAAACCGCTCAAGTGCCATCGATATGTGACTCCACAGTGGCACCTGCTGGCAGAGAACGGGACCTCCAGGTCAGAGGCGTACGGAGAGGCCGAGGAGGATGAGGACGTCGGCCTGGAGGGATGCAGGGACGGATGGTCCTATCAGATGACTGAAAGGACATCGACAGTCATATCTGATGTACGTCTACATTCTTTTGATGTTGTTTTTTTTTTTCCATCAACGTGCAGATGTTTATATGTTGTTTTGTGATGTGGTTTAACTTGTGTTTTCTTTTTCTTTGTGTGTGTGTTGTTTTGTCAGTGGGATTTGGTGTGTGACCTGCGCTCTTTAAAGCAGATGGGACAAACCATCTACATGGGAGGTGTGCTTGTGGGGGCTTTTGTCTTCGGAGCCCTTTCAGATAGGTAACGTCTAACTCAGTATAATTAGCTGTAAACGTTTCCACCACATCTATTTATGAAGCCAGAGGAACAGAAGACTGTTAAAGGTAGTTGTTGTTAAGGAGTCTCAATCTTTTTTTTTTTTTATACATGTTGTGCCTATAAGGTGCTCAACATAATTGGTATCTTAAAGCAGACATGAAAATGGGTCAGGGGTTAAAAAGGTGAGAAGTGCACGGGGGGGGGGGGGGGGGGGGGGGGGGGGTGGGGGCGGGGGGGGGGGGGGGGGGGGGGGTACCTGAGAAACTGTTCAGCTCTCTGAGTACCACCATGATGACCAGTTTTAAAATATAGCCATATATACCTTCTAAATTAGGTTTAAACACACAGGAGAGATGTTTATTCCTTATTGTGGTTATTTATTACCTGAATTGTTACTTTATTAAATCACACATTTACAACTCTGTCCAACAATTCTCACATCCTCATACTCTCATACAGAGCAAAAATAAACACACTCAAAAGTTGTTACATCTGCACTGCAACTGAATATGCAACAAATATTTTTTAAGACACAATTTTAATTATCTCAAGCTATGCATTTCATTTAAAACGTTGTATTTATAATGCAATGTATGTTTCCGATATATTTTATTTTAAGTGAAAATGTGGAAAAAATGTTGAAAGTCATGACGTTCCTGCGTACCACCAGAAGGCGCTCATGTACCACCAGTGGTACACGTACCACAGTTTACGCACCACTGGGTTCGGGTATCAAGTGACTCTAGTTTCCAACTTCACCTTCAGCCTCCTCAGCCCTTAGTGAATATCATCCTCACGTCCCTGACATGGATTCACCAGTTACAGAGATATTAGAAAGAAGCCTGTGTTTCTTCTTTTATGTTACCGTTAACTACACAAGCTTGACGCAAACTTCTAGCAAACGGGAGCTGTTTTTCACCGGAGCTTTGGCTAGCTCTGACAGTGTTCAACGTTAGCTGTAGCGAACAGCAGTAACTTTGTTTTACCACAAAAATATGAAAACGATTGAAACCATAACTCACCAAATTCAATCCATTGGTAAATGTAGGTAGGAAATGTGAACGTACGCTCGTCTGCTTCGTCACCGGCGTGGACAGCACTAGCTCCTGCTTCTTGTCCCGCTTAGCAATGTAACCTCCGAGTACACATGAATGAAGAATGTTGGTCTGACTGGAATAATGGAACAATTTAGCCTGATTGGTTCCGGACAGGATTTACTGACCGTCCAAGTGTCATTTAAAGGGCAGATGCCTGAAGTGCTCAGTTTGCTTATTAGGGCAATTATATGATAATTAAAAAACAAACAAACAAACAAAAAAAAACAGAAAGGTATTAACCCTTTAGGCGCCTGAGTTTTTTCAAGAAAATATACGATTTTGATATCAAGATTTCAAAAGGCTGTAACTTGAAAGCAGTTTGAGATAAAGGTATACTGTCAATGAGAAAATTGTTCAGTATGACTCAAAGTCTGTGATGGGAGTGAAATTATTCATATAATTTGCATATTATGACGTCACAAGGTGGCGGCCATATTGGAAAATGTTCAATTTGATATCAAGGTTTCAAAAGGCTATAAGTTGAAAGCGGTTTGAGATAAAGGCACACTGTAAATGAGAAATATATTCAGTATGAACTAAAATTTGGAATGGAAGTAGATTTGTCATGTAATTTGATTATTGTGACATCACCTGCCCAAACCTGCCCAGTAGTCCTCATTTTCAGATTTTTCCTGCAGCCCCATGAACAATGAAAGCTTTCATTTCAGGGACAATCACATCATAAAATCATGAAATCTTGAGTTTGGTTTCAGTATTTCCCTTTCAAAGAACTGGTGGCCTTTTCTATTTGTTTGATTGGTGATGAAGCTCCAGAATTTATCATTTGGAAAAGAGATGAAATCAATGGGCTCAGAATTTGTCAGATCGTCTCCACAAAAACCAACAGGCTCATCAAAATTTAGGTTCCACGCAACCTCTTCTCTCGAGAACTTCCAGCAGCCAACATCATCTTCATCATCATCATCCTCGCCGTGATTTCTGGTGCGCCATTAGCGGTGTGTTTTTCACTACATTTTTCCATATTTGCGGTGTTATGAGCCCCTGACACCTCCACCTGCTTGGCGATCGCAGAATGTTTTCACCGCAGCCATGCTGAGGTGAAGCAGCCGATATACAATGTGCTGATTGTGGACAATGGTGCGCTGACTCGCCATCACTACTGATGTTAGTTTCTGCTTCACTGGACAACTGCATGTCTTCCTCCTCCGAATCGGAGTTAGCCAGAACCTGACAAAGTACTTCGTGGATGGTAAACCGGCCTCTCAGCATTGTGAGTAAATGAAAAAACACTCACATTTATAGATACAGCCTGTTTTATTCAGCAATGTTGCTTGTCGCAATATTGCGACTTTGGCGCTCAAAGGGTTAACAAAGTTAATAAAGTGAAACACCACCTGATAAATCAGGAAACAAAGACGAAACGGCACAATCGGTCTCAAAGTGGCTGTTGTTCTATGCGTGCCAGCCTGTGACCAGGTGTGGCGCTGTAGAGCAACAGTGAAGGTGTGAGTCACACGATAAAGCCCTTAAAATTGGCGAACGAGGTCACGTGGTAACCTCCTAACGGAAGATTATTAGCAAGAAAGAAGAAAAAAGGAAAGGCAAGCGAAGGTGATTCCTAACCGCCAATGCTAACCGCTCCGAAGATTTCCACTCAGGAGGGAGAGTGTGAAGCAGAGGTCCGCACTCTCGTCCTGATCGTCTGCTTTGGAAATCGGGGCGCTATCAGCCGGTGGTGAGGAAACACGCTGGGTATAACAGTAATAACAGTGTAACAACGAAACTAACTAAGCTAAGTATCTCTACCCAGACACAAGCCTCGTACTTCTGTTCCTCCGAAGGGGCAATCGAAGGTATCCTGGAGTAGAACCTGTAGATCCTGTAGAACCACTGACTGATTACACGCGGGTCACTCCTGGTGCTGGCCAGGTGTGAGGCGATAACCGGTCTTTTCCTTTTACCTATTGGACCGTTACTGGATAGGCCTCGTGGCTGTTGGCTGAGAGCTTTGTCGGGCCGGAGTAGGCCACAAGGGAATGTCTTGTATCCGATGGAGAAGGTCCAAACAGTTACCGAAGAGCAGGAAGCCAAGGGTTCCACTGTATTTATGCTGAGCTGCGGGGGTCCTTAGCCAGTCAGAGGGTGTGACATCACTATCACACCTTGTTGTAAAACAATAAAACAGCGCCAGGCATGCTGGGGATTTGAGCTTATTGTTTCCTTCATTTCAGGAAACCCTGCGGCCTCTGTAACTCAACATACATGTAATGTTTCACAGACATTCCTCTTCTCTCTTAGATATGGCCGACGCATCCTCCTGCTCATTTCGAACCTGCTCATGGCAGTGTCAGGGACATGTGCTGCCTTCTCGTCCAACTTCTCGCTCTGCTTCTTCCGGTTCGGCTGCGGGATGGCCGTGTCCGGCCTGGCGCTCAACACCTTCTCGCTCGGTAAGATTAGCAGATGAGAAAACAGACCACGACTGTGAATGCAAAACTGTAAAGAGGCTGTACAAGAACAATGTTTTCCTCTGCATCATTTGTCTTCATGTCTCACCGCGAAGGGGAAGCCGAACGCTGAGACAGAAGGTCACTGGCTTTAGGCCGAGTGCTTGAATCTCTAATTCAGTTTTGAACAGCGAAACAGCAGCAAAATGTAGAAATATATACTATATTGCCAAATGCGTTGTCTCACCTGCCTTGACTCACATATGAGCTTAGCGCCCCCTCATTCCTAATCAATATGATGTGGATCCATCTTTATGTTTACGTTTGTGTGCTTTCTCTTTTCATTGTTGTTCCCATACCATTTTATCAAATTAGTACAGTTTCCTAGATGACAAGAACTTATATTAGGAATCTCTTATTTTTAAAATTTCAAGTGGTAGAGTGGATCCCCACTCGTGTGCGGACGGCCACGGGCACGCTAACGGGCTACTGTTATACGGTGGGACAGCTGATCCTGGCGGCTATCGCTTACTTCATCCGGGACTGGAGATGGTTAACTCTGGCTGTGTCGCTGCCCTTCTACGTCTTCTTTCTCTTCTCATGGTGAGATGCTAATGATTCCACTTGAGCGATGCAACTGGAGTTACTGAGTAATGTTTGTGGTTACTGAACCATCAAATAAACCTATCAAATATTTTCCACAGGTGGTTTCATGAATCCTCAAGATGGTTGGCACTGAATAATAAGCCCGAACAAGCCGTCAAGACGCTTCAAAGTGTCGCTAGATTCAACGGACGCCATGAAGAGGGACAAAAAATTGACGTTAAAGTAAGCCAGCGGTGACCGTTGGTGTTCCTGCGCCTTCTGTCTGTATTGTTTTTAGCCAAACTTTGCATTGAAAATACTCTTTGCTTATGTGCAGATGCTTCAGGAGTCCATGAAGAAAGAGATGTCCAGCTCCCACGGGTCCTACTCGGTCCTGGATCTGTTCCGAACACCCAAAATGAGGAACATGACCATCTGCCTCAGTGCTGTCTGGTAGATGTCCTGCGTCTTTGTGGTGTCTGCATTTACAACCTAAAAAGCCAAACCCGTCCCTTTTCTGGGGGACCTTTGGGCTTGGACACGATTCATTCAGCAACTCACATGAACAATCTCACATGAAGCCCATTTTCAGACAAATGTTGGCCTGACTGCTGAGCTGTAAAGTCATGACTCAGCGGCTGCTGTGGTGTACAGCATCCCTGCGGTCGCTCAGAGCGTGTCAGATCATGTCAGATCATGTCAGATCCAGAAGATTACTGGAAATGAAGCCATTTCCTTAACTCAGCACACTGTGACTCCTTTAAGCAGCACCAGTTCAATTGTAATCCATGCTTTTTGTGCTTTACAGGCTGTCGACCAGTTTCGCCTACTATGGTCTTGCTATGGATCTGCAGAAGTTTGGAGTGGACATCTACTTGATACAAGTTATCTTTGGAGCGGTCGACATTCCTGCGAAGGTCGTCATGACTGTGTGCATGAGTTTTATCGGACGCAGGGCATCACAGTCTGGTGCTCTCATCGTCGCTGGAGTCACTGTTTTGATCAACCTGCTGGTACCTCATGGTACGATACACGTCACGTGTGCCTGAAGTGACACGCTTGTTTTTTTTAATCAATTCTGTAAAAAACAAAGGAGTCATGCCATGGACTTTTTATTTCACTTTGGTGCAGATCAACAGACGGCACGTACCTGTCTGGCTGTGTTGGGAAAAGGCTGTCTTGCTGCATCTTTCACCTGCTGTTATCTTTACAGCGGTGAACTGTATCCAACCATCATTCGGTAAGTCTGCCAAGTCTGGACTCCTTGGGCCTGATTTACTAAGATCCTAAATAAAGAGTACTAAATTGCGTGTGCACTGAAAAAGTTTGCGCGTGCTGTTGTTGTGTGTTTTGCGGGTGATCAACTAAGAATGCTCGCGCAATTGATAACGGGTGCAAACCGCAGTATTTAAATGAGGTGTTGCGTGTCTTACGGTTTGTGCCATGGAGAGTCTGGATGGAAAGCAGGATAAAATGCGCAAAATGAAATTTGACGAGTTGGAGTTAGAGATATTAGTGGAAGAGGCAAATAAACACATTCATGAACTACAGCAAAGAAATTTAAACATCACCAAAAGAAACGCAATATGGGAGAAAATCTGCGATAGAATAAATGCAGTTGGTAAACAAAAAAGAACGGCAGATGAGGTTAAAAGAAGGTGGCAAGATATAAGGCAAAGAACTAAAGAAAAAGTGGAAAAGTGGCCTTTAATAAAACTTCGGCAAACAAGACAGGTGGAGGGCCTGCGGAAGAGATGCCTCTAACCAGCATTGAGCAGCAGGTGCAGCTCACCTTCTGCGAGGAGCAGATAACTGGGATACTGGGGTATGACACGCTAGAGCCAACTGCAGAACAAGGTAGGCGCACAATAAGAAACACTTTTTTCTCCATGAAAACACGTGATTTATTTATTATCACAAATAAAAAAATGAATGTACCTCCTGTGGCAACCTTTTGCTGAATAATACTCGATTTAACATTCAAATAAAATATTTCTCCTTTTGCATGTGCTTGTGACCGGCTCCAAATCAGCCCTTAAGTTTCAACTATCTGGTTTTCATTCATACTAAACAAATTTACACGAGTCCGAAAGACTCTCTCTCTGCGTATTCTTTGATTTTGGCGATGTCGCCTCCTTGCCACAATAACAGCAGCCATCGGTGCGTAATGCTGGGCAGATTAGCACCTTCCTTTCGAATGTATTAAATACAGACGCAATCACAATCCCCGCAATTACTTTCAGGGTTGGTAAATCTCATTGCGTGTGGTAAATGAACCTATTTGCATTTTCCCCTCCCAGTATTTAGCGCTTTCTGGCGGGTACGCCCCATATTGATTATTCATCAGGGCAAAAGTACTAAATGAACAGCGTGTGCTATTTTGCTCATTTGAGAGGCGCAGTCCTCTTTGCACGCTGTTAGTAGATCAGCTTGCACATTGGTTTGCGGGTGGTGTCAAGTTTGCACACGTTTTTACGCACGCAAACCTTTAGTAAATCAGGCCCCTTGTGTGCAAATAAAGAGAAAAAAAAATGTTTCACTGTAAATTAGCCCGGTGACGGGACTAAAGTGGGTTTGGAAAATTATGGAGCGCGTGTGCAGAGTGTGTTGTGCATTTTTCTGCTCTGCAGTTGTTTCTCAAGTACAGGTGTGTTGAAGCAGGACAGCAAATAGAGGTCAAAGGGCAAATGATCAAATTAACGGGCTCAAACAGATTTGATTTCCACCCCAAATGTATCAATCTCGGGGACATCAGCGATGCATCAGTTTTGTTTACAGACAGGCAATGAAATTCGTGTTACATATATGGCTACAGGAGTCACCAAATATGGTCATTTTTCCAGATAAAGGGCTAACCTACGTTTACAATGCACTAAAGAGAAGGGCTGAGCGATTTTATCGATTCTGCGATATATATTGATATTTTATTTCCCAGATAGTGTCGATATTTCAGCCGCCGGTATCGATATTCTAAGCTCCCTTCAAAACCCCCGCGTCCCGCACGGGTGCTCTTCCTGCAAAGTGCAGGAAGAGCCATTAAGTCCTCCAGCCACTAGTGTCGCTGTAGATAATTTCTAACCAGTTATCCAGAAGCTTCTTTCTCTTCCAGCTAGAGCTGAGCCAGTCAGGAGGATGGCGGCGAGTATAAATCCAGCGCCTGCGTGCCTAAAAGCAGATGTGTGGGAGCAGTTCTGGTTTAAAAAGAAAAAGAAAAGCGAATATTTAGACAAAAGTATGGCGGTTTGCAAGCTGTGTCACACAAACGTAAAGTACTCTGGAAATACCACCAACCTGCGAGCCCACCTGAAACGGCACCACCAGGACAAGCTAATGCTAACTGACAGCTAGCCCAAGAAGTTGCGGCGCGATCCAAAACAAACCACGCTGGACAGTGACGGCGGTTGTTGCCACCAGTTTCCATCTACTTCACCTAGGTCGCAGAAAATTACAGAGTCCATTGCTACTTTATTAGTCAGGATTTGAGACCGTATTCAGTGGTGGAAAACGCCGGCTTTAAGGGCTGTGTTTACTGTCGCTGCAATGTGTCGCAGTTATCTTGTCGCCGGTATACTGCAGTTACTTTTGATTTATGCCGAATTTTGAAGCGCGTCTGCTCTATGTTATTCCACGCCACAACAGAACAGGGACAATCACGAACTAGCTAAACATACTAAACGTATCTCTTGCGTTTTTCCACTTCCTCACCGTCTCGGTCGTATCTAGACCCACATTCATCGCTATCTCCCTCCATAAATTACTAGAATATGTGCTGTCTTTGTAGTGAGGAGAACCAGAATCGTACAGATGTGGGTACTTCTGCTCTTTTTTACGTGGATGTAGAATTGACCAATCAGAGGCCTCCTTTCTCTCCTCTCTGCGACACTGTCTGCGGTCATCTACCTTTCAGTTCAATTAATTCAAACAAAGTAATTGGAACACTCACAAGATGTCACCAAAATCACTTTGTCTCGTTTAAATCTTTTAGAAAAAAAATGTAAATGTATCTTAAGACGAATATTGATATATATCGTATCGTGAGCTGTGTATCGTGTATCGTATCGTAGCGCAAGATAAGTGTATCGTTACAGCCCTACTAAAGAGTGAAGAAAAGGACAAGCACAAACTGTGATACGAACACTGCAGCAGCTGACTCATTCACCGACATCATTTCCAATCTAAATAAAACTGAGATGTCAATGGCCATGGTTACATTATGTTTAATTCGGAATTAATTATTCCGAATCATTCAGAATTAAACTATTTTCCTTCGAGTTTACATGGAAATAGTAATTCCGAATTGAGGTTTACATGGAAAAGTAATTCCGAATTGAGGTTTACATGGAAAACACGTTTGTTCGGCTTTATCCAATTCCGCTTAAGGTCTGGGGGTTGGGAAGGGTTCTGATTGGATAGGGGGGGCGGACATCTTTACGTATTTACGTCTACCGGAAGAAAACAAACTTACTCGATTAGCAACAACATGGAGAACTACATTATTAGCATCCTTTTTGGATTTGTTTTGATTTTATTTTTGAAGCAGCAGCACGACAACATCATGTCGATGATTTTCTTTCGAAAACAAGCCCAGCGCGGAATATAAGCGTCATCGCGACAGACGGGCAAGGGAACGAGCATGTGCAGAAAGACCGGAATTCATTTAAAGCGGAATGAGTGTATACATGACCGCGGTATTATTCTATTCAGATTTCAAATCAGAATAAACCAGCCACTTACTTTGGAATTAAGTTTAATTCAGAATTTACATTTTCATTCGGAATTAGGTGTTTACATGGTAATTTGTAATCATTTTAAATCGGATTTAATTTTAATTCTGAATTAAAGAGGAATTAAATTTCCCATGTACACGCACTGACTGTGTAGTTATGGCCGCCTGGCTCTTCTTCCCCTCAGTCAGAACGGCATGGGATGGGCTTCCATGATGGCGCGTGTCGGAGCGATGGTGGCGCCGATGGTGCTGCTCACCGGGGACTACATTCACTGGCTCCCAGGTCTGATCTACGGGGGAGCGCCGATCCTCTCCGGGGTAGCCGCAATATTCCTCCCAGAAACGCTCGGCAAGAACCTCCCAGACACAATACAAGACGTGGAGGAGAGGTAAGATTAGGCCGTCTGCACGTCCCAAAAACATGAGCGCTCATTTTCGTATCGGCGAGGACATAAAACATCTAATTTTCTGTTGATCACAGGGGATCTGAGAAAAGCGCCACAATTTCTTCAAAGGAAGGAATAAAGCTGGAAGACACCCAGGCCAGTCTCCTGAAGCAGCCGGCCTGAGACATCTGCACGCTGCTCCTCTTTAAGGATCTCTGACGTGCTAAAGAAAGTAGATCGGGTACTGTTTTTTTATTTTTTTTCCCTCACATGTATATTTGATTTTCAGAAAATCAAATAGATTTTTCAAAATGTTTTATTTTGCCTTTTGAATGTTGGACAATCAATGTTATTTGTAGACAGGTCAATAAAACGACAGGAAGGCTGCAGACACTGAGATGTCTGTTCATTAGTGACGCAATCGCAGCACATTCGGGGCTTACTGTGTACCAATCATTTTTATATTTCCGAAGTATGTGTAGAATAAATTCTTTATTTAAGCCCTCCGATAGATGTAAGACTGTGCTTTCATGAACCTTTTATATAATTTCCTGTACAACCTTTTTGTCTGTAAATATTTTCATTAAAATCAACTCCTGCGTCAGTAAATGTTTCACTTTGTTTTTAACTCAAATACCAGGAGAAATTATTTGTTTTAGTTCTTTTCAGCTTGCATCAGACCGTGTTATCTCAATACAGTGAAACAAGTCAGAACAAGCGACTGAAGTAATTCAAACACTGGATGTGCCCCGTAGCAACGGGGGGGTAACGGCCTGGATCTGATGTTCGTCACCGTGCCCTGGTCTCACCCTCCCACAAAAAGAAAATCAATAAGCCTCAGATAACAAACTTCCTCTCCTCACCTCCAATGTACTTTGTGCTCACGAGGGATTTTCCTCCATAAATAAGGTCAAAATGACCCTGAGTCTTCAAATATTAAACTTTTTGGTCTCACAAACAGTCCAGCCGCGTCTACGAAGGAAAGTTGGTTTACATAAATGACAGCAGCAGCAGTTTAGTTCATCTGTAATTTACTTTTGAACGCCGTCACTTCTGTGATAAGTTCTGTGAGAGATTGCATTGTGTCAAACTACAAATAATAACTTTTATAATAACATTTTTTTCAAACGTTGCCGTCAAATGGTGAGTTTTTCATGCTCTAGATCAGAGGGGTCAGACTGATTTCCACTGAGGGCCACATCATCGTCATGGTCGAAGGGCCAGACTGACAGCATGAATGTAACAAAATGCAATGAAAATCAAAATAAATTAAACTACACCTTATTATAATGTTAAATAACGGTTTCTGTATTTATTATGTATTCAAGTTTCAAATATTTAAGTCATTATTATATTAAACTGGTTGTAAGAATATCAATTACCTTGGTTTCAGGAGCGGAAGCGGTTCTTTGTTTTTCTTGCAGGCTAAATTTAGCATACTTAGCTCCGTGTTTGCTATCAAAATAACACAAAAACGTACTGTTATTTCACCTTGAGATACAAACTTGTAGTTGTTTCCCCATCGTTCATGAAACTGTCTTCCTTGTGCATCAATTTTTCTCTTCTTGGACATGTTGGGGTTAGTTTGTAAAGGTTTTTCTAAAGTCCATCAGTTCTGAAAAATCGTCTTGCACATAGCTATCGTTATCGATAATGACGAAATGCATGATGGGAGATGTAGTTTATTGTCAACACGCGCTTTAAATCGGTGTAAGCTTATTTTAAGTCTTAAACCATGGGTTTAAAATTTAAACCAATAATTCCCAAGCTCTCGAGGGCCACATAAAATGACATGTGACATGTGTTTGACACATATGCTCTAATGTGACACATCTGCAGCATCTTAATCATCTACATATCCATGCTGTTGCATGTTGTCACAACACATGTATTTTTTTATTTTTGCCTTTTGTGCATGTTTTGTGTACACTCTGAACCTAGCTCCAGAAAATTTAACTTATCTAGAAATATTACTCTAATTCTGGTCTATATTGCCTCATTTAAAGTGACAAATTCACACACTTTATGCTTACAATATGCAAAACACCAACAGATCATGGTATCTCTATAACTGTGGTGCTGATGACTCATTGGTGACTCCTACCAGATCATCTCCGTCACACAAAAATAACAGCACGGCCCAACAAATATACTACAGGGCCCATCCACTCATCCGCTTCATCCTCCATGTTGGAGGAGACAGGCCCTGGAGCCTGGAGAGGTTTTATTCTACATCTATTTACATCTATTCCTTGTTCCTATGATGGACTGCTGGAACTTAAACTATCTCTGAAGACGTTGATGAACTGGCTGAAGCAGATGGAGCACTCCAGGTCCGGACAGTCTTCCTGGGAGCACTGGGACTGGAGGAGAGCCGGCCGGAGGTCCGGGGAGGGATATAAAAACTCATTCTACATCTGTAATACATCTGTACATCTGCAGATCCTACTGGATACAGTATAGACACCACAAACTCACCCAACCTGTTTGGAGGCTTCTACTTCCTGCTGCTTTACCGCCATCTAGTGGTGCGTTAGAGGAACTTTCAGAAGCTGAAATGACATAAAACCGTACTGGCACTGTTGTTTTTAAAGGTTTAAATATGAGGCACAAGGTGCTTTTAACATACTTTACACATCTTTGGTGATCGGTTTTTCATTTGTGCTTTGAAACTATATAAAACAGGCAAAAAGTATTTAATCTTTAAAAGAAGATATTTCAACATGATCCCATTAATCTGTGGAAGGACACTAGTGCTGGAGAAACAAACAATTATGACACTGATTTGTTTATTATCATTTTCTCTTTCTACTTTAAGCATAAACTCACATACGTCTTCTCATTTATAAAACTACGTTCAGATCTCACGAATGAAATGTTGGTTCATGCGTGACTGATTTGTTATAATCTATAGACACACACACACACACACACACTGGAAGCAGACCTCATTTCACCGTAAAGTTCAGAAATAATTACAACGTGAAATGATATGAATAAAGATTTATTTTTCATATGAACAGGTGGATTCATTTTTCATTTTATTTTACAATCTATGACAATCTCGCATTTTTTTTCTTTTTTTTTTTCTAGTTATATTTCAGGAATGACATGGGGAAGGTTCTTTTTTATTGCTGAATGTTAAATGAAATACACTTTCACTGACTGGAAAAGAATAGTCTGCTGCTTGTATTCTTTTTTTTAGATTTTTTTTTTTTTACTTTTTTTTAATTTAACCATGCACCCATCTAACCTTGACCACAAGGACATGCAGAGGAGAGGTGTTCAAACATTTCAAGCGAGGGTGGGGTCAGGTGGGATGCCGGGGGTGGATGGGGGGGGGGGGGGGGGGGCAATGAAGAGAGGGGCGGGACATACCTGGAAGCATCTCAGTTCGGTGGGGTATCGCATTTAAAATAAACGTGGTGGACCCAGAGGTGGAAAAAAAAAGATAAAACATCTGCAAGGTGAGACTGAATGTGACCAGAGACAAATCCTGGTGACTATGTATTTACCATATAGCTGTAAGAACTCTTTTTTTTATAACATTTTGTTTTTGGGAATTATCATCAGACAGCTCAGCTTCCTTTTTTTTTTGGACCAACAATGATGCAGCATCATCGACTGTCCTTTCACACCAGGTCACCTTTAATGAGCGTGACGCTGCTTGAAATGTGTTTTTTGAGCATTTTCCTTCAGATGAAAGGGGTTTAAATGAATCGATTCGCTGTTTAAATCAGTGTCATTTACAGGCTAAATCTGAAATGACGAGACAAAGCAGCTCACAGTACTAATTGTGGAAACGGTATTTAGATGCTATCGCTCGGAAGTGTACGGCTAAAGTGTCCTGGTCTGAACCAACTGATGGAAACATTCATTCAGCGGAAGAGTGAGCGAGAAAGGCTGACAAATGGATAGATGGCTGCATAATGGCTTAAAAAAAACAAAGCAACTCCTGTAAATACCCATTTTTCCCCCACTGTATTTAATTCTACTCTACAGGCATCACATAGGGGTTTTGCACACACAACACACTACAGTCACCTCCTAGAAAATGATGTAATCAAACAGCAAAATAGAAAGTTTGCATATTTTTGCATCGTATGATCATCCGCATCATCCCGTCCTGCACACCTATCTGCCTTTTCTCTGCGTGGGAGGGTTCGGGGAACATTTACGTCTAGGTCCTCAGTGTCCTTACGTTGAGGAAGTGGATGAGGAAGAGGTGTAGGAGGCGAGCGTTTGGAAATCCTGAGACGCCGTGCGGCCTTTAACCCGGGCCACAGGAACAGAATTGACACAGGAGGATGATGGGATGTGGGAGTGGGGCCGAATTTGAATGAAACCAGATGCGCTCTTTTTTTCCTTTGTCGTCCCCCCCCCGCCCCGTGCCAAGTGGTTAAGTATTTGTTGGCCTCATACAAGACTTACATGAGGGGAAACAGAAAAAAAAAGAAAAACTTGTGGGAAATCAGGCTTGGGAGGGGCAGCATAGCTGGAAACACATCAAGCAACGACACGGAGACCTGCAGCAGCCTTACCTGTCCACCTACACTGGGGGAGGGGGCGGGGTCTGTTCTGCTCAGACGCTCAACCGTTAGCAGACCCCTCGGGTTCGACGTTGCCACGGCAACGAGACTCTCCTAACGACCTCGAATGCATGCAAGCAAACCGACATGCGCACACGCACACACAGAAGCATTTACGCGCACACTCAACCAGGTCGATCTACGTCGTGACGTCGTGTTTATCACAAACCCTACGGGCGAATCATATCAATGTAAACATACACTTGATGTTGAAGTGGTTTATATTATGTGATATGTACGGGGTTATGCTCCAGTGGGGATACACTTCTCAAAGAATGCCATTTGGAAAAACAAAAACAAAAAAAACAAAAAAAAAAGTGAAACAGAGAGGACCAAAAACAATATAACACAAAACAAACAAACAAAAAAACATAAATGTGTATTAAAAAAATGAGGCGTCCATATAAGAAAGGCTACAAAAACCTCCACTGGCCCTCTGGCGTCGGCAAACAGCAAAAGGCACAACAATATTACTCTATTTTTTTTTTTTTTTTTTTTTTTTACGTTGTGAAAAAACTGGCACATCTTTTTATGCTGTAAATCAAAATGTACATATAAATAGAGTTTTCCCTATAAAAAAGTCTTTGCTGTTAACTAGTAGACAACTTTTGCTAAAATGAAAATAAATATTTCATTTGTTTAGAATATCTGTCAGTTATATAAAATAAAAATATTTCTTATAGATGCAGGTCTATACTATAGTGATTTTCCCGTCGGTTCATTATCACTCTTTAATGGGGTGTATTGTCCGGTTTGGAGCGTGAGTGCGTGAGTCTCGTTTGCATGTTCCCATGCCCGCTTTGCCGGCCCGACGAGTGAGAAGTCCGACTGTCCGCCGGCCTGTAGATGGTGGAGGGCTCGGCGTTCATGTTCTGCATACTGAGGAAGGGCGTGCTCTCGCCGTCCTCCTCCGACTCGCTATCCGTTAGGCAGCTTCGAGACCCGTAGTCCCGGGAGGCCTCGTACCCACGCGGGGCCACGTGGCCGTTCAGTCTGGATCTCCGCCAGCGTCGGCTGCCGGTCCCGCTGGACCCGCTTCTCTTTGGTTGCTCTCGTGAGGAGATGTACTCCTGGGTGGTCTCATAGTCTTCATCCTCCGCCAGCCGGTAGGGGCTGGAGGGCAGGCTGCCTCTGCTGTCGTTCAGATAGGTGCGGCGCTGCTGCCGGTAGGGCTCCTGGCACTGGGTGTCGTGCAGGGGCACCTGGTAGCGGCGCAGGAGAGGCTGGTCGTCCTCCAGAGGATAAGGATTGTGGACGGCAGGAGGGAGGGACATGGCGTGGCTGGCGTTGGGGGATGTGATCTGGAAGGTAGGCACCTGCGGGGGCAATGAGTAATGGAAATCCACCGGGGAAAGGCGGGCTGGTGTTGTCAGGGCCGACACGTACCTGCGGTAAACACAGAGAGGAGGTCACGGTTAATCAGAGAACAAAGACCGGAGCTGAGTAAGAGGCGTGTATCAAAGGCAGTTTGGATGGATTTTGTTAACTGAATAAACGTCACACCTTAAAGCGTCACAGGACTTATACACTGCAGAGGGAGTGATCACTTTTCCACAGAAACTTATGTTTTAGACGCACGGTGGGCTTCATCTTCTGAAATTCTTTTTGTTTTTTTAATGTGGGTGGAAAACATGTGCTTTGAAAGCAACTGTCTTCTGAATCTGTTATTGCAGTAATTCCCAAAGTGTGGGACGCTGCCCCCTGGTGGGCCATCGTGGTACTGCAGGGGTCATTAGAATTAAACAATTATGTTTTAAATCCTCAATGTTTTTAATCTGCTTTTAATTACGGTAAAATATTCATGATGTGATTGAAAAAAAGGTTGAGAAGTAATAAAACAAACCAGTTAAGTGTTATTCTACTGTCATCTTAATTTATTATGACAAGTGTCATAAATAATTCAGAATTACATGGAAATAGTAATTCCGAATTGAGGTTTACATGGAAAACACGTTTGATCTGCTTTATCCAATTCAGCTTAAGGTCTGGGGGTTGGAAAGGGTTCTGATTGGATGGGGGGCGGACATCTTTACGTCTTTACGTCTACCGGAAGAAAACAAACTTACTCGATTAGCGACAACATAGAGGACTACATTATTAGCATCCTTTTTGGATTTGTTTTGACTTTATTTTTGAAGCAGCAGCACGACAACATCATGTCAATGTTGTTTTGTTTTCGAAAACATAAGTGTCATCGCAACAGACGGGCAAGGCAACGAGCATGTGCAGAAAGACCAGAAATAATTTAAAGTGAAATAAGTGTATACATGACCGCGGAATTATTCTATTCAGATTTAAAATCAGAATAAACAAGCCACTTACTTCAGAATTAGGTGTTTACATGGTAATTTTTAATCATTTTAAATCCTATTTAATTTTAATTCTGAATTAAAGAGGAATTAAACATCCCATGTAAACGCACTAAGTAATATCGGAAGGTAGCTTCTAGTCCTGTATGTTGATCACAGTTGTGATTAAAGGTTTCGGTGGGCTGTGGAGATTTTTCACATTTCAAATTGGGCCTTGGAAGTTTGGGAATGGCTGGGTTATTGAACGTGCTGTAATGCAGTGCTCCCCGACCCCCGGGCTGCGGATCACCTGGTACCGGGCCGCACAAGAAAAAAAAATACGTTTTTTAAAGTTTCATTCATTATATGAGTCCGAGCGAGCTTTTGTTTTGAAAAAGCTTTTATTTTGAAAAATGACCAGATTCTCTAGGTTACGTCTCGGTCACTCGAGCGCAAAAATTTAACCCAGCTAGCAAAATGAGTGGGAAACAGACATCTTTGGAAAGTTTCCTGTTTTGTTAAAGTCGGCTTGCAAACATTAAAAATGCAAAGGGCACAAAAAAATAATGTAACTGTTGTAACCGTGGCAACTGAATGCCAGTCAGTCTGTGGACAGCAGAGATTTTCACTGATAACATTCATGCTGCATCTCTAAAGATCATTTGGCTAAATGTGAGCTTCTGAGGCGGTTAAAGCATTGTGTTTTCTTTTTAAGACCTCAGGCAGAAGTTAATTGAAGGAGACATAATGAGGACTTCCCTCTTTTCAAAACATCCTACTTTAATGAGCCTATGAGTCTGGATGCAAACAGAAGCAGCTTTTAGCCCGTTTATGAAACACTATTTGTAGTGGTGTGTTGGCCATATTTATTTATGATCTTTTGAGCACGTTAACTAAGACGATTACATGCTACTCTTGATATTCTCCAGCAGGAACGTGAACATGTCATGGCCACTCGTGTCGGACACGTGCTCAGACGCTTGACGTGGCCGCGGAGGCTCTTTGGTTGATAAACGACTAACCGCTTCTGGAAATGAACGTTCAGCTATGAAAGCATCTTTGATTTTTTTTTTTTTTTTTTTTTTTTTTTTTTTATTGTTGATTGCTCTTTGACAATAAAATAAAATAAGATAAAAATCAAAGGCTGAAGCGTGTTGCTCGTATCAGGAATCGGCTCAAACAGGCAAACGAGACAAATTATAGTCGGTTTTCACGGCACATCATCCAACCGGAAATTGCCATCTTGAAGGCACGCGACAACGTATACAAAGCGCACACACTGGAGTAAATCGGACGTCTTCATTGAAAATAGTAAATTATTGCAGTGTTTTCGGCTGTACCAACCGGACAGACCGCAAGAGACATTTGGAGTTTTATAGACTTCCAAAGGTTATTAAAAATCAGGGAGAACAATGGCAGAAGTTGTCAGAGGAAAGGAGGCGCTTGTGGTTAGCAAAGCTAAACCAAGACCTGCGTGGCAAAAATCTGGACAACATCCGAATTTGTTTGGCTCATTTCGTGTCAGGTAAGTTAAGTGAAATGTTGTTAGCTCTTAATTTCACACATGAACAATTATCAAGAAAAAAAGCTCTTAATTTCTAGTCTAATGATAATATCAAGCTACCACCTAGCTACACTAGCAACACAGTTCTTAAAATGTAGAGCTACAATGTGCTATATTTCTCATTGTATTCCAGGTAAAAGGTCTGACCTTTATCAAAAGGATGACCCAGATTGGGTCCATCTGTTGGAATGACGGGTAGAAACCAGGTAGTTTACGATGTCGGGGTATCCAATCGAAGGGAGGCTCTCCGGCTCGTCATTGCTCCAAGATGAGGGAGCTAACTCGTACGGATCAGCACCACCGACAAACTGTAACCTTTCAGTATATCGTTCCCTTTATCGTGAAAAAATCCTTCTCTGGATGTTTTTGCATCTGTAACACCTTTTGAAGAGCTTTTCTGTGGTTTATCCATCCTTTATCCACGGTCGTTAGCATTGATCCAGCGGTGTGTTTACATCCGAGTACCACCAAGATGGCCGCGCATCCAGGTCACTGACCAAACGTGACGTAGGTGAAAACCCTCTATATAATGCAATTCATCTAAAGTAGCTTTGCCCAAAAGGAAGCTGGTAGTATTTTGCCCATAAAATTGGGCGGTCGGTGCACAGCGTGTATGTTTTTGTCGGCTCCAGGTGTAAATTCACAGGGTGAGACTAGTTTTCGATATTTCCCCCCCGACGCTGGTGATTCAGCAGATGTGATACTTTCTGAGTGATGGAAGAGGTACTTGTGAGCACGAATGATCCTGTGGGGATGTTCAGAAGTCTCTGCGTCTCAGTTCATGATTCATGCACATGTGCCTGGTGTGTGCTGGTACTCTTGACGTCCTAAGACCCAAATTACCTGTCGGTTTAGTTCTCGACAGCTCCATGTGCTCGTCTCATGAGCTCCTGGCCTCCTCCTCAGTTTTACATATGGCCTCACGGGTTTTTTTTTTTTTTTTTTTAGAAAAAGCCTCATCGTATATACCTTTCATTCGTTTAAAAGCCCCGCAGCATGTTTTTCCTGAACAGCTGATGACAGAAGGTAGAACATTTCAACCCTTCTGCCAACACCGACAAGCAGCTGTTGCTCCGTCCCGCCCTCACCTTCCCGCCTCTCCGATCTTCTTCATGCCGATGTATAAGATTTATGTCCCCGGCGTGTTCCTCATCACTTACACTTACGTCTGCGGGTTCAAACGGAGGCCGGATGAAAGTCATATTTATGTCGGTGCAGGATCCAGAGGCTGGACCGTCTGGATGACATCTGCACTACTGATGATCCAGCGTGATGTAAACTACAGGAGATTTTTTTTCTATTATGTAAAAAAAAAAAAAAAAAAAAAACCCAACAAAAACAAAACATTTCCAGCCTTTAAACATCACATTTATATAACTAATGCCCTGTTTGATCTAATAAGAGCAACGAGTCATATTAGTCAGGGCTCCTTTTAGATGTTTCAGCTGCTTTAAAAGCGTCTTTGCTTCATTAATTTAATTTTGGCTCAGTTGTAGACGTCCACACATGTTCCACATCAGGCTCCAACCTTTTATAAGACTGATGAAAATTACTGGCGCCTCTTGAAATATACACAACTCAGAATTGATTAAAGAAAAAAACCCTCATTAGTAGGGCTGTAGCAATACTCTAATCTCGCGATACGGTTCGATACACGATATCCGGCTCACGATACAATATATATCGATATTCATCTTACAATACATTTACATCATTTTCCGACAGATTTTAAAGGGACAAAGTGATTTTGGTGACATCTTGTGAGTGTTCCAATGGCTTTGTTTGAATTAATTGAACTGAAAGCATCAATTACACATTATATGGCTGACAGGCAGCTTGCAAATGCTGGACAAAATGAATAAAAGATGTGTTGAGAAAAATAGTTTCATTTATTTAAACAGTGCAAATTGTTGCTTGTAGGCTTTAAAAGGTGGGACATGGGGGGTTTTGAAAGAAGCTTAGAATATCGATACCCGCGGCTGAAAAATTGATACTCTCTGGGGAAATAAAATATCGATATATATCGCAGAATCGATAAAATCGCTCAGCTCTACATCAGTGTTTAATTTTGACTAGTCACATGACCTGAATTCAATAATAAAACATGATTTTACTGTATTAAAAAAGGGAGATGTTATAATCGTGTTGTAATCAGATGATAACGGCAACGGCCGCTGACGCTGACAGTCTACCTTTAACTGATACGTCTACGGCAGTCTCAAGGTTCATGGACGACAAGCCAAGGCCGATGTTTGCAGTTACATCTCCAGAAAAGCCACGAACCCTCTAAGATCATGTGATTTGATGCAAAGCTCAGCGGGATCATTAGATCAGTTCGTTAAAGATGCGTCTCAGATGGAAACAAGCGCGTCAGGTGTTTCAGATGCGCGATGAACTCTAGAAGAGGCTCACCAGCGGAAAATAAACTCGAATAAAATACATGTGTAAAAAAGAATGAAAGAAAATAAATAAAATAATAGTTGAGAGCAGAAAAAGGAAAGACTTCTAACTATTGGCGACTGACGGCCTTTAAAGAATAAAGTTTAAGACTGAATGAACGCTAGTGAAAGAGCTGACAAGTGCTCCAGCACTAATATTTGGACGTAACAAATGTTTCACGTCCAAATATTAGTGCGTCTATGACAAATTTTCTGTTTGTTTTATTTCACTGTTGACGCTTTCCAGGGGCTGCGGATGGAAAAGAGCCTTTCGGCCAACACAAATGTTTATGAATGTACAACGTCCCTGCCAAATAAACCAATATTAATATTATTAATGCAGCGTTTCAATGAAATGATAAAGAATTATAACAGATTATTATGACAGTCTGATGGCCTGGAGCGCTCAGCTGCGTGCTAACACAACGCTAAGCGGGAAAGGCGTCATCAGCGATGTTACAAGACTTCAGCGATGCTGCCAAGAAGCCTGGCGAAGTCTTCCCGGCACGTTCATCCTAAAGTCAGGCCGCGCCGCGCTCACGGGAAGTTTATTGATGAGCAGAAGCAATGGCGTAGAGCAGATCAGGTCAAAAACTAATGCACGACAGTGTGAGACACCGGTAACGCGCGCTGAAACTGATTAATCAACTTACTGCGGCTGCATGCCGGTGGATCATGCGGTGCACTTTTCCACACACGGCTTCTCCATTTTGGGTTAGTTTTTGTTCAGTGAGTAAAGGTAAGGGGTCACCCCTGCGATGAGCTAATTTACCTCGTTTTAAAATCCGGTGAGGGCCAGATGATTAATTCCCCTCTCACATAATTAGGCCACGGGCTAATTTCTATCGAATGTTCCACAGCGTACAGTAGGGCTGTAGCGATACACTAATCTGGCGATACAATACGATACACGATATTCGGCTCACGATACGATATATATCGGTATTCATCTTACAATACATTTACATCATTTTCCGAAAGATTTTAAAGGAACAAAGTGATTTTGGTGACATCTAGTGAGTGTTCCAATGACTTTGTTTGAATTAATTGAACTGAAAGCATCAATTACACATTATATGGCTGACAGGCAGCTTGTAAATGCTGGACGAAATGAATAAAAGATTTGTTGAGAAAAAAAGTTTCATTTATTTAAACAGTGCAAATTGTTGCTAGCAAGCTTTTAAAGGTGGGACACGGGGGTTTTCAAAGAAGCTTAGAATATCGATATCCAACTGATGCTTCCAGTTCAATTAATTCAAACAAAGTCATTGGAACACTAACAAGATGTCACCAAAATCACTTTGTCCCTTTAAAATCTTTCAGAAAATGATGTAAATGCATTGTAAGATGAATATCGATATGTATTGTAAGCCAAATATCGTGTATCGCATCGTATCGCGAGATTAGTGTATCGCTACAACCCTAGTTATAATGTCTCATTTATGTGCACAGATCTCCCATTGAAGAAAATCAGTGAGTCTAACTCCTGCCTGCTGCTGCGTATTTCATCACCACGCCTGCTCCGTGTCAGTTTTAACATGTCTCAGTGGCCCCTGACTGGCGTCCTGTCGCCGGGGCGACGGCGGGAAACGGCGGGCAGAGGGCAGAAACCTTTTCAAAAGCATCCATGAAAGGCCGCTTCCCACCTGTCGCTGTGCGGAGAGTCTCCCAGTGAGTCGAAGGAGTCCCCGTACTGCAGCCCCGGCCGATGGGGGTCGGAGTAGCCGCAGTGCGCGGCCCGCCGTGCACGCGCCTCCATGCACGCGGGGCTGCTGCATTTACTGGTCCCCACGGATGATGACATCATTCCCGGCGAGTCGGAGAGGATGCTGTCGGAACGTTCCAGGCTCCATGTGCGTTCCTCATGTCTGACGAATAAAAAAAGGTGTTAACATGGACACGCCCCAGAGTATCCCGCTGAGGTCCTGCCTTCGTCTTTCCTCAAAGAAATTTTTTTTTTTTTTCCTTTTTTTTCTCCCTGTTCTCAACTCAAAGCATGTACGGGATTCATCAAAGTGAACTGAGACTCCCTAGAAGAGCAGTTCTATCACTGAGATACTGGACCACATGTGACCCCCCAACACCTGATTAAAACGGCCCTGGACGCCAGGTTACGGCTCCCAGGTACACGCTTATGTCTGGTCTTGTCTTACACGAGCTGTCACACACCCTTTAATAAAAAAATAATCATAAAAAGTAAGGAAACTCCAGGAAAGCCAGCTGTTCTTTATAATCACCGGCCCTCTCCAGAGCTCTTGTTTTCAACATCATCATCATCATTTTTTCCTTCTTTTTTGTTGGATTCTCAAGATATTTCTTTTCCTCGATGAAGCTGGTTTTAAGACAGAGAATTAGGGCCACACTGAGAAAAAAAATTGTGGGCAATTTTTTTTTTTACTCCTCACTTATGAGAAGAAAGTCGAAATGTCGAGAATAAAGTCCACAATAAAGTTGTCTTAAAGATTTATTCAAACCAGCTTTACTCTACCAACATAATGTCTGTGTTTATGTGCTTTTATCACATAGACACAGTATTATAATAAGTATTCGCACTTTGAAGAGATTGTGTCAGAAATTGCGCCTATTCAGAAGAAGAAACTACAGTATACCGGTTCTGGAATTCTGAAAACTGAATTTCGTCTTTATTCTCGACATTTCGACTTTATTCTCGACATTTAAAATTTTTTCTCGACATTTTGACTTTATTCTCGACATTTAGACTTTATTCTCGACATTTCAACTTTATTCTCAACATGTCGACTTTATTCTGGAAACTGCATTTTGACTTTATTCTCAACATTTCGACTTTATTCTCAACATTTCGTTTTTATTCTCGACATTTCAACTTTATTCTCAACATTTCGTCTTTATTCTCGACATTTCAACTTTATACTCAACATTTTGTCTTTATTCTCGACATTTCAACTCTATTCTCATAAATGAGGAATGAAAAAAAAAAGATGCCCACAATTTTTTTTTTCCGTGTGGCCCTAATACTCCATCATAGGTTTTAGTAGCTCAACGAGAAGGAAACGGATTTAATCTTTAGAAGTGCAGACTGTTGCACAGCCATGACTTGATGGAGTCTTACTGCATCTACTTTTAAAGTATAAATATTTCAGTTGTGAGTCTGGCAGTCTTCCATTCAAAGTGAAACATATTTACTAGGGCTGGGCAAGTTAACGCGTTATTATTGTGTTAACTCATTAATTTATTAACGACGACATTTATTTTATCACGCGTTAACGCATGTTGCTCACATGCTTTTGTTTTGAAAAGTCTGTTTCTGGCTGCTGCAGAACCGGAAGAGAATTAGCAGGTAAACATGCAGTAAAGCTGAAACAGACATGGAGAATGGTAAAAATCTGTGAACTTTACAGTTCAGGTAGCAACTCAGGTAGTAATATTAACAATTCTGTCTGAAAAAGAAATTCTGGACTTCAACAAAACTTTCGTGTCATTCCTCCATGTTCCATCAGATCTGCTCCATGTGTTCACTGTCCTGCTGTTCTCTAGCTGGTTACTGCAGTGCGGCTCCATCTAGTGGCACAGATGTGTAATGACAACAGAAAGTCCAGTCCTCCATTATAAAACAAATTCAGTTCTGTGGCCCAGTTTTTAATTTCGTATTTTTGATCAAAGTCTAAAATTGAAATATAAAAAAAACAGGGATTTTTTTTTTGTGTTAGATTTAAAAACGAAAAACGCAATAAAATGTCACTTTTTAATTTTTTTTATTTTTGATTGACAATTGAAAATGGAAAGAATGAATGATACAGGGATTGGTAAAGTTACTGAACTTTAACATGGACATTTTCATTTTAAAGTTCTCCCAGACGGAGGATTCAACAGAAACAAGGTTATTTGTAACAACTGACAAGTTGAACTCCCCGTTAAAAGTTTCTGCTGTTACCTCAGAAATTACCTGTTTTAATGTTCTGATTGTGCTGACACAATCAAATGACACAATCATTTTGTTGGACTTTGTTTGTGGACTTTTTTTATTTTTTATAAAAACAGGATGGCATTAATGCCCTGGCAGCGGCAATAAGCTTTATTTTATTTTACATTTTTTAAGATGAGATTTACCCTAAATATGTGTTACTGACAAGTGCTGATGTTAAAAGTGTTTGAACAACAAATGTTATGGCACTTTAGTTCATATGGCAGCAGAACATTTAAATAAAAGTGACCTTTACACTACTTTTGAATTCATTATTTGATTTTTCATATACAATGCAATTAATCGTGATTAATCAGGGAAATCATGCGATTAATCGCGATTAAAAATTTTAATCGTTGCCCAGCCCTAATATTCACTAGAAATATAAACCTTCTCACATTTGGTTTTCTCCAGTGTTGTATAGTAACGAAGTAAAAATACTTCACTACTGTACTTAAGTATATTTTTGGATACTTTTCCGTACTTTCCTGTACTTTTCCGGAGTAAATATTTTTTTGACAACTTCCACTTTTACTGCACTATATTTTCGAGTTAAATTGCATACTTTTACTCCGATATATTTTCAAAATTCCATTTCGTTACTCGTTACAAAAGAGAAATAAAACAGAGAAGGAAAGAAATAAAAGGGAACAGTGTTTTGGCCCCGCCCACACTCGCTGACTGATTGCAGCGAAGTTAGGACATGCCCTGGGCTTGTTAGCAATTGCCTTTGCTTGGCGTATGACTAGTGACCACTCAATTAGCAACACCTGCGAGTCTCCAAATTACCAGCGATTTTAAGCCTACAATGGAAGAGGAGTCGGCAGAGACAGCGACTGCGTCGACTACCAGTACTACTAATGAAGGGGAACAACCCGACGAGCACCCGTGGCCTTATTTGAGCAATATGTTTTCATATACCGATGTCAAGGATTTATCCTACCGGATGAAGTGCCTGCTATGCCTTCCAAAAAATGTGGAGATCCTTGCATACCGGAACTCTCCGTCTAACTTGAAGAAACATATTGAGGTAAGTGTTTTATGGAGTTTATGTAGACCAGTGTCTATATGATTCATATTGCATGGACTTGTGTGGAATTCTGAGCATTTAACGTGATTTTTGTGAGCGACAGTGTTTCGTTTTTCCACATGGCTGCAGCAGGCTTTTTGGCAGGGAAGAAATTGGCTAAGTGAAATGAAAATAGCGAAAGCCATGCGTGTTTTTAAAAAAGAACTTCTCGTGCTACTTTTAAAATTTGAAGCACATTTTGTTTATGTGCTTCAAATTATGACTTCATTCTAGTAATTAATGACTTTATTCTATTACTACACAACTTTATTCTTGTTATTAATTACTTTATTCTCGAAATAAATGACTTTATTCTCTAAATATTATGACTTTATTCTCAAAGTTTTTTTCTTTTTAATGTGGCCCTAATCCTCCGTCGTACATTTATATTTTGCATTTTGTTTTCTTATTGTACCGACCGGCCAAATTCTGGTGAAAAGTCAGTTTGGCTGGTAGAAAATGAATCTTACTAGTCAGTTTCACTGGTAGTGAGGGTATGTCTTACTACTACAATTAACATCTACGAGCCACATTTGGCTAGTGATAAATTTGTTTAGCTCTTGTTGTTATAACCCTTCTATTTTTTTTGGTCTGTATATTTCAGGAATCGATTACATCAAGCAACATATCGAGGATCCCTCCAATGCAGCCAGGTTATGTGACCAGGTCGGGTTCCTCAGACGAGGATGACTTCTTCTCTTCTCTGCAAGCATCGAAGACCCAAGATGGTGTCAAGCAATTTGATGCCTACCTTTCCTGCTCAGCTGACCACATGGACCTGCTGAAGTCCTTTCCTTCTGTCTGCAAGTTGTCTGTCAAGCTCAACACCCCCCTCCCAGCGTCGGCAGCATGCGAAAGGCTGTTCAGCATAGCAGGTCTTGTTTTCAGCCCACGAAGAGTACGGCTGAATTCTGGGCATTTTGAAAGCCAGCTGCTTTTGAAGATGAACAAAAAGTTTTACAGTTTCAAGTGATCGGGGGGGGGGGTTATATGCAAGGATGCCCTCAAAGAAGGTTCAAGTTGAAGAGTAATGTAAAGGCCAAGGGCAAAGGTGTGGGGATGGGATGATGGGCTTGACTGCAAAAGGGCAAAGTTGTTGGTTCTATTTGAAATTTTTGATTTAGAAAAAAGTGCAATAAGGGTAGCAACTGTTTTCTGTGATGTGATGTGCACCTCATTTCCAGCACTTTAAATGTTTGCAGGGAGTTTCAACCTGATCTCCTCCCCTGCCAATTTTTTTTTGTTTTGTTTAAATAATGCCAATTGGTTGTGCATACGTCCCTAGTTTTATAACGTGCCGTAATGTACAGCTTATTTTCTTGGTGATTCGCCTCACTTTCAATGTTGACTATTTTAAAAGGTTTACAAAAAGGGCTTTCAAACTGGACTCTCTTCACAAGCCAGATAAGCTTCAGTTTCTCCCCTATTTTTTACTTCACTGCAAAAAAATGGACATCTTACCAAGTTTATTTTTCTAGTTTCAAGTAATGTTAGTAAAAATCACCCCGGAACTAGTATTTTTTTTTTAACTAGAAATAAGAACCAATAAGCAATATTTGCTAGGCAAACATTTGCTTGAAATGAGTAAATCTATAGTAAAAAAAATGCTTGCCCCATTGGCAAATTTCTTAAAACAAGTCAAAATGGTCTAATTTTAGGTTCTTATCTCTAGTTAAAAATACTAGTTCTGAGGTGATTTTTACTGACATGACTTGAAACTAGAAAAATAAACCTGGTAAGATTTCCATTTTTTGCAGTGTTGTATTGATGTCATTGATTCATTGGTCATGTTTGTAGAAGGCAAGAACAGTGCTATTATTAATGATGCGATTCACCTCATGTTCTGGACTGACATTTGAGATGGTTTACTGTGGTCCAAACTGATCTACCTTTTTGCCTGCCATGGTGGGCGTGTACCTCATGTCTAGTATTGTTTGACCAAATGCATCATAATAAAACAAAAAAGGGGAAAAAGAAACTTCAGACTGCATTTGCTTATTTACTTTTTACTTGTACTTTTGATTACATTACTTGAGTACTTTTATTTTTGCAGTACTTGTAATACTTAAGTGCAAAAAAATGCAGATACTTTCTGACTTTTACTGGAGTAAGATTTCAGTCAGTGACTTTGACTTTTACCAAAGTCATTTTTTGGAGCGCTACCGATACTTTTACTTGAGTGTAATTGTTCAGTACTTTATACAACACTGGTTTTCTCTTTCCTTTCTTCCCAACAGGAAACATCCAGACGCTCTGACCTCAGCAGCAGGGACTCTGCTGTTTTACGGTTTATTACAATTCAATTTGCAGTTTATTATTATTTCTAATGGCTGCATCTCAAACGTGGCTCACGGTCGTGACGTGAGTGCTCACCGGTGTGTCGATGAATGGGCTCGTGTGGAAGAGTTGTGAGATCTGGAAGAGGCGTGGCTGGCCGGGAACGATCCCTCCGTTGCGGGCCGTATGACCCGCTCAGTCGCAGGGACGTTTTTTGATATGTACTGTTTGAGGAAAACATTGAAAAAGAGAAGTAAAGTAAGTACATTGGATCAGAGTGGTGGGCACCCGTGTGCTGTGGATTCATACTCTCAGAAACGTACATCTACCATTGGGATTTCCTCAGGTCCAGGTCCTGGATGATTAGGTCCGTTTGCAAGGTTGCGGTTGGGATGTTCCGGACACATGTTTTGTCGCAAATGATTGTGCATCCTTCTTTGTTTCCTGTTGAAATTACAATTCACGGTCATTTAGTTTTCCTCTTTTCTCATCTAGCGACATAAGTGAACGTATATTCACACCATGCAAACCTGCCAGATATCTGGTATCTCCTGCTCGTTAAAATCAGGCAACACACCAGCAGATGGATGACACAATAAACCCACAGTTACCCCTTTAATATGTTTAGGGAGGATAAATGGTCCCGTGAGGTCGTGTGTGCAGAAACCATGAGCCGATGCTTCGTCTGCTCAACTTACTTGGTTTTACAGTAGGCAACCACACACACGATGCCGACCACCAACAGAGCCACACAAATACCCGTGATTGTCAGGACTCTTTTCTGGTAAAGTTCCTCTGCCTCTGTACACATCACACCCACAAACACACAAACAAGACAAAGAGAAAGGACAAGAAACAATTAGCTTTTTTCAGGTCGTCATATTTTCCTTTCCTTTCCTTTCCTTTCCTTTCCTTTCCTTTCCTTCCTGAACATCCCTCACAACTCACTGCTTAATTAAGCCTCTCCTAATCACAAAGGTGACAGATGCTGTGGAGCTGTAGTAAGACAGCGTATGTCGTAGAAAAAGTTGATTAGGAGCAAAAAAAAAAAGAAAGAAAAACCCTCAAAATTAAGATAATTTAAGATGATATATGGTACTATAATTGTCTAGGCCAGTGATTCCCAAAGTGTGGGCCATGGCCCCCTGGTGGGCTGTCGTGGTACTGCAGGTGGACCGTGAGAGGTCATTAAAATTAAACAAATATGTTTTAAATCCTCAATTTTTTTTAAAATATGTTTTTAATTACTGTTAAATGTTTATTACATGATTTAAAATATGTTTAGAAATAATAAAACAAACAAACTGAGTGTTATTCTACTTAATTTGACAAGTGTCACCTAAGTGTCACCCCTCGCGTTAATATTGGATATTAGCTTTTAGCCTTGTTTGTTGATCAAAGCGGTGTTTAAAGGTTTGCATGGGCGCAGAGATTTTTCCCATTCCAAACTGGGCCTTGGTGTTCTGAAGTTTGGGAATGGCTGGTCTAGGCCTTCAATTAATCACAGCTAGAACTTGTGCATGTGGGAATTGGAAATGCACAATGTCTGACGTGATCTTTGAAGCTTCCTGACTCTTTTTAGGCCCCTGACTGCTCAACCACCCCTACTCAAGCAGGTAAACACAACGATGAAATCTTATATCCACAATCATTCATAACATTGAATTTTGAAAGGAAATATCATGAATGTGAAAGATGACTTCACTTTTCCAGAGAAGAGCTTGTTGAGGTTTGAGGTGGACTCTGTTTCCTCTCCAGAGGAGAACGATGGAGCAGAGAGGTCCTTTAGAAATAATGAAGCATGAAGCTGATCGATACTGGATCATATTCTGTTCTGCATGTCATCTACTGATAATGACTTTAAACATTAGAAATGATTCGGCTGTTTCTGCAGCAAGACACCAGGGTTTATTCTTAAAATCTCAAACACCCCAAAGCCCTTTTCTGGAAAAAAGTGGTGGGAGTCTAAAGCCAACGCTGAAAAGAGATGAAAGTGATGGGCGACAGGAGGAAAACTGGAGGCTCTGCACACAGGGCAGCGACGCATGCTTACACGGGAGAGGATGATTCAAACCAGTAAATGCTTTAAAAAAAAAAAAAAAAAAACTGCTCAACTAATGACGGGATGATGTGAAACAGACGAAGAAGACCGCATGTAAATCAAAGGGAAGGGATGGCGTGTCAATGGAAAAGACAAACACTGAAAAGATTAGACATCTGGTAGCTCTGAACACGACACATCATGCTTCTTACATGTGAAACGGTCGAAGTTCAGAGGGGTAAAAAAAAAAAAAATGCTACCGTCAGTCAGGCGGGAAACTCGGTTAACAATCACAGTCACATGTGTGAGAGGTGGAGGCGACTACATCCATGTTAATGACGTTGGACGGAGAGTTATGGAGCCCTGTTTGGGTCATAATTCAATTAATAAATGAGTCTATTATTATGAAATACAGGCATTTACTATTATGAAATATTTCCCATTATTATGATAATGGTTTTGTTTTTCATAAGAAGGAGCTTTTACATAATAATGGCTTTGTTTTTCATAAGAATGATTTGTGTGTCAATCACAGCAGAGAGGGCGGAGCCATTTATGTGATTGGCTGCTCTTTCATTCAGGCATAAGCAACAGAACAGGGAATCGTCAAATCGGGTCAAAATAGTATCACCTGATAAATTATCATTTTCGATATTGTCTGCTAACCTGGTCAAGGTTTCCCGTAGCTCAGTCCAAGCTGCCATAGCTACAATCGGACTAGGAGCGCACCTTGATGACGCCACGGCCCGCTGCTAACGGGACCTCACGGCCAAAACTAGTCGATGTCAGAGCGTAGAATGGAGAAGGATCAGCCAATGAGCGTGCAGGTCAACCACTGGTCCCGCCCACTGGCAAAATGTCATTATTATGTAAAAGCTCATTCTAATGAAAAACGAAGCAATTATGTAAAAACTCATTCTTAGATTAAAAAAAAAAGCTATTCTGAAATAAACTATTATGCATCAAACCAGTGGTTCTTAAACTTTTCATACTGCGTACTACCTGAGAAATTGTTCAGCTCTTTGAGTACCACCATGATGACCAATTTTAAAATATAGCCATATATGCCTTCTCAATTAGCTTTAAATTCACAGAAGAGATCTTTATTCCTTATTGTAGTTATTTATTGTTTCCTCAATTTCATTTGAAACGTATTTATAATGAATTGTATGTTTCCAATTTAATAAAAAAAATAAAAAAGTGAAAATGTGGAAACGTTCCCCCGCGTACCACAGTTTGCGCACCACTGCATTTAACTAAGATTAAATAATAATAAAAATATATTTCATAATTACATTTTTTTCATAATGGGAAATATTTCATAATAATAAACATGTATTTCATAATAATGGAAAACATTTCATAATAATGGATACGTATTTCAAGATAATAAATGACTGTATTTCATAACCCATGACCCAAACGGGGCTCCATATAGAATCAGTCGCACCGACTGAGATTGTTATTGTCGTCAGTTATGGTTTGATCACTCAAGACACTGATGGGTTCATTAAAGGGACGATATGATTCACAGATCACACCACAGACGGGAGCGGGAGCATGTCAAAACGACGGACGTCGTCGGAGCTAGGCTAAGGACTGAGAATCAAAATGTCATACCCATAAATTCAATCCCAAGATGCTCTGTCATTGCAGAGGGTTGAGAGGTGGAAAGGAAACAAAAAAAAGATTGAAAAAAAAAAAAAAACAGAACAGACAAAAGAGCAGATTAAGATAGTGGCACCTTCTTGTACAGTCGTGGAGAAAACACAAATTGGCATCACAGCAACTGAGACCTTTAAAAACGAGTCACTAATTGTGTGAGACGAGACAACGGCATGCAACAGCAAGACACACAACCAAAGCACGCGACACCACACGACACCACCGCACTCTGCAGCATGCACACGGCCACACGGAGACCAGGCGAACCATCGCCGAGCTTCCGACGGTTCTACGTGCTGCATGCGTCAACACAGCGTTTGCATTGTTTTCAGATGAAGCAGCCCACTTTGATGTTTTATAACTGATCCCAGGCGGATGTTTCAGGTTTATAAAGGTCCTCCTTTGTGACTTAACCAAACAAAATCTCCTAATGGGAATAAGATACTAACAGTCACGCACAACACAGCGTGGGGGAAAACATGCGTCATCCGCGGAGATTACCTGTGCTTTTTAGCTTTCTGCCCTCTAAAAGTGCTACACTGTCGGTTCCAGGACACACCCATCACATGAACGGGCAAGTTGAGAGGTGGGAATCTGCGCTGCATTGTGGAATAACGTGGCTGAACGTGAAGAATTATAGCTGGACTTGACACTCGCTGGCAGAGCGAGGGCCGCGGGGATATCCTACCAACAAGCCGAGTCCATGATTCTGGCAACGTGCTTGCTGTACTTGGGCAGAAGCAAGTCCCAGCTGTTCTCATGACAACATACTCTTATTAATCCAAAGCCTTATGGCGGAGCAGAAGCCATCCTCCTCCTCTCTGGCATCTCCCGAGGATGGGAGGCAGGTTTTTAACCGTGTAATGGATGTGTGCGTGCCTACCCTTCATGGGAAACTGTGATATTTTCACTTTAATGGTGTTTGACGAGTGCAACGACACCGCAGTCGTGGCCGAAGAGCAGTTGTCTCTCACGTCAATTTGATGTGCATGATGTTGCATTTGTTTTTTTCTGTTTTTAACCTGTATTCACTTAAGTTCACAGCCCATCTATAGTTGGTTTTCAATATATTGTACAATATATCGTGATATTGCGATTATCGTGATAATAATGTATCATGACCCAAGTATCATGATACATATCGCATTGCAAGATCCTTGCCTATAGTCGGTTTTCACGGTGCGTCATCAGCGCATCATCCAACCGGAAGTCGCCATCTTGGAAGCACGCGGCAACGTTAACAAAGCACACACGCTGGAATAAATCGGACGTCTTCATTGAAAATGGTAAATTATTGCCGTGTTTTGGGCTGTACCAACCGGACAGACCGCGAGAGACACTTGGAGTTTTATAGACTTCCAAAGGTTATTAAAAATCAGGGAGAACAATGGCAGAAGTTGTCAGAGGAAAGGAGATGCTTGTGGTTAGCAAAGCTAAACCAAGACCTGCGTGGCAAAAATCTGGACAACATCTGAATTTGTTCGGCCCATTTCGTGTCAGGTAAGTTAAGTGAAATGTTGTTAGCTCTTAATTTCACACATGAACAATTATCAAGAAAAAAATCTGTTAATTTCTAGTCTAATGATAATATCAAGCTACCACCTAGCTACACTAGCAACACAGTTCTTAAAATGTAGAGCTACAATGTGCTATATTTCTCATTGTATTCCAGGTAAAAGGTCTGACCTTTATCAAAAGGATGACCCAGATTGGGTCCATCTGTTGGAATGACGGGTAGAAACCAGGTAGTTTACGATGTCGGGGTATCCAATCGAAGGGAGGCTCTCCGGCTCGTCATTGCTCCAAGATGAGGGAGCTAACTCGTACGGATCGGCACCACTGACAAACTGTAACTTTTCAGAATATCATTCCCTTTCCCGTGGACCAAGTCCTTCTCTGGATGTTTTTGCATCTGTAATGTCTTTTGAAGAGCTTTTCTGTGGTTTATCCATCCTTTATCCACGGTCGTTAGCATTGATCCAGCGGTGTGTTTACATCCGAGTACCTCCAAGATGGCCGCGCATCCGGGACACTGACCAAAACGTGACGTAGGTGAAAACCCTCTATTGGGCATTGACCAGGCAAAGCACTGACGCTGGTGTGTGCGTGCACGCTCACGAGCCTGGATGTGAACAGGAAATAAACGCTGTCCTTGATGCACATGCACAGCTGCACCGAAGTGAAGCTGAATGCAGAAAAAAGTGAGCAAAAAAAAAGTGCTCCCACACATTAACCGTCTCCTCTGCCAAAAAGACAAGCAGTTTTTGCACAGTGTATTACGACTTAATGTGAGATTAAATTACTTGTAGTTAAGGAGGGGAGGGGGGGGAGGAGGCTTTGCAATAACACACAACAAACAGCATGTGTGCGCTCTGCTAGTCAGGCTCCGGGGCCGAGTCGCCGCGAGCAGCATAAGGCAACTTTAACAGCAGATGCGGTTTGCTGCTCTCTAAATCTTACATTGAATCGCAAACCATATGGGCTTGCAAAGACACGAAGCTGACAAGCACACGGCGAGATGATAGCGGGAGATTCCTGACTGCAATCCAGCACAAATGATAGGCATTGTGTTTAATTCTACGCCATTATGCCGCCCTGTCTTTAATCCCGCGTCTGGAAAGTGACGGCCGTGCAGCGTGAAATCTGTGCTAACGTTTTCATTTACGTAAGGTCACATTTTACTTTCAGGAACATCAGTCATCTAAAAACAAAAAGTAGTGATATTAAGACGATGAAGACCGCGCTGACACGCTGATTAACTGAACAAGTCTGTCTCCAGAGCAGTTATCAGCGAAACGCCTTCAGGGCGGGGCCTATCGAGCAGCGGCTAGACTTCGTCTTAATCTTGGTTTTATTCTGCAGCTGATGGACGTTCGTGCCTACGTCACAACGTGACACGGCAATCTGGTGTCGTGCACGACCTCAATGCAGTGTGAGTGAAACAAATGCAGTCTAGCAAACGTTTGGTGTGGCCTCTTCTTCTCAGGAACCTTCATAGAGCTGTTTAAGCGTGAGCCTCTTAGTTAAAATCTGGAAGTGCAACACCTGCTAGCTGAAAATTGGTAAATCGTATTTTGCCGTCTCATGTTTCATCTACAGACTGTCGACAGCCTTCTTATAGTGAACCTAAGGAACTTTTTTTTCTTTTAAATCTTAGATGGCGCCCCCTGTGGAGTAGTTGCTTTTATGTCACTCTCCAGGATATAAATTACTTCCCTTTTGCACTTGGAAGTCGGAATTCTGAGTTACTTGTCGGATGTTTTAACTGGAACCACCCCGGCCACAGAACCAGACACGACCGTATTGTTCCTCTTTATACAGCAGTTAATTTTTTTTTTTTGACATCCACCGTCGTTCTGTGAGCCGGTCATAGTCTCGTAAAGTGATACGCAGCGATACTTTAGTTCCTTTGGATGGTTTTTGCTGAAAGTGTTGACGGGAGACCACGAGAGCCAGATGATGCTTCGTAAAAAATAACCAAATACAGTGGTACCTCTACTTACGAACGCCTCTACGTACAAAATTTTCAGGTTACAAAACGCCTCAATGGGAAAATTTTGCTTCTAGTTACAAAATAAATTTCAGGATACGAAAGGCAGAAATCCAGTAGCGCTGCTACTAGCAGCTCCCAGAGTTTACTGAACGTAAACATAGCTGTCGGCTCTGTATCTCCGTTTGAAAGTGGTGCGTCCGAGCTGCTCTGCCATTGGCTATCGCTTAGCATCTACCTAGCATCCCATTGGCTAGGAGGGCCCCTTGTCTGTATGAGTGTAACCCAGCAACCCAGGTAAACAAACAATTTTTACCTCCACCAAGGAGGTTATGTTTTTGCCAGCGTTTATCTGTCTGTCTGTGTTCAAGATAACTCAAAAAGTTATGGATGGATTTTAATAAAATTTTCAGGAGTTGTCAAAAATGTGAAAAGGAAGAACTGACTTTCAAATTTTTGATAATTGTTGCGTTTGAAAGTCTGCGCTCTCTGAGTGCTTTTCTAGTTCTAACATGTATTTCTTACAGGCTTTCATGTCATTTCATGCATTATTTATAATTTATTAAAAAAGAATATGTTTGAATTTTGAGGGGCTTGGAACGGATTAGGCCATTTACATGGAAAACACGTCTCTACTTACGAAAGTTTCAGGTTATGAAACTAAATCCAGAACCAATGAATTTCATAAGTAGAGGTAGCACTGTATAAACATATGAATGCATACATAAATACATACTTTTTGCCTATGAATGAATGAATAAATGAATAAATAAATAAATAAATAAGATACATAAATGGAAATGAATAATAAAAATATGTCTCACATGCCCATTTCCCAATGTTAACAACGTCAGTACGGGGTCAGCGTAAGGTCAACGTGTCTGCCCAGTTAGCTTACGTCGTAATTTCAGGTTACGAAACTACTTCCAGAACCAATTAATTTCGTAAGTAGAGGTACTACTGTATTCCATCAAATGGAAGTGAAACAGATTTTTTAACATGGAAAAAAAAAAACCCTTGGTGTTACTTTAATAGTATTTTGAGACTAGAAAAGCACTCGGAGAGCGCAGACCTCCGCCAAGCACAACAGTTCTCCTATATAGTGATTTTTTTATAGATTGCGATAAAATCCGTGTTCTGGATCAGATCCGGATTAGCCTTTGAAATTTGATAGAGGTTCTCATTGTCAATCCCTGAGTCAAATTCCATGAGTTTTGGGCAATAATTAATGGGGATATTGAGAAAACTAATTTTCGGTCCCAATCAGTGCGTTTACATGGGAAGTTTAATTCCTCTTTAATTCAGAATTAAAATTAAATCTGATTTAAAATAATTAAAAATTACCATGTAAACAAGTAATTCCGAATGAAAATGTCCATTCCGAATTAAACTTATTTCCGAATTAAGTGGCTGGTTTATTCATATTTTAATTCCGAAGAGAATAATTCCGCAGTCATGTATACACTTATTCCGCTTTAAATTAATTCCGGTCTTTCAGCGCATGCTAGTTCTCTTGCCCGTCTGTCGCGATGACGCTTATATTCCGCGCTGGGCTTGTTTTCGAAATAAAGTTTCAAGATGGCAGCACGCAGTAAATGGTGGACAAGAGCAGAGACGATTTATTTAATAAATAGCTTGGAGGAACTGGAAATAATTAAAAGAACAGATGGCAGGAAGCAGGAAAAAATTGTGAATCGAGTAAGTTTGTTTTCTTCCGGTAGACGCAAATACGTAAGACATCCACCCCCCTAGCCAATCAGAACCCTTCCCAACCCCCAGACCTTAAGCTAAATTGGATAAAGCCGAGTAAACGTGTTTTCCATGTAAACCTTAATTTGGAATAACTATTTTCATGTAAACTCGAAGGAAAATAGTTTAATTTGGAATTATTTAATTTGGAATAATTAATTCCGAATTAAAAAACATCATGTAACCGTGGCCATTGACCGCAATGTTATTGAAAATTTGAAAGTGATCCAGAATCTAGGATTTCTTCCGGATTACACCCAAAATGGAATCAGTTCTTCCTTTTCACATTTCTGACAACTCCTGAAAATTTCATCAAAATCCATCCATAACTTTTTGAGTTATCTTGAACACAGACAGACAGACAGACAGACAAACGCCACCGAAAACATAACCTCCTTGGTGGAGGTAAATATATGACAAAAGCGTAAATTATGTACAAGACAAATCAAAATTTGAGCCTTAACTGATTGGATTCCTTCAAGTAATGTCTCTCAGCCAAAGCCATCCATCAAATACATCAGATTCATGCTTAGTAATCGATGCTAAACGTTCAAGCTCGGCTTTGCATCCATGGATGGCCTCTAGTAAGATTACGCATGCTAGCATGTCTGCAGCTGATTGCGCCAGTGAGTGTCATTAGTGATCCACATTAAGCACCTTAGTCATCATTTCGCTGTTAGACTGTGTTGTGACATGCAGCAGAGTTTTATGCAAATCAATTTCCGGCAAAGCATCTCCACTCAGACCCCAAACCTGTAGCTAGCAGAGATACCGGGAGCTCTGGTTGTCGGAGCTAGCATGCGGGGCTGAGCTACAGTTAGGCCACGCGACATCACATGCAGACCAAACACAGCAGCGGCGGGCTCATCTAATGCCAGCTCGTGAGTGACTCATCACAGGAGACACAGACACAGCTATGAAGTAATAACAGGGAAATTAATCTCTACGCCAGGCATGCACGCACGGACACGAGGACAGTCTGACACAGTGACAGGAGGGAAGAGTTGACATACGGTAGAAACTGGCCATAACGTAGGTTTGACAGCGATCACCAGTAAAGTCATTTGGACACCTGATGGAAACAAACAAAAGCCAAAGACAGAGAGGGAGAAGGGTGGTGGAGAAGTGAGGGAAAAAAAATAAAGAAAAACAGAGGGCAAGAGTGGAGTGAAAAGGAGAGTATGCACAAGAAAAAGAGGGAGAGGAGGGAGGGAGGGAGGGAGAGAGAGAGACACAGAGTTAGAACAACAGCACAACTACAGACGGCAGAAGCAGAGTGTTCCCATGATGGCGCCACCGTGCGGGCGGAGTAGTGCACAGCTCGTTTTTGCGTGTTGACCTGAGAGGGAGAAAGAGGAGGAGAAACGGAGGAGGAAGAGAACTGGGAAGGAGGGGGGAGTCCGGTGAAAACCAGTGTCTCTGTTCTCGGCTGCTCATGTCAGGTGAACATACTTTTGGGAGGTTTGGGCATGTACACCCGAAGCGGCTCGGTCTGTAAGCATCGTGGGCCGAAGTATCCGTCCGGACATCTGGGGAGGAGCAGACACGCGTTATGACAAGGAAAACACAGGGTGAGAGGTGCGCCGTGTGCGCCGTCAGCGCGGAGGGCTCAAGTCCCTTCGCGTCGCATCACACGTGGGCTAAAGAGGAAAATAAAAGGCAGCATGAATGAGGAGTTAAGTCTCAATGTATCTGCTGACAAAACTGCCAACAGAGGACGTGAAGCTCAAATCACAGCGCTTCAGGAACTCTGGGAAACCGGGTCAGTTTGTGCGCCGCATTATGAGTTAAAATAACTAAATAAATGATGTGAGCGAAGGTCTCTGTGACTTCGAACCAACTCTCTACACCAGTGATTCCCAAAGTGTGGGCCACGGCCCCCTGGTGGGCCGTCGCGGTACTGCATCTGGGCCATGAGAGGTCATTAAAATTAAACAAATACGTTTTAAATCTTCGATCTTTTTAAAATAGGTTTTTAACTCATGTAAAATATTCATGACATGGTTTAAAAAAACATTAAGAAGTATTAAAATAAGTCAGTTAAGTGTTATTTTACTGAAATCGTAACTTAATATTACAAGTGTCACCTTATTTGTTGACCCCTTACATTAATATCGAAAGATAGCTTCTCCTGTATGTTGATCACAGTTGTAATTAAAGGTTTGGGTGGCCCATTTCAAATTGGGCCTTGGTATTCTGAAGTTTGGGAATGGCTGCTCTACACAAATGTGATGAATGAACGCACAACCGGATGCCTTTTTTTTTTTTAAATTACAGTGATCCCTTATTTTTCGCGGTTAATGGGGACCGGCGCCCCCCAAGCATAAATCAAAATCCGCGAACTGGAGACGGAGCCCCCCAGGCATCAATAACGTGTTTAAAATATGTTTAAAAACTGCAAAAAAGTAGCAAAACAAGACAAAGGCTCAACTGTGGTCTTTCTGTTACCTTCACAGCCTCTGGTCTCTGAACCGTAGTAAACAAACCGCTGCTATTGTGCTATTTTTGGCTCGTAATTAGTTGGCTAACAAGCTAACAACAACAAAATAAAAAGTCTGGTTTTCTCTGCATGGAACGGGCACTTTATTCTGGCACTGCAGGAACTTGTAACATCACACAGGTTGTATTGTTGGGCTCCTGTCGGTTAACAGAGAATGTAAATCTATACACGCTGGGCTGCTGTTGATGCTCACTACACTTTTCATCTAACCCCGTTTTTATTCTGCTGTCCCACGACACACACTACATTACCCATAAGGCCACTACATTACCCATAAGATCACCTCATTACCCATAAGGCCACCTTCTTAAAGGCCAGGCTGGCTCACAACATTTCTTCACTGTGAGAGAACGCGCACAACATCCTGTGAAGTTTCTGCGATTTTTAAAATTTTTTTTAAATTATATTATATATTTCTGAAAAAATCCACGAATAACTAAATCCGCGGAACTTAAACCGCAAAGTGGCGAGGATTCACTGTAAATGACCCAAATAAACAGACACAAAGTCCTAAAACATAGTTTTAAAACTGAGTGACACATCAGGGTCTGTGATCCGTTTCAGCATCTCTCGATTCAGTTTCCCTCCGTAAGGTCATTAAATGTCCCTTTTACCGTCTCAGTGTCCCGTTTACTGGCCAAACTGATCCGAAGCAAACCAGACGGACCTGGGTAACAGGTGAGCGTTCTTCACAAGACGACGCTCCTGTTTCCTGCTTCACATCCTCTACGGACGGCAGGTTTGTCAAGAAAAACAACAACAACAACAAAAAGAACTCAGTTGAAATGATGCTAAAAGATCAAACTCAGTCGACGCGTCGGAGGCCGTGACAGTTCCCGTCTCTTTCTTTCCGACCAATAAATCAATCAAGGAAGCCACAAAGCTGAAAACAGGTTCATGCGGTTTCTCTCCTGTCAGAATCGCTGTTAATGCGACTGTTTCATCACTGCAACCACAACTCGGTCGCGTGTCAATCCTGCATCTCTTTCCGAGGAAACGTGACTCAGCTCTTTGTTGGCTCGCTCGCTCTCGGGGCCTCCGACATATCGATTTTGCTAATTTTGTTTGCGAAGACGGACAATCGCTGCCGTCAAAGGTGCCGGACGCGACCGCGTTTCAGGGCCACCAGCAGCCTTCCCGCTCGCAGCCGGGCCCCCGGACCACCAACCCCGACGAAAAAGGTCATCGCTCGTGATTTACTGGTTTCACGCAACGCCTCCCAGGAGCGCCGTAACCTTCAGCATTAAATTACTCATCCTGAGTGACGGCGTGTAACAGGGGACAGCACCGGCTATACGCAGAGGAAACCTGGCTGAAAGATGAAAGAAATGAACTGTCACCACGTAATTTAAATATGAGAAGAGCACACAAATATCCACAGAAAATAAACATGTGACACTTGGTGGTGGGGGGGGGGGGGGGGGGGTAAGCATTTGTCCATATGTTAGGCAGGATTCCTGCTTTTGAAATATTCCACAGACTCACACAAACTCTCTCAACTCTTTCTAGTCTTGTAGCCTTTTCTTCAAATCCGGACGTCTTTGGCTCGTGAACGGCTGCTCGCACGAAGCGCTGCATTAATGGCACGTTAAATGAGTCAGCCGGTACGAGATAAAACCATAACCGTCCCTGGATGTGTTTATGTGCATCACCGGACTGCACGCGTTCAGTTTCAGGGTAACTTACTTAAGGTAATTTATTTACCTAGCTTGCACAGAAGTTTATTCCTGAAAGTGAAAGAGCTGGGCATGAAAGTAGGGCTAGCTGTCTGAGCGACTTGTTCAGCCCGTGAGTAATGCCCAGTGAAGCCTGGCCTATATTGGATGAGATGGCTGTGGGGCAGCAAATCCCCCGCCGGCCTTCACTGCATTACCCAACTTTTCTGGACCCGCGCCCCGAGTCCTGAGTGAATTAGCCGCAGCAATTGAGTTATTGCTGCCTCCAATTTGTACACGGCGCATTGAGCGGCTGTTGCAGCCACGTCCTCGCTGCTTGTCGAGCGTTCCTCCTTTTTTTTTTTTATGGCCAACGGGCCACTGGGAGCCTCGCCAGCGATTCGGGTCTCCATCAGACTGACAAGAGGACAGTTTGTGGACAAACGGTGCGGCGCCACATGCAGCACAATCCCTGGCGAGCATGGTGCATTTATGCATTTGTTTCATGCTAACGGGTTTTGGTTTTTGTTGCTGTTGTTGTTGTTTTTTTTTTTTTTTTTTTTTTTTGAAAACTTAAGGCTGTTCAATGAAACTTTGTTTTGGTGAAACAAAAAAAAAAAAAGACGTTCCAGTTTCACTTCTGATGTTCAACAGTTTTTCTCCAAAGCATCATAACAGTTTGGAGTTTGTATTAGGTTCTAAGGAGCTGTGATGACTTTTAGTTAAAAAAAAAAAAAAGACATTTAATATGTCTGATGTCATTATGGCCTCCTCCAAAAAGAAAAAATATTTTCGTCTTCTGCAAAGCTTTTGAAACATCAGAGAAGTTGGAGCTGAAGTTAAAAATCTCTTGAGCTGCTGCCAACTAATTTTTTGGCCTCCACACTAACTGCTCAAGTCTAAGAACTAACACTAAAACAAAAAAAAACATACAAATCCAACACAAAAAAAACAAGCCAAAAGATCGATCTGTCAAATCAACCACTCAAAATCTCACTAGTCAAAGGGTGGCAGTGACAGCTAGAGCTGAGCTATTTTATTGATTCTGCGATATATATCGATATTTTATTTCTTCAGAGTATTGATTTTTTAGCCACAGGTATCGATATTCTAAGCTTCTTTCAAATTAATTCCAACAAAGTCATTGGAACACTCACAAGATGTCACCAAAATCACTTTGTCCCTTTAAAATCTTTCGGAAAATGTAATGTATTGTAAGATGAATATCGATATATATCGAATATTATGAATCGTATCGTAGATTAGTGTATCGCTACAGCCCTAGTGACAACCGGGTTTTCAGGGAGAACTGAAACACGTGGGGAGACAACTCACTTGCAGGAAAGCTGATTGATCCCGTGGATGAAGTAACAGTCGCCGCCATTCACACAGTAGGCCTTCTCTGTGTCGTTGCATCGTCTGGCGTGGCCTGAGCCTGGAGATAGCGTTGTGGTTACTGTAAAAACACAGAACGGGGAAGAGAAACACATCAAGGTCCCGCTTTTTTAGCCGCAAACTCAAAAATGGAATTAACTGTCATAACATGATCTCCCCCCGTGATTAGGGGTGGGGAAAAAAATCAATTTGGCAATATATCCCGATTTCCGGCCGCCCAATATAGTATCGATTTTTCAGCTCCTAATATCGATTTTTACAATGCTGTCAGTATGTTGTAATAGTTACTTATATGTGCAAAAACACTAATAATAATCAAGAAATAGGTTGTTTTGAAGCAAATAGTTTTGACTCAATTTGTCCTCTGAATGATCAATATCATCTGATGAACATATACAGCAACTTGATTTTTCATCTCTACTTTTAATTTTGATATTAACTGGGTAGAATATCGCAATGTATCGTGATATTGCCATTATTGTGATAATAATGTATCGTGACCCAAGTATCATGATACATATCGCATTGCAAGGTCCTTGCCTATAGTTGGTTTTCACGGCGCATCATCCAACCGGAAGTCGCCATCTTGGAGGCACGGGGCAACGTAAACAAAGCGCACACGCTGGAATAAATCGGACGTCTTCATTGAAAACGGTAAATTATTGCCGTGTTTTCGGCTGTACCAACGGGACAGACCGCGAGAGACACTTGGAGTTTTATAGACGTCCAAAGGTTATTAAAAATCAGGGAGAACAATGGCAGAAGTTGTCAGAGGAAAGGAGGCGCTTGTGGTTAGCAAAGCTAAACCAAGATCTGCGTGGCAAAAATCTGGACAACATCCGATCTTGTTCAGCCCATTTCATGTCAGGTAAGTTAAGTGAAATGTTGTTAGCTCTTAATTTCACATATGAACAATTATCAAGAAAAAAAGCTCTTAATTTCTAGTCTAATGATAATATCAAGCTACCACCTAGCTACACTAGCAACACAGTTCTTAAAATGTAGAGCTACAATGTGCTATATTTCTCATTGTATTCCAGGTAAAAGGTCTGACCTTTATCAAAAGGATGACCCAGATTGGGTCCATCTGTTGGAATGACGGGTAGAAACCAGGTAGTTTACGATGTCGGGGTATCTAATCGAAGGGAGGCTCTCCGGCTCGTCATCGCTCCAAGACGAGGGAGCTAACTCGCACGGATCGGCACCACCGACAAACTGTAACTTTTCAGAATATCGTTCCCTTTCCCGTGGACCAAGTCCTTCTCTGTATGTTTTTGCGTCTGTAACGTCTTTTGAAGAGCTTTTCTGTGGTTTATCCATCCTTTATCCACGGTCGTTAGCATTGATCCAGCGGTGTGTTTACATCCGAGTACCTCCAAGATGGCCGCGCAAAACTGACCAAAACCTGACGTAGGTGAAAACCCTCTATACTCACCCCTACCGGTGATTTAGTTTTAATGCGCGCTTGTCGTCTGTCCTTTTCCTTGTTTCTTCACAAGGACTCTTACTTTTCCATCCACAAATGTGATTGTGTCTCTCAGCAGTGTTGACACTATCTCAAGAAGTTCTACGAGCAAACATAAATATTTTTCCCGATTTAGCGTAGTTGTTTATGCGCTGACTCAGGTCCCTGGAACGGCCTGAAATGTCATGTTTCTGAACTTACCCCCCTCCCCTCCCCCGACCAAACAGATACACGTTTGAGAGGAGGCTGCTTATCAGAGGACGTGCAGGACTGGGCTTGAGGAGGGAGGAGCGCGCTTTTTTTTGCATGTCAGAATCCAGCGCGCGCCTGCAGCTGCGTACCTGCCGTAGGCCGACTCACGCCTCCCGCCGATGCACGCCATCCGTTGTTCCAGCAGAGCCGCGTGGCCGCGGCGCATCTGCAGCCCGAAACCGGGTGTCGTGACACAAAATTGCGCAAGCCCCCCCCCCCCCCCCCTTCATTTGGGCCTCTGGCTGTTGCACGTAGCAGGCTGCTAACCGAGACCGCGAGGCTTCAGAGAGACTGCCGCCTCATTTATGCAAACGCAGAAACGCCTACAGAGTTCAGTCGTCCCAGATTGAGAAGAACATTAGGTTTCCACTTTGTCCAGACACAGTGTTTCTAGACGAGTAGAAATGTTTGATTTTACAGAATGAAAGCAATTCGCTCCTACACTGCAAAAAACAAGATAAAAACACTACAACTAAGGAAAACGGTTCTCAAAACAAGTGAAAAAAAATCTGTCTATGCAGCAAGATAATTTCACTTGGTAAGATTTCTTCAATTAAGATTGTAGGAATACTTGTTTCTAGATTTACGATAGGTATAGTTTGTTATTGAGTCTTAAAACAAGATTTATTTTGATGAGGAGAGGAGATGAGGAGGAGGAAAAATGTAATTCATCTTATTTTAAGTGTTAATTGTCTCATTTTAGGATTCCCTGCCTGTTTGAGACAAAAAAGTAAAGTTTTACTTGATATAAGATTATACTGATAAATTGAAGACTTAAAATAAGAAAGTTATTATTAAAACAAGAAAAAAATATCTAACGCTTCTAAATGTAAGTTTTTTTTTTCTTGGTAAGAACCAAATAATTTGCTCCTGGATGTCACCGCTCTGCAGACGGCATCCGGGTTCATTGGACCCCACAGCCAAACAGTGACCTGTGGCAGCACTGAAATAAGTCCTGATTTATAACTTTCAGCTTTTTTTTTTTTTTTTTTTTTCTAATTCAGTTTGGATTTAACTCATGAGCTATTCCCAATAAGTCCTGATATTGTTCAGGACTCCTTATTTCAGGCCAGCAGGCACCTCCAGCATCCCGGGTTGAGACGCCAACCAGAACCACTTCGTCGTCACCTGAGGACCTCGTCTGGCGTGCCGGCGTGTAAAACGAATCATAAAAAGATCAGACAAAAGCCGTCAACATGAAGGAAGCGCACATAAATGTAAAAGCCTCCTACGCCCAACGTAGAAAACATTCAACTGTAAAAACATGCCAAAAAAAAAGCTGCAAAACAAGCTGGAGGACTATATGTCGGGCAGGGATCTGTCCCAGAACGCATGGATGGAAGGAAGGGAAACGTCCTGGAAAGATCATCAGCGCTCCGCAGGGTGGGCAGACACACCAGCTCTCACATTCACACATAATCTTCTCCCGGGTCACCTGGCCCGCACGTGGGCGGGTGAAACCCACGCGGTGTGGAAACTCCAGACACAAGAGATAAAGGCGGCTATTCGAACCGCGAACAAATCCTCCTGTCAAAGTTTATACCGCTGCTGGTTTAACCAACTCCCCCCCCCCCCGTTTCCTTTCATTTTAAATGAGCTCCAGATACATTTCAGTGGACCTCTGTCTGTTCTGAGATCACATTTAACATCTAAATTTAAATTTTCTGTGCTTCAATGACTTTTAAGCCACTTAAACCACTAAATGACATTTAGTTGTAAAGAGATAAAAACTGAACCTACATCCTGTAACAGTCGTAAATGTGGAATGGCCCTTTAAGTACACTTTGGTCACCTACTGATGATGTCATCAGACCGCACCCAACAGATTGGGATGCACCCTTGTGGACGCTGGATGGACATTTTTGTGACTTTACAGGTTATGAAATATTGAAATGGGGGGAAAAACATTTGCACCTTAAGGACCTGTTTTTGTTTATAAAGACCATTTGGCAGCAAGTTTTTCCTCATATTTTTAATCTACTGTAGACTAGAGGTCTTCGGAACTACCCGACAACCCGAAAACCCGAGGTTCCAACCCGACCCGAATCGGGTCTCGGGTCCGTTCAAAAGACGTGACTCCAGGTTCGGGTCTGAATTGGTACAGTTAGTCTCGGGTCCGGTCGGTGCTCTCTGACAGGCTGGGTCCACGTTTACTCCAGAGAGGTAAAGATATTGGCGGTGGCAGCCAATGTCAGGACTCGGGGCAGTTTAATTAATTATTCATTAACGTGGCGTGTTTGTCATGAAACAATCGTGTTGCCAGCGTGTTATTAGCGGTTTGACCGGCAGCTGTAAAGCACAACGGATCACCAACATGACAATGTTGGATGAGAGAACATATTTACGACACGTCCTGACCGGTGTAGGCTATTAGCGTTAGCAGCTGCTACCATTAGTATCTGTATCCACAAAGAAAATAACGACGTGGATTTATTGTTGTTTACGTCACGTAGCCTATGTAGCAACTGAACCGGTAGAAGAAGACAACTTTAGGGAAGAAAGTCAAGTTTTATTCAATGCTAGACAACTTTAACATGAGCAACTATGGGCTGGATTGTCTCGGTTCTATTCAGGTAATTTGGTTCGGTTCGTGGTCGGAAACCAAAGACTCGGGTCGGGTCGGTTCCGGGTCCAAATATTCCGGGTCCATTCGGGTTCGGACTCCCGGACTTATGATAATAGCTCGGGTTCGGGTCCATGAAAGTGGACCCGTGAAGACCTCTACTGTAGAGCAGTGATTCCCAAAGTGTGGGCCGCGGCCCCCTGGTGGGCCGTCGTGGTACTGCAGGTGGGCCGTGAGAGGTCATTAAAATTAAACAAATGTGTTTTAAATCCCCAATCTTTTTTAAATATGTTTTAAATGACTGTAACATATTCATGACATGATTTAAAAACATTAAGAAGTAAAAAAAACAAACCAGTTAAGAGTTATTCTACCTGTCATCTTAACTTAATATGACAAGTGTCACCTTATTTGTTGACCCCTTACATTAATATCAGAACATAGCTTCTTGTCCTGTATGTTGATCACAGTTGTGATTAAAGGTTTCGGTGGGCTGCGGAGATTTTTCACATTTCAAATTGGGCCTTGGTATTCTGAAGTTTGGGTATGGCTGCTGTAGAGAGAAGCTGAAAGGGAAATTACAGTTTTACTGGGCTGTCCCTTCAATGCTAATGTGAACCCTGGTTGGTTCAGAATTCAGAACTGGACCAATAGTTTTCGACAGTTAAAATGGATAAAATAATTTCCGTTTGTGGTGGTGTAGTATATGGGCAGTGGTAATCATTTTGACATATAATTGCTCGCAGCAACATTTAAAAATAATTTTTAAAAAAATGAACAAAAAATGAACTATTTAGTTCATTTTTTAAATGGTGAACTGAACTAGTTCGTGTAGAAAGTGAACTTGCTGCTGGGACAATCTCCCTCATCCAGAACCCTCGTGTAAAGTGACAGGGGATAAATAGCTGCGGTTAGCGTGGACCCGTTACAGCTCGGCAGCTGGGCTTCGTTCGTGTTGACATCCAGCTGAAAGCTCGCAGGTGGAGACCGCACATCTCCGCTTCTCCCCAAACAACAAACACCACCTGCCCCGCGTTCGAGTTTTTCTCCGAGGAAAATAAACACATAAATGTGTGGGTTTGGCTCCACCTTCATTACAGGACAAAATAAAAGCCTTCCTGGAAAGCATAATGGACTCTGGCCTTTCCTTTGAAGGCTAATGCTGCACTTGTGTACTTGTAAGTTTCTGTCCCCATGAAGTGCAGCCGGTACCCCTAAAGCTCTCCTAAAGTATATAAATAGGTTTTACATAAAGACTTTCTTATGTAAAGTCATTACAGATCAAGGTTCTGTTGAGGATACGTGGAGGAAGGATTTTAAAAGACTTTTGGCCACAGCTTAGCGGCACTGAAACAAGCGGCGCTGCTTTCAGTCACATATATCTCAGTACTGGCAAAAAAAATCCGTTTGGGAAACTTTACTGGCCCACAATCATCAACTGACATCCAATCTATGTCACTGCACAGTAAGTGTCCCAGATTTCCCCCCCACCCCCCACAAGACACTCGCGACAAGTGGAGGAGAATCCGACAGTTTCAACACTTCTGGAACGGAGAGCTGATGAAATCGAGAGCTGAGCGATTTTATTGATTCTGCGATATATATCGATATTTTATTTCCCCAGAGAATTTCCACTTTTTCCGGACACAATATTTCTAGACAAGTAGAAATGTTTGATTTTACAAAATAAAAGCAATTTGCTCCAGGATGTCACCTAGAGCTGAACAATTTTATCTGCGATATATATATATCAATATTTTATCGAGTATCGAGTATCGATTTTTCAGCCGCGGGTATCGATATTCTAATCTTCTTTTAAAACCCCCGTGCCCCACCTTTAAAAGCTTGCAAGCAACAATTTGCACTGTTTAAATAAATGAAACTATTTTTCTTAACAAATCTTTTATTCATTTTGTTCAGCATTTGCAAGCTGCCTGTCAGCCATATAATGTGTAATTGATGCTTTCAGTTCAATAAATTCAAACAAAGTCATTGGAACACTCACAAGATGTCACCAAAATCACTTTGTTCCTTTAAAATCTGTCGGAAAATGATGTGAATGTATTGTAAGATGAATATCGATATATATCGTATCGTGAGCAGAATATCGTGTATCGTATCGTATCGTGAGATCAGCCCATACACAAATCTGATATATGGCCCTATATTTAAATAACATATATAATATCGGTGTCCATATATGTCTTTCACATATGTGAACATATATTGGTACATATTTGAAACATATATTTTAAAATATTACAAAAATGGCCCCTTTTATATATGGAAAATATATGTGGCACATATATGTATGGCATATTCAGCACATATATTTTTCAAACATATATGTCACATATATTAGTATAGCATCAATGTTGGTATATGAAATAGCAATATATTGCTCATTGACTTGTATATAAAAATAAGCCATCAAAAATATCTAGTCAACAAATTTTAACAATTTACAGCATTTATTCTGAAATATATGTTCTAAACAAATATCTAGACTACATATTTGCACATTTATTCTGACATATATGTAAAGAACAAATATCTAAACTACTTATTCCAACAATTATTTTGGAATATATGTCAAATACAAATATCTAGACCACTTACTTTACCATATATTTTAAAAATATATTTCAAAAGCAAATACCTGTTCTACATGTTTGCACATGTATTTTAGAATATAAGTTTAAATCCAATATTGCAATTACATATATTTACATATATCATAAAATATTTTGGCAAATATGTCACCTATATGTACATATATGGCCATATATCAGATTTGTGTATGGGAGTGTATCGCTACAGCCCTAGACAGGACCATGACATTTCACCGACTTTCAGCATGAGAATCCTTTTTCTGCCCTTTGATCTGCAGAGCAAAGTGTCTTCATCAGGTGGGGTAATTAGCGCCTAATTGCGTGACATTAATTAGTGGCTGGAAGAAGCTTCGAGTTCAGGTTTAAGCTTTTCCGTTTGGACAACACCGGACAGCTTTGATGGAAATGGGTTTCCAGATCCAGCTGAACTGGAGTCTGTAAATAAAACCCCGGTTGAACTGGGAGCACCTGTGTCGAGACGAGCGAAACGTTCCTCCTGAGACTGATTGATCAGACTGATCAGATTGATCAGAACATCCGTTACCTCCGGGGACTCAAACCTTCCATAAAGTAGCAAAAGTAAGAAAAATCCCCACAGCATGATGATACCAAAAACAACGTTTGACTCCGGGAATGATGCTCAGGTTCTTACATACCGCTGGGGATTGTGGGCAAATAGCTTGTGTCACCTGATCCGAGGGTCCGACTCTCACGGTCTGATGTTCATGTGGCTTCTCTGGGAAAATCCCGACTGTCTTCAACCCAAGGGCTGTTTTGTAAAAACCAGTAAGATATGTGCAAAGTGTTCTTTGGCAACGCCGACCAAATGCGCCGTCTGTGGCAACATCTGACGCAGCGAGCAAACACTAGCTTGTGAAAGAGCAGCGGCGTCTGCAGGAAGAGCCGGACCCGGTTGGGTTTTCGCTAAGACAGGTAGGTGCTGGGAAACCCATAGAAGGAGAGGTACGCGCAGACCCCGTCTCAATGATGTAACTGGAACAGTGTTTTCTTTCCGACCTAATCTGATTGCCGCGATACAGTGTTTACATAGGCTGTACCACATGTTTACTCAAGATTAAAAGTCATGACAAGGCCTCTGAAGTTATTGATGAAGTTAGAGACGCACATTAAAACAACAGCGAGCATCTGAGACACGCCTGTGTGATGTAGATCATATATATATATATACATATATACATATTTCTTTTTTCTACTGAGACCAGTGCACGACAGCATGATTAAAAGGCTCATGAGGTCCCGTTTGACCAGACCCCCCCCCCCCCCCCCCCCCCCCCCCTGCGGCGGGAATACTTTCTATCTGAGAGTTTACCAACAGTGTGACGATACGGCGCTTCCAAGTTAATCCACCTCCGCCGCTGCCCTGCCAGGAAATGCTCTTCTTTTTTTAGCAGCATATTCCCCCCTTTTTTTTTGCTCTAGTTTGACTCATTCATTGCAGGTATCAGACATTTATCAGGAGGCGCCGAGTGTTCAAACGAGCGCTGTCGAACGCAGAAGTGACTCCGCTGTTTTCGGTTTGTGTTGCACCAGTCGAGTGTTTTTGTCCGTCCAGCTGAACTAAATCTCTCTCCAAATATTGCCCAAACACGAAGCAAGCGAGGACGATTGCAGTGAAGACACTGATCTTACGTGATGATTTTTCATCTTCACTATAAGTGATCAGGTGTCATCTCAGCTGCTGTTAACTAGGGGTGAGTGTTGGCAAGGACCTCGCAATACGATATGTATCATGATACTTGGGTCACAATACGATATTATCACGATATATTGCGATATTCTACCCATTTAATATCAAAATTAAAAGTAGAGATGAAAAATCAAGTTGCTGTATATGTTCATCAGATGATATTGATCATTCAGAGGACAAACTGAGTCAAAACTATTTGTTTTTGCACATTTAAGTATCCATTAGTAACCAATAAAAAATCGGTATTAGGAGTAGTGCTGGGCGGTATACCGGTTCATACCAAATACCGGTGTTCATTTTTCTTATCATATGAGTTTTTCATATACCGTAATACCGGTGAGTATGTACTGTAGCGTACATAACGTTGGAAACGCCGCGCGGCGGAACGTAAGTGCCGCAGAACATTGTTTGACGGGGACTGTTTTGCAGTTGCACTGGAGGCGCAACACGCTACTAGTTTCTGGTTAAACGGTGATGGCTGCTAACAGAGAAAGTCCTGAAGTGGAAGCTCCAGAACGGCAACATGAGACTGAGGAACTTCTTCCTGAACCAGGAGCCGTGTCTGTCGTGTGGAAGTTCTTTGGATTTAAAAAAGACGACGTCCAACAAACTACAATAATCTGCAAATGTTGCCGAGCTAAAGTTGTAGCCGCGGAAGGCTACACCAGGCTGGTGTTGCCTCCCGCGGCTACAACTTTAGAAAGTTGTTTACATTGTGTAGTTAATGTTGAATTTTTACAAAATATGTTTCTTCAAGTTGTTTGCAAAATTAGAAAAATAAAAGGTTTCTGTATTTTAACTGCAACTATCATTCATTCTGATTCCTTCACTTAATCAGAATAACGAGTGCCACCTCTTTGTAAATAGTATCATTTTGTGAGGCCATGCAAACCTGTATTAATACTAGTGTAGATATGAATGTTTTTCTACAATATTCACTCCTCGTGACAGTAAAATAGGTCATTCTAAGACAATTTACTGCAGCAATTCCTCTAAATGATTAGAAAATGTGGTTAACACCCAGTTGTGCTTTCAAAAAAAATACAGTGAAACTGATATAATTTTGAAAAATACCGTGATATAAATGTTTGGTCATACCGCCCAGCACTAATTAGGAGCTGAAATCGATATCATATTGGGCAGCCGAAAATTGCGATATATTGCCAAATCAATTTTTCTTCACACCCCTACTGCCAACAGGCAGCGCCAGTTTCTTCTTCTGTGTCTTGCAGATGCTGCATGTGTGCGGTTCGGGTTCTTAAAATGCATCGGTTCTGGTAAACGGAGAAAACATCTGGAGCTCCTCCCTTCCACCTGCTCCAGTTAGTCCTGTCAGCCGAAGGACCGTTTTCTTTACCGTCTGAAGTGATAATTAAAGGACAGACAAAAGCAAGCAAAAATAGCTTTTTTGCATTCGGAAATGAACAATTTTAGCCCGATGTCGTCTTGATGGTTGACACTGAGACAGAGAGAGAACTTTGATGTCTCTTTATCCCCAAGAGAAGCGATCCGGATGTCTCAGGTCCTCAGATGATCACAGGAACCTGAAACTCCTCTCAGTTCTGCACTGACGCATGAGGAACGCATTTTAGTCAAAGCGATTTAAAAGCAAAACCTAGACAGTAAAAATGTGTTCTGATTTAATACAGAATCTATAAAAATCCAGGTCAGAATGAATCAGCTTCCACCAGTTTTTTCTTTTCTTTTTTTTTTTTTTTTAGCCCACCATATGTTGCTGTTTGTCTCCAGTCAAGCTGCAGAAATTTCCTGAAGTTCAGGTGAGCTCGTTCAGGTCGACTCCTGGATGGAAATCTTAGGCTAATTCCTTTAGCCTAAGGAGGAGATTAGATGTTTTGCTGACCGTAGTTGGGAGCAGAGTCTGTTTATGTGCACCTACGTAGTCAAGGTCTCGTTCGCTTTGCTCGGTTTTTTTAACCTTGGCTTTTGACTTTCCTCGGCGCTGCAGCCCGGGGGCCGAATCCAGAGTTGAAGGGAGTCGGGGAGAGTTTTCCTCTGGGTTGGGGAGAGCAACAGTGTTTAGCCATCAGCCCTTGCCACTGACTTTGATTAATCCTTCATGGCCCAAGAACTGAAAAGGAAAGCTGGGGGTGCAGGCAGCACCATCTGGAAACCTTCATAAACATGCCTGTCTCTCCACGCTCTCCAAAGGATTCTAGGAAAATCGTAAAAACGAAAAGAGAGGTCCCCTTTGCGCTGTTTTTTTTCCTCCTCTCGAGGTACCTTGTGCACATGCGGCTAGCGGGAGAGTGCTCGTCGTGAATCACGGCGCTGCGCTGCACCTCGCGGCCCGGCCCCGAACGCTGAACTGCGTAATGAAATGCTCTCTGGATCGGTCCGACTTCGGTGCAGAGTTACATACGTGCCCCTAATTCATGACAAATGTTGATCATGTACTCCGGCTCGGCTTCATCTTTTTCTTTTTTTTTTTTCAGCTTTGCTCTTCTGTTGAACAGAAAGTTATCGCAGAACATGAGACGGGGGTCTGACTCTGGTCGGGACGGAGCCAATGCCGTTTTATCAAACGCTGATGGACTGCATCCATCTGGACCCGGTTATGCCTTTTTTATTTTCACTCTTAAAAGCAATGTTATGAGGATAAAGCGTATAAATCACGTTGCCTATTTGGGAGCGCGTCACCGGGGGAGAAGAGCGTCGGACGGAGGGGCGTGAGGGAAGCTAACCGAGGCCGGTGCGTGCACAATCGTACAACCGTACGGGCGACCGTTTCATCAGCCCGTCACGCCGATCTTCATCACAAATCACGCAAAAGGAAACAGTCAAGTCAGGCCGTAAAACGCAGAAGTGAAAGTGATAAATGTCTAAAGTACAGAGTCTTAAACAGACACATAAAAAGCCGGTGGTACCTGTAATAGCTCTGCCACCCAGACATACCTTTCCACAAGTCAGTTTTATGTTCCAGAAAAAAGAGAGACCCCCCCCCCCCCCCTAAAAAAAAAAAAAAAAAAAAAAAAAAACAAAAAAAAAAAAAAAAAAAAAAAAAAAAAAAAAAAAAAAAAAAAAAAAAAAAAAAAAAAAAAAACAAAAACAAAAAAAAAAAAAAAAAAAAAAAAAAAAAAAAAAAAAAAAAAAAAAAAAAAAAAAAACAAAAAAAAAAAAAAAAAAAAAAAAAAAAAAAACCCCCCCCACCCCCCCCCCCCCCCCCCCCCCCCCCCCCCCCCCCCCCCCCCCCCCCCTCCACATAACCTCTCTTCACCTCCCTGCTCTTGGCGGGGAATGCCTAACACGTCTCCTGTTACAGCTGGGAGGAAGATCTTTCATCCCAGGTCCACTTTATATTGCGAGCATTTTTGCAAAGTAGTAAAAAAAAACGCGGTATTATGATTCTCCGTGGCGTTCAGGGGCAGCGGTCGTTTCAGTCCGGAGACCGCCGGTTCGGTCCCCCATCACGCCGCGGGTTCAAGCGCCCGTGGGCGAGACGCTGAACCCCAACCTCACCCCGAAACGTGCCCCTCACTCACACAACCGTGAGTGGATCCGGATGAAAAGGCTGAATGAGCGGATGAGGGAGGACTACGAAGGGCCGAGCAGGAAGCCGGGTTTCGGTTCAGTGTAGGGCTGGTGACAGCTGGGTCTGATGCGCAGAGAGATTTAAGATAATTCAACGCATTACAGAAAAGGAAAAACACTCCATTTGTGGAGTCATGATTAGGGTTGGGCATCGTTTGGATTTTAACGATTCTGATTCCAATTCTCTGTTTCGATTCCTGTTCAAAACGATTCTTGATTCCGATTCTTTGATGTGTAGGTCAACAGATCGTTACTTATCTAACAGTAGAAGTTTTTCATTAAAAAAAACTGACACATTTACATATACAATTGTTTGTTTACCTGGGTTGCTAGGTTACGCTCATACAGACAAGGGGCCCTCCTAGCCAATGGGATGCCTGGAAGACGCTAGCCAATAGCCAATGGCAGAGCAGCTCGGATGCACCGCTTTCAAACCGAGATACAGAGCCGACAGCTATGTTTACGTTCAGTAAACTCTGGGAGCTGCGAGTAGCAGCGATACTGGATTTATGACTTTCGTATCCTGAAATTTCTTTCGTAACTAGAGGCAATATTTTCCCGTTGATGTGTTTTGTAACCTGAAAACTTCGTATGTAGAAACGTTCGTAAGTAGAGGCACCACTGTAGATGAGAAGGCAAGAGTTTCTGGATGAAGACGGACTCTGTTGCAGTAGAAGAAGCGATGGGAGCAAAGCAGTGAATTAAATACGGTACACTAACCCTACTTTGGCTTTCATGAAAGATTGATGCTTAATTGGAAAATAAATGATACGTTTTCATTGTCAGTTTAGAACCACAACGTCTTTTTGACAGGAGTTCAAGTCCAGACAAATGTTCCGGCATTAAAAAGAAAAGAAGCATTCGTGCATCCGTTATCTATACAGGCTTATTCCTAATTCAGGGTCACGATCACGGTGGCGCAAGAAAAATCAAATAAAAAAAAGCTCTGGATTCAGAGCTAATGCTGGGAAGAGAAGGACGGAGAAAAGGTTTGTTGACAAGATCAGAAGGAAAATATTCCAGCTTGCCAAAGCCAACAGAAAGCGTGCATGCTACTTTACACGCATAAAGTGCAGCCGCACCCAGTCAATGGCAACATCCAGCATTTGTGCCTCCGAGCATTTCAAACATAGTTATAAATAAGCAAAAGAGATTTCATGTCAAATACCCAGTGGAATTAAATTACTATTTACTCTCTGCACGATAGAACCTATTATGAATGAGAGTGCACTTAAAGCTTCTTTTTTTTTTCTGTAGGAAATTATCCACAATTCAAACACAACCGGGATGAAAAAACAAGAATGTTTAGAAATGAACAAAAGGGGACCTGCAAAGAACATTAATCTACCACCCACTCGTCAGCGAGACCGCGACTGCTGCAACCAGTGTGTCTTCTTTTATATCCTTCTCTCTTATTACCATTTTTCTCTCACATAGCTGATATGCCTGGTCTTGCCTGCTCCAGTTGTCTCAGCGCTGAGGTGAAATCAAAGAGCAGGCTAGCATGTGATTGCACAACCGCTGCTCGCGCATTGTGAGGAAAAAGCACTTCAGATGAGGAGGGTACGGTGGGGGTCCGGGTGCCGTTGGCGGGAGAGGGAAGCAGCTTGGGCCCAGCGTGGCGTTCAAGCTGCGAGAAGACGCCCGCCGCTTTCATTTTTCGCACCGTGACCTGAGACACTGTTGTTTGCCGGCCGACACGGCTGCAGTTGGGCTGCGAAGAGATGAATCTGAGGGGGGGGGGCTCTTCTTTTAATATCAGTCAGTATTATTCAACTGGAGCGTACAGCACATCAACAAACCGAAGACTCACATCGCTGGTCTCCAGGGACATGTGGTTCTGAACGCGGTGGCGTCTCTGATCGAAGCTCACCTGACGGTCTCGTGAACTTCCGAGCTGTGAAAATCCTTTTACCGCGTGTGGATGGACTGCCGTTCGGAAAGACATCAAGGCACTTTCGCCCGCCTCCTCTTTTACGCTTGGACATCTGAGTCTGAAATACAGTGATCCCTTATTTTTCACGGTTAATGGGGACCGGCGCTCCCCCCCCCCCCCCCCGCGAAAATCAAAATCCGCAAACTGGAGCTGGAGCCACCTGAGCCTCAATAATGTGTTTAAAATATGTTTAAAAACCCCAAAAAAGTAGTGAAACAAGACAAAGGCTCAACTGTGGTCTTTCTGTTACGTTCACAGCCTCTGGTCTCTGAACCGTAGTAAACAAACTGCTGGTATTTTGCTATTTTTGGCTCCTAATTAGCGGCTAACACGCTAACAACAACAAAAGAAACAGTCCTTGTTCCTTTGTTTTTTGGATGGAACGAGCACTTTATTCTGGCACTGCCAGAACTTGTAACATCACACAGGTTGTATTGTCTAACCCCGTTTTCATTCTGCCGTCCCACGACATACACATTACATTACCCATAAGGCCACACCATTACCATAAGGCCACCTTCTTAAAGGAGCCAGTCTGGCTCACAGGATTTCTTCACTGTGAGAGAACGCGCACAACATCCTGTGAAGTTTCCACGATTTTTACAATTTTTTTCAATAATATATATTTCTGAAAAATCCGCGGAATTGGCGAGGGATCACTGTAAAACGCTTTGGTTTATTCGGCATGGAAGACCGTAGCGTGAGAGATGGAGATCAGACTGCTGAGAAGCTGGAGGATGTCTTCCAGCTGAATTTGCCATATTCACGCTAAATTAGGAGCTGATGTCACGAACACGCTCATGTGACAGCTCGATCGTCACACGATAGCTGATCAGCTGACACGCTGTCAAACTGTCGGCCGGTAAACGCCGGCTCCTAACATCCCTGGCCTCGGCAGACTCATTACCTACAGTCGCTCCGTCTGCTCAGCGAGAATCATTTATTCCTTCCTCACACCTTCATCTCCAAAGAAAGACTCGTTTTTCCAGTCAAATTTCAAGCAGGACTCTCCAGCGGTGATGCGAGGCTTCAAACCAATCAGTGACATTAACGGCGGCTCCATCCATCACCATGCGCTGTGCATGAGATTAGCTCCACCGCGCGGTCTTCTTATTCACCGCGTTAAAACATCAACTCCAGAGGAAGCTTGTTTGGTCGCGGTGATGTAAACCTCCGTCCGTCGCCAGAGGGGGCGCTAGAGATCAGCTGGGCCGACGCCAGTCAGAACACCGCGGTTGCTCCTCGAAGAGTGAAAGTAATGGTTCTGACTTGTCGTTGGGAGTTTTATTTATGAATCACCTGTAAAACAACGAGAGCCGAGCCAAAGTGCTGCGCAATGGAAAGTTTAGGAAACCAAGAGCAGTAAAATAGTATCCAATAAAACACAATAGGTGAAATGTTACAAGCGCCAAGAGCTTTTTTATTTTTTTCCCCCTTGTTTCTGATATGAACGCGTTTATTCTAAGGGAATGAAACTCTGGTTTTGAAGTGACTCTTTGCTAATAAACACAGAAATTAATATTAGTGGATCAACCGAAATGCTGCACACTTCAAACTGAACTTCTGCCTCGAAGGGGGAAAAATGTTTAAATGCCCAGAAGGAGCAAAAAGCACACTTGGAAAAGATTTAGTGCCCAAGAGAAAAAGATCAGATAAATACAGTAAGTTATACAGTATCTCAGGCAGTAATAACCCAGATATCCCTTTAAAAAAGAAAAAAAAAAAAAGAAAAAGCCACAACGTGAGGTCCCCCAATGTAATCCTTCCCTTCCGTTTTTAACAGCTGGCCCTCTTTGCTGGGGAAGGGCAGACTCTGCAACCTTGTTCCAGATACAAAGGACAGATACCACAGCTCCATATTTGGCTCTGGCGCTCTCAGCTCCAGCGGTGGCCAGCTGCAGGGACCAAAGGTTTCCCTACTTTCATTCCCCGAAAGCTCCAAGGCACACAGTGTGTGTGTACTCATAAACACACTCGCGCACACACACACACACCGCCCACTACATGTCGTACGTCCTGAAGACGGGCAACGGAGTGTTTGGTTTAGACTTCTGGGCCTCTGTATACCAAAGGATGAGTTCACTTCGAGTGTATCACAACTCCGTCCACGCTTCACGCCCACGCACTCGAAATGAAAATGGCTTCAGCGCCGCTGACGTTAACGCCGTGGCCGCTGCAGGATCCCCGAGAAAGACGCGACCACAGGGTTATAATAGTTTAAGATTTTCCATTAGTTTTTAGTTTAGTTTTTCAAATTCAGTTAGTTTTAATTAGTTTTTAGAGCAGTTTTGCTAGTTTTTATTTGTTTTTGTTTTGAAATACTTAGTTTTAGTTTAGTTTTTATTAGTTTCAGTGTTAGTTTTAGTTTTACTTTGTAAATTAGGGTTGTAATTTTTGTTGGAGTGAAGCACTGAACTTTTTGAAGGCTATCGAGTCAAATAGTCGTGTTTACATTCTGGTCTCAATAAACATATTTATCAATGCATCTTTCCTCTTGTGGTGTTCCTGCGTATTTACTGACCAGCAGCTATCTGGTCTCCATGGAAACAGTCCATTATAGTTGCTGTTTTCTCCCGTTCCTTCCCAACGCTGACTGGCCTGCAGCTGTAGCTTCCAGGGGGCTAGCTTAGGCTAGCTTATCCAGCTAGTCTTGGTTAGCCTTCTTTCCAGGGGGCTAGCTTAGGCTATCTTATCCAGGTAGTCTTGGTTAGCCTTCTTTCCAGGGGGCTAGCTTAGGCTAGCTTATCCAGGTAGTCTTGGTTAGCCTTCTTTCCAGGGGGCTAGCTTAGGCTAGTTTATCCAGGTAGTCTTGGTTAGCCTTCTTTCCAGGGGGCTAGCTTAGGCTATCTTATCCAGCTAGTCTTGGTTAGCCTTCTTGTGTGAGCTTTTCAAATGGACTTTCAGATTCGTGGGTTTTTTTCTCCTTGAGAAGTATTCCACACATTGTATCACCTGCTTCTACAACAAGGCAATTATTTTTATCGTTAACACAGTCATAGTCAAAGAAATCCCAAATAGGACTGTGCTGCTTTCTGCCAACTTTTGCTGCAGCCATCACTGCTGATCACTTTTTTTAAAATTTAATTTAATTTCTTTTTTTTTTTTGCGGTTGTTGTTGTATGGCGAAGCAAAGTTACTAGATTTCAAACGTTTATGAGAAAAAAAATTACAAACACGAAAACGAAGGACGTTCTTGACATTATTATAGTTAATTTTAGTTCGTTTTATAAACACATAATACAGTTTCAGTTAGTTATCATTTTTTAAAAAGCTTTCGTTTTGATTTTATTTCAGTTAACGAAAATGTTTTTTCGATTCTAGTTTTTGTTATTTTGTTCGTTTTCGTTAACGATGATAGCCTTGGACGCGACGAGGGCAGCTGCCCGATGGCGGCGGGAGAGGAAGCAGCGCGCCAGAGCAACGTGTGGTTTAGGATAGAGGTCTTCGGAACTACCCGGCTACCCGACAACCCGAAAATCCGAGGTCCCGACCCGACCCGAATCGGGTCTCAGGTCCATTCAAAAGACATGACTCCGGGTTCGGGTCTGAATTGGTACAGTTAGTCTCTGGTCCGGTCGGTGCTCTCTGACAGGCTGGGTCCACGTTTACTCCAGAGAGGTAAAGATATTGGCGGTGGCAGCTAATGCCTGGACTCGGGGCAGTTTAATTAATTATTCATTAACGTGGCGTGTTTGTCATAAAACAATCGTGTTGCCGTAGCGTGTTATTAGCGTGTTATTAGCGTGTTATTAGCGGTTTGCCCGGCAGCTGTAAAGCACAACGGAACACCAACATGATAACGCTGGATGAGAGAACATATTTACGACACGTCCTGACCGGTGTAGCTATTAGCGTTAGCAGTTGCTACCAATAGCATCTGTATCCTATGTAGCAACTGAACCGGTAGAAGAAGACAACTTTAGGTAAGAAAATCAAGTTTTATTCAACGCTAGACAACTTTAACATGAGCAACTATGGGCTGGATTGTCTCGGTTCTATTCGGGTTACTGTCGTGATCGAAAAACTAAAGACTTGGGTCGGGCCGGTTCTGGGTCCAAATATTTCAGGTCCATTCAGGTTCAGACTCCCGGACTTATGATAATAGCTCGGGTCGGGTCGATTTTGGGTCGAATTTTTACGGGTCCATTCGGGTTCGGGTCCATGAAAGTGGACCCATGAAGACCTCTAGTTTAGGATGAACGACAACCAAACTACACCACTGGGCTCTTGCTGATGGAATGGTAAGTATATGTTCTTCCTGCGCTCAAAGAGAAAAAAAAAAAAAAGCACAAAGACACCTGGAATTAGTCACGGCCCGCTCTGAAAAAATGCAAGGTAACAGGACGAGCAGCGGGTTTCGTTTGATGTGAGCGAACAATGGTTTACTGGCGAGTCTTCCGAGCAACTGCGAATTATTGCGGGCTCACAACAAACAGGCCCTTTATGATGCAATGAAAAACTTTTGGGGCAATAATTCCTCCTCCCTGAAAGCAGTAACAAACACGGCGATGTTTGTTAGTCGTTTGGCAAGTTGAGGCAGAACAGTCGTCCGCAGCTGGGGTCAACAACAGGGAGAGACCACCGGGACAGCTGGAGATTCTTTTATTATGATATCAAATTAAGTTTCTAGTCCGGGGGGGAAGCTGGAGGAGTTAACAAAGCCCTGCACACAGCAGAAAACCTTGCGTCGCCTCCTGCTCACATCACTCAGCTTTTTCAAGTGCAACAGCTGCTTCCTTCCTAAGTCGTGCCGATATCCCTCATCCATTCACGCTGACGGCTTAACTGTCCCGCACGACGCAGCCAGATCGCTGGACGTCCTGTGAAGTGAGACGCGCTCTCGGTTTTTAATAAGGCAGAGGTTTGATCGAGGACGTCCGCTCGCCGCGCTGCGTTGATGGGACCGGGATTGAACTTAATTGAGACGACCGAGCAAAAAGCTCTTACAGGTTCCCTGATTTAATATCTTCTCCTGGTTTTTTCTCGTTGCAACCATGATGGGGCCGAGCAGCTGCCTTTTCTCTGACACATTAGCACATACAGAACGTATAAAAGCCAGCAGCTCATACCGCGCATATTCGCTGTCAAAAAGCAATGAATAACAGACATATTAGAGGCCCGATTTATGTTTTATGAGTAAAACATAAGTTATCTTCTAACAGATTAAAGTGGGGGGTTTCTGGCATTGAAGGAAGAGCGCATAAACTAGACTGAGAAATGGTTCACCTCAGAATATCTCAGCACAGGTTTTTCTCAGGGAAACGTACGGAACAAAGTGTCAGATAGAAATATCGTTCACCAGTTCACGTGTGTAATGTGTCCACCTGAAAGAGCTGCCAGATCACAGATGTGATACCCAAACTGTTTCTTAAGGTCCCATTCCAGCCATTATTAAGCTCCTAAAAACTTATCTGTGTTTCTCAGGATTTTTGAAGCTTCAGCCTTTAAAACTAAAATCGCCCCAGTCATAACCTAAAAATGGATCGAGTATGACACCTTGCCTCATCCCCCATCAGTGACTGGTAGGGCTGTAGCGACACACTAATCTTGAAATACGATACGATAGATGATATTCGCCTCACGATACGATATATATATCGATATTCATCTTACAATACATTTACATCATTTTCTGAAAGATTTTAAAGGGACAAAGTGATTTTGGTGACATCTTGTGAGTGTTCCAATGACTTTGTTTGAATTAATTGAACTAAAAGCATCAATTACACATTATATGGCTGACAGGCAGCTTGCAAATGCTGGACAAAATGAATAAAATATTTGTTGAGAGAAATAGTTTCATTTATTTAAACAGTGCAAATTGTTGCTTGCAAGCTTTTAAAGGTGGGACATGGCGGTTTTGAAAGAAGCTTAGAATAACGATACCCGCCGGTGAAAAATCGATACTCTCTGGGGAAATAAAATAATGATATATATCGCAGAATCAATAAAATCAAAATCAAAATCAAAATCTTTCAGAAAATGATGTAAATGTATTGAAAGATGAATATCGATATATATTGTATCGTGAACCGAATATCGTGTATTGTATTGTATCACGAGGTTAGTGTATCGTTACAGCCCTAGTGCTGTCCTTGTAGTGTGGAGAATGAGAATCGTACGGATACTTCCTCACTTCTTTGATGACGCGCTCTTTTCTACGCGGATGTAGAATTGACCAATCAGAGACCTTTCTCTCCTCTCTGCAGCACTGTCTGCAGTCACCTACAATTTTGGCGAGATGCACCGGAGTGTCTGCGGGGGAGGGGGAGGGGGGCATATCTGCATTATCTGCGTCACACACGCAGACGACCTGATTTCTGAGCATAAACCAGGCTTTAGTTTGAACTAGAGCAGTGATTCATAGAGTGTGGGCCACGGCCCCCTGGTGGGCCATCGTGGTACTGCAGGCGGGCCGTGAGAGGTCATTAGAATTAAACAAATATGTTTTAAATCCTTGATCTTTTTAATCTGCTTTTAATTACGGTAAAATATTCATGACGTGATTAAAAAAAGATTGAGAAGTAATAAAACAAACCAATTAAGTGTTATTCTACCGTCATCTTAATTTATTATGACAAGTGTCGCCTTATTTGTTGACCCATTATATTAATATCGGATCATAGCTTCTAGTCCTGTATGTTGATCACAGTTGTGATTAGAGGTTCGGGTGGGCCGCGGAGATTGTGGGCCTTAGTATTCTGAAGTTTGGGAATGGCTGATCTAGATCATATCAGCCGAGCATAAAGTCGACCCACTCACGGCGTCTTAGGTCGAGTCACGGTGGCTCAGCGTTTCTGCTCGAGCGCGTGGCACAAGGCTCGTGACGCCGTCGGCGGTCATCCGCTCCTGACGTGAGCTCTTCCATTTACGCCGGACGTTCCGGATGGAGCCCGCCGGTTGGAAAAGGCCTCCACGCTGCTGAGCAGAAACAGACTGTGGTGGTGGGTGAGAGCGGCTAAATAAAACAAGACCCAACGTCTTACAAGCTCAAGCTGTCAGGTCGCAGTCGCTCACGGACAAACAAACACTTCCAGCTCAGCTGACGCAACTGTTTATTAAGAACCTTTTCTTCTGATATATATCTGGTATAACATCTTTAGTAAACTTCCACGCGTTTAGTCATGAGAACTAACAAACGTAAAGGTCACGGGAACTTTTAGGAGGTCTGCTTTGCTTCCAAAGTCCAAGATTAGAGTCAGTTCCCTGTGTTTTCCCCTGATTTGAGGAGACGCACAGTCAAAAACAAATTCAAACTGCTGCAGACGAGCCAGTGGCTGCACAGACCGTGGGTCTGAACTGGGCTCTGTGGTCCAGCTCAGCTAACCCTGACCCTAACCCGGCTCAGACTGAGCTTCTGGCGCCATCAGAAGACAAACTTTGCAGGAATGCGTCTCCGGACCCATGGAGTCAGGATCATTTTTGAAACGAGCAGGCGTTAAGTAACGGCCCAGTAACGGCCCAGTAACAGCCCGGTAACGGCTCTGCGGAGCCTGGCAGGCTGCTCTCCGGTGGCCTGTAAGTACAGATCGCTCGGCAAACATGACGGCAGGCTCTTCTCCGACGTGGCTGCTCCCGATCGATGGAATCGACTGACTTTCTCCACTTATCAGCCGAGACCACAGCAAACATCTTTTGCGTCATTGTCATCAGCGTAGCGGGGTGGGGGGTGGGGGGGTTGTTTTAAGGACGCGTACTAAAGAGAGAGACGTAGAAGGATCGAAGGAAGTTGTTGTTTACCTCCTGCAAAGTGCTAACGAGTTTACTGACGTACGACGATGGTTACTGGAAGAAAACAGCAACAGTGGGATTTTTTTTGGCCGGACGTTTATTTACTTCTGGAAATTACGTTCTCTGTGCTTTTCAAGATATGTATCTCATAAAATATCCTTCTATTCCAAGGTAAGAGTTTTTGATCGTACCCTCCAGTGACGCCATAAAAGGAAAACATCTTTTGACCTTCACGCTGCCGGTTCTGCTGGTGGAACCCTGTATTTATTTACGACGGCACTGCTTTGACGTGCGCCACCTACTTAAACATTTTTGCAGGTGCATCCCCTGCAGTAGCGGCCCTCCTCAGCAGGACACCAAGTGTGTGGCGGGGGGGTGCCAGAAACATCTTTGGAAGCGCTCAGAGAACACGGCGGAGAGGTCTTGGGTGTTCGAAGTCTCCAGACGCAAACCCGATGACATCCATGGAAAGCGGCCCCTGATCTACAAAGACCCCACGCCATGACCTACGGGGCCCCGGGGATCAGGGGATCTGCTCCTGGCATTGAAGTAGCAGACAGTCCAGGACGCCCTGCTTCAGATGTTCTCCGTGCATGCCCTGAAACAAAGACTGGCGCTAATCTGGAGGAGCAGGGACGCTAACCCTCCTGCTCTAAATTAGCACCAGTCTTTCTTTCCAGCGTATGAAAGTGATTTACAAAGGTGTGCGTGTCCTGATGTGTAATACGCCGTCCTTGAGCTTAATCAGTTCCTGCAGAGGCCTGATGTCCTCACTTTAGGGGATGCAATGCCTAGAGGTCCCCATTTAATATCAAAACACCTCACTAATTAGGGCTCTAGCGATACACTAATCACGTGATATGATAAGATACATGATATTCGGCTCGCGATACGATATATATCGATATTCATCTTACAATACATTTACATCATTTTCCAAAAGATTTTAAAGGGACAAAGTAATTTTGGTGACATCTTGTGAGTGTTCCAATAACTTTGTACCGCCAATTCGCGGTTTAAGTTCCGTGGTTTAAGGTATTCGCGGATTTTTCCAGAAATATATTATATAATTTGTTTTTTTTAAAGATTTTTTTGGCTCTAGTGGCCTTTATTAACAGTGTAGACAGACAGGAAGGGGGGCAGAGAGAACGGGGAAGACACGCAGCAAAGGGTTGCTGAGCCGGGAATCGAACTCACAACCAGCCGCACGAGGACTGTAGCCTCTCTATATAGGCCGCCTGCCCTAACCACTGCGCCACCGGGGCAGCCCAGAAATATATTATATAATTTAAAAAAAAATTTGAAAATCGCGGAAACATCACAGGATGTTGTGCGCGTTCTCTCACAGTGAAGAAATGCTGTGAGCCAGCCTGGCCCCTTTAAGAAGGTAGCCTTATGGGTAATGGTGTGGCCTTATGGGTAATGTAGCGTGTGTCGTGGGACGGCAGAATGAAAACGGGGTTAGATGAAAAGTGTAGTGAGCATCAACAGCAGCCCAGCGTGTATAGATTTACATTCTCTGTTAACAGACAGGAGCCCAACAATACAACCTGTGTGATGTTACAAGTTCCTGCAGTGACAGAATAAAGTTCCCGTTCCATGCAGAGAAAACAAGCTTTTGTTGTTGTTAGCATGTTAGCCGCTAATTAGGAGCCAAAAATAGCACAATACCGGCAGTTTGTTTACTACGGTTCAGAGACCAGAGGCTGTGAAGGTAACAGAAAGACCACAGTTGAGCCTTTGTCTTGTTTCACTACTTTTTTGGGGTTTTTAAACATATTTTAAACACATTATTGAGGCTCGGGGGGCTCCGGCTCCAGTTCACGGATTTTGATCTACACGGGGGGGGGGGGGCAGTCCCCATTAACTGCGAAAAATAAGGGATCACTGTAGTGAAATAGTTTCATTTATTTAAACAGTGCAAATTGTTGCTTGCAAGCTTTTAAAGGTGGGACACGGGGGTTTTGAAAGAAGCTTAGAATATCGATACCCGCGGCTGAAAAATCTATACTCTCCGGGGAAATAAAATATCGATATATATCACAGAATCGATCAAATCGCTCAGCTCTATCACTAATACAATAAAACAGCTCCCTCGTCAGCCACGTCTTCACAGCTCCGTTCACAGCAGCTGGTTTTAACGAGCGGGGCCAGACCTCCTCGTCTTGCGGGGCGCGCCGTTTCCGACATCGGCATCGCAAGCTTTGCAGACGCGGCGATGATGTCACGGTGTTCCGCGGAGCTCGAGAGCTCCAGCAAATGTGTTTCTTCTCAGAGGTTCTTGACTTGGTGGTAACTTCACGCACCAGAGCACGTGCTCTCAGGAACTAAACAGCGTTGTTGATTTTTTCTTATTGCAAAAGAATTAAAGAGATCATATTAACACACTGACCACACAATGGCATTAAGACACTGTGGTGACTCAGTTGTGAAGTATTTGGGGAATTTTGAGACTCGTGCCTTCTTCTTCTTTTTTTTTTGTTATTTTGGCAGCAGTGCTCCGTTTCACTTCACAACAGAAACCGGAATCGTGTAAAGCTGCATGTAGTAGTGCTGGGCGGTATGACCAAAAATTTATATCACGGAATTTTTCCAAATTATATCAGTTTCAAGTTTTTTTTTTGAAGGCACAACTGGGTGTTAACCACATTTTCTAATCATTTAGAGGAATTGCTGCAGTAAATTGTCTTAGAATGACCTATTTTACTGTCACGAGGAGTGAATATTGTAGAAAAACATTCATATCTACACTAGTATTAATACAGGTTTGCATGGCCTCACAAAATGATACTATTTACAAAGAGGTGGCACTCGTTATTCTGATTAAGTGAAGGAATCAGAATGCATGATAGTTGCAGTCAGAGTTGCCGCAACGGGGTAGGCATACTAGGCAATTTCCTAGGGCCCCTAGCTGGAAGGGGCCCCAGGACAGCGGTGACATTGGTCCTTTTGTCAATGACAAAATGACTGAACTGCTTTAGACACTGCAATGACGATATGTTGAAAACCCCCTCGCATAGGGTCCCCACTAGCTGTCACTGCCTCGTGTGTTAAGGGACCCCCGAGACGCAGCCAATGTATAGACACTGCAGCGACACGTTTGGAACCCCCCCTAATGGGGCCCCGACTGCCCGTGGCCGGCTTTCTGCGGTGCTTCAAACTCGATACAAAAAAAATTAAGCGAGCATATCCATCAGGACACGCAAAAAAAAAAAAAAAAAACAAGAAGATGAAGAAAAAAGAAAACGGGAAAGTGGTAAGTTCAAAGGTGTATAAGCTGACATTATTAAAAAAAAATGTCTCAGGAAGCACAACTGCACATGACATGTTTACTGCACCTTAGCTTAGCTTATTTAAACAGTAATTTACAGTAAGCTAACCAGTTTGTGTTTGTTATGTTATATTGTATTTTAATTGTTTTTACATTATTGTGCACTTCTGTTATTTCAAATAAAAGATTTTTGGATTGAATGATTTTCTTGGTGTTTTTTGGGCCGGGAGGGCCCCCAAGGTGACTAGAAATGGCCCTGGTTGCAGTTAAAATACAGAACCCTTTTATTTTTCAAATTTTGCAAACAACTTGAAAAAACATATTTTGTAAAAAAAATAAAATCGACATTAACCACACAATGTAAACAACGTTCCCGAGATAATTCAACAAAAAAATAGTAGGGATGCCCGCGATTAGTCGTCTAAACGATTAAACGTCCGCCCACTTACTAGTCGGCACCAGAAATATTAGAAATATTAGTCGTTTAAACGAATTTGTGTTTTATTCATGTCCAAGGCCGCTTAACTGTCATACAGCCGCCCGCCACTAGTCGGAGCTACAGAGCCGTTAGACAGCAGCCCCCTCTCCACGGCAATGCTCGAGTAGACTGGAGTTTTAAAATGGCATGGTGGGAAGATGGCCTCACAAAACCAGCGTGGTTTGGTGGTACTTTAATCTAGAAAATGAAAACAAGGTAGTATGTAGACTGTGTCAGAAACAACTGGCATACAATCACTCGACTGGAGCAATGCGCAACCACATTAGACTCTAGCATTTGGATGTTAATCTGCACGAGACGACGGCTGCTGATGCTAGCGGTGCTAGCCACACTCAGGCCGATTTGACATTGTTTACCCGGAGACAGTGTTCTCTCGTCCGGTCTGAGAGGATAACGCAGCTCATCACGATAATGACTTCGCAAGATATACGACCAAGATATGTAAGATATGTGTTTTCCTTTTTTTAGACTAGTCGACTAGTCTCAATTAAAATTTTCGTTTAGTCAACAGGGAAATTAGTCACCAGGAACATCTAATAAACCTAATAAACACCTAATAAATAGTAAACATTCATGCATTCCTTGTATTCTAATAAATGTTTGCGGCTTAGGTGGTGTTTGTAGCAGATTGCTGGCGTTGCCTCCCGCGGCTACAACTTTGGCTCGGCAACGTTTGCGTCGTCTTTTTTAAACTTCCACCCGACAGACACGGCTCCTCGTTTAGGAAGAAGTTCCTCAGTCTCATGTTGCCGTTCTGGAGCTTCCACTTCGGGACTTTCTCTGTTTACAGCCATCACCGTTTAACCAGAAACTAGTAGCGTGTTGCGCCTCCAGTGCAACTGCAAAACAGTCCCCTGTAAAACAATGTTCTGCGGCACTTACGTTCCGCCGCGCGGCATTCCCAACGTTGTGTACGCTACAGTACATACTCACCGGTATTACGGTATATGAAAAATTCATATCATAAGAAAAGTAAACGCCAGTATTCGGTATGAACCGGATACCCCCCAGCACTAACATGTAGTCCTGCTTTCGGAGATAGGGCGGTTGGCCGTGCGAGTGTTGCTGCTGGTGGGCCTCAGCATGACGGCCGAGGTTGGAGCAATCATATGTTCAGCTGTGATTTCCATCAACACATTCCTGGACGCTCACACACTCTCTCAACGGAGCCGTGCACAGCACCCCCCCGAGGATGTGACCTGCAGCCTGCAGACACATGGCTGCCTCGCAAGCGCTTATCACAACACGGCAGCCTCTGGGATAATAGGAGGCCCTAATCTGAAGCCACGTGGAGACGAGCAAACTTTGACTGGCGTTTGCTCCTTTAAGCTGGATTTATAGAAAAACAGTTGATGATATACTACACCGCGCCGCAGAAGGCCAGCAGGTCTGGCCATGCCAGACTGATTACAGGGTATAGGTCAGACCACATGGACAACAAATGGTCCCCGGGCGTCTACGCTGGGGGGGGGGGCTGGGCATTGGCTCGTAACCGCGACTCGTGAAAAGGCACCGACTGTTGCACGGACAGCTTTGAATGACATATGATATTCCAAACCAGCAGGAAATATGGAGCCTCACACGCAGCGTATTTTGAAACAATTAAAAAAAAAAATTGGCAAAACAGAAATAATAAAACAAAGATGAATGTCTTACGGACTTATGGCCGCGCGGATTGATCCGCGTGTTTCGAAACTAGAAAATAGAGCCGAAGCGGCCAAAAACAGAGAAGGAGGGGAGCGTTCCACGCTAACGAGAAACTTAAACGTTCAACTCAGCAGAACATCCAACCATCTGTGCTGAATGATTAGACAGTAACTGGCACTTAATCAGTGTGTTGTTTCTCCTCCGGTCCAACAAAAAGACACCAGCAAAGTCTGCACACAAGTCAAATCAATCAATGTTATTGGCAGAGTCCCGCGGCTGGCACGGGGCCAGCGTTTATGCTGAGAGGGGTTCAGCTTGAGAAAAAGCTCCGGTCCCGAACACACCAGAATCAATTTCCTTGCTCGGACGCAGCCGGTGGAACATGCGCTTCTGTGCGCGGGAGGTTGCTGCAAAAATATTGATACGAGCCGGGCCGGAGCGGTGACCACCTATTATCTATAGCATCAGTAAGACAAGCTTGTGTCTATTTGCTTTTTCTACAGCAAAAGGCACTAAACTCAGCTATCAATTTTTATTTAAGGAATGTGAAGGAATTTCCTCTATAATCACACTCCGGGGCAAAATGTCACAGTCGTCTTTCCCTGCTGGTGTAATTAACGCCGAGTCAAAGCGCCTATTCAGGCTTGCTGGAAGACGTTTGATGTTTGATGTGACAGACCTTTTGCAAAAAAAAAAAGCAAAACACAAGAAATAAAAAGCAGGTGGGTAAAAATGTCAAATTACACAAACACTTCAGAGCATGTGTAACATAGTTAAAATGACAAGAGTAATCCTGCTAAATGGGACAAGCGACCTCTGCTGTCCGCTTTGAGTATTATGACAGAAAATTGTGGGTAATCCTCAGTCAGGAACGAGGACTTGGAGCGGGGTAACGTGTCTCGGCTTCGTGGGCACATAAAGATGATTAAATTTTGTTGTAGCCATGCCTAATCATTTTATAATGCACATAAATTGATGTGTGAGTGTTGGGTTTTCTGTCTGGCAATGAGTGAGCAGCTAGCCGTGTTAGCTTAGCACAAGGCTTCTTTCTTTTTCTTTGTAGCAAGGCGGACGTGCCCACGATGTTCGAAGTGTTGATTCACTGCCCTTCTCCTATTGTATATGCAGATGCAGATGCAAAATAAAACCGCTATCACCTCAAACAGCAGCTCCTTGTGAATTCCTTAAGAGGACATCTTATAGGAGAGTTACGCATGTAAGTGCAACGGTGAGTCGAATCAGCCGGGTTGCAGTGGCTCGCGTTCGCCATGTGGTGGAGCTGAGCGCTGGTTTCCAGCAGCAGGCAGGCAGGTGTGCACGGCCATGTGCTACGCTACCAGCAACGTGTGAGGCTTGGACTGTATGGAGCCCTATTTGGGTCATAATTCAATGAATAAATGAGTCTATTATTATGAAATACAAGTGTTTATTATTATTAAATACGTATCCATTATTTTGAAATGTTTCCCATTATTATGAAAAAATGTAATTATTATGAAATATATTTTTATTATTATTTAATCTTAGTTTAATGCATAATAGTTTATTTCAGAATGGCTTTTTTTTTTTATCTAAGAATGAGTTTTTACATAATAATGACATTTTGCCAGTGGGCGGGACCAGTGGTTGACCTGCACGCTCATTGGCTGATCCTTCTCCATTCTACGCTCTGACATCGACTCGTTTTGGCCGTGAGGTCCCGTTAGCAGCGGGCCGTGGCGTCATCAAGGTGCGCTCCTAGTCCAATTGTAGCTATGGCAGCTTGGACTGAGCTACAGGAAACCTTGACCAGGTTAGCAGACAATATCGAAAACGATAATTTATCAAGGCGATACTATTTGGACCCGATTTGACGATTCACTGTTGCTTATGCCTGAATGAAAGAGCAGCCAATCACATAAATGGCTCCGCCCTCTCTGCTGTGATTACCACACAAATCATTCTTATGAAAAACAAAGCCATTATCATAATAATGGGAAATACTTCATAATAATAAATGACTGTATTTCATAATAATAGACTCATTTATTCATTGAATTATGACCTAAACGGGGCTCCATACTGTCAAAGATATAAACAGGGGCAGGAAAAAGAAAAAAGGCACCCAGGCGCACCTGAACGTAAGGTGCCTCGGACGAACTGCATCTAAGACGGGCGTGAAAGTCCCGTGAGGTCACGTCTTCCTCTTATTCACACTTTTCTGCCTCACGGTCCGTCTCTCTCTGCTTCCACTCGCTGGGACTCCCGTTCGCTCCCACTGATATCTTCGTCTGTTTTCTGTCATGCATTCCCTCATTTTGTGTTTTTTCCTCCCTTTATCCACGCTGTCTTTTTCCTTTGCTCCCTCCGTCCATCTACATCTGCACCCCCCTCCCCTCGCCCTCCCTCCCTCCCTAGAAGGCACACATACACAGATAATACTGCGGCTACATCCTGCTTTGGCAACATACTGCAGCAGGCAAGCGTCCTCCACTGCAGCCCTTTAACACAACAGCCATTTTTCTTATGACCTAATGATGAAAAGCAGCTCGCGGTCTGATTCGGTTAAACGTCCCCTGCATCAAAAAATCGAAGCAAAATCGCTCACTCGGTCCAAACAGATGTTTTTAAGTGAAGCGTCTTTCTCAGACGCAGAAAGCCGGCTATTATCGCATTCTCTGCAAATGCAATGTGTCTTTTTCCCTAAACATCAACTGGGTTCAGCCGTTTCCCAGCGTATGGTAATAACAGCAGCATCCACTCCTCGCTGCCAATTTCCGTTAATGACATATGTATTTTTCAGTGAAGCCCTCCCTCTGCCCATAAACGTATCCCCTCAGATTCGCCCCGTCTTGCCTTCTTCCCCCGGAGCATGACAGAAGTGGGCGTGCAGCTGGAACACAATGGGACTATTTTTTTCTTCGAACAAACACATACGAGCCGCGCAAACGAAGACACACAGCGAGAGACACCTAGTGATCACGGCACATGAAAGGAGGCACAGTGGTGCCATTGTTGGAGTATCTGGGAGGGATTTCAGGAAATGTCACTGCTGACAGACGGGGGGGGGGGGGGGGGGGGGCGCTCGCGCAGCACGCAGGGATGCATACGTGCATTCGTGCAAAAGATCCTCCATGTTCATCAGCACTCGTTTCAAGCTAATCAAACTTCTGCTAACGGCTTTGAAAACACGACACCTTGGGTGTTTTATATAAACGGCGGTTTGTCCGGTGCGTTGCATAAGGACACGTGGGGCTGGGGATTGGACCAGTGATCTTCAGATTGGAAGATGACCCCCCCTCCCCTCCCCTCTACCCACCTGAGCCAGAGCCGCCCCCAGATGTAAGGGTATCGTGTTTTACTGGTTTAAACAGTGAGCGCCGCAGCTGAAAACACTGTGTCTGTGTAGCGTATCATTGCTCGGTCATGTTTTATCCATTATGACTACTGTGTGATTCAGCCCACTTGCTTGCTGCTTTGAAATGTTAAGATTTTTTTTCTTTTTTCTGCTGTGTTTCTGCGTTAGCAGCACTCCGTCCTGCTAAGACCATCAGCTACGGCGTCACGTGCTCGTAGCTGTCACTGAAATAGGCAGCTACGTTATTGTTACCACCAGGGAATCCCCAACCTTCACGGGGGGGGTGCACGATTTAACCTATTCCATCTAATCACCATAAACATAATCATTACCTAATGTTTACCCTTCATCGGATTAATTTTTCATAAATGTTAGCGCAGCGTGTCTCTGGGACGCGTGACCCTATAAATATTGCACGCTCATGAGCGGAGGGAAACACATAACTGCACTGGAGCGAAGCCAAGTATCACAACGTTCATACAGTAGCGGTCACACGATACGCCTATAAAAGCCAAGCTTTCGGATGTTTGAGGAATGAAAGGGGCAAAAACGCGGCCCCCTTTTTAAATGCAAGATGGATGACTTCTTCTTTTTTTTTTTTTTTCCTGCAAAATTGTTTGCCGGATATCAAACTTTGCATGCTGGAACCCCTGAGGTTCTCTGTGTTTCCGAACACAATGGGTCCTTTCTTCACATGAAAAGAGCTACTCTAATAATACCGCTCAGCTTAAGTCTGCTAACGGTAAACAATGGCTCTGAAAGGTGGCCTTGACGGATGTAAAGAAAGGACGGGGAGCGATTGTCGAGCCTGAATGTGAACGCAAGGACACCGAGTGAAACTTCTCCTCAGCTGCAACACCTCTGCCTGCAAGATATCGCCCCGCTGTCAGCGGCGAGAATCCGAACGTGTCATCTGTGATGTGAGATGAGTAACGTCTCGCGGCGAGCGTCTCCATTCGAGATTCGGAACGTGACATGTTTCACCTCCGGCGGCGTGACTGCAGATGTGCAGCCGTCTCGCACGGAGAGCTGAGCGGAGCATCTTGTCTGGACAAATCTTGATCCGTTATTTAGCAAGTACTTTCTTGCGAAAAGCGGAGGGTGGAGCTGCTTTGATTCTAGCCCCAACCCAAACCCCTGGACCGCTGCGGTGCCATGCACGGACACGAAACGAGCAAACCCGTTAGAGGGTTAGGGTTAAGGGTAATGTATACTCTTGCGGCAATGTGTCACCGTCAGCCGTTTACACGATAACGATTAGAGTTTATGTTTGACTTCATCTCATTATCGCGGTCGATTACCAGGATGTGTAATATCAGCCTCATTCAAGTCTGCGAGCGACTTGCGACTGTGTCTCGCGCGAATATGTAGCTTGTAACATCGGCATCGTTACGTTAGCATGGCGCAAAGTGGTGATAGCACGCAGGACATTTATCAGCTCACTAAAAGAATGAAATCCGAGGTCTGGGCATATTTTTTTTTTTTTTAAGAATGCAGAGGGACAACTGGTGGAGGACAGTTATCCTGTCTGCAGAGCACTTGTTTACATTTTATTGTAATTTGTAGAAGCAACTTGAAGGAGCTAAGGCTAATGCTTCAAGCTACTGAGATGTTTCACCAAGAGTAACCTGGTCGACGCGCTTCGCTAACTCACATTTCGTAAACGTTACTGTTGTGTGTTGATCTAAAAATGACCGGAACGATGTTCTTCTGATGCAGTTAAAATATTAATTTATTCCATTAACTGATCCGACAACCATAACGCCAGCAGTTAGCGCTACAGCGGTCAAAAACCTTTTACCCTTCTGGGTCAAACAGCTAACCAATAACAGGCAGCTACCTTTATACCTGACCCTCAGGTAACAACACAGCGACACCCACAGACACACAGAGTGAACTACAATTCAAAACAACATATTTGGCTCCTAAACAACTGTTTCTTTATTTGCACATTTATACTTATTTAAGGTTCATCTTAAAGTCTAAAAGTTTATTTCATTTGAACTTCACTATAATTTTTGTTCCTGATAATTGTTTGCATATTTTAACCTACTATGGTTGTTAAAGTGTTTATTTAAATTTGCACCAGACAAATAAGCTTTGTTCCTGTTATTTATTTTGTTCATTTAAAATAAAACCTCTTTCTGTGCCAGTTGTTTTTCCGTTTAATGTGAAAGTTTCATTTTGATAAGATTTTGGCTTCTGATGTTTCAATATGACAAGAAAATCACAAGATTTTGTGAAATTATTAAAATGTATGTTTTTTTTTAGACATTTGTACAGCAATTAAGAATATCGCGATAATATCATAAACCGTGATAATTTGGTCACTATAATCGAGATATCAAATTTTCCATATTGTTGCATCCCTAATCCAGTCCCACATTCATCGCTATCTCCCTCCATGAATTACTAGAATATGTGCTGTATTTGTGGTGTGGAGAACCAGAATCGTACAGATGTGGGTACTTCCTCATTTCTTCGATGGATGTAGAATTGACCAATCAGAGGCCTCCTTTCTCTCCTCTCTGCGACACTGTCTGCGTCGACCTACAATTTTGGGGAGGTGCACCGGAGTGTCTGCGTAGGGTGGGGGGGGCATATCAGACAACCTGATGTTCGAGTATAAATCAGGCTTTAGAGGGTGTTTTTAGATTTAGATCTGTGCAGTTTTTGTTTTGCCTACGAACAGCGAACTTTGCACCGCGTCACTTTCTCTTCTCTGCCGAGTGATACGCACCGTTCCACCGAATGGCCGGAGCAAAACCACACGTGTGGACAGTTGTTCTTCACGCACGTTATGGCGCGCTAATGCCGCTTGCCTGTTTGTGACGGGCCCCTTTGATCCTCTCCAATTGGCAGGAGAACAGTCGCGGCGACAACAACAAACGCATCTGTGCCACTTCGCCCGTTGCCTAGGAGTCGGTACTCACTGCTTTGGACGTTGACGGTGCCGGTGGAGTTGTCCTTCCCCAGCGAGTTCTCCACCACACACGTGTAATTCCCAGAATCCTCCAGTTTTGCTTTGCTGATCTGGACTCTGGAGTATTTCCTGTGGATGACAATGCTCGCACAGCTGAGTCAGGGGAATCGGGGCTGGGAGGAAAGAGCATGGAAACGCAACAAGGGGAAACATGGGGGGGGCAGAAAGGGAGACAACAGGCCAAACTCTGCTCCGGCGGGGATGAATAATCACTTACTCATGGGGATGACAATAAATGTATAGGCTTATACAGATGTTTTTTTCTTAAATCAAGAACAGTTTTACACTTAAACAATCCTAACTCTTTCTTTTTTCTTCACAAGCGAGCTCATTTCAGCTCAGCTCACCGGCGGCCACTGTGGCTGTGAGAGGTAATTACACGCTGAGCTCATTTATTTCCTTTAACTTCAGTTATTGCTTCGAGCTAGTTGTCTTCGTTATGTAACTGTTTGTTTCCAGCTCGTTATTAAGCGAGCGTCAGGTTGCGGCGTCATCGGCGAGGCTCCGTGCTAATTTGAAACCAGACTGAGAAGCTTTAGTCCCAAAAGAAAAAAAACTAAAAAAAAACAGGCATCTGCAAACGTTTCTACAACACATCTGAACCACAATTACGGTTTAAAGTCTGTGTTAAAAATTTATGAAGTGTGAAAAAGATCACCCAGAAATAAAGTCAAAGGGCTGAAGGTAACGGAGCAGGCAGCACATCACTCACTGTTGGTGAAAACTGGAGGATATTAAAAAACTGTTGAGCAAGTTTTGATGTTTCTTTTTTTAGTAGTTTCCATCATCGATAGTTATCTAACCAGCTGGTTTTATTGCAACTTAACCACTGAAATCTTTGAGCACATCGAGCCAAAAACATGCTTTGAAACAGCAGCAACTCACATCTGTGAGTAAAATACCTGCACGCTCAGGTGCTCAGGTGCAAAACACAGCAGCACCGGACAGAATTTGAGCACGACGCCAAACACGACACGACAGACTTTACAAAAAGTTTCCTGTTTTGTTGTGTTCTTTCTTTTTTCCTTTCTTTCTTTCACTTTCCGAGGATGTTTGCGTTGCTTTCGTATCTTGTGAGATGTTGCTGCATCCTGCACTTCGGGGCATCAAAACTCCTAAAAGTTTTACTTCATAAACTGTTATTTTTTAAAGGGTTATCTGGTCATATAAAGGTAAGGAAGGGAGAGTAAACTAACTTCATTATTGCACATTTATCTGACGATCTGGGGGGTTTTGTACTCACTCGCTGGTCTTTATTTTGACTTTTTTGCTTCTCTTCAGCTCATTGCCGTCTTTGAACCACCTGTAGGCAGGTAGAGGGTTTCCCGTGGCTTCGCACCTCACCGTGAGCTTCCTTCCCTCGTCCACGATTATTGGATTCTTGATCGGTTTTAACTTTGGAGCCGCAGCTGAAAAGGAGAGAGAGAAGGGAAAAACCCCGATGTCAGTGCATCGACACAATTGCTTTTCATGTAATTGTGTGTTTTACGAGCCGACAAAGAGCAACAGCAGAGAGACGGCGGTCGAAGCCAGTCGCCGTCTCCGCGGACTGAGTCAACAGCTCTCTCATGTGACCTCCAGATGTGGTCGCAGGAGACATCATCAACTTCGCCTCGGACTAATAAACAGGCTCATGTTCTCTCTGCTATAAAAACACCTGAAGCAATATCCAGCAACCGTCCAGCAACTGATGAAGAAAAATCTGCAACGGCAAACTCATGCACAATTAAAGCCAATCTGTAAATAAGACGAGCCAGCAGCATTATCGTAGCGCAAAAACTACCTCGTTGCACTCATGAGGATGAAACAAAAAGAGAGAAAAAAAAGTAAAACCCTGCTGTACTACTTTTGCACAACTTGTTAAATCTGTCACACGCATACAGCGGCCTCGCTTCGCTCTCATATTATTATATATATATATATATATTCGTCTTTTTAAATTCATGTTTTATTGAAATATAGAAAATGATCTGTGTCCAAACACACATGCTTGTATACAACGCACGGTCGCACAAACACTTGCCAGCTGACAGCTGCACACATGTTTAGGAGAAGACTCATCCAGGGCGGAGCGAGAAAGAAGGGGTGAGTGGGGGTCAGCCAGGGGCTGGCTAAGATACCAACACACACACACACACTCGGCCTCCATGTGTAACATTGACAATTTCATGCACATGCTGGAGTGTCCTGCAAATTACAGCTGCTAGCGGTGCATCACCCCTAAAGGATGACAGCTGGATGAAGACAAACAAAGCATGACAAGCGCGATAGAGCGCACGAAGGTAACAACTTCAATTAAACACTAAAATAGCAGGGGGCCCAAAATGATCCCTTGTTGTCCTCCTTTTTTTTTTTCCTCTCTCTCTCTCTTTCTTTTTTGAGCGACTGTCCCACTTCACTGACCTGCTAAAGCCAATGTGTCTGCACGGAGAGAAAAAAAGCCCAGTGACACTGCAGTTTTCAGCTTCTTTGTGGATTTGAGTGGACAGTTGTGACGGATTTAGGCTGTTTGCATCTGAAAGGTGCACGTGCACGCTTCATGACTGCTCGGCGTGACAAACTCAGAAACGTGGAAGTGAGCCGCTGCAAAGGAGCAGTCATATATGTTAGTTCTGGGCGGTATACCGGCTCATATCGAATACCGGTGTTTATTTTTCTTATGATATGAATTTTTCATATACCGTAATACCGGTGAGTGTGTACTGTAGCGTACACAACGTTGGGAACGCCGCGCGGCGGAATGTAGGTGTCGCAGAACATTGTTTGACAGGGGACTGTTTTGCAGTTGCACTGGAGGCACAACACGCTACTAGTTTCTGGTTAAACGGTGATGGCTGCTAACAGAGAAAGTCCCGAAGTGGAAGCTCCAGAACGGCAACATTAGACTGAGGAACTTCTTTCTAAACCAGGAGCCGTGTCTGTCGTGTGGAAGTTCTTTGGATTTAAAAAAAGACGACGTCCAACAAACTACCGTATTTTCCAGACTATTAGCTGCTACTTTTGTCCCACGCTTTAAACCATGAGGTTTATACAGAGATGCGGCTTTTCTATGAATTTTTCTTCAGCCCTCAGGGGGCGCTCTAGCAGGAAGTGCAAAAACCAAAAAACAAACCAAGTAGTTAAAGGTTATTCTGTTTTTGTTCAGTAGCCTATGTTGGCTATGCTACTCTACATTCATTTAGCATCAATACCTGTTATTATTGGACAAACTGATTAATCCAGGTGTGTCTGACCATTGTAGCTACTCAGACACACCTGGATTTATCAGTTTGTCCAGTCAGTTTGTTGGTTCTTCAGTGGATTTCAGGGTTCTGAGTGGACCCGCCACAGAGTTAAGGTTTTAATCACAGATGTGGACCGGACGCAGCGTGGAGCCAGCAGGTCTGCGATCCGGCTCCAAAGCGGATCCGGCACTGAGTGCAAGTGGACCCCGATACTGGTCCATTTCACGGGTCTGTTCCAGATGTCTTTGCTGTGTGGGGGGGTTTCAGTACACAGGAGGAGGAAAAATCAGTTCAGGTATGTGAATTAACACTTATGGTACAAAATCTTTCCATGTAAATATCTTATTTCTCAGCCTGGATACTGGCGGCTTATAGTCCGGTGCAGCTTATATGTGACAAAATATATATTTCGTTTATATTTTAATGGGTGTGGCTTATATTCAGGTGCGACTTATAGTCCAGAAAATACAGTACAATAATCTGCAAATGTTGCCGAGCTAAAGTTGTAGCCGCGGGAGGCAACATTTATATGCTACAGGATAATCCTTGAATATTGCAGGTTGCATACTTTGTTTACTATTTATTTGTTGAAATATCTCGGGAACGTTGTTTACATTGTGTAGTTAAAGGTGGAGTAGGTGTTGTTTGAAAAACGGTTCCAGCAATCCAACTCAAGTGAGATTTTGAAAATATACACTCCCTCCCTCCTCCCAAAGGCTCCGCCTCCTCCTCTTCAGCTCACCCCTCGAAACCACGCCTTCACATGATTCACGACTGCATGAACCATAGGGAGGGAGGGAGCAAGGGGTGATATTTGATGGACGTATTAGGCAGCCAATCAAAATAGTGATGATCACTTTTTTGATTGGTCAGAGTTTTTCTCTGATTATACCCTCTAGACTGGACCAAAATGTTTAGTTTTTTTTGCAAACATTTTATTTCAGTGGGTGCAATGGAAATGTGAAAAGGTTTTCAGGCAATATTGTAAAAAGTGTTGCAAAAAAACAACACCCACCCCACCTTTAATGTTGATTTTTTTACAAAATATGTTTTTTCAAGTTGTTTGCAAAATGTGAAAAATAAAAGGGTTCTGTATTTTAACTGCAACTATCATCATTCTGATTCCTTCACTTAATCAGAATAACGAGTGCCACCTCTTTGTAAATAGTATCATTTTGTGAGGCCATGCAAACCTGTATTAATACTAGTGTAGATATGAATGTTTTTCTACAATATTCACTCCTCGTGACAGTAAAATAGGTCATTCTAAGACAATTTACTGCAGCAATTCCTCTAAATGATCAGAAAATGTGGTTAACACCCAGTTGTGCCTTCAAAAAAAAAAAAAAAAAGAAAAAACGTGATATACCGTGAAACTGATATAATTTTGAAAAATACCGTGATATAAATTTTTGGTCATACCGCCCAGCACTAGTATATGCAGAAGTTCCTGTTCTTTGTCACTGATCTGCAGGAAAAGCATTCACTCCCCACTCGGTCGGAGCAGCCCGTGTGATGTGTAAACCTGCAGATGTGGACATTAACAAGCTCTGGCTGGAAGCTCCAGGTCAGCGAGCCGAGTCCGGTATCTGACAGTGTGTGTGCTCCAACGTGACACTCCGGCTAAGCTCTGCCTCCTCTGGTCACTTGGCACTGATACTCCTAACGGGAGCCAGAGGTCACTGCTCTCAGTCCCAGCAAAGCGTCTCAGAGAACAACCTCTGCTGCAGATGAAAACTAAATGATCCGCTGTAACTCCTTCCAGTAAAAAAGCCTCAGAAACGTTTACTCTTGATGTGATGAGACCAGTTTTCTTTTTGTTTTGTTTTTTCATGTATTAAGCAGGCGCGTGCGTCCCAAAAATATACCAGTGCTCACAAATTTCCTTTAGAATCACAGATAGCAAAATGTCATATTGAAAATAGCTCACAGATCAATGGAAAAGCGGGCATTTTTAGTTCAGTGGCAGCCATTCGTTACTAAAATTACCCCGCTTCTGCTGCGACAGAAGACTTTTATCTGCGAGCAGCATCCTGTTGGAAAATGTGACCGATGGCGTTCGTGGCATTTTGGAATATAAGCACTGTTGGGCAAGTTCACTTTCTACACGAACTAGTTAAGTTAATAGTTAATAGAAATTAAATTCAACTAGTTCAGTTCACCATTTCAAAAAATGAACTAAATAGTTCATTTTTAGTTCTTTTTTTTAAATTCTTTTTCAATGTTGCTGTGAGCAATTGTATGTCAAAATGATTACCACTGCCCATATACTACACCACCACAAACGGCAAATTATTTTATCCATTTTATCTGTCGAAAACTATTTCCGTTTCAGTTTCTCTACAGCAGCCATGCCCAAACTACAGAATACCAAGGACCAATCTGAAATGTGAAAAATTTCCGCAGCCCACCGAAACCTTTAATCACAACTGTGATCAACATACAGGACCAGGAACCATGATCTGATATTAATGTAAGGGGTCAACAAATAAGGTGACACTTGTCATATTAAGTTAAGATGACAGCAGAATAACACTGAACTGGTTTGTTTTATTACTTCTTAATGTTTTTTTAATCATGTCATGAATATTTTACAGTAATTAAAAACATATTTAAAAAAGATTGAGGATTTAAAACACATTTGTTTATTTTTAATGACCTCTCACGGCCCACCTGCAGTCCCACGACGGCCCACCAGGGGGCTGCGGTCCACACTTTGGGAATCACTGCTCTACAGTATATTAAAAATATGAGGAAAAACTTGCTGCCAAATGGTCTTCATTATAAGACAAAAACAGGTCATTAAGGTGCAAATGTTTTTCCCCCATTTCAATATTTCAATCCCCCCAGCAGTCGGGGGTCTCCTCCAGCTCTGGGTAACTGCAGCTTTAATCTTCCTTCATGATCGTTTTAAATGTTTGATAACCCAACTGTTAGCGTGACAGCAGCGACAGCCGTGTTGCCATGTTTGATTGGTTTTCTCAGATCCATATCAGGCTCGTTTGTGGTGGATTTTAAATGGGGTTTGCTGGAAACCTGGAACGGTTCTGACCGTGCGTGAACTTTGAAAGGGCGTCGTTCACAACTGCCCAAATGAACTTGTTCACGCCCCCCGCTGGTGAAGGAGAAAGAGAGCGCGCTCAGTTCATGTTAGCGAAAAATATGAACTAGTTTGTGAACTTTCGTTCAATGAACGCTTTCAGGTACGACACTGAACAGCAGGACCAGCACCTCTGTGATGTGCTGCTTTGTTGCTTTAATGAACTATTAGTCTCAAGACGAACACCTGTGCTGCAGCTGGCCGAGCGGCTGCTTCAAGATTTTAGTTTGGGACGGTGAAAGCGTGAAGCCGGCCCTGCTGAAAGCAGCAACAACACGTGGGCTGAACATACAGTCATAAGTTGCCGTTTGGCATCAACTCTGCAGGTCGCGCAGGTTTGCCGATAGCCTGCAGCGAGTGAGCGTGAGACTCTCGATGCTCCAGATGTGCATTAATAAACATTTTTCTGTTGTTTAACAGTGTAATGCACTACATGAGATTTGTTGCAGATAAACCCTGCGCAATGTCCTCACCGCCCCCCCCCCAAGTCTCAGATCAAGCTCGCTAATGGAAAATTACCCGAGACTCAACTGCAAGTACAAACACAGAGTTTCGCGTGTCGTCGTTTGTCGAGCAGCTTCTTCATGAACGCAGATTTGCAGCTTTGAGAAAGTTTGCATGAGCCCACATTCAAAAAAAAAAAAAACCTCTGTACATCATTTCCACACACATTCAGACTCAGCCCGTGCACATCGCCCGAGGAAAGCCTTGTCAGTCACAGACGGGGAGCTGCAGGAATGAGGTTGCAGCGACCATATAGGACAATGTTTAGTACTCTGTCTGGACACAAGTCTGTCCTTGCCAAGCAAATTAAACAAGCTTTGTCCTTGACTGAAGAAGTTACAGAAACACGGGACTGCACTTTTCATCAGGCCGGGGGAGCCAGATGTCTGAGAGGGTCTGCTTCATCTTTCAAACATACGCCTCTAATGAAGACCACATCTCTGAGATCTTTGATGGTAACGTTAAACCGTCCCATCACAAGTGAACAGACCGGCTCTTTTAACCGCACGGCACGTTCGTTTTACTGATTGTAATAAGTGACTTTTAACAAAAAAAAAAAAAAAAAAGACGAGTCAGTATCGCTGTAAATACAGAAAAAAAAATCCTGCAGACAAATAGTTGTTGCATTTTCCATTACCCCGGTGGAAAACGTGTCAGGCGGTGATGATAAACCCTCCTCTCAACAACGGGCCGATTCTCTCTTTTTGAAGCACAGGGGCAGCTGCAGACATGGACTATAAAAACCCAATTTGAGAATAGAAGCTTATCTGGCGTGTCAACAGCTCATGCCTTGGGTAACAGTTGGGAGACTTCAGCCCGCAGAGTTTTTCAAAAAACAAACTTACTCTGTGAATTAACAATCCACTGCCCTTATTACTGAGTTAACGTTTTTGTTTCATTTCCAGGGAGCTTAGAGAAGGAATCCGAGGCATGCCTTTGTGTTTCTTCGAGACAAAGTATCCCCCCCGATTACCGCCGCGTTATGTCACCTCGCTGCACGTTGTCAGGATGTGACAAACTGCATCGCGGGTGCGGCGGGAGAAATGTGGGAACGGTCGTCAGTCACTGTACCGAACATCTGTTGGGAGAGATCACTTCAGCGGCGTCGCAAAAAAACCCCCAATACGCCTTCGCCGGATAACTCTACTGTACATTCTTGGAATTGTTTCCAATGTTGTGATTTTTTTTTTTTACCATAAAAAAACGTAAAGACCCGCGCCTTCCTTTATCGACGCTTCTCATTTCCAAACGGCTCATCGGAGATACGGAGGTTGAAGCTTCACATGTCGCTTCATGACGTGACTTTTTCTCCAGATTTTTGAAGCTACGAGCACAGGGGTTCTTGTTAGACATCGCAGCTCTCGTTAAATTTCACACATGTGCAGAGGCTTGATTTCTTTTTTTTCCTTTTTAACCACAAACAGATGCAGATGCTAGTTAATCGCTGACAAACAAACGCGTCGTCCGCTTAAAGAATGAGAGGCGCGGGAGCTTCACGCGACGTCACGCGTCGGGTCGCGCGGTTTTCCTTGCGGAGGCGACCGCGAGGGAGGCGAAGATGGAGACTGATGCTTAGCCGCTCGTTAAAAAGTCTGAAGAGGCTCTCGAGCCAACCGTCATCCGGCGCCAGAAAATCAGTGTCGCCCTTAAAGTTGCATTAGTGAGTATTTGCAACGCTTCCGCATGGCTGCGATAATTTATGAGTGATTTATCTTCCATAAAGGGGCCACGCAGACGACCTGACGACCTGGGGGGCGTGGCCAGGCCATCCGGGGACAGTCCACTGGCGAGTGAATTATATTACTTTATGAACACAAATACAAACAAAACGGATCCCCGGTTTAACGGATGCTGGCGCGGGTCGGAGGAGCTCAAATCCAAACGTCAGGTGACTCTTCAGTCTCATCTTCCAGCACGTTGTCTGTAGTAGGGCTGTAGCGATACACTAATCTCGCGATTCAATACACGATATTCAACTCACGATACAATATATATCGATATTCATCTTACAATACATTTACATCATTTTCTGAAAGATTTTAAAGGGACAAAGTGATTTTGGTGACATCTTGTGAGTGTTCCAATGACTTTGTTTGAATTAATTGAACTGAAAGCATCAATGACACATTATATGGCTGACAGGCAGCTTGCAAATGCTGGACAAAATGAATAAAAGATGTGTTGAGACAAATAGTTTCATTTATTTAAACAGTGCAAATTGTTGCTTGCAAGCTTTTAAAGGTGGGACACGGGGGTTTTGAAAGAAGCTTAGAATATCGATACCCGCGGCTGAAAAATCGATACTCTCTGGGGAAATAAAATATCGATATATATCATCGATATATCGATGCTGCTCCGGGGACTTATCCCTGCGACGCTGGATGTTCCAGTTTGTGCCCGGTTTGTGGTGATCTGTGGTCGGATGTCCATATACTGTCTGCAGGGGGCGGATCGGTCCTCTTGTGGCTGGTGGAGACCTGCCACCGCGGACATGGACGGTGTCGCTGGAGGCCGGTTCGGGAAAGCTAAGTAGTCCTGAACTGCTACCCGCGGCAACCACCGCCACTGGATCCGGGCTGCAGTGTCACGGAGCCGGGACGGGAGCCCCCGACGTATCAGTGGCGGCATGCTGCCCCCGTCCAGCAGTCTACACGCCGGATGGGTCAGCTGACCTGGCAGGGGCCGTCTGGTGACCTGGTGGGGCCCAGCACCACCGGGGGAGACGACAACGGCCTGGTCCGGTCCGCATGATGAACCAGGCTCTGGGACGGTAGACTCCGTCGCTCGCCGGACTGAATGGAGCTCAGTCTTCCCAGAGGAGATGGTTGGTTCATCGGTGTTTCCTCCTCTGACCTGGAGATATCTCACTTGATTCATCATTATGGAGACATACTGGTTTTAATGGCTGTTAACTGTTTTAACGGCTGTTAACTGGAGTTAGCACTCGGAACAAGGGACCGGGCATGAAAAGGAGCGCTGGACGCCAGCAGCTCCTCTAGTACACCAGACTGGTGTACTGAAACTTGAATTAATAAAGTATATTTGAATTTGAATTGAATTTGAATCGTAGAATCGACAAATTCACTCTGTAGTGTGAAAGACGAGGATGGACGGAGGAGCGGTGACGTGTTGATATGAGCCCCGTGATTCTCAGAACCATAATTACCATAATAACAATAACCCGAAGGAGGAAGTTGTAAATATCGTTATCGGTTGTTTAAGTGGACGGTGGAGTTCACCCAGCAGTAGAGGTCTTCGGAACAATCCGAAAACCCGAGGTTCCGACCTGACCCAAATCGGGTCTCGGGTCCATTCTAAAGACGTGACTCCAGGTTCAGGTCTGAATTGGTACAGTTAGTCTCGGGTCCGGTCGGTGCTCTCTGACAGGCTGGGTCCACGTTTACTCCAGAGAGGTAAAGATATTGGCGGTGGCAGCCAATGTCAGGACTCGGGGCAGTTAAATTAATTATTCATTAACGTGGCGTATTTGAAACAATCGTGTTGGCGTAGCGTGTTATTAGCGGTTTGCCCGGCAGCTGTAAAGCACAACAGATCGCCAACATGACAACGCTGGATGAGAGAACATATTTACGACCCGTCCTGACCGGTGTAGGCTATTAGCGTTAGCAGTTGCTACCAATAGCATCTGTATCCACAAAGAAAATAACGACGTGGATTTATTGTTGTTTACATCACGTGGCCTATGTAGCAACTGAACCGGTAGAAGAAGACAACTTTATGTAAGAAAATCAAGTTTTATTCAACGCTAGACAACTTTAACATGAGCAACTATGGGCTGGATTGTCTCGGTTCTATTCGGGTAACTCGGTTTGGTCGGGTCGGTTCCGGGTCCAAATATTGTGGGAATACCAAACAACAAATACCAACAACGTTGACTGTAGACACACTGCCCAGCAGGCTCCGGACGTCTCCGTGGGGCTTCATGAACCCTCGTACCCCCGTTTCCATTTTTCTGCATGGTAGCGTGTCATCAGATCCACTGTGGAGCCCGGATCCAGCCGGGGCGCGTCTGCACGGTTATTGTTGCAGCCGCAGTCGTCGGCGTGAATGGCCCCGAGTCTGGGGCCGCGGCCGGGCGTGTTCATTCTTGCTACACTCGCGCTTCTCTTTCTTCTGCCCCTATTTGGGTGGTTTCAGACACCGAAACCGCTCGGTTGAGTTCATGAAAACCTGCCGCTTCCCTCCGACGTTTCTGCTTCACCGCAGTGACGCATCTCTGATCCGGCGGCGAGGGGTGACTGGCCTGATAATGAGGGGTCCTGACCCAGATATGTGCCAAGTTTTGAGGATTCGTTTATATTGACATAACTCTAACATAAACATATTCTAAATATTGATAAACTTGTATAACTTTTGCACAAACTTCGACAGTTTGGATAAACATCTCTGTTGGGGTCCCTGACGTCGTGTCCTCGCTGAACCGTTAAAACCCCCGGCATGTTAAATCAGAGGCTTTATTTGCCTCTCAGTTCACTTTTTACGGTATTTAATTCCCTGATTTATACGTACGCGCTTCTCGCATCGCATCACAGTTCAACCAGGCTACAGTGAGGGGGAAATGTTTCTTTGAGCTTTTCACAAAAGCAAAGCGTGTTCTCGGCGGGGCGTGTGATAGAAACACACGGGAAATGTTCGGAGAAGACACACGCTTGGCAGGTTATTGGATGAATCACCCGTCGATCTCACGCTACGTTCAGACCGATGGAGAGAAGCCAAAGCTGGACAGAAGAAGAGAGAGAAGAGCCTTCAACGCAGAAATACATTCCAGTTTTTCATAACCGACGCAGCAGGCGTCGTGGTCAAACCCAAACCCAAACCCTGCTAGTATCCGCCCGTCTAGGATGCTGATTGGTGGACTTCTGGACAGAAACTTTGCCTAAAGCTATTTCTTTTGAATCTTTGAAGAATCCATGTGTCTTGCACCAGACAGGAGAAAAAAAAAATAATAAAAAACATAGCAGGAGTTTCACAAACAGACCACAAAGGTTCTCTTGCAAATGAACGAGCTGCTAGTCGACTCCCGTCCATACGTGGAACAAAAATGAAATCAACAGTTTTTGTTTAGGAAGATGACCATATTTGACCATAAACGCCGACAAAAAAATAACCTCCTTGGCGGAGGTAAAAATTGTTTGTTTACCTGGGTTGCTGGGTTACGCTCATACAGACAAGGGGCCCTCCTAGCCAATGGGATGCCAGGAAGACGCTAGCCGATAGCCAATGGCAGAGCAGCTACAAGTATGTTTACGTTCGGTAAACTCTGGAAGCTGCGAGTAGCAGCGCTACTGGATTTCTGCCTTTCATATCCTGAAATTTCTTTCTTAATTAGAGGCAATATTTTCCCGTTGATGCGTTTTGTAACCTGAAAACTTCGTATGTAGAAACGTTCGTAAGTAGAGGTACCACTGTAGATGAGAAGGCAAGAGTTTCTGGATGAAGACGGACTCTGTTGCAGTCGAAGAAGCGACGGGAGCAACGCAGTGAATTAAATACGCTACACTCGTTTATTTTTGTGATGCCATGCAGGTGAAGGTGTTTTGCCATATTAGTCGTGCTCCCTCCTTTGGCAGTAACACGCTTCCCGCAGGTGTTCCACTGCGCCAGGTAGCCGTCATTTCCTGGACTGAAATGCAGCCAAACTCGAGAGTAGGGATGTTCCTGGCAACTAATTTCCCTGTCGACTAAACGAAAATTTTAATTAAGACTAGTCGACTAGTCTAAAAAAAAGGAAAACAGATATCTTGCGCATTATCGTGATGAGCTGCGTTATCCTCTCAGACCGGACGGGAGAACACGTCTCCGGGTAAACAATGTTGAAATCGGCCTGAGTGTGGCTAGCACCGCTAGCATCAGCAGCCGTCGTCTCGCGCAGATTAACATCCAAATACTTGAGTCGAATGTGGTTGCGCATTGCTCCAGTCGAGTGATTGTATGCCAGTTGTTTCTGACACAGTCTACATACTACCTTGTTTCCATTTTCTAGATTAAAGTACCACCAAACCGCGCTGGTTTAGCGAGAGGCCATCTTCCCACCGTGCCGTTTTAAAACTCCAGTCTACTCGAGCATTGCCGCGGAGAGGAGGACTGCTGTCTGACGGCTCTGTAGCCCCGACTAGTGGCGGGCGGCTGTATGACAGTTAAGCGGCCTTGTACATGAATAAAACACAAATTGGTTTAAACGACTAATATTTCTGGTGGCCGACTAGTAAGTGGGCGGACGTTTAATCGTTTAGACGACTAATCACGCGCATCCCTACTCGAGAGCGACGTCTCTTGGGAACCATGTTGTGGCGAGCGAAGTCCCGTCGGCGATGGACGTGACGTCGCTACTAGCGCGGAGTTGAGTACGCCGGGCGGAGTAACATTAACAAACTAGTGCAATAAATCCCCCCCCCCCCCCCCCCCCCCCCCCAAAAAAAAAATAGCGTGGACATTTAGGAACCGAAAAAAGGAATCAAAATTCAAAAATCTTCTAAAAGATTCCAGAACCGGACGTTAGGAACCGATTCCTACTTGGAATCGTTTTTCGGTGCCCAGCTCTATTCCTAGATTACCGATGCTGGTTAAGAGGAAATTTTTATTTACAATTAAAGGGGAGGAAGAGAAGGATGGTGGGATCAGGGCGGATAATCCATCGATCTCACTCGTCCATCGAGCACAGGATCTCACCGAGGCCCAGTTTAAAGCTCCAGTTTTCACCTGAAGACTTCGTTGATCGTATGTTCTTTAGTTCATACTATGTGTGAGAGAGTTGAGTTACACCTGAGTTAGTTGGAGTGCTCGCTAAGTAGACCTGTTTCCATTTTAAATGGGCGGCAGGTGTTCGTACGTGATAAAAAGCATCCAACTCCTCACTTCCCTAATCATTACCTTCCCCAGTGTGCAAGCAAGCCCGTCCACGCTGAAAGGAACTTGTCGCCTTATGTCCTGACATAAGATAAGGAGGAGGCGCAAGTTTACGCATTTTAACATCTTCAGAAGCAACAACCCGCTAATGTCGGGCAGCGGAGCTGCACAGAAATATCTCATTACAGCACCGCAGCTGCAACAGAGCCGGCGCGCGGTCCTTTCGTTTCCCAGGGTGCCGTTTCTCCCAATGAGGACTGACACTTTGGCAGAAATGTGTTATTCGGAGGTCTGTGAAAGTTCCCCCCCCCGTTCCAACCGTGGGCCTGTTTCATTAAAACAGCCGTGCGACTTTCTCCGAAGGGTATCGGCTTACAGCCACAACACACACGGCTTTTTAAAAAACGTGAAAGGAAATCATCACGTAGCGGCGCAGCGGCGGCTAGCACGCCCCTAAATCAACACTTTTGAAATTCTTCCTGCTCCGAATCCTGCAGAGGTCACTGCCAGCGAAAAACGGCGGGTCGCGGCTGAGAAACACCTCCTGTGAGGTCATTCCTATAAATTAACGAGCAAAAACTAACTTTTCAGGGAACATTAGAGACGCGAGATGGATGTGTCTCCTTCGCTTCCCTTTGATGGTTGACTGGCGGCCAAAAACCGATTCCTCCTGTTTACATGCAATTACAGTCCGACACACCTCATCCAGGCGGGAGCGCGCGCACCTGCGAGCACGCCAGCGCATTGTGTAACACCGCTGCAGCCGTGCAGTTTTGTTTTGCAGTTTTTTGTTGCTGTCGTCGCTTTTTTTTTTACAGGCACAGAAAAATCCGTAGTCCAGGTGAGACCTTGGGAGCAGGTTTAGGTGAGATGGCGTTGATTAGCAACTGATCTGAGGACAGAAAACAGACGCTGTGCTCGAGCAGCTGTTTGATGATGCGTTCAAACTCAGTCTGCTCCAAACTTTCACACTAAACGGGACAAATGTAACATTCATCTGCTGCACTTTTGTTTAGTTTGCTCCCTTCACGTTGTGGTTGACCTATTTTTCCCGCGTTAAACTCTGGGAGCACCTGATGTAGTGTGTGTGTTAGGGATGGAACGGTTAGCGGTATCACGGTAACAGCGCAGTAAAATTTTACACGATAATGATTACTGTTTATGTTTGACTTCCATCTTATTATCCCGGCCAATTACCGGGATATATAATATCAGCCTCATTGGCCACGGTTACATGATGTTTTTTAATTCGGAATTAATTATTCCGAATTAAATAATTCAGAATTAAACTATTTTCCTTCGAGTTTACATGGAAATTGTAATTCCGAATTGAGGTTTACGTGGAAAACACATTTGATCAGCTTTATCCAATTACGCTTAAGGTCAGGGGGCGGGTCTTTACATAAAAACAAACTTACTTGATTAGCAATAACATGGAGGACTACATTATTAGCATCCTTTTTGGATTTGTTTTGATTTTATTTTTGAAGCAGCAGCACGACAACATCATGTCGATGATTTTCATTCGAAAACAAGCCCAGCGTGGAATATAAGCGTCATGGCGACAGATGGGCAAGGGAACGGAATTGATTAATTTGAACCGGAATGAGTGTATACATGACCACGGAATTATTCTATTCAGATTTAAAATCAGAATAAACCAGCCACTTACTTCGGAATTAAGTTTAATTCGGAATGGACATTTTCATTCGGAATTAGGTGTTTACTCATTTTTTTAATCATTTTAAATCAGAATTAATTTTAATTCTGAATAAAAGAGGAATTAAACTTCCCATGTAAACGCACTGATTCAAGTCTCCGAGCGACTCGCAACTGTGTCTCGCGTGAATTTGTAGCTTGTAACATCGGTATCGTAATGTTAGCATGGTGGAAAGTAGCACACAGGACATTGAAAAATGACCGGAACAATGTTCTTCTGATGCAGTTAAAATATTAATTTATTCCATTAACTGATCCGACAACCATAACGCCAGCAGTTAGCACCACAGATTAAGAATATTGCGATAATATCGTAAACCGTGATAATTTGGTCACTATAACCAAGAAATCAAATTTTCCATATCGTTACATCCCTAGTGTGTGTGTGTGTGTGTGCAGCAGCCAATGACAGCACGTCTTCATTCGGACCAACTTTCACACGCGGAGGGGTAACTTTATTCTGGCACTGCAGGAACTTGTAACATCACACAGGTTGTATTGTTGGGCTCCTGTCGGTTAACAGAGAATGTAAATCTATACACGCTGGGCTGCTGTTGATGCTCACTACACTTTTCATCTAACCCCGTTTTCATTCTGCCGTCCCACGACACACACACTACATTACCCATAAGGCCACCTTCTTAACGGGGCCAGGCTGGCTCACAGCAGTTCTTCGCTGTGAGAGAACGCACACAACATCCTGTGATGTTTCCGAGATTTTTAAACTTTTTTTCAAATTATATTAATCCCAGAATAACTAAAGCCGCGGAACTTAAACCGTGAATTGGCGAGGGATCACTGTACATCATTTTCTGAAAGATTTTAAAGGGACAAAGTGATTTTGGTGACATCTTGTGAGTGTTCCAATGACTTTGTTTGAATTAATTGAACTGAAAGCATCAATTCCACATTATATGTCTGACAGGCAGCTTGCAAATGCTGGACAAAATGAATAAAAGATTTGTTGAGAAAAATAGTTTCATTTATTTAAACAGTGCAAATTGTTGCTTGCAAGCTTTTAAAGGTGGGACACGGGGGTTTTGGAAGAAGCTTAGAATATCGATACCCGCGGCTGAAAAATCATTACTCTCTGGGGAAATAAAATATTGATATATATCGCAGAATCGATAAAATCACTACCACAGTAGTTTATTTCAGACAAAAAATGGGAAACATGAGAATATCTAGAATTTATTCAACTTATCGGCCTCATTCTTGAGCTTTTATCTGCAGGAGGCTGACGGCGTGACATCAGGACGCCTATCAAGATGAAGCCTGAACACGCGCTATCTGATCAAAGGAGGAATGAGACGCATAAAAACTCCGGTGATAATCGGGCCATTGTCCCGAGAGTGTCACTGAAACGGGGGCTGGCCCCCCACACCCCCCACGACCCGAGGTCAAACTACAGTGACGTGCCGCGACTTGTCGCTCCCACCGCTGACGGAGCGCGTTTACAGCCTTTATGGAGCTGAAAGAAAATAATAATAATAAAACGCGATTCCAGTGACAAAAAGCGCTTCTGGTCCGGTCCCGCATGACTCCCCGCAACATGAAGATGAGCGGTGAAGTCGCTGGAGCGATCCTTCAGATGTCAAAGAGACCGTGGAGACGCGCGGGTTTCTGTCACGCAGCGCTTTCCAGTTCAGCTCCAGAGCTGTTTTTCAGACCTGACATCGGTGACGCGCCGCGCGGATTGCGGAGCGGCTCTGAGGCTCGGTGACAGCCGGCCGCGCGGTTCCCCGGGAGCGCATTTACGCAGCTGAAATGCGTAAATAACCTAACCCTAACCCTAACCTGAAGGTTCGGATCAGCCTCTGTTGACCCACTGAAACCAGCCACAGACTTTGACAAGACTTTGCCAAACACTTCCGTGACAAGGTATGAAAACTTTTCCTTTCTGTCTCTTTTTTTTTTGCTTTTTTTGCGACACAGATAAAAACACGTTACGCAGAAAGCAAATTCATTTCATTTTACCTGCAGTGGGATCTCCCTCCTTCTCCTTTTGCCCTCTTTTCCCTCCCTTCCTTTTCCCTTTCTTATCTTTCCTCTTGGCGTCCGTCATGCTGCTGGAAGAAAGTAAATCCTCTCGAGAAAACGGCAGGGAAAAATCAAAACCTGTAGTCCTTTTATTGGGGCACCAGCAAACTCTGAGCCCTTTTAGCGCGTCTCTCCTCCTATATAGACTCGCTCCAATCAAGTCCGGAGAGGAACCACCTACTCACAGCGGGACAGGAGCTGGAGAGGGAGGGAGGGAGGGAGGGAGCGCGGAGGGAAAGGTAGGGAGAGGGGAGCTGTGGAGGGAGGGATGGAAGAGGGAGGGAACGAGGAAGGCATTTCCCATTGCTTTATGGCAATCAACTCTTCCCTTACAGGATCTTTCAGATAAGCAGCGGCTCTTCCAGCCCCTCCAGCCGCCACTGGTCCCAGTGAGCGCGCGCAAAGACTGGTCGGCAGCCAGCTCCCCCCCCCCCCCCCCCCCCCCCCCCCCCCCCCGCAGCATCTTCCTCCCCTCCGCTGACCCGTGTAAAAGTGAAAAGAGGCCAGCTGAGCTGTCCCTCACGGCTGACCCCACCCAGATCAGTCAGGCGCAGACCTGCCCCCGCCAGGTTGATGTCGGGGCTCCCAGTGCGCCTCACATCTGGTTCACATCTGGTTCACATCAGCCGAGAGCGAGATTCTGCGGACATGTGAGGTGAGGTGCCAAATGTCCGACTGAATCTGTGACGGACCGCTCCTCTGCAGAAATTACACAAGAACATCCTCAGCGCTGCCCCCCCTTCCTCCCCCCCCCCTCCCCCCCCCCTCATCTGTTAGTAACTGCGGGCGAGCCTCAGCTTGTCCGCGGCTGCAGCTCTCCCCTCTCAGTCGCTGTCAGCCAGGTGTCATCGATGTTCACGCGGGGGGATAAAGACACAGAATCTGCTTCTTTGATGCGCTTCTGCTTATAAAAAGTCAAATCGACAAATATCATCCGGACATCTTTTGGGGCTATAAAGGAAACCAGGCGGCCAGATGAGATAAGATGGAGAGTAAATGGGCAGCTCTCTGACTCTCTGACACTGACTCACCTCAAGGATGCCTCCTTTCCTCTCTGCTCTATATATTCTATACAAACGACTGCTTTAGCACTTTTGAAAACTGTCTTATATTGAAGTTTGCGGATGACACTGTTATAGTGATCCTGCTGAATAATACTGAGACTTCATGGCCCTGTGTTTGAATACTTTTTGAAATGGTGTGAGGAATCTTTATCTTTGAATGTCTTAAAGACAAAGGACATGTGTATTGATTTCAGACGTGTCCTGTAAGGAAGGTGATTGAGGGTCAAGAAGTTGAAATTGTTGAGTCCTATAAATATTTAGGCACTATTATTGACAACAAGTTGTCTTTTATAAATAAAAAAAATACAGTCTCGATATATAAGAAAAGCCAGCGGCACCTTTTTTAAACTGTTCTTTTATTAAATCGGTTCTTACTTTTTCTTTTATTTGCTGGTTTCAATCTTTGAAAGTCAAAGATAGAAGCTCAATAAGGTTGTGAGTGTGAGCGTAAAATCATCGGGTCGGGACAACAAACTTTATCAGAACTCTGTGACAACCAGCTGAGCAAGAAGGCTAACTTACATCCTTTACATAAATAATTTAAGTTTCTACCATCAGCTTCACTGCTTAGACTCCCTTTCGCAAAGACACAAGACCTCTGCTGTTGTTCTTTTAAATGAAAAGCCCCCCCCCCCCCCCCCACAACTTAGGTCTTTATTATGAATTTTTATGTGTAATTTATTGCTATAACTATTATGCATATTTTATGTTTCGTGTGCTCCTGCTGTCGCGAAACTAATCACCCCTTTGGGGACAAATAAAGTTATTGATTGACTGATTAAAATGCTTCCTATAGAGGCAGCGAACACGCCGCACGCCTTCAGCACGAGTTCGTGTGTCATGACGTGAACTTCCGCAGCGAGTCACCGCCATCTGAGCTGTGACGGCACCATCGCAGCTGTAGTTTTAGCTGTAAGGTTAGCGCCGCTCTTGCTCAACTCCCCTGCCTTGCTAAGTGGCAAAAAAAAAAAAGAGAAAAAAAAGGAAATGCGCTGAAACAACTGCAGTGAGTCTCAATGAAAGCAGCGGGTGAGTCATCCGTGGGGCCATCCCGGGGTTTGTCTCTGTCAAGCCCTCGGAGGATTCCTGACGTTAGCCTGAGCGAGTAGGCGGCGGTGGCAGGGATTGAAAGGGGCAGCGCAGGGGTCATGTTGTAACAGGTCAGCGCGCTCAGTAGCGTAAGCCTCATCTGCGGGCAGCGGAGGTCAAACCGAGGCCAAGGTTTCACACGCCAGAACTGTTTTCCGCTGCTAGAAAAAGCCTCCTCCTCTGCTCCCCGTAGCTGCGCTCCGTGATCTTATCTCCTGGCGGAGGTAACCGCGGACCGGCGGGGGCTATCTCTCCCCGCGATCTTAACTCACGCTTCCTCCATCACATTTCAACAAGACGCGACTCGCGCCCAGACGTGCCTGTCTGTGGGTGGGCCTGCCGCTAGATGTGACGTCAGGAGCTCCTGGACGGGACTCGTCACATTCTGCTCCCAGCGTCTCGCGGTTCGAGATCCCCCCTGCGCGTCGGGGTCTTTGGTGGACCGTGATAATGTCCGGATCCTGTCAGGCTTGGGCATTGATAGCTAGCTCTCGTGTCGGTGCATCTGCAGACTTGTTAGTCTGAGCAGGGCGTCAAATGAATTTCCAGGTTTGAAGCGTTCGGCCGCATGAATCCAAACAGCTCTTATTTCACGTGGCATGTTTAAATAAACGGCAAGCAGCATTAAGGTGAAGGGTGAGGGATCATAGGTGAATGTGCACAGTAAGAAAATTAGGTTATGGGATCTGAACTAGGGCTGTAGCGATACACTAGCCTCACGATACGATACGATACGATACGATACACAATATTCGGCTCACGATACGATATATATCGATATTCATCTTACAATACATTTAGGGTGAATTCCAATTCCTCCCTTAACCCTCAATCTCAACCCTCAGTCTCAAAAATGTGCGTTCCCGCTAAGTGCCAGTGCTGTCCCGATTCTAAGAACTAGAGATGCGCGGATGACGTATATTTTAACCCGCAACCGCTTCTTAAAATCTCTATCCGCCCGCTATCCATTTGCAGGAACGTTTTTTCACCAATTTTCAAAACCGAACCGACCCGCCATCCTTTTTAATAATATGTAAAATATTTTTTCTTATTATTATTATTTGAGTGCTTCAACCGCAACCCGCCCGATTTTAATTAAAGTATTATTTTTTGACGAGTCATCCGCCCGATATGCGGATTATCCGCTCCGCCCGCGGGTGCACGGTTCATCCGCGCATCTCTACTAAGAACGTCAAGTTGAGGGATGAGTTTAAAGGCCGTATCGCCCTCAAAATTGAGATTCTCCGGTACCACCCTTGGTAGTAAGGGCTACCCAGAAGGCATTGGGTAATTTAGCCAAGATATCTTCGAAAGGGATGGCAACAAAAAAAGCTAGCTACAAATGTTAAGTATCTTCGTAGTTCTTAAAGATATAAATGTTATGAAACCATCTTATTGTCTTTGTTTGAGACTTTTTTCATATATTAACATCGTTGTTGCGTAACATTTATTTTTTTACTTTACGATGTTTGCTGCCGGACCGGCGGTCCCGGTCGGCTTCACGTTACTTGTATACCTTGTTGTGTAGCGACGGAGGACTGAATATTGTATCCTCTGTTGTGTTATTTGCTAATATTATTTAGAGAATATACGGCGCTCTTTTCAATGTTATCCCTGTGTCATTTCAGGAAATACAGAGACAACACGGCTCTGATACATTTCAGTCTGAAGACGTAACTGCACTCGAGGGGTGTCCCATTTCTAAGTCACAAGATAGACCTGACACTTACTTTGGAGGTTTGAGATTGAGAGCCAAAAATTGAGTCCAATGCAAAGTTATTGGAACATAAATATCGCGGGACATAAAAGCGTGTTGTCCCATGCAGGTGGTACTGAACGGTTCAGTATTTTACCGAGTACCATTGAATCCCTAATTGATACATACATCACAGAATTAATAAAATCGATCAGCTCTACTCTGAACAAGGTTTAACTTCCTGAACATGCTTGTGGGGTAGAACAAGCCTCTGAAATGAACATACAGACATAAATACACATGTGCATCTACATTTCTTTATTTATATATATACATACACACGTGGACAAAATTGTTGGTACCCCTCAGTTAAAGAAGGAAAAACCCACAATTCTCACTGAAATCACTTGAAACTTACAAAAGTAACAATAAATAAAAATTTATTGAAAATCAAATAATCAAAATCAGCCATCACTTTTGAATTGTTGATTAACAATTATTTAAAAAAAAAATCAAACTAATGAAATAGGGCTGGACAAAAATGATGGTACCCATAACTTAATATTTTGTTGCACAACCTTTTGAGGCAATCACTGCAATTAAACGATTTCTGTATTTGTCAATGAGCGTTCTGCAGCTGTCAACAGGTATTTTGGCCCACTCCTCATGAGCAAACTGCTCCAGTTGTCTCAGGTTTGATGGGTGTCTTCTCCAAATGGCATGTTTCAGCTCCTTCCACAGATGTTCAATGGGATTCAGATCTGGGCTCATGGAAGGCCACTTTAGAATAGTCCAACGCTTTTCTCTCAGCCATTCTTGGGTGTTTTTGGCTGTGTGTTTTGGATCGTTGTCCTGTTGGAAGACCCATGACCTGCGACTGAGACCAAGCTTTCTGACACTAGGCAGCACATTTCTCTCCAGAATGCCTTGATAGTCTTCAGATTTCATTTTACCTTGCACACATTCAAGACACCCTGTGCCAGATGCAGCAAAGCAGCCCCAAAACATTACTGAGCCTCCTCCATGTTTCAGCGTAGGGACAGTGTTCTTTTCTTCGTATGCTTGGTTTTTGAGTCTATGAACATAGAGTTGATGTGCCTTACCAAAAAGCTCCAGTTTGGTCTCATCTATCCAAAGGACATTCTCCCAGAAGCTTTGTGGCTTGTCAACATGCATTTTTGCAAATTCCAGTCTCGCTTTTTTATGATTTTTTTTCAGCAGTGGTGTCGTCTCTCCCATGAAGTCCACTTTGGCTCAAACAACGACGAATGGTGCGATCTGACACTGATGTACCTTGGCCTTGGAGTTCACCTTTAATTTCTTTGGAGGTTGTTCTGGGCTCTTTGGATACAATTCGAACGATCCGTCTCTTCAATTTGTCATCAATTTTCCTCTTGCGGCCACGTCCAGGGAGGTTGGCTACTGTCCCGTGGGTCTTGAACTTCTGAATAATATGAGCCACTGTTGTCACAGGAACTTCAAGCTGTTTAGAGATGGTCTTATAGCCTTTACCTTTAAGATGTTTGTCTATAATTTTTTTTCGGATGTCCTGGGACAATTCTCTCCTTCGTTTTCTGTTGTCCATGTTCAGTGTGGTACACACCTTTTCACCAAACAGCAAAGCAACTACTTGTCTGCCTTTAAATAGGCGACTGACTGATTATGAGTTTGGAAACACCTGTGATGTCAATTAAAGGACACACCTGAGTTAATCATGTCACTCTGGTCAAATAGTTTTCAATCTTTTATAGAGGTACCATCATTTTTGTCCAGGCCTGTTTCATTAGTTTGTTTTTTTAAATAATTATGTTAATCAACAATTCAAAAGTGATGGCTGATTTTGATTATTTGATTTTCAATAAATTTTTATTTATTGTTACTTTTGTAAGTTTCAAGTGATTTCAGTGAGAATTGTGGGTTTTTCCTTCTTTAACTGAGGGGTACCAACAATTTTGTCCACGTGTGTATATGTGTGTGTGTGTGTGTATAAAATGGGCCAGTGTGCCAACACATCCGGGAAAATAAAATAAAATGAGCCGATCCATACCATGTGCAAAAAATGAATGCAAAGCAGTGTCCAAACCTTTGTCAGTTAATCCGTGTCCTACTCATAAATGTTCCACAGAACTGTCCCCGGCTGTCTCCTAATCCTTCCTCGCTGCTCCCAGGAAAGAGGAGACGGCTTTCCTGAGTGACGGAGCTGAGCAGCTTCCTCCCAGCGACAGCGTACCTGCACATCATCACAGCGACGCTGCTCGACAGCACTGCTGCCCTTTCACACGCACCAGAGTTTATCTCTCTTTTTTGACATACTGGCTTTAAACTGCCATTAGGTTATGTTGTTTACATCTGTCCGCTTTTATTTTTGCCAACAAAGTGAACATGGGTGGGTGCCCCCCCACTCCACTTCACTGCCTGCTTTTAAAGGCTCATGTGCAGTTTTAATTCTCAGAGGTGAAGCCGGGGAAGAGGGGCAGTGGAAGGACGAAGCCTCAACCAGAGACAAAAATGGAAAGAGTGGAAAGAAGGGAGGAGGGAGGACAGAAGGTAAAAAAGTATGGCAGGGGGATTTGAGAGTAAAAATGTAGACCTCTTTATCGGATGACAGAAAACAGCCCCACCTACCGATACTCCCCTTTTAATGAGGCATCTGCTTCCCGAGCAGAACCGCGCAGCCTTGTGTTGTGTGTTGCAACAAAACAAGATGCAGGCCGTCTGATCGCAGAGATAAGAACCTGCTCGTTCCAGCTGCGGCACCCGAGATGAAGGAGACGGCGCGAAACCGGCCCAGCACGGCCCGCTTGGCGCCGACGGCCTTGAACTGCAAAGTGTCAGTGCGGGTTCAAGGGTGTGAACAACCGACTGAAGATGTGACGGGGCACCGAGGGCTCATGGACATGTGAGCGTGTGGGCCGGCGTGGCCCCTGGACGGGGAGTCATGACCCAGACCGATGCTGCCGACATATGTCCTAACCCTAACCCCCTAACCCAGACTGATGCCGGCGACATCTGTCCTAACCCTAACCCCTAACCCAGACCGATGCCGGCGACATCTGTTCTAACCCTAACCCCTAACCCAGACCGATGCCGGCGACATCTGTATTAACCCTAACCCCTAACCCAGATAGATGCTGGCGACATCTGTCCTAACCCTAACCCCTAACCCAGACCGATGCCGGCGACATCTGTCCTAACCCTAACCCCTAACCCAGACCGATGCCGGCGACATCTGTATTAACCTTAACCCCTAACCCAGACCGATGCCGGCGACATCTGTCCTAACCCTAACCCCTAACCCAGACCGATGCCGGCGACATCTGTATTAACCCTAACCCCTAACCCAGACTGATGCCGGCGACATCTGTCCTAACCCTAACCCTAACCCAGATAGATGCTGGCGACATCTGTCCTAACCCTAACCCCTAACCCAGACCGATGCCGGCGACATCTATCCTAACCCCTTACCCAGACCGATGCTGGCGACATCTGTCCTAACCCTAACCCTAACCCAGACCGATGCTGGCGACATCTGTTCTAACCCTAACCCTAACCCAGACCGATGCTGGCGACATCTGTTCTAACCCTAACCCTAACCCAGACCGATGCTGGCGACATCTGTTCTAACCCTAACCCCTAACCCAGACCGATGCTGCCGACATCTGTCCTAACCCTAACCCCTAACCCAGACCGATGCTGCCGACATCTGTCCTAACCCTAACCCCTAACCCAGACTGATGCTGCCGACATCTGTCCTAACCCTAACCCCTAACCCAAACCGATGCTGCCGACATCTGTCCTAACCCTAACCCAGACCGATGCTGGCGACATCTGTTCTAACCCTAACCCTAACCCAGACCGATGCTGGCGACATCTGTCCTAACTCTAACCCCTAACCCAGATAGATGCTGGCGACATCTGTATTAACCCTAACCCCTAACCCAGACCGATGCCGGCGACATCTGTCCTAACCCCTTACCCAGACTGATGCCGGCGACATCTGTCCTAACCCTAACCCTAACCCAGATAGATGCTGGCGACATCTGTCCTAACCCTAACCCCTAACCCAGACCGATGCCGGCGACATCTATCCTAACCCCTTACCCAGACCGATGCTGGCGACATCTGTCCTAACCCTAACCCTAACCCAGACCGATGCTGGCGACATCTGTTCTAACCCTAACCCTAACCCAGACCGATGCTGGCGACATCTGTCCTAACACCAACCCCTAACCCAGACCGATGCTGCCGACATCTGTTCTAACCCTAACCCTAACCCAGACCAATGCTGCCGACATCTGTTCTAACCCTAACCCTAACCCAGACCGATGCTGGCGACATCTGTCCTAACCCTAACCCCTAACCCAGACCGATGCTGCCGACATCTGTCCTAACCCTGACCCCTAACCCAGACCGATGCTGCCGACATCTGTCCTAACCCTAACCCCTAACCCAGACCGATGCTGCCGACATCTGTCCTAAACCCTAACCCCTAACCCAGACTGATGCCGGCGACATCTGTCCTAACCCTAACCCTAACCCAGACCGATGCTGGCGTCATCTGTCCTAACACCAACCCCTAACCCAGACTGATGCTGCCGACATCTGTCCTAACCCTAACCCTAACCCAGACCGATGCCGGCGACATCTGTCCTAACTCTAACCCCTAACCCAGATAGATGCTGGCGACATCTGTCCTAACCCTAACCCCTAACCCAGACTGATGCCGGCGACATCTGTCCTAACCCCTTACCCAGACCGATGCTGGCGACATCTGTCCTAACCCTAACCCCTAACCCAGACCGATGCTGCCGACATCTGTCCTAACCCTAACCCTAACCCAGACCGATGCCGGCGACATCTGTCCTAACTCTAACCCCTAACCCAGATAGATGCTGGCGACATCTGTCCTAACCCTAACCCCTAACCCAGACTGATGCCGGCGACATCTGTCCTAACCCCTTACCCAGACCGATGCTGGCGACATCTGTCCTAACCCTAACCCCTAACCCAGACTGATGCCGGCGACATCTGTCCTAACCCTAACCCTAACCCAGATAGATGCTGGCGACATCTGTCCTAACCCTAACCCCTAACCCAGACTGATGCCGGCGACATCTGTCCTAACCCTAACCCTAACCCAGATAGATGCTGGCGACATCTGTCCTAACCCTAACCCCTTACCCAGACCGATGCCGTCGACATCTGTCCTAACCCCTTACCCAGACCGATGCTGGCAACATCTGTCCTAACCCTAACCCTAACCCAGACCGATGCTGGCAACATCTGTCCTAACACCAACCCCTAACCCAGACCGATGCCGTCGACATCTGTCCTAACCCCTTACCCAGACCGATGCTGGCAACATCTGTCCTAACCCTAACCCTAACCCAGACCGATGCTGGCAACATCTGTCCTAACACCAACCCCTAACCCAGACCGATGCTGCTGACATCTGTCCTAACCCTAACCCAGACCGATGCTGGCAACATCTGTCCTAACACTAACCCCTAACCCAGACCGATGCCAGCGACATCTGTCCTAACCCTAACCCTAACCCAGACCGATACCGGCGACATCTGTCCTAACCCTAACCCAGACCAATGCTTGCGACATCTGTCCTAACCCTAACCCTAACCCAGACCGATGCTGGCGACATCTGTCCTAACCCTAACCCTAACCCAGATCGATGCTGGCGACATCTGTCCTAACCCTAACCCCTAACCCAGACCGATACTGCCGACATCTGTCCTAACACTAACCCTAACCCAGACCGATGCTGGCGACATCTGTCCTAACACTAACCCCTAACCCAGACCGATGCTGGCGACATCTGTCCTAACACTAACCCCTAACCCAGACCGATGCCGGTGACATCTGTCCTAACCCTAACCCCTAACCCCTAACCCAGACCTATGCTGCCGACATCTGTCCTAACTCTAACCCCTAACCCAGACCGATGCCTCCGACATCTGTCTTAACCCCTTACCCAGACCGATGCGACCGACATCTGTCCTAACCCTAACCCTAACCCAGACTGATGCCGGTGACATCTGTCCTAACTCTAACCCCTAACCCCTAACCCAGACAGGTGCCGGCAACATCTGTCCTAACCCTAATCGCTAACCCCCAACCCTAACCCAGACCGATGTCGGCAACATCTGTCCTAACCTTAACCCCTAACCCCTAACCCAGGCTGATGCCGCTGACATCTGTCCTAACCCTGACCCCTAACCCAGGCCGATGCCGGCGACATCTGTCCTAACCCTAACCCCTAACCTCTAACCCAGACAGGTGCCGGCAACATCTGTCCTAACCCTAATCGCTAACCCCCAACCCTAACCCAGACCGATGTCGGCAACATCTGTCCTAACCTTAACCCCTAACCCCTAACCCAGGCTGATGCCGGTGACATCTGTCCTAACCCTGACCCCTAACCCAGACCGATGCCGGCGACATCTGTCCTAACCCTAACCCCTAACCTCTAACCCAGACCGATGCCGGCGACATCTGTCCTAACCCTAACCCCTAACCCAGACCGATGCCGGCAACATCTGTCCTAACCCTAACCCTAACCCTAACCCAGACCGATGCCGGCGACATCTGTCCTAACCCTAACCCCTAACCCAGACCGATGCCGGCGACATCTGTCCTAACCCTAACCCCTAACCCAGACCAGTGTTGGCATCATCTATCCTAACCTTAACCCCTAACCCCTAACCCAGACCAATGCTGGCGATATCTGTCCTAACCCTAACCCCTAACCCAGACCGATGCTGTCAACATCTTACCTAACCCTAACCGCTAACCCCTAATCCTAACCCAGACCGATGTTGGCAACATCTTTCCTAACCCTAACCCCTAACCCCTAACCCAGACCGATGCAGGCAACATCTGTTCTAACCCTAACCCAGACCAATGCTGGCGACATCTGTCATAACCCCTAACCCCTAACCCAGACCGATGCAGGCAACATCTGTTCTAACCCTAACCCAGACCAATGCTGGCGACATCTGTCATAACCCCTAACACCTAACCCAGACCAATGCCGGCGACATCTGTCCTAAACCCTAACCCCTAACCCAGACCAATGCAGGTGACATCTGGCCTAACCCTAACCCCTAACCCAGACCAATGCTGCGACATCTGTCCTAACCCTAACCCCTAACCCAGACCAATGCTGCGACATCTGTCCTAACCCTAACCCTTAACCCAGACCAATGCGGGCGACATCTGTCCTAAACCCTAACCCCTAACCCAGACCAATGCCGGTGACATCTGTCCTAACCCTAACCCCTAACCCAGACCAATGCTGCGACATCTGTCCTAACCCCTAACCCAGACAGATGCTGCGACATCTGTCCTAACCCTAACCCCTAACCCAGACCAATGCTGCGACATCTGTCCTAACCCTAACCCCTAACCCAGACCAATGCTGGCGACATCTGGAAGCCCGAGGACAGGACCGTTTGTTCAAGGTCAGCCGTGGCAAGGTGAACTGAGATCCCACATCTGAGCGTTTTACGCACGACTCTGCCGAACCAACAGCCGAGGATACAGAACACAGAAATCACGTCCGCTGACTCGTTAACGACACAGAAAACGGCTGGACGGGTTCAGGTCGACTGCGACGGTTCGGTTTTCTCAGAGAGCAGCCGGAAATCAAAGGGAAACGGCGAGGAGGGATGTAAGAGTTAAACAAGGAAGAGATCCTGGGCGGATTCGGCTCTTTGACGTTTCTGCGGCGCATGGCTGTCGCCATGGCAACCGCAGCCTTAAGGGTAGCAACTGGAGTGAGCAAGCGAGATGTGGAAGGGCGGAAAAAGAAGATGAGGGACAGAAACGGGAGAAGTGGGAGATGAACGGCAAGAGAAGGAGTGAGAAAAGGGCAGAAAGGAAAGAGGAGCAGCTGCAGCCCGGCCGCTGTATCGCTCCGGTGAGAGAGATGTTCAGGAGCAAGGCCTGCTGGGAAGCACTGCGGTAGCATCTCAGAGAGGGAGAGACGACAAACATCAGCACTGAGCATGCTCCACCGTCAAGGCCACGGAGAAAAAAAAAAGAAATTTCAGTTGTTTAGCCTCTCAGTTCGCTCAGTCGTTCAGCTCTATCCCAGCCACCGCCCGCTACAGAGGCTAGCTTTGACGAGCGTGTGACACCTCCGACGCCACTCCCGCTTCAGACGCGGCCCGGCGCCGGACGCAGCTTGATTGATGCGTCTGATGAGTGATTGATCTGATCTTGAGAGGCATCTTTCCCACTTGCGGCCACGTCGACTCGTACTGTGACGGGTTTGATTGGGGCTGAGAGAAACAAGAGACGAGCATAGCAACTCATCAGCCAATGGGGCGCGATGCTGCAAACAACAGGATGCTATAGCAGCGCGCACACATGCACACGCACGCACACAGCTGTGCTTTCAGACTGACTGACCACCGTCCTCCCCGTCACCTCGGACACTCGAGCTGAGCGCCGAATGCCCCTCTTGTTTCTTTTTTTTTTGTTTTGGCTCTTCATGCATGTTCCTCAGACACACACACAGAAAACTAGGGAAAACTGTTTTTTAAAACCGATACTGATAACTGATAACTTTCAGCTCCTAAAGGCCGATACCGATACCAATAACACACACATATACCTAAGCTCATTACATCAATACTATGAACAAAATCAAAAATAGTTTTGACTCTTTAAATTAACAGATATTTATTTTTCCAAAGAAAAACTATTGGAAGCCTCTCAAACATTTTCTTAAAGCTATCAAACAAACCTATTTGATATCTCACATTAACTTAAATAAGGTTCATTACTGACTGATATAAAAAATAAAGGCTCCTTGAACTGATGGAAATACATGCATCAGAATTACTAACTGAAAAAATTAATTCCTCAATGACAATAAAAAATAATGCACAGGTCATAATGTACTGACACAAGTTAGACTTGTCTGTGTGAATAAACTGAAAAAGTGCACTCCATAGTAACAAAGAAATACATTTAAAGGTTTTTGGCTTGTGGTTCCATTCAAGTGAATGCCTTTAATTAAAGTAAATGAGGTTCGGTAGTTTTTTTTTTTTTTTTTCAATCTCATGGAAGCTTTAGATGAGAGAAATGATGGCGAGGAGAGGGGAGGGGAGAGGAGTGGAGGGGTTGAGTTGCTCCTGGCTTACTCACGTAGGTCATTCAAAGCTCAGAGAGAGCGAGGCACTGCTGTGTTGACAAAAATATATATGTTATCGGGGCTATTTGTCGTGATATCGGACTCATCGGGATGACGTCATCATTTCCTGTTATTGGTCCGATAGTTATCGGGTCGATAATTATCGTGCACCACTAAAAAAAAATGACGTCGATCGTTTGCATCAGTTATGTTTATGCGTCGAGGCTTGTGGTCATGGCTTGCATGGTTTGTGTGAGCGCGCGCTCTAAATACTTTTGTGAACAAAGTGTAGCTGAAATGAAAGAAAAAGAGCGGTAGAAGATGAGTTGTCACTTCACTTCCTCTGTGAGATGAAATTGTGGTTTGTGACAACACTTGTGACACCTGTGATGTAAATTAGTGTCTTAATTATTTAATTATTTATGTTGTTCTTGAATAAAACTCAACTTCAATAGTTTTGCAGTTATTGAACTACATGGTTGTAGCTTATTCAGTCATATTCTCAGATTTTAAGAAAACACAGTTTATTAAATAGTTCCATACCTTGATCTTCAATAACATGGAAATCTGACAAGCAAGTATGGTACCATATTTCTTAAAAAAGATTAAATCATTAAATATTTAACAAGACAGCAGAATGTTATCTCTGTGGGAGTTTTTTCGATCGTAACTGTACAATAAAAAGTTGTTTTATGAATAACCTCATTGCCTTCATCATATTTGTAGTTTCCCAAATTGATATTTGAAAAATAGGGGTCGTCTTATAATCAGAGTCGTCCTATATTCGGGCGGGCCGATACGGTACACATCGTTAGGCAGTGTTGTACCTGAACGCGTTTCTTCGAACAAAAGTTCACGAACTAGTTTCATATTTCATGCTAATGTGAACTGAGCGCGCTCTCTTTCTCCTTCACCAGCGGGGGGCGTGAACGAGTTCATTTGGGCAGTTGTGAACGACACTCTTTCAAAGTTCACGCACAGTCAAAACCGTTCCAGGTTTCCAGCGAACCCCATTTAAAATCCACCACAAACGAGCCTGATATGGATCTGAGGAAATCAATCAAACATGGCAACACGGCTGTCACTGCTGACACGCTAACAATTACGTCATCAAACGTTTAAAACAATCATGAAGGAAGATGAAAGCGTCATCAAACGTTTAAAACGATCATGAAGATGAGAGCTACAGTTACCCAGAGCTGGAGGAGACCCCCGACTGCTGGGGGGGATTAAAATATTGAAATGGGGGAAAAACATTTGTTTTTTTTAATAATAAAGACCATTTGGCAGCAAGTTTTTCCTCATATTTTTAATCTACTGTAGAGCAGTGATTCCCAAAGTGTGGGCCGCAGCCCCCTGGTGGGCCGTCATGGGACTGCAGGTGGGCCGTGAGAGGTTAATAAAATTAAACAAATGTGTTTTAAATCCTTGATCTATTCTAAATATGTTTTTAATCCTGTAAAATATTCATGACATGATTAAAAAAACATTAAGAAGTAATAAAACAAACCAGTTAAGTGTTATTCTACTGTCATCTTAACTTAATATGACAAGTGTCACCTTATTTGTTGACCTCTACATTAATATCAGATCATGGTTCCTGGTCCTGTATGTTGATCACAGTTGTGATTAAAGGTTTCGGTGGGCTGCAGAGATTTTTCACTTTTCAGATTGGGCCTTGGTATTCTGAAGTTTGGGAATGGCTGCTGTAGAGAGAAACTGAAACGGAAATAACAGTTTTACATGAGCTGTTCCTTCAATGCTAATGTGAACCCTGATTGGTTCAGGATTCAGAATTGGACCAATAGTTAGAGAGTTAAAATGGATAAAATAATTGTCGTTTGTGGTGGTGTAGTATATGGGCAGTGGTAGTAGTTTGTGTAGAAAGTGAACTTGCCCAACAGTGTCGTTTGGATGTTAAAATAGAACAAAAATCCTTAATAACAGACGCTGAGAGCACGACTTTGATCCTCTCCTCTGTCTTCTGGAGGCTGTTTGTTTGATTGGATCTCTGTCTCCTTTACTCTGTAATTTCCCCCCAGTTTAAACATCTTTATTTCAAGCGTGTCCCTCTGTCTGTCTCCTTCCCTTGCGTCTGAGGGAGAGATGCTGGAAGCAGATCTCCACCTCCTCTCTCTGAATAGACAAACAGTCTCCCACGCGCTCTCACAGTTTATCAAACACGCACCCACATGGACCGGGCCTTCACGCAAACACATATGCGCTCTCACCAGAGATAACAACACAGGTTGGAGCTAAGTGTCCTCAGGCGGACAGAGTTTACACCCGTCAAACACGCACGTCCCCACGCGGACACGCAGGTGCGTCCGCATGTAAATACTGCAGGGGAAGCACACGGATTGCTGATGCATTCAAAACTGAGCTTTTTTTTTTTTCCACTTGTAGTGTAGTAAATATAAACCACTCGCCTGTGTGACACCACGTTTGATTTACAGAAGAGACTTTTAAGACATGAATCAGAGCGTGAATAAGGCTGGACGTCTTTCCGTTGCGCACACGTTTTTACTCTGACTAAAGTTTTCTAGCATCTTACGCTGTTTGTATATTATTTAGATGTGAAATCAACTCTGTAGAATTAAATGTTATTGTTTTAAGTTACCGGTCCAGATGTCAGATGATGTCATTTACTGATCCTGATGTCTGTTTTTCTTTTGGAGCAAACATGTAACTGTAAAAATTAATTTTTTTAATCACGATTAATCGCATGATTTCCCTGATTAATCACGATTAATCGCATTGTATACGCAAAATCAAACACTTTTAACATCAGCACTTGTCAGTAACACATATTTAGTGTAAATCTCATCTTAAAAAATTTAAAATAAAATAAAGCTTATTGCCACTGCCAGGGCATTAATGTCATCCTGTTTTTATAAAAATAATAAAAAGTCTACAAACAAAATCCAACAAAATTCAGCACAATCAGAACATTAAAACAGGTAATTTCTGAGGTAACAGCAGAAACTTTTAACGGGGAGTTCAACTTGTCAGTTGTTACAAATAACCTTGTTTCTGTTGAATCCTCCGTCTGGGAGAACTTTAAAATGAAAATGTCCATGTTAAAGTTCAGTAACTTTACCAATCCATGTATCATTCATTCTTTCCATTTTCAATTGTCAATCAAAAATTAAAAAGTGACATTTTATAATGTTCTTCGTTTTAAATCTAACAAAAAAACGAGAAAGAAAATGCCTGTTTCTTTTATATTTCAATTTTAGACTTGGATCAAAAATACGAAATTAAAAAACGGGCCACAGAACTGAATTTGTTTTATAATGGAGGACTGGACTTTCTGTTGTCATTACACATCTGTGCCACTAGATGGCGCTGCACTGCAGTAACCAGCTAGAGAACAGCAGGACAGTGAACACATGGAGCAGATCTGATGGAACATGGAGGAATGACGACAAAGTTTTGTTGCAGTCCAGAATTTTTTTTTTCAGACAGAATTGTTAATATTGCTACCTGAGTTGCTACCTGAACTGTAAAGTTCACAGATTTTTACCGTTCTCCATGTCTGTTTTAGTTTTACTGCATGTTTACCTGCCAATTATTTTGCGGTTCCGCAGCAGCCAGAAACAGACTTTTCAAAACAAAAGCATGTGAGCAACATGCGTTAACGAGCGATAAAATAAATGTCGGCATTAATAAATTAATGAGTTAACGCGATAATAACGCCTTAACTTGCCCAGCCCTAGTAAAAATAAAAATAAACTTAGAAGAAAATAGAAAAAAAATTATCACTAAAAATGTGCATTGGAACGTTCAAATTTAACAATATAACAGATGAACGTCACTTTTTCTTGTGGGTGAATCTATCAATCAGCTCTTCCTGCACAGTGTAAAAAAAAAGAAATGCACATTTACACATTTACACGAGGGAAAACACGGGAGGTTGGCGTTCTTATCAGCACCCGCCCCCCCCTTCAAAAACATGCGAGCGTCCGCTCTCTCTGCTTTGCATTCTTCGCATCAAATCAAATTCCTTTTGCACTCTGCACTTGTCCTTTATCTCCAGAATGTGCTTTTAGAGCAACACAAACATGTCAGGATGAGGACACAGCGAGGAGTTTCACACAGAAGCCCGAGCTCTGCTCGAGCCGCTCGCATCTCTGCTCTGCGCCTCTCTCTCTTGGCCGGGCTTATCAAAAATATGTCTTATCTCTTTGTTTGTCTTTCACCAACTTGGGCTTTTCCTGGAAAACAAGCCACTACGCATGTCTAAGCTTAGATCATCCGTCGGCGGCACGGGCCCACACATCGAGGCTCAAATTGAGTGAGCTTGATAAAATGGGCAGGAGAGTGGTCCCGGTCCGCCAGGAGGGCCTCACGCTGGGCTCCGGGAAGCCGGGCACGACTGACAGGAAGCCAGCGCCGTGGTTGGGTCGTTTCAAAATGACAGGACGATTGCACACGCAGAGAGCCTCCATGAACAGTTACAGTAAATCTACTGCCAAAAGCATCGGTGACTGACAGCACCAGAGCTGAGAAAGAGGTCAAAGCTAACTAATGATAGCTCTTAAAGGCGGGAGGTCAGAACCAAAGCTTCAGCCTGAAATCTAATAGCTGAATTATAGCCAAAAAAGCTTATTAATGTTGCTTGAAAAGAGCTGCATATTAATAATATCGTATTAAACCACATGGAAAAGGATGAATCACTCTCCTGACAGTCTTGATGTACAAACTGAGATCTGACGGTGCGCCAATAACTTTATCAAGATGATCCCACGGAGTCTGGGGATGATTCTCGATATCGGCGTGACGTCACGCACCATTTGATCGGCCATGTTTACACTTCCGGTTTTAGTGTCAGGGGGCATGCAAACTTGCATTCAGGTGTTTTTCACTCACAGTCCCTTCAGTTATTTCCATTTTAGCGTCTTTATTGTATCTTAACTTAGTTGGGCGATCGTCACTGGTGCCTGTGAAGGCGATCATGGCTTACCTATATCAGGATGAGTTGAAGCCAGAGGCTTTAGCGAGGTATAAAGCAAAATTGGACATAGTCGGCCTAGATTTGTGTCCATACAAGCACACAGCCGATTCTTGGACGAATAACCCCAAACAATGGCCTCGTTTGGGGTATTCAGATGTGTACCATTATCTCATAAAAACTCCTTGTAAGTATAAGTTTTTAGAAAGTGTTTTAAATATTTATACACCAATACACCAATGCAAAGTGTGCTGACAAACATACATGTAGTCTGATTCGGGCACCAGTAATTTCCCTGGAGTATTTTCGTCTGTTCTGTTAATAGCGAGCAGCCATTTTCTTCTTCTTTCAGGCTCAGTAGCGTCGCTAGGAACCATATAAAATGACAAATGTGACTAGCGAGAAACATTGTTGGTGCAGTTTAACACACAACAGTTCTTCACCATCTTTCCCCCTATCATAAACTGCACACATTTTTTAGAAATCACCAGAAAAATACGACGTAATCAGACAGAACAGGCACACATGTAAAATGCATCGGCTTCGCTAGCAATAGTTAGCGTTTGTTTACCCCCTTGACCTGGTTGCTATTAGGGATGTAACGATATAGAAAATTTGATATCTTGATTATCGTGACCAAATTATCACAGTTTACGATATTATCTCGATATTCTTAATTGTTGTACAGATGTCCAAAAAACACAAACATTTTAATAATTTCACAAAATCTTATGATTTTCTTGTCAGACTACAAGATCTAAAGCCAAAATCTTATCAAAATGAAACTTTCACATTAAAATGGTAAACAACTGGCACAGAAAGAGGTTTAATTTTTAAAGAATAAAATAAAAAACAGGAACAAAGCTAATTTGTCTGGTGCAAATTTAAATAAACACTTTAACAACTATAGTAGGTCAAAATATTCAAACAATTATCAGGAACAAAAATTATAGTGCAAGTTCAAATGAAATAAACTTTAAATAAGTATAAATGTGCAAATAAAGAAACAGTTGTTTAGGAGCCAAATATGTTGTTCTGAATTGTAGTTCACTCTGTGTGTCTGTGGGTGTCGCTGTGTTGTTACCTGAGGGTCAGGTATAAAGGTAGCTGCCTGTTATTGGTTAGATGTTAACGGTTTGACCGCTGTGGCGCTAACTGCCAGCGTTATGGTTGTCGGATCAGTTAATGGAATAAATAAATATTTTAACTGCATCAGAAGAACATTGTCCGGTCCTTTTTCGATCAACACGCAACGGTAAAGTTTACAAAATGTGAGTTAGCGAAGCGCGTCGACCAGGTTACTCTTGGTCAATCATCTCAGTAGCTTGAAGCATTAGCCTTAGCTCCTTCAAGTTGCTTCTACAAATTACAATAAAATGTAAACAAGTGCTCTGCAGACAGGATAACTGTCCTCCACCAGTTGTGCCTCTGCATTCTTTAAAAAATATATAAATATGCCCAGACCTCAGATTTCGTCCCTTTGGTGGGTTGGTAAATGTCCTGCATGCATCACCACTTTCCACCATGCTAACGTTACGATGCCGATGTTACAAGCTACATATTCACGCGAGACACAGTCGAGAGTTGCTCGCAGACTTGAATGAGGCTGATATTACATATCCCGGTAATCGACTGCGATAATGAGACGAAGTCAAACATAAACGGTAATCGTTACCGCGTAAAATTTTTACAGCGCTTTACCGTAATAACGAAAACCGTTCCATCCCTAGTTGCTATGGCCCGCGCATGCCCGGATGTGTTCGCCGGCCTGACGACGGTTGCTCTCTGGCTCGAGGAGCGACTTGAAAGCGTAGCGTCACGGAGCCGACGGGGGGGGGAATTAAAGGAAACACGCCTGGACCATGTGAAGCAAACCTGCACATCCCAACAGATGCAAAAGCGGAAACGGGGCTCACTCTGCAGAGACCTTCTGCTTCTGGAAGTACGACAGACTTCTGTGAGGAATGTCGCTCCCTCGTTTAGCGTGAAACGCCCTTGGAGTTGAGGGGTATCAATAACACAGGGGACCTTTATTCCTCTTTTGTCTACATTTGCTGCAGAGAGGTGATGGTTATTGTGCCGGTCTGCGGGCCAGCTGGGACCCATCTCAGTTCACCCCCCCGCACGTGCACGTGCACACACACACACACATACTGAGGCTTGCTGTTCGCTGCTCGCTATCTTTCAACAACAAGCTGAGCAGAGACCAGACGGAAAGAGGTCCTATTTGTGCAGGAAGATAAATACACTTCTGCACCCAGTCCTGTCCCCCCCAGATTAGAGCAGCACAATAATGAGCAGGAGCGGCGGTGGAAGGTCAGAAGAAAGCAAGGCTAAAGGACGAAGGAACGGCCTGCTAACAAACACATGCCTTCGACACACGTCGCGCATGCAGGAGCATCGCAGTCGGCCGCGCATGACTTTATTTGTTATCTTCAGCGTTTTTCCTGTTCAGTTCATTCTTCCCATTTTTCCCTTTTCTCTTTTTTTTTTTTTTTCTTTTTTTTTTTTTAGTCCATTTTGCAATTTAACTATTCAAATGAGTGGGTTTTGAAGTGGCGCTGGTTCCCTCTGGGGAACAAAAAAGCTGCAGAAAAACACTGAGAGGACGCGGGAGCCGCTGTGCGTGGGTGTCTAGTTTCCATTCATGTCATGGTGGGTAGAGCTGGGCGATACTGGGAGTTTTGGTATGGATCCAATACCAAGTAAATACAGGGCCAGTATCGCCAATACCGATACCGATACTTTTCATATTAAACTTAATCTATCACAAACTTTTGTGATTTTTGTCTGGGATTATTTTGTTAAAGCCAAGAATAGAATTTCGTCAAACTTTATGTCTTCAACATTTTTGTGTAAATATTCCTTTTAGTTGGATTTCTGTTCATAATGTTTTTTTCTAACCCACCTTTTATATCAGTCATTCCCAAACTTCAGAATACCAAGGCCCAATTTGAAATGTGAAACATCTCTGTGGCCCACCGAAACCTTTAATCACAACTGTGATCAACATACAGGACTAGAAGCTACGTTCTGATATTAATGTAAGGGGTCAACAAATAAGGTGACACTTGTCATATTAAGATAAGATGACAGTAGAATAACACTTAACTGGTTTGTTTTGTTACTTCTTAATGTTTTTAAATCATGTCATGAATATTTTACAGTAATTAAAAACATATATAAAAAAAAAGATTGAGGATTAAAAAATATTTGTTTAATTTTAATGACCTCTCATGGCCCACCTGCAGTACCACGACGGCCCACCAGGGGGCCGCAGCCCACACTTTGGGAATCACTGTTTTATATTATATCTTTTAATACTTGTGTAATTTTGTTTGCACTGTGTGAACTTTCCTGTTGCTTTAACTCTAAAAATGTCCCGTCGTGGGATAAATAAAGGATTATCTAATGTTATTTTATCTTAGATAACATCTTTCAATGAAATACATGATATGTACTGGGTTATTTCAAGGTCTTAATTATATTTTATTGGGTTGGCTCCAGTGTCATATGACTTAAGTAACATGTACCGTATTTTCTGGACTATAAAGCGCACCTGAATATAAGCCGCACCCACTAAAATTTAAACAAAATATATATTTAGTCACATATAAGCTGCACCGGACTATAAGCCGTAAGTATTCAGGCTGAGAAATAAGATATTTACATTGAAAGATTTTGTACCATAAGTGTTTATTCACATACCTGAACTGATTGTTTCTGAACTGAACCTGTAACACGGCAGTAAAAGTTCTGATCAAACAAAACAGAAAAGTCATTGATGGTTTTATTCATTTTCCTCCTGCACACTAAAACCAAGTTGCTTTATTTTTCCTCCTCCTGTGCAATGAAATCCCCCCACACAAGTGGACCCCGTATTGGGATCCACTTGCACTCAGTGCCGGATCCGCTTTGGAGCCAGATCGCGGACCTGCTGGCTCCACGCTGCGTCCGGTCCACATCTGTGATTAAAACCTTACCTCTGCGGCGGGTCCACTCAGAACCCTGAAATCCACTGAAGAACCAACAAACTGACTGGACAAACTGATAAATCCAGGTGTGTCTGAGTAACTACAATGGTCAGACACACCTGGATTAATCACTTTGTCCAATAATAACAGGTATTGATGCTAAATGAATGTAGAGTAGCATAGCCAACATAGACTACTGAACAAAAACAGAATAGCCTTTAACTACTTGGTTTGTTTTTTAGTTTTTGCACTTCCTGCTAGAGCGCCCCCTGAGGACTGAAGAAAAATTCATAGAAAAGTCAAATCTCTGTATAAACCTCATGGTTTAAAGCGTGGGACAAAAGTAGCGTCTTATAGTCCGGAAAATACGTTACTTTGAAAGTTAATATGAGTTGATGCTGAAGATGACCACTCTTATCGATCTGGATACTCTCTGTTGGAAAGAAAAAGTAGAAAAGAGTATCGATCTTTTTACATGATTATCGTTTGATATCAATACCAGTGTTGGTATCGATATTTGGATCAATCCGCCCAGCTCTAATGGTGGGATGACAGCGAGGTTAAACGTGTCTAAATATCCACATTTGTACAGTAAATACGGAGGAATGCCTGCGTCGAGCTCTGCTTCTGTGAGTCAGCTGTGGCCCAATCTTTTATCAGCTCCTCCTCTCTGTTACATTTAATCAGACCGCTAGAATTAGCCGGTTTATCTCCCGCTCCGCTCTGAGCCCGTGTTTATGTTTTTCCTCTTTTCTTTCTCCCTGGCAAAATAAATTTCCGTCTCAGAGCAGGAGACCCGTGTCAAGGCAAACCCCGATCTTGTCCTGGTCCACTTCCAGACGCCGCTAACAAGCCATTCCTTTCTGTGTAAAGTCTTTTCATGTTAAGACACACATCAATCCACACCTACAGCATACCTGAGGAAACAAACCTTCTCTCAGGATATGCGCTGTGTGTGTGGGGCGAACATGGCCGGACACGTCTCTCTCTCTCGAAAGGCACCGGGAGGCGCCCGGCAGGAGTGCCGGCAGCCCACTTTCGGCAGGCTGCACACAAACACAGTTGCCCTTCCCATGGTCCTTTTGTTCCCCGTCGTTTTTTTGTTGGAGTTCCTGTCATGGACACTGTCAGCTTTCTACGGACGTTTATTACCGACAGTTCTGTTGCGGTTTCATCCAGGCGTTAAAACCTCACACCGGTTTCTGAGACTGGCCTTCTCGCAGCCAGCTGCTATAAGGGTGGGGGGGTGGGGGGTCGCAGCTCGCCAGTTAAGAATTACAGCAAATCTGCTTTAGAGAAACTCAGAATCACACGCGCACGGGAACTGGTAGGTAACCAGGCAGCAAAACATAAAAAAACTAGGGCTGGGCAAGTTAATGCGTTATTATCACATTAATGCATTAATTTATTAAAGCCGACATTTATTTTATCGTGCGTTAACGCATGTTGCTCACATGCTTTTGTTTTGAAAAGTCTGTTTCTGGCTGCTGCGGAACCGGAAGAACTGACGGAAAAACATAAGGAAAAGCTAAAACAGACATGGAGAACGGTAAAAATCTGTGAACTTTACAGTTCAGGTAGCAACTCAGGTAGCAATATTAACAATTCTGTATAAAAAAAAAAAATTCTGGACTGCAACAAAACTTTTGCGTCATTCCTCCATGTTCCATCAGATCTGCTCCATGTGTTCACTGTCCTGCTGTTCTCTAGCTGGTTACTGCAGTGCGGCTCCATCTAGTGGCACAGATGTGTAATGACAACAGAAAGTCCAGTCCTCCATTATAAAACTAATTCAGTCCTGTGGCCCATTTTTTAATTTCGTATTTTTGATCCAAGTCTAAAATTGAAATATAAAAAACAGGCTTTTTTTTTGTGTTAGATTAAAAAACGAAAAACGTAACAAAATGTCAATTTTTAATTTTTTTAAATTTTTGATTGACAATTGAAAATGGAAAGAACAAATGATACACTGATTGGTAAAGTTACTGAACTTTAACATGGACATTTTCATTTTAAAGTTCTCCCAGACGGAGGATTCAACAGAAACAAGGTTATTTGTAACAACTGACAAGTTGAACTCCCCGTTAAAAGTTTCTGCTGTTACCTCAGAAATTACCTGTTTTAATGTTCTGATTGTGCTGAGACACAATCATTTTGTTGGATTTTGTTTGTAGATTTTTTTTTTTTTTAATCTTTTATAAAACCAGGATGACATTAATGCCCTGGCAGTGGCAATAAGCTTTATTTTATTTTATATTTTTTAAGATGAGATTTACTCTAAATATGTGTTACTGACAAGTGCTGATGTTAAAAGTGTTTGAACAACAAATGTTATGGCACTTTAGTTCATATGGCAGCAGAACATTTAAATAAAAGTGCTTTTTACACTACTTTTGAATTCATTATTTGATTTTGCGTATACAATGCAATTAATCGTGATTAATCAGGGAAATAATGCGATTAATCGCGATTAAAATTTTGAATCGTTGCCCAGCCCTAAAAAAAACACAAGGTTTTCTTTCCTTATGAAGCCTCCTGGATTCAAGCAACTTTATTCAGAAAAATGCAGTTTGAAAAGAGTCACTTTGCATGTTTTCAAGTAAGCAAAGCTCTTTTCAAGCAACGTTAATAAGCTTTTTGGCTAACCCTAACCCTATCCCTAACCCGGGGCTCATATGGAGCGAATATCTCCTTCAGTGTCGTGTTACTTCCTGCGTATCTACCAGACACCTTCGGCGTGCGGATGTTGCAACGAGGTTGCACCCACACCTGTTGATGGAAAACTAACAAGCAGGTTGCGTCCAAACAAGGTGATAAATCAGCTCTCTCCGAACGAGGCTTTTATGCAATTTTGAAACAAAGCGCCACCGAACAGACACGTGGGACGGTTGGCGCGCACACGCCGGTGTTATGTAAGTCAACCCTCCTCTGAATATTTGGAAACCACGCGGAGGAGAATTCATAATAAGCTGCAGTAATTCCGCCATCAACCTTGGCAGCATTTGTTCGTATTTTTCCGGCTAAAACTTATTCCTGGAACGCCACTGATTCCTAAAATACCAAAAAAATTAATAAAAAGCATTGATTTGGTCCATGCAATTTTGCTGAATGTGTTGCAGGTCTCATCTGCTGAAGATGGTGAACATAATAAAAAATGCTAATTATGATAAGAGTTATAAGAGAAATACAGAAAAAGGAGAAAACATTTTTTTATGTAACCCATATATTGAACATCCTGAACTGTGTTTTCCTCCACTGCCAGACAGATGCAGAAGGAAACGCGTTGCCTGCCAGCTTCACCCTCCCTCCTTGGACTGAGCCGCAGCAGATTACTTCCAAAAACATGCCAAAACAATGTTCGCCTTGACTTTTATATGTGTGATCTTGACGCTCCAGAGAACAAGCCTTGGGTTAAAGACAATTACGCTCTTCATAAAACGCATCCGCTCCATCTGAATCTGAATCTGAATCTGAATCCGTCTGCGGAGACGACAAATACCAGAATCAGGCAGAAAAAAGTGATTTTTTTCATACCACATATGATATCGGAGCGAGCCGAGCGAGTTAAACGGGTTTCAGATCGCTGAAAAGTGAGCTAATGAGTTACGCATTGATCCAGAGTGGGATTACCCGGGTTAATCACTCCTGTAGACACAGCCAAGCACGGGTAAAACAAGTCCTCAATATCAATTATTGTTTTAATTCCTCCTAAATACTAATCAGCCTTGTCTGAACGGCATCCATCATTCAAACCTGGGACGTATCCACCCCAGAAACCGCGGGACGTTTGCCCGGGAACGTCAGCGACCGCGCATGAACCGGCCTCGCGCTTAAACCTCTTGTTCCTCTGTTGTAAATGAGCTTTTGTTTGACTCTAATTCCCGGCTAAACCCCGACACAAGTTGTGAGTTTAAGGGGTTAATTTCGTTGGCAACCTTTTCTGCAGTGCACAGGCAAAATAAAAAAAAAAAAAGAAGAAAAAAAAGTTTTAAATATTTAATTACATGCACTGGCTGCAGCCTGTGAACGGAGAGTGTTGCAGCCCAAGATAGCTGCACATTACTGAATGATTCAAAAGGCTGAGTAAAGTCTAACTGCCTTCACATACTGCAGGGAGGCACATGTTCGCACGAAAAATAGAGATATCAGGCGCCAAAAACAGGAACATGTCTTGTGTTTGAGGCTTGTCACACACTGGAGTTTTTCTGTTTTTCGTGGCATCACCGCAGAGTAGGGATGGAACGGTTACCGGTATTACGGTAAAGCACGGTAAAATTTTACGCGATAACGATTACCGTTTATGTTTGACTTCATCTCATTATCGCGGTCGATTACCAGGATGTGTAATATCAGCCTCATTCAAGTCTGCGAGCGACTCGCGACTGTGTCTCGCGTGAATATGTAGCTTGTAACATCGGCATCGTAACATTAGCATGGCGCAAAATGGTGATAGCACGCAGGACATTTACCAACCCACTAAGGGGACAAAATCTGAGCTCTAGGCATATTTATATGTTTTTTTAAGAATGCAGAGGGACAACTGGTGGAGGACAGTTATCCTGTCTGCAGAGCACTTGTTTACATTTTATTGTAATTTGTAGAAGCAACTTGAAGGAGCTAAGGCTAATGCTTCAAGCTACTGAGATGATTGACCAAGAGTAACCTGGTCAACGTGCTTCGCTAACTCGCATTTTGTGGCTCCAGACCAGGGCTCACTGGCTTACGCACACACATACACATGTACACACACACACACTTCCCCCCCCCTGCCCAACTGCCTCCGCTGGCTCCTGGATGTTTTTACCCCCCCACGCTTGACGGACTGGGCACTCAGCGAGCGCACAGACTGTTTAGCTGGACACTCCCCCTCCCCCCACCTCTTTCCTGACCCATATGATGTCTTCGTAATAAGTTTGTTATGCTTGTGCTGAGGTTTTTTTTGTGAATCCCACAACATGTGCCTCTGATCAAGGACATGTGGTGTGAGACACCTCTTTTTTATCCTCCCCCCCCCCCCCCATCCCCTATGTGATCATATTTTCTTCTGCTAAAAGTGCCCTGGCCGGAGGGTGGTGTACTTGGGCATGTGCTTAAGTGTACTACTCTCTGACACGGTAGAAGCGCTCTTATAGCGCTGACCCAAGCACCGTTGACTCCTGTCCATATGTTGTTGTTGTTGTTTCTGTATGTTTCTCTTGGACGGTGTACTGGGAAGACAAATTTCACTGTGTTGGGACGCTGGCTCAGTGACAATAATAATCTGATTCTGATTCTGATTCTGATTCTGATTTGTAAACGTTACCGTTGCGTGTTGATCGAAAAATGACCGGAACGATGTTCTTCTGATGCAGTTAAAATATTAATTTATTCCATTAACTGATCCGACAACCATAACGCCGGCAGTTAGCGCACCACAGCGGTCAAAAACCTTTTGCCCTTCTGGGTCCAACACCTAATCAATAACAGGCAGCTACCTTTATACCTGACCCTCAGGTAACAACACAGCGACGCCCACAGACACACAGAGTGAACTACAATTCAGAACAACATATTTGGCTCCTAAACAACTGTTTCTTTATTTACACATTTATACTTATTCAAGGTTCAGCTTAAAGTCAAAAGTTTATTTCATTTGAACTTGCACTATAATTTTTGTTCCTGATAATTGTTTGCATATTTTGACCTACTCTTTTTGTTAAAGTGTTTATTTAAATTTGCACCAGACAAATTAGCTTTGTTCCTGTTATTTACTTTGTTCATTTAAAATAAAACCTCTTTCTGTGCCACTTGTTTCTCCATTTAATGTGAAAGTTTCATTTTGATAAGATTTTGGCTTCTGATGTTTTAGTATGACAAGAAAATCATAAGAATTATTTAAATGTATGTGTTTTTTGGACATTTGTACAGCAAGTAATATCGCGATAATATCGCAAACTGTGATAATTTGGTCACGATAATCGAGATATCAAATTTTCCATATCGTTACATCCCTATCGCAGAGATTATTTTATATATAAGTGCTGTTTAATACTGTCCCATCAGAAGGATCAGTCTTATTTAAAAGCGACTGATTCCTTCAGCACACCAGCAGACGTGTCCTGCATGTCCCGCCGCCTCTTCTCACCCCAAACGCGACTGTCTTCTCCCAGGAGACACCATTACAGTAAGCCCAGTCCAAAAAAAACACATGCGCCTGCAGCACCGACAGCACACGTCCACTGTTACACCGTCAACTTGGCTCCTTTCAGCGGACCAACTGAGGTCCAAATGGCGGCGGCTCCCACAGTTGTTGTCTTCCGGACTGTGCGGTGACTGTGGGGGCTTTTTGAGCGTTTTTGACACAGTTCCAGCTGCAGGGGCCGCCAGTCCCAACAACTGCTGGGACATTCCTAACGGACTCATCCCCCTTTCAGCTCTTCAGAGTTTCCCCTCCTGCCTCCTGATCCTGATCATATACTGCCTCATTGTGGTGAAGTCGACATTCTTCAGTGGCTTTTTTTTTAAGAGTTCAGGAAGCAGAGACGACGTCTGTCTCATCCTGTCCAGGCAGGTCCTTCTGACTCCTGCCGGATCAAATATCCAATGTTTTGAGCTGCATTTTGCGTGTCTCTGTGTTTCATCTAAAGTTAAAAGGTGAGTTTGTCACAAATAAACACAACACATGTGATTTATAAACTGTTTTACAGGAACGGCGGCTCATAGAAACTAACCAGTAATATTACTTTAATATTTGATTATATAACACACTCCAAATTGTTCTGTTCCTGCCAAGATTTGAAATCTTAGATCTGGAAATATAAGATTATTTATCTCATTTTTAATATAACCTACCTTCTGAACCTGTGGTACAGTCTTACACTTGTCACGCACAGGTTTTTTTTCATGCCTTAATTTGAGTTCCAGCTTTCAACTTGCTCTTTCACGACAAACGTCTCATTTCAAGTAAGCGCATAAACCGAGCCCGTTAACGTTCCGAAACATCCGCTTTGATCTATCAGGTTATTTTCTGTGTCTTTGTTTCCAGTTATTTGATCCAAAATGTAACTTTTTTCACTTCTTTCGAAGTCTTGAATAGGGCTGTAGCGATACACTAATCTCGCGATTCGATACACGATATTCAGCTCATGATACAATATATATCGATATTCATCTTACAATACATTTACATCCTTTTCCTAAGATTTTAAAGGGACAAAGTGATTTTGGTGACAATGAAAGATGTGTGTAGAAAAACAGTTTCATTTATTTAAACAGTGCAAATTATTGCTTGCAAGCTTTTAAAGGTGGGACACGGGGGTTTTGAAAGAAGTTTAGAATATTGATACCTTCACCCTTCACAATCCCACAAAAAAAGTCTGTTATAAGATTAAATTGCATATACATACTAGATGGTTTTGCTAGACAATGACAGCAGAATTAGGGATGCACGATAACTGTTTTTTAAAACCAATACCGATAACTTTCAGCTCCTAAAGGCCGATACCGATAACACACACATATACCTAAGATCATTACATCAATACTATGAACAAAACCAAAAACAGTTGTGACTATTTTAATGAACAGATATTTATTTTTCCAATGAAAAACTATTGACAAGCCTCTTAAAGATTTTTGTAAAGCTATCAAACAAACCTATTTGATATCTCACATCAACTTAAATAAGGTTCATTACTGACTGATATAAAAAATAAAGGCTCCTTGAACTGATGGAAATACATGCATCAGAATTACTAACTGAAAAAATTAATTCCTCAATGACAATAAAAAATAATGCACAGGTCATAATGTACTGACACAAGTTAGACTAGTCTGTGTAAATAAACTGAAAAAGTGCACTCCATAGTAACAAAGAAATTATGTTTAAAGGATTTTGGCTTGTGGTTCCATTCAAATGAATGCCTTTAATTAAAGTAAATGAGCTTCAGTAGTTTTTTTTCAATCTCATGGAAGCGTTAGATGAGAGAGATGATGGCGAGGAGCGGAGAGTAGAGGGTTGCTGCTGGCTTACTCACGTTAGCTCACGTTAGCTCATGTTAGCTCACGTTAGCATGATTTCAAAACTCCATGGAAGCAATGGTTATGTTTCAGGTGGCTGATCAGGTTTGACGTATTAAAGCTTGTGCTATTTTTCCCTCCTTTATTTGGAGCATTTGTAACAAATAACCAGCGAACTATTTTCTTCTGAAACTTGAACGAAGTTCCATATAATCGTCGCCATGTTTGTTTGTTTTTATCAGCGCATTGTGCCGCAACGCTGCATTCAAGGTGTAACGTAAATTCCTCAGTTCCCTCGTTTGCTAATAGTTCTTTCGGCCTTATCTATTTTTCTATTTTGTATTTGTAACATGCAGGAAAATACTACAAATATCAATTAAAGTCAGCAACTACCAAAATGATTACCGAGTTAATGAGTTGTTTTCTGGCATGAGGGGGGTATTCTTGATTTTCCTGATTGAGAAATCGTTTTTCTGATTATGCCGACATCACTTGAACATAACATTCACTGCCGATTATTCAAGGCTCAGAGGGAGCGAGGCACTGCTGTGTTGACAAAAATATAAATGTTATCGGGGCTATTCGTCATAATATCGGACTTATCGGGATGACGTCATAATTTCCTGTTATCAGCCCGATAGTTATCAGGTCGATAATTATCGTGCACCCCTAGCACTAACCATGAATGTAAATGCAGACACACAAAAAAAAATGAATATCGATACCTGCGGCTGAAAAATTGATATTCTCTGGGAAAATAAAATATCGATATATATCGCAGAATCGATAAAATCGCTCAGCTCTAGTCTTGAACACCTATTAGAAAAAAAAAAACGAGATGTCTTGGACAGACAATTTGACGAGCACCGAGTCATTTTCACCCTCACTTCAGAGTTTATTTCCTGTATTTCACTCAACAGCAGGACTGCTCTTCACTTATGCGACAGAAAGCGTCTTCTTCATCCAGACAGAATGAATTCGGCACGGAGTCACGAATGATTAGCGTGACACGAGACAAACGGCGAACTGGTCACAAAAAAAACCCCAAAAAGATTCAAATGTACATAGCTTTGCTGCTCCAGAGGATATGAATTCAAGGAAGAGATTACTGGAGATGATTTGTTTTGCGATTTAGGTACCAACTGTTAAGATAATCTGCGTGTATTTTAAACAACTATAGGCCAATATCTAATTTGTCAGTATTGGTTAAAATTCTTGAATCTCTTGTGAGTGCTCAGCTAAAGGAGTTTTTATACACCAATGTGTATATTTAATGATATTTTATCAACATATCAATCAGGTTTTAGAAAAAAGCATAGCACTATTACGGCTGCACTGAAGGTGGTAAATGACATTTCTGTAGGTCTTGATAAGAAGCAACATTGTGCAGCACTTTTTCTTGACTTGTCCAAAGCTTTCGACACAGTCGACCATGATGTTTTAAAACTTTGACTTCTGAACTCAGGTCTCTCAGAAGAAGCAGTTTCTTGGTTTGCAAACTATCTTAGTAATCGGTCTCAGTGCATTAGGTATGATGGATCTATTCTCAGATGTTTTATCGATCCACAAAGGTGTACCACAAGGCTCTGTGTTAGGTCCACTCTTGTTCACTATTTATGTGAATAATCTGGGTCTAAATGTGTCAAGTGCTATTTTCCATTTCTATGCTGTTGACACTGTTTTATACTGCTGTGCAGCATCTCTTGCACTGGCTGTTGAGCACTTGCAAAATGCTTTTGTGGTTGTTCAGGATAAACTGCATGAGCTGAAAGTGGTTTTAAATGCAGATAAGATGAAGCTTATGTTATTTACCACCTCAAAAGCTAGGTTACAAAATGTACCTGTGGTGGTCACTGTTGATGGTAACGAGATAGAAGTTGTTAACTCGTACAAGTACCTGGGTATCTTGATTGATGATTCTCTAAATTTTAAACCTAATGTGCTGAATCTGGTGAAGAAACTGAGGCTAAAACTGGGTTTTTATTTTCGGAATAAGTTGTGTTTTTCTTTTTATGCAAAAAAGCGTCTAGTTGCTGCAACTTTTTTACCCATGTTAGATTATGGTGATCTCTTGTACATGCATGCCTCTGCTCAGTGTCTCCATGTGGTTGATACAGCCTACCATGCGTCTCTAAGGTTCATTACCAGTTATAAATCACTGACTGATCACTGTGAGTTGTACTCTCGGGTAGGATGGCCCCGCCCCCCGGTGACCCGTAGGCGTATACATTGGTATACCTTTATATATAAGGCAGTTCTTGGTCTCCTTCCATATTACCTGTGTGTTTACATCACACAAAAAAACACCGGGCAGTATTCACGGCGTTCCCAGGACTTTTTTATGCTCTCTGTCCCAAATGCTCAGACTGAAATTGGAAAAAGAGCTTTTGGGTATTCAGCACCCTCAGCCTGGAATTTGTTGCAGAACAAGTTAAAACTGAAGGAGCTCGTGTCGCTAAATGTTTTTAAATCTAAGATGAAGGACTTGGAAGCAGTTTCCATGGGATGTCGCTGTTTTTAGCTTGATGTTTGTATAAATGACTCCCTTTTACAGATAGTTTTTTTTCATGCAAATTTTAGTGCTTGTAAATTGTACTTTGTTTCCTTGTATGTCTTTGTCTGCACCTTTGTGTTTTTCTGCTACTGCCCATCTTGGCCAGGTCTCCCTTGAAAAAGAGATTCTTAATCTCAACGAGACTAACCTGGTTAAATAAAGGTTAAAATTAATTTATTAACGCCGACATTTATTTTATCGTGCATTTATGCTTTTGTTTTGAAAAGTCTGTTTCTGGTTGCTGGGTAACTGGAAGACAATTGGCAGGTAAACGTGCAGAAAAGCTAAAACAGACATGGAGAACGGTAAAAATCCGTGAACTTTACAGTTCAGGTAGCAACTCAGGTAGCAATATTAACAATTCTGTCTGAAAAAAATATAGTTCTGGACTGCAACAAAACTTTTGCGTCATTCCTCCATGTTCCATCAGATCTGCTCCATGTGTTCACTGTCCTGCTGTTCTCTAGCTGGTTACTGCAGTGCGGCTCCATCTAGTGGCACAGATGTGTAATGACAACAGAAAGTCCAGTCTTCAATTATAAAACAAATTCAGTTCTGTGGCCTGTTTTTTAATTTCGTATTTTTGATCCAAGTCTAAAATTGAAATATTTAAAACAGGCATTTTTTTGTTTTTTTTGTGTTAGATTAAAATCGAAAAACGTAATAAAATGTCACTTTTTAATTTTCTTTATTTTTGATTGACAATCAAAAATGAAAAGAATGAATGATACACAGATTGGTAAAGTTACTGAACTTTAACATGGACATTTTCATTTTAAAGTTCTCCCAGACGGAGGATTCAACAGAAACAAGGTTATTTGTAACAACTGACAAGTTGAACTCCCCGTTAAAAGTTTCTGCTGTTACCTCAGAAATTACCTGTTTTAATGTTCTGATTGTGCTGAGACACAATCATTTTGTTGGATTTTTTGTAGACTTTTTTTTTTTATTTTTTTATAAAAACAGGATGACATTAATGCCCTGGCAGTGGCAATAAGCTTTATTTTATTTTACATTTTTTTAAGATGAGATTTACACTAAATATGTGTTACTGACAAGTGCTGATGTTAAAAGTGTTTGAACAACAAATGTTTTGACACTTTAGTTCATATGGCAGCAGAACATTTAAATAAAAGTGCATTTTACACTACTTTTGAATTCATTATTTGATTTTGCGTATACAATGCGATTCATCGCGATTAATCAGAGAAATAATGCGATTAATCGCGATTAAAAATTTTAATTGTTGCCCAGCCCTAATTTATTCCTATTGATTTTGAAAAGAGGCGCACAATCTTTGTGACTGCTGGCATCGTCATGTATGAGCTAAGCTAACGGGGATATCCTTGATTATTGATACTATACAGAGGCCTTAAATGCATCTCCATTTCCATGTCTCCTGATTGACCATTTTGCATGTTGCAACTCCTTTCAAATCCAGGTTTCTCCAAACAAACAGCTGGTTAAAAAGTCTCACTCAAACAGCTGCCAGTTAAGAGGAGCCAAATGATTAGTTTCACATAAAATGTTAAATTCTTGACCTGCGCTGTCCTGCAAGTCCTGTTGACCTCTAACAGATGATGGTGGATGGTGATCTATTCCAGTGTTTTTTAAGCACTGTGCCACGGCACACTGGTGTGCCGCGAGATATTGTCAGGTGTGCCGTGGGAAATCATCCAATTTGTGTGCCTGTGCGGTCTCGTGCCTGGCATCATGTAATAATGTAGTACTTGTAATCGTGTAGTACTCTTCCATACCAGTAGGTGTCAGCAGCAGCCGGTAGCTGATTGATTTGTGCTTGGAGACAAGCGAATTAGTGACGCATGCAGCGACAGGTGGCATTGACGTTGGCATCGACGGGTGGCATTGACGGTGGCGTTGTGGATAGCAGGCCGACAGTGAAAGTGATGGATACGTTGTTGAAGAGGAAAATGCTGACTCTGAACTGGACCCTGGACTAAATCCAGACCCAGATGAAGGCCCTGGTATGAGTGGAGGTCAAAAGAAAGCAAAGACAGTGACATCCAGCAAAGTTTCTGGTGCGAGGCAATACAACGAAAGCTATCTTTCATTAACTCCACCAAGGAGGTTATGTTTGTTTATGTCTGTCTGTCCGTCTGTGTTCAAGATAACTCAAAAAGTTATGGATGGATTTTGATGAAATTTTCAGGAGTTGTCGGAAATGTGAAAAGGAAGAACTGATTTCATTTTGGGTGTGATCCAGAAGAAATCCTGGATTCTGGATCACATTCAAATTTTCAATAACATTTGGTCAATGGGGGAAAAGAATTTGTTTCTTAATATCTCCGTTAATTATTGCACAAAACTCATGAAATTTGACTCAGGGATTGACAATGGGAACCTTTAACAAATTTCAAAGGCTGATCCGGATCTGATCCAGAAATGATTTTATTGCAATCTGTAAATTGCTACATGGGGGAACCGTTGCCCTTGGTGGAGGTCTGCGCTCTCCAAGTGCTTTTCTAGTTTGGATTTACTTTTAGCGGAGATGCAACGGCACCGACTCCGTTGTGCTTGGTATGTGGTGATTCCTATTCTAGACGTTATAATATAATGTCATTCTTCAATGTAAAAAAAAGCTTATATTAACAATATAACACTTATAGTCGGTTTTCACGCCGCGTCATCAGCGCATCATCCAACCGGAAGTCGCCATCTTGGAGGCACGCGGCAACGTAAACAAAGCGCACACGCTGGAGTAAATCGGACGTCTTCATTGAAAATGGTAGATTATTGACGTGTTTTCGGCTGTACCAACCGGACAGACCGCGAGAGACACTTAGAGTTTTATAGACTTCCAAAGGTTATTAAAAATCAGGGAGAACAATGGCAGAAGTTGTCAGAGGAAAGGAGGCGCTTGTGGTCAGCAAAGCTAAACCAAGACCTGCGTGGCAAAAATCTGGACAACATCCGAATTTGTTCGGCCCATTTCATGTCAGGTAAGTTAAGTGAAATGTTGTTAGCTCTTAATTTCACACATGGACAATTATCAAGAAAAAAAGCTCTTAATTTCTAGTCTAATGATGATATCAAGCTACCACCTAGCTACACTAGCAACACAGTTCTTAAAATGTAGCGCTACAATGTGCTATATTTCTCATTGTATTCCAGGTAAAAGGTCTGACCTTTATCAAAAGGATGACCCAGATTGGGTCCATCTGTTGGAATGACGGGTAGAAACCAGGTAGTTTATGATGTCGGGGTCTGCAATCGAAGGGAGGCTCTCCGGCTCGTCATTGCTCCAAGACGAGGGAGCTAACTCGTACGGATCGGCGACACCGACAAACTGTAACTTTTCAGAATATCGTTCCCTTTCCCGTGGACCAAGTCCTTCTCTGGATGTTTTTGCGTCTGTGACGCCTTTTGAAGAGCTTTTCTGTGGTTTATCCATCCTTTATCCACGGTCGTCAGCATTGATCCAGCGGTGTGTTTACATCCGAGTACCTCCAAGATGGCCGCGCATCCGGGTCACTGACCAAAACGTGACGTAGGTGAAAACCCTCTATTCAACTATCTATTCAACTGAATCAGGTGTCACACTGATCCGTGAAATGTGGCTGCAGGTTTTTGTTCCAACCCTGCAGCAGCACAGCTGACTGGTTTTAGTCAATCAGCTAGTTCCATCCATCCATCCATTTTCTATACCCGTTTCATCCATGAAGGGTCACGGGGATCTGCTGGAGCCTATCCCAGCTGTCTACGGTCGAACCAGGAACCTTTTAGCTGTGAGGAAACAGTGCTAACCATTAAGCCACCGTGCTGCCCAATCAGCTAGTTGTCTCCACTAAACTGGTTCAGTTGATTGAATGAAACAAGTCAGCTGTGTTTCTGCATGGCTGGAACAAAAACCTGCAGCCACACGGCCCTTTTACGGATCAGTTTGGCACCCTTAATCTAAGACATGCAGGATGACGGCCCTTGAGAACTGGCGGTGCACTGTAAAAAAAAAATCGTTAAAAAACGGGAATTTTCCGGAAGGTGGGGCACCAGAAAAATACAGCAAAATGAAAGAAGATTACTTTTTCATAAAAATACAGTTTTTTCCATAATTAAAATACAGTTTGTAGTTGTAATTTTAACAAGATTTTGCCTTATTTTCAAGTTGTTTTTAACATTTAATTAGAAACATTTTTACATTATAAAACAATTAAATTACCTAGAAATATGGTAAGTAAATGCTGTATTAAGAATAATGATGCTTAAATTTACAGAAATGTGCTGTTATTAATTGGTTTCAATGACATTATTTTATGTAAAGAAGTTGTATAAAAATTTGTGTTTGATGTAATATAACAGTATATGACACAAAAAAAATGTGATTCATCTTTCAAAACATGTCAAAAACTGTTGAAAAACTAGATATTGGGTTTAAAACTGCTGGCAGCCATGGCACTAGCAAAAGGAATATTTTATCAACTTCCTGTTTTTGCACAGCACAAGTTTTGTTTTACACACTTTATTAAACAAACTCACGGGTACTCATTTGAACACAGACAGACTTAACTCAGGGTGACACAAATGAACATGTTAAATGTAAGGGCTCTGAATCAACAGGGGGTCAAACCAGCAACAGACTTTACATGGCAGCATTAAATCAAATAGCTAACAAATAAACACAGATAAGCACCTAAACAACCAGGGCTGCAAAGGATGCTGGGAAACGACCCAAAAGGACCTGCCAGATCACTAGCAGCATATCTATCAGAGAAATGCTTTATTGAAAGCATTTAACCTTTGTGTCGTGTTCGTTTCTCCACCCTTACTTTAGTGTTCCTGGTCAAATTTGACCGGCCTGTTTTAACTGCTCCTACATTAACAGAAAAACCACTGATTAACACCAAATTTTATTTAACTCCTTTTTAAGCTGTAAACAATGTCTCAGACCACTGGTTTATATGAATAACTGCTGTGAATATACATAAAATAGACACAGAAAAAGTCAACTGTATTCCAAAATTATCATTTATTGTAAAAAGAAAGCAACAAAAATCAAAACAGTGACCAAATTCACACATCAACATGAGCCTATCATTTTTTATGTGTGTGTGTGTGTATGTATGTGTGTGTGTGGGTGTGTGTGTGGGGGGGGGTGCGGCTGTGTCTTCACATGTGTCTTCACACACAGGAGTGGCATCCTAACAATATTTTCTACTCTTGCTCTTCCTCCTCTTTCCTGGGTGGATGAATACCAGAGCAAATTGCCATCCGTGGACTAGAATATCACGAGACAGCTCCCACCGCTACACCGGGCTGTGGGCTTGAACGTGAATGTTCAGTACCGGACAGCTCCCACCACTACTACTACTGAACATTCACATTCACTACCGAACATTCACGTTCAGTACCGGACAGCTCCCAAAAACCAGAGTAGTGGTGGGAGCTGTCCGATGCTGAATGTGAATGTTCAGCACCGGACAGCTCCCACCACTACTCCGGACTTTGGGATCTGTCCGGTACTGAACATTCACGTTCAGCACTAGACAGCTCCCACAGCCCAGAGAAGTGCTTGGAGCTGCCCGGTGCTGAACATTTACACTCAGCACTGGACAGCTCCCACAGCCCGGAGAAGTGGTGGGAGCTGTTCGGTGCTGAACATTCACATTTAGCACTGGACAGCTCCCACAGCCCGGAGAAGTGGTGGGAGCTGTCCGGCGCTGAACATTCACATTCAGCACTGGACAGCCCCCGCAGCCCAGAGAAGTGGTGGGAGCTGTCTGGTCAGCACCGGACAGCTCCCAAAGTCCGGAGCAGCATTCACGCATTCACGGTGTAGCGGTGGGAGCTGTCTCGTGATATTCCAGTCCAAGGATGGCAATTTGCTCTGGTATTCATCCACCCAGGAGCCTATCATTTGTATGTGTGTATGTGTGTGGGTGGGGGGTGGGGGTGGGGGCATGTGCCTTCACACACAGGAGCGGCATCCTAACAATATTTTCTATTCTTGCTCTGCCTCCTCTTTCCTGGGTGGATGAATACCAGAGTAAATTGCCATCCTTGGACTGGAATATCACAAGTGCCTCTTCCTCAGGTGTGTCTTCCTCTGGAGCCTCTTCCTCACCATCTGTTGACTGGTCAGTCTCACAATGGTCTGGATCAAAATCAGGATCAATGTTGTCTTCTATTTCTGAGACATCCTCCTCTATTTCTGGTTGAACTTCAATCCCCTGTTCATCAGGTTGAAATAAAAGGTCCAGAGCTTCTCTGACAAGAAATCATCTGATCGGGCGCCTCGTCAATGTGTTCATAGTAAAATGAGGGCAATGCACACAAAAAAACTATATATAAGGGGTCTCTGAGAAGATATGATACATTTTGTATCGGAAAGTGTGGTTCACGTGGGGGGATGGGCACATAAGCCTGGGAAAGAGACGGTTCTCCTAATAAACACCTAGTTGTTGATTTTGAAATGTGGAACAAGTATTAGTGTCATACATTTAGTTTGGAAAGTGTGGTTCATGTGGGGGGATGGGCACATAAGCACAGGAATGAGGTGGGAAGAGGAGACACCTATTGTTCTGTCTGAAAGGGGTTCACGTGGGGTGGGGTGGTGTGTGTGTGTATGTGTATGGTGGTGTATTTGTGGTTGTGTACAATCTGATGGATGAACACAATCTAGGGTCACCCATTAATTTCCTATGGTGGTCATTTTTGACCGGGAACACCACAGGTGTTACAAAGTTGAATAAACTACTCAAAATTCAGAGAAAATGGTGATCAGCAATTATATATGTTCAAATGGCTAGTGTGGAGGATATCATAAGGCCCTGAGACAATCAAATGTAAAACACAATATTTATGATTGATGGAAGTAGGAAATCGGTCAGATTTGACCCGAACACGACAGAAAGGTTAATTGCAGCTCCCTTGGTAGAGCTGATGCTCCATAAGCAGAGGCAGCAGCTCTTTAATAATTAATAATTTAATAATAATATCTTTATTATTCACCCTCTCAAGCTTTCCCCTTTCCCTATGTCTCTGTAGATGTTCTTTCAAAATAAATATCATTAATAATCATTTATTAATATAATGTTAATAAATGTTATCATCTAGAAATGAGAGTAATTGTAGTTATTTTCAATGAAAATATTAGTCAGTTAACAAAGAAATTATTGTAAAATTACAAATTTTTACTATTATTTCCTCAGTAATTTTAAATGATTTTTTCCTTTTATCGTTAGAGTTTTAAAGTTGATTTTTACAGTTTATTCCCTTAGATAACAGACAAATATTTGTGAAATTATGATATATTTGTGAACCTATTTTAACAATAAATATATGTATTTCAAATGGGGTTTTTTGTAAAAGAACAGAAATATTGTGTTTTCACAGTTACAGTGATTTAATGTTGTTTTACATTTGACATGTAAAATCAAAGTCTATTTTTGTAAATTAAATGGTAAATTAAAAATCTGTAAAATAGACAGTAAAATTCTGTTATATTAATTTTTTTTTTTTTTACAGTGTAGGACGCCCTTGAGTTAGAGGCATATCTGCTGAGGCTGCGAAGCCTGTAACTTCGCGTCACGTACAATACTTTTACTGTCATTTTTTGATTCTTGCCCATCCTCCGGGACGGTAATCCAGATTATCTCCACGCAGACGCTTCCCGTTCTTGGAATTCCTTCGGCTCAGCCTGAAACTTTTGGAGCAAATGAAAAGAGGTTCGAGCGATTAATCGTGTTTAAATCTCATCTGAATATTACCGACAAAATTTCAGCCTTGCCTAACTTCTGACCAAGTCTTCCTTCAAATGCGCTTTGAAGGGATTATTGTGGAGCCTCGCGATCTCGGCGGTGACGCCGTCGCGGCCGGACGCGTCCATCAGAGGTCTAAAGGGGTGGAATGGCGAGACAAGCTGCTTACGTTTTTTTGCGATGACCTTTTTATATTGTTTGCATGCCATTAGGCGCATGCCTTCCCTGTAACACCAGAAAGAATAATCTCTCAACCTCAAACCCACAGATCAGGATACTGCGACGCCAATGAAAGTTACTCAACACACAACACTGATCCTGAGGAGTTTTTGTTGGATAGAAAGACTCCTTCCATGCAAACCGAACACTTCTCCTATTTGCAGCTGTTAAAGATAATCTAAGGCTCAGTGTATTTAGTTTTCCTGTTAAACCACACGTGTAAAACCGACCACGAGGAAAAAGCAGAGAGAGTCGAGCGTTTGACGCTCGTCGGGTTACTCTTATGATCCGCTCGTCTGCCGGCGCGGATCTGCAAACACGGTTGAAAAGTCACACGCGGGAAAATATCAAAGGCGCATTTGAAAAACCTCCCAGAAGAAACGTTTGTTCCTGGAGAGACGCCGCCGCGCCAACAAATTCATCTCCAGCAAACATTTTTAAGCCAACAACGGTATTTTTTTTTTGTACGAAAGCCTGGAAGTGTATCAAGGCGGTACGGAGACGGTGTGTTTTTGGTTACTGGACCACAATTGATGGAATTTAAGTCTAATTAAGAGAATATGATCAGAAATGGAGGACTTTTCTTTTTAATTTGAAGAAACAACTATGAGACCTGGGCTGGCGTAAAAGCTTTAAATAAATGCTCAGGAGACTGAAGTCGAAGAGGAAACGTTATTCAAATTCCGCACTGATGCATTATTCATCTGACTTCAACAAGTGTGCACCATTATCAGGTTTACATGATGAATGAATCAGCTGACACGGTAGCGACGCCACTGACTAACGCAACACTACAACATCTCTGCTGCAAATTCTCTTTTATGTCATTGCATTTAGGGGTGAGTATTGGCAAGGACCTCGCAATACAATATGTATCGTGATACTCGGGCCACGATACGATATTATCACTATATCGTGATATATTGCGATATTCTACCCAGTTAATATCAAAATTAAAAGTAGAGATGAAAAATCAAGTTGCTGTATATGTTCATCTGATGATTAGAGGTCTTAACGGGTCCACTCTCATGGAACCGAACCCGAATGGGCCCGTGAAAATTCGACCAGAAACCGACCCGACCCGACCTGAGCTATTATCATAAGTCCGGGGGCTCGAACCCTATGGACCTGCAATATTTGGACCCAGAACTGACCCGACCCGAGTCTTTAGTTTCCGACCACGAACCAAACCGAGTTACCCGAATAGAACCGAGACAATCCAGCCCATAGTTGCTCATGTTAAAGTTGTCTAGCGTTGAATAAAACTTGATTTTCTTCCTAAAGTTATCTTCTTCTACCCGGTTCAGTTGCTACATAGGCTACGTGATGTAAACAACAATAAATCCACGTCGTTATTTTCTTTGTGGATACATAAGCATTTAAGTAAGCACATTTAAGTAAATGAATGAATTTTCCTAAAAAAAATCGATATCAGGAGCTGAAAAATCAATATTATATCGGGCAGCCGAAAATCACGATATATCACCAAATTGATTTTTTTTCACACCCCTAATTGCAGTTATTCCTGTTGTTTGGAGGAAATTATTGCATCTTCCAGCAGGTTCACCGACGTCAAGTTGCAGCCGCCCAGCAAGAGCTTAAAAAAGCAGATCTGGGTCATTCCGGTTTTATACTTTAGGGAACGACAGTGATTCAGAACTTATCCCAACAACCTTTGTGACAGCAGCGCTGTGCAAAACAGGTATCAATGAAGCTCACATCTAACGCAACAAGTGGTTTATCGTGGATAAATCCGATATTCTGAAGACACAAAAGACTGAGAGCCAACGCACTCGCACCGATGCAACAACAGTCTGCGACATTCTGTTACTACTCTGGGTGCTATACCGGTTCATACCGAATACCGGTGTTTATTTTTCTTACGATATGAATTTTTCATATACCGTAATACCGGTGAGTATGTACTGTAGCGAACACAACGTTGGGAACGCCGCGCGGCTGAACGTAAGTGCCGCAGAACATTGTTTCACAGGGGACTGTTTTGCAGTTGCACTGGAGGCACAACACGCTACTAGTTTCTGGTTAAACGGTGATGGCTGCTAACAGAGAAAGTCCTGAAGTGGAAGCTCCAGAACGGCAACATGAGACTGAGGAACTTCTTCCTGAACCAGGAGCCGTGTCTGTCGTGTGGAAGTTCTTTGGATTTAAAAAAGACGACCTCCAACAAACTACAATAATCTGCAAATGTTGCCGAGCTAAAGTTGTAGCCGCGGGAGGCTACACCAGGCTGGTGTTGCCTCCCGCGGCTACAACTTTAGAACGTTGTTTACATTGTGTAGTTAATGTTGATTTTTTTTTTTACAAAATATGTTTTTTCAAGTTGTTCTGTATTTTAACTGCAACTATCATCATTCTGATTCCTTCACTTAATCAGAATCACGAGTGCCACCTCTTTGTAAATAGTATCATTTTGTGAGGCCATGCAAACCTGTATTAATACTAGTGTAGATATGAATGTTTTTCTACAATATTCACTCCTCGTGACAGTAAAATGGGTCATTCTAAGACAATTTACTGCAGCAATTCCTCTAAATGATTAGAAAATGTGGTTAACACCCAGTTGTGCCTTCAAAAAAAAAAAATACAGTGATATAATTTTGAAAAACACTGTGATATAAATTTTTGGTCATACCGCCCAGCACGACATTCTGTCTTTGAAAATGTGGAGCAAAAGTCTGAGTGATTGCAAGAAAGTGCCTAATGGACGGGAAAACGAGCGGCCAATTACTGAAAAGAGCCATTTATTTATTTATTTATTTTACATCTTATGAATATACATCGGGCTATCTTGTCAGCGCAGACGAGGCAATCAAAGGTTCAGATGTTCCATATAAATGACCCAGTAAACACAGAAAACAGCCCCTGAAGCGTCCAGCATCACCTCGGCGGGATCTGCGCTCCTGAAAATAATCCCCCTCAAACACACATCCTCCAGCACGAGGCAAATCATTTCGGCGGTTTAATGCAGCAAATGAGCACTTTGTCACCCAATTTGCTAAATGGCTCTCGAGTGAGCAACCGGGGTGTAACGACCAATCTGCAGATGCATGTTGATTAATGCCGCCGCCGGAGAGACGCGTGGGGCTGCAGCGGGAGCGCGCAGCCGTTAGCGGCTGTCATTCATGTTTCCACATACCACATATCCCCCCCCCCCGCCCCACAGGAAGACCCAGACCCCGGGGCGGACCGGACCTCTGCCCGTCCACCACCTCAGCGCAGCAGCTGCGGCCTGCAGGAAGTGGAACTTCCCGGTGACCGATGCCACGGCATCGCTGCACCGGCTTCAACAAAATAAAGAGGCAATAAAGAAGAAACCGCCGGCGTGATGGCGATGCTGATTTACCGCTCTGTTAATTACAAACCTGAAGGGAGTTGTGTCACAATAAAAACACTCCTCGGCTCACAGAGCTTTTGCTTGCGCACAAGTGTTACGAGGGTCCCGCCGGTCTGAATACACACACGAAATGCAATTATGTCATATTTTCTGGACTATAAAGCGCACCTGAATATAAGCCGCACCCATTAAAATATATATTTTGTCACATATAAGCCGCCGGTATCCAGGCTGAGAAATAAGATATTTACATCTAAAGATTTTGTACCATAAGTGTTTATTCATATAACTGAACTGATTTTTCCTCCTCCTGTGTACTGAAACCCCCCCCCCACACAGCAAAGACTTCCAGAACAGACCCGTGAAATGGACCCGTATCGGGGTCCACTTGCACTCAGTGCCGGATCTGCTTTGGAGCCGGATCGCGGACCTGCTGGGTCCACGCTGCGTCCGGTCCACATCTGTGATTAAAACCTTCCCTCTGCGGCGGGTCCACTCAGAACCCTGAAATCCACTGAAGAACCAACAAACTGACTGGACAAACTGATAAATCCAGGTGTGTCTGAGTAGCTACAATGGTCAGACACACCTGGATTAATCAGTTTGTCCAATAATAACAGGTATTGATGCTAAATGAATGTAGAGTAGTATAGCCAACATAGGCTACTAAACAAAAACAGAATAGCCTTTAACTACTTCCTGCTAGAGCGCCCCCTGAGGGCTGAAGAAACATTCATAGAAAAGCCGCATCTCTGTATAGACTTAATGGTTTAAACTTTAAAGCGTGGGACAAAAGTAAAATACGGTAGTTCTCTTCCACAGAGTCTATGAAAGGCAGAAAGCTGGAGGCCCGACCTTCTGCCATTACTTTCTTTCTTTCTACGAGCTTTGGATTCAGGCTGGGAAATGAGGGAATGAAAATACCATTGTTATGCTAAATAATAACGGCTAAAAGGCAGATATCACATACGTATTACAGTTCAGAAGTACAGTAACGCCAGATTCCTTTCCAAATTAAATATAAGTACTCTCTTTAGGCATTGAAGTCATTTTCGCTCCTGTAATCCAATCTGACATTGCACCTAATACTGAATAATTATGACACACTTTATTTGATTAACTTTTCTTCAAAAAGACATGGAAAAAAAGATTGCACCTGTCCATTCCTGATACCTGCTTCACACCATTCAGGGCTGCAACTGATAGCATCTCAGGTGACACTGATCCAGAGGCACAGTGGTACAGTCACACCTACAGCCAGTTACAGCGTGATGGGACGTTATCCTCCATCCATCCGCTGTTTATACCCACTTCCCGCTACTCGGGGCCTTGTGTCATCTGCTGGGGCCTGTCCCTGCTGTCTTCAGGTGAAAGTCACCAGTCTTTCCCAGTGCCACATGTACAAAAACACACCTTTTTTTTTGGGACTGTGGATGGAAACCAAAGAAAACCCACAGGAAGAACTGTCTAGAACTTTCTAGCTGTGAGGCTACCCACCAAACCACCATGCTGCCTTAGTTTGTTTTAAAAAAAAGACTACAGTGATCCCTCGCCACTTTGCAGTTTGAGTTCTGCGGTTTTAGTGCTTCGCGGATTTTTTTCAGAAATATATAATATAATTTTTAAAAAATCAAGAAAAAATCGTGGAAACGTCACAGGATGTTGTGCGCGTTCTCTCACAGCGAAGAAATGCTGTGAGCCAGCCTGGCCCCTTTAAGAAGGTGGCCTTATGGGTAATGTAGTGTGTGTGTCGTGGTTAGATGAAAAGTGTAGTGAGCATCAACAGCAGCTCAAGGTGTATAGATCTTTTCGGGCCAGCCCCCCTGAAGTACCCCGTCCGCCATTGGCGTACTGTGCTACAGAGCGACGCTTTAACCGGCTCGCAGATTAACCAGTGTTTTTCTTTTTCTACAAATATATATTTTTATAATGTCGAGTCGGTCGAGTGGGAATACATGTTCCGTCATAAACTGTGCCAACAATGGCGTGAAAATTCAACAATGGAAGAAGAAAGTATGTGAAGTACACAAGCCTTTACTGCACGAAGACTGCCTTGTTTGCAGAACAAGAAGTTAGGAAGACGTGGGTGAAAAATATCAACAGAAAGGACTTTGTTTCAAATGAATACAGCCGGGTGAGTTTTCGTTAACATTCAATCTCGTACTACTCATAGTCTCGCTGAGAGTCCCGGACGATTCTGGCCGAAAGAACAGCAGTATGACGCTACTGTAGCCCTCGGCACTAGCACAAGCCTATAAATGAATTAATTAATTAATTAATTTGGAGAATGATAAAATAAATTAAATATAACATAGCCTAATTTACCGCTAGCGTTAACGTTACAGTAGCATAATCTTTATGGCTTGTTGACGTTAGTTATAGCCAGTGTTGCATTTTTCACGTATTCCCACAGTTTTTAGTGTTTGATTATGGGAATAGATCATGCTATTTCCATAACCAATCATTAAAAACAGCGATAAACTACCTTCATCTGTAACTGGAGGCCACTGCCTAACATCATCAATCCAAGACATGTCTGCGTTATCCGTAACAGATGCTCCACGCTGCTGTGTTTGGGTTAGTTGGTGGAGCACCGCACACTCCAGTTATGGCTGGGCCACTAGGGGGCGCAAAGCACAAAGCAGCACTGGACTTCCAGGAAATTCGTGCCTTCATGTATCGATACTTTGACCTATATGAGATGTTTACTGTACACTTAGTACTGCTTTTTTTACAACGCAGTCGTGTCACTAAGAAGAGCCGCCTTCATAATCGTTTCTCTTTTGTTCTCTGGGAGGAATCAACGCTCCGAGCTGCCAGAGTCTCAGGGAAGAAGTGCAGGTGGTAAACGCTCCAGGATGCCTGAGATTAAGGAGGAAAACAACAACTGCATCACTTTGAGAGTTGTACGATGCATAAATCAAGTCCTCTGGTTCATACAGTCGGCAGCTTGTGTAGTTCTGCACCAGGTGAACATGTGCTAAATTCACCTGAGATCAATGTTTGTGCCCAGACAAAAATGTTTAACGTCAGAAAGATACAGGCGCATGGCAGAGATGCACTTATGGAGCTAAATATTAATAATATAAGCTGTGAACAGCACATGATTGATCTTATGTCACTGCCAAATGAACAAAGGAGCTCATAGGAGTAACAAAGCATTATTACTCTTTATCTATAAGACATGTAGGTCTATGTTGGGTGTTGTTTCATCGTAGAGGAGACGGGAAAAAAAATGAAAACACGATGAGGTTAGTTTTGCAGAATAAGAAACCCTTCATCTACAACAACCAACAATACTGACTTCTTTGCTGGTTACTCATCGGGAACTAAAAGATAGACCCTGGAACCAGGTGCGGTTCTCACCGTAACACGTTAGGGTCGTTATTCCAATTCAATCAGGTCCTTTCTGAGCGAGGGGGACATTAGAGTTATTCAAGGAACCCAGGAGCTAATGAGGTCCACTTTGTTTTACTTCTCTTGTGGGATGATGGGTTCAGAGGTCAAAATGAATGTGTCAAAATCAAGAGGAGAGGGCGGGTTCTGTGTCTCTTGAGTGCAGGCTAAGAGGATTTAGGAAGACGGCGCACCTCGTGTTCTTGGCCACAGCGCCCGAAAGGACGTGCATTTTTTTGTTAGTCATATGCCCTGATTCGCTCAAAACAGAAAAGCTGCCTGACATTTTGAAGTTCTGTTGCAAAGCCGCTCAGCATGGGACGCTGGTTCTGCTAGCAGCAGAGGAGGGTCGGCGTCAGAGGGATCACAGGTACAGTTAAGCTCTCTCACTTCACAAATAAAGTGGGGGGGCTGTTTCATCCTAGTAAAGGGAAAAAAAAGTTGTTGGGGTGCTTTTAGCTGCTCACGCAGTGACCCGCCCCACCAACAAGTATAAGGTGATGTAAATAACTGTAAATACACCTCAGTGACACGAGGCATCCTGATAAAAACCAACAGTGAATTTTTATAAAAACAGAGCAACTGATTTATTGGAATTCACTCGTGAATCGGTTTCTATTTAATAAGGTCCACCCTGAACTATTTAACATGCTTATAAAAAAAAAGAAGAAAGCCCTAAAGCGTCAGGAGGTAAAGTTGATAACGTTGCTATCTCAGCATCCTTCCCAGCAAAGAACTACAACCCACCTGTAAAGGTAAAGGTGTGTGTGTAATATGAGGGGCTTAAACTTCACTTCTCTGTGCCAGAGTGAGGGGCATTAAAGCAGTAAAGCTGGGCCTGGGAACCAATTTGCTGAGGGCAGCGTGATTTTCGTCACGTGACCTCGACGCAGGCCGCTGTCCCTGGTGCTGAAAATGTTTTCGGCGCGTTAAAAGTAGGCGGTCTGTGTTTCTTTGTTTGTTTGCTTGCTTTTAAGAAGAAGAAACAGAGATTCCGAAGAAAATAAATTAACATTTAAATCCTGGTAAAGTAAAAGATGCAACAAAAATTAAACTGAAACGTTTAAAGTATAAGCCTTCTTTTTTTTTGGTTTCTTTTTTTTTTTTTTTTTTGCTGGATGCAGATGGTTCGACACACATAAAACTGCAATTCCTCAAAAGCAACAGTGCGAGGCGCATGCCTAGGGTAATGCAGTTCAGTGAGAGGGAATGAGAGAGAGAAAGAGAGTTTGATTGATCATGTGAGCTATGGGAGCCTGCGAGAGTTGTCGAAAATTGCTGCATAGACGCCCCTTTGGCATCTATCTGGTAGCCAAAGACTCCAAGCCATGTTGTGGCCACATAACCACCATTCACCTGAACGCCAGGTAGCAAAAAGCCCTCTAAAGCAAAGGGGGCTGCTACAAGAGCGTTCATTCTTCCGGGTTGGACTTCACCGGTAATCCACAAAAAAGGGCTACATTAACTTACCGCAGTCCTCACACAAGATCTTCCCAACATCCTTTTTTAGGTTCTTTCCACTCGTGTCAAGGGGCGCGAACGATGCCTTGAAAACCAAGGGCTCGTCGGTGGGGTCCATGAAAAAGATGTACTTGTGGTTTTTCTTCACTTTGGTGCACGGAGCCTCAGATCCGAATTCCCCCACGGTGACGAGCTGCTCCCGCTCCAGACCGCCGCTGTTCAGGGGCCACACATCCAGCACTTTGACATTCACGCGGTGCGGCTCCGCGGAGACGTTCCCGGGCGTAGACTGCACCTTACCCTCGATCACCACGGCGGCTCTGTAAGCCTGCTCCTGCAGGGAATTCAAGCTCGGGGAGTAGCAGGCGAATGAGACCCCGATGACCAGCATGGATAGATGCACTGAATCAAGCCTCATGCCGCCTGCTTTGGCTCGGTGGTCGCTGGGCGCGCTGCGGCAGGGGGGCTCTCTCGGCTGCGGGGCGATGGCGGTGGGTTGAACGGGGAGACGGCGGGTAGGCTCCAGTAGCACGGCAGCGCGGCAGAGCTCGCATAAGTGTCCATGCCATCGGGATCCGCTGCTTTATTTCCAGTGGGGTAAACAGCGGCGGGATCACGCTGGCTTTCAAATCCAGTCACTGCTTTCTGCTAATATTCAGGATTCAGCTCTCCAGAAGATGTAGCCTTAACTGCAAGACGACGCCACTATCTTTGCTCCAGAATTGCAGTGGTAAGGTACCGCCGTGGTGCTTTTCTGTATCATCTGCAGCGGAGGGAAAAGACGCAAAAATGCTGCAGTGAACCACAAGTTGGAAGAGTCCGCTTTACAAAAACAGGAATCCAGTTTCATCCCCCCCAAAAAAATTAAAACAATTCTATCTGAACGGCAGCTACGGCGCTAATATGCCGCCTTCCCACCGCGAGCTCTCTCTCCGCCTCCCCGACCATCCGCGGACCGAAATAAAAGAATTGCCAAAGGGGGCTCGCCAGATAGCATTCAGAGGGTCGATCTCCTCACTCCCAGAACCCCGTTACTGCACGTCAATCACTCCATGGCGGTTTGTAATCTGTTGTTACAAGGAAATAAATGGAATCCTACATCCATGGCTCTCCCCTCCTCAGATCCGCATCCTACTGTAGCCAAGGCATCGCTCCGGGAAGAGAAGCGGGTTCCCGGCCGCATATGTGGTCCGGAGAGCGCGGAGGAATCATACGGCTGCTGCGATGATGAGCAGAGACCGAGACCCTTCAGGAGACTGTTTTCAATGAGTTTTGCGTCTCATCCCATTAAGTCATGCCCTGCATTCAGGTCACATTCTGCTCTGCCTCTAAAAAAAAACTGACGTTGAAGAACCGCATTAAATCCATACAGCTAAATCAGCTGCATCATAGAGGTCCAGAGCAGAGAGGGAAAACTAGATTACTTCAAAAGAGGAGAGGGAATCTCGCTCAATTTTTTTTTTTTTTTTTTTTTTTTTTTTTTTTTTTTTTTTTAGTGTTATGGTTAAATGTTTTAAAATGATACTGTCCTCCCGGGAGAGCAAGAGAGACACTTCAACTCGATATTTAACTAAAGATTCGGTTTAAATGCCGAGTAGAATGCGGATATAGGATGTTGAAGTGACAGTGTTCACAAAGAGCGACATCTGCTGACCAACATGTAGTTCTTGTTGACATGGACACACATGGCAGTTACTTAATTATAAATTCTGATCTTAATCTGACGCAACTTTAGTAAAAGCAGGGCACCAAATCTGAATGCTATTCAGTTAGATTTCAGAGTCTACGAGTGCCTAACACCCCCCATTTTAGAGCAAATGGTCTTTATATGCTAAAACAGGAAGCCAAAGAGTTTCATAACAAACTATTTGGAAGTAAGATTTAATAAAATGCATAAATTAATTACCTGTTTGCGTCTCTCTGTCTTGCGAACCACCTGGGCTGCTCTCCATGGTGCTGAACTGTTATGAAAGTCCTTAAATTAGAACTATAGGATGCTGACGTCACGCATAAGGATAATAAACAGGATGTTTTCTGTTTAGGAAAACTTAATTAGTGTAGTACACTTTAAAAACATCAATGAATAAGGATATCTTAACCAAATGGGTGTAACAACCTTTTCTAAAAAAATAAATGTAAAGTGATAAAAGGGCCAGTTTGCCAGATCACTGCCCTTCAGTGCAGGCAGGCAAAAATACTGCTCTACCTGTTACCGTCACCGGGCAAAGCTGCAGGCTGCCCCTTCCACCAAGAGGGGGCGCTCGTTCACCACATTGCGTGTTGACATCAGAGGTGAAACGTGCAGCGTTGAGCTTTGTGCGTGTGTCGCTCGCCGTGCCACGACTCTCCGTTTTTCTGGTCCATCTTGTGAAAGCAGGCGGATGCAGCCATAAAGGCCTCCGAGCACATGCGTCCTCTGCCCGGCCTCGTCTCCTGCAGCACGCCGTCGAGGCTGTGAGGCGCACGCGGCCGCACACTGAGCGGGGGGGAGGAGGAGGAGGAGGTAGGTGTCGGGACGGCGGCGCTCGCGGGGAATGACGTTACAGGCTACATGTCATTGGGATTGTTGCTCTCCCGTTAAGTGTCCCGACGTGCATCGCTCTGCGGAGTTTGACGTGGGGGGGTGGGGGGGGGGGGGGGGGGGTGATATCTGCGTACAGGGAGTCTGATCTCAGGTGTAACGGAGCTGCATGTGCAGCAGCGCGCGGTGTTTCTGTGTCGGGATGTCGGACAAAACTTTCTGAAGCTTTTTACAAACTGCGACACCTTTTGAGCCTAAAATCTGGTTCTGGATCCAAGCGTGACTGCGCTTCTGATGCTCAATCATGCTTTTAATTATCTGGAGGAAGAGAAAACGGCTTCATTGACAGCTTTTCTTGTCTTTCTTTCCTTTTCCATGCACCAAGAAAACAGAAACAGGAACTTAATAGCTCACTATGTGATACATGTAACAGAAATATCACATTTCGTGTGTTTTAAGGTTTTGCATCAAACATGGGATGGAGTGTGCGCGCGCCGGGAGCGATGCTGGCGCAGTAAGGAGAGGAAAAGAAAATCTTTTTTCATTCATAACCTGAAATTTAAACGTCCTTGAGCAATAATTTACCTGCATCCAGTCCAGAAACAAATAAAGACCATCTATAAAGTAGCGGAACAGAAAACTAACTGTCTGCTTTAACATTAGCTTTATAAATACTCCAATATAAAGACTTTCAGTCGCGTGGGAGTTAAAACTTTTAAAGCGAGACTCAGCAGGGCACGAAAATGTGCATTAAAACACAAACACGCAGTTATGTGAATCATTGTAACACAATAATTATTTATCCATTTATTTGTTTCCCACTTCTCCAAAATATTACTCGATTTTGTATCGGGACCTTGATTGAAGTGGTCGCAGCTGTTCACTGAAGAGGTTTAGGGCATATTAGGATGCTTTTAACAAAGATAAAGGCAAATTAAGACAAACAAACGGCACTAATTCAATATAAAACAAAATAGTAATAACAAAACTATTGTTATCTCTTCAGGCCGGTGTGCTTCTCTCTCATCTCGCATCACAACTCAGACAGAAATTATTCCATTTAAAAAAGAAAAAAAAAACGCAACTTATTGCTGAACGTGCATAGTACATTAAAACATTTATGACTATTTTATTATACTGTCTTATACTTTATTATACTGTCTGTGATGAATTGCGCCTTTAATTGATCCTTCTTATACATACAGTATATATATACATACATATATATATATATATATATATATATATATATATATATATATATATATATATATATATATATATATGTGTGTGTGTGTGTGTGTGTGTGTGTGTGTGTATTGATTTATTTCTTTGGCTTGCAGTTACAAGCATAAAAGGCTTACTTAGCATTTTAAATGTATTTAGGTGAGCATTCTAAAATGTGAGATCTAAAACATCAGAATAATATATGTGGTCATATTTAACTCTAAAAAAATGCAGAATATTTTTTTTTTAATGAGATAAATGAAAAAAATGAAGTGAAAAGCCAAACTAATCAATAGAATCAGATTGTGATGGTTCAGGCCTGTTTCCAGCTGAACTACATTCAGGCCTTTAAACCGCCTTCTGGGGACGTCCAGGGAAGAAATGTTAAAGATGATTTAATGTCTTGGATACAAGGCCTATATTTACTATTTTGACTATGATTTTTTTTCTTGCTTTTTTTTTATTTTAATTTTTTTTTATAAAATAAAATAAAGCATTTTGAACTAATGTGCATGAAAGGAGGACAAACAACCACAGGCCAGATTAGCCAATAAAAATGATCATTAGCAGAATAAGAAACATGCTTTAAACTAGATCAAAGTACAAGAATAAATATTCACACATGACAGGAATATTTGTGGATAACGAATATAGGCAAAGTTTAATCAGAGTAAAGCTCTAAACCTCTCCTTTCATTTAGGGTTAGGGTTAGGGTTAGGGTTAGGGTTAGGGTTAGGGTTAGAATAACTAGAATAACTCATAGCAATATTTATTACATTCTTTATTAATGATTTAAAACAAAAGATATTAAAAAAATTAATATAAAGGCTAAAGGTAAGTCAACCTAAAGTGATTAAAAGGTGAATTAAACGCAGAGACCAAGTATGGAATAAAGTCATGTAGCCCACAGCTGTTTCAAAATGTTGGATTAAAAGTACACCTGCTTTTTTATTTGATTTTTTTGTTTGTAGCAGTAAATATATAGTGTTTTTTTTTATAATAATAATTATATATGTATATATATATATATATATATATATATTATATATATGTAATCAGATGTCATATAACAGTTTTCAAAAGAGAAACTTTGAGAAACTTTAGAAGAGTTGTTTTCAGAAAATATTCCAACCCCCCAAGAATATCAGTTTTACATTATTTCAAGCTTTTAAAATCTTTATTACATATATATATATTCTCAATTTCAAATTCTGTACAGTACAGTTGACTCCCAGGCAAGCCTGAAGGAAGATGATTCCGGAGGCGGACAAAGCAGATTTATATATATATATATATATATATATATATATATATATATATATATATATAGATATATATATATATATATATATATATATATATATATATATATATATATATATATATATATATATATATATGAGTACAGTAGGTCTGTGGATATTGTCATTTATGTCATTTATCCAGGTAAATAAAGGTAAAAGGATACAGTACAGTAGTGGCTCTGAATCCTCCCATATGAGGTCCATGTTGCATCACGTGCCTGAGTTTGAACTGAAAATCTATTAGGTGTAAAAGGTCTAATTGCTTCTGAGTTTGGGACTTACTGAAACTGGACCCGCCCGCTGTCTTTTGCGCCTTGGCGCAGTCGGTTGGGAGAGCCGCTCAGCAGCGGAGGAGGAGGCGGAGGAGGAGGACGAGGAGGCGGAGGAGGAGGACGAGGAGGAGAAGGAGGCGGAGGAGGAGGAGGAGGAGGAGGAGGAGGCCCGTCCACCGACGCTCAGGGCGGCTGCGCAGGTCGGATTTCCCGCTGGCGCACCTGGGGTGACTGCGCACTCTGGCTGCGCACCAATCAAGGCCAGAACGGGTCACGATGACGTTGGAGATGAAACGTGAAAACATCCTGACTTGTTACACTTCCAAAGGTTAAACACGACCCGCATTGTGTCCAAACGCCAGTGGCGCGTGACAAGCGGCCTTCAGAGAGAAATGTTTTCTTTAAACGGGAACATGCAGAAGGTCTGGTGGTTTTAAAATTCTCCTAACGCTTTGACACGTCTTTACCTTTTGTTTTTTTTTTATTATTATTATTTACACCTCAAGCTACCAAAACCAACGTTTTTTTTTTTTTTTTTTTTTTTTTTTTTTTTGAAGAAAGGGTGTAAAGACTGATTCTTAAAAACGCACACAAACGTTTGCATTGTTTTTAATGGAAGGTAAGTAGCCCAGTGGAAATGCAGACTTTACTGTTATATGATGAGGTTAATGCTATTAATAGTCCCTAAACAATTAACAGGCTTGAACATTAAGTGTCGGCGCCTTTCCTGATTTTTTTTGGCATCACTGAACTTAAATCTCAAGCAGGAGAGAAGATCTGACCTGTAACTGATGGGGAATAAATCACAATATTGATGTTCAGTTTTGAGAATTGCTATGTTTTTTTTTTTTAATTAAATTACGACGCGGCGTCACCTGACGTTACATCCTTAGATGTTGGAGCAGCCGGACATTTAAACTCTCTGAGTTTGTAGCTCCGATTGTACAGACTTAGTAAAGTTCGTTTTGTCAACGCCTTTTATCCTATTTTAGGGATAATCTTTGGTACTAATGCTGTTAAAGATCTAAAATAAATCATGCGGTGGTGAGCCCTCTCTGAATGACTGACATGACAGGATTTCTTTACCAGCTTTGATTGATTTTAGTTCCATTTTTTTAAATGGTGTTTTGTGTTTTTTAAATGGTTGTTTTTAGATTTATTGCACCTCCACTGATATTTTTTTTAATTTAAATTTGCCGTTTAATGGACCTTGCTGAAAAGAAATGCTCTTTCGTTTTTGTGTTTACCCGGAGAAACGACAAATAAAGTGAATCTTTAAGATCGTCTTCCCGCGTAAAAAACGTCGACATGCTCTGAAATTATATTAACAAATCGAAAGTAACGAGCGTTAGTTCTGTTTTCCGTAGAAATGAAAATAAGAGGAGATGCACCGGGAATCCCAGCAGTCCTGGATCTGCATTAACGCTCCACTCCTCACTGTCTCATACGTCTCTGTGCAGATCTCGCGAGAGCTCCGGCGAGCGTTCGGCTGGCTGTGGCTTTGCAGCAGACGGAGGGAGAAGGCAGGAAGGCAGCATCATGGCGGACAGAGACAGTGGAAGTGAGCAGGGAGGAGCGGCCACGGGCCCAGGCTTCGGCTCCATGCACCTAGCGGCGGGAGGGGCGGGCTCGGCTTCCGGGCTCCAGCACGAGACGCAGGAGCTGGCGTCGAAGAGGGTTGACATCCAGAACAAACGCTTCTATTTGGACGTAAAGCAGAACGCGAAGGGCCGCTTCTTAAAGATAGCCGAAGTCGGGGCCGGCGGGAACAAGAGCCGCCTCACCCTCTCCATGTCCGTGGCGGTCGAGTTCCGAGACTACTTGGGGGACTTCATCGAACACTACGCCCAGCTGGGTCCGAGCAACCCGGGGCTGGTGCAGGACGAGCCCAGGCGGGCGCTGAAGAGCGAGTTCCTGGTCCGGGAGAATCGGAAATACTACATGGACCTGAAAGAGAACCAGCGGGGACGGTTCCTGAGGATCCGACAGACCGTCAACCGGGGGCCCGGTCTGGGATCCACGCAGGGCCAGACGATCGCCCTGCCCGCCCAGGGACTCATCGAGTTCCGCGACGCCCTGGCGAAACTTATTGACGATTACGGCGCGGAGGACGAGCCCGCGGAGCTGCCGGAGGGGTCGTCGCTCACCGTGGACAACAAGCGCTTCTTCTTCGACGTCGGCTCCAACAAGTACGGCGTGTTCATGCGGGTCAGCGAGGTGAAGCCCACCTACCGCAACTCCATCACGGTGCCCTACAAAGTCTGGTCCAAGTTCGGGAATACTTTCTGTAAATACGCCGAGGAGATGAAGAAGATCCAGGAGAAGCAGCGGGAGAAGCGCGCGTGCGAGCTGCAGCAGCAGCAGGAGGAGATGCACGCGGACGATGGGGACGAGGATTGATATAGAGAGCAAAAAAAATATATAAAAGTAATGAAAATAACAAGAGAATTATAATAAGAAAAAAAAACTCTACTGTATAAAGAAAGATTTAACTGTAACGGTTTAACTCCGAGGGAGCATCACTCTCAATATAAGAAACCTCCACAAACCTGACAGTTCTGACATGTTGTCACTCATCTGCTGGATGTTACCCCACTTATCACCATTAATACAGTTAACAGGCTGCTAAACAAAGTAATAACATTATATTTGAACATTTGTTTCCTACTTGACAAACAATATTGAACTTGAGTGTTTATTTCCCTTATTAACAGAGAACTTTTGTACCAGTTAAAGCTATTGTAAAAAAACAAAGAAAAAAAAAAGTGTTTGCAATGTTCAAATGGAAATATTGCCGGGCGGGCGGGTGGGTGGGTGGGTGGGGGTGGAAACGTTTCCTTTACATGTGAGCTAAAAACTTCAGCACAAATCAGACGTTTTGATTTTTAAAACCAAAATTGAGAAACTTTGTAAAAGGTTGTCACATGTACTTGCCATCCTATTTACCTTTACCTGTGAGTAGAGATGTGTTTACACATGAATCATATGAGGGCTAGGCCTGCTTCGGAAACTGGTTAGATGTCATGCAGTATAAAAAAAAGGAATATATAGGCATTTTCATGAAATGAAATAAGTGCTATATTTGTTGTGAAATATGCATTGCATAAAAAAAAAAATCTATTATATTGAACTGGTGAATGGATCTTGACATGATGACCTTTGCCAGAGGCATTCAAAGAATTATTAATATTGTAATTTTTTTTCCGTTTCAGTTGAAATCGTTGCCATGCGGATGGATATATTATAGATTACCTTCGTGTCTCGTCGTTGATGCAATGTGTTCATCTTAAAAAGGTACTAAATGTGTGTTTCGGTAGAGGAGTGATATCATGTAGCAAACAGGCCTGAATCGCAGATTATTTAACGGGACGAACATCCTGCACGTTGGGGGGGGGGGGTCATCCGGTCGAAAACAGCAGCATTTTTTTGTGATCTTGTTTAGTCGTAAGAGTCTAAATGGTGCCAAGGAGTGTTGCTGTTGCTGCATGCTAACCTGCACTGTTTTAGATTTCGTAAGCGTCCGTAAAATATCGGAGGACGCTTCCATGTGTATCTTTACCTGCCTGTGTTGTTTGAGTTTTGAATGATTTCCATCCAGAGGTGTGGTTATGGTGGAGGTGTTTCTCAGGAGGTGGGGGGGTGACCGTGCAGATGCCGTGGGAGTTTGAGGAGCTTTAGCCAACGCTCGGAGGGTCCGGTTAACCCTCACCGGACGGGTCCACCTCTGCACGTTTACCATCTTAAGGCGTGAAGCTGATTTGAGGGGGGGGGGTATTTAAATATTTCGGATGCACGCTTACAGCTCTGCTTAAGATTTGTGACCCCCAATATCTGACTGGGGGGGTGATGGTATTTGTTTTTGGCCTAATCGAAACTATTTGGGCTGCCACATGGAAAACAACTGGTTCTAGTCCAGTTCGATCGCATCTCATAGATGCGTGATTGCAGTTTTATAAACTCCGCCAGTGAACTCCAGAGAAACTGGCAACAATCAGATCACGTCAAGATTTACCTCAGTTAAATCGAACCGGTTGCTCCCGCGTTTTCATGATCGACCGGAAACCAGCGAACCGGACCGCCCGCGACCACCTGAACGACACCCGACCGGGAGCATCCTCTTCAGCATATAAAACGACCTGGTGCCTTAACGAAACTCCGCATGCTTACACGCTTGGCCTGGTGCTTTGGATCGCAGTTTGGCTTCTTCTTCTATCTTTCTTCTATTTGTTTCTTCCATGATCGCGTCTCAGCCCCCTTGTGTGCTAGCGCACGACTCGTGGTGCTAAAAAAGGGTTTCATCGCAAACCCTCCCAAGAAAAGCAGGAGCAGAATCGTTCACGTTTTTTCTCCCCCACGACTCCATTGCCATCCAGGTATCGGCCGACATGTAAACATGGAAGGGAGGTGGTCACCGAGATGCGAGATGATGCGGAAGAGTCGGCTCTCCGGTAGCCAAGCGTCGTTGGCGAGCCCCTCGGGTCGCTTGGTCTCTCGTACGTTTCAGGTCGCTCGATTGACGGGGAGTCGAAAGCACGTCTTTATTCTTTTTATTTGTCCCCCCCACCCCTGTTTTTTTTTTTTTTTTTTTTTTTTTTTTTAATATAGTTTTACCTTTTCAGCGTTATTCCACATTATTTGTAATTTTGGAATGTTGTCGCCCACAAAAATATATATAAATATATATCTATTTTTTTTCTGTGCAACATTTCATCACTTTGTGCAATATCGGATGTGCCAATGGTGGCAATATATGTATATCAATTAAAATATGATTACTATTTGAAGGCATGTGGCTGAATTTCCATGTTTTGTTTTTGTTTTTGGTCTCATGAAGGAGTTGTATGCCTTTATTTGCACTCGAAGCTCCAAATCTGGAGGAAAATCTAGCTAAACAAGGTCTTCGAAGCCTGTTGGGTCAAGCGGTTTAACCTGAAACGGGGCGTCGTCGCCGCGACGGCGCTCCCCTCAAACTAAAAGGGTCGACTCGGGTCGCGGCTCATTGAAGGTCATTAAAGGAAAAGGAGGAATCTCTGTTTTTAGCTTGAAGCTAAGACAACCGGCGCTTGGGTCCGACGGTCCAGAAGGCGTCCGGTGAACTGTCTCCGGTGGTTGTCGTCTGTAGCACTTTGCTTTTCCAGGTGAATGAAACGCCTGACCAACACTTGTTTCAAAATGATCTCAACAAAGAATGTCGTTCTCTCTTATGTTACCTCTGTTTTTTTTTTTTTGATTTGCTCATTTTGGTTTTGATGCATTCAGTATAATTTATGTACATTTGACAAATTTTAAAAAATAAATTTAATTTGCCCAATGAGGGAAAAACCTACATTAAAAATGTGTTTTTTATGTTTCATTTCTTGTTTTGGGGGGGAAAAACAAAAACAAAAAAAAAGATGAAAAGAGTGAATTTTGTTAAATTACATGTAGTGTTGTCTGACTACATTTGCAATGAAACTAACGACTAAAGCTTAATTTTACAGCCTCCAAAACGCAAACATTGCAGCGACGACTATTTGATGACTCACACCTTCTTGGAAATTTCTACATTAGTATTGTATGTGTATTAAAAGCCAGGCTGTAAAATAAAGCGTTACTTTGTTCTCTAACCATCCCGACTGTGATCATCTGTTTGTAACAATTGCTCTTCTGTGATTTTTACTGTTCATGATAACGACAACGAAATGCCGGATTATTGATCGTGACTTAACAGAACCAACTGAGTTGATTCTAGAACATCTCTTAAGCCTATTTTCTTTCTTTTTTCAATAACATTTTGGAGTATTTTTTTTAATTTATGATTAGCAAAGCCAAGGGGAACGTATTTCCAAGTGTTATTCGGCTGCATTTTAATCCTTTTGTACAGTTTCTAGGTCATTTTAATGCATGTTGATTAAATTGTACGGCAGCCATTCCCAAACTTCGGAATACCAAGGCCCAATTTGAAATGTGAAAAATTTCCGCAGCCCACCAAAACCTTTAATCTCAACTGTGATCAACATACAGTAGGAACCACGGATCCGATATGTGAGGGGTCAACAAATAAGGTGACACTTGTCATATTAAGTTAAGATGACAGTAGAATAACACTTAACTGGTTTGTTTTGTTACTTCTTAATGTTTTTTATCATGTCATGAATATTTTACAGTAATTAAAAACATATTCAAAAAAGATCGATGATTTAAAACACATTTGTTTAATTTTAATGACCTCTCATGGCCCACCCGCAGTCCCACGACGGCCCACCAGGGGGCCGCAGCCCACACTTTGGGAATCACTGTTGTACGGTATAGAAGATGTCGTAACGATTATGCAAATACTGAAAATTGGACAGACATTATCATTCTCCTTGTCCTCAGCAGTCTTGGGGTTTGTCACCTCTAAAGTGATGACTTAGGCCACATGTGTCAAACACAAGGCCCGCGGGCCAAATGTGGCCTGTCACGTCATTTTATGTGGCCCTCGAGAGCTTGGGCATTATTGGCTTAAATTGTAAACCAATATTTTAAGACTTAATAAGCTTAAACCGCTTTAAAGCGCATATTGACAAAAAACTACATCTCCCATCATGCACTTTGTCATTATCCACAACGATAACGGTAGCTATGAGCAAGACGAGGAAGGCAGTTTCATGAATGATGGGAAAACAATTACAAGTTTGTATCTCAAGGTGTTTGTCTTTTGTGTTATGAAGCGGCATCAGTGGTGAAAGAGCTTAATCTACGTCGGCATTTTGACAGCAAACACGGAGCTAAGTATGCTAAATTTAGCCTGCAAGAAAAACAAAGAATCGCTCCCGCTTCTGAAACCAAGGTAATGGATACTCTTACAACCACAAACCCTGAGTTTAATATAATAATGACTTAAATATTTGAAACTTGAATACATAATAAATACAGAAACAGTTATTTAACATTATAACAAGGTGTGATTTAATTTATTTTGATTTACATTGGATTTTGTCAAGTTCATGCTGTTGATCTGGCGCTTCAACCATAATGCTGATGTGGCCCTCAGTGAAAATGAGTCTGACACCCCTGACTTAGGCCATCGTGCCTGTTCGTATCCGGCCATCAACATGGAGACGACTCGTGTTTCTTGAAGCGGTTGTTGACCTTCCCTTCATCCACCTACCAGAGGAAGCCACATTAGAGAGGCATCAGCATCTGGAAGTCTGCTTCACCCACCGCCGTAAACATTCCCATGTCCAGGGACATGCCCATTAAAAAAATTAAAAATGATAGGGACGTGATGAGTAGAGATGGAGATACCAGCTCAGGCTTTGGCATACAGAAACTCTCCATCCAACACAGAGGACTGGTTTTGAGTTTGCTCATCTCAACATTGTATTTAGATGAAGCTAGAGGAGCAAAATGCAACTTCTTTGTACTGGTATGCATCTCGACCGGTCCAACCCCCTGTGAGCTGCCAGACAACGTCAGGTTGTGAGCAGCTTGCAGCAGCATCTCCCTCCTGCATGGACGGGCCTCTGTGGGTGGTTGGTGGTGTCTGCAGTCACACGGTGGCAGCATATTCTGCCTCCATGTTGCTGCCATTTTTTATTTAAATTTAATCCACTGTTGTCGTCTGAGGCAGTCGTGCACTGGCTTTGGTGGTGACGTAACTCACTGAGTGAGTCTCTGATTTCAGCCACTAGATGGAGCTCTTTACCAACGAACGATTGACTCACAGAGACTTGGAGAGCAGCGTAGAAGTGTTAGATGTGCGTGGAGTTTATTACTTCAAGAGCACTTTATTGAGAGCGAAAACATGTGGCTGCTGTTATTCCAGCACAACAGAGCTGCTGTATGTGATTTACTGCACGTTTATGATGTCATCACAGCGGGGCCCGCTCATTGGAAGATCTACAAGCTCCTTTCACATGTGTAGAAGTCGGTGTAACACTTACAATCACATGGATATGAAAGAAAAGACAGAAAAAAAAGACAACCTTTTAAAAAAACACATTTCAGAAAACAACTGCAGTCTGGGAAACAAAGGGAGACGTCACAAAACACAACGAGCTTTCAGAAAGCTTAACCAAATGAGAAAATAAAGCTTGTAAATGGGAAAATAAATCAATCAGTAACTAGGGCTGGGCATGATTAAAATTTTTAATTGCGATTAATCGCATGATTTTCCTGATTAATCGCGATTAATCGTATTGTATACGAAAAATCAAATAATGGATTCAATGTAAAGGTCACTTTTATTTAAATGTTCTGCTGCCATATGAACTAAAGTGTCATAACATTTTTTGTTCAAACACTTTTAACATCAGCACTTGTCAGTAACACATATTTAGTGTAAATCTCATCCTAAAAAATGTCAAATAAAATAAAGCTTATTGCCACTGCCAGGGCATTGTCATCCTGTTTTTTTTTTTAAATGAAAAAAAAAAAAAAAGTCTACCAACAAAATCCTGAGCCACAATCAGAACATTAAAACAGGTAATTACTGAGGTAACAGCAGAAACTTTTAACGGGGAGTTCAACTTGTCAGTTGTTACAAATAACCTTGTTTCTGTCGAATCCTCCGTCTGGGAGAACTTTAAAATGAAAATGTCCATGTTAAAGTTCAGTAACTTTACCAATCCGTGTATCAATCATTCTTTCCATTTTCAATTGTCAATCAAAAATTAGAAAAACTTAAAAGTGACATTTTATTTCGTATTTCATTTTTTAATTTAACACAAAAAAAACGAAAAAATGCTTGTTTTTTTTTTTAATATATATATTTCAATTTTAGACTTGGATCAAAAATACGAAATGAAAAAAGAATGGGCCACAGAACTGAATTAGTTTTATAATGGAGGACTGGACTTTCTGTTGTCATTACACATCTGTGCCACTAGATGGCGCTGCACTGCAGTAACCAGCTAGAGAACAGCAGGACAGTGAACACATGGAGCAGATCTGATGGAACATGGAGGAATGACAACAAAGTTTTGTTGCAGTCCAGAATTTTTGTTTTCAGACAGAATTGTTAATATTACTACCTGAGTTGCTGCCTGAACTGTAAAATTGACAGATTTTTACCGTTCTCCATGTCTGTTTTAGCTTTTCTGCATGTTTTTCCGCCAATTGTCTTCCAGTTCCGCAGCAGCCAGTAACAGACTTTTCAAAACAAAAGCATGTGAGCAACATGCGTGAACGCGCGATAAAATAAATGTCTGCGTTAATAAATGAATGAGTTAACGCGATAATAATGCGTTAACTTGGCCAGCGCTAATAGTAATAGCCTCAGGCTACTGAAACCCAGCATGGAGGAGGAACCAGAGAAGTTTTCACGGATGGATGAATCCCTGCGCGGCACGTAACGCCACCAAAGTGAAGAGGTGGCATCGGAAAAACATACCAGTGGCTGGAAGGAGTTGTACTGAAAGACAGCACAGAGGCTCTGATCATGGCTGGATGAGAACAGACCCCAAACACCAGATCTGTAGAGGCCGGGGTCCACCAGACCAGACCAGACAGGAGCCCAGCTAACCCTAACACTACGACCCTGAAACAACATCACAGCAGGGTGGAAGTAGGGATGGGAATTGATAAGATTTTGCCGATTCCGTTTCCATTATCGATAGTGTTTAACGATTCCATTCTTTATCGATTCTAATTTGGGGAAAAAGGAGAACAAACAGTTTTAATTAGCATAAATTTATTTTTTACTTAGAAGTCATGACCTTACAAACTCAACAGCGAGGTTAAAAGAGGCCCAAAGCCTGGATAACGTGTTAAAGGTGGAGTAGGTGTTGTTTGAAAAACGGTTCCAGCAATCCAACTCAAGTAAGATTTTGAAAATATACACTCCCTCCCTCCTCCCAAAGGCTCCGCCTCCTCCTCTTCAGCCCACCCCTCGAAACCATGCCTTCACACGATTCATGACTACATGAACCACAGGGAGGGAGGGAGGGGTGGGTGGGAGTGCACTGATATTTGATGGACGTATTAGGCAGCAAATCAAAATAGTGATGATCACTATTTTGATTGGTCAGAGTTTTCTCTGATTATATCCTCTAGACTGGACCAAAATGTTTAGTTTTTTTTGCAAACATTTTATTTCAGTGGGTGCAATGGAAATGTGAAAAGGTTTTCAGGCAATATTGTAAAAAGTGTTGCAAAAAAACAACACCTACCCCACCTTTAACTCTTGTAATGTGTAACTGGCTTAGTGGTCAGCACTGTTGCCTCACAGCTAGAAGGTTCCTGATTCGAACCTCAGCAGGGGTCTTTCTGTGTGGAGTTTCCATGTTCTACCTGTGCTTGCGTGGGTTTCCTCCGGGTACCCCGGCTTTCTCCTACAGTCTAAAGACATGCATGTTGGTTAATTGGTGGTTCTAAATTGCCCGTAGGAGTGAGTGTGAGTGGTTGTTGTCTGTAATTGGCCCAGCGATGGACTGGTGACCTGTCCAGGTGTACCCCTGCCTTTTGCCCGTAGACGGCTGGGATAGGCTCCAGCAGATCCCCATGACCCTTCAGAGGATGAAACGGGTATAGATAATGGATGGAAGGAATATTTAACTGTGCATATACACAAAAATGTGTAAGATTTTACTAATAGAAATGGAAAAAATCTCCTTTTTAAAAGGATATATGAGCTCACTAAGCACTCAAAAATAATAATAAAGAAAGATAAATACTATCAAATACAACGGAACAGTGCATAGTACAAATCTGCAAATACTGTGAAGAATTAACAATTCTTTAGCAGTAAAATAATCATGTCTTCCAGCCTCTGAACCAGCCAGACTCTCTCATCATCTTCTAAATGTAATGCAGAAGGCATTCGTTTAATAGCATAGCGTTAATGTTATAGCGTGTTTTACAAAGAAGCACATAGGCAGTGGGATAGCTACTAACCAGAGTTACCAGAGGTGATCTTAGCTTGGCTACTGCCGCTGGGTTGAGATCCATCAGTCGCGTCAAAAACACGACACTCGTTATCGCATGTTGTGTGTTCAAATGTTTCTGCATGTTAGCCGTGTTCCCTCCCGACGCTGTTATCTCCACTTTACAATGACTGCTAGTTGCCTTGTTGCCATCTTTCTTTGGTGAAGTGAAGCCAAACTTTGGAGCGTTTGAACCTGGTGGGCGCCATTGTTGTTTACAACTGCAATGCTAACGTGCTAAACCGATGTAACTTAATCACGTAAGTGCTTTCTGGAATTGACTGTGCGTCACTTGCGTGAGATTCGTGCTGGTTGGAATCGATAAGAGAATCACTGGATAAACTGCCAAACAATTCCATGGAATTGAAACACACAGAACCGGTTCTCTACAGCAGTGATACTCAAAACTCTGGCCAGCGGGCCGGCCCATTTTGACTGGCCCACTCATCAGTCCATAAAAAAAATAAATAAATAAAAAATTGGGGGAAAAATCTAAATGAAGTTATTGTTAATTACATTATTATAAGTAATACTACTAATATAATAATATTACAGTAGTACTTAACAAAAATAACTCAACACAGCCATGGTGAGGTATGTCAAGACATCACGGACTCACCTGTCTGACTCCACTCAGAGCAGCAGCAATCAACATGAGCCTCAACAAGCGCCGTAAGGTTGATGCTGAGAACCGGTACTTGAACCCAAAATGGGCCGATAATTTTGCTTTTATTTTGCCATGTCATGCAAATGCAACACCACTGTGTTTAATTTGCGTGCAAACAGTGTCGGTTGTTAAGCTCAAAAATAATAAAGCGGCATTATGAAAGCAAACATGCGCGCTTCCACGCCGACTTTCCGCCTGGTACAAAGCCAGAGAATGAAAAAAATGTATGTTTAAAGTGGACAAAGTCATGCAATCCAAATGAAAGACATGTACTCTGTGTATCCCTATTCCCTGAAATAACTTTCAAGTAGCTAAACAAACAGATTTTTTTATTTTTATCTAAATGATGAAACTCAACTGCCATTAATTTGACGGTCATACTCCTTCACTTATGGCTATTTTCAGGTACATTGTTTTATTTATTTTTTTCACTCAGTCAGCCATATAACTACTAATTTTATTTTATAAAAGACATCTGAGACTGGGTTGTCTATCTTCAGGCAGACAGACATGTTACATGTGCTATAGTTTGTGCAGTTATGGATACAGTTGTTTGTGTTTTGTGTTGTATGTGCAAGGAAATGCAACAAATGCAGCCTTTTTATTTACATATTGTGTGTGCATGCACATTGTACTTTGATACATTTTGCAAAAATAAAACAAATCAATGAGAGAAGTTATCAAGTATCATTAATGTCGTAATTTTATTAAGTGGCCCCTGGGCCCTTGACACTTTTGTAATGTGGCCCACAGGTTCATCTATTTGAGTATCCCTGCTCTACAGGAACCGGTTCTCTACCGGTTCTCGATTCCCAACTGTAGGTGGAAGATGCTGGCAGGTAAAGCACACGTGGAACAACCAGGTAGCAGGAATAATATACAGGAACATCTCCACCAGAATGGACCAGAGGTCCCGGAGTCAAGGTGGGACACACCTCCTGAGGTGATCTAGAAAGACTGGATCCTGTGGGACCTCCAGATCCAGACTGACTAACTGGGGGTGATGTAGTGGTGGTGGACGAACATCAGAGGACAGAGGTGGTGGTGGATGTGGACGTCCCAAGAGATGGAAACATCAGGAAGAGACACAAGAAGCGGGAAAAACCGGGAACATGTGAGGTCACTGTCCAGGAGAGGGCATTATGGGAACAGATAAGACCCTGCAGAGCCCCCGGGGGTCTACCAGAGGTTTAAATATATTCTGTTTTCCAGGCTGTAGTTCTTCTCTGAGATGCTAATGTGTTGTTTTGAAGAAGCCTGTTGCTTCTCTGTCCTTTTCTTCTTTTGTTATTCCAGCTATTCTAGGTGTGCCCGACACGTCTGCGTCATTGTTGGCGCTGCAACGACTCCTGCGTGTGCGTGAAAGGAGCTTCTGAGTTCAAAAGTCAAACAGCTTCAGTCTGCTTCAGTTTTTTTTCTGTTTTTCTGTTCTTTGTGTCAGTGTTTTTTACGTGTGCGGTCAACCTCCACTCTTCCTATTTTTAAGTGACGAGCGTCGGCGTGTGTGTGGGTGCGTGTGTGCGCGCTCATGTGTGAGGAGAGGGAGGGAACTATGGAATGCTGTGATGTCATCAGCCCAGTTGCACACACAAAGACGAGGAGGAACCACAGATCTCTGACTCTCAGCTCAGTTAGCTCACTCTGCTGTGGAGCCGCTGTCTACATCCCACTGTGAGTACTTCAGCAAATTTTTTTGCCTTTCACTCCTTTTTTTGTTCTGCAGCACTCACGTTTTCCCACTCACTTTCCTCCTCTTTTTTTTTTTTTTGTCTTGGGCTTCCTCCCCCTGCGCCCCACAGACACCAGGGGTGTATTCCACCAGTGGGAAAAGCTCTCTTTTCCCTCCAAGTGCTCCTTATGTGGTAGCCATTGTTCAACTTAACCACTTTGAGCAGAGGAGTCCGTCTCACTGCCCGTTCTTAAAGACCCAGTCATTCTTCTGTTTTTGTCTCATAATCTGACAGCGAACATGTTAACGTGGGGGCTGCTGTCTCGCGGGGGCTCGTGGGGAGGAAAAAGGGACATGGGTTTTTTTTTTTTTCGGGAAGGGATGTTTGGTGGGGAGGGGAAGGAGTGATGACACAAACAGTCCCATTCCTCTGGAGTCTCCTCCCATTCTTCACTCCCGTCTTCCTGTCAGAGCAGAAAGAGGCTTCAGGCGGGGGGGAACAACTGAAAAAGAGCAGCATAATGAAACAAAAAAAAGAAAAAGTTACTGAGATAACGTTCAGTTGAGAACAGCGTAATCTCTCAGATGTTCTCTGTGTCTTTTTGTTGTAGATTGTCCTGAAGATGGCCTCCAAACTGAGAGAAAACTGACATCTAAGTAGGACGGGGGGGTGCAGTGTGAATCATCATGCACCTTGAATCATAGAAAATACTTCACATGGGTAAATAACAGAACAGAGGGAGGCAACATGAAGCTATAGATCCCCCACCTCAGACCAACTGCTGGTAGGACGGTGCCGGTGTCCGGTGGCGCCGACCCGCCCGACCCGCCAACATGCTGCAGCAGATCCTGAAGGACATGTACATTGAGCCCGACGTACTGAACGCCCTCAACGAGGAGCAGAAGAAGACCCTGTTCCTGAAGATGCGGCAGGAGCAGGTCCGGCGCTGGAAGGAGCGGGAGGAGAAACTGGAGAGGGAAGGGGGGGATGCCGAGTCCAGAAGAGCCAGGCCGAAGAAAGGTAACCGTGCCGACCTGTCGCCTCCGCCTCACCTTAGTTGACTCCTCCTCTTCCTGTTTGTACCGGATGTACGTCAGAGCTCCGTTCTGAATCCTTTCGCTCCAGATGTTTTTACGCAATTCATACCTCAAGTTTTAAACAGTTCCCGCTAGGGATGCACATGGTTGACCGTTTAACCGTTAGCTGATAACAGTAACTCTAACCGATTAATACTAACGGCAGGGGCGATTCTAGGGTCAGAGCTTTAGGGGTGCTGAGCACCCACAAGTAACGTTAGTGAGAAGAGGACGATACCATTAGGCGGGGTCATTTTCATTTTCATTCTTAAAATATAAACTTAAACCACAAACTATGGATTAAGTTTTGGACATTATCTAAGCCTGTCAAATGCAAACTAAAATTTTAGAATAACATTTTTTACTCCAGGCTTTTGGGGTGCTGAATTTCAATTTAGGGGTGCTGAAGCACCCCTAAAAAAGGGCTAGCCTCGCCCATGACTAACGGTCAATTTTGTTTTTAAGCTACGTAATTCAATCAACTCATTGGGGCGTGTCGACAGGTGCAACAGGCCTCTGATTGGTCAATTCTACATCCGTGTAGAAAAGAGCGCATCATCGAAAAAATGAGGAAGTACCCACATCTGTACGATTCTGGTTCTCCTCACTAAAAAGACAGCACATATTCTAGTAATTCATGGAGGGAGATAGCGATGAATGTGGGTCTGGATACGGCCGAGACGGTGAGGAAGTGGAAAAACCCAAGAGATAAGTTTAGTAAGTTTAGCTAGTTCGTGATAGTCGTCTTGCGTTGTGGCATGGAATAACATAGCAGAGATTGCGCTAGTATAAATCAAAAGTGACGGCGGCATCTCTGCGACAAGCTGACGGCGACACATTGCCGCGAGAGCATACACATGGTCCGCATGCGTCCACGACAACGCGTGCAACATCGCGGCACCCAACCCTCCCGGACTTATCGGTTAACGGTTATTAATCATTAAAGGGCGTCGGTTAACGGTCATTAAAAAAAAATCCAAAATGTGCATCCCTAGTTCCCGTCGAACGATGATTAGAAACTAACGTTGCAGATGCCGTAAAGCAGCCTGTGGGACATCGAGACATCAAAGACGTCCATTCAGGCTAGGTCTGCTATCGTAAATGCCGTTCGCGAGGATAACGCTTCCAGGCCCTTGGCCGGTGTTGTGAAATATCTTCCTACTCATAATATCTTCCTACCCGAGTTGACTGCGCATGTGTATAGCAGCAACTTCAGAAGGCCGTAATATTCTGCCGCCTGACCGTTATCGCGGAAGAGGAAAGGTTAGTTTCTTGTATTTTTAATACTTTGTATGGACAGTATTTATTCCACTAGGTTTGACAGACAAATCAGATGCACGTCTTTATGATGCATATATCTGTGTGTGAGTGAATGTGCTCTTCCAGCTGTGACATTGTGAACGATGTAGTGACATCGTTCACGATGTCACTTTACAGGGTTCGTCGTAAATTCGTTGGCAAGACGATAAATCTCAAACATGATAGTAATCCGTTACATTACACGAGAAAAATGCGTAATTAAATTAGTGACTTACGATTACTTTTTAAAGTTACATCTGAACATTTTCTGCAAAAACCTTAAGCCAGTGCTGCGCAAACTGTGGTACGCGTACCACCAGTGGCACGGGAGCGCACTCTGGTTGTATGCGGGGGAAGGTCATGACTTTCCACATTTTCACAAAAAAAAAAAAAAAATGGAAACATACAATGCATTATAAATACAATATTGGAAACGAAATGTGTAGCTTGAGATGATTATAATTGTGTCTTTTTTAAAATATATTTGTTGCATATTCAGTTGCAGTGCAGATTTAACAACTTTTGAGTGTGTTTATTTTGGTCTGTATGAGTACGTGAGAATTATTGGACAGAGTTGTAAATGTCTGATTCAGTAAAGTAACAATTCAGGTAATAAATAACCACAATCAGTGTGTTTACATGGGAAGTTTAATTCCTCTTTAATTCAGAATTAAAATTAAATCCGAATAAAAATTACCATCTAAACACCTAATTCCGAATGAAAATGTCCATTCCGAATTAAACTTAATTCCGAAGTAAGTGGCTGGTTTATTCTGATTTTAAATTTGAATAGAGTAATTCCGCTGTCATGTTTACACTCATTCAGCTTTAAATTAATTCCTGTCTTTCTGCGCATGCTCGTTCTCTTGCCCGTCTGTCGCCATGACGCTTATATTCCGCGCTGGGCTTGTTTTCGAAAACAAAACAACATTGACATGATGTTGTGGTGCTGCTGCTTCAAAAATAAAATCAAAACAAATCCAAAAAGGATGCTAATAATGTAGTCCTCCATGTTGTTGCTAATCGAGTAAGTTTGTTTTTTTCCAGTAGACGTAAATATGTAAAGACGTCCGTCCCCCCATCCAGTCAGAACCCTTCCCAACCCCCAGACCTTAAGCGGAATTGGATAAAGCCGATCAAACGTGTTTTCCATGTAAACCTGAATTCAGAATGACTATTTCCATGTAAACTCGAAGGAAAATAGTTTAAGTCGGAACTATTTAATTCGGAATAACTAATTCCGAATTAAAAAACATCATCATGGCCAGTAAGGAATAAAAATCATTCTTGTGTTTAAAGCTGATTGAGAAGGCATATATGGCTATTTTTTAAAACTGGTCATCATGGTGGTACTCGGAGAGCTGAACAGTTTCTAAAAAGTTTGAGAACCACTGCCTTAAGCTGAATAACACAGAGGGAAGCAGATAATTATGGTTATTAAATGTGTATAATAATATGCTACCATCCACAACACAGAGGAGAGCAGATATATGTGCTGGTAGGATATTGTTACAATGTAGGAAAAATTACAGACGAGGCTATAATTTTCCGCTACGGTAGGAAAAAATTTAGGTAGGAAAAATTTTCAGAACACCTGATCGCTTCGCCCTCGGTCACGCGGTCCGATGTGAGCCTGAGAGCGACAGGAAGGAACAATCAGCGGCTCACAAATTTCACATATGTGCGGAACGTCATGGGAAACGCATACCAGATGAAACCACCGGCATGACATGCACTCACGCAGATGACTGAAACAAAAAGTGCCAGTAAAGGAGAAACGCTGGAGCTGTTTATCAGGCGTCTGGATGCCACCAGTCCGCCTTGAAACCGGTTCGACGCGACCTGCAGAATGTCGCCCGTCCGCATTTTCTTCCTCGTGTCAAAAACACGAGGCCCGCGGGCCAAAAGTGGCCCGCCACGTCATTTTATGTGGCCCCTCGAGAGCTTCTGCATTATTGGCTTAAATTTTAAACCAATATTTTAAGACTTAAAATAAGCTTACGCCGCTATAAAACGCATATTGACAATGAACTACATCTCCCATAATGCACTTAACAGTATCTCACCATGAGCAAGACGTCAAGACGATTTTCAGAGCTGTTGGATTTCAGAAAAACCTCTACAAACTAACCCCAACATGTCCAAGAAAAGGAAGGCAGTTTCATGAACGACGGGAAAACAAATACATGTTTGTAAATAACAGTTTGTCTTTTGTGTTATGAGGTGGAGTCAGTTGTGAAAGAGTTGAACCTACGTCAGCATTTTGACAGCAAATCCGGAGCTAAGTATGCTAAATTTTAGCCTACAAGAAAAACAAAGAATCGCTTCTGAAACCAAGGTAATATAATAATGAGTTAAATATTTGAAACTTTAATACCTAATAAATACAGAAACAGTTATTTAACAATATAAGGTGTAGTTTAATTTATTTTGATTTATATTGCATTTTGTTACATTCATGCTGTCAATCTGGCCCTTCGAGGGCCACCATGATGCTAACACCGCTGCCTACGGCGTTCTGATACGAGAAGGCATTGATTCGTGGCTGACACGACAGATCGCTGTGTTATTCTATATCCTCAAACGCACACGTTAACGTCAAGACAATTAACAGCACAGCTGGTGCATCAACTCTGACTGACAGAGTAATGTGATCTTTCTCGTCCCGGTTAATCACAAAGCACTCACTATGAGGGAACAGTGGACTTTCTATCCCATAATGACCCGTGCAGCTGTCTCTCTAGGAGGCTCAGATCACATGGTCGCAGCTTTTCCACACAGGATCCTGTTTTTTTGTGTGTGTGTGTTGTTTTTTTGTGAGCGGAGGACACTGCGGATAGTTTACGTCGCCGTGTTGGAACAGGAAGTGAGTCAAGACTCAAACATTCAAACCGGTCGCAGTGGCAAAACAGGAAGTTTGCAGGAAACGTACGAATTTGGAAAAAAAAAAGGGAGAGGTTTTGATTTAGCCCGGACGGCCTTCAGAGAGCGCTCACGTGCCGGGCTTGTTTCTGCGTCCCGCTCGCTCGGCGTTAGGAGGTCACGTTGAGCCTCGAGGCGTCTCTGATCATGGGACTCCTTCGTGGTTAAAGCTGACTTTGGTGGTGGTCGGTGCGCTGGTGAGTTTCTGTGTGTTTGTGCTGACGGCAGCCTGCTGACACCCACAGACATCATCACTGTCATTACTCAGCTCGCTCTCTTCAGCGTGCCATTTTAATATCACCATGTTTGAAGTCGGGTTTAACCCTCGCTGTAGTAGAGAACATCTGGCTGAGTGCTAGTTCAGTTTATATCACTAGGAGTGTCGGCCACAACACCACTTATGGCTGTTTTCCAAAGTCTGGAGGAATAGAGGACATAACTTGCAGTCTTGTAGTAAAGCTGGTTTTCTATAAAGAACAATAACAAAATACACTTAATGAAGGATAACACATCCTCAGATTAATATTCCCCATATGGAGTAATATAAATATCACCACCTAATATAAACTAAAACAATAATTAAACCAAAGGAGGTAATCAGATGATTACTATCCCGCATTTCTCTTTCTCATTTACACAAGAAAGAAACAGAAAAATACCCCAAACACTCAATATACAGATTTCTAAGGCTTATTAACACTGTATCAAGCTACCGCTAATGTGGACATAACACTTCCTGTAGCGTATAAAACCCTCCTGCTTAACAACCCGGCAGGATGCTTTTATTGTGAAATCAGCGTGCCACTTCTGGTGGCCAGTTAGCCTTAGCTTCACTATCGGCACAGAAACGGCGCCCCACGTCAACTGCTCCGTAGCCCAGTGTAATCATAAAACACTCTCAACAGCACTATGGACAGGTAACACATGTAAACATAGTTTGAAGTCTACAGCGTTAGCTAGCGTTAGATTTCTTTACTGTGTGACGTCACTCCGCTCAAGATAGAACCCCGTCACGTAGGTTGGCTCACCCCAATAATATTACCGCACTGAATGAACAGATATCTAACAGCACATCAGACATAGGAGCCCATATGGCAACAGGACTTAATACTCTTTATACTTATAACTTTGGGCCTTTTCTACACTCGCTGTCACAGAAGGATCCAGAAACTTACTTCACTCTAACAAGAAAAAAAAAAAAAAAAAGGTGCTGTCCCTAAACTCTGAGATGTTCCAGACAGTGATGCCGCCGGTCTCAGCTGGGAGCTCGTTTTGTCCTGAATGCCGCAGTCATCCCGGCGGTTTGAAAGTGATCCGCAGGCCAGACGGGCCAAACCAGTTCCCGGTGAAACCGTTTTCAGACGACGAGTTCTCACCCCGACGCCTGACATCAGCCGGGTTATCTCGACACAGCGGCTGCTCTGTGCTCTCACACATCATCGCAGGGCCAGCGACTGAGCACGTGTCTGGAGCTAATCCTCACAAAGATAGACAAATAAAGAGGCCAGTATTCATCGGTATTCCCAAGGATGGGAATTTGAGTTATGTCAAAGGCAGGAACGGAGGATTGCTCTGGTGTCATGAGCATGAGTGGCTCCTCTCTCCTCTGTTAGAGTTGTGCTGTCTGGGGCCCGTCAGCTGTTGACTGTCACCAACACAAACCTTGACTGGGACAGTCCTGGTAGAGGGTTTGGACAAACCCGCCCGCTCATTTCAATGTGCATAACGTTTCAGCAGTCTTATTATTATGAATTCAGAAGATTGTATCTTTATTTTTTTTAAGAGGAGCCTTTCATTGGCAAATAGACAACAGGGATGCTGACCAAAATGGCAAAAAAAAGTAAAAACGAGACTCAGTGTTGTACATTTAACTGACCATAATTCAGAGTTCAGGGATGTCAACGGGAAACTTTGAGTTTTAAGCCCTCTCAGGGTGCTTTAGGAGGTATTCTGAGCACAGCATTGTGTATTTGGGAAGCAATTTTTCTCCCTTGTGAAACATGAGTGAGGCGTTGAAATGATTAGAACAAGTGTTGTGTTTTCATGTTTCATTGATGGATTTGTAACATTGATTGTGGGACACTTGAATTTTATCAGTTATTTTTATTTTGAGACTTTGAGACATGATCAGTGCAGCTGTCATGATCAGAGACTTACAGACTGATAGACCAACATATCATAACTACGGCTGAGCAACGATTAAAATTTTTTATCGCGATTAATCGCATTATTTCCCTGATTAATCGCGATTAATTGCATTGTTCACAGTGCTCCGGGCTTACTTTGACCATTGATTCGGTTGTGATGGCGGCTGATGACCCGGATCTCGTTGGATTCCCCCGACGCTACGTCAACAAGACAGATAGTGACGTCAGCCCTGGTCTCAATCAACCAATCGCAATCGAGAATTCATGTCACGCGCACCACAGTCTCTGCTGGGTCCGATCATCAGATCATCTCTTACTCTGCCGAGTTGGAGGTTCGTGGAAATCCGCGGAAAATTGACATGCCTGAGAGTTAATTCATCAAAATCTTTTTTTTTTTTTAATCTTGTGCGCTCGTTTTGAATTTGATGGCATCCATCCCGTCGTCTTATCTAAGGGGAACAGGCCTCAGCAGCCCAGACCTCCGTGTCTCCAGCCTCCTCCTCCAGCTCCAGAACACAGAGATGTTCCCGAGCCAGCGGATGGATGTGCCCCGTTGGATGTGTCCGACACGGGCATCTCCATCCTCACTCCTAGCTAGATCCTGTGGAGCTACAACAAGGAGCGCTAGAGTTACCAGGGTCCCACCCTGGAGCCCCCTGGCTACCAGGTTTATGAAGTTGGTAGCCAGCTGGCAATTTTGGTCGCCAGTGTTTTTCGTCACCCCATACGCCCCTGTAGACTGCTGACATCATCATGGATGCTCCCAGCATGTTCAGCAACTCCAGCCAGCTCTTTTGTTTCCTGTGTGCCATTATTGGACAAACTGATCAATCCAGGTGTGTCTGACCATTGCTGTGAGGTCAGACACACCTGGATTAATCAGTTTGTTAATTAATGTCACACAGGAAACAAAGCAGCTGGCTGAAGTTCAGGAAGTAGTGCAGCTGTGCATGAAGCCACGTTGACATAATGTGAACATATATTACAGCCTAAATGAAAACTCTAAAGGGGTTAAATGAAGAGTATTTATTTGAAGGGATTTGCATATTTTTTGTTCATTTAATATTGCTTGTATTTACATTTACATTTGATTTTCATTCCACACATTGTTTTCATTTCATATTCCTCTTTTTTTTTTTTTATTATTTTACAGTTTTTCATCTCATTTCACGTGACTTTTCTTTACTCTTTTAATGACTTGTTGTACTCATTTGTTGCAGACTGAATTCTTTATGACTGTTTTGGAAGGAGTGTATTTGTGGACTGGTCCAGAATAGCGCGCTGTCACTCATCGGATGCCACACACTAACCTCGCGACATCTACCACCTACAGTAGCTGTAGTAGCTGCTGCTGTTGCAGTTATCGCGACATCTACCACCTACAGTACCTGTAGTAGCTGCTGCTGTGGCAGTTATCGCGAGACAAGTGACAGCTCTCAGATTGGGAATGTTTTTTTGTTTTTTTTTCTGTTTTACTCGGCCGGATGCGGTATTATTATTTTTTAATAACGCAGGTTAAAATACGGGATATTTTTGGGAAAAAATACTAATAAGGAGGACGGCGGGAGAGAAGAGTAAAATACGGGACTTTCCCGGCCAAAACGGGGTACTTGACAGGTTTGATTTACAAGCATGAAAGCGCATTTTATTCTGTTTCCATGATGCTTACGATAAAAAACTAATATCATTTCTTTCTTGTTAACTATTCTGTTGTGTATTTTTTATAAGATTATTTACCAAAATGGTCCATTTTGCTGTGGAGTAGATTCAGTAATAGGTGTTTGCATTCGTCCGTCTTCAGTTCTGTCCATCTGTCAATCTTTGGGTTCGGCGCATGCGTAGTTATGACTTCCGGCAAACGACGTGCACCCAAAACATGGCCACTTTTAACCAAATAAACTTTGTTTCTAAATTATTTAGATATGTTTGCCTTGGTGACACGTGACAAATGTGCAGAAATCATAGAAAAAAAAACCTTTTTTTTTCTAAGTTGATGGTGGATTTTGTGGCCCTCGCCACTGACGACAAGGCAGAAAAAAACGGTCGAAATGGTCAAATTTTGGTCGCATTTGGCAACCAGTTAGTCACGATTTTATGCCCTGGAAGAGCAATGTAGACTTTGAGAAGAACGGGTGAGGATGGGGGGGTAAACAGTGTCAGAATGATGTTCTCGATTCAACACAATTTCACATAATTTAATAGTTTCGTTTTCTGTGGCTGGTGATTAAACTAAACATTTAACCTAATCTGGAGAGAGCTTTGAAAATTAAAGGGAGCACATTGTGACTCAGTGAGCAGCTCAGACCTCCAGAACAGTGTGACATCACCGAATCATAAAGGAATTATCCACCTCCTCTTAAAGGCTTTAACTCCACCCAACTTTACATGATGCTGCACCTCAAAAGTGGGCAAAGATTTACCACTAATTAAAAAGTGGAAAACCCCACAGAAGAGGGAGTGGACCCTGTTGAAAACTCAACATGTCACAGATGTTTCATTAAGACGTCGGAAAATTGTGTCAGAGTCTAGAAAAGTGGGCCAGAATACGTCTCCTTTAACTTGAACCGACCGTGACCTCAGGTCGCTCCGTCTCTAAAACAGATACTGTATCTGTTTCTAGATACAGATACAGTACAGCGGAGATCTCTGCTTTCACTGAGTCTCATCTCTGAAAACCAGCGTCGCTGAATAAACTTCAGCGCTGGATCAAAAAGGCAAGTTCAAATTTTAAAACAGAAGAGCTGAAAAGGAAAATAAAATTGAGGCTAAAGTGAAGAGGTGCTGCTGTGGCCTGACTCGAACCCGCAGATCTGAGCTAATGCCCGTGAAAGGGCGCATGTGAGCTCATGCACAACAGTGTGTATATATATATATATATATATATATATATATATATATATATATATATATATATATATATATATATATATATATATATATATGATGTGAATATAGTTTCATCTCAGTTGGCATCAGATAAGGTTCCATCTGATTGGCTGAATATATATGGAGAGAGTGGACACATAGCACTTGGAAAAAAGCTGACATTTATTGCAATGTTTTTGTGGGTTTTTGTATTATTGCAATAAAGACCATCTTTTTAAAAAAAGATATCTTTATATCTTTGTATTACATCTCCCCTGGTCCTTTACCTGACAGATCTCCTACCTGGTTTTGGAGATGTTGTCATTCTATTTTTTAGGTGGGAAAGATTATAAAATGTGTGGATGTTAAACTGGCCTCTATGAATTCCAGGCCTCTTATTACCATTAGGACGATATGAAAAGAAATATATGTTACAGGGGGCGCTGTTGAGCAACAAACCCTCTCAAACAGGGAGGTATTAAGTTTCCAGCCGAAAACGGAGTCATGTGACAGAGGGCCGCTCCCCTCCCTGCACATGCTAGCATGCTAGCATCCAGCTTCAAATGCCCCCCCCCCCCCCCCCCCCCCCCCCCTTTTTTTTTTTTTTAAATCTCAGGTTTAATATTTAATGCACTTTGGCTATTTTTTTGTGGAATAGAAGATCTCAGTGATGATCTGTTTCCCTTCACATAAAAATAATAATAAAAATCCCTAACTTCTCTAACTTTGTTCCTTTTTTCTTTTTTCGTCAATAGCCAACAGTAAGAGTGTGAGCTGGATGCTCGGCCGGGATGGAGACGTGGCGGTCGTTGTGATCGGGGAGGTGGACGAGCTGACCTCCAAGTTCATCGGCTCTGGATTTGGAGAAAAGAAGTCACAGAGTCTTCAGAATAACACATAGTAATACCTTCCTAGAACATAAAACACACTTTTGTTTATTAAGATCACAGGCAGCAGCACAAATACAGTTTATATAGATATAGTATATCCCCTGTATGTATAAAGAAAGCTAATTAGCTCTAATTATCCTCTGCAGCCATGAAACCATCCTGAAGAGCAGAAGAATCACAGAAGACGGCAGAACTGAGAGGGAGAACCTCCCTCCAACGACCCCAGCTGGGATCTCCCTGAGCATGAAGGTCTGAAACAACCAAACATTCACCTACTCATTAATGTCTAAAGCACATGTGCCAAATGTGGCCCCCCACATCATTATATGTGGCCCTCAAGAGCTTGTGCATTATTAACTTAAAGTTTAAACCAATATTTTAAGACTTAAAATAAGCTTACGCCGCTTTAAAGCGCATATTGACAATAAACTACATCTCCCATGATGCATTTCGTCATCACATGAGCAAAACAACAAGACGAATTTGAGAACTGATGAACTTAGGAAAAACCTCTACAAACTAACCCCAATAACAGTGTGTCTTTTGTGTTATGAGGCGGGTGTCCGTTTAATTTACGTCAGCATTTTGACAGAAAACACGGAGCTAAGTATGCTAAATTTAGCCTGCAAGAAAAACAAAGAACCGCTTCCACTTCTGAAACCAAGCTAATGGATACTTTTACAACCACAAACACTGAATTTAATATAATAATGACTTAAATATTTGAAACTTGAATACATAATAAATACAGAAACCGTTATTTAACAAGGTGTAGTTTAATTTATTTTGATTTTCATTGCATTTTGTTACATTCATGCTGTCAATCTGGTCCTTCAACCCTGATGCTGATGTGGCCCTCAGTGGAAATGAGTTTTTTTTAAATATATATATAACTTTATTAGCAAATCTTGCTATACAAAAATCAACAGGGTATACAATGGAATGGCACAGCACATACAATGATGGAGTAAATTATAAAAATATATAGTATGAATAAGAAGTCATAATATAGATAATCAAGGTAACAGTCATAATAATAATAATAAAGATGAGTAAGTAAATAAATAGAGAATAAAATAAATAAATAAATTCAGTGAAAATGAGTCTGACACCCCTGATCTAAAGGTTGACGTCATGATATGAAATAATAACATTTGGATTAAAAAAAAAAAAAAAGAGAGAAACTCATCGCTGTTGGACCGGACATGCAGTCATATTTCATAATTCACTTCAGCTCCGCTTCTCATATCAGCAGTGAGTGAAAACTACATGAACCGAGCTCTTATTGATAAAATCAGTCGCCCAGTAAAATAATCTACCTGTTCATCAGGGATCGGTGATATTCTGCAGGTGTGTTGGTGCGCGCAGCGTGCTGGTTTTTGAGTGGTGGGGGGTAGGAATGATGTTGGGGGTGTACCTCTCCCCCCTTTACACGCACGTCTCTAAAACAGATTTGCTGCGTCGCCATGGCAACCGCCCGCGCGTTCACTGAGCCGGAGCGCGCCGGGGTGGATGGTCTCAGCTGGCCCCGGAGCCGCGCGCTGCTCACCAGCAGGAACAGGCGCGTCTCAGCCGCGCGCCGGTCTCCTCGGCGCACACTTGCGCACACGTGGCTTTCATGCACTTAAAATTGTGCGACATTTGCTCCAGGACTGATTCTGTTCAGCGCTCAAACAACTCTCGCGCTCTTGTCTTTTGTTTTATTTTATTTTTTTTATTTCCCCATTCCTCGCTCATTCCGGGCGCTGAACCGACTCAAAGTTGAGGAGATGACGTGTCGCCTCTCGCCCTCAGACTAACGTGGCTCTCTGTGTCTCAGCAGCAGCAGCAGGAGAAGCGCGAGGAGACGAGCGCGCCGCGCCCTCTGCCGGTGAGTCGGGGGAACTGCTGGAGCCGCGTGCTGTCGGGTTGCATCGCGGCCACCCGGAAACTCATGTAGTGTCTCTGTTGAACCCACAGGTGTCAGTGAGTGAGCATTCACCAGCCACATCTGCAGAAAAGGTATTTGTGAATTAAAATTAGATTTTTTTTAAACCGTTTTCTGCAGGTAGATTGAATATTTAAGGCTGTTTTTGCAGAACCTGTGTGTGCCTTCTAGATGGTTTGGAAAGCAAAGGACGGATTGATTTTGGCTTTTGACGGAATACCTCACCTTAAAACACCGCCTTTTCTTTTCTTTCTTCTTTTTTTTTAAAAAAAAAATCCCTTTTTAATTCCAGTGAATTCTGCTAAAACCGTGCAGAGATCCGGCCCTCGGGCCTTTAAGATGTGGCTTTAGAGCGCCTGTGTGTCTTTTTATGGCGGTCCCAGCCTCCCCGTGCAACAGGAAATGGTGGTTAGGACCAGCTGTCCCCTCACTCACAAACTCTTCTGCAGATCGTCTTTCTCTCAGCGCCCCCCCCCCCCCCCCCACCCCCCCCCCCCCCCCCCCCCCCCCCTTTGTGTTCCGGCTCGTCTGAGCCGCCGCGCCCCTCATAGCTCACTCGGGGACAGCTGAGCCGAACTGTCCTCCCACTGGCTCCATCACCGCTCCAGACTCGTCCTGTCTGGGGAGCATGATTTCTGTCTCCCCCCCCTTGTGTTTGCGTGCATGCAAATGCGCGCGCGCGTGCGTCTTGTGTGCAGGTGACACGCTCCGCACGAACAGCTGAATCACAGAGGCGAGGCGGGATTTCTGGACTGCCCTGGAACAGATGGTAGATGAACTTGATCGGGGAATTAAAACGCCAGAGATAGAGAATGCGTCAGTCGCAGATGGATGGGATTGTGGGATTGTCTCTGGAGGTTTGGGCGCGTGAGCTCTCCTCTGTTCTCTGTTCCTCTCTCCTCTCCGCCACAGAAGGAAGCGTCTCCCCCCTCATATCCCTTAAATCTATACCAGCCCCTCCACGTTTACAGGCCCCGGCACGTCTCCGTCACGCCCTTCGCTGATGTGGCCATTTTTCCCACGTGAGCAGGTTCGGACGGTTACCTGAAATTTCTTCATACCGTAGCGGAAAGTTATAGCCTCATCTGTAATTTTTTCCTACATCCTACCAGCACATACAGTGATCCCTCGGCACTTTGCGGTTTAAGTTCTGCGGTTTAGTTATTCACGTTTTTCAGAAATATATAATTTAAAAATGTTTTAGAAAATCGCGGAAACATCACAGGATGTTGTGGCGTTCTCTCACAAGCCACGGTTACATGATGTTTTTTTAATTCCGAATTAATAATTCCGAATTAAATAATTCCGAATTAAACTATTTTCCTTCGAGTTTACATGGAAATAGTAATTCTGAATTGAGGTTTACATGGAAAACACGTTTGTTCGGCTTTATCCAATTCTGCTTAAGGTCTGGGGGTTGGGAAGGGTTCTGATTGGATGGGGGGGTGAACGTCTTTACGTCTTAACGTCTACCAGAAGAAAACAAATTTAGCAACAACTCGATTAGCAACAACATTCCTCTTATTTTTGACCTGGGTGGCGTCTCTATCTGTGAAACCTCCTTCATTTAACCTAGCCGCTACAACTTTGAAAAGCTCACAATTTTTATGTTTCATGCCATCTGTTCTTTTAATTATTTCCAGTTCCTCCAAGCTATTTATTCAATAAATCGTCTCTGCTCTTCACCACCATTTACTGCGTGCTGCCATCTTGAAATTTTGTTTTGAAAACAAGCCCAGCGCGGAATATAAGCGTCATCACGACAGGCAAGAGAACTAGCATGCGCAGAAAGACAAGAATTAATTGAAAGCGGAATGAGTGTATACATGACCGGGGAATTATTCTATTCAGATTTAAAATCAGAATAAACCAGCCACTTACTTTGGAATTAAGTTTAATTCGGAATGGACATTTTCATATGGAATTAGGTGTTTACATGGTAACTTTTATTCAGATTTAACTTTAATTCCGAATTAAAGAGGAATTAAACTTCCCATGTAAACGCACAAACAGTGAAGAAATGCTGTGAACCAGCCTGACCCCTTTAAGAAGGTGGCCTTATGGGTAATGTAGTGTGTGTGTCGTGGGACGGCAGAATGAAAACGGGGTTAAATGAAAAGTGTAGTGAGCATCAACAGCAGCCCAGCGTGTATAGATTTACATTCTCTGTTAACCGACAGGAGCCCAACAATACAACCTGTGTGATGTTACAAGTTCCTGCAGTACCAGAATAAAGTTCCCGTTCCATGCAGAGAAAACCAGACTTTTTCTTTTGTTGTTGTTAGCGTGTTAGCCGCTAATTATGAGCCAAAAATAGCACAATACCAGCAGTTTCTTTACTACGGTTCAGAGACCAGAGGCTGTGAAGGTAACAGAAAGACCACAGTTGAGCCTTTGTCTTGTTTCGCTACTTTTTTGGGGTTTTTAAACATATTTTAAACAGATTATTGAGGCTCGGGGGGCTCCGGCTCCAGTTCACAGATTTTGATTGTCGTGGGGGGGCGCCGGTCCCCATTAACCGTGAAAAATAAGGGATCACTGTATATCTGCTCTCCTCTGTGTTTTGGGTGGTAGCATATTATTATACACATTTAATAACCGTAATTATCCGGATAAGCGGAAGACGACGGAAGGACAGACGGATTATGAATCCATATTATGAAGATGAATATGAAGATATAAAGGGTGGATAGAAGAGGATTGATTAGATAAATGTACACTGGAGTTTAAAAAGTATCACTTTATCTCCTTTTATCATTCTGTGAAGTACAGTTAATATCATTTAAGCTGAAGAAAAAAGTCCTCCAAGTCCTCCAATAACCTATGCAGTATATATACTGTGCACAGAAAGTATTAATTAATTGATTTGTCCCTCAAACATATATGCATTAAATACTGTCCATACAAAGTATTGAAAATACAAGAACTAACCTTTTCTTTTCCTCGATAACGGTCAGGCAGCAGAATATTATGGCCTTCTGAAGTTGCTGCTACACGCTAACGCAGTCAACACGGGTAGGAAGAAATTTCACAACACCGGCGCGGTGACGCCCCCCCCCCCCCCCCCCCCCCCCCCCCCCCCGACGATTACTCACTTCGCTTTGATGAATAATTTCCCCTAAATTGAATGAATTGTTCCTGGAAACAGGAAGAGGGTTGGTTTTTTTGGGTCTGCCGGGAGCAGCTGTTGCTAAATCTACAGCAGGTTTGCTCACAAAATCAACTGTAGTCATCCTACCACCCCCCATCCCCCCACCCCCACCCCCCCGGTGGAGGCAGGGGTGAGACTGTTGATTAAGAAGGCGTACGATCAGGAAGGAAGATTACCAAGACAGCCTGATTTTCGAGTCACCTTATAATTTTCTCCCCACACGTCCTCAAACTCTCAATCAGCGGTCATAGTTCTGTTTCATTACGGACCGGCGTTGTCATTGGAGAACTGTAATTTGGTTAATCATTTATCCCATGATTTAATCAATCGTGACAGTAATTCCACTGTATCTGAATTAGTTGTCAACGCCGACGGGCCTCTCCTGTCCTCTCTTGTCGCTCTCCACCGTACAGCCCGATTCGAAGTCAGCGCCCGAGGGGAAGTCGTCTCCCCAGCGGCCCCTCGTGAGGGCGAGCCCCGTCAGCGTGAGGCCGGCTTCTGCAAACGCAACGGTCGGCTGCGTCAACCCGAAGACGAGCCCGGTGAATCCGAGGCCGGCCGCCACCTCTTCCACCAGCGGCGCCGGCAAGACGGACTCCGGATCAGCGTCGGCCTACAAAGGTGGCCCGTGTTCGAAGGAGCCCCAGAAGCCCAAAGAATCGCAGGGCGGGAAAGGTAGGTGGGACGGGAGGGTTAGGGTGTTTTTATGTATTTATTCACTTGCAGATCTGAACTCGCCGTTGCATCTGGATGGTTGACAGGAAACATGACGGATGCAAGAGATGAAAGGGTTGTAAAATTCCTTGAAGGAAAGATTTAAGCTCAAACATGGCGGACGACATTTACCGCCGGTAGATTTTCTGCTCTGTTCTGGAACGCATGAAGACGACTGTCAGATTTCCAAAGTCACTGGCGATATTCGTTTGCACGCCAACTGAAGGACCGGGAAGAGACAACGCCAGTCGTTAACTTTACGGCCGCTGCACAAGTGTGCGCATCGTCCTTGACTCATCAATCAAAAACAGATGAGAACAGACAGAGCGAAGGGAGTCAAAAATCGTCTTTCGGGACACGCGTATCAACTCAGTGACCGTGAAACGGTTCAGATTTGAAGGCTCCACCCTACGACGCCCCTCGATCGGTTCAAGATGTCACCTAACGCAGCGCTAATCGGGTTTTTTCATTTAAAAGATCTCTTTTAGAGCCTTTCATTTTCTTTCCTAGCAATTGAAGTATTTCATATTATCTTCTTCTCCTGAAACAGGCGTCTATTTTGAATGGACGTCTGAATCTTTCCACCAGAGGTCTTCACGGGTCCACTTTCATGGACCCGAACCTGAATGGACCCATAAAAATTTGACCCGAAACTGACCTGACCTGAGCTATTATCATAAGTCTGGGAGTCCGAACCCGAATGGACCCGAAATATTTGGACCCGGAACCGACCTGACCCGAGTCTTTAGTTTTTCGATCACGACACTTACCTGAATAGAACCGAGACAATCCAGCCCACAGTTGCTCATGTTAAAGTTGTCTAGCGTTGAATAAAACTTGATTTTCTTACCTAAAGTTGTCTTCTTCTACCGGTTCAGTTGCTACATAGGCTACGTGATGTAAACAACAATAAATCCACGTCGTTATTTTCTTTGTGGATACAGATCCTATTGGTAGCAACTGCTAACGCTAATAGCCTACACTGGTCAGGACGCGTCGTAAATATGTTCTCTCATCCAGCGTTGTCATGTTGGCGATCCGTTGTGGTTTACAGCTGCCGGGCAAACCGCTAATAACACGCTACGGCAACACGATTGTTTCATGATAAACACGCCACGTTAATGAATAATTAATTAAACTGCCCCGAGTCCTGACATTGGCTACCACCGCCAATATCTTTACCTCTCTCGAGTAAACGCGGACCTAGCCTGTCAGAGAGCACCGACCGGACCCGAGACTAACTGTACCGATTCAGACCCGAACCCGGAGTCACGTCTTTTGAATAGACTCGACCCGATTCGGGTCGGGTCAGAACCTCGGGTTTTCGGGTAACCTTCGCCGGTTTGTCTTTTGATTTACTTATATTTTGCAGGTTCTTGTATTTATTCTAGGGCTGGGCAATTTAACGCGTTATTATCGCGTTAACGTATTAATTTATTAACGCCGACATTTATTTTATCACGCGTTATGCATGTTGCTCACATGCTTTTATTTTGAAAAGTCTGTTTCTGGCTGCTGCGGAACTGGAAGATAATTAGCAAGTAAACATGCAGTAAAGCTAAAACAGACATGGAGAACGGTAAAAATCTGTGAACTTTACAGTTCAGGTAGCAACTCAGGTAGCAATATTAACAATTCTGTCTAAAAAAAAAACTTTCAAACCCCTTTGTTCAAGACGATGGCATCATTCCTCCATGTTCCATCAGATCTGCTCCATGTGTTCACTGTCCTGCTGTTCTCTAGCTGGTTACTGCAGTGCGGCTCCATCTAGTGGCACAGATGTGTAATGACAACAGAAAGTCCAGTCCTCCATTATAAAACAAAACCATTTCTGGGTCACGTAAACCAGACAATAAAATATTAAAAACAAATTCAGTCCCGTGGCCTGTTTGCTAAAATTGAAATATTAAAAAACAGGCATTTTGTTTTGTTTTTTGTGTTAGATTAAAAAACAGGAAAAAAAATTAAAAAGTCACTTTTTAACTTTTAAAATTTTTGATTGACAATTGAAAATGGAAAAAAAAACAAATGATACACAGATAATTGCGAATTGATAAAGTTACAGAACTTTAACATGGACATTTTCATTTTAAAGTTCTCCCAGATGGAGGATTCAACAGAAACAAGGTTATTTGTAACAACTGACAAGTTGAACTCCCCGTTAAAAGTTTCTGCTGTTACCTCAGAAATTACCTGTTTTAATGTTTTGATTGCGGCTCAGGATTTTGTCGGTAGAATTTTTTTTTATTTTTCATTAAAAAAAAAAAAAAAGGATGACATTAATGCCCTGACAGTGGCAATAAGCTTTATTTTATTTTACATTTTTTAAGATGAGATTTACAGTAAATATGTGTTACTCACAAGTGCTGATGTTAAAAGTGTTTGAACAACAAATGTTATGACACTTTAGTTCATATGGCAGCAGAACATTTAAATAAAAGTGACCTTTACACTACTTGGGCAGGAAGGTCCCCCCATATGATCCAGGTCCTGGTCCAGGTTTCTTCCTCTTAAAGTGGAGTTTTTTCTTGCCTCTGTTTGGCTTAAAGGTTTTTTTCTCCCTCTGTGGGAGTTTTTTACCTGCCATTATCCTTGATTAGGATTTATATTATAATTTTAGTTTATGATACTTGCTCGGGGGTCATGATTTGGGTCTCCGTAAAGCGCCTGGAGACAATTGACATTGTAACAGACGCTATACAATTGAATTGAACTTTTGAATTCATTATTTGATTTTTCGTATACAATGCGATTAATCGTGATTAATCAGGGAAATCATGCGATTAATCGCGATTAAAAATTTTAGCCATTGCCCAGCCGTAATTTATTCCTATTGATTTTGAAAAGAGGCGCACAATCTTTGTGAGTGCCGGCATCGTCATGTATGAGCTAAGCTAACGGGGATATCCTTGATTATTGATCTTAATGTGCTGGTAAGTTTCTAGTTTGATGATCTCAGATGAGGTCTACAGACGACAGTCACCGCCGGCTGCTGATCCGAGGAGAGAATCCTACTCTACCGTTTCTCTGAGAGTAATAACGGCTGCGGGGAGCCGAGCAGAACCAGACTGAGCAAAGTTCACACCAGACAGATTTCTCAGTTCTGCAACGAGGAAGAGGGATTTATTTCCCCCGAACCCGGAGAGGCTGCCAAGTAGCACCTCAGCTCGCTGGAATCTTTATGGACTGGCAGCGTGAAGAGGTTTGTCGAGGGAGCAGAAAAAAGCTTACGCGACTGTGATTTTCACCCCCCCCGCTGCCGCACCGCGCCGGCGCTCCAACGTGTTTTGGTGGCTTCTCCGGTGTCTCGTCTGGGAGGGGGGGGGAAGTGGTGCACGGCCAGTAAAGCAGCTCAAGGCTGCACAAGGATTATTCTTAAAAGCAATATGACGTTCATTTTTGGGCCGAAGTGAGCAACGGAAAACCACCAAGCATTCACGGTTTCCAAGAGTCAGCTCTCTTTATTCACTCATTCATCTGTTTAGGAAGGAAAGGGTGGAACTTTCTTCTTCTTAAAAGACATCCGTCCATCACAGGGACAAGCTTTACCAGTTGTTTTGCAGGGCATTTTATTTTTTTTAATCCTGCACCCAATTTTCTGAACTAAAACTCATCCAACATGAAGTGACCCAGTTATACTTTGCTAAGGTTAAAGTTTGGGGGAAGTTAGCACCATCTAGTGGCAAACAGGGATACTGCAGGGGAAAAAAAACTCAAGTTGAGGAGAAAACAATCTCCCCTGAAGGTCCCTCTGCTGGTAAAACGCTCATCCTGCAACACATTTTCTTGACACACACTCTGCAACAGTTCATGGTTGTTTCTCTTTTTTTTTTTTTTCTGACACTGTTGAACAACGTTGCAGCTGTTTGGTTGGATAAAAAGCACGTTTAACTAGAATAAAAGAAATAAAAGTCATTTCCCTCAGGAAAAACACATTACAACTGCAGTTCCTCGTGGTCATGTGCCCGTCTGTTATCGCGCCTGCATTTTTTTTTTGTTGTTGTACAGCGCTCGATAAGAACAGTTGAAAATGGGAACAAAACTGTAATTTATTCATTAGTCTCGAGTGTGGTCTACACTGGACATTCCTGACAGCTTATTGTAGTCCCCGGAGGTTCTGCAAATCTCTCAGAAAGCCCAACACGCAAGCAGGAAAGTTAAGGCGAAAGAACAGCTGGTGCAGTGGGAGTTGATGTGGGCTGAAAGCTGAAAGTCTGAATAAATGTGTCTTGACTCTGGACGAGCGTCTGTCCTTGCCAGCAGTGAAGTCCCGGTCCAGGAGCAGAAGGAGGCGACTTAAGGCTCATGCATCAGCTGGTCTTTCCTTTTTTACTTCCTGTTGTTTTGTTGTCTTTGAATGGCGGTAAAGACGGGGACTCCCATCACCTTGTATCTTTAAGCGCCCTGCTCTGCAGCACGGTCGTCTGCAGCTTCACAGCAAAGAAAAAAATAGCTTCCTGAGCTGAATCTCAGCTGGACTGTTTCTGTGTGGGTTCCTCTAACAAACCAAGATCCACGTTGACGTGGCTGGTCGTTTGCCACCGCGTAGGCCCGTGATGGACTGGTGGCCCGCCTGAGGGCGTGCCCCGACTCTTGACTGACAGTAACAGGGGAAAGACTGCTGCCCCCAACCAGGGTTGGGCAACGTTTGGATTTTAACGATTCCGATTCTGATTCTGATTCTGATTCTCTGTTTCGATTCCTGTTCAAAACGATTCTCGATTCCGATTCTTTGATGTGTAGGTCAACAGATCACGTATTATCTAACAGTAGAATTTTTTCATTAAAAAAAACTGTGACACATTTACACAGGCGACAGGCCATTTTTATTCTCACACATGCTTGCATGCACATATGCAGACACAGAATTCACTTACAGCCTAAATGTTAAACAACTTACAGTTGGCAGTCGGCCTCCAAAATACATTTTGCCCAACAAAAAAATGAAATCAACAGTTTTTGTTTGATGACCATATCTGCTCTTTCAGAAACAGACACATAAATGCAGACAAAAACATAACCTCCTTGGTGGAGGTAAAAATAGTTTGTTTATCTGGGTTGCTGGGTTACGCTCATACAGACAAGGGATCCTCCTAGCCAATGGGATGCCAGGAAGATGCTAGCCGATAGCCAATGGCAAAGCAGCTACAAGTATGTTTACGTTCAGTAAACTCTGGGAGCTGTGAGTAGCAGCGCTACTGTATTTTTGCCTTTCGTATCCTGAAATTTCTTTCGTAACTAGAGGCAATATTTTCCCGTTGATGCGTTTCGTAACGGGAAAACTTCGTATGTAGAAACGTTCGTCAGTAGAGGTACCACTGTATATGAGAAGGCAAGAGTCTGGATGAAGACGGACTCTGTTGCAGTCAAAGAAGCGACGGGAGCAACGCAGTGAATTAAATACGGTACACTCGTTTATTTTTGTGATGCCATGCAGGCGAAGGTGTTTTGCCATATTAGTCGTGCTCCCTCCTTTGGCAGTAACACGCTTCCCGCAGGTGTTTCACTGCACCAGGTAGCCGTCATTTTCCGGACTGAGATGCAGCCAAACTCCAGAGCGGCGTCTCTTGGGATCCATGTTGTGGCGAGTGAAGTCCCGTCGGCGACGGACGTGACGTCAACACTAGCGTGGAGTTGAGTAACATCAACAAACTAGTGCAGTAAATAAAAAAATAAAAAAATAGCGTGGATATTTAGGAACCGAAAAAAGGAATCGAAATTCAAATATCTTCTAAACGATTCCAGAACCGGACGTTAGGAACCGATTCCTACTTGGAATCATTTTTTAGTACCCCAGTATTTTAAGCTGAATATCCATATATATTGTGTCGTGAGCCGAATATCGTATCGTAGATTAGTGTATCGCTACAGCGCTACATCCGGTGCAGGAGTCAGTCAGGCTGACTGCTGCACCTGCGCTCCTTCAGATGTCGCTCTGGTAGCGACGCTTGAAATGAGGACGTTTGGAAATGTTTGGTCAAAGGAAATGCAAAGCGATATAAATCATGACCTTGAGTCAACGTGAGCTAAGCCCACCGTGCCGGAGCAGCAAACTGTTTCTGGTGGACGTATTCCTGCTGGAAGAGGCTTCAAAACCCCTCTGTAGCAAACCTGTGTGTGTCAACAGGGCTAATGGAAACAGCGTCGCATCGGCGCCCCCCCCCCCCCCCCCCCCCCCCCTTTTCAACCGAGTCAGTATTTAAGATGCTCAAAAGTCCACATTTAAATAGGAAACTGACTCAACTCCTGGACGATCATCGTCTCATTAGGCGCAGGGAGAAACTAAAACAAATTCATCCGGAAAAGCTCACGGCCTGCAGCCTGACACAACGTACGAAGCTCGACAACAGTAGCCTCTTTTACTTTCGACCGTGAAGGAAACGAGTGTGAAATCTCCTGGTCACCCTGGCAACCACGTCGGAGGAGGCGAAGCCCGTCCGCTTCCCCAACACGATCTTAGCGTCTCGCTGAGCGTGCCTCCAGCTCGTAACGCCGCGTTCGGAGGTCACGGTCATTTCTGTGCGTTTGGCTGAGAGTCTGTCGGAGCAACCCGGAGGTTCTGAACGCCGAAGTGAAGAGAGCGTTGTTATCCAAACACAAAACCCGGTACTTTCCATGAACTAATGCGAGATCTTTTACGCCGAAGCGAGTTGTTTTTGCTCTTGATGCATCATGAGATCATGAGCGGTTATCAATAAATCAGTTATAAACAACGATGGTCGCACGCAAGAGCGCTGGCGTCCCTCCTTCCATCTTTCTTCACTCTTTTCCACCTTTTTTTTCCCCTATCCTTTTCATTCGCTTTTCCTTTTGTGGCGCTCCGGCTGAGCAGAGGTCATCCTCGGCGGGGAGCGTGGTAGGGACACAGCTGGGTGTAGTTTGTGTGCGTGCGTGCGTTGCGCGGAAGAGGGTGTAATTGAGGGAGGAATGGAGGAAACGGGAGTGGGGGGGGGGGGGGGGGCACGGGGACGCGGCGGAGAGCAGACAGACGCTGCTCAGACACCAGAAGGCTCGAGGAGCCACATATTTTTAGCGTCATCCCCGGGGGACGGAGATATGTGAGAGCGCCCGCGCGCACACACACACACGCACGCACACGCGCACACGCTATTTCCAACAGTTGACTTTTAAAAGAGACGTGCGCGTTCTCATGTTACGGCTCAGGTCTGTGCATGCACATCAACACAAACAAGCGCCGTCACGCATGCCGCCCGCCTCTGACTAACGCCGAGGCGCGCCGTGGCGCGCCGCACGCACGGAGGTGGGGGTAAAGCCAAAACCAGACGGGCACTCCTGGGGCCAGGAAACCTTTAAAGTCCTTGATGTCTCGCAGGCATGAAAGAAAGAAAGCTAAAGTAGCCTTTAAGCGCGTTTTATTTTTTATTTTTTTTCCCTCATTGTCTCTCTCCGCTCTCCCCTATGGAGCCCCGTTTGAGTCATAATTTAGTTAATAAATGAGTTTATTATTATGAAATACAGGTGTTTATTATTATGAAATATTTCCCATTATTATGATAATGGATTTGTTTTTCATAAGAATGAGCTTTTACATAATAATGGATTTGTTTTTCATAAGAATGATTTGTGTGTCAATCACAGCAGAGAGGGCGGAGCCACTTATGTGATTGGCTGCTCTTTCATTCAGGCATAAGCAACAGAACAGTGAATATCGATAGTGGGCGAGAGATGCAATGTATATACTCCAGGCCAGTAGGTGGCAGAATGCACCTCAGTTTACGGTTAAAGGTTGACAATCGACTAAAGGGCCATGTATGCTCTAGCGGCAATGTGTCGCCATTAGCTTGTCGCAGAGATGCCGCAGACACTTTTGATTTATACTAGCGAGGTCTCCGCTATGTTATTCCACACCACAACGCAAGCGGGACAATCACGAACTAGACTTACATCGTCATGTATGAGCTAAGCTAACGGGGACATCCTTGATTATTGATCTAAATGTACTGGTAACTTTCTAGTTTGATGATCTCAGATGACCTCAGTTTATGGTTAAAAGTTGACATCAACTAAAAAAACATAGCACGAAATGTAGGGAAAACTTGATTTTGACGGCATGGCAACAGGAGAAAGATCCTTTTCTGACTTACTCCGAGAGGTAGCCAACAGGCTCTACGTGAGTCCCCCACCAACTGCATGGAGAAGGATCAGCCAATGAGCGTGCAGGTCAACCACTGGTCCCGCCCACTGGCAAAATGTCATTATTATGTAAAAGCTCATTCTTATGAAAAAGGAAGCAATTATGTAAAAACTCATTCTTAAATGAAAAGGCCATTCTGAAATACAGTGATCCCTCGCCACTTCGCGGTTTGAGTACCGCGGTTTTAGTGCTTCGCAGATTTTTTTCAGAAATATATAATATAATTTACAAAATGGCGGAAACATCACAGGATGTTGTGTGTGTTCTTTCACAGTGAAGAAATGCTGTGAGCCAGCCTGGCCCCTTTAAGAAGGTGGCCTTATGGGTAATGATGTGGCCTTATGGGTAATGTAGTGTGTTTGTCGTGGGACGGCAAAAGAAAACGAGGTTAGATACAACCTGTGTGATGTTACAAGTTCCTGCAGTGCCAGAATAAAGTTCCCGTTCCATGCAGAGAAAACCGGACTTTTTGTTTTGTTGTTGTTAGCATGTTAGCCGCTAATTACGAGCCAAAAATAGCACAATAGCAGCAGTTTGTTTACTACAGTTCAGAGACCAGAGGCTGTGAAGGTAAGAGAAAGACCACAGTTGAGCCTTTGTCTTGTTTCACTGCAGTGCCTCAATACTTTTTTGGGGTTTTTAAACATATTTTAAACACATTATTGAGGCTCGGGGGGCTCCAGCTCCAGATCAAGGATTTTGATTTTCGTGGGGAGACGCCGGTCCCCATTAACTGCGAAAAATAAGGGATCACTGTAAACTATTATGCATTAAACTAAGATTAAATAATGATAAAAATATATTTCATAATAATTACATTTTTTTTCATAATAATGGGAAACATTTCATAATGGATACGTATTTCATAATAATAAACGCCTGTATTTCATAATAATAGACTCATTTATTCATTGAATTATGACCCAAATGGGGCTCCATACTCCCCGGCCCCTCTCCCGGCGGCTCCACCACCTTCCTCCTCATCTTCCTCCTCGTCTGTCTTGCCCTGCCTTCCTCTGCCCCCTGACCCGCGGTTCCTGTGTTAATGTCCTCTCACCGCGCTGCGTGGGCTCGCCTCTGATTGTCTCGTTGTGTTGTGCGGTCACCACGGAAACCTTGGATAGGCTCCAGCAATTGAGGCCGACACGCATTCAGGCACGCACCAAATGCACGCACACACGCAGGTCCACACAAAAACAGACGCAGGCACGCACACACACTCATGGTCAGAGGTTTTTTTTTTTTTTCTGGGCTCAAAGCCTTGGTGCGACTCTGAATGGAATGCTTAATAGAGACACGGCGAGATGGAAAGAAAAGAGGCGTTATGGGCGCCGACACACACACACAAGCGCACACACGCACACACACAATAGCCTTCCCGCAGGTAACCTGACTAACCTGTCTTAACACACCCAAAAAAAATCCTTTAACTCCACGCCTTCCTGCCTGAAACTCAGCAGCTGCACGCTGACGTCTGTCTGCAGAAACGCTGATTAGTGATACCTGCAAAAACACCCACCCGTTTAAAAAAAAAAAAAAAAAACGTATTTAATCTATCATCTAGATTGATTAATCTCCCGTTCGAGCGTTCAGTTCCGCGCTCATCGCGTCTCGGGCCTCGCTCATAAACGCGCGGGGGAAGACAAAGGGGAAGGAGCGGGAAGCGCAGTCGATAAGCAGGCTAGCGCAAAAATCAAAGGCCGATCTATCTCTATCTGCTGCAGACCTCCAACATGCCGGGGCTGGAGGAGGAAAAAGTGGAGGGACGAGGTGCGGGGCTGGGGGGGGGGGGGGGGGGGGGGGGGGGGGGCAGATGAGGGGGCAGAGGGCAGAATTCTCAAGCAGCATGTCTGTGGATGGGAGGGTGTAGGTGTGTGTTAGTGTGTGTTGGTGTGTGTCGGTGTGTGTGTGTTGGTGTGTGTGTGTTGGTGTGTGTGTTGGTGTGTGTTGGTGTGTGTGTAGGTGTGTGAGGAAGCGTGGGGGCTGGGGCCCCTGTCACTTATCAGCTCCGGCTGAGCGTCGCCCAGGGCTAGAGTTGGGAAGCAGCACAGGAATGCCTGTCCTTCCCTCTGAAGGTGAAGATAGAGGAGAGGAAAACCGGCGGCGGGAGAGAGAGAGAGAGAGAGAGAGAGAGAGAGAGAGAGAGAGAGAGAGCGGTTCTTGCACACAAACACGCATGGAAATTGCCAGCTTCTGAAGACTGCTCACGTACCCGTCCTCGACCCGCTGCCTGGGCGCGCCTTCACGAAATAATTCCTCTGCAGCGCCGAGTTTAGCTCTAGATTTAGACTCACCGTTCTTTACGACCATCACCTCCAGTCTTTCACCAACGACACGACATCGAGCTAAAGTTTTTAATCAGGCTCGTCATATTCAGGTTTGCCGATTTTCACCGGCAAATGAGAGTACTGAGAGTGGACTCAAGTAAGCTACTTTCATTTATTCACTTCCTGCAACTGCTGTCATGGTTGGAGGGGGCGATAGGGTTGGGCACCGAAAAACGATTCCAAGTAGGAATCGGTTCCTAACGTTCGGTTCTGGAACCATTTAGAATAGCCGTTCCCAAACTTCAGAATACCAAGGCCCAATTTGAAATGTGAAAAATCCCTGCTGCCCACCAGAACCTTTAATCACAACTGTGATCAACATCCAGGACTAGAAGCTATGATCTGATATTAATGTAAGGGGTCAACAAATAAGGTGACTCTTGTCATATTAAGTTAAGATGACAGTAGAATAACACTTACCTGGTTTGTTTTATTACTTCTTAATGTTTTCTTAAATTATGTCATGAATATTTTACAGTAATTAAAAACATATTTGAAAAAGATTGAGAATTTTAAACATATTTGTTTAATTTTAAGGCCTCTCACGGCCCACCTACAGTACCATGACGGCCCACCAGGGGGCCGCGGCGCACACTTTGGGAATCACTGGTATAGGAGATTTTTTAATTTCGATTCTTTTTTTCAGTTCCTTAATGTCCGCGCTATTTTATTTTTTATTTTTTTGATTTACTGCACTAGTTTGTTGATGTTACTCCGCCCGGCGTACTCAACTCTGCGCTAGTGTCGACGTCACGTCCATCGCCGACGGGACTTCACTCGCCACAACATGGATCCCAAGAGACGCCGCTCTGGAGTTTGTCTGCATTTCAGTCCAGGAAATGACGGCTACCTGGCGCAGTGCAACATCTGCGGGAAGTGCGTTACCGCCAAAGGAGGGTGCACGACTAATATGGCAAAATAAACAAAAATAAACGAGTGGACCGTATTTAATTCACTGCGTTGCTCCCCCGCTCTCTGGGGAAATAAAATATCGATATATATCGCAGAACCGATAAAATCGCTCAGCTCTAAGCGGAGGGCCCTTCAATGATCCGCCATGGTCCCCGGCTCCATCAGCCGAGCCACGCTGGAGGAGCTGTTGAGCTGCGGGCTGACTTCCCGTTTCAAACGGTCGTTTCAGCGACGCCAGAAACGGCCGCTGCCCGTAGCTGACGCTCGGTTTGCGTGGCAGCGTAGCCGAGCTTCTTCCTCAGACCCTTCAGACCGACCGCAGCCAGTCGCGGCGGTCTGTCAGGTCACGAACACCGAACACAAGCATAACAGAGCCGGTGTTGCAGCTCTACGCCGCCAGCTCCATGAAATGAATATGGGAAGGGATAAACGGGTTGGATGCAGGGTTATAATAGTTCTGGATTTTCCATTAGTTTTAGTTTTTAGTTTAGTTTTTCCAAATTCAGTTAGTTTTAATTCATTTTTAGAGCAGTTTTGCTAGTTTTTATTTGTTTTTGTTTTGAAATACTTAGTTCTAGTTTAGTTTTTATCAGTTTCAGTGTTAGTTTTAGTTTTTTTTTTGTAAATTAGGGTTGTAATTTTGGTTGGAGTGAAGCACTGAACTTTTTGAAGGCTATCGAATTAAATAGTCGTGTTTACATTCTGGTTTCAATAAACATATTTATCAATGCGTCTTCCCTCTTGTGGTGTTCCTGCATATTTACTGACCAGCAGCTATCTGGTCTCTATGGAAACAGTCCATTATAGTTGCTGTGTTTTCTCCGTTCCTTCCCAACGCTGACTGGCCTGCAGCTGCTAGCTTCTCTTTCCAGGGGGCTAGCTTAGGCTAGCTTATCCAGCTAGTCTTAGGGGTAGCCTTAGCTTTTTATCCGGGGGCTAGCTTGGTTAGCTTTCCAGCTAGGCTAGCTTGGTTAGCCTTCTTTCCAGGGGCTAGCTTAGGCTAGCTTATCCAGCTAGTCAGGAGGGCTAGCTTAGGCTAGCTTCCAGCTAGTCTGGTTAGCTTATAGCTAGTCTTGGTTAGCCTTCTTGTGTGAGCTTTTCAAATGGACTTTCAGATTCGTGGGTTTTTTCTCCTTGAGAAGTATTCTACACATTGTATCACCTGCTTCTACAACAAGGCACTTATTTTTATCGTTAACACAGTCATAGTCAAAGAAATCCCAAACAGGACTGTGCCGCTTTCTCCCAACTTTTGCCGCAGTCATCACTGCTGATCACTTTTTTTTTTTTTTTTTTTTTTTTATGGTTGTTGTTGTACAGAGGAGCGAAGTTAATAGATTTCAAACGTTTATAAGGAAAAAAAATTACAAACACGAAAACGATGGATGTCCTTGATTTTATTATAGTTAATTTTAGTTTGTTTTATAAACACATAATACAGTTTTTATTTTAATTCAGTTAACAAAAATGTTTTTTCAATTCTAGTTTTCGTTATTTCATTCGTTTTCGTTAACGATAATTACCTTGGTTGGATGGATACTTCTACTCTGATCTCTATTTGTACCGTCTTCAAGCAAATTTGAATTTCACACGTCGAGAATCCTTTCAGATGTAGCTCTAAATAAAAAATACCTCTCGGTTGGTTGAGTTACAATTTCTAAGTGAATCTCACCTTCTCTTCTTCAGATGTCGGCCCGTCGCAGGTGACCCGGAGGGCCGCCTCGGAGGAAGCCGGGACGTCGGGGGGCGCGCCGGTTTGCGCAGGGCGTGGCCGGGTGGCGCAGCTGATGAAAACCTTCAGCGTCGATACGCCGACGCAGACCCCTCCTCGTGGCGTCAAGCCACCCCTCCCCACCAAGCCCAGTCATTTGCGTCTAACAACCACGCCTTCCGTCAGGTAAACAAAAAAAAAAGAAAAAGGGACACGTCTTCAGCTTCAAGTGTCTCAGTGCTTTGAAGACCACAACAGGACGATGGACAAAGCCAGACACCAAATATGGTGATGGAGGACTCCAAAGAGCTCAGAGTTTATGACGTCAACGTCGGTGATGTCACCACCACGTCTGGTTGATGGAAACGCTTGAATGTAACGGTTTCTATCGTTCTCAGTTGCTGCAGTGCTGTAAACACTATATGGGGAAAGAAATTCCAAAGCAACTGATTGTATTTAAGTATTCTGTCTTTTTTATGTTTTTTTTTTTTCTGAAGAGAAAATCTGTTGAGAGGACGACTAAATTCACACCGAGGCTTTAAACTTTTGTTCGATAGGGAATGATATGTTACTTTAACGCAGTTTTGCCCGTGCACATATCAACTCACCGACTGCATTATTTTAATCAGCTAGGAGACTGTTACATTCGTGCCTGCACATACGCACACTCGTCTCACTCATAATCCTCTTAATGTCTAAATTCTTGAACAATGACGGGGCGTAGGGAGGAATAAAAGAAGATAAGGGTCCTCCCTCATCTCCTCCCGGTGTAAAGTGTTAGATTGTTTTATTGTCACGCTGCCATGTACTGTACGTCTCTCTCTCTGCAACCTGTTGTGGACCAGCGACGGCGCCAAACCAAGACTCATCCGTCACTCTCAGCGGATCAAATCCTGGCGAGTTAAGACTGTTTTTGCCAAATAATCCAACTCCGTGTTACTTCTTCATTTTTTTCAGTCTAATAATTGAGACGTGTGCTCGGATGTTATTATTGTTGTTTTTTTCTTTTTTCACATTTTCTATATGGAGTCACATTTTATCATGGGAAATGTTACACCGATGTTCTCTTATAAGATGAGAGACTTGGATGTGAAAGATTGACCAGGGCAGTCAAGGAACCAATAAAACTGCCTCCCTTGAATGTCGAGTCTTGAGTGTCTTTGTCGCCACCATCCCACCTGAAATGAAGCATCTTCTTCTTTCTCTCTAACCTGCATGTCACGCAGACTCAAGCTAGCTTTCAGTGGATGTACAATGATCCCTCGCCAATTTGCGGTTTAAGTTCCGCGGTTTTAGTTATTCGCAGATTTTTCAGAAATATATAATACAATTTTTAAAAAATTTAAAAAATCACGGAAACATCACAGGATGTTGTGCGCGTTCTCTCACAGTGAAGAAATGCTGTGAGCCAGCATCAGCGTGTCTTTTTTTTCTTTTATTCAGCGTGGGGAATGTAGTATTATCGTACCAGAGACTCAAAATTATTGTATTTTGAGGAAAATTATCGTACATCTGTCATAACCAAATTAACAAGCGCAATGATGCACTATAGTCAAATTTAATCCCTCTAGTGTTAAATAGCGTCCCACAGGCACGTTAGTACTGAGTGGGTTAACGGGACCACATCAGCCCCAATTTACAGTTGCGTTAGACTAATGTGTCCCCCAAAAACAAATGAGAGGTGGGAACTAAGAGTCAAATTATGAGGCCTGGGGGCGATTTTGGAGACTGATTTTTTTCCCTTGGTTTTTCTCTTAAAATCTGTTTAAATCTTGCTCGCTCGACTTCCTGATCTGGTCCTGACTGTGAACGTCTCGAGGGGCGGCCGATGATCAGCCGATCATGCTAGTTGTTCTGAGACAAACACTCGTATCTCATGCTTAGCAAAGCACGATTGTCTGGAAACACGTCACATGGGAACAGATGCCCTCAGGGTTCACAAAAAATAAAAAAAAACACTCTCCGGCAAACAGCTGCGGCAGGCAATAATTTGAAAAAGTCAAATTATTGTACATTTGGCCTTTTTTTGGATTATTGATCGAACATCGTACAGTGGGCCAAATTATCGTACAAGTACGATAATTATCGTACACCTGGCAATGCTGGCAAGCCTGACCCCTTTAAGAAGGTGGCCTTATGGGTAATGATGTGGCCTTGTGGGTAATGTCGTGTGTCGTGGGACGGCAGAAGAAAACGGGGTTAGATAAAAGTGTAGTGAGCATCAACAGCAGCCCAGCGTGTATAGATTTACATTCTCTGTTAACCGACAGGAGCCCAACAATACAACCTGTGTGATGCTACAAGTTCCTGCAGTGCCAGAATAAAGTTCTCGTTCCATGCAGAGAAAACCAGACTGTTTCTTTTGTTGTTGTTAGCGTGTTAGCCGCTAATAATGAGCCAAAAATAGCAGAATAGCAGCGGTTTCTTTACTACGGTTCAGAGACCAGAGGCTGTGAAGGAAACAGAAAGACCACAGTTGAGACTTTGTCTTGTTTCGCTACTTTTTGGGGTTTTTAAACATATTTTAAACACATTATTGAGGCTCGGGGGGCTCCAGCTCTAGTTTGCGGATTTTGATTTATGCAGGGGGGCGCTGGTCTCCATTAACCGTGAAAAATAAGGGATCACTGTATATGCTTTTTCTCTTTTTTTTTTTTTTTTTTTTTTTTAAGTCTGGTCTCAGCATGCAGACCAGCATGCTTTGACCAGGGTCAGTGTTAAATTTTAATTTGAAGTGCAGTGGGGCTGCTCTCCCGTGCACGTGATCACCGTTTTCAGGCTTTTCTTGCTTAATTTCCAACAACGCACCCCAAGCCCGCTGAAGACGCTGAAATCTTTGCAAATGAGGACGCATTTCCACACGTCTGCTGCAGATTGTTCTTGTATTGGCTAACATTTGGCACCAAAAAAAATCTCTGCTGACAAAGCAGTTTACTGGGGTGGATGACTTTATTTTGCACGCTGGTGCTGTACGACAGGCTGCAACCGACGCTTGTGTTCGTCTGCAGGAAGCACAAGACGAGTTTATGTTATAAAATTAATGCTCCGTCTTTCTACTTACACAGAAGTTCAGAGGCTGGCGATTCATAAAGTCTCTTTTTTCCTCAGGAAGCTGCAATTCATAAAATCAAATGCACACAGTGTGAAAAAGAAAAGCGCAGCCTCTTCCGTTTCTGAGGTTTTGTGCATTAGAAGATTGTATTTTATTTTATATTTTTTTATAGTCCTGTCCTTGTCAGGTAAGTATGATCTCATGTGAAGAAAAATTCCAACTGTGGCGTCATCTAGAATCTATTTAACAAAAAAAAAACAGGCAAAATTCAAAAGAGGTGTTTGGAAACTAAGTACTCTCAATGACAATCGTTTTCTGCATGATGTCATCAGTCTCTCACATCTTTGTGGAGGAATTTTGGCCCCCAACATCTTTAAAATGTGGAAAACTCTTATACGCGCAGCTGTCTCATGGTCCTGGCGCAGCCTTTCCTGTTGGTCGCCGCATGGCGACTTTGACTCAGCACCTTGACTCGTTCATTTTTCAGACGTTCAGCTGCAGGTCCGCCGCCCGGGATCGTCGTCCCGCCGCAAGGCCCGGTTCCAGCCGGGCTTCGGCTGTCACGCAGATGGCCTCCCATTTGACTCTTTAATACCTTGGTATTCAGAGGAGTTCATGGTTGACTCATTTGACTGGAAGGAGTCCAGGTCCCGAGTCAGCAAAACAAAGCCAGTAGCTGTTAAGTTGCTTCGGCTCAAATAAAGGAAGAGCGCATGTTTGATAAATCATTCTTTTTCTTTTTTCTTAAATCCACAAACTCGTGCTCAGAAAGGTCTCCAGGGCAGTCCCCACTGTTTGTTGTTAGACGCTAAAAAAGCAACTGTGCAGATAAACTAAACGACCGAACAAAGCGAAGAGCCGCAGCGCCAGATGTGCTCCTCTCTAATCCCCTTGAAGTTGACGCAGTCAATGAGGTATGTGAATTCCTGTTTCTGAAGCGGCTTATGTCCTAATTGCTTGCTAATTGCCAAATGTGCTTGCTGAGTTATGATATTTAAACCCTCCTCTCCCAGAATGTGAAACATAGTCACAGTTATAGCAGCTGAAGCTACATATTCTGCTCTGCACCAGGTTCTGCTCTTCACGCAGTTGCCACGGCGTTGCTGAACGGCAGCAAACAAAGAACTCCTTGTGTCCGTGATTCGGATCGAGGGGAGTGACATGACCCCTCCGCTGCCGTGCCTGACAGTCGGTATGAGGCGCTTGTGCCAACGAGCTTTATTTAGCCTAGAGTGAACGCGGCGCCATGCGTCACAGCCAGACGCCTCCGCTTTGGTCTCATCTCCCTGAAAGACGCCGCTCCGGGAGTCATGCGGTTCGCTCAGATGCAGCGTGCTGCCGCGTCGTGTTTGGACAGTCGATGCAGTCGGTCATACTGTCGTGGCCTTTCAAAGGTGATATACTAGCAGAGGTCTGTGGCACATATGTCAAACACAAGGCCCGCGGGCCAAATGTGGCCCGCCATGTCATTTTATGTGGCCCTTGAGCGCTTGTGCATTATTGGCCTACATTTTAAATCAATATTTTAAGACTTAAAATAAGTTTACACTGCTTTGAAGCGCATATTGACAATCAACTGCATCTCCCATAATGCATTTCGTCGTTACCCACAATGATAACAGTATATCACCGAGAGCAAGGCATCAAGACAATTTTCAGTACTGATGAACTTAAGAAAAACCCCTACAAACTAACCCCAACATGTCCAAGAAAAGAAAAATTGATTACAAGTTTGTATCTCAAGGTGAAAAACAGAATGTCTTTTGTGTTATGAGGTGAAAGAGTTTAATCTACGTCGGCATTTTGACAGCAAACACGGAGCTAAGTATGCTAAATTTAGCCTGCAAGAAAAACAAATAAAAATCACTTCTGCTTCTGAAACCAAAGTAACGCATACTCTGAGTGATCTTTACAGAGTCTGTTACCATGGCAACGGACTCTGTAAACATCACCTGTGCGAGAGCAGGTTGAATGTAACAAAATGCAATGTAAATCAAAATAAATTAAACTACACCTTATTATAATGTTAAATAACAGTGTCTGTATTTATTATGTATGTCATATTAAGTTTCAAATATTTAACTCATTATTATATTAAACTCAGGGTTTGTGGTTGTAAGAGTATACATTACCTTGGTTTCAGAAGCGGAAGCGATTCTTTGTTTTCCTTGCAGGCTAAATTTAGCATACTTAGCTCCGTGTTTGTTGTCAAAATGCCGACGTAGATTAAACTCTTTCATGACTGACACCGCCTCATAACACAAAAGACATACCGTTGTTTTCCCATCGTTCATGAAACTGCCTTCCTCCATCAATTTTTCTTTTCTTGAACATGTTCTGAAAAATCGCCTTGCTCATAGCTACCGTTATCGTTGTGGGTAATGACGAAAGGCATGATGGGAGATGCAGTTTATTGTCAACATGCTCTTTAAAGCGGCGTAAGCTTATTTTAAGTCTTAAAATATTGGTTTAAAATTTAAGCCAATCATGCCCAAGCTCTCGAGGGCCACATAAAATGACGTGACGGGCCACATTTGGCCCGCGGGCCTTGTGTTTGACACGTGGTCTCCATGATGCCGATCATTTTCATTTGCATTTCAACGATTTTCTGACTGAATGACTCTAAATGAGGGTAAAAGGTAATGAATACTCTTACAACCACAAACCCTGAGTTTAGTATAATAATAAGTTAAATATTTGAAACTTGAATACATATTAGATACAGAAACCCTTATTTAACGATATAAGTTGTAGTTGTAGTTTAATTTATTTTGAATTATATTGCATTTTGTTACACTCATGCTGTCAATCTGACCCTTCAACCATGATGCTGATGTGGCCCTCAGTGAAAATGAGTCCGACACCCCTGATCTATGGAGTCTGAGATGTAGCTTCTGAAGTTTGTTTTTCTTTTTTTTTATAACCGCTCTGAGCCTCATCTCGCCAGTCCGCTCACGGACCGTTTCTCAGCGCGCGTACTTGTCTGTACTTGTGCTCCAACCGCACTCATCCGTCTCAGCTGACGCTCCGTTAAACTTCTGAAATATCCGGACGAGAACGGTTGAAATGCCCGGATGCATTCTGGCGCCCCCCGTTTCGTTGAGGACTCGCATCTGGCGGAGACTTGTGGAGACTTAAGATGGCAAAGTATCCCAGAATGCACTTTGGAAGCAGTGGCAGAGAAGAGGGGAGTAAAAGGGAAGGTTATGACCTTGTTGCTGTGTAACAGAACGTGGTTTTGAGATGTTTTAATGCTTTTATAACTCTTCTCCAGTTGATTCTCTGACATCATTGCTGATGTCGTTCCTCTTGTCATTTTGTTAACGCACATCTGAAGGCTTCAAACCAGCAAACTGTTACTAATGATCATTTAATAAACGGCAAGTGGCTTTAATTTGGTCTTTTAATTGTTAAGGAAGCAGTGAGACGTTTACTTACTGCGGGTTTTCGCGCACCTCTTCTGGAGTTTGGATTATTCTTTCTTCAGTGATAAATAACCTGGTGTACGATGTTGTCAGACCTAAAAAGGACCAAAATGTTACTTTCACTTCCAGTTGCTGTTCCCGTCGAGCTGGTTAGGTAAAGATTTTGCATCTGCGCATGTCTGACGGGCTCCATCTCGACCCTGAAGTCAGGTCGTAACATGCACACGTCAGCTGTCTTTTCTCGACGGATGCAACGGATTGTTTTACGTAGTCTGTCGTGGCTTTCATTGCTTCAGATCGAGCATCTCGCAATAATGGAAGATGAGGTAAATCTGTTTTTTTTTTTTGTTTATTCAAGCCCCGTGCGGTTTGAAAACAGGCATAAACCATTCCCAATGAATGCAGTCGTTACTCTGAAGTGGAGATTGGAAAAATATCGGGATATGCAGCACGTCTGTCAAACATGGTAACACATTTCCCAGCATAAGACGTGATTTCCAACGTTATGATGCTGCCTGATAGGGATGTGAAAAAAAATCAATTTGGCAATATATCGCGACTTTCGGGCGCCCAATATAATATTGATTTTTCAGCTCCCAATATCGATTTTTTTAGGAAAATTGTTTAATTTTAACATTTAAATTGTTTAAAATTTGAATGTGCAAAAACACTAATAATAAACAATAAATAGGTTGTTTTGAAGCAAATAGTTTTGACTCTATTTCTCCTCTGAATGATCAATATCATCTGATGAACATATGGAGCAACTTGATTCTTCATCTCTACTTTTAATTTTGATATTAACTGGGTAGAATATCGCAATATGACACTGATGACACTGTTTTATACTGCTGTGCAGCATCTCTTGCACTGGCTGTTGAGCACTTGCAAATGCTTTGTGGTTGTTCAGGATAAACGGCATGAGCTGAAAGTGGTTTTAAATGCAGATAAGATGAAGCTTATGTTATTTACCACCTCAAAAGCTAGGTTACAAAATGTACCTGTGGTGGTCACCATTGATGGAAAGGAGATAGAAGTTGTTAACTCATACAAGTACCTGGGTATCTTGATCGATGACTCGTTAAATTTTAAACCTCATGTGCTGGGGCTAAAACTGGGTTTTTATTTTCAGAATAAGTTGTGTTTTTCTTTTTATGAAAAAAAGTATCTAGTTGCTGCAACTTTTTTACCTGAGTTAGATAATGGTGATCTCTTGTACATGCATGCCTCTGCTCAATGTCTCCATGTGGTTGATACAGCCTACCATGCGTCTCTAAGGTTCATTACCAGTTATAAATCACTGACTGATCACTGTGAGTTGTACTCTTGGGTAAGATGGCCCCGCCCCCCGGTGACCCGTAGGCGTATACATTGGTATACCTTTATATATAAGGCAATTCTTGGTCTCCTTCCATATTACCTGTGTGTTTACATCACACAAAAAAACACCGGGCAGTATTCACGGCGTTCCCAGGCCTTTTTTATGCTCTCTGTCCCAAATGCTCAGACTGAAATTGGGAAAACAGCTTTTGGGTATTCAGCACCCTCAGCCTGGAATTTGTTGCAGAACAAGTTAAAACTGAAGGAGCTCGTGTCGCTAAATGTTTTTAAATCTAAGATGAAGGACTTGGAAGCAGTTTCCATGGGATGTCGCTGTTTTTAGCTTGATGTTTGTATAAATGACTCCCTTTTATAGATAGTTTTATTTCATGCAAATTTTACTGCTTGTAAATTGTACTTTGTTTCCTTGTATGTCTTTGTCTGCAACTTTGTGTTTTGCTGCTACCGCCCGTCTTGGCCAGGTCTCCCTTGAAAAAGAGATTCTTAATCTCAACGAGACTAACCTGGTTCAATAAATAAAATAAAAAAAATATATCGTGATATTGCGATATCGTGATAATATCCTATCGTGGACCATGTATCATGATACATATTGTATTGTGAGGTCCTTGCCAATACTCACCCCTACTGGCTGATTTGATTAGTAAATTTTCCCCACATTTCAATATGCCTCACTCTTTTTAAAGCAGCCTCGTGACTAGGGTTGGGAATTGAGAACCGGATCCTGTAGAGAACCGTTTCCTGTAGAGAACCGGTTCCTGTAGAGAACCGGTTCCATGTGTTTCAATTCCATGGAATCGTTTGGCAGTTTATCCAGCGATTCTCTTATCGATTCCAACCAGCACGAATCTCATGTAATTTACACAAGTTACGCACAGTCAATTCCAGAAAGCACTTACGTGATTAAGTTACGTCGGTTTAGCACGCGCATTGGAGTTGTAAACAACAATGGCGCCCACCAGGTTCAAACGCTCCAAAGTTTGGCTTCACTTCACCAAAGAAAGATGGCAACAAGGCAACTAGCAGTCATTGTAAAGTGGAGATAACAGCGTCGGGAGGGAACACGGCTAACATGCAGAAACATTTGAACACACAACATGTGATAACGAGTGTCGTGTTTTTGACGCTTCAGACTGATGGATCTCAACCCAGCAGCAGTAGCCAAGCTAAGATCACCTCTGGTAACTCTGGTTAGTAGCTATCCCGCTGCCTATGTGCTTCTTTGTAAAACACGCTATAACATTAACGCTATGCTATTAAACGAATGCCTTCTGCATTACATTTAGAAGATGACCGTGATGAGAGAGAGTCTGGCTGGTTCAGAGGCTGGAAGACATGATTATTTTACTGCTAAAGAATTGCTAATTCTTCATAGTATTTACAGATTTGTACTATGCTCTGTTCCGTTGTATTTGATAGTATTTATCTTTCTTTATTATTATTTTTGAGTGCTTAGTGAGCTCATATATCCTTTTAAAAGGGAGATTTTTTTCATTTCTATTAGGAAAAATCTGTTAGTAAAATGTTACTTATTCTTGTGTATTTGCACAGTTACATATTACAACAGTTAACACGTTATCCAGGCTTTGGGCCTCTTTTGATCTCGCTGTTGAGTTTGTAAGGTCGTGACTTTAAGTAAAAAAAATTGATGCTAATAAACCGTTTGTTCTCCTTTTCCCCCAAATTAGAATCGATAAAGAATCGAATCGTTAAACAGTATTGATAATGGAATCGGAATGGTAAAAATCTTATCAATTCCCATCCCTACTCGTGACCGTGCCATTTCATAGATAACAAAACAAAGACTGATGATGAAGCTGGCACGACAAATGAAAAACAACGCCGTCCAGATAAACGTGGATCTTTGTTTCTGCGGAGGCCCGATCAAGACATTCTATATTCACCGTATAGAGTTTATGTGGCCTCGTGCAAAATTTACATAAGGCATCGTGATGCAGCCTCGCCGAGCATACTGGCTTCTTGTGCGACGCACAACCGTGCCCTTCCGCCTGGATCGCCATCTCCCAACGAGCCCAACAATGGCCGTGGCTGTTCTCTGATGTGCAGAGACATCGTCGAGCAGTTTCCAGGAGATATCTGTGGCGAGTCCCTTGGTATGTACCCCCCCCCCCCCCCAGTTAGCCCGGCCGCTGCTGTTCGTCAGGGCCCTCCGACGGGAGATTAAAAAAAAAAGAGGCTGTTGTTGTCTCCTCGCAGGAGAGATGGATGCCTGTTTCTCGCTTTCTTTCTTTTTTTTTCCTGCCTCACACTTACAGAAGGGGGAAAGGAGGAGAAAAAAAACAATGTGGAAGAAAGAAAGAAAGAAAGCTACACTGCGTGCTTTGGCGTTCCAGCACTCCGCCAATAAACACCCCCCTCCTCCCCCTCCTCCTCCAACACCAGCACCATCCGCAACCACCCCCAGTAGAAAGCAAAAGAGTGAGCGAGGGGGGAATAGAGGAGGGGCGGGGGTGGAGGGGTGGGGGGGGGGGGGGGGGGCGCCAGGGCCATGTGATACGGAGAGCATGCGGGCACAACTTCACCCCCAGGCAGAATGAACGGGGGCCTGCTGTGTCTCTCCTGCATGATTAATCTGGCTGAGGGGCAGGAAGACCGCCACGGCCCCGCTGCATTAACTCCCTGCTCTCCAGGTCCACGCCGACCAGCGGTGGACGCGCAGGTTCACGCCGTGCGTGTGTGCGCGCGGTAACGAATCGTGACTGGCACCGCGGCGGCGTCCTGTCGAGGTATCAGATTCTGATGGCTTGACTTTCGTTACTCGCCAAGGGCAGCGTCTCGCCGTCATTTATGCACTGACACGACACTAATCCTTCTGCGCGTCGCCAAACTGTGAAGAGCGCCGTGACGCGAGGCCGTTCAATAGTCTCGGTTTCTAGGTAGTCAGGGTCCTGTGACTCATCGTCTCATGTGACCTCAGTCTCCCAGGCAACGTCGTGGATATTTCCTGATGCCGGTCTCCTCCTTTTTGAGGCAGATGGTCCAGGAAATGCCGCTTACGCTTCAGAACTCTACCAGACAGGGTATATCTGGAACGCAACGGTCCAATTTCCAGCCCGCACGACAGCTCCTGGAGGTTTGCACAGCGGGGCCTATCGTGTTGTCTCGCGGTATTAAAGTCCATTAGTGCAGACATCAAACTGGAAATGTTTACCGCCAGTGCATTCGTCTCCTCCGTAGGAGGAGGCGCCTGAGCCCCCAACCTGTTGTAAATCAGGAAGCGCCGCGAGGAGCAGAGACGAGGACCCGGACTCAGGAGGCAGAGGGTTAACATCCCGCGGTCCTCTCTGCATTAACTGGAAAGGAATGAAGTGTCAAGCATGTTTTCACCACAGCGAGACGGTCAGAACCCTACCCCCCCCTCATCCTCCATCTCCCACCGACCAGTCACCCCTCAACCCCCCCCCCCCCCCCCCCCCCACGTCACCCACATGCCTCCCACAGCCGTGACCAAATTATTTTCCGCCCTCCCCGAGATCTGAGCGGAGTCCGGATCCGAGCAGCCTTCCCCGTCTCTTGTTTGTGTCATCTACTTGTTTAACTGTTCGGCTTCTCAGACGTAAAGTACTTTGAGACTAAAACGTCGACTTTCTGAGTTTTTAGGGTTATTTTTTTTTTATGTGAAAAGTGACCCGTTGAGGCCCGGAGGGGTTTCCTAAGAGTTAAATGAAAAATAATCTCCACAGGTGTGGCGATGAGCACAGGTGTCTCGATTTGCACGGTTTGAATGAACGTATTCAACCACCGGGGGGGGGGGGGGGGGGGGGGGGGGACTCGCGCAAGAGAGAGCGCTCAATGACTGAGAGAATACGTGAACGAGGGGGGGGGAGCAGAATGAGAGTGAAGAGAGATGGAACGAGGGAGAGAGAGAGAGAGAAAATAAGCCCCACCAGTGAGCAGGCCACACAGCCCTGCCAAACTGCTCGAGAAGAAAAAAAAAAAGCCCCCTCTGTTTTATTTATAGTGCGCTGTATCCATGGCAACCGGAGAGGTCAGGCAAGCTGGGCCTGCGCTTCACCCCGCTCTGGGGATTAGGATTTCACAGAGGTTCTCAGATGTGAGGAAGGTGGGCTAGAGCGGCTCGCTCCTCGCCAACGCAGCCCTCCTGCCTGCTGGTGATCAAGTACGGGCCCTTCAAGGGAAAAGGGGAGGGGGGGGGGAGGCTGGGAGCAAAGAGTCATGGGAATACTGTGGGAATGGCGGTTTGCGGCGATGTGGCCGGGAGGACGAAGACTAGTACGGACAGGAACAGTTGCACGCAGAGGCTGTTTTGACTCCGTCACGCCAAGACTCAGCGCGGCTTGTTGATTTTGGTTCCCCGTCTTTGGGAGCGGCTCCGGAAAGTTCACGTGAGGTCACGAGGAGCATTTTTTTTTTTTTTTTTTTTTTTTTGGAGACGCGTGATGTAAGTTTCTACGTTAGATAATTTCTGGTAGCGGGGCTGTGGCGAACACAAAAGTACAAAACTGAAAAGACTGTGAGAAAATTCTGGATTTCTCTGCTTTTAGGTCTGTTCTCGCTCGGTCTGCCAAGCGCTCGGCGCTAATTTACTCCCCCCCCCCCCCCCCCACCCCCCCGTTTTGTAAAATATTTTTGGGCTTGTTATTTTCATCCCGGGGAAGACTCCCTCCAACACGGCTTAGCCGGTTGGAGGGAAGCGCCGAGACGAGCGGAGCACAAAGAGGTAGAGCGAGCGCATTAGGGAGTCGGAGAGGAGATGAGGAAAGAGCTGATTGCCCTCCAGGAAATGCTCGGTGTGACAGCAGAGCAGAGACCTCCAGATCCCTCCTGGGGCAGAGGACTTACGTTGCTAGGAGATGGTTGTTGGGCTAGAGTTGCCTTTCATGGATGCTGCCGCCTGCCATAGTCTGACGTGCTGGAAGACAGTGACAGTATCTCTGGAGCCGTGCATAAAGGGAAGAAGAAGAAGAAGAAATTGTGATCCAACAATATCTCCAGCTAATGCCTTCCCCTGCCTCTAGGGGGCACCCTCACCACCTGAGGCGCAGAAGCCCCCCCGCCCCCCGGCCAGTTTTTTTCTCCCTCTTGTAACCGACACCCATGCGGCACATGTGGCAGCCAAGAATAAGAAGCTCATGATCCTTGGAGCCTCCTCGGTTCATCCTCCTCAGTGCTGCGTGCGGTTAATTGCGTCGAGATTGCTCGGCCGGGCACACGTCGTTCAAAATTGTCACAAGGAACGCTAGCATTCAGACGGCCCGTATTCCTGTCACATAAGCACGTTAAAATACATACACACCACCATATATGCTGAGGATAGTATATTCGTACCAAATGCTTCTTTGCATAAAAACACCCCAGAATTAAAATGACAGCGTTTATAAAGCTGTCATTGTGGGATTACCTGGAAAGGTGAATCAGTAAGAGTTGCTGGCTCTGCGACGTCTACCTGAGGGCGACAACTTGTATTCAGAGAGACAACAGATGCGAGGGATCATCCCAGGGACCGCCGATCTCTCCTTCTCACCAGCTAGGCTAAAAGTAGAAGCTAAAGTTAAGTATTTATTCAACAAAAACCAAAAGTCCAAGAAAACTACAAAAAAAATCCACAAAAGTAGTCCACACAGGAAGGGGAAAACACAAAGTCCAAAACAAAACCAAAAATCCACAAATGTAATCCAAAAGTAAACAAGACAAAATCATGGAACAAAGATCTACTGACATAAGACGCAAAAAAAATGGAAGACAAAAAACAAACCGGCAGAGAAACCTATGGACATGAAGACGACGGACCAGCAGAGACAGGCATGATGACAAGACTTAATTACACATGTCAACAAACCAGAGACAGGTGGAGACAATCAGGATAACAAGAGGGAAGGAAGCAAAGCTGAAAACAACGGAGACAAGACAGACCTTCAAAGTAAAACAGGAAACAGGTGACACAAAAGACAGAGATTGACGCCAACTTAACACAGAACAAAGAAAAAACCCCAAAATGGCTGCCCCAGACCATGACAAGGCCCTTACCTAATCATGCTTTCAAGCACGGCGTCATAAAACGCAACGGTGATGTTTGTCCAAACCCCCGCCAGCGCCAGTCCTTGAAGGAAGTGCAATCTCTGAGCTAATTTGCTACACAAATAGTCAACATGAATGCTCCAGTTTAAATTAGTGCCCATCATGATTCCTGAATCACACAGCTCTTTGTCGGCACCGGGTCATGGACCGTTGCTGTCCTGGGGTCGTGCGTCATTTCCTCTCTTTCATTCAGCCGAGGGTAATGCCCGTCGCACCGGGCTTTAAAGACTGCCGTCTGATTGAAGTGTAGGCCAGCGCTGGCATGTGACAAACCCAGAGTAATGGTCTCATCAGAGAACTTGATGATAATTATTTGGCTGCGTGCTCCACTAAAGAATCGGGAAGTTGACGCAGCCTTGAGGAACTCCTGTACTGCATTGTTTAAGTGAAGAAAGGAAACCATTTATCTTCACTTTGTTGAGTTCATTTAGTTCAAAAAGGAATAAAACTATTTAATAACGAGGGGGCTGACCTTACCATTAAATGGTTTTCTCCTTCTTTTTTTTAAATGAAAGAACTCAACAAGTGCAGAAAAAGTTGAGACTTGCCAAGATAACGCACCTCCGTACCAAAACGTGTCCTAAAAGTGTACAGACATCACAGCATGGCAGATTAAGGTGCCTTTTATTCAATGAACGAACTATTCAGCTGAGCCGAGACCTTGTCGTATCATTTTTGAAACGCTCCTTTGAAATGATGATGGTTTGTATTGTTATTGTTCATTTATCTGACCTTAAAGTTGTTCAGAACAAGGGCAGGTAAAGTCCACTGAAAACATTTTAATGGCAGCTCACAACTCTGGAGCTGTAACATCTAAAACTATCTCACTGTGTTCAATTTTCCGAATTTGATATTTCCTTTGATTCAGCATGCAGTTTCTTCTCACTTCATTGCTTGCACCGTTCTCGTGCTGGTTGGATCACAACCGACATTTCACACTATGGCAGCCCTCAGCTGAAACAGTGGGTGGGCATTTATGACAAGAGAGATGTAAAACGGGGGCATTAACACCAAACGAATGAATGATGAGTTATATGAGCTACCTCTGTTATCCCATATCTGTGCCTGTGCTTCATCATGCACAAAAAAAAGAAAAATAAAGATTACAACAGTCACATACGTGCAAGCTGAGCAGTTATATTCATCTACATCTACGGCATCAGACAGCTTAGGGCTAATCTATCACATACAAGGCTCCCCGCGTAGCAATATAGATACAATGCAGCGCTTTGTGCAACAACGCGATTACAGACGTTTTAATAATACCGGCAAAAGCTCACATGAATAGAATTAAATTGCACATTATTGTGAGCAGGTTTTCAGCCTTGCAAGAGTACCGCAGTTGGTAGGAAGACAAGACCTTAAACCAGGGCGGTCAGGTTCAAGCCCCTCCGCCGATCCACAGCCCATCTGCCCCATGATGCTGTTCTGCAGCCAGCCCTGTCGTCTCACCTGCCTGTGGATGAGCGTTTCTCTCCAAAGTCCTCCGAGTTTGTTCTTCTTGCGAAGAAAGAAAATAATAATTTGTTATTTGAAATGGCAGTGGTCTTGCCTGCATAAAACAACTGAAATTTAGCTTTCAGGAAGGCCTGTGAGCCCTGACACAGTAGTCCACCCCCAAAATGACTCTTGCTTAAAATCACATTAAAGTGGCTCAGCTATTTGCTGTCTTGGTACGTACAACTGAAGTGCTAGTTTAAAAAGCTTTAATGACAATGGCGGTTTAATAGCGTCATTAACATTTCATATAAATGCTGTAGCAACGGCCTGATATTGCCAGAAGTTCAAAAGTCTAATCAGAGAAACAAAAAGCAGAGACTCAAAGCTACGCTCACATCTGTCTGCTGCTCACACGCGTGTGCAGACAGATGACTAAAAAAATGAGACATAGACCTGTATGAACAAATGAACACATAATATTGACATAGTTTTACTTTTTTAAAATCTTGGTTGTGGAAAAAATAAAAATAAAACACAACCTATAATTTTTCATCTCGTATGAGACTTTTAAAGACAGCTGATGTCCTTGTAAAGGGAACCAAGCTCCCATTAGCTCCCGTTAGCTCCTGTTAGCTCCCGTTAACTCCTGTTCAATCCCGTTAGCTCCTGTTTGTTCCTGTTAGTTCGTATTCACTCCTGTTTGTTCCCGTTAGCTCCTATTCACTCCTGTTAGCTCATGTTAGCTCCCATTAGTTCCTATTCACTCCCATTAGCTCCTGTTAGCTCCCATTAGCTCCTATTCACTCCTGTAAGCTCCTGTTTGTTCCTGTTAGTTCCTATTCACTCCTGTTAGCTCCTATTCACTCCCATTAGCTCCTGTTAGCTCCCGTTAGCTCCTAATTACTCCTGTTAGCTCCCATTAGCTCCTATTCACTCCCATTAGCTCCTGATTGTTCCTGTTAGTTCCTATTCACTTCTGTTAGCTCCTATTCACTTCCATTTGCTCCTGTTAGTTCCTGTTAGCTCCCATTAGCTCATATTCACTCCCATTAGCTCCTGTTTGTTCCTGTTAGTTCCTATTCACTCCTGTTAGCTCCAGTTAGCTACTATTCACTCCTGTTAGCTCATGTTAGCTCCCATTAGCTCCTATTCACTCCCGTTAGCTCCTGTTAGCTCCCGTTAGCTCTTATTCACTCCTGTTAGCGCCGGTTAGCTTCCATTAGCTCCTATTCACTCCTGTTAGCTCCTGTTAGCTCCCATTAGCTCCTATTCACTCCCGTTTGCTCCTGTTCATTCCTGTTAGCTGCTGTTCGCTCATGTTAGCTCCTCTGTAATTTAAACCATCATCATGTCACAGCTCTGGTGCCTGGCTGGGGTTTTTTCTCTGTCTCTCCTCTCTGGCCTGGGACAATCCAAAAACTGTGTCTCAGGTTGATCAGTGATTCTAAAATGTCATCAATGTCCCACAATTATGTAGCTCCTTTTTAATCTCGTCTGTGTATACAAAGCAGGTCACGACATGTTTCTGCTCTGTGCTTGCAGTATATAGCACTTTATGTAATGACACGCTGATGAGCAAACTGAAGTCATCGTGGGGATTTACAGTGTTCAGATTGTTCATTTTACATCATTTTTTTACCTTCACGCCACCATGGTGTACGACTGCAATAAATCACATAGCTCCAAAGCAAAGAAGCTACACATCTATCCCTTCATTGATGGCTTGACGTGGATAAAGTGGCTAACGGATCTCTCTGCACAGAGAGGATGGAGAGCACTGATTTAGCGTGAGGGGATGGACAAAAGAGGGAAGAATGCTAATGTGCTGAAGCTATCAAGAAATTCCAGCCTATGTTCTCCTTATTTTGGCGAGGAAAAGATCACCACAGGCGGCTAGGATACCCTCCAGCCGCCCTGTGACCCCGAACAGGAGGCAGGTTCAGAAAATGGGTGGATGGATGAATGAATGTTTTTAGTGTTTTACAGTGCTGATCGTAATTACTGGCAACCTTGTGTTGCAAGCAGCAGAGAATAGTGAGTCTCTTCAGGGACAAATGCAAATGAACCAATTTAGTAAGATCTGAAAATCATTATGTTAAAGTCTCTGAATAAATGCAACAACAAAAAGGCATACAAAATTTAGTCAAAAAGAAACGACAACAAATAAATAAATAAATAAAATGTAATTAATAGGCCTGCGTCGTGTCATTGAAATTAGTCCCTTAGAGAGAGAAACATGTAAAAATCACCAAAAGGGTTTTTTTTTTCTATGATAATGTTCTGGAAAATAGCAGAGCCCTGCAGGAACGCAGAGCATCCGTTTGTTTTTTATGGGATCATATGAAGCTTATGAGGAAACCGTCTTGGCCCTATAAACTTTTTGGAGGTTCTATCAAGCTGTGGGGCTGCTTTGCCAACAGTGGTACAGGAGGCTGTCATTGCATTAAAGGAATGATAAAACAAGGAAATTACCAAAATATTAAATATATATCTTCACCTGTCTATATAGACGTCTCTGGGATATCAACTAACATGCCGACCTGCAGTCTGATCCTCTGACCACCTCAGTGTTGCTGCCTACATCTGTTTATATAGTTATCTCTGTAGTATATATATTTATATTGCAATATTTTTAGTTTACATTGTTTGTTATATTTTTTTCCCTTAATTGCATGCACCATCATCGCCACAACAAATTCCTCATATGTGTAAAATCATAACTGGCAATAAAGTGATTCTGATTCTGATTCTGTTAAAAGGGAGTTTTTCCTTGCCACTGTTTGACTTATTCAATTCAAATTCAAATATACTTTATTATCCCCCAAGGGGGAAATTCAAGTTTCAGTACACCAGTCTGGTGTACTAGGGGAGCTGGCGGCGTCCAGCGCTCCTTTTCATGCAAAGCCCGTGGTCCGAGTGCGAACTCCAGTTAACAGCCGTTAAAACAGTTAACAGCCGGTAGAACCAGTATATCTCCATAATGATGACAAGTGAGATATCTCCAGGTCAGGGGAGGAAACACCGATGAACCAAACCATCTCCTCTGGGAAGACTGAGCTCCTTCAGTTCGGCGAGCGATGGAGCCGACCGTCCCAGAGCCCGGTTCGTCACGTGGACCGGACCGGGCCGTTGTCGTCTCCCCCCGGCGGTGCTGGGCCCCACCAGGTCACCAGACGGCCCCTGCCAGGTCAGCTGACCCATCCGGCGTGTAGACTGCTGTACGGGGGCAGCAGCTGTTTGCCGGTCACGGCCACGCCCACTAGGGGATTTTTTTTTTTAAACTTCTATTATTTCCTTCATTTTTTGTGCTGTTTAGCGTGTACATCATGCTGCCGCAAGACCAGCAGAAAGATGCAGGAAGCTCTTAGAGGCTGATTCTCATGAAGTTATGGTAAACCTGTCGGGGTCAAATTGTACAAAACTAGTACCCCAGTATTAGTAGCTATTATATGTCCTATAAAGTCAACAAAGTAAGACCATGACAGTGGTGAGAAGCTGTGATACGGTGAGGAGATGCTGATTATGCATCTACAAGAAAAATTTAATGGTCATTCTAACTAATGATACTGCAACAAAATACCGCATTATCCGGACTATAAGCCGCTACTTTTGTCCCACGCTTTAAACCATGAGGCTTATACAGAGATGTGGCTTTTCTATGAATTTTTCTCTAGCAGGAAGGACCAGCAGGAAGTGCAAAAACCAAAATACAAACCAAGTAGTTAAAGGCTACTCTGTTTTTGTTCAGTAGCCTATGTTGGCTATGCTACTCTACATTCATTTAGCACCAATACCTGTTATTATTGGACAAACTGATTAATCCAGGTGTGTCTGACCATTGTAGCTACTCAGACACACCTGGATTTATCAGTTTGTCCATCAGTTTGTTGGTTCCCCAGCGGATTTCAGAGTTCTGAGCGGACCCGCCGCAGAAGGAAGGTTTTAATCACAGATGTGGACCGGACGCAGCGTGGAGCCAGCAGGTCCACGATCCGACTCCAAAGCGGATCCGGCACTGAGTGCAAGTGGACCCCGATACGGGTCCATTTCGCGGGTCTGTTCCAGATGTCTTTGCTGTGTGGGGGGGTTTCAGTACACAGGAGGAGGAAAAATCAGTTCAGGTAAATTAAATTCAATTCAATTCAATTTTATTTGTATAGCGTCTGTTACAATGACAATTGTCTCTAGGCGCTTTACAGAGACCCAGAGCATGAGCCCCAAGCAAATATCATTAACTAAAATTATAATATTAAATCCAATCAATGATAATCACAGGTAAAAAACTCCCACAGAGGGAGAAAAAAAAAAACTTTAAGCCAAACAGAGGCAAGGAAAAGCTCCACTTTAAGAGGAAGAAACCTTGAGCAGGACCTGGATCATATGGAGGGACCTTCCTGATGAAGGCCAGCCGGGTAGAGAAAGAAAGAGGGGAGACAGGACAGAGAGAGGATGGAGGACAGAGAGAGGATGGAGGACAGAGAGAGGAGAGGACACAGATGACTAAATACAACAGCCATATAAACATAAACAGATGGAGGTAGCAGCACTGAGGTCAGATGGCCAGAGGACCAGGTCGCCGATCACCACGCCAGTCGGCACCCAAACACAAGTGGAGGAGAACCCCGGGATGGACAGAGGATGGAACTGCAAGTCAGCATGAAACCTAGGAAACTCTGGCCTGCAAATGCACAAAGAGAAAAGGGGGCAGAAACAGCACAACAAACACAGGAAAGCAAAGAAAATGGAGCACAGTTTCAGTTCCCAAATAATTATAAATGAGCTGGAGGAGGAGGAAGGGAAGAAAAAAGGGAAGAAAAAGGAGAAAAGCAGTGGAGACACCACTCAGCAGATCATGTTGGTGTCCCCCTGCAGTGTAGGCCTATAGCAGCATAACTATGACGAAGCTGTGATTAAGACGAGCTACTCTAGTCTGAGCTACTACAACTATAGCTATAACTATTAGCCCCTACATACTATAGTTTAGACTAACTGTAGCTATAACTATTAGCCCCTACACACTATAGTTTAGACTAACTGTAGCTATAACTATTAGCCCCTACACACTATAGTTTAGACTAACTGTAGCTATAACTATTAGCCCCTACACACTACAGGTATGTGAATAAACACTTATGGTACAAAATCTTTCGATGTAAATATCTCATTTCTCAGCCTTGATTCCGGCGGCTTATAGTCCGGTGCAGCTTATGTGTGATAAAATATATATTTCGTTTATATTTTAATGGGTGCGGCTTATATTCAGGTGCGGCTTATAGTCCAGAAAATACGGTATGAGTGAAAGATGCTAATCAATATTTTTTTTTCAAAGTTGGATGAGTAACACTTTTGAAGACATCCTAAATTCTTCAAGGCTGCAAATGATTCTTGTTTAGAGAAGGCACACTGCTCCATTGACCAATGAGTAATAAAGGAAATAAAAAACATAATTTACAGATGACTTAGTCATATTTGGCTGTCAGAAACCTCTTGTGGTTGCACAGCTTTCAGTGATTTTTTTTTCTTTTTTTTTCTTGGCCGCACATTTGTCTCTGCATTTCCATTGTCTGTCTCTCTCGCTGGCGTCGTCCAACCACTCTGTTGATGTCTCTCTCTCTGTTTAGCTCATTTTTCTTTTTTGTCTCCCAGAGCAGGGTGACGGGGGACTTGTGTCGGTCTGCGGTGGTGGCGGTCTGCAGCCCAGCGATGTAAGGGAGCTCAGCTCAGTCCTCTTCTGGTTCTGGTGCTGGCTGGCCTGCAGGCCCCCACGGCTCGAGCCCAACTCTAGGACGGGCAGTAGCGGAACGGACAAAGGACTCCATTCTCTACGGGAGGTGGGGTGGTAGGATGAAGGGAGCGTTTGGAGATGAGGAAAAGCGAGAGACGGAGGGAGCTGGCAAGCCCAGCGCGAAGGGGTCTTATCCTCCCGGCTCAAACACATGCCACCAGCTGCTGCCCCCTTCCTGTGCTTTCATTAAAAAGCCTCCCTGTGCTTCGCCGGGTAATCCACGTGCTTTACTGAAAAAGTGTGAGCTAAATAAAGTATGTGTATCCATTCCTCTGCCTCAAACTCCTCAGTTTTGCAATCTCTTTCTGCTCGGCGCTCCATCTTTCTTTCCCTGCATGCCGTGCTTCGCCGGCCAGCGGAGAGCAATTCATTTTTTGCGGACGTGTGCATGCGCGCGCGTACGTGTTATACCTGCATGTGCAACCGCAGAGTCTGTCAGACGCTCAGCGTTTCCAGCTCTCAGCCCGGAGCCAAGGCGAGCATTGCCAGAGGGAGCGCCTGCAATGTAGGGCGCCCGGCGAGCTGGACGCAGGCAGAATATCAACGCCACGCGGCAGACACTCCTCCCAGCAGCCCACCTGCTGACTTACGTGATCCAAATTTGAGAAGGACGGGGGGGGATGTTTGGATGGAGGGGTGGTGGTGGCGAGGGGGAGGAGGATGGGCTGCAGGAAACTGCCAGGTAGTTTCCAGACCCACTTCCCTGCGTTGCGCCCAATTAATCAAGACTACGTCTGTGTTGGACGGACCTCTATCCCTACGGGAGGGGGCGGAGCTCAGACATGTTGTGTTTTTGTCTGTATATACGCACACACCTACGTGCATCTTAGGTTTCTGTGCGTGTGTGTGTCACGGGGGATGCTACCTGTGAGAGCGCACCACTGTGTGTGTTACATGTCAATGGAATTTTGTGTGTTTTGTGAGCGTTTGGGCCAGGGAACATTTTCTGGTCCACTGTCTTCCTCTACGTCCACATTATTGTTCTGGTTTCCATGTCTGCTGCACGCCTGACCTCCTCTCCTGCTGACGCACATACCACACACACACACAAACACACAAACACACACAGCTTGACAGGGCCTCACTTGGAAAAGGGTCATTTTTCAGCATCAGTGTAGCTTAGCACCTTCATGTTTACCTTGTGAAGCTTCTTGCACACCTGGACCCCAGCTACCCCTCCTTCTTTCATCTCCGCTCGCTTGTTTGTTTGCCTTTTTTTTCCTTCCACCCTGTTTGGCTGTTACATCCCAAGTCCCTTCCCAGTTCTGTTCAGATGACTAACGAATGCAGGGCCAGTTACACAGCAACTTATTTTCCCAGTCAGTCTGAAAAGGCGTTGCCTCACCCTTTGAACAGCAGAAGACGTGTTTAGCTTAAGACGTTTGGAGGTTTGGACGGATAGGCATCGTGCCATCACACGCGTGAACGTGAACATAAAGAGCACGCTGAGGGTTACAGTGATCCCTTGTTTTTCGCGGTTAATGGGGACCGGTGCCCCCCCCCCCCCGCGTAAATCAAAATCCGCAAACTAGAGCCGGAGCACCAGGAGCCTCAATAATGTGTTTAAAATATGTTTAAAAACCCCAAAAAAGTAGCGAAACAAGACAAAGGCTCAACTGTGGTCTTTCTGTTTCCTTCACAGCCTCTGGTCTCTGAACCGTAGTAAAGAAACCGCTGCTATTCTGCTATTTTTGGCTCGTAATTAGCAGCTAACACGCTAACAACAACAAAAGAAAAAGTCTGGTTTTCTCTGCATGGAACGAGCACTTTATTCTGGCACTGCAGGAACTTGTAACATCACACAGGTTGTATTGTTGGGCTCCTGTCGGTTAACAGAGAATGTAAATCTATACACGCTGGGCTGTTGTTTATGCTCACTACACTTTTCATCTAACCCCGTTTTCCATTCTGCCGTCCCACGACACCAGGTGGGAAATGTAGGACTATCTTACCAGACAAAATTATCGTATTTTGAGGGAAATTATCGTACCAAACCAAAAATTACCGTACATAACCAAAATAACAAACCCAATGATGCAATATAGTTAAATATAATCACTCTAGTGATTAATAGCGTCCCACAGGCACTCACGGCTTCATGGCACATCAGCACAAACTTACAATAGCGTTAGACTAATGTGTCCCCCAAAAACAAGTGAGAGGCGGGAACTAATGAGCCAAATTATGAGGCCTGGAAACGGTTTTGGAGACTAATTTTTTCTCCTCTGTTTAAACTCTGTTTAAATCTCGCCCGCTCGACTTCCTGATCTGGTCCCGACTGTGAGCGTCTCATGTGGCAGGCGCAGCTGACCATTCAACCTATCATCCTCGTTATTCTGAGACGAACACTCGTATCTCCTGCTCAGCAAAGCACGACTGGCTGGAAACATGTCACATGGGAACAGAAGCCTTCAGGGTTCACAAAAAACTCTCCGACAGACAGTTGCGGCAGACAATAATTTGAAATGGTAAAATTATCGTACATTTGACCTCTTTTTGGATTATTGAACGTACATCATACAGAGGGCTAAATTATCAGGGGTAACACAGGGGTTTTGAAGGGAGCTTAGAATATCGATACCCGCGACTGAAAAATCAATACTCTCTGGGGAAATAAAATATCGATATATATCGCAGAATCGATAAAATCCCCCAGCCCTACCCATAAGGCAACCTGGAGTCACAGCATTTTTTCACTCTGAGAGAATGGCATAACATCCTGTGATGTTTCTGTGATTTTTTAAATTTTTTTAAATTATACCATATATTTCTGAAAAAATCCGCAAATAATTAAAACCGCGGAATTTAAACCGCGAAGTGGCGAGGGATCACCGTATTTATACGTGACTAAAATTCTAGAGAGCCTTCTGTAAGAGGACGTGTTCAGGTCCGGCTCGACGGTCTAAATCAATCCATCGAATCTTTTCGAAAAAACCCATTTTACCCCCACCCCCCCCCGCGATAAGACCACGGAGACACGTTCCATCCCGTCTTCATCCGTATTAATACGAGTGTGTGCGTGTGGCCGGCGGTGGTGTGCTGAGGCCTGGCATAGTGTGGTGCAGTGCAGAGTGGAGAGGAGAGACAGCTGCCCTGACAGATGCCGGGAGGCAGGACCCCACTGGGAAGCAGAGGGAGGGAGCTGGCACGGTCTCACCCCAGCGGAAACACCACAGGCTGCAGAGGAAATGGGCAGGGGGACAAACCAGGGGCTCAGTGTGTGTCTGTGTGTCTGTGTGTGTCGCTGTGTATTTGATCTGCTTTAGGAGGACCTTGGCAGTCGCTCATGTATGGATGTGTTTACCTCTTATGCAGCAGTACGTAAATCCAACCAACCGGGCGGGCCGCTGCCCAACTGCTTTTAATCCGTACGAGAAACAGATCATTAGTTCATCTGTAGCCATGCACCGACAGTGGCGAACTCAAATATAATTTAGCGAATCCATTATCCTTACAATGATGTGCATTTTGTTTCAATAACCTTTCTTATTGTCATACCACGTGCTTTTATTTGTTTTTTTTTTATCACACATCAAGTCTCCGTGACTGTCTGATCCAGATGCGACTCAGCGTAAAATCCACAAAACAGCGCCGGCTTTGAGCTGCTGCAGATGGTGGATATCGACTCCTCGCTGGTCTTCAACCGTTGAAGCCATTGGCCTAACTTCCAGAGGAGTTCCTCCCTGAGTCTCCAAACCGATGCCTGCTGTCGACTGCAGGTGAGACACTGACTACTAATTAGTACTTCGGTCAAAAAAAAAAAAAGAAATATCCCTTTAGAGCTGCATACACGTGGACTGAAATGTTTTATTTGCATGATGAAATTCAACACTTCATGATGGCCAGTCGGGTCTCTGCAGCTTCTGCATGTGTGCGTATTATAAATAGTGTTGTAAGTTTCTTTTAAACTGTCATTAAACCCCTAAATTGTGAAGTTGTAAAACTGATTACCGCTTTGGATCTTTACTGACTGACTCGCAAAACAGCTGCTAGCACTCGTAGAATCAGTTTTTACTTTAAGTGTTAGCACTGTATAAAACTTAGCTTGTGTTGTTTAGCGCTTAATAAAACTATACTCACCGTATTTTCCGGACTATGAAGCGCACCTAAATATAAGCCGCACCCACTAAAATTTAAACGAAAAAATATATTTTGTCACATATAAGCCGCACCGGACTATAAGCCGCCGGTATCCAGGCTGAGAAATAAGATATTTACATCGAAGGATTTTGTACCATAAGTGTTTATTCATATACCTGAACTGATTTTTCCTCCTCCTGTGTACTGAAACCCCCCCACACAGCAAAGACATCTGGAACAGACCCGCGAAATGGACCCGTATCTGAGTCCACTTGCACTCAGTGCCGGATCCGCTTTGGAGTCAGATCGTGGACCTGCTGGCTCCACGCTGCGTCCAGTCCGCATCTGTGATTAAAACCTTACCTCTGCGGCGGGTCCACTCAGAACCCTGAAATCCACTGAAGAACCAACAAACTGCCTGGACAAACTGATAAATCCAGGTGTGTCCGAGTAGCTACAATGGTCAGACACACCTGGATTAATCAGTTTGTCCAATAATAACAGATATTGATGCTAAATGAATGTAGAGTAGCATAGCCAACATAGGCTACTGAACAAAAACAGAATAGCCTTTAACTACTTGGTTTGTTTTTTGGTTTTGCACTTCCTGCTAGAGCGCCCCCTGAGGACTGAAGAAAAATTCATAGAAAAGCCGCATCTCTGTATAAGCCTCATGGTTTAAAGCGTGGGACAAAAGTAGCGGCTTATAGTCCGGAAAATACGGTAATCCTATGTATTTGTGATTTTAAAAAGTAGCTTTTTTTTTTCACAGCACATGCCACAATATGAACTTTTCAGTGTTGCTTCTCACGTTTTTGCAAGGTTCTGCTATCGCTTGGTTTATTTTGTAGTGACAAACAGAAGAATTGGCTTCTGACCAACACAAGTCCAGGAGTGATGCTGCTGCAGCCCGATAAAAGGCAGAAACGCTCGAGTTAACTGTGTGTAGTCTGTATGTATCTAAACAACTGGGAGTTGAGGATCCAGCGGTTGGTGCTCCGGGTCGTGGCCTCGGCAGACCTCGGTTCACCTCCAGGTCATGGCGAACCCAATTATTTATGTTGCCTCTTGATGCAGATCAGCATCTGCTTCATTTAACATGCGACGAAAGTGAGCAAGTATGGAAGTTTTCCTGGAAGAGCTTTTTTCTCCAACTTGGCTGTCAATTTGATTATGTTCTGATCAGCTGTTTGCTAGCGATCTTTTTAAGTGGAATGATGAAATTACTATGACCTGATCTACAGGACGTTTGAAGATGGAGAGAGGTGCTGTGGATCTCGTAGCTCATGAAAAAGTAAACTCTTAAATGCACCAAGAGTTGTTTTTTTTTTAAATTTACAGTCCTGTTCAAAAGTTCTTAACATTTGGCAAATACAGCCACAGACAAACAAAAACATATCATTTTTTTTTTGTCACTGTGCCACAATTTATTCAGAAAAATAAATAAATACCTAAATACCTCATTCACTCCAGTCACTTTATATAATTTAACATTTCAAATTGTGTAATTACTGTATATACTATATTTATTTCTATTTTAGTTCTGTCAATCTCATTTGTATTGTTAATACCTATGTCAACACAATGCTGCTCAGTTGGACCTCAATTGCCCCTCGGGGATAAATAAAGTTGTCTGAATCTGAATCTGAATCTAATGTGACAGTGTCAAGAATGGTGGCGCGCCGGTTATGATTTGATGATTTTAAGGATGTTTTGCAGCCACAGGACCTCATAGTCGCAGAGTCAGCATGAACTCCTTTAGATACTTGAACTTCCAGAGATTAAAGGCCGACTCTTCTGTCTGGTTGTCGTAGCCGAGTCTAAACTGAGTCACTCAACATGTCGGCCCTACTGGGAGTGGAAGCACCTGGTCCGGCTCTGTGGTGGTTTTGCTCCGTCCTCCGGTCCCACCGGGGGCGATCCACAAACGCTTTAGTGTTTCCTGCAGATTGGTGACGGTTTGAGTTTCCCAGATCGTTTCAAGGTCACGAGAGAACGGCGCGGTGTATATCACCATGCCTCGTTCTTTCGGGGATTAGACATTGATAAAAAAAAAAAAAAAAAAAAGATGAGCGATGTTGAATAAAAATGCATTTTTTGAGTTCTAAACTGAACTTCTCCTTGAACTTGTTTCAAATCCCCGAACTGTTCCCCCTCAACCGCCACAGGTTACTGTGATGTCGACGTACAGGTTTGTGCTGGCTGGTGGCGTTTTATTTTGAAAATCCCCTGGTTTCCCTATCCCAGCCATTCCCAAACTTCAGAACACCAAGGCCCAATTTGAAATGGGAAAACTCTCTGTGGCAAACCTTTAAACACCACTTTGATCAACATACATGACTAAAAACTACATTCCAATATTAATGTAAGGAGTCAACAAACAAGGTGATACTTGTCATGTTAAGTTAAGATGACAGTAGAATAACACTCAATTTTTTTAAAATTATTTCTAAATATTTTTTAAATCATTTAAAACATATTTAACAGTAATTAAATGCATATTTTCAAAAAATCGAGGATTTAAAACATATTTGTTTATTTTTAATGACCTTTTCACGGCCCACCTGCAGTACCACAACGGCCCACCAGGGGGCCGCGGCCCACATTTTGGGAATCACTGCTCTATGCCATTCTCATATCTGACAGACACTGTAAGACTGTACATATAAATGGACAGAGTATCCTGTCACGTGACCCACTGGTCTGGACAGAGAGCTTTTGAAGTCCATTGCACCATTTTGCAAAGAGGTGGGACCAGGTGCACTGAGAAACTGACTGGAAGGCGCCCACCAATTAACTGTTATTAGCTTGGCTGACTTAGCTTCTGCTAACCCAATTCGCATTACTTCGTATTTGTTTCTTTTTCATTTTATCCAAACATCTTCATGTTAAGTGTCGTTACCAGAACGAAACAAGTGGTGTTGAGGAAAGGCAGCATGTGACGTCCCAAGGCAGAGCTGACCACCGGGAGCAAAAGCCGAGGTCCACCATGGACTCCGCCTTGGAAGAGTCCTGGAAGTGTTTTCCATGAGCAGCTGGGCTCAATCAGAAAAGCCACGCTGCCACTCCGATGCTCGGAGCTGTTGCCCGGCTCGGCTGAAGGAGCCGAGCTGCTCGCCTAAAATTATGCCGAGACCTGCAGTAAATCATCTCGGCAGTTGGACCTCAGGTCTCAAATATTGTTTTCGGTGGCTACATGAAATGACTGAAGCGGTTAGCACAGCTAAGCTAACCTCAGTGAAGCCCCCAGAACCTTCCACACCAATCACAGCCAGTCACAGTGGTCAAATATGACCATGATCTGTCACGTTTTTACTCACAGCTCAGAAGTCGATATAATGCTAAGTAGCTAAAATGCAGTGGCTAGCTGTCATAGCCAATGGCAGAGCTAATGGTTAGCTATCAAACAAGTCAGCTTAATTGCTGTGGTACAAAAAAAAAGACACTGCATACAGTTGTCATGGATGTAAAATCTAACTATAGAGGACAAAACGCTTATTTGAACCATATAATTATGTTTAATTCACTACATTGTTTTTCATTGATGAGCCCTAACCCTGAACACATTGGTGTTCCTCTGAGGTTGCATTTGCCCCTTTAAGATCCACTATGATCACATGATTCATACTGTTTTTACACACACACACACAAATATAACGATAATTATTAACAGGATTAAACAAGGGAGTAGAAACTTTTTCACACGACTTCACACGGTTGATCTGCTAAAACCTATTTGAGCACGATGGCAGAGCGAAGCGTGTCTCATTGACTGCTGCTGTAAACAGGTCTGACGACGGGTTTTAATGGTTTTCTGGCCAGATAACAGCATGCGGCCTCTCTGGGCTGAACTGCAGAGGCTGTAGTTGCTTCCAGAAGCTGCTTGCTCGGTTTCACCGGGTCTTTGGTCGGTGACACGGCTGTTGGTTCTTCATGTCCAGTGATACACATTCATGAGACACTCTTTCCTTTTTTAACCTTCTTAATTCAGTTAAATTTATTCCACACAGAACAATCTCCTGCTCATAGACGTTCAAATAAATGTTCACTTTTCGTCCTGTGACTGAACTCAAAGTTACAGCAGGTTTTTTTTTTTTTTTTGTACATTGTGTACATGCTTTAAAGCGTGTGTAAACGTGAACGCTCTTCCCGCCGGATGTGAGGGACGGGGGGGACGGCCTGGTTTGCATGCAGCCCGCAGAAAAAGCCGGCGCAGCTGCGGGGCTGCTCAGTGGGAGGCGTTGCCATGGTGAGCCGGGCCGTCGGCCTCAGAGCAAGCTCCCTCGCTGTCCACGTGGTCGCTGCAGCTGGATGCGCCGTTAAGGCAAGAGCTGGCGAACACCTGTGCTAGCTTGTCGTCGCGCAGACGCCCAGCAGTGAGCTTTAAATTCAATGTGGCGGAAGTGAAATGACGTGCGCATCTGGTGCTCGCCTTCTTTCCCGCTGTCTCGAAACCCTGCAGCTGAAAGAATAAGACGCCCTCAGAGGTCGCGTCCGCTGGGACCGGTTCTGTTAGAGCCGGTTCTGCCGGAGCCGGGAGAGTCACTGTGACGCTGTCCAAGTAGGCTACAGTGTGTCTCCTACAGTGTGATGTGTGATGGGCTGAGGAGGATATTTTCTCTTGTTCTTTTTCTTCAGCTGTGGCTCAGTTAGATATGTAACAATATGGAAAATCTGATATCGCGATTATAGTGACCAAATTATCATGGTTTACGATATTATCGCGGTATTCTTAATTGCTGTACAAATGTCCAAAAAACACATACATTTAAATAATTTCACAAAATCTTGTGATTTTCTTGTCAAACTAAAACATCAGAGGCCAAAATCTTATCAAAATGAAACTTTCACATAAAAGGGCAAACAACTGGCACAGAAAGAGGTTTTATTTCAAATGAACAAAATAAATAACAGGAACAAAGCTTTTTTGTCTGGTGAAAATTTAAATAAACACTTTAACAACCATAGTAGGTCAAAATATGCAAACAATTATCAGGAACAAAAATTATAGCGCAAGTTCAAATGAAATAAACTTTTCACTTTAAAGCTGAACCTTAAATACGTATAAATGTGCAAATAAAGAAACAGTTGTAAAGGAGCCAAATATGTTGTTGTGAATTGTAGTTCACTCTGTGTGTCTGTGGGCAAAAGGTTTTTGACCGCTGTGGCGCTAACTGCTGGCGTTATGGTTGTTGGATCAGTTAATGGAATAAATTCATATTTTAACTGCATCAGAAGAACATCGTTCCGGTCCTTTTTCGATCAACACGCAATGGTAACGTTTACGAAATGCGAGTTGGCGAAGCGTGTCGACCAGGTTACTCTTGGTCAAACGTCTCAGTAGCTTGAAGCATTAGCCTTAGCTCCTTCAAGTTGCTCGTACAAATTACAATAAAATGTAAACAAGTGCTCTCCAGACAGGATAACTGTCCTCCACCAGTTGTCCCTCTGCATTCTTAAAAAAACAAAAAATATGCCCAGACCTCGGATTTTGTCATTTTATTGGGTTGGTAAATGTCCTGCGTGCTATCACCACTTTCCGCCATGCTAACATTACGATGCCGATGTTACCAGCTACATATTTACGTGGGACACAGTCGAGAGTCGCTCACAGACTTGAATGAGGCTGATATTACATATCCTGGTAATTGACCACGATAATGAGACGAAGTCAAACATAAACAGTAATAGTTATCGCGTAAAATTTTACCGTGCTTTACCGTAATACCGGTAACCGTTCCATCCCTAGGCTCAGTATTAGACCTGGGTGATGTAGCTGTTTATTTATTTTAATGCTTAAAATTATGAGCAAACTATTGGAATAAATCAAGTGTCTTAATCTTAACTTTGATACTTGAGTTATTCTAAAACGTATCTGGGGTCGATTGTATTCAACACGTGGGGGAAAATCAGGCGTTCCGCTGATATTTTTAGCGACGTGAGACGCCGCCGCATCTGTAATGTCCCCCCTCTGAGCCTTCCTCTCGTGAAAACGAAGCCGCCAGCAGTCGCCTGTGTGATTCAGGGGAGATGTGCTCGTTCAAGGTGCTGGAATAAATTAGTCGTGCTGCTGGCTCTGGACGCCGCTGACTGTGGACGTACTTCGCAGCTGACGTCAGACATCACAAACACGAAGCGCTTCCAGGCAGCTTTTTTTTTTTTTAAACCATCCAGTTTTAACAGCACACGCTGCAGCGTTGTAAAAATCAATTTTCCTTTTTAAAAATCGCTATAAACGATTAATTCGAAAGAATCGATGACATTGATTTATCACTCAGCCCTGCTAGGTATGTATGAGCAAGTTTGGAAGATCCCAGTTGGCTGACAGCGAGCCTGAAGATGGTCGCAGAAGATCTGAAACCTCAGGTTTCAGATTACACGGCCGCTGCAGCAGACATCCGTGGATCGAAGGTGAGGTTGCCACGCAGACGTCCTGCGCTGAAGAAAACGCAGCGACAGAGTAGAAACGTAAGTGTCTGATGAATAATGTTCAACCCGGGAACGTTGTGACAAAACCTCCACTAGAGATGATTTGACAGACCACAGAGACAGCGGAGAAGAAGACTATCTTGGTGTCGTCCCACTTTCCCAATCTGGACAATTTACACCAGGACATGGAGAGGAAAGACATCTACAAGATCTTAAGATCTTGTAGACCCCCCCCGGCCTCATGTCACCTGGACTGGTCACCTGCCTGATGTTAATCCACGGTCCAGTGAGCTTTACCGTTTCTCTCCTGAGCAGGTTGTCAAACTGCTCCAGACTCCAGAGTCCACTGAAAAATGGTCACTGTTGGGCTGGAGGTCCTGGATGACAAGGAGACAGGGGGACAGGGAGACAGGGAGACAAGGAGACAGGGGGACAGGGAGACTGGTAGACAAGGACACAGGGGGACACGGAGACAGGGAGACAGGGGGACTGGTAGACAGGGAGACAAGGAGACAGGGGGACAGGGAGACTGGTAGACAGGGAGACAAGGAGACAGGGGGACTGGTAGACAGGGAGACAAGGAGACAAGGAGGATATCAGGATATAAATACTAGGGAGGTTCCTGGCGACTAATTTCCCTGTCGACTAAATGAAAATTTTAATTAAGACTAGTCTACTACTCTAAAAAAAAGATGCGCTCCAGCCTGGACATTATCAGTTTGCGTCCCGGTACGGTGTATTCGGGCTCAACATATTCCATTAGCTTCCTGAAGCCTTTACCTTCCACAAAGTTAAGTGGAAGCATATCTTGCGAAGTCATTATCGTGATGAGCTGCGTTATCCTCTCAGACCGGACGGGAGAACACGTCTCCGGGTAAACAATGTCAAATCGGCCTGAGTGTGGCTAGCACCGCTAGCATCAGCAGCCGTCATCTCGTGCAGATTAACATCCAAATGCTAGAGTCTAATGTGGTTGCGCATTGCTCCAGTCGAGTGATTGTATGCCAGTTGTTTCTGACACAGTCTACATACTACCTTGTTTTCATTTTCTAGATTAAAGTACCACCAAACCGCGCTGGTTTAGTGAGAGGCCATCTTCCCACCGTGCCGTTTTAAAACTCTAGTCTACTCGATCATTGCTGCGGAGAGGAGGCTGCTGTCTGACGGCTCTGTAGCTCCGACTAGTGGCGGGCGGCTGTATGACAGTTAAGCGGCCTTGTACATGAATAAAACACAAATTCGTTTAAACGACTAATATTTCTGGTGCCGACTAGTGAGTTAGCGGGCGTTTAAACGTTTAGATGACTAATCGCGCGCATCCCTAATAAATACATTTCCAAAAATGTGCCATTAGCTCATTTATTTTTTCTGACTATATAACTGTTAATGAAAAATACTTTACTAGTGATGAGACCATGGCCCTGATCGTACACTTCCCACTAGCTGCTACCCACTAGCCGCTACCCGCAAATTGAGGGTTTAGAAACCTCCTCTAACCGCTAATGCAATCTTCTGCTCGCTAAACCCGCTACCCATTATGCCAACTCCCTTACTCAGTTTGTAGGTGTGGCAATGGGCGTGTCTTTTGCCCTTTCCGCAAACTCGGTATCTTGCGATCGCGAGTTTAGGGTTGCAAGTAGCAGTTTGCAGGTAGCGCAACCTGCTCTTAAAGGCAATGGCTACTGACGCACTGATTGGTTTAACAGGTGGAACGCCCTAACCACTGCTATGTATAATGTAGCAGGTAGCGCAGGTGGGATAGCGGGTTTAGCAAGGTGGAAGATTGCATTCTTTGTGGGGGAACGCCCCCTCCCGCTACCCGCTATCCCTTAATAGCCGTTTTAGCAGATCTGCCGGAAGATTGGGCCCCGTATCATTTCTTTTCTTTTCTTTTTTGCGGCAGCCATGCTCTAATCATTCACTCATGTACAGATAGCAGCACAATGTGAGAGCAAAAAAAAAGAAAACTCCATGTCAGCTGCTCTTCTGCTAGACTTTGACTTATAAAATGAATTTGATGGATGACTTTCATTTAGCTGGCTGGATGGCTGCAGGAAACGGAAGCACCATCATCATCATCATCATCATCACTGTAGAAGTCAAACCTGTGGTCAGCAGCTGATGACTTAAATACAAGGCTTCAAAGATGCAAACAAAACATGAGTTTGTCCAAAGGCAGTAAAACGCTTGTAGCTTGGACTCATCAGAGGCTGATGATTACAAAGAAAAAAAAGATGCAAACAAACACACCAAAACCAAGTCAGTGCCAGCAGGAAAAAAAAACAAAAAAAAGAAAGAAAGAAAGAATACACAGAAAATCAGCAGACCAACACGGTGAGAAACAATTACAGTTGAGGAGGCAGTGATCTGCTGGAAAACGAAGGAAACCAGATCGTATATGTGAGGGAGGTGATCACATATGAGTGGCAGGTTGGAGCAATCAGAAACTGAATCTAGTCCTGGAACAACAACAGGAAGCAAAACTAGACTGACATTCAAGTAAAAAGGATCAAAGGTGCAGAAAAAACCCATACAGGTAAATTAACATAAGTTTTAACTAGGGCTGGGCAAGTTAACACGTTATTATCGCGTTAACGCATTAATTTATTAACGCAGACATTTATTTTATCGCGCGTTAACGCATGTTGCTCACATGCTTTTGTTTTGAAAAGTCTGTTACTGACTGCTGCAGAACCGGAAGATAATTGGCAGGTAAACATGCGGCAAAGCTAAAACAGACATGGAAAACGGTAAAAACTTTACAGTTCAGGTAGCAACTCAGGTAGAAATATTAACAATTCTGTCTGAAAAAGAAAACTTTCTAATCCCTTCGTTCAAGACGATGGCGTCATTCCTCCATGTTCCATCAGATCTGCTCCATGTGTTCACTGTCCTGCTGTTCTCTAGCTGGTTACTGCAGTGCGGCTCCATCTAGTGGCACAGATGTGTAATGACAACAGAAAGTCCAGTCCTCCATTCTAAAACAAAACCATTTCGGGGTCACGGAAACCAGACAATAAAATATTAAAAACAAATTCAGTCCCGTGCCTGTTTGCTAAAATTGAAATATAAAAAAAACAGGCTTTTTTTTGTTTTTTTTGTGTGTTAGATTATAACATGGAAAAAAAGTTACTTTTTAATTTTTTTCAATTTTTGATTGACAATTGAAAATGGAAAACAACAACAACAAATGATTCACAGATAATTACAGATTGGTAAAGTTACTGAACATTAACATGGACATTTTCATTTTAAAGTTCTCCCAGACGGAGGATTCAACAGAAACAAGGTTATTTGTAACAACTGACAAGTTGAACTCCCCGTTAAAAGTTTCTGCTGTTACCTCAGAAATTAATGTTTTAATGTTCTGATTGTGCTGAGACACAATCATTTTTTGGATTATGTTTGTAGACTTTTTTATTTTTTATAAAAACAGGATGACATTAATGCCCTGGCAGTGGCAATAAGCTTTATTTAATTTTACATTTTTTAAGATTAGATTTACACTAAATATGTGTTACTGACAAGTGCTGATGTTAAAAGTGTTTGAACAACAACTGTTATGGCACTTTAGTTCATATGGCAGCAGAACATTTAAATAAAAGTGCATTTAACACTACTTTTGAATTCATTATTTGATTTTGCCTATACAATGTGATTAATCGTGATTAATCAGGGAAATAATGCGATTAATCGCGATAAAAAATTTTAATCATTGCCCAGCCCTAGTTTTAACAACACAGAACACTGACAGCAGCAAGATGAACCAGCTGGGTTTGTTTCACAGATCAATGATGCCATTTTATGTTCCACAACTACTTATAATTTTTTTTTTTTTTTGTTTGTTTCATTCGTCCAAAGAGCCCAGTCTCTCTGGCATCACCACGAAACCGTCAAACAGCTACAAATGGAAGGCAGACGCTCTAAAAAGGCACGTGACAACACAAAGGAAAACACATCTGTAGCTTCTGAGTCAGAGATTCAACTGATATTGTTAAATAACAGTTTCTGTATTTATTATGTATTCAAGTTTCAAATATTTAAGTCATTATTATATTAAAGTCAGGGTTTGTGGTTGTAAGAGTATCTATTACCTTGGTTTCAGAAGCGGAAGTGGTTTTTTGTTTTTCTTGCAGGCTAAATTTAGCATACTTAGCTCCGTGTTTGCTGTCAAAATGCCGACATAGATTAAACTCTTTCACAACTGACACCCGCCTCATAACACAAAAGACACACTGTTATTTCACCTTGATAAACAAACATGTAATTGTTTTTCTTGGACATGTTGGGGTTAGTTTGTAAAAGTTTTTCTAAAGCTCATCAGTTCTGAAAAATCGTTTTGCTCATACCTACTGTTATCGTTGTGGGTAACGACAAAATGCATGATGGGAGATGTAGTTTATTGTCAATATGCGCTTTAAAGCCTATTTTAAGTCTTAAAATATTAGTTTAAAATTAAAGCCAATAATGCCCAATCTCTCGAGGGCCACATAAAATGACGTGACGGGCCACATTTGGCCCGCGGGCCTTGTGTTTGACACATGTGTTCTAGAACATGAATGAGGCAAAGGGAATGGTTGGACCCGTCAGGAGGAGCAGGAACATTGTCAAACACCGTTGCAGTCACTGGAAGATTTTAAACCATTCAGTGTCGAGATCTTAAATATGTAGCAACACTGATTTATGAGATTTTCATCCAGACTTTACGGACTTTTAATTAATATTAATTTGCTTTGAAACTGCATGAATCTTGGCTTCACGTTCACCGCCGCCCACTGTCCTCCGGACAAGACGCTCTGCCTCTGTGTCCGTTTAGCTCGAGCGGTGATGTGAAGCGCCGAGGTCACACCGAGGGCCCGACCGGCTGACGGCCAGCCAAGTTTTCTGATGCGTAAAAGTCAACATGGCATTACTGCTACCACTGGCAGAAATCGCCCGGTGCAGTGCAGCTGGACGGGGAGCAGGTAACGGCTCCGGACTCCTCTTCACTGACCATCACATAGCAGAACAAAATAAAACGTTATTCTACAGAAGTTTAGGTTTGTGAAATGCTTATTGGTGTTGTATAGATATATATTAATGCTCTCTGCAGGACCTAATCTACAGGATTTATTTATCTATACATATAACAAATAGGAGCATCTGTAATATATTATATCTGGACGTGGTTCAGAACTTTATTAGGTGCATAAAGACACCCAGGCCATATATACTGAATGCTTGCAGCCATATTAGGGTATAATGTTTGTCGCATGTGCTTAGTTATGCGTGCGGAGTTAACCCGGACTTATCATCCTTCTCATCCTCCTAATCGGTCTTCTTCACCGTTCAGCAGTCAGGCAGGCAAAATGGCCTGTTTCACCTTGCTGTTCTATCCAGGCGTCGACTGTGGTGCGGCACGCTTCACTTTGGGGATCATTTATGACTGGATGATCCAAAATCCCCGATAGTTTTAGGCTGAAAAGCAAAAGATAAATTGAATAAACAGCCAAAAGCCTTTGAGACCGTGACTTTGTGTGATGCTACCCGCAACGAATGCTTCCACGTGCTCTTCTTATGATCAAAAGATTCACGTGGGCATATAATTCTCATTATGGATCAGTCGTAGACCATTTAAAAAAGATGTATGTGCAAAATATTTCAGTTATATCTGCTAATCTCACTTGCTTCCTCTTGTGGAAGCTAAAGGCAGACATCTGCTTCCAGAGCTGCAGGCAGGAAGTAAAGAGGCCTGGTCACGTGACCATCCACACTAGTCACCTGACACTGATACGGTGTAGAGGAGAGCACCTATTCTTTCATTTTAAAACCCGATTAGCGTCCCAAAGGCAAAACAACACTGTTATAACTTCCAGAAGTTGTAAAAAACAATTGCTGCCGGTGGGATTAAACGGGTTAGAAGTGGTCAAAATGACGGCAACGACTCCCTGTGCTTTGATAGAAGCTGCAACCGACACACAGTAAAACTTAAAAGAAAAAAAAAAAAAGCTTGATGCACTCGAAAACCTGCATCGTGCACGTCTGATGTCAGTACCCGATGTCAATCTTTCATGCGTGATCTCATCGTCATGTCAGACGCTTTCTCAACACAACTCTCTGAACTAGCCGCTGCTCAGGAGATCTGACACGTCAAATCCTGGAGACGGAGCGTACGCTCTTAATTCAGGAGGCTGGATTGCATTAATGAAGCTGGGAGCAGACTCTGCAGATATCTTTGCATATGCAGGACTGAAAATATGCACTGCGCTGCTCAGCGTGAGGCCCAGCAGCGATCCACCGTAACAGAACGGCTAATCTCAACAGGAGACAAAACATTTGTCTCCCTTGAAATCACTGAAATGCCATACACCCTGCTGAACGTATTAAGGTAGCTATTGTAGTTTAAAAGCCCTCATTGTGATGTAAAATAATTTGCCTTTATGATGTATTGCAGAGGTGTGAATAAAAAAAATGCTTGGCCTCTTGTGGGTATTAATATATTGCACGTGTCATTAGAATGTTCATTATTTTATTATCTTTTTTGTCTTCAGAGGAAAATGTACAAAAGGAAAAATACAAATAGGACTAATGTTAATATTTGCTTCTATGCAGTAATGCGTAATGTTTTTTTTTTTTTTCATTATTGTTCCATTCCTTTAAATGTTGAAGCGTTATTAATGTAGCCCAGTTTAGACCTTGCATTAACAGCTGTCCTGAGGAACCACCAGCGCTTAGCGGACGTTCACACCTGGCATTAAAATGTGTTGCCAAGATTGTCCTGAGTGATGAGATCCATCCTTTTTCTCGTAAGATCTACTTTCACTTGAGTTTGTAAGTCACGACCTTACAAACTCAACAGCGAGGTCAAAAGAGGCCCAAATGCATGAATTTTTTTACATTCTTTTTTTACAACTGCCATAAACAACAGCTGGAATAACTAGGTGGAAAAAGCTGTAATTAAGACGAGCCTACTCTAGTCTTAGCGCCTATAACTTTGGCTATAACTATTAACCCCTGCACACTATAGTTTAGACTAACTGTAGGCTTTACTGAACTGAAATGTTTTCAATTTAGTTTTAAAGATGGAGTTGGTGTCAGCTTCCTGAACCCAAACTGGTAGCATCCATAATTAGGGATGGGAATGGATAAGATTTTTCCGATTCCGATTCCATTATCGATACTGTTTAACGATTCGATTCTTTATCAGCTCTTTTATCGATTCTAATTTGGGGAAAAAGGAGAACAAACAGTTTTATTAGCATCAATTTTTTTTACTTAGAAGTCACGACCTTACAAACTCAACAGCGAGGTCAAAAGAGGCCCAAAGCCTGGATAACGTGTTAACTGTTGTAATATGTAACTGTGCAAATACACAAGAATGTGGAACATTTTACTAACAGATTTTTCCTAATAGAAATGAAAAAATCTACCTTTTAAAAGGATATATGAGCTCACTAAGCACTCAAAAATAATAATAAAGAAAGATAAATACTATAAAATACAACGGAACAGTTCATAGTACAAATCTGCAAATACTATGAAGAATTAACAATTCTTTTGCAGTAAAATAATCATGTCTTCCAGCCTCTGAACCAGCCAGACTCTCTCTCTCATCACGGTCATCTTCTAAATGTAATGCAGAAGGCATTCGTTTAATAGCATAGCGTTAATGTTATAGCGTGTTTTACAAAGAAGCACATAGGCAGTGGGATAGCTACTTACCAGAGTTACCAGAGGTGATCTTAGCTTGGCTACTGCTGCTGGGTTGAGATCCATCTGTCCGAAGCGTCAAAAACACGACACTCGTTATCTCATGTTGTGTGTTCAAATGTTTCTGCATGTTAGCCGTGTTCCCTCCCGACGCTGTTATCTCCACTTTACAATGACTGCTAGTTGCCTTGTTGCCATCTTTCTTTGGTGAAGTGAAACCAAACTTTGGAGCGTTTGAACCTGGTGGGCGCCATTGTTGTTTACAACTCCAATGCGCGTGCTAAACCGACGTAACTTAATCACGTAAGTGCTTTCTGGAATTGATTGTGCGTAACTTGTGTAAATTACGTGAGATTTGTGCTGGTTGGAATCCATAAGAGAATTGCTAGATAAACTGCCAAACGATTCCATGGAATTGAAAAACACGGAACCAATTCTCTACAGGAACCGGTTCTCTATAGGAACCGGTTCTCGATTCCCAACCCTATCCATAATAAAGGTGCCTGGTAGTAATTATAATATTAAATCCAAATCAAGGGTAATGGCAAGTAAAAAAAAACCCACGGCAGGAGAAAAAACCTTTAAGCCAAACGGTGGCAAGGACAAACTCCAAACCCATCCCTCTGGTCTGTCTACTGGACTGTTCTCTAATTAGGGTTTGGGTTCTCTAATTAATACACAAAATGTAAACTGTAGAGAAAAAAAAAACAGTTGTCAGAAATCCAAGGATCCATTTTCTTGAAAGCTCTGAATGGGGTCTCTGAGAGATCATCCTTAATCGCACCATCTCGCACCACACACCGAAATGATGCTCATCTGCAGGTCAGACATGTATGTTTGGTTCTGATTCCTCTTTACGGACAGTTTACGTAGAACTTAAGAGGTAGTCCGGCCCCAGTTGTTCATACACTGCACCCATACACACAAATATATGGTCACATGACATATTGTAAGGATTGCATAAGTCATATTTGTGACTCCAGTCATTATGCTAACAGTATTCTAATCATTCCTAGAATAGAGCCTACAGGTGGTGGCAGAGATGGGACAGTTTGCTCCTTATATAGAATCATGAAATGGAGGGTAAATCTACCAGAATTAGCTCTGGAGTTGTCTCATCTGTGACACACGAGACACAGGAGCACCACAGGGCTCTGTACTCTTACCACTCCTTCATTCTGTGAACCTCAGACATCCAGTACCACTCAGGGTCCTGTCACCTGCACAAGCACCGAGACTGACCCTAACCCTAACCCTATGTGGAGAACTGGTGGACCGCTTTGTGGCGTGGCGTGAGAAGTCATCTCACTGTGAATGTCAACAAGACAAAGAAGGCTGAATTTCAGGGGGACCAGGATTAAGTCAAACAGTTATTTCCATCATGGGAGAAGAAGTAGACGAGTTCGAGGAGGACAAATGACTGTTCACCTGGAAAACAGACAGGAGAGGAGACGAAACACCGTCTCCTGTCGTAAAAAAGGACAGGGCAGACTTAGGTCCTTCGGTGTTTGCAGCAAGATGTTGCATGTCTTTTATCAGTCTATAGCAGAGAGAGCAATCCTCTCTGCAGCCATCTGTTAAGGAAAGATGCTTCATAAAATGAAGACCATGATGGACAAACAGTGATTCAACAACAGAGTGTCTTCAGTCAGAGGCTTCTTCAGATCCCCAACAACATGGAGACCACTGCAGGAGATCCTTCCTGAACACAACTGGAACCAGCTGGACTCTCAGAGGAAACCTAAGTTTTGACAAATATTAGACACAACATAGAATTTGAATTATTGAACTGAAATTAATTAAATTGAATCAGCTTTTGCATAAAAACTGTAAGACTGGCACAACTTTATCTGTCTCCTAGTTCAATGTAAACGAAACAACAGCAAAACAGAAAAAGTGTGAAAAGTAGGGCTGGCCAAGTTAACACGTTATTATCCCGTTAGCTCATTAATTTATTAACGCCGACATCTATTTTATCGCGCGTTAACGCATATTGTTGCGTTACGCATGCTTTTGTTTTGAAAAGTCTGTTACTGGCTGCTGCGGAACCGGAAGATAATTGGCAGAAAAAAATGCAGAAAAGCTAAAACAGACATGGAGAACGGTAAAAATCCGTGAACTTTACAGTTCAGGTAGCAACTCAGGTAGAAATATTAACAATTGTGTCTGAAAAAAAAAAATTCTGAACTGCAACAAAACTGTGTCATTCCTCCATGTTCCATCAGATCTGCTCCATGTGTTCACTGTCCTGCTGTTCTCTAGCTGGTTACTGCAGTGCAGCTCCATCTAGTGGCACAGATGTGTAATGACAACAGAAAGTCCAGTCCTCCATTATAAAACTAATTCAGTTCTGTGGCCCATTTTTTAATTTCGTATTTTTGATCCAAGTCTAAAATTTAAATATAAAAAAAAAAACAGGCATTTTTTTTTTTCATTTTTTTGTGTTAGATTTAAAAATGAAAAACCTAATAAAAAGTCACTTTTTAGATTTTTTAAAATTTTTGATTGACAATTGAAAATGGAAAGAATGAATGATACACGGATTGGTAAAGTTACTGAACTTTAACATGGACATTTTCATTTTAAAGTTCTCCCAGACGGAGGATTCAACAGAAACAAGGTTATTTGTAACAACTGACAAGTTGAACTCCCCGTTAAAAGTTTCTGCTGTTACCTCAGAAATTACCTGTTTTAATGTTCTGATTGTGCTGAGACACAATCAATTTGTTGGATTTTGTTTGTAGACTTTTTTTTATTTTTTATAAAAACAGGATGACATTAATGCCCTGGCAGTGGCAATAAGCTTTATTTTATTTTACATTTTTTAAGATGAGATTTACACTAAATATGTGTTATTGACAAGTGCTGATGTTAAAAGTGTTTGAACAACAAATGTTATGGCACTTTAGTTCATATGGCAGCAGAACATTTAAATAAAAGTGACCTTTACACTACTTTTGAATTCATTATTTGATTTTCCGTATACAATGCGATTAATCGCGATTAATCAGGGAAATAAAGCGATTAATCGCGATAAAAAATTTTAATCGTTGCCCAGCCCTAGTGAAAAGACAACCATCACCCCAACGAACAAATGTCCAACTTTCCAAACATGACAAGCTTCGAGCTACAGCGTACATACTCTCCCGATAAACACTAATAGATTTCAAACTATTTTCCAGGCCTGGATGAATGATGCACCTGAGCGTACGTTGGCGTCCCGTGAATGATCTTAGTTTATTACAGGAGAACTGCACCAGCTGTATATCTGAAAGTCTATTGACAGATCCGAGGGGGCCCTGCTGCATATTTAAAAAAAAAAAAAAAGTTTTCCATGGCTTCAGAGGAAGCAGCTGAAAAAAAAAAAAAGAAACTGATCAGCACTCTAACTTGAGTCAGCATCTGTTGGGGTTGAAGACTACGTGTCTGACATGGAAAAAGTGGCGGGGTGTTGCCTTGGAAAGAGATGAGCTGACCCCGTCTCTGCAGCCCGCCCCCCCGCCCCCCCGCTCTGCTTGAGGCTTGGAGCTCCAGGCTACGTTAGCTGCTCTGAACTGAGCTGTGGGCGGCCAGCTTGTGTTTTGGGGCGATGCAAGCCTCAAGTTTTAATGAGGTATAACATCACACGGACCAAAACTATGATATATTTGGTTCTTCTGTGTCTTTTCTTTGAGAATCCCCTATCATGAGCTGACAAAGTGGAACGAGCAAAAAAGCAGTTTTAATAATCAGTGGGTTTTTCACCATTATCACGGATAACCTTCATTGTTTCAGCTCCTTTCCATGGGTACTCGAGGCGGTTCTGCTCGTCTCTCCGGGCCTCTTTTGGGAGCGCGGCGTCTGTCTTTGTCCAGTCGTTGTGAGAGAGGACAGACTGCGGCGGGAGGATTGTTAGGACATTCACACGCATCTCCTCCCTGCGCTCCTGGGGGAGGATCCATTCCCTCCCAAACACACACCATCGCCTGAGGGGCAGAGTGACCGTTCAAGCAGCGCCTATTAACACACACACACACACACACACAAAGCCCCGTGCACACACAGAGGCATGCTCATGGAGCGCCTTTGCAACACTCTGGCCGATTGATTGGACAGTACTGAATGCCAAATGGACCGACCACCTCTTAATAATCAGCAGCAAGCCAGGATCTGTGTGAGAGACAGGCTGTTGCTCATATAAGCTGAACTACTGTAAGTCTTCACATTTATGGGGTTTTTATTGTCTTTAGATTTTAAACTATTCTGAAGTCAGAACACATGCTCCCATTGTCTACTTTTTTTTTTTTTTTTTTTGATTAAAAGGACCAGCAGCCTCAACTGCTCTTAGAAACAAAGATCCTACGACGGAGTATTAGGGCCACACTGAGGAAAAAAAAAAATTGTGGGCAATGATTTCTTTTTCATTCTTCACTTACGAGAAGAAAGTCGAAATGTCGAGAATAAAGTTGAAATGCAGTTTCCACAATAAAGTTGTCTTAAAGATTTATTCAAACCAGCTTTACTCTACCAACATAATGTCTGTGTCTATGTGCTTTTATCACATTGACACAGTATTATAATAAGTATTCGTACTTTGAAGAGATTGTGTCAGAAATTGCGCCTATTCAGAAAAAGAAACTACAAATTCTGAAATTCTGGAAACTGCATTTCGACTTTATTCTCGTCATTTCGACTTTAATTTTAATATTTCGACTTTATTATCGACATTTCAACTATATTCTCAACATTTCGTCTTTATTCTCGACATTTCGACTTTATTTTCAACATTTCGACTTTATTCTGGAAACTGCATTTCGACTTTATTCTCGACATTTCGACTTTATTCACAACATTTCGTCTTTATTCTCGGCATTTCGACTTTATTTTCAATATTTTGACTTTATTCTCGACATTTCTTCTTTATTCTGCAAACTGCATTTCAACTTTATTCCGGACATTTCAACTTTGTTCTCAATATTTTGACTTTATTCTTGAAATTTCGTCTTTATTCTCGACATTTTAACTTTATTCTGGTAACTGCATTTTGACTTTATTCTGGACATTTCTACTTTATTCTCGACATTTCGTCTTTCTTCTCGTAAGTGAGTAATGAAAAAAAAAATTGCCCACCATTTTTTTTTTCTCAGTGTGGCCCTAATACTCCGTCGTACCCATTGTCTACATTTTTTTTTCTTTTTGATTAAAAGGACCAGCAGCCTCATCTGCTCTTAGAAACAAAGATCTGCCCCACACTGACTTTGAGAACAAATGCTCTACTCCGCTTCCCCGCAGTCTCCCGTCGCCCTGCTGTTTCTGTCTTTGTCTTACTCTCACCTCGGAGCTTTCCCTTCCCTCTGCCTCTCAGCGCTATTTTATATTATCGCTGTAATCCTCCTCCTTTCTCGCCAGCTTCCTCCTTCCTGCCCCTCTCACGCTCGTTGCGGGCCTTCGCCTGACACCTTCAGCAGCCCTCTGACATGCTCCACTTCATGCTACGAGTCACGTGCTACGTCTGTTCATGTGTGTGCGTGATTGTGTATCTGCACATCTAGAGTGTGACCGTTTTCCGCAGAAGGTGAGCGTAAAGGAAGGATAAGAGGGAATGAACAAGGAAGGGAGAGTTTACGCGTGTAGCCTGAGTTCGTTAATAATTAATGTGTCACAGGTTTGCAAAATTGCCTCACACTCCCTTCTGCTCAATCTTCCCTCTCTCCCTCTCTCCCCCTGGCTTTCCTTTCTGCTGTTCACTCCATCTTCTTCCTCCCGCCTCCCCCCTGGCGTGGGCTCCCCTGCCCTCTCAATCTTACCCCCTGAAGACGGCGCTTACATCCGGCGCTGCTGTGAGCATCAGGGGCAGATGAAACGCTAATAGAGGGTTTTCACCTACGTCACGTTTTGGTCAGTGACCCGGATGCGCGGCCATCTTGGAGGTACTTGGATGTAAACACACCGCTGGATCAATCCTAACGACCGTGGATAAAGGATGGATAAACCACAGAAAAGCTCTTCAAAAGGCGTTACAGACGCAAAAACATCCAGAGAAGGACTTGGTCCACGGGAAAGGGAACGATATTCTGAAAAGTTACAGTTTGTTGGTGGTGCCGATCCGTACGAGTTAGCTCCCTCGTCTTGGAACAATGACGAGCCGGAGAGCCTCCCTTCGATTGGATACCCCGACATCGTAAACTACCTGGTTTCTACCCATCATTCCAACAGATGGACCCAATCTGAGTCATCCTTTTGATAAAGGTCAGACCTTTTACCTGGAATACAATGAGAAATATAGCACATTGTAGCTCTACATTTTAAGAACTGTGTTGCTAGTGTAGCTAGGTGGTAGCTTGATATTATCATTACACTAGAAATTAAGAGCTTTTTTTCTTGATAATTGTTCATGTGTGAAATTAAGAGCTAACAACATTTCACTTAACTAACCTGACACGAAATGGGCCGAACAAATTCAGATGTTGTCCAGATTTTTTGCCACGCAGGTCTTGGTTTAGCTTTGCTAACCACAAGCGCCTCCTTTCCTCTGACAACTTCTGGCATTGTTCTCCCTGATTTTTAATAACCTTTGGAAGTCTATAAAACTCCAAGTGTCTCTCGCGGTCTGTCCGGTTGGTACAGCCCAAAACACGGCAATAATTTACTATTTTCAATGAAGACGTCCGATTTACTCGAGTGTGTGAGCTTTGTTTACGTTGCCACGTGCCTCCAAGATGGCGACTTCCGGTTGGATGACGCGCTGATGACACGCCATGAAAACCGACTATAAGCTCGTAGAGAGACGGTCACCGTAGCTCCCCCTTGCTGGCCGGCGCCGTGGCCGGTCCCGGTGACAGCTTGCTGCCATAACAAGCAGCGTGAAAACAAGAGTTTTGGTCCTGCTGTCAGTCAGAGTTTCCCTGCTCCTCCTGCCTCATCCATCCTCTCCCCTTCTTCTTTTTTTAAAAAAAAAAAAGCCCATCAACACCAGTGAATTAAAGACTTTTATGATCTCTCCAGCTCTCACTCTCACCATACCAGCCATCTAATGCTTCAAGGGTGCTGGACTGCACCGGCGGCAGGTGACACGGATTTCAATAAAAGGGATTACGGCTTTAAGGCGTGCAGGGACGGGAATACGAAGCAATCACGGATGCTTTTGTAGCGAAAACATGACTGGAGTAGGTAGTTTGTGCATTTAAAGAAGAAGTAGTTTTTCATGAAATTGTATTTAGTGTTTATGGAGCCCCGTTGGGGTCATAATTCAATGAATAAATGAGTCTATTATTATGAAATACAGGCGTTTATTATTATGAAATTTTTCCCATTATTAGGATAATGGTTTCATTTTTCATAAGAATGAGCTTTTACATAATAATGGCTTTGTTTTTCATAAGAGTGATTTGTGTGTCAATCACAGCAGAGAGGGCGGAGCCATTTATGTGATTGGCTGCTCTTTCATTCAGGCATAAGCAACAGAACAGTGAATATCGATAGTGGGCGAGAGGTGCAATGTATATACTCCAGGCCAGTAGGTGGCAGAATGTACCTCAGTTTACGGTTAAAAGTTGACATCGACTAAGAAACGTCAAGGTTTCCCGTAGCTCAGTCCAAGCTGCCATAGCTACAATCGGACTAGGAGCGCACCTTGATGACGCCACGGCCCGCTGCTAACGGTACCTCACGGCCAAAACTAGTCGATGTCAGAGCGTAGAATGGAGAAGGATCAGCCAATGAGCGTGCAGGTCAACCACTGGTCCCGCCCACTGGCAAAATGTCATTATTATGTAAAAGCTCATTCTTATGAAAAATGAAGCCATTATGTAAAAACTCATTCTTAAATGAAAAAGCCATTCTTAAATAATAAACTATTATGCATTAAACTAAGATGAAATAATAATAAAAATATATTTCATAATAATTACATTTTTTTCATAATAATGGGAAATATTTCATTATAATAAACACCTGTATTTCATAATAATAGACTTATTTATTCATTGAATTATGACCCAAACGGGGCTCCATAAGTGTGTGTTAGATTGATTTAAATAAGACAAAAGCAACTTAAAGCGATGAAAAGCACAGAGACGGTAAAAGTGGTCACGCAACACTGGGTGTCTGTCGTTCGATTAACATCGAGAGTTTTTCTCTGAAGAATCAATTCACACCTTTGCTGCGAAAAATAATGCAAGAACTGATAAAAGGTCAGGGCGCGTGTGATCAAAATAGTGAGCAGTTTTTGTTTTTGTTTTTTTGGTGGGGGGGGGGGCATGCAGGATATGAGGTTATATCTCCCAATAAAAAATGTGAAAAACAAGTATGTTCCATGCAGAGCGCTACCCAAACCTCTCTCATATTCTCTTATTTTAAGTGACTCGTCCTCTCGTGGATGCGATCTGATGACTAATTTCACTCGTCTAATTGACCACACGGCGCCAGTGTTTTGTTTCACGCTGCCCGCCGCGCTGGTGTGCAGGGACCGAGCGACAGCGGTTTTAATAAGAGGCTGTCGGGCCCTTCTCATATTCAAAAAGCACTCTACATTGTGTCCCTGTCAGGTGCCGGACTCAGGTGCCTCAGTAGGTGGACAGCGGGCCACAGAGTGACCCGTTCAGGACAGCTGCTGACATAATGAGGCCAGTAAACAAGCATCTGTCTCTGGCGCTGAAAGGCAAACCCACTCAGACCGGGCTCTTCCTTCTTCTCTCCTTCCTCGCTGTCAGAGGGAGCTGCAGATGGTGAAACTGGGGGAAGAAACTGGGATGATGGGGACGACACAAGTGAATCCCTGAATATCATCCGTGTTCCTCATTACTGAGGTACTGCAGGCATTTGGCGTATTTTTGATAGCTGCGATCAAAAGGCGTTTTGTTAAGCTACGAATGCTGTTTTGTTCACTCATTTAGTTACTTTCGCACCTGGACCGTGGACCCATCTGGATCACATCAGGCCAGAAAACGTCTGTGTAACAACACATACTGATCATAACATGTAGATTGTGACTAGGGCTGTAGCGATACTCTAATCTCGCGATACGATACACGATATTCGGACTCATGATACGATATATATTGATATTCATTTTACAATACATTTACATCATTTTCCAAATTTTAAAGGGACAAAGTGATGTCCCTTTGGTGACATCTTGTGAGTGTTCCAATGACTTTGTTTGAATTAACTGAACTAAAAGCATCAAATATACATTATATGGCTGACAGGCAGCTTGCAAATGCAAATTTGTTGAGAAAAATAGTTTAATTTATTTAAACAGTGCAAATTGTTGCTTGCAAGCTTTTAAAGGTGGGACACGGGGGTTTTGAAAGAAGCTTAGAATATCGATACCCACGGCTAAAAAAATCGATACTCTCTGGGGAAATAAATATCGATATATATCGCATAATCGATAAAATCGCTTAGCTCTAATTGTGACTCTATTTTACTAGTTGCGAGTCGGAACTGGGAGTGGCATCACGTCCACGTTGACCATGTTCCGTTTGGAAAGTCGGAAAAAAAAAACCAGCTCTCGCTGGAAAGTGACGTCTAATCGTTGCTATATGCCGTGAACCTTCCCAGACGTCGGAGTTAGCATCGTTAGCAATGGACTGTTCATTCGTGACGACGTTGCGCTCACTGTTCAGCCCGCAGAAGCGGTGAACAGGGGTGTGAAATAAAATTGATTTGGCAATATATCGGGATTTTCAGCCGCCCAATATAATATTGATTTTTCAGCTCCTAATATCGATTTTTTTTTACAATGCTGTCAGTATGTTGTAATGGTTACTTAAATGTGCAAAGACACTAATAATAAACAATAAAAACATTGTTTTGAAGCAAATAGTTTTGTCCTCTGAATAATCAACATCATTTGATGAACATACACAGCAACTTGATTTTTCATCTCTACTTTTAATTCTGATATTAACTGGATAGAATATCACAATAAATCGTGATATCACGATAATATTGTATCATGATACATATCGTATTGCGAGGTCCTTGCCAATACTCCCCCCTAGCGGTGAACCGGTTCGTCTACATCTCACTTCAGGGGGGCCGAAATAAGACAGAGATGAAGTTTCTCCGACCTTCTCAGTTGGAGTTCCGACCTCGGCGAGCGTTCCAGTTGAAACTTCCAATGAGGAATTCTAAAACTGCTGTTCTGCTGTAGTTTCAGGGGAGTTTTGTGGGTTTTTTTCTTGTCAGGTCTCTGTTTTGTTGAATCCTGATCTCAGCTCCTGTATTACTTTGAAAGTCTTTTCCCCAGAGTGTAATTTCCTCTCGGCCTCCTGCTGTTCTTGTCCTCGTTTGTCTTAATCGTCCCCACCTGTTTCCAGTTCCTGGGTGTCTGTCTATACGTCGCCCCGTCTGTCCTTCCATCCCTGCTGGTCCGCCTCTCTGCCCCTCATGCCCCATTGCTTCCAGTTTTGCTTTTGGGGTTTTTTTTTTTTTTTTGATCATCCAGCTGTGGCGGCGTTTTTTCATTCAAGAATAAAGGACATTGTCTGCTACTTCTGCCTCCTGCACCCGCGTCCTCGCCGTCCAGAACAAAAGGTCTACTGTCGTCCCGAAGAAGAGCACTTGTCCAGTCGGGGAGCAAAGGGGGAGGAGCTTAACCACCACCTGGAGTCTACCTGTGCACATGCCTGAGTAATGTTGCAGAAATATGTCGTGGTATGTATTACTGACATTCATAAAAAACAAAAAGAAACATCAGAGAGAGCATCCCAAGCTGCACGTCCGTTAATTCTTCTCAAAAAGCTCATTTCACCTGCTCACAGGTACCTTTACATCGCAAAGACCCCCCCCCCCACCCCCCACCCGCTCACAGAGGTGAATCAGTGGGAGGCCTCCTCGACCTTCAACACGTGTACGTGAAAGACTGTGACATTTTGGGCTAATTAAGTCAGATTCGTGTGATACAAACACAAAGTAATGGCACTGCTAATGACGGAGAGTACATCCTGTAGCGGCGGCAGTAGAAGGAGGCCGAACGGGGGAGATTTACTGCTCCGTGAGACAATAAAGGAGCTTGAGGTTGTTGGAGGGAGAAGCTTAGGAGAAATGTTGAGTCTTTTTCCTGCGGCGTGAGTCATTCCTGGCAGCCGAGCTCACCAGTCTGATTTCCTTGTTTAGCTCGGTCTTGGCTTGGCGGCGTCCTCCTTATATCCTCTGGTGAGCTCCCGCGTCACGATATTCATGAGCTTTCTAAGTTTGTTGCTAATCCTCGCTGCCGCCGCGGTGGCAGTCATGTCCGTCGCCTTTTTGACGCGGCGCTTTTACAACAAATATGGTGAAAATTCGGTGTGCGGGAAGCTTTTCTGTTTGCTTCGTCTCCAGACACGTGTGGAATATTTCATATATGAGAAAAATGTACCTGCTGCGTCACGTGAAACATGTAACTGTGGATCCTGGTTCTGCTGCTCTTTTTTCTCTTGAAGGCAGGTGAGGGCCGTTCAGCCCGTATGAGGGAAGATCGTTAGGAGTTTCGGGAAGCAGGGTCGAAGAGCTGACCAGAGAGGGAAGGGCCGAGCGAGAGGGAGGGAAGCAGAGCGTGGCGTACGAGCAGCGTGCAGCGCTGGAGCGTTGCCTGGAGGTATGGTGGGGGGGGTGCGGCTCCCTCGGCAGCGCTGCCTGCCTGCACCAGGGCTCGCAATTCATTACAAACACAGACGCCGACAGAACGGAAAAGGAGCAGAAAGGCCTATGATTTCACCGCTTTACATCACTGGTCGCACGCAAGAAATACAGCACCTTATTACCACGCGCCGCAGTTGGCGGCGTTACGTGGCGTTCGTTTCAAGTTTTCCTCCAGTTTTTGTCTTTAACCTTTTCAGAGAATGTCATTTACCTGATAGAGCAGAGCGGTAATAGCAGAGCCTTTGTTTCGTGCTCCTCGTGGGTCTTGATAAGCTTTAAATTGCATGATTAATTAAAGGTATGGTGGGAGATCTTTTTTTTTTTGTAGCACCTTTTCACATTCCCATTGCACCCACTGAAATAGAATTTTTGCAAAAAAAACTGAACCATTTTGGTCCGGTCTAGAGGAAAACCAATCAATGTACTGATCATCTTTGCATTTATTGGCTAACCCCCCCCGCCCGCCATCTTGCGCGTTCACAGTTTCGTTACTCGAGGACCTCCCTCAGCTCTGGCAATCAGGTGAGCAGACAGCGTTGCTATTTGAAAGCCAGAAATCAAGTTAGCTCGCACAGATCATTTCGTTGCAACAATGGCAGAGAAGAAGACGTCAACCGGCAGCAAAATCAAAGAGAAAACTGTTGTTAAAAAAGCAACAGCCATGCGGAAGCTAACCGAAGCTAACCGAAGCTAACTGAAGAACCAAACAGAACAAGAGTGGTTATCGGTACGGCTTTCCAGCGCTGGCGCCAGCTAAAAAATGAAAAGGGGCTCCAGACCGACACCAAGGTGGCCCAGTTTCTACTGGATAGGTAAGATGATGCCGTTCTGATTATATAATATTTCAACATACTGATGGGTTATGGGTATTGTAGGCCTATTCACCCAGTCAGTGAGAAAATGAAAGATGGTGACAAAATGATTGTGCATTGAGTGACATGACGAACATATTCCAGCATGTTTTGCTAAGCTACCAACTCTGTCAGCTAGGCTACAGTACTATGTGTGACACCGTTAGCTAGGCTGTTGTTATCCTTGACGGAGAAGACGCCGTGGCTTGAAGCTAGCCAGCCGCTCTGATGCTACTTGTTGTTGGCAAATCGACGTGAGTGCTCGCGAATGCTCGTGAACTTCCGTGACCGCTCGAGACAGCGTGCGCTTTCATGTAGTAGTGAATCGTGTAAAGGCGTGGTTTCGAGGGGTGGGCTGAAGAGGAGGAGGCGGAGCCTTTAGGAGGAGGGAGGGAATGTATATTTTCAAAATCTCACTTGAGTTGGATTGCTGGAACCGTTTTTTCAAACATCTCCCACCATACCTTTAATTGTTACTCACTAAATCACATGTCTAATTTTCTGCACTTCAGCTCTCATTGATAAAACAGGAAGAAGTAAGAGTTGCCCTTCATTCATCTGTGGACTTGTTTTGTAAAGGAAAAAAAAATATATACCATATTTTCTGAACTATAAAGCGCACCTAAATATAAGCCGCACCCACTAAAATTTAGACAAAATATATAATTTGTCACATATATGCCGCACCGGACTATAAGCTGCTGGTATCCAGGCTTAGAAATAAAATATTTACATTTTTTTTCATCATTTTATTCATTTTCCTCCTGCACACTAAAACCAAGTTGCTTTATTTTTCCTCCTCCTGTGTACTGAAACCCCCCCACACAGCAAAGACATCCGGAACAGACCCGTGAAACGGACCCGTATCTGAGTCCACTTGCACTCAGTGCCGGATCCGCTTTGTAGCCGGATCACGGACCTGCTGGCTCAACGCTGCGTCAGGTCCACATCTGTGATTAAAACCTTACCTCTGCGGCGGGTCCACTCAGAACCCCGAAATCCACTGAGGAACCAACAATCTGACTGGACAAACTGATAAATCCAGGTGTGTCTGAGTAGCTACAATGGTCAGACACACCTGGATTAATCAGTTTGTCCAATAATAACAGGTATTGATGCTAAATGAATGTAGAGTAGCATAGCCAACATAGGCTACTGAACAAAACAGAATAACCTTTAACTACTTGGTTTGTTTTTAGGTTTTTGCACTTCCTGCTAGAGCGCCCCCTGAGGGCTGAAGAAAAATTCATAGAAAAGCCGCATCTCTGTATAAACCTCATGGTTTAAAGCGTGGGACAAAAGTAGCAGCTTATAGTCCGGAAAATACAGTACATGCATGTATAATTTTGAGCATTTCTGCAATTTTACATCTGTTTTAATACAGCCGTGCTTGAACAACATTGTCAAACATGGTTTCCTTTCACAGCACAGGACTGCATTTTCATGAAGCCTGACAGTATCACCTCAATGTAGCTGATGATTTACTTAATTAAAAAAGCTTTGTCACATAAGCGAAAGAACGAGTAAAACAACCGGAGCCATGTCAGATTATTATCACTGCGATTCCTACGTACACGGCATTTGCCAAGAGTTGAATATCACAACATGCATATCACAACATTTAATTGTCTTTCTTCGTTCCTACAACCCGTCAGGGCCGCTGCTTTACTCGTAAAACTCGTGTTTTTGAGTGGCAGGTGCAGAACGGGAGAGTTTAGAAACTGTGAATCTGTTTCCCAGCGCGTCCCGGCGCTCAGGAAGCAGAGCCGCCCCCTTTCATCGTCCAGGTCTCCGGCTGGATCCCCTGGACGTCCCGAGCTCGGGTGTTGAGCCATCCTTCGACAGGATACTGAGCCGCACATTGGCCCCCATTGTGCACGAGGGTTTCTGTGTGAACCCTGCCAGGGACTCGGGCCCGTCCGGGGCGTTCTCACCTCTCATGTGACGACAGCTGGGGGCCGAGAACCTGAAAAGGATGACCAGAGCAGGGAATGATAAAACGCCTGTTATCTGCCGCTGTAGCTTAACCAACTCTTTATTTGGTCGTGCGCGGAGAAAAGGCGATGGTAATTTACAGTTATTAAATTCTTCTGGATTCTTCTGGGATGTTGTCATTTCCACAGGTTTATTAGAAAGGTGCTGCATTCATGCGTTCAGCCATGATGGGCAGGAAAAGTCTCACTGTTGCAGGGGACCAAAAACAGGAAAAAATAATCTAACACAGAAGAGGGTATAGATGGTTTTCACGGCGCGTCACCAGCGCGTCAACCAACCGGAAGTCGCCATCTTGGAGGCACGCGGCAACGTAAACAAAACGCACACACTGGAGTAAATCGGACGTCTTCATTAAAAATGGTAAATTATTGCCGTGTTTTGGGCTGTACCAACCGGACAGACCGCGAGAGACACTTGGAGTTTTATAGACTTCCAAAGGTTATTAAAAATCAGGGAGAACAATGCCAGAAGTTGTCAGAGGAAAGGAGGCGCTTGTGGTTAGCAAAGCTAAACCAAGACCTGCGTGGAAAAAATCTGGACAACATCCGAATTTGTTCGGCCCATTTCGTGTCAGGTAAGTTAAGTGAAATGTTGTTAGCTCTTAATTTCACACATGAACAATTATCAAGAAAAAAAGCTCTTAATTTCTAGTCTAATGATAATTTCAAGCTACCACCTAGCTACACTAGCAACACAGTTCTTAAAATGTAGAGCTACAATGTGCTATATTTCTCATTGTATTCCAGGTAAAAGGTCTGACCTTTATCAAAAGGATGACCCAGATTGGGTCCATCTGTTGGAATGACGGGTAGAAACCAGGTAGTTTATGATGTCGGGGTATCCAATCGAAGGGAGGCTCTCCGGCTCGTCATTGCTCCAAGACGAGGGAGCTAACTCGTACGGATCGGCGCCACCGACAGACTGTAACTTTCCAGAATATCGTTCTCTTTCCCGTGGACCAAGTCCTTCTCTGGATGTTTTTGCGTCTGTAACGCCTTTTGAAGAGCTTTTCTGTGGTTTATCCATCCTTTATCCACGGTCGTTAGCATTGATCCAGCGGTGTGTTTACATCCGAGTACCTCCAAGATGGCCGCGCAAAACTGACCAAAACCTGACGTAGGTGAAAACCCTCTATTGTTGCCTGGCAGTATTTACATGTGGAGGCTTCCTCCCTGACCCCCACCTGTCCAACTCACTCACCTGGAAATCTGGAATATACAACGAGGCACTATTCAGGACGGCAGAAAAACTCCCGTCTTCACATTGTTCTCACTCTAAATATACAAGAGCTTCATGCTGCATGACACCGATATATTAAAAGGATAAAAATAGACCGGGACTTTACTTGGACCAAACCATGAGAAGTCACAGTGGTTTAGTCCTTTTAAAACTTTCCAAGCCCGTAAAATTAGCATGGTTACTGGAAGTCATTGTGCTTAAATCTGTGTTTCACACGCTAAATAACCGCCGCCGGGCGTCCAGCTCAACAGAAAGGCACACGCGGTTGTTGTTTGCTTTTCAGAGGAGTCCAGAGGATCTCGTCGTTCAGTTAAAGGTGGGGTAGGCAATCTCTCGTTGTTTAATTGGTCGTTGAAACGGTCGTTACATTCGCTCGCCTCATCAGCGCCGGCGGCGGGTGGAGGTGGAGCTGGCGGTGTTTGTGGACTGAGCTATTTGTGCTTTTGACATATTACAGGCTGTAGCACGTTAACGTGTTCACCCGTCCATGGGGGCGTGGTTTCTGATGAATGACAGGAGGAGGAGTTTGGGTCCTATTCTCTTCCAGGCATCACAGACTCCACCTTTAATAAATAAATGACGATACTGTTCAGTTTTTTCTGTGCCAATGTTTTATTTTTTTTCTATTTTTCCCCCGTGTCTCAGCAGGGAAACGCGTGTCAAGCTGCAGATGCTCCTCTCACCTGCAGGATGCGCAGATACTGAGGTCTGCAAGGAGGCGGAAACCCCCCCTGGTGAAGAGAAAGGCAACATTTCTCTGGAGCTGACAGTTATAGCTGCAGGTGAAAAGGGCTTCAGAGTCTTTGGAATATAAAAAGGTAGAGAGGAGATATTTTTCAACCGTTGCCATCCATCCGTAAAGGTTCATCCCAGTCTGTTTGTGTTGTTGAACGGTTAGAAATAAGTCTGAACCACCACAGCACATCAGTTTACCTGTATGTGCAGTAGGGGTGAGTATTGGCAAGGACCTCACAATACGACATGTATCATGATACTTGGGTCACAATTAGGGATGCACGATAACTGTTTTTTAAAACTGATACCGATAACCGATAAGTTTCAGCTCCTAAAGGCCGATACCGATAACTGATAACACACACATATAACTAAGATCATTACATCAATACTATGAAAAAAATCAAAAATAGTTTGGACTCTTTAAATGAACAGATGTTTATTTTTTCCAATGAAAAACTATTGGCAAGCCTCTCAAACATTTTCGTAACGCTATCAAACAAACCTATTTGATATCTCACATCAACTTAAATAAGGTTCATTACTGACTGATATAAAAAATAAAGGCTCCTTGAACTGATGGAAATACATGCATCAGAATTACAAACTGAAAAAGATTAACATTTAAAGGATTTTGGCTTGTGGTTCCATTTAAATTAATACCTTTAATTAAAGTAAATGACGTTCAGTAGTTTTATTTTTCATTTTTTTAATCTCATGGAAGCTTTAGATAAGAGAGATGAGGGAGAGGAGAGGGGAGACTGCTGCTGGCTTGTGCATGTTAGCATTAGCTTCTGTTAGCTCACATTAGCGTGATTTCAAAACTCCATGGAAGTGATTGTTATGTTGTAGGTGGCTGATCAGGTTTTACGTATTAAAGCTTGTGCTTCCCTCCTCGTAGAATTCACTCGGAGGATTTGTCACAAATAACCACCAAACTATCTTCTTCTGAAACTTTAACGAAGTTATACGCCGCCATGTTTGTTGTGATCAGCACAATTCATGCTGCATTCAACGTGTAATGTAAATTCAGACGTTCCCTCGTTTGCTAGTCGTTCTTTCAGCCTTTTCTATTATTTTTCTTTTTTATGTGTAATATGAGGGAAACCACTGCGAATATCGATTCAAGTTAGCAACTACTAAAATGATGACCGAGTTAACAAGTTATTTTCTGGCATGAGGGGGTATTCTTGATTTTCCTTATTGAGTAGTCGTTTTTCTGATTATGCCGACGTCACTTGAACATAACATTCACTGCCGGTCATTCAAGGCTCAGAGGGAGCGAGACACTGCTGTGTTGACAAAAATATATATGTTATCGGGGCTATTCGTCGTGATATCGGAGTCATAGGGATGACGTCATCATTTCTTGTTATTGGCCCGATAGTTATCGTGCAACCCTAGTTACAATACGATATTATCAATATATTGCGATACTCTAACCAGTTAATATCAAAATTAAAAATAGAGATGAAAAATCAAGTGGCTGTATATGTTCATCAGATGATATTGATCATTCAGAGGACAAATTGAGTCAAAACTATTTGCTTCAAAACAACCTAATTTTTGCTTATTATTAGTGTTTTTGCACATTTAAGTAAAACTTTAGTAACCAATAAAAATCGATATTAGGAGCTGAAAAATCGATATTATATTGGGCGGCCGAAAATCGCGATATATTGCCAAATCAATTTTTTTTCACACCCCTAATGTACAGCAAATTTTTTGTTTCTCTACAAAATCTCAAGCGTCCATTAAAACGTAGGGAATCGCGGTGACGCTGCAGGAGAGGAAGAGGCCCCGCGATGCGAGAGCTGCAAAATGGGTTGTTTCTGGTCTGAATGTAAGTAAAAAATATCAAGTGTTGTAAGATGGTCAGCGTTGAGCCGCCCGCTTTTATTTGCAGGAATTTTTGAATGGTTGCGTAACACGTTTCAGTGGGGGAACTTATTAAATGACATCTGAACTCTGCAAAATCAGCCACGAGGGAAGTCGGTGTCCATCAAGTGAAGAAAATGATGCACGAGATTAAGGAGACAAACCAATACTTTGAATGAAAAGGCTCCAGGGATTCTTCTTCTCCTGGTTTGTAGTAAACTCTGCCGGTGGAATAACTACAGACAAACGTGACCGTGGATTTCTCTGTGCAGTTTTAAGGGAATCCATTCAAAACGTTGCAGGGATACTTCATTTTCAGACAGGCAGGGGGACTCTGACACCCCTCCTGCCACATCACAAGCACAGCCAAAAGCCAGGCTCCTCCCGTCCCTCCTGATCAAAAATGACTGAACCGGGTTCTTAGTAAACAAGACATGTGAAGCCGGAATAGTCATGGGATGCCAGTTTTACACCGAAGTCACAATTAGCGCTGCTATTGCCAAATGAAAATCCTTTATGGGTCTCGTTTCATTCTTCACAGGTGCTTTGTGGGAGCTGCACAGGCACCGCGATGAAGCTCAGAGATGCGGCGCGGCGTTTTCCCTCTCGGCCATACCTGGAAAAATAAGTCAGACGGAGCCAGAGAGAAAATAGTGGAAGCGCCATAAAACAGAATAGATAAAACAAGATAAAACACAAAAGGGACAGGATGTGGAGCAGGATGGGGCGGCAGCTCATCAGGGCATAATTGTCAGTCTTAGTCGGAGGGGCCCTTGATTTAATAGGCAGGTCCGGTGACTAAACCAGTGGAGTGCAAACAGCGAAGACAGAGCCGTGGCAGATCTGGAGTTTTCCAGCGAGGCCACCCTTCCCCCCCCTCCTCTGTCTCTGCAGACAACCCGACAACTGGCTCACAGCCTGTTTGCCTGACTGCTTGCCCTCAAGCCACAGCGCATACCTCACCCAACCATGGACAGGGCTGCTGCTGCTGCTGCTGCTGCACACATCCACACCACAGCAACATTAGCAGCTCCTCTGCAAATTAACAGCGTCCCCGTTTCCTAGCAAGATGGAAAACAGATGAATTAAAGTTGTCTCCTCACAGCGTAGGTGCACGGCACGGACGTCAGACTCGACACAGCGAGACCTCAGACGGGCAGCGTGGTGCCTTTTTCAGACACTGACACTAACATCATTCCCCATAAAAAAAAAAAAAAAAGAAAGAAACACCACTAAGATTTGTGGGGGAATATAAAGTACTGTGTAAATTTTCACCTGACGGGCAGCCAGTCGCCAAAGCTGGACGTTAATTCTCATTTTAAGAGGTCATGAAGTGCATTGAGCTGCTCTGTATGCACAGATAGTCGTTTTATTTTCAATTTCCAGAGTAGAAAATAGCGTTGTTTGGTTCCTTTACTTTACCGCAAAAAAAAAAAATAGTTGAGCAGCACGTCATGGCTCGTGTTTCCTCACGTCTTTCGTCCGAAACGGATAGAAATGTTTGCTGTGCTGCAGAGGAGCCATAAACCAGATTAATATGAGATTATACTCCATCTCAACACAATACAGCAGGTAGAGATGATACATTCAGGTCAAGGTTATTATCGTTAACGAAAACGAACGAAATAACGAAAACTAGAATTGAAAAAACATTTTCGTTAACTGAAGAGTTTTTAAAAAAAAAAAGATAACTAACTGAAACTGTATTATGTGTTTATAAAAACAAATAAAATTAACTATAATAATGTCAAGAACGTCCTTCGTTTTCGTGTTTGTAATTTTTTTTCCCTCATAAACGTTTAAAATTTATTAACTTCACTCCGCCGTACAACAACCGAAAAAAAAAAAAGTGATCAGCAGTGATGGCTGCGGCAAAATTTCGGAGAAAGCGTCACAGTCCTATTTGGGATTTCTTTGACTATGACTGTGTTAACAATAAAAATAAGTGTCTTGTTGTAGAAGCAGGTGATACAATGTGTGGAATACTTCTGAAGGAGAAAAAAACCCACGAATCTGAAAGTACATTTGAAAAGCTCACATAAGAAGGCTAACCAAGACTAGCTGGATAAGCTAACCTAAGCTAGCCCCCTGGAAAGAGAAGCTAACCAAGACTACCTGGATAAGCTAGCCTAAGCTAGCTCCCTGGAAAGAGAAGCTAACCAAGACTACCTGGATAAGCTAGCTCCCTGGAAAGAAGGCTAACCAAGACTAGCTGGATAAGCTAGCCTAAGCTAGCCCCCTAGAAAGAGAAGCTAACCAAGACTACCTGGATAAGATAGCCTAAGCTAGCCCCCTGGAAAGAGAAGCTAACCAAGACTACCTGGATAAGCTAGCCTAAGCTAGCTCCCTGGAAAGAAAAGCTAACCAAGACTACCTGGATAAGCTAGTCTAAGCTAGCCCCCTGGAAAGAAGGCTAACCAAAACTAGCTGGATAAGCTAGTCTAAGCTAGCCCCCTGGAAAGAAGGCTAACCAAAACTAGCTGGATAAGCTAGTCTAAGCTAGCCCCCTGGAAAGAAGGCTAACCAAGACTAGCTGGATAAACTAGTCTAAGCTAGCTCCCTGGAAAGAGAAGCTAACCAAGACTACCTGGATAAGCTAGCTCCCTGGAAAGAAGGCTAACCAAGACTAGCTGGATAAGCTAGCCTAAGCTAGCCCCCTAGAAAGAGAAGCTAACCAAGACTACCTGGATAAGCTAGCCTAAGCTAGCCCCCTGGAAAGAGAAGCTAACCAAGACTACCTGGATAAGCTAGCCTAAGCTAGCTCCCTGGAAAGAAAAGCTAACCAAGACTACCTGGATAAGCTAGCCTAAGCTAGCCCCCTGGAAAGAAGGCTAACCAAGACTAGCTGGATAAGCTAGTCTAAGCTAGCTCCCTGGAAAGAGAAGCTACAGCTGCAGGCCAGTCAGCGTTGGGAAGGAACGGGAGAAAACAGCAACTATAATGGAACTGTTTCCATGGAGACCAGATAGCTGCTGGTCAGTAAATACGCAGGAACACCACAAGCAGGAAGACGCATTGATAAATATGTTTATTGAGACCAGAATGTAAACACGACTATGTGATTCGATAGCCTTCAAAAAGTTCAGTGCTTCACTCCAACCAAAATTACAATCCTAATTTACAAAATAAAACTAACACTGAAACTAATAAAAACTGAACTAAAATTAAGTATTTCAAAACAAAAACGAATAAAAACTAGCAAAACTGCTCTAAAAATGAATTAAAACTAACTGAATTTGGAAAAACTAATCTAAAAACTAAATAAAAAATTAAACTAATGGAAAATCCAAAACTATTAAAACCCTGGTTCAGGTTTAGGAGAGGATCCCATCCTCTCACACAAACTGACAAAGAACTGATACTTGACTGTCGGTGCACTTGTGCTTTCACAACTGTGCACATACTTGAGTCAGTGCACAACGAGACTAATCTGAAAGGAAGTTTCACAACCACACACGCAGGTTGGAGAAACCTTGGCCGGGCAATTAAAAGTCTGGAGAACAGAGGGAAATGATGGGCTGCCCCCAAACTGACCCGATGAGGTCACCCACCCCGAGCCTCGGCGGATTCGTATCCGCGTGTTTCCGAGCGGGAAAACCTTCGCATTTATCAACCTGTTGTGATGCAACGCTGTCGTTTCGTCGCATCCCCGCTGCTGAGTCTTGTGTTTTCAAAGCCGCTTTTTAGCATTCAGCGGCGAGAGAAAATAAGGGAGCTTAAAGGTGGAGCGGAGGGAGGATGGCGGGGACGTGCGGCGGTGGGGGTTAGCGGGCGGGGCGCGAGGCTGTGTCAAAGCTATGATTAGCGCCGACCAAGCAACGCTCTTATTGATTGGCACGGTGGAGACACCGGGCTGCCTTCCACCGCCGTCTAATGAGAAGCCCTGACCTCCACTCGTCAGCAAGGTCACCAAAGCCTACTGTAATTGCACTTCCTCTAATGGCGTCAGTCACGCACGCACTCCAAGCCCCAGTAATGACAATTACCATAATGTCGCCGGTCTCCGCGGGGGGCCTCCCAATCATCCGTCATTTCAGGAGATGGGATGTTAGTCAACCGCAGCTGTAGATTAAAAGGTAGCGACACCGTGTTGGATTATGACACCTTCTCGCACTGAAACGCGCTTCTTAATCATCATTTTGTAAAACCTGCTCCTCTAAAGAGTTTTGGCTCATTCAAGGACAACATAAAAACCTTATTGTTAGCTGCTGCCACGGTGAGAACAAGCCCAGTGGAGGGTAATTTTTTTTTAAATTTGTTTTTGTGCTAAAATCAGGGCTTTTTTACTGCTGTTTTCTATGAACATTAGCCTCGTGTGTTATAAAAGTGACACAACTCGTTCCTTTTTTGTATAATTTCCCGCCTTTACATGCGCTGCTGCGGCACACTGATGCGAGACTTTCAGTCATCCACATCACATGACATACACACCTGTGCAACGTCACAGGTAACGTAACACTGACTGACGAGTAGGGGTGAGTATTGGCAAGGACCTCGCAATACGATATGTTTCGTGATACTTGGATCACGATGCGATATTATCACGATATATTGTGATATTCTACCCATTTAATATCAAAATTAAAAGAAGAGATGAAATATCAAGTTGCTGTATCAAAGTTCAAAAGTTCAAAGTCAACTTTATTGTCAATTTTTCCAAATGTACTAGACATACAGAAGAATAGAAAAAAAACGTTTCTCACTGTCCCACGGTGACAAGTATCAAATGAAACTTAAAATGTACAAGTTAAGAAAAGAAAAAAACTGTTCAAAACAAGAACATTTCTGACACCAGTGTAACTAGTAAAGTGCAAAAAGGATTCATTGCAAATATGTCGGATAGTAGTATATACAGTCATGGAAAAAATTATTAGACCACCCTTGTTTTCTTCAGTTTCTTGTTCATTTTAATACCTGGTACAACTAAAGGTACATTTGTTTGGACAAACATAACGATAACCACAGAGATTGCTCATAAGAGTTTTATTTAAGAGCTGATATCTTACCATTTTCCATGGTTTTCTTGATTATAACCTAAATCACTTAAGTTTTTACATCAATAGCTATGGCGTTGTACTGCCAAAAACACTGCTTTTATGCATTCAGAGTTTTCTTTTCTGTCTGTTTTAGTCACATGATGACGTTTAGTGGTACCAGGTATTAAAATGAACAAGAAAGTGAAGAAAAAATGGTGGTCTAATAATTTTTTCCATGACTGTATATATATATATATATAAATGAAATGGTATAATATGTGTCACATATCAGTTTTTATAAAATCTATCACAGTTTAAAAAAAAATGTTCATCAGATGATATTGATCATTCAGAGGACAAATTGTGTCAAAACTATTTGTTTCAAAACAACCTATTTATTGTTTATTATTAGTGTTTTTGCATGTTTAAGTAACCATTACAATATACTGGCAGCAATAAAAAAAAAAAATCGATATTAGGAGCTGAAAAATCGATATTATATTGGGCGGCCGAAAATCGCGATATATTGGCAAATCGATTTTTTTTTTTCACACCCCTACTGACGAGTGTGCGTTTTGAGTTCGAGTTGAGAGAAAAGAAGTAGCAGTTGGTGTAAGATGGTTGTTTTTTGTCTTGTGTGAGACCAGGTTCTTTTTTTTTCCAGTTTGGTTTGGTTGAAGACTAGTTAGACTGGTTAGGGTTGAACGCCCAACCTTGAAGATTTCTGATAAAACGTTAGTAAAGTTGGAACTGAAATGGAAACATACTTTGGTGGCCCCCAAACAGACAAGCAGGATTGTCCCTTCAGGCAACCAGGCGTATGTTCTCAATTTCACAGGGAAAGTGATATTTTTTTATAATGTGTCTCCATTAAATTTTAATTGCTGAACAGGCAGATTGATTTCACATGGCAACAGTCATTGAGTATTGAGACGTGCATTTACATAGATTCCCTATAAGTCCTGATGTCAATATTCAATTCTTTCTGCCACCGAGAATGAAAGGAAAATGCAAAAAAACAAAACAGAAGAAGCAGCTTGCAGCTTGGTAGAAAAAACTGTTCATGTAAAATGACATGAAATCATATTATTCCGTAATCTTTTATTGTTTTTTTTTGAGTGACAGTTGCATTGCAGCCTCTGGTACCGGAGCATAACACAGCACAACCGCTCTTTATTTTGAAAGTAACTTGACTTGTTCTGCTGTTAATCGTGCAGACGGATCGGCACAGACCACCGCAACCAGCCTCGGTTGGCCTGGAAGGGTCCGGGGAGAAAAGGTGGCTCCACCTGCAGCAGGTGGATCAGCCACAGCTCCAGACTAGAAACTGTCGCTCCTGCAAACATCCTCCAGAACGTCCTCCAGAACGTCCTCCAGAACCTCGTTGTCTCACGGTAACTCAGGTCAGGTCCAAACATCTCCCACTTTCGAGCTTCAAACTGCCTCTTCAGACACAGTGATGTCATACAAGGGTTTGTCCAGTTCTCTCATTACAGTCTATAATTCAAACCTCTATTTGGCACATCCTCAGGTGATTATTGGAATGTATCGACTATAATAATGATGTTCAAATGATGTTATGCATGATCATATTGCATTTCAGACCACAAAATTATTTGGACTTTTAATTTATTCAAAGTCTTTGAAGCTTGCATCTTGAAATTCAGGCTCTACATTAGGATGGGAAGTAATTGGCACGAGATCTGCAATTATTGAATATACAATAACTGACACACATACACACATATCTGATAAACTACACACTCCACACACTTTTGTCTCCACTTATGGTGTTGTTTTAGTGATGCATTTTGGAGCTAAAGATAGCTGGCTGCAGTGGAGATTACCATTGAGGGGTCAACATTTGGCCTAAATCATACGATTCTTTGGTTGGTTCCACTGATTTCCTTTCTTTTTATTTCTTCTTTTTGTGAATAATATTGGCGTTCCAGTAGAACATTGCCAAATGGCTCTGTGGGTGTTTTTAATAGCCCACTGCGTTTGGCTTGTGCTTACTGTTCAGTGTTGAAAAATCAATGTTCCTTGTTTACTTTTTTCTTTTGTCTAATGAGCTCCACCATGCATCATGGTCATTCATTTTGTTTTAATTAGAAGGGTTCCTTATATAATGCGTTTGAAATTTGGTCCATTGCTTAGACGACTGTTGTTTTTCCTTCTTTCCGCTGCTTCCACGGGAACGAGTGGGGAGGCGTGACCAGCCGCAAAAGCCTCGCCAGAATTTAAGATGCCGTGTTGCCGCGTGTCTTGTGCTCATAAAACACTAACTATTGTGACGATTTGATTGGAAAGAAAATAACCTGTGCATGCTAGGGGTGTGAAAAAAATCAATTTGGCAATATATATTGTGATTTTTGGCCGCCCAATATAATATCGCTTTTTCAGTTCCTAATATCGATTTTTTAGGAAAATACTCAAATGTGCAAAAACGCTAATAACAAACAATAAATAGATTGTTTTGAAGCAAAAAGTTTTGACTCAATTTGTCCTCTGAAAGATCAATATCATCTGACAAACACATACACTGTACTGTACTGTACAATAAGACTCTTGCCTGATGTTTTTACTGTTTTTTTTCTGTTCATAACACATATTGCATCTTAGTTCAATGTACACTTCAGTTAACTGCACCTTGCAGCTCGTTGCACTATTTTTTGTATGTTACACTTGTTATATTGCTCTTGTTTGGGTTTTTTATATGTGTCTTCTAATTATATTGTAAATAGGAATACTTTCTGTTTTTTTATATTGCTATTTAATATTGTGTTTTTCATGTCTTGCTGCTGCTACACTGCAATTTCCCAGTTTGGGATCAATAAAGTACATCTATCTATCTATCTATCTATCTATCTATCTATCTATACAGCAACTTGATTTTTCATCTCTACTTTTAATTTTATTAACTGGGTAGAATATCGCAATATATTGCGATATCACGATATCGTGATAATATCGTATCTTCACCCAAGTATCATGATACATACTGTATTGCAAGGTCCTTGCCAATACTCACCCCTAGTGCATGCACAGGAGTAGATGAACGCAGATTTTAGAGCAGCGCAGAGAAACTTTTTGCTATTCAGGATCGGGGGGTCCCCCTACAGGTGCGAAGTTTTTTCAAGAATACTTTGATGTACAGGTGCCCAGGTCCTCCATCCATCCATCATGTATGTCCCCTTAATCTTCTGCAGGGATCTGCTGGAGCCTATCCCAGCTCAGGGGTCCACCCTGGACAGGTCAACAGCCCATATCATCAACCCTCCACCTCCGTGCTGAACAGTTGGTGTGAGGTGTTTGTTTTCTCCTCATATGATGTTGGGTATTAAGGCCAAACATTTTCAATTCAGTCTTTTCCGCCCATTTTTCTAAAAGTTTGTTTGTTTTGCACAAGTATGGCTTCTTTACAAACAAACCACACTTTTGCCGTCTTTTCCTATTTCTTCCTGTGGTGAACTTCGACCTTGGGAGAAACTGGGACTTCCACCACTGGGAAGACCGACAACTGTCAAGAACTTTTTCTATTCGATGCTCGGCTCCAGATTGTTTGGGAATGGTCTTAAAACCCCCCACACACATTGACTTGTTTTTTTTTTGTTTTTTTTGGCATTGTCCAAAAACAAATAGGCGCGGTCACACGGAGCAATGGGCTGCTACTTACCCTCTTCATTCAAGTTTATTCAATGTTTTTACACGCAGCACCTGCCCTTTGTCGAGGTCTTCGGAACAACCCGACAACCTGAAAAGCGGAGTTTCCGACCCGACTCGAATCGGGTCTTGGGTCCATTCAAAAGATGTGACTCCGGGTTCGGGTCTGAATCGGTACAGTTAGTCTCGGGTTGGGTCGGTGCTCTCTGACAGGCTGGGTCTGCGTTTACTCCAGAGAGGTAAAGATATTGGTGGTGGCAGCCAATGTCAGGACTCTGGACAGTTTAATTAATTATTCATTAACGTGGCCTGTTTGTCATTAATACAATCGTGTTGCCGTAGCGTGTTATTAGCGTGTTATTAGCGGTTTGTCCGGCAGCTGTAAAGCACAACGGACCGCCAACATGACAACGCTGGATGAGAGAACATATTCACGACACGTCCTGACCGGTGTAGGCTATTAGCATTAGCAGTTGCTACCAATAGCATCTGTATCCACAAAGAAAATAACGACGTGGATTTATTGTTGTTTACATCATGTAGCCTATGTAGCAACTGAACCGGTAGAAGAAGACAACTTTAGGTAAGAAAATCAAGTTTTATTCAACGCTAGACAACTTTAACATGAGCAACTATGGGGTGTGTTGTGTCGGTTCTATTCGGGGTACTCGGTTCGGTTCGTGGTCGGAAACTAAAGACTCGGGTCGGGTCGGTTCCGGGTCCAAATATTGCAGGTTTGGATTTGGGTCCATGAAAGTGAACCGCGAAGACCTCTAGAACCTTTGGTTTAGTTTAGGTTTCAAAAAAATAACAACATCGGGTAACATGTCCGCTGATCTACATTGTCCGTCAGCAAACAGCAGATTCGGCTGTAGCTGGCCGTTTTTTTTTAATTAAAATCCTCCCCTCCCGCCTGCATTAATTGTCGTCGAGTCCCAGAAGAAGTGCTACGGGGCTCGAAGCTGTCAAAGGTTGTGCTATATGCAGAGTATAAATCAGTTCAGAAGTCACCGGGCACCTCCACTTGTTAAGCAGAGATTGTTTTTGTGCATTAAACACCGGAGCGGGTCCAGACAGAGGGAGGAATGGTGCAGGGGAGCGTCCCCAAAACCAGCCATCTGCAGCAGCAGCAGCAGCAGCAGTGAGAAAGTGCTGCGGGAATGAACGAGAGCCGCGTCGGCTTAAACAGACCGGCTTATTGTTGCGCTGATTGTAACTCGCCTGCTCCCGGGTCAGCTGACAACATGCATGACTGAGTGTCCTGTATGGACTCTCCAAACTTGTTTTTCTTTAAGCTCGTGAAAAAGTTTAAAAGACATTTCTGCTGACAATAAGGCGCTGCGGCTATATGCGTAGCTGACGGTAGGGTCAAGGTTTACGCCGTTTGGCAGATAACATGCACTCTGCCCCTTAGATTTACTGCAGTGTCTCTCCGGTTTAGGAGGTTGATGGGTTTAAATGAGACCTCTGGGTCATAAAAAAAAAGGGAGTGAGAATGAAGGTGGGGGGAGAGATAGCATGGGTAGGTGGTAGCTAAATCAGAGAGAGCACAAAGAGGCAGGCGTCTGAGAGGTATTGACCCTCCATTGATCGCTAGAAGCTGCGTGGTGGTATTGACCAGCGAGAGCAGAGACCCAGGGAGGCAGCACACAGCTCCACCGCTGAGAGGGAGAAAAAAAACGGAGAAAAACAACCTTATACGCTGCCTCCTCTGACCTTGTGGGCCGTCGCCGTCCTACAGCCCACACCACTCTACCCCCACCTCACGCACGGAAATATCCGTATGTGTGTGCGTGAGAGAGAGAGAGAGAGAGAGAGAGAGAGACCCCTGCAGAGAGCTCAGCTTTATCTTATTGAGACCATTTCCTATCTTCTCCGAAGCTTCGCGGTAGCGGCGGTAAACACTGCAATTGTTAACGCGGGGCCAGCGCTGCCAGGTGTACGATAATTATCGTATTCGTACGATATTTTGGCCCTTTGTACGATGTTCGATCAATAATCCAAAAAAAGGCCAAATGTACGATAATTTGACTTTTTCAAATCATTGCCTGCCGCAACTGTTTGCCGGAGAGTATGTGGTTTTTTGTGAACTCTGAAGGCATCTGTTCCCATGTGACATGTTTCCAGCCAATCGTGCTTTGCTGAGCGTGAGATACGAGTGTTTGTCTCAGAACAACTAGCATGATCGGCTGAATGCTCAGCTTCGGCCGCCCCTCGAGGCGCTCACAGTCAGGACCAGATCAGGAAGTCGAGCGAGCGAGATTTAAACAGAGTTTAAGCAGAAGAGAGAAACCAAGGGAAAAAAATTATTCTCCAAAATCGCCTCCAGACTTCATAATTTGGCTCTTAGTTCCCACCTCTCATCTGTTTTTGGGGGACACATTAGTCTAACGCAACTGTAAATTGGGGCTGATGTGGTCACGCTAACCCAATTTAACACTAGAGTGATTATACTTGACTATAGCGCATCATTGGCCTTGTTATTTTGGTTATGACAGATGAACGATAATTTCCCTCAAAATACGATAATTTTGAGTCTCTGGTACGATAATCCTACATTTCCCACCTGGCAACGCTGCGCGGGGCCTTCTGCTGCCTCCGTCGCACGCTCACAAACGCTCGAATGCAAAGAGGTGGATCAGAATAGGTCACTGCACCATTTCATGACCCATTACCACTTAATCCATGCATCTTTATGGTGTAAACTGTTTTTTTTTTGGTTGTTTTCCACGTGACTTGTTCAGAAAGGTCTAATTCAAGGATCCCGCAGCCCGACAACAGGTGTAGCAGCTATTTTCTCTGAGAAACGGTGGCGCTCGCACAGTAATTGGCAAGCAAACATAGGTGGCAGAGAGCTGCGTCGCTGATGGCAGCGATGGCTGATTGTGGAGGTGGAGGAAGGCGCCGTTGTCTGTTGACAAAGAGAAAGCGGCGAGGCATAGAGGGAAAGACAGGCACCGTTTGGTCACTGACAAAAGCGGCGACGGCATTTATTATCTGCAAAAAAATCCACGAGTGAGGTGTGTTTGAGCACCGTGCAGCCGCAGGACGCCGGGCTAGCAGCTCTAAACCCGGGGAAAGTCGCGGGGTGGAAGGAGAGGGAGGTCATTAAAGTGAAAACCAGGAGCCACATGGGAGGCAGAATTTTAAATGACTCCCCTCGTAGCGAAGACCAGCCCAACAGAAGGACTGAACCTCACTCCGGCGCTCTCTATCCATCTCACTCTCTCCCTCGCAGAGATGCAATTAATTCGGATAGAGCGTGCCAAGTGTGCAGAGACGGAGGGAACGGGACGCGCCCTCGCACATGATGGAGGGAGGACAGTTTCGCATTCCCCGGAACAAAATATGGATTTGGGGTTTTGCGGTCCAGCAACGTCACGTCACCTTGTCTCCCTGAGTTTTTTGGCTCGTGCTCAATCCTTTAGTAGCCTTGTCGGAGGAGAGAAAAAAAAAACTGAAAAAATTCCCTTCCTCTTAACTGCTGCAGCAGCACCACCTAAACTTTTTTTTTTTTTTTTTTTTTTTTACACCTATCACACTCACAAGGCAGCCAGAGGGGGAAGAAAAATAAAAAATAAAAATGCTGCACTAACCTAGATTTTCTGAGATCGAGCGGCGGAAACATTTCTGTTCTCTAAACACGCTAAAGCAGCCGTTGATGTTTCTCAAGGCCTGGATCGGAGGGGCTGCAGGTGGCGTTTGGGGGGGGGGGGGGGGGGGGGGGGGGGGGGGGGGGGGGGGAGCGGCCGCTGTGTCACGGTACACAAGGCACGTACCACGCAAAGAGCAGGATCGAGTGTAGCTCAGGGCCGGGGAGGCCATCGATACCAGGGAAATTGATCGTAATCAGCCAAGTTGCAGAGACTGAGCAGGGATTGGCCAGGAGTTGGCCAGCGACCGTCTCTCCATCTCCTCCTCCGGTTTCTCTCCTCTCTCATCATCCTCTTCTACATTTCCTGGCGCAGCTGTCGTTCAGACTGCAGAAAAATGATTGCCAGGAATCAAAAACACACTTTCTTCAGGTCAAAACAGGTAAAAACCCGGATGAGGCGGCGCTTTTATTTCAATTTGATAAAGACCATTTTCCAGCGTGCTCTCATTTAGTGCGTTTACATGGGAAGTTTAATTCCTCTTTAATTCAGAATTAAAATTAAATCCGATTTAAAATGGTTAAAAATTACCATGTAAACACCTAATTCCGGATGAAAATGTCCATTCCGAATTAAACTTAATTCCAAAGTAAGTGGCTGGTTTATTCTGATTTTAAATCTGAATAGAATAATTCCACGGTCATGTATACACTCATTCTGCTTTAAATTAATTCCCATCTTTCTGCGCATGCTAGTTCTCTTGCCCGTCTGTCGCGATGACGCTTATATTTCACGCTGGGCTTTTTTCAAAAGAAAATCATCGACATGATGATGCTGCTGCTTCAAAAATAAAATCAAAACAAATCCAAAAAGGATGCTAATAATGTAGTCCTCCATGTTGTTGCTAATCGAGTAAGTTTGTTTTCTTCCGGTAGACGTAAATTACGTAACGTAATACGTACGTCCGCCCCCCCCATCCAATCAGAACCCTTCCCAACCCCCAGACCTTAAACGGAATTGGATAAAGCCGATTAAACGTGTTTTCCATGTAAACCTCAATTTGGAATTACTATTTCCATGTAAACTCAAAGGAAAATAGTTTAATTCTGAATTATTTAATTCGGAATAATTAATTCAGAATAAAAAAACATCATGTTTTTTTTTAAATGTCCCATTTTCTCCTCAGAAGCCCGTTTAATTAAAGACGTCAAAAGGGAAACCATGCGGAGAGGATTCCTGAAAGCTCGCCGCGTCCTGTCTGCTGTGACTCCGCCGCTAATTTCTCATTTGCGGACGGCGGCATACCTGCCGGTGCAGCTGCGCCGGTGGAGACGCTTGCCCCCAATTACAGCATAACACCTAGCCTCGCGGTTTCCATGGCTGCGCGAACGCATTTTCCCGCAGGACGCACACCGTGGAGAAACGAGTGTCTTATCAACCATCACCCCGGTAATAACACTCCCTCGAGCCTCTGCCGCATGTGTCAGGCCTTAACGAGAACCCTGGGTGAAATCTCTCTCCCTCCCTCAGTGCAGCCGCGGCCATTGATTTGGACTTAATCTGTTCCTGCGTGTCGGTGTGAGCGCGTTTGTGCCCCAGCAAGCATCGAGCGCATGTGTGGGGGGATTGAGTGTATGGTTTTGTGTCTGCTGGAACTGTGTGGGCTTGCATGTAGAGTACAGGCTATGTGGGCATACACCTGCAGCCACGAAAGCGATAATTAGGACATACATGCGAACGTTGTTCTTTTATTTGGACTTGGGCCTCGATGAACTACCCGTTTGCAGGTCATGTGTGATGCAAAGATCAGCCATGACACTATGACCACCAGCCTCCTTCCTACCCACCTACCCCCAGAAGACCTCCGACCAGCTGGGTGTGGCCAAAGGAAAACATACATTGTCCCGGTGTGTCTGGGGCGTCATTAGTGGGTCCTGTGGCCCCTGCTGATTATGGGGTGGGGCCTCCGTTTACCATCAGAACTCATTAGATCCGTATCTGGGGAGTCTGCAGGCCAGGTGACCACCTCGGGCGCTGGGGAGGCCACCACTGCAGAAGACCGCGACGGGTCTCCAAAAAAAAAAAGGTTTAAAGGAGGTGGGGAGCGTCAAAGTGTCACTCGTGTGATTTCTACCAGCTGAACATCTCAATTTACCTGCTGGTGTTTCTGGTGTTTGGGCTGATTATGAACTGGAGCCGAGACAGACGCCTTAATGGGGTTTGTAGCGAATAATAATGGAAATGTTTGTACATATTTATGGTGACCTGCAGTTAAGTCAGGAAACGGGAAACAGCAGTCTACAAAATTGATTTGGAGTCTCCGATTACTCTGATCTAGAGGTCTTCATGGGTCCACTTTAATGGATCCGAACCCGTATGGACCTGTAAAAATTCGACCTGAAACCAACCCGGCCCGAGCTATTATCATAAGGCTGGGGGTCCGAACCTGAATGGACCCGGAATCGACCCGACCCGAGTCTTTAGTTTCCGACCACGAACCGAACCGAGTTACCCGAATAGAAACAAGACAATCCAGCCCACAGTTGCTCATGTTAAAGTTGTCTAGCGTTGAATAAAACTGGATTTTCTTCCCTAAAGTTGTCTTCCTCTACCCGGTTCAGTTGCTACATAGGCTACGTGATGAAAACAACAATAAATACACGTTGTTATTTTCTTTGTGGATACAGATGCTATTGGTAACAATTGCTAACGCTAATAGCCTACACCGGTCAGGACGTGTGGTAAATATGTTCTCTCATCCAGCGTTGTCATGTTGGCGATCCGTTGTGCTTTACAGCTGCCGGGCAAACCGCTAATAACATGACAAATACGCCACGTTAATGAATAATTAATTAAACTGCCCCGAGTCCTGACATTGGCTGCCACCACCAATATCTTTACCTCTATGGAGTAAACGTGGACCCAGCCTGTCAGAGAGCACCTGACCGGACCAGAGACTAACTGTACCGATTCAGACCCGAACCCGGAGTCACGTCTTTTGAATGGACCCGAGACCCGATCCGGGTCGGGTCGGAATCTCGGGTTTTCGGGCTGTTCCGAAGACCTCTACTCCGATCCCTTAAAAAAGAGACTTTTAGATATTTAAAACCTGAAATTCACAAATCCGCGGGCAGCACAGTGTCTTGGTGGTCAGCACTGTTGCCTCACAGTAGGAAGGTTCCTGGTTCGAACCTCAGCAGGGGTCTTTCCATGTTCTCCCCGTGCTTCCGTGGGTTTCCTCCGGGTACTCCGGCTTCCTCCATCAGTCCAAAGACATGTATGTCAGGTGGATTAGTGGTTCTAAATTATCCGTAGGAGTGATTGTGAGTGTGCATGGTTGTTCGTCTACATGTGGCCCTGCGATGGACTGGAGACCTGTCCAGGTGGACCCCTGCCTTTACACCTGAAGAGAGCCGGGATAGGCTCCAGCAGATACCCATTTTCATTATATAGCTACACAACACCCCTCACACTTCACAACCCAGCACACACCACGCCCTCACTGTCTTGTCTCTTTAATTGTCTTGTCTTTAAATGTTTCACTGCTGGTGTTTTTTAGTCCTCTCTGACGAAATCAGGATTTAAGATGTTAATAAAGACATTAGAATTTACTGCCAGAGAGGACTGGTGAAGGACACATTCACCCTTCACACTCCCACAAATAAAAAAAAGTCTGCTATAAGATTAAATTGCATATACATACTAGATGGTTTTGGTAGACAATGGCACTAACCATGAATGTAAATGCAAACACACAAAAAAGAAAGAAAAAAAAAGAATTATATAGCTCCACATTGAATCTGTTTAGCAGAAATAACTCATATATCCAGGCTAACCATCTGTTTATTTGGTCTGACGTCATTCAGTTAGCTCAGATTGCTAAAGTTTTTGTCAAAATCACAATTTATCATCCAAAGTCGAGCATCTGGTTTGCCGGTTTGAAAGCATTTGGTTTTAAAATGTAAATAATGTTGATGTGTGACAGGCATTAAACTAAAACAGCTCAGCTTTTCCCCTGAACAAGGTCATGTGTAAATCCTGCTGATCCCTTAGAAATTTCCTGATGATGTTCTCAGACTTTATCAATAATGCATCCAAACCCTAGAAACTGATGGAAGTCTGTCAGATCAACTTTTATGTCACTAATAAATATTAAGAATATAAAACAGCCAGCTCGCACTTTTTTTTTTGCTTCATATACGTATTTAGAGCACGTGTAACATATATGAAACGTTAAATGATCTGATCACGTATTATAGACCAGTTTATTGTTAAAAACAGGAACATAACCACATCATATTTATGGATTTAAAAGTAGGTCTCCAGATCATTAACAGCCTCTGGAAACAGACTGCTACATCAGAAACATCTTTATTAACGAGCGTGTATTTTATTATGAGCAGGATATAATCATGAAGTCATTTGTGACTGAGCGGTAGCGCTACAACTGCTTTTTTTTCTTTATTTTCTGCCTGTTTGAGGCTCCACTTCCAAAGTTACGGTTTTCAGATCATTAGTGTAAATGAAGGAAGCAATTAGACGTGACCTTTGAGTTTTACGTCCATTTTTACACGGCAGCAATGATTATACCTTCATTTAAGAGCTGTGCTAATATTGCATCAAAAGCGCCGTCGTCTAAAAACACCAGAAGTCCAGCGGAGAGGACGTGAAGTCGCTTTCTGCCTGGTAGAGTGTTCACGCAGCGTCCTCCCAGAGAACCGGACGAGTCCGTCCAGGCAGGAAGCCGAAAAAGCAAGGAAGCTCGATCGGAACATCAATACGTTAAAGATTTGCTACAAAGCTACATTTGATTTAATTTGTTCAGGAATGATTGGAATAAACATAGATATTTTTTTCTTTCTGGATTCAAAGTTTCCAGCAGGAATGAGCTCTGGTAACAGAGTCAAGGGTTACGACGGCTAACCGGCGGCTCTCGTTTCAGTCCACAGGGGAGAAAAACCAGATCAGGAGCACCCATGTGTCCAGGGGAGCCGTTTTATGAGCTGTAACAGTTACAGTAGTGATTTGTCAGTTATCACATAGTAATTGGTTGATATTTAATCATTGTTGTTTTGCATGATGTGAAGAAGTTCCTGCCTGCAACAATAACCTTTTACGGTGAGTCTACGTCAGGATTATAATAGTTTTGGGTTTTCCATTAGTTTTAGTTTTTAGTTTAGTTTTTCCAAATTCAGTTAGTTTTTATTCATTTTTGTTTTGAAATACTTAGTTTTAGTTTAGTTTTTATTAGTTTCAGTGTTAGTTTTCAGTTTTATTTTGTAAATTAGGGTTATAATTTTGGTTGGAGTGAAGCACTGAACTTTTTGAAGGCTATCGAATCACATAGTCATGTTTACATTCTGGTCTCAATAAACATATTTATCAATGCATCTTCCCTCTTGTGGTGTTCCTGCGTATTTACTGACCAGCAGCTATCTGGTCTCCATGGAAACAGTCCATTATAGTTGCTGTTTTCTCCCGTTCCTTCCCAACGCTGACTGGCCTGCAGCTGTAGCTTCTTTCCAGGGGGCTAGCTTAGGTAGCTTATCCAGCTAGTCTTGGTTAGCCTTCTTTCCAGGGGGCTAGCTTAGGCTAGCTTATCCAGCTAGTCTTGGTTAGCCTTCTTTCCAGGGGGATAGCTTAGGCTAGCTTATCCAGCTAGTCTTGGTTAGCCTTCTTGTGTGAGCTTTTCTAATGGACTTTCAGATTCGTGGGTTTTTTTCTCCTTCAGAAGTATTCCACACATTGTATCACCTGCTTCTACAACAAGACACTTATTTTTATCGTTAACACAGTCATAGTCAAAGAAATCCCAAACAGGACTGAGACGCTTTCTCCCAACTTTTACCGCAGCCATCACTGCTGATCACTTTTTTTTTTTTTTTTTGTGGTTGTTGTTGTACGGCGGAGCAAAGTTAATAGATTTCAAACGTTTATGAGGAAAAAAATTTACAAACACGAAAACAAAGGACGTTCTTGACATTATTATAGTTAATTTGAGTTTGTTTTATAAACACATAATACAGTTTCAGTTAGTTATCTCTCGTTATTTTATTTCAGTTAACGAAAATGTTTTTTCAATTCTAGTTTTTGATATTTCGTTCTTTTTTGTTAACGATAATAACCTTGGTCTATGTGGGGATTTTCTTTCTGTTTTAATTCTGATTGACTGCTTTTCATGACTGAATCCTGCAGGTTGAGGAGAGACCGGCTTCACCGCAAATCCCCGGGTTTTACTGCCTTCAGTCCATCTCTGCAGCACCTTCTGCGGTTTTCAACCCCACCATCACACCGCCGCCTCCATGCGCCGTCCAGTCTGTTGCAAACCGCCCCTCATCTCAGGGTCGTCTCCGCGTCCGTTAGGTTCCCCAAGCAAATTGTGTTCTCGCAGTTTTGTGTGTTTACGGGAGCATTTTTTCTTTCCTCTCGGATGCTTTCCACGGAGGTTAACATTTATGATGCTGACCTTCACACTGTCTGAGCTGGAGCACAAATGGAGGTTTCCGTCGGTGACCCTCACACCTGACCTGAAGTACTTTCCCTCTTGTTTTCAGAGCTACAATTTGCAAATAGAGCTCATCTTTATAGGATGCCAGCGAGGCATCAGCTTAGCGGTTCTGTGCCTCATTTTAGCTCTAGCTTCGTCTCCGGGGATTGTTTTTTTTTTCCCCCATCATTGTGGAGTCTAACTATTAAATTTTATTTTTTGGGCTTTTAAGGACTTGGACGACTCACCGGCGGTTCTTGTACGTGCGGATAAACGACGGCTGGGTCACAAACAGAAACAGCCGATCCAACGTGAAAAAAAAAAAGAGATAAATCAGGTAATGAAATTACAAGATAATGAAATTATGGACAAAAAAAAGGACCGTAAAGAGACACAGCGAGACTGCCAGATAGATGGCTGACGCTGTATTCTAATAAGAAACTGGCTCTGATCAGCCGGTAAATGTCGTCTGATTGCACGGTGATCTCGCTTACCTCTTTATAACTCTGTTTCGTGAGCGGGAAAATATCATCTGATCCTTATCAGCAAAGCGCGGTTTGTTCACGACGCTGCGCCACAAACGTTTCAAAACATCTGGGTAATCAGGATACTTGCATGTTTTTTTTCCTCTACTCTGCGGTGAATCAGCTGCACGAGGAATTCACCGCTTTTGCAAACGTAATCAACGCTCCGCGGGAGTTTTGGGGATACGGGGGCTTTCATGCCTCAGCTGCGCGAGTGATGCATTCTGGGAAAAAAAATGAGACATCACCTTCAGTGAGAAAAGGACTCATCAGCGCTGTAGGACGGCACGATGCCTCCTCCCTGGAGCGAGGGTGGAAAGTCCGCCTCAGAGAGTTGTAAATTCAGAGAAAAGAAAAATTTCACGGATTTCAAAAAAGTGATTATATATGATCAGTAAAGTACAACGGAGTATTAGGGCCACACTGAGAAAAAAAATTGTGGGCAATGATTTTTTTTTCATTCCTCACTTACAAGAATAAAGTTGAGATGTCGAGAATTAAGTCGAAATGCAGTTTCCACAGTAAAGTTGTCTTAAAGATTTATTCAAAACCAGCTTTACTCTACCAACATAATGTCTGTGTCTATGTGCTTTTATCACATAGACACAGTATTATAATAAGTATTCGCACTTTGAAGAGATTGTGTCAGAAATTGCACCTATTCAGAAAAAGAAACTACCGATTCTAGAATTCTGGAAACTGCATTTCATCTTTATTCTCGACATTTCGACTTTATTCTCAACATTTCGACTTTATTCTCAACATTTCGACTTTATTCTGGAAACTGCATTTCGACTTTATTCTCGACATTTCAACTTTATTCTGGAAACTGCATTTCGACTTTATTCTCGACATTTCGACTTTATTCTCGACATTTCGACTTTATTCTGGAAACTGCATTTTGACTATATTCTCGACATTTCATCTTTATTCTTGAAATTTCATCTTTATTCTCTACATTTCGTCTTTATTCTCGACATTTCGACTTTAATCTGGAAACTGCATTTCGACTTTATTCTCAACATTTCAACTTTATTCTCAACATTTCGACTTTATTCTCGACATTTCGTCTTTATTCTCGACATTTTGTCTTTATTCTGGAAACTGCATTTCGACTTTATTCTGGAAACTGCATTTCGACTTTATTCTCGACATTTCGTCTTTATTCTCGACATTTCGACTTTATTCTGGAAACTGCATTTCAAATTTATTCTTGACATTTTGACTTTATTCTGGAAACTGCATTTCGACTTTATTCTCGACATTTTGACTTTATTCTCGACATTTCGACCTTATTCTGGAAACTGCATTTCGACTTTATTCTCGACATTTCGTCTTTATTCTCGACATTTCGACTTTATTCTGGAAACTGCATTTCGTCTTTATTCTTGACATTTTGACTTTATTCTGGAAACTGCATTTCGACTTTATTCTCGACATTTCGACTTTAATCTGGAAACTGCATTTCGACTTTATTCTCGACATTTCGACTTTATTCTCGACATTTCGACTTTATTCTGGAAACTGCATTTCGACTTTATTCTCGACATTTTGACTTTATTCTCGACATTTCGACCTTATTCTGGAAACTGCATTTCGACTTTATTCTCGACATTTCGTCTTTATTCTCGACATTTCAACTTTATTCTGGAAACTGCATTTCGTCTTTATTCTTGACATTTTGACTTTATTCTGGAAACTGCATTTCGACTTTATTCTCGACATTTTGACTTTATTCTTGACATTTCGACCTTATTCTGGAAACTGCATTTCGTCTTTATTCTTGACATTTTGACTTTATTCTGGAAACTGCATTTCGACTTTATTCTCGACATTTTGACTTTATTCTCGATATTTCGATTTTATTCTGGAAACTGCATTTTGACTTTATTCTCAACATTTCAACTTTATTCTCGACATTTCGTCTTCATTCTCGACATGTCGTCTTTATTATTGACATTTCGACTTTAATTTGGAAACTGCATTTCGACTTTATTCTCGACATTTTGACTTTATTCTCGACATTTCGACTTTATTCTCGACATTTTGACTTTATTCTCGACATTTTCGACTTTATTCTCGACATTTCGACTTTATTCTCGACATTTCGACTTTATTCTGGAAACTGCATTTCGACTTTATTCTCGACATTTCGACTTTATTCCAGAAACTGCATTTCGACTTTATTCTCAACATTTCAACTTTATTCTCAACATTTCGACTTTATACTCGACATTTTGTCTTTATTCTGGAAACTGCATTTCGACTTTATTCTGGAAACTGCATTTCGACTTTATTCTCGACATTTCGACTTTATTCTCAACATTTCGACTTTATTCTCGACATTTCGACTTTATTCTCGACATTTCGACTGTCTTCTCGTAAGTGAGGAATGAAAAAAAAAATCATTGCCCACAATCTTTTTTTCTCAGCGTGGCCCTAATACTCCATCGTAGTAAAGCAACAGGGTTTATTACCGTTTAATATCCATCCACATTCAGTAGAGGCAGAACATACTGTTTAATAACAAAAAGAATAATAACTAATGTTTTATAAGGTTAAATGTTTAATAAGGTCACGTTAAACTGATCAGGTGGGCAGGATGTTGTTCCAGCCGTTCTGGACTCACCAGGGTCCTGCAGACCTGTTGGGTGACCTGCTCAAAAACAACTTTAAAAGAACACGTCTCTTGACGTTTCACATTTACTTCTTCACATTCCTCCTTCACTCAGATTTAATTGTCGCGCGGGAGGAACTGAGGTCCCCCCCCGACCCCCCAGCCGTCTCTGCTGTGTTCTCACGTACGAGGCTTGTTTTTTTCCTCCCAGCCAGTCAGACTTTACAAGCAGCATTCCTCCCTCCCCGACAATTGGGCTGCATCAGTTCCCGCTATCTCCCCCGTTCGGAGAAGGTGGCGACGGAGCCGCGGAGGGGCCGGCCTGCCGCGCGCGGGCATTCGGGGTGGGGGGAAGGGCACGTCTAGCTGGCAGCGAGGGGTGAGCAGATCAGTGCGGCTCAGTGTCTGCGAGGCGGTGATAAGATTCCAGGATTTTTCCAGTGTGACAGGCCTGCTCACCAGCCGTGGACGACAACCGCAACCGCCGGCACATGACCCTCCCTACCCGGGCTCCTTCCCCCCCCAGAGTCACCTGAAACCCCACCCGGAAAGCTTCACACTCAAACTCATGATGTCAATCAGAAATATTCTCAACGTTTGATAGAAGTACATGAATTAATGACTGCGTTACACGTTCTTGCCTCAGATACACCACGCTGTATCTTTCTTTTTTTCCTGCTCTCTTCTTTCTTTATCTCTGCCTCCTCACCCCCCCCTTCCCCCCTCCCTCCCACTCCCTTGGATGGCAGGTCAGGCAGTGAGCTGTGCGAGCTCTGAGGAGGTAAGGACGCCACGGTGCACATTAATAATGAAAGGCCTTAGCCGCCACCCCCAGACACACACACACACACACACACAGCAACTCCCCCCATCGCCATGGCGATGGTACTAGCCCAGCACTGTCACCGAGGGAGAGGTGGGGGTGGAGGGAGGAGGGTGGGCTCGGATGTAGCCGCACTCTCCCAACTCTCCACTGATCACAAGCTCGTACACAAGCCCGCTGCGCCGGGCCTTCGACTGTGGACGGCTGCTAATTAAAGCCACTCGGTGCTTTGTCTGCGGCAGAAATCTGCATCGACTTCCCCACCTGGATACGAAGAGAGGGAAAAGAAAAAAAAAAAAACCTCAGAGAGTCATCGCTTATCAGGGAATGGAAATTCTCCAGACCTGAGGCACCGGAACCAGCAGCGAACGCCAAGAGCCACATGTGACCGACCACGTGGAGTTTTTACTTCACACACGTTCACCCCTCAGACGTTTCACCCGGGCTTCCTCCTTGGGACGGCCCTAACGCAGTCCCTGCTGTCAGTAATCCACGGCTGTCGCCGATTTCCTACAGATCGGCTCGTGCTTTCCGAATATAGACATCACTGAGTGGTAGGGTTGGGCACCGAAAAACGATTCCAAGTAGGAATCGGTTCCTAACGTCCGGTTCTGGAGTCGTTTAGAACAGCCATTCCCAAACTTCAGAATACCAAGGCCCAGTTTGAAATGTGAAAAATCTCTGCGGTCCACCGAAACCATTAATCACAACTGTGATCAACATACAGGACTAGAAACTGTGTTCTGATATTAATGTAACAAATAAGGTGACACTTGTCATATTAAGTTAAGATGACAGTAGAATAACACTTAACTGGTTTGTTTTGTTACCTCTTAATGTTTTTAAAACATGTTGTTAATATTTTACAGTAATAAAAAACCTATTTAAAAAAGATTGAGGATTTAAAACATTTGTTTAATTTAAATGACTTCTCACGTCCCACCTGCAGTACTGTGACGGCCCACCAGCGGGCCGCAGCCCACACTTTGGAAATCACTGGTTTAGAAGATTTTTGAATTTCTATTCCTTTTTTCGGTCCCTAAATGTCCGCAGTAAATTTTTTTTTGTTTTGTCTTGATTTGTTTTGATTTACTGCGCTAGTTTGTTGATGTTACTCCGCCCGGCGTACTCAACTCCGCGCTAGTGGCGACGTCACGTCACTTCACTCGCCACAACATGGATCCCAAGAGACGCCGCTCACGAGTTTGGCTGCATTTCAGTCTGGAAAATGACGGCTACCTGGCGCAGTGAAACACCTGCGGGAAGCGTGTTACTGCCAAAGGAGGGAGCACGACTAATATGGCAAAACACCTTCACCTGCATGGAGTCACAAAAATAAACGAGTGGACCGTATTTAATTCACTGCGTTGTTCCCGTCGCTTCTTCGACTGCAACAGAGTCCGTCTTCATCCAGAAACTCTTGCCTTCACATATACAGTGGTACCTCTACTTACAAACGTTTCTACATACGAAGTTTTCAGGTTACGAAACGCATCAACGGGAAAATATTGCCTCTAGTTACGAGAGAAATTTCAGGATACATAAGGCTAAAATCCAGTAGCGCTGCTACTCTCAGCTCCCAGAGTTTACCGAACGTAAACATACTTGTAGCTGCTCTGCCATTGGCTATCGGCTAGCATCTTCCTGGCATCCCATTGGCTAGGAGGCCCCTTGTCTGTATGAGCGTAACCCAGCAACCCAGGTAAACAAACAATTTTTACCTCCGCCAAGGAGGTTATGTTTTTACCAGCGTTTATCTGTGTTTCTGAAAGAGCAGATATGGTCATTTTCCTAAACAAAAACTGTTAATTTCATTTTTTGTTGGGCAAAATGTTTGCATGCAAGCATGTGTAAGAATAAAAATGGCCTGTCGCCTGTGTAAATGTGTCACAGTTTTTTTTAATGAAAAAATTCTACTGTTAAATAAGTCGCGATCTGTTGACCTACACATCAATCCAGAATCGTTTTGAACAGGAATCGAAACAAAGAATCGGAATCGTTAAAATCCAAACGATGCCCAACACTACTGAGTAGTTAAGACCTGACAGGAGAGCAAAAAAAGGAGGATTTTCATGCATGAAGAAACACTGCAATCAAAACTGTTCTTATTGAAATATCTTTAAAATCATTTTGGTAACATTTTCGCATTGCAAGGCTCCATCATTCCAGTACGGGAAGTTTTTACAGAGGCAGCGAGAGATGTTTTAGATGATCCACCACCTGCTTTTACTCAGTGACTTCTGGCTGAATCGTGCTCAGCTTTCTTCATCGGTTGTTCTTGTTGTTTTGGTTTGTTTTTTCCCAAAAAAAAAAAGAAAGAAAAACAAACATGCTAACGGGTAATAAGACAAACATCGGATCTGTAAATGTCGACACGAGTACATGCATCCTTTTTTTATTCACAAAACCAGTCCAATTTTTTTTCTAAACAAATACAAATATTGGTTATCTTTAAAAGCTGCAGCTACCCAGCAACATAACAAAATCATGAAAATATAACAAAAAAAAAAAAAAAAACAGAGAAAAATCAATCTTGTCTCAGTGCGTTCAGTAGGGTAGACACAGAGCAAGTGCTGTCTCTTGGTGCCATCGCCCTGAGCAGTATTGGCACATGCTCAGTAGGGCCACAGTAACATAAGGCTGCCAGTTTCACTAAAAAGGAAAAGTTTGGAAATGCAGAGGAGGGCTTATAGAGGAGATTACAGCAGTGACGGCTCTGGCGCAGAAAAAAAAAAATAAAACAGCTTCCACCTCGTGAAGGCTCTTTGGAGCTCCGCCCGATCGTAATATTCAGTCCCGCTTCATCACTGCGCTTCATACATTTCCTTCCGTCTTTCAAGAGGACGTCCGCTGATCCGTCTGAGAGCCGGAGCCTTCGACAACATGAGCCATGAAACAGACGAGGGGTTTGAGTAACGCAACGGTGAGGAATTTACGATAATGTCTGCCGTTAGCGACTAGTTTTAAAATATAGCTGTAAATTTACATTCTCTACACAAAGTACTGTATCTTTCCACACGTGAACAACATTAACACCAAACACAGAAATTAGTTGATTGTCCACACTCAGTCCGTCCCATTTCTGTTTCTGGCAATGACCAGTTCCATGTTTAAGCGACAGAAAAAAAAAACGCTGGGGGGGGGGAGGACAAAAGGTACCAAAATGGAAACAAAGAAAAGGGAATGAAAATTGCTGTAGATGCTTTTCTTTACGCTTCATTTTTGGTTCGAGGTTGGTGCATCCATTATCCGATTTCTTTCTTCTTTTTTTTTCTTTTTCTTTTAAATATATTTGCTTTGTTTTTCTTTTTGTGTGTGTGTGTTGCTTCTTTTTTTCTTCTTCTTCTATAATTTTATTTGTTGCTAGTTTGTTTATTAACCAGTGTCTGCTCCGGAGACGATCCAGGAGTTGGCATTGCACTTGATGGCAGAGCTTTGGGCAGGGAGTGAAGGAGGAGTCCTACTGGAACCACCGGAACGCCGCTCCAGTGGGAAGCATCACCTTCTTGGAGAAACAGAGGACAACAGGGAGAGGGAGGGAGGGGGGGAGAGAGAGAGAAAACAGGAAGTTGGACTCGTTAATGAAAAGCAGCATGGCATTCGTGCACGTTTGCAAATGCAATCCCACGTCTAGGGTTGGAAATCGAGAACCGGTTCCTGTAGAGAACCGGTTCCTGTAGAGAACCGGTTCCATGTGTTTCAGTTCCATGGAATCATTTGGCAGTTTATCCAGCGATTCTCTTATCGATTCCAACCAGCACGAATCTCACGTAATTTACACAAGTTACGCACAGTCAATTCCAGAAAGCACTTACGTGATTAAGTTACGTCGGTTTAGCACGCGCATTGGAGTTGTAAACAACAATGGCGCCCACCAGGTTCAAACGCTCCAAAGTTTGGCTTCACTTCACCAAAGAAAGATGGCAACAAGGCAGCTAGCAGTCATTGTAAAGTGGAGATAACAGCGTCGGGAGGGAACACGGCTAACATGCAGAAACATTTGAACACACAACATGCGATAACGAGTGTCGTGTTTTTGACGCTTCGGACTGATGGATCTCAACCCAGCAGCAGTAGCCAAGCTAAGATCACCTCTGGTAACTCTGGTTAGTAGCTATCCCGCTGCCTATGTGCTTCTTTGTAAAACATGCTATAACATTAACGCTATGCTATTAAACGAATGTCTTCTGCATTACATTTAGAAGATGACCGTGATGAGAGAGAGAGTCTGGCTGGTTCAGAGGCTGGAAGACATGATTATTTTACTGCTAAAGAATTGTTAATTATTCATAGTATTTGCAGATTTGCACTATGCACTGTTCTGTTGTATTTGATAGTATTTATCTTTCTTTATTATTATTTTTGAGTGCTTAGTGAGCTCATATATCCTTTTAAAAGGGAGATTTTTTCATTTGTATTAGGAAAAATCTGTTAGTAAAATGTTACACATTCTTGTGTATTTGCACAGTTACATATTACAACAGTTAACACGTTATCCAGGCTTTGGGCCTCTTTTGACCTCGCTGTTGAGTTTGTAAGCTCGTGACTTCTAAGTAAAAAAAATTGATACTCATAAAACTGTTTGTTCTCCTTTTTCCCCCAAATTAGAATCGATAAAGAATCGAATCGTTAAACAGTATCAATAATGGAATCGGAATCGGAAAAATCTAATCAATTCCCATCTCTACCCGCGTCACGCTCTCGACATCATTTTATCTGAGGGCCGGAGCTGACTGTCCCTGTCATCGCTGGGTGTTTGATGGGTGAACTTCACTGTTTATCTCTAGTTTAAAACTGAGGTCGTCGCCGTTGCCGTTTGCGCTCGGTGCTTGGCGCGCATGCCCGCGACCGCAGGGATCAACAGCAGCCCGCGCGTCGGGAGGCGGGGAGCAGCTTGGGTCCCCTGGAGCCGCGGCGCGGCTGGCGTCCTGCAAAGTGCAGCTCGATGCTGCAGTGGGGGATTCTTCCGTTCGCCAGCTCCGCCTGGAGCGAGGCAGGAGGAGCTCGGCAAACATTTATGCACCCACACACACTCTCGCAAACCGAAACCAATATGTATTCAGGGGCGGTCACACACCTCCACACACAGCGGCGCGTTAACCGAATCTTCCAGCACACCCCCAAAATCGCACCAAACAGTGAGATTGTTCGACTGAGATTCTCATGCAGGCAGGAATCAAAAGTCCTCCCTCTGCAGCAGCAGAACTTTTGATGGAGAATCGCACAAAGTACTGCAAATAAGTGGTCCGAACTGTCGCCGAGGCTAAAATAAGAGCCGCCGGCATGCTTGCGCGCCTGCCTTCTCGCTGTGACTCTAAAAAAAGAAAAGCGCACTCTGACAAAATCAGCAGCAGCAGTGAAATTGTGAGTTTTTCCACAAAGGCAGGTCTGCGTCAAATGGCCCGGGACTTCAGAGAAGTTCGTCAGGAACCAAAAACAACACGGGCCCGAATCACTCCTCAGACCCGCCGAAACCAGTTCCTTTGCTCCTGAACCAGCGCCGCGGTGTCCTCCCGCCGCTGCCGTTCACACCTGACACGTGGAACAGAGAGACAGCGGGGATGGAGCTGCACAGGTCTGATTTACTTTTATTCTGAGAGTTAACTCCCGCTGAAGAAAACTGCTCGGGTAAAAAGACTCCATGCGAGGTAATGATCCCAGCGATCTGAGCCGCACTGAGTCCACGCTGTGCTTTATTTGTTAAATTGCCTGAATCTGGAATAATCTGACAGCTAAGAAAGTGAACGCCACGGCGCCGCTCACGGCGCGCATGAATGCGCCCGGTCACGTCGGCGTCTCAACCTCCAAGAGCTCAAATAACGAACGGAGCTTTGAAATGAACATGCGTCTCTAAATTCACCGGCAAGACGAGTTTTCAACATATCGTATATATATTAGGGATGCACGATAACTGTTTTTTAAAACCGATAACTTTCAGCTACTAAAGGCCGATACCGATAACTGATAACACACACATATACCTAAGATCATTACATCAATACTATGAATAAAACTACTGGCAAGCCTCTCAAACATTTCCATAAAGCTATCAAACAAACCTATTTGATATCTCACATTAACTTAAATAAGGTTCATTACTGACTGATATAAAAAATAAAGGCTCCTTGAACTGATGGAAATACATGCATCAGAATTACTAACTGAAAAAGATTAACATTTAAAGGATTTTGGCTTGTGGTTCCATTTAAATTAATACCTTTAATTAAAGTAAATGAGGTTCAGTGATTTTTTTTTTTTTTAATCTTATGGAAGCTTTAGATGAGAGGAATGAGGGAGAGGGGAGACTCCTGCTGGCTTGCTCACGTTAGCATTAGCTCACATTAGCGCTATTTCAAAACTCCATGGAAGCGATTGTTATGTTTTAGGTGGCTGATCAGGTTTTACGTATTAAGCTTGTGCTTCCCTCCATGTGGGATTCGCTTGGAGCATTCATCACAAATAACCACCAAACTATCTTCTTCTGAAACTTTAACGAAGTTCCACGCCGCCATGTTTGTTGTGATCAGTACGCTGTGCTGCAGGCTGCATTCAAGGTGTAATGAAATTCCTCCGTTCCCTCGTTTGCTAGTCATTCTTTCAGCCTTTTCTATTTTTTTCTTTTTTATGTGTAACATGTGGGGAAATACTACGAATATCAATTCAAGTCAGCAACTACCAAAATTATGACCGAGTTAACAAGTTGTTTTCTGGCATGAGGGGGTATTCTTTATTTTCCTGATAGAGAAATCGTTTTTCTGATTATGCCGACGTCACTTGAACATAACATTCACTGCCGGTCATTCAAGGCTCAGAAGGAGCGAGGCACTTCTGTGTTGACAAATATATATGTTATCAGGGCTACGGTTTTAGTTATTTTTCTGGATTTTTCAGAAATATATAATATTATAAAAAAATCAAGAAAAGATCACGGAAACACCACAGGATGTTGTGCGCGGTCCTTCACTGCGAAGAAATGCTGTGAGCCAGCCTGGCCCCTTTAAGAAGGTAGCCTTATGGGTAATGGTGTGGCCTTATGGGTAATGTAGTGTGTGTGTCGTGGGACGGCAGAATGAAAACAGGGTTAGATGAAAAGTGTAGTGAGCATCAACAGCAGCCCAGCGTGTATAGATTTACATTCTCTGTTAACCGACAGGAGCCCAACAATACAACCTGTGTGATGTTACAAGTTCCTGCAGTGACAGAATAAAGTGCTCGTTCCATGCAGAGAAAACCAGACTGTTTCTTTTGTTGTTGTTAGCATGTTAGCCGCTAATTACGAGCCAAAAATAGCACAATAGCAGCAGTTTCTTTACTACGGTTCAGAGACCAGAGGCTGTGAAGGTAACAGAAAGACCACAGTTGAGCCTTTGTCTTGTTTCGCTGCAGTGCCTCGCTACTTTTTTGGGGGGGTTTAAACATATTTTAAACACATTATTTAGGCTCGGGGGGCTCCGGCTCCCATTAACTGCGAAAATAAGGGATCACTGTATTCGTCATGATACTGGATTTATTAGAGTGGCGTTATAATTTCCTGTTATCGGCCCAATAGTTATCGTGCACCCATAATGTGTGTGTGTGTATATATATATATATATATATATATATATATATATATATATATATATATATATATATATATATATTATATATATCTTTCTTTTTTTTTATTTCAAAAATCCTTTTGAGCAGAAGTGACCCGGAGGTTAACAACCAACACATTTCCAAGGCGGTCCAGTGGCGGTAACATCTCATCCATCTCTGCGATGACCTCTACACACCGGCACGTCAGCGGACGGCAACATCTGCCCCTGCCGACAGATGTTTTCGAACCTTTTTGAGAGACTGACCCCGACTCGGAGCGAGGGGGGGGACAACAGGACCCCTCGACGGAGCAGTAATGCGCCCTTTTTCCTTGTTATCAGATGTGTGCAATCAATGGAGAAAAAAAAAACGGCAGCATTTCCAGAGATGAAAACCTCCTTGGAAGGTTCACACAGATGGGATCTGTGGGCGTGAGGAGGCCCATCACTACAATCCATGGATGGTTGGGGGTTTATTTTATTGTTTTTTCCCCTTTTCAAACAAATACAAATGCGTTTGTTTTGGCGCGGCACAAACGCTTCGTCTGTAACGCGCACCAAAAGAAAAGCCCGGGTTCTTAGGTGTCACTGATGCAAGTTCCTGTAAGCCCGTTTAAGCCGCCCTGCATTCAGCGTTGCACCCCGGGGCCCCGCCGAGCATTCGCCTCGGTGTTTTCGTGGAATTGTCAAGATTTCCTAAAAGATAAGTTAAAATAAAATAAATAAAAACAAGCCGGAACACAATGAACTCGCAGCATCTCCGCGTACAGCAGCGCACTTCATGTGGGATGGAACCGCTGTCTGCTGTTCGGAAAGAGAAAAAAAAAAACCCTTTAAAACCAGCTGAATGAAAACACCAGTGACCTCCAGCTGGCATAAACACTCACTGCTCGTCTGGCGCAGGGAGGGATGCATTTTTATGAACCCGCTCTGCCTGGCGAGAATCTGCTGCCACCGATATGAAAAGACCGTAAACTGATGCAACTTATCTGACTTGAACACGTCGCGGGTAGTCAAGGTAGGAGACACATATTCTGACTCACTGGTTCAATCAGTGCGCGCTTTGTTAATTACACACCGAGATTAGCTTGTCATTATTTCATCAGCCACTTATCTTAACAAGCGCTCACTCCCCTGAAGAAAATACCGGAGTTTTAGAGATCAGCGTGGCGCCTTCGATCTCCCTCTTTCATCTGCACGGCTGCTCAAAAAAAAACTGTGGCACGAGGGCGAGCGTCCGGCGGGAAAAACTGTAATCAGAAAAGCGTCGTCCTTCCGCTGGAATGCCTAATTATCAAAAACAGCCGCTGATTCGTTTTCTGACCGGCTAATCCATTAATTCATCGATGCTGAAAATGTTAAAACCTTCCAGCGGAGCCTTTGAAAAAAATAAAAAATAAAAAATGTCGGCAGATGTCTGCCGTCCGGTGTTGTGAAATTTCTTCCTACTCATGTTTTTATCTTCCTACCCGAGTTGACTGCGTTAGCGTATAGCAGCAACTTCAGAAGGCCGTAATATTCTGCTGCCTGACCGTTATCACGAAAGAGAAAAGGTTAGTTTCTTGTATTTTTAATACTTTGTATGGACAGTATTTAATGCATATACGTTTGAGGGACAAATCAAATGCTCCGAATGCCTAACATTTAATACTTTGTATGCAGTGGCGGCTGGTGAAAAAAAATCTTGGTGGGGCTGGTGTGCCAACATTTTTCCCTGCCTAATCTAGCATAAGCATTAAAATGAACAGTTGGAAAATGACAACAGGTCCACAATAATAATTTAATTTCAGTTTCCAGTTTCAAATAAGAAGTAACAATTTACAGCTATATTAGACTTTATGCTATCAAATACTATACAATCAAGGGGTAAATTGTCCCTCCGGAAGGATGCTGTGCAGCCTCTACAATAAGACACCAGCTGTTGAATCCGCACAGCTGTTGGGTAGCTTGATGAATCAATAGAACCGCTCCTGTATATTGTTGGGTCCATTAATGTACCTCAGTACCAGGACTAGCTGACATTATGTCCCCACATTGCTTATTCAAAAGCACCACAAAATTTAACACAATTGATTATTTTGGACACAATATTACGGTTTTTATCTACCTCTTCATTGTGCCTTCTTTCAGTAATGTGGTGCCCATCATCTGGCTGCGTTGCTATGCTAATCTTTCCGAGCACAGCTAGCTTTACGCAGTTTTCCATGTGAACTTTGGATCGCTCATGTTTCTTGAACCGTTCAGAGGTGCTTTAAGTCAGTTAGTCCAGTCTTTGTCCAAGTCCAATCATATCTGTCACTTCTGAAGAGGATTCAGGGGAAACAGAAAAGTGCATTAGCTGCTCCACAACCTGCCAGCCACGTCTCAGGGTTTAACCAACTCTGACAAAAACTCAGTTTGTATGATTTACCTTTCTCCTTCGTTTACTGGAAAATGTTAATTTCAGGCTTGTCGGGTCCCAGCTCCTTAACGAGAAGTTTTTTCTCCGTTGTCCGTCTCACAAAAGGGAACGTTAATAATGATTTCACCGAATTAGGTGGAAGCTGCTCTTGAACTCCAGTTGTCACCGCCGTCGCCATCTCTCTTCCTCGTTGCCGTATTTTTTTTCTCCCGTCGTAGGACAGAGTCTGGGAGTCGCTCTACGAAATAAAACTATCGCTGGCCCTTCACGTAGCTCTAGCTCATAAACCTTCACGCATTTTACGTAGCTGTTGGGGCGACATTTCCAGCGCCCCATCGGCATTAAATTTGGTGACGTTGATAGGCCAATTATCAATCATTTTTCCCTAGCAACCATAACCGGATTGGCTATTTAGCTGCAGGTCAGGGGCACTTTGCCGAGCGCCCCGTGAGAGAATGACGCACTGTAGGTCGGTGGAAATTCACTGTTTAATGAGTGTCAGTTGGTGGAAATGTTGTTTAAATTATTTAAATCGCATGTCGGCACACACATACTATTAATTAATCTGATGCTGATCAAAAAAATAAATAAAAATAAAATACAATACAATAAATATTTTTCCCCTCCACAGCTAGTGGGGCGGCGCCCCAGCGCCCCCTATGGGCCAGCCGCCTCTGTTTGTATGCATAGTATTTATATTGCAAAGGTTATTGGAGGACTTTTTTTCTTTACCTTAAATTATATTAACTGTACTTCACAGAATGACAAAAGGAGATAAAACGATAAAATATCAACTTTTTTAACTCCAGAGTACATTTATCTAATCAATCCTCTACACCCTTTATATCCTCATATTCATCTTCATAATACGGATTCATAATCCATCCGTCCGTCCGTCATCTTCCGCTTATCCGGATAATTAGCAGATATATATTCTGGTAGGATATTGTTACAATGTAGAAAAAAATTACAGATGAGGCTATAATTTTCTGCTACGGTAGAAACAATTTTAGCTAGGAAGAAATTTTAGAACACCGGTTTAGCGGTCTTCAAAACTGAATTCAGTGTGAAGCAAGTTCATGTTTGTTGAAGTATGGACTGTGAAACCGCGTTGAACCCACCAGCACAATGGAAATATGGAGCTTAAAGATATTGTAAAGAGCTATTAAGTCGCACCTGTTAATGACTGACTGCATGTGTTTCAGTCAAACCTGCAGCCGCAGGTTGCTATGAAGCTATGAAGCTATGAAGCTATAAAGCTATGAAGCAGAAATGCAACGAAAATCACAGAGCGGCAGCGAGAGTCGCCGATGCGCTGCCGACTGCACAGATGAGGAGTCCTGGACCTCCACCGACATCGATGCGAACTGTGCGGCGGGAGCTTCATGGTTTGGGTTTCTACTAGGGCTGGGCCAAAAAAATCGATTTTTATATTAATCGCGATTTTTTTCTTGGGATTTTAAAAAATCGATTCTCATACATGAATCGATTTTTGGCTCCGTAGAAATACTCCGCTCGCTGTCTCTGTTGTCATCTACACTTCCGGAAATAGAAGTGTGTCACCATAGTAACCAGAATGCCGGCAAATTCACGCGACAAAATGGCGGAGTGCAGCGAGCGGAGTACTTTCACAGACTCTGAACTCTTTCCCACACCGCCCCACTTCAAATCAAACGTATGGACTTTATTTGGTTTTTATAAAAAGCACGAGGCAGGAGAGCTCGATATGAGGAAAGCCATATGTAAGCGTTGTCGCAGTCAAATCTCTTACTGTGGTAACACCACGAACATGACGGCGCACATCCTTCGCCACCACCCAGAGAGGTCTGAGCTCTCTGACAGGGTGGGTCCGCGTTTACTCGAGAGGTAAATATACTGTGGTGGCAGCTAATGCCTGGACTCGGACAGTTAAATGATTATTCATTAACGTGGCGTGTTTGTCATGAAACATTCGTGTTGCCGTAGTGTGTTATTACTGGTTTGTTTACCGGCAGCTGTAAAGCACAACGTATCACCAACACTGCATGAGAACATATTCATGACACGTCCTGACCGGTGTAGGCTATTAGTGTTAGCAGTTGCTACCAATAGCATATGTGTCCACAAAGAGAATAACGACGTGGATTTATTGTCGTTTCCATCACGTAGCCTATGGAGCAACTGAACCGGTAGAAGAAGACAACTTTAGGTAAGAAAATCAAGTTTTATTCAACGCTAGACAACTTTTAAAATTAGCAACTATAGGCTGGATTGTCTCGGTTCTATTCCGGTAACTCAGTTCAGTTCGTGGTCGGAAACTAAAGACTCGGGTCGGGTCGTTTATGGGTCCAAAAATTGCGGGTCCATTCAGGTTTGGACTCCCGAACTTATGATAATAGCTCGGGTCGGGTCGGTTTCGGGTCGAATTTTCCCGGCTCCATTCGGGGTCGGGTCCATGAAAGTGGACCCGTGTGAGACCATTAAACCAGAGGTCTTCAACCCTGGTCCTCGAGGCATCTATCCAGCAGGTTTTAGAGGTTTCCCAGCTTCAACAGACCTGATTTTAATTAATGGTCGTTATCAGGTTGTCCTCAAAGTCTGCACAAGTCTGTTAATGACACAGCCACTTGTATCACGGTGTGAAGAAGAAGGGGAAACATCTAAAACCTGCTGGATAGGGTGCCTGGAGGACCAGGGTTGAAGACCTCTGCTCTAAACTACAGAAATTGCGCATTTTTAAAAAAATATTAAAACTTATTTAATCTTTATATTTTTATTATGATTTCATACTTAAAATAATATAATAATAATAATAAGAAGAAGAATATATTATTATAATATTATATATAATAATCAATAATTATATATAATAAATATAATATTTACGATTATTATTATATGATTTTTATATTTCAATAATTGAAATATAAAAATCGCAATACTTGGTAAAATCGAAATGCAATACTTGTTTAATCAGAATCGCAATATAAATCGAATCGGGACCCAAAAATCGTAGGAGAATCGAATCGGCACAAAAGTGTATCGGCACAGCCCTAGTTTCTACGGTTGAGCAGCCGCAGCCGAGCCTCACATTGCCCAGACAACACAGCGGTGCACGTCACGCCAACACAGGACCACGGAGTGGTCGCAGTTAGAAGTCTTCACGGGTCCACTTTCATGGACCCCAACCCGAATGGACCCATGAAAATTCGACCCGAAACCTACCCGACCCGAGCTATTATCATAAGTCCGGGAGTCCGAACCCGAATGGACCCGTGAAAATTCAACCCGAAACCTACCCGACCCGAGCTATTATAAGTCCGGGAGTCCGAACCCAAATGGACCTGCAATATTTGGACCCGGAACCGACCCGACCCGAGTCTTTAGGTTCCGACCACGAACCGAACCAAGTTACCTGAATAGAACCGAGACAATCCAGCCCACAGTTGCTCATGTTAAAGTTGTCTAGCATTGAATAAAACTTGATTTTCTTACCTAAAGTTGTCTTCTTCTACCGGTTCAGTTGCTACATAGGCTACGTGATGTAAACAACAATAAATCCATGTTGTTATTTTCTTTGTGGATACAGATGCTATTGGTAGTAACTGCTAATGCTAATAGATACACTGGTAAATATGTTCTCTGATCCAACGTTATCATGTTGGCGATCCATTGTGCTTTACAGCTGCCAGGCAAACCGCTAATAACACGCTATGGCAACACGGTTGTTTCATGACAAACACGCCACGTTAATGAATAATTAATTAAACTGCCCCGAGTCCTGACATTGGCTGCCACCGCCAATATCTTTACCTCTCTGGAGTAAACGTGGACCCAGCCTGTCAGAGAGCACCGACCGGACCTGAGACTAACTGTACCGATTTAGACCCGAACCCAGTCAGATGGGCAAGTCACCTGCCCGACTGACCGACTGCATCGCGCCAACGGCGACGTTTGGTGGAGGAGGGATACCGGTATCAGGGTTTGGGCCGGATCAAGACATTTTGGACAAAGCTGTGCCTCCAACTTAGTGGTGACCAACATGACTGTGACTCAGCGCTCACAGCGACGACTATGAGATGAATTCGATCGGTTCTGATAGGAGAAGTCGACCAGACCACACAAGCCCTGACCTCAACCCCGTCGAGCCACCTTTGGAGACCACCTCCATGTTCAAGTCCATGTCTTTGAATAAATGACATCTAGGGCTGTAGCGATACACTCATCTCACGATACGATACACGATATTCGGCTAACATACGATATATATATATCGATATTCACCTTACAATACATTTACATCATTTTCTGAAAGATTTTAAAGGGACAAAGTGATTTTGGTGACATCCTGTGAGTGTTTTAACTGACTTTGTTTGAATTAATTGAACTGAAAGCATCAATTACACATTATATGGCTGACAGGCAGCTTGCAAATGTTGGACAAAATGAATAAAAGATTAGTAGAGAAAAATAGTTTTATTTATTTAAACAGTGCAAATTGTTGCTTGCAAGCTTTTAAAGGTGGGACACGGGGGATTTGAAAGAAGTTTAGAATATCGATACCCGCGGCTGAAAAATCGATACTCTCTGGGGAAATAAAATATCGATATATATCGCAGAATCGATAAAATCGCTCAACTCTGATGACATCACAGCCCCTGTTGCTTTTTTTTCTCCAAATTCTGCTCTTAACATTAAGAGCAGAAGAAGTTACAGGTATTATTGTTAGTAAAATGGTAAAGTTTCATAATGGCATCTATTATGTAAGGAAATAATAATAATAATGATATATAAAATAATAATAATAATAATAATAATAATAATAATAATAATAATAATATCCACCCCAGATTTTTAAACACAGCGACGTTAATGGATTTAAAGGGATTCATTTCAAAACGGAAGGTGACCATGTGATATATCTACGTGGAATCCGTTCTTTAACAAGCCGTTATTTTAATGTAATCTTTACCTCCGCCAAGCGTTTATCTGTCTGTCTGTCTGTCTGTGTTCAAGATAACTCAAAAAGTTATGGATGGATTTTGATGAAATGTTCAGAAGTTGTCAGAAATGTGAAAAGGAAGAACTGATTTCATTTTGGCTGTGATCCGGAAGAAATCCTGGATTCTGGATCACTTTCAAATTTTCGATAACATTGCAGTCAATGGGGCCAAAAATCTTGTTTTCTCAATATCTCTGTTAATTATTGCACAAAAACTCATGAAATTTGACTCAGGGATTGACAATGGGAACCTCTATCAAATTTGAAAGGCTGATCCGGATCTGATCCAGAATGTGGATTTTATCGCAATCTGTAAATCGCTACATGGGGGAACTGTTGTTCTTGGCGGAGGTCTGCATTCTCAGAGTGCTTTTCTAGTTTTGTGATTATTTGTTCTGTTCAGTTAGTTTTTGACACCTGTCGTCTCAGAGGTGGAGAGCCATGCTGTGCACGGCTCCCCACATACGTTTATGTCGTGCTAAAATTAGCTGGATACTCCTAATACCCGCTGATTAATAATTCATCTATGGCTGTGATATTCAAGCAGAATAATGACGGCGTGACACATCAGATGGGTTTTCTGACCTGCAAACGACCACATCAGCTAACCCCCCCTTTATAAATAATACCGGCGTAGCTCTTCAAGGTTAAAGTTCTCAGCTGAGTGCGGGTCGTCAGTCTACGGTGACACCTTGGCTGCCTCGGTGCCGTCTCCCTCTATTTCTGTCCGCCTTCACCTCCCCTGTCCACTCCAACTTGTCCCCCCGTCTACCCAGCAACTTGCCCACACATCCGTGTATCTCGGCGTCAGTCTGCATGCCTGTCACTTCGCATGAGCCTCCCCGTCCCCGCTGTCTGGTGCACACAGCGTCTGGGAGGCAGGAAAGACCGTGAGGGAATACGCCACTCCCGTTTCAGCATCTGACGCTGGCAAAGTGGGCCCCGGAGGAAAACGCTGTGTTCAGGTGTTAGCTGTGCCTAATGACAAACAAGCAAGAGTCTTTGATTCAACCTAGAAACTGCAGGAATACGCCGCTCTACACGGAGGGCAAGCGCTGCGACCTTATCTTATCATAACATATGCATTACCGACCCACTAGTACAGTAAATCCTCAAAGTAACGTGACATTCTGGGAGAAGAAAAGCCCGGAACAACTCTCATCCCTGAATTTCCCCCTCCTCGTGCAGCATCGAGCAGCATCCCCGAGACTGACACCCCTGGAGGGCATTCAGACGCCGAGCAGAAAGGAACTGCCTTCCCACTTATTTCTCTCAAATGTTGCATTCCCAGAATAAATCCAGACATCTTCAGCCAGCGAGCTGCGAGGTGGCAAAGGCCTCGGCGCGCTCACTCCCCCTCACTTGCCAATTTTATGCTCCTCTTTGAGCTGCCGCGAGCTTTCAATGGAAACCGTCAACACCCTTAAAATAAGCACGCCGCTGCTGCTGCCGGACCGCACTCGTGCGCCAACGCGCGCGCGCTAACGCTCGCGAACTCAAAGACAAACAAACAAAATAAAAGAAAACCTGTCTATGCTAATGCAGTGAAACAAAAATGGGAATACAGTGATCCCTTGCCACTTTGTGGTTTAAGTTTTTAGATATTTGCGGATTTTTTCAGAAATATATAATATAATTTAAAAAAAACGTTTAAAAATCGCGGAAACATCACAGGATGTTGTGCACATTCTCTCACAGTGAAGAAATGCTGTGAGCCAGCCTGGCCCCTTTAAGAAGGTGGCCTTATGGGTAATGGTGTGGCCTTATGGGTAATGTAGTGTGTGTGTCGTGGGACAGCAGAATGAAAACGGGGTTAGATGAAAAGTGTAGTGAGCATCAACAGCAGTCCAGCGTGTATAGATTTACATTCTCTGTTAACCGACAGGAGCCCAACAATACAACCTGTGTGATGTTGCAAGTTCCTGCAGTGCCAGAATAAAGTTCTCGTTCCATGCAGAGAAAACAAGCACTGTTTCTTTTGTTGTTGTTAGCGAGTTAGCAGCTAATTACGAGCCAAACATAGCACAATACCAGCGGTTTTTTACTACAGTTGAGAGACCAGAGGCTGTGAAGGAAACAGAAAGACCACAGTTGAGCCTTTGTCTTGTTTTAGGTTTTTTACGGTTTTTAAACATATTTTAAACACATTATTGAGGCTCGGGGGGCTCCGGCTCCAGTTCGCGGATTTTGATTTACGCGGGGGTCCCCCGGTCCCAATTAACCGCGAAAAAATAAGGGATCACTGTATTCTCCTTAGCCTCCCCACCCCCCGCCTTCACGACTCTGCGACTCAGGCGTGCCGGAGAGCGGTCCAAACTATTCAGCAACCTGACCGCGAGACGCGTGTTAAATGAGAGATCGTGCCCCGTCTCGAACATGCACACGGAGTATAACAGTGGCAGCAGATGGGGATGTACCCTGCCATCTTTGATTGGAGGGGAACATGACACTCAGGGGCTGAGTGAGCTGCAGCTGAGGCTCGCCATGGCGCTGGGGGGGGGGGGGGGGGGGGGGGGGGGGGGGGGGGGGGGCGCGGGAGATCTTCCGCTCTGGCGCAGGTGGTGCCCAAGTCGCCACTGAATATGCATTAAAGCCGCTGATGGAAAACAGAAATCTCCCTAACCGGAGCGGCGCTTAAAGACGACGCCAACGGAAAGTGCAACCGACAGTTGAACCGTAATCTATACCGTCTAGTCAGGTTTGACATTTACAATTTTCCACTGATTTCTCCGCTCTTTGCTCTCACTTCTGACGCGGCACGTCCTCCACCAATCTCGCCCCCTGACATTTAGCTTGAGCGGATGACATCATACCTCTCCGACGGCGCGGCCCGGGCGGCTGCGCTCTCCCCCGTCTAATCACCTGCTGAACAGGAGCTGCTGACTGGATAACAAAGCCCTCCGAGACAGCGACCACATTGTTCGGGGCGAGTGAATGAGTGCATAGGCGGAGGAGAGAAAAAAGGCAAAAGATTCAGCCGTTTCCACAACTGCCAGGCCTCTGAACGGGGCGGGAAAGTTAATGTGGTTCAGTAACAAGTCACATAATGATTTAGAGACGTCTTTGATGGATGATGGATGATGGAGTCTGAATTCATTCGGTGGCTTTAAAGTGACAAAACTAGGGATGCACGATAATTATCGACCCGATAACTATCGGGCCGATAACAGGAAATTATGACATCATCCCAATAACTCCGATATCATGACAAACAGCCCCAATAACATATATATTTTTGTCAACACGCCAGTGCCTCACTCCCTCTGAGTCTTGAATGACCAGCAGTGAATGTTATGTTCAAGTAACGTTGGCATAATCAGAAAAACGATTTCTCAATCAGGAAAATCAAGAATACCCCCTCATGCCAGAAAAATACTCGTTAACCAGGTTATAATTTTAGTAGTTGCTGACTTCAATTGATATTTGTAGTATTTTCCCACAGGTTACACATCCAGAATAGAAAAATAAAAAAAAGGCTGAAAGAATGACTAGTGTTGAGAAATTGTTCTCTAGTTGAACTTAACCACAAGTAACCTTAAGTGCTGTGTGTTTTCATGAGAGTATAAATATGTCCGACTTAGAAATAAAGGGGGGTCTTTGCATTTCCAAAACTTGTCGAGGCTTTTTCGAACCACAACACTAGCAAACGAGGGAACGGAGGGATTTACGTTACACCTTGAACGCAGCATTGCAGCACAGTGCGCTGATAATAACAAACAAACATGGCGGCGATTATATGGAACTTCGTTCAAGTTTCAGAAGAAGATAGTTCGCTGGTTATTTGTAACAAAGCTCCAAGCGAAGGAGGGAAAATAGCACAAGCTTTAATACGTAAAACCTGATCAGCCACCTGAAACATAACCATCGCTTCCATGGAGTTTTGAAATCGCGCTAATGTGAGCTAACTTGAGCTAATGTAAGCTAACGTGAGTAAGCCAGGACCCATCATCTCTCTCATCTAAAGCGTCCGTGAAATTGAAAAAAAAAACTACCGAACCTCATTTACTTTAATTAAAGGCATTCATTTGAATGGAACCGCAAGCCAAAATCCTTTAAACGTATTTCTTTGTTACTATGGAGTGCACTTTTTCAGTTTATTCACACAGACAAGTCTAACTTGTGTCAGTACATTATGACCTGTGCATTATTTTTTATTGTCATTTAGGAATGCATTTTTTCAGTTTGTAATTCTGATGCATGTATTTCCATCAGTTCAAGGAGCCTTTATTTTTTATATTAGTCAGTAATGAACCTTATTTAAGTTGATGTGAGATATCAAATAGGTTTGTTTGATAGCTTAATGAAAATGTTTGAGAGGCTTGACAATAGATTTTCATTGGAAGAATTAAATATCTGTTCATTTAAAAAGAGCAATCTTAAAATAGCAAGAATGCCACATTTAGCATTTTTTAATTTTGCTTCCTCGTCAAACCGAGCCTGTTTCTTGCTCTCGATTGAGGCTCGAGCTCGGGTCACTCTCTCTCTGTGTAGGTAGACGTGCAGGATCTCCCGTTTCACCTTTCCAGTGGAAATTTCATGCCAAAGCTTCTTTAGTGCATCGGTGGCATCGCACAAATATTCACCGGACGTCACCGGCCTTTTAACCCCCACATTTAATGTGTCGCGCAACAGCAGCGGCCCGTTCTCGACACATACGGGAAAGCTCGTGTGAAAAACGTGGTGGTTGGCGGTGGTGAGTTTTTTGTCTCGTGCGCCTGCAGCGTCCACGTGGCACGACGTGGACCGTGACAGATAAGATGCAGGACGTGTTCTCTAAGATCTCGAGCGTCTGTCCGTCCTAAATCATGTGAAAACGGAAAGTAAACTTCAACCCAATTCAAAGATTTTTTATGTCAGGACGTTTAAGAGATAAAGAAGATAAAAGATAAAACTTCCATTTTGTTCCAAGTTTCACGCCGACACAACCAGGTTACCCTCTATAAAAAAAAAAAAAAGAAGAAGTAAATCAAATCAAATCATCTCCAGGCCTTAAAACTAGTGAAATACGACCTCAGAGGAACTGGAACACCTGGCATGTTGCACCACGTCATCAACACCTGGACCGTCTTCACAGGAAGTCAGAGGGCAGGTGTCAGCCAGGTGCAGCCAATCAAAAGCATCGACTGATCGCCGGCAGGTGTTGAGTTCTTCGTCGCTCCGGAGCGCTCGGCTGCGTTTCTGCAACTCTGCTTGTGCTGTCGCTCTTCTCAGGTGAATTTATCGACTGTTTTTTTTTTCATTTCATCCTAAAAGCTACACGCTGAGAAATTAGCCTTCTATTCATTATGACTGAGGACTATTTTAACCGCTTATACGTGCTTTAAAGCGCCTCCCTCCTCGTTGCGCTCGTTTAATCCACAACGCCGTCGTTTTAATGTCAAGAGCTCTGAATTCTACGGCGGCGGCGAGATATCAAACGGCAATGTCCTTACGGAGCTAAATACAAGCTGTGGGAGTTAAATTAGTAACTGAGCCGGGTTCCAGAGGTTTCTTTCGACTTGAAAGGAGGTGTTTTGTTTCTTCCCACCATCGCCACGTGCCTGCTTAGATGGAGATGTCGGGTTTCATCTGTCTTCCTGTAACGTCTCACGATGGATTTTTCTTGTCAGTTAGCTCTATTTGAGGGAAGCTGAATTAAATTCAAGGACCACGTTTTCTTTTAACACTTTGTTTTACCAAGAATGAGTGTGATATTTGTGTTTGGCACAATTTTTTTTAAAAGAAAACTCGACCCACGTTTGCAGATTCTTATTAGCTTGTTGGGGATTATCGGGTTTAGGAAAGGCCAAGCGCAAATGTGAAAGCTTCATAAACACTTGGACTCCTCGAACGTCGTCCCAACAAGGCTGCTGCAGCCGCCGGCTCTTCTTACAAGCTCCCTAAAACCGAGAAATTGTTAATAATTGATGTCCACTGAGCAGGAGAGGGGTATGAGAAGACAGCAGCGCATTTTCAGGCTCTGAATTATTCTTTCTTCGTGCTATAATTTAAAATGACGGATAAGTTGAGGTCTGGAAGACCAGGAGCCCCCTCGGCGAGGGTCCGCTACAGCAGCCAATCAAACCCTCTCCTGACTGCACAAGAGCTGCAGGAAGATTGATCAGACTGCAGTGGTGCTGCTCCGTTCTTCGGTGCAAGACCTTAACAAATATGACCTCCGATAAGGAGTCATTAGCAGAGAAACTTTTCTGCATCCTCTCCACAAAATTCAAAGCCACCATTTGCCAGTTAACTTCCACCCAGGCCCGAGTGCGTTTCGGAAACCCCTCCCGTGCGCCGGCGAACTTGGAGCAGAACTTTCCGACCTCTTTGAGGAAGTGTATCTTCTGGGAAAAGCAGAAGGGACGGAGGTCATGAACCGTTCAGCTTTAACGGTAGCAAATGCCGCTCGAAACGATCCTCGGCACGCCTCGGGATCCATGACACGCTGCCTCGAGGCGATGAAGCCCCCGACCCCCGCGGTCCGCCGAATTAAACGTCTTTAAGAGTCTGTTGACTGACCTCAAAACTGCTCCCAACGAGAGCTGAACAACTTTCAGCAGATTCACCGTGGCTTTGCTACGAGGCTGCTGCAGATACATCTACGCGAGTTTCCCCCGTTGTAGCGCAAAAAAACATGATTTAGAGTAAAAGAAATCAAATAAAATAAAAAGTGTGTGCTAAACTGTGTGCTTGATGTGTCTGTAACAGCTGCAGCAGGTAAAAGGCGCGACAGCTGCACAGCCGCATTATCCACAGCTGACTGGAGGAAAAACAACAGACCCTGAAATCGTCAGGAGCCGCGCGGCACCTGCTGCTCCAGAACTTTCCGCGGCCTCTTTGTTCTTCTGTGTTTTATTAGTGCTCGTCGTCTGCCAGCCACTCCTTCACCTGCGCTGTCCCGGAGCTCCTGGGAATATAAAGTTACCGAACGGGGAAGAGGCCGGACGCGCACCTGCGTGTTAACCCGCAGGTGAGCGTCACACGCCTTCGTCTGCTGCAGGAGTAGGCGTTTGCAGGTGTGCCAGAGGGCCACAGCGACAGCTGGATGTCAGGGAAACTCCGGTTTTCCTTAAAAATCGCCCGACTGCATGTTTTATTCTGTTGGCTCTTGATTGTCAGAGTGTGCTGTCCGACTCTGAATCATTCACACACACAATAAAAAAAAAGAAAAAGAATGTATTTAAAGCTGCACAGAGGAACCATTTTGAGCTCAGTAGCTCCCCCTGTTGTCCTGGAGGCTGAGTCACTTTCACAGCACTGTAAGATTTAATGTTTGAGGTGTCTCATTTCCTCTAAAGTCATTACGCTCATGAGCCTCTCAGTCGCCTCCACCATGATGTCCGTTGTAGCTTTGAGAGAGTTTAGCTAGTGGTGCACGATAACTATCGGGCCGATAACAGGAAATTATGACGTCATTCCAATAAGTCTAATATCATGACGAATAACCCCGATAACATATATATTTCTTGAATGAGTCTTGAATGACCGGCAGTGAGTGTTATGTTCAAGTGACGTCGGCATAATCAGAAAAACGATTTCTCAATCAGGAAAATCAAGAATACCCCCTCATGCCAGAAAACAACTTGTTAACTCGGTCATCATTTTAGTAGTTGCTAACTTGAATCGATATTCGCAGTGGTTTCCCTCATGTTACACATAAAAAAGAAAAAAAATAGAAAAGGCTGAAAGAACAAGCAAACAAGGAAACGTCGGAATTTACATTACACGTTGAATGCAGCATGAATTGTGCTGATCACAACAAACATGGCGGCGTGTAACTTCGTTAAAGTTTCAGAAGAAGATAGTTTGGTGGTTATTTGTGACGAATCCTCCGAGTGAATTCTACGAGGAGGGAAGCACAAGCTTTAATACGTAAAACCTGATCAGCCACCTACAAAATAACAATCACTTCCATTGAGTTTTGAAATCGCACTAACGTGAGCTAACGGAAGCTAATGCTAACGTGAGCAACCCAGCAGCAGTCTCTCCTCTCCCTCATCTCTCTCATCTAAAGCTTCCATGAGATAAAAAAACAAACAAAAAAAAATCACTGAACCTCATTTACTTTAATTAAAGGTATTAATTTAAACAGAACCACAAGCCAAAATCCTTTAAATGTTAATCTTTTTCAGTTAGGAATTCTGATGCATGTATTTCCATCAGTTCAAGGAGCCTTTATTTTTTTATATCAGTCAGTAATGAACCTTATTTAAGTTGATGTGAGATATCAAATAGGTTTGTTTGATAGCTTTATGAAAATGTTTGAGAGGCTTGACAATAGTTTTTCAATGGAAAAAAATAAATATCTGTGCATTTAAAGAGTCCAAACTATTTTTGATGTTGTTTATAGTATTGATGTAATGATCTTAGGTATATGTGTGTGTTATCAGTTATCGGTATCGGCCTTTAGGAGCTGAAAGTTGTCAGTTATCGGTTTTAAAAAACAGTTATCGTGCATCCCTAAGTTTAACTGTTGCTAATGTGTGACATAGTAATAATAATAATAAGAAGACACAATAATAGTCAATAACAGGCGGGGCCAATAATACACAACTGTTGCAAGAGACGACTTCAGACGGCCGACTTGAACTAGTTTCTGCTGATATTAGAGATGGACGACGCTTCCTAAAGGTGACTCAATATTCCTTCAAATGAAAGTGAAACTGATATGTTAGCATGGAGAGGACGCCGTTTCAAGTTCAAGAGAGAAGCTTTCATCTCTGTTTCGACAGGTATCCTGAGTCAAACAGGTGATCGGGTTCGTGCTTATACGGTCCGCCGCTGCAGGAAACGAGCTGCACCTGTGTGACTGGAAAACCACCGGCTGCTGATGATCAACGGGTCGGCTCGTTGGTGGCTCACTGTTAATCTGCGTAGGTCCTGGTTGACGGCTTTGGTCAGTTTCGAAATAAGCCGGCCGCACCCTCTCGTGCACATAAAAGAAATGTTGGAGCCTCGCCAACAGAAATGGAGGCAAGGTGCAGAAAATCCATCAGCGCTCTTTGTGATTTGTGACGGCACCCTAATTTTCTGGGGTATGCATGTCTGCCTTTTGACCTCTTTTTCTTTAGACCGACATGAATTACGACCCTCGACGGCCGGACGGCTTTCGCGCTTGAATGTAAACACATGTGGCCTTGGGGGGGCTGACGCCGAGAGCAGTTTCTCTGGCGTCTTCCTCGAAGGACAGTTCCCACCGGTGGGTTCGAACCGTCTCGAAGCTAAACGCTTTTAAAGCCACTGAAGAAAAACAGTAGTAAGTTCGTAACTAACGTGATTTATAGCAGAACTGCGTATCCAGGTGAATATGATTAATAACTCGCAGCAGCAAGGAGTTTAGACCTCTGAACATCCATCAATCAGGCTAATCTACACAAATCTTCCAATTAGCATCCCGTTAAGCTGCACGCAGATTATACCCGCACTCAAAGTTATCTAATAAACGCACACCTCCAGCCGAGGAGAATCTCATAACGGATGGCCGAACTCGCATCGGCGCCGCACAGCTAACCTTTCAACTTGCAAACATGAGGACAAGCTGTCACTCCCAGTCAACATCAGAAAGAAATAATAGTAGAACCATTAGCGGCTGCAAGCATGGATCCAGTTTTTTTTTTTTTTTTTCAATTAGACCAGCAGCCTCTCCACCGGTTTCTGTTCACAGTGTCCCCCGTCTATCAATTCATTACGTAATGGCAGAATGACACCATCAGCTATTTTTTTTTTCTTTCATTTTTGACGAGGAACATCTGCTGAGGTTGTTTTCGTGATTGGTCACTCTGCCGCCACGGCCAGGTTTGGTTAGGCTGCCGACCGTGATGGAGGTAACTGACAGGGCCGCTCGGATGAGCGGGAGACTCACCGGACAGGATGGCGGCGGCCTGCACGTGCCACCCCGACACCTGGTGCTCCAGATAGGCTTGGGCGGTATCCAAATTTTGATACCGTCAAACTTCCCTCACATTTTACCGGGGGATACGGTATTCCCGCGACTATTAAGGCGAACACACACAGAAATCATTCATTGCATTTTTTTTGTGACGCTGCTATTTTTAAATACCGGAAGTATACAGTATTACGGCGGTATTACGGTATTACCGTAATACTGCCCAAGCCTAGCTCCAGATGACGGCGGTGTAGCCAGATGGACCTCGTTGCGTGCACACATATACCGGCGTACACATATTTACATCTACTCCCTCTATGCATTTTATTTTGCATTTCCTTTGCAAAAGTGGAGGATGTGCATGCGGTCGAATTAAAAATGTCCCAGAGCAGTGACGCTATAATTTACAGTCGCTCATTTTCAAAAATACAATCTAGCGTTTTAGCATGTGAAACAGCTGGTGGACAGATTAAAGAGACCCCGTGGCGTACGCTAACGCTGAGCAAACCCGCTCCGTCCCCCTGAACTATTTCTTTTGAAACGGCGCGAAGGTGCGTTTGCGATTTTTATCTCAGCAGGTCCCTCTATGTCTGGAGGTTCGGTTCTCTGCTTGGTCCCTCTCTCTTTCCCCTCCATCACTGCTTTCTTGACTCTTAGCCGTGATGTCGGCTGCAGCGCTGCGCCGCTAAAAGGGAAAGGACATGCAGGCACCCAGTTGGTGTTGATCTAAAATGGGTTTTAGTTTGAACTTCTTTAACTCTTTGTTCAGGAACCACTCCGGGTGTCTGCCTTATTGCGTCTCACTTAAAGGCAACGTTCACTGATCCGGGCTGTTTTTGCTTAACCCCTGATTCCCCCACAGAGCAACAGCCCGCCATCACCGCCACCCTCTTACCTCCAGAGCAGCAGAGGGCTTCTTCTTCAGCTCCTCACATTTGCGAAACTTGCAGATCTGGTGGCCCGTTTTTCTATTCCGGCAGCTGCTGCACTGCTCGCAGTTTATCCGCCGTCGGCACGGCGGGCACATGCCGCAGCGTTTCCTTTTCTTTTTACCGGAGTTGATAGCGGAGGCCAGCTCGCTCTGTGCCGGGTACTCGGCCAGGCCGGCCATGTGCAGCGCACTGTCCGCCAGAAACACTCCAGCCGGCGTCATGATGAAAAGCCCCGGGTTGAAGGGGAAGCCACCTCCTACTCCATATGGGAAGTCGACGGAACCACCTACGGCGTCCGTGACAGACGTACCCTCCAAGTCGCTCGCCCCCGAGCCCGCGTCTCCGCCGCCAACTCCCACTCCCATGCCCCCAGGAAGCAGCATGTGCTCCATGCCGGCTCGCTTTAGCAGCGCGGCCGCCTGGGCGAAGTGCAGCAGGCCATTCTGTCCCTCCAGAACCTGCTCTAGGGTTCGGTCCAACTTGGTTCCTGTCAGTGCGGAGACAGTGGGCTGGGGCGGCGGGGGCGGCTGTGCTTTGGCCGTGTGGCCCTTGTTCGCGCCGCTGTCCGTGTGTCCGTTGGTGGCGGCAGCGGAGACCGCCGTGTACTGGGAGAGGGCGCGGGACTTCTTAAGGCTCTTGCTGAGAGGCTCGCTGATGATGCCGCTGCGGTTCCGGCGCTCTACGACGGGAGAGTCCTGCTTGCAGCGGCTCTCTGTCTGGCCCCCCTCCGACAGCCCGGTAGACATGGTCCAGAGCGTACGTGTCCGGGTCGGCCGTGAGGGTGGAAAGGGTGGGGGCGAGCGAGGAGCGTCCGTTTTGTGTCCGGCGTCTGGCGGAGAGCGGTGCCTCACCTCGACGGACCAGCCTTCCGCCTCCACTACAGCTCAGGCCTCGTCCACGACCTCCCAGGGGCCATCAGGACACTTCACACAGAGACAGAAGACATCACACATTAATGATCACTTTCATCAAAACAGGCTCAGCTTCACCCGTTTGTGTCCCCTTTCGCTCATGACGGCTAATCGCCGATTGTGCCGAGTGAGTGGGTGGCGCGTAAAATATTTTTAGAGGCTAAAAGCCGCCTTGTGTGGCTGAAACGCCACATTATCAGAATGATGCGAACGACCAAAAACTAGGGATGGGCATAATTAATAGATCAATCGATGATTGATCATTAACAATTTGGTCGAAGACATTCATTTTCGTTGATGAACCGAATGTTTTTTGTTTTTTTTTTTAACAATCTGAATGTAGGTTATCGGTGCACGTCCTCAACAATGCGATGCATTTCGCTGTACCACCGATAGAAATTTGTTAACAGGGGGCAACATTTCACTATCACCCTACCCTGGCTGGCCTCAGTTGTTACATGCGAGCTTCTGTAGGTCATCAAGTCGTCAAGTGTGGCGTGGGACCATTTTTGTTTAGAAAATGAGCAAGTGTACTGTAATCACTGCAATGCAAATTACAAATACAATTAATCAACAACGACAATGATGTATCACTTGAACAACGTGCATCCAAGCCTTGTAAAGGACAGTGGATGCGGTCCATCTCTATCTCAGCCTAGCCTAGCCTAGCCTAGCCTCAACTCGGTGTTAGCACGGACCAGAAGGAGCTGCAGTGCACATCGAGCACACAACAAGCACATCTTTTTAAGAATCTTTTTAGGAAACAAAAAGCCTGTAATACTGGCGCCTTGATATAAATTGTCCTTGTTAAGTAGTCTCCTCAATATCTCCTCTTTTATTATTCGTTGTTTTTTTTAAGAAAAGAAACAGGAAATGTCACGTTATTCTCGACCACGAACATCCGGGCCACTGAACACATCTGGGCATGCGCGGGCCATAGCAACCAGGCCATAGCAACCAGGCCAAAGGGGAAAACAAACGTCACGCTGATATCGAGAATAATTGTGATAGTTTTCAATATAAAAATGTTAATGATTAATCGATTATTAATCATTAATTCTCCCGACGATCGATGAATAAATCTCGACCAAATGCCCATCCCTACCAAAAACAATGCAGATCAGATGGCAAACGGGCTGAAGGGCAACACGAAGCTTCATGAAGAGAGCTGCAGATTAGTCGGTGGCTTCATGCCGTAAAGGACGGAGGTTAAAGGTGCTTTGAAAGTTCAGGCCGCGAGGGAAACTAATAACCGTCATGACGCTGGACTCGACTGGACGAATGAGAACAAACGCCGTCAGCGGAGCCACCTGCTCCGTCTAATGAGTTTTTATTAGGTAAAGATTATGAAAAACCCACCGATCTGTGCCGAGAGACAATCAAAACTCAACTTTTGCGAGAGTCGGCTTTCATAACGACCTCACTTTCTTCTCCTCAACGCGTCGCTCTGCTAATCAAACTGTAAACATTTCTAATCTGAGGAGCAACATCTGCTCCCCTGCAGCTTCTCTGATTGAAGAAATCAAAAGGCAGGGAGTCAAATCAGCTCTGTTTATAAAAAATAACAACGTGTAATGAATTGGGTTTAACTGAGGACAACAAATGCCCTGATAAAGGGAGACGCGTCACAGGCGAAGGACTGGTGGCTTTGCCTTCTCGACTGAAACGCTGGCCTGTCAGTTCGTGAATCCATATTTATTTATGAAAACGTCTCACTGAGGTCACTTTTGTGACATCATTGCAAATGTGTGACCTTGACCTGGATCAGTTCGGTAGTTTAAGAACATGTTGCATTTATTGAGTATCAAGTGGATCGTCATTGATCTGGTTGTCTTCAGTCTAATATTATATCACAGTCTGTGTGAGTCTTGTTTCCTCCATTTATTTTATTTCTTAAAGGCTAAAGCTCTACAGCACTTAGGTTGGTGAAGGCATCGGGATAAACAGCGTTTAAACGGGGGAACGTAATGGAGTTGAAAGTAAAGGACTTGCTGCGTGGACAGATGTGGGTGCTTCCTGTGACCGCCACGAGAAGAGAAACCACGCCGTCCGTCTCCTGACCTGTCCATGTTCGCAAACAAGCGCACCACCTCCCACAGAAAAAGCCGAGGAAATGGCCGGGCAACTCCTTATAAGGGAAACAAAGGGAAAGGGAGGGGAAGAGGATGGAAAGGGGGGGGGGGGTGTCTGTGCAGTGTGTGGAAATTGGAAGGCCAGAATTAGTGGGAGGTAAAGCTTCAAAGGCAACAGCACAGCCCCCACATTCTCACCAGCTCAGGGGGATGTGGCGCCAGCGAACCAGAGCCAGATCCGCAGCGCCTCAGTTTCAGTTTCTCCCACCACCGCACTGACCGGGGTCCAGTTTCCCAGAAGCATCTGGGCGCTAACAGCATCTGTGCTCAGCTGTGGCTGAACACCATTGAAAACTCCTCAAGTGATACCTGGGAGGGGTTTCAGGACACTGAACCTGAAAAACGATGTACTTGGAGGTCAGCTGCAGCTTTTAATGTTTTTCGTTTGTGAGTTTAATCTTACATCAGGGTCTCTGCTGAGCTCTGGCTCTTCTAGAAAAACTAAATGTGAACGACTTCTTCGCACAACTGGATGGTTTCTAGGTGACTCACACCCCGGAGGAACGCTCGGCACCTTCTTCCACGCTCTAAATACCGTAAAACGCGGCTAAACGCTTCAATATCTCGCGTAACTGATGAGCTGCCTCATTATTAACAGTTACGGTAAACGGGTTCTCGGCGTTTAACAACGGCGATGACGCCACAGTGCCGACAACCGACCCACTGACATGGTCGCTGGTTTTTAAAAAGCATGATTTTAACCATCAGTTTTGATCATATCGATGTCACTCGGGACTTTACATCGATACTTCTGATCTTCTTCACCTTCGTTTACTCTGTCAAATATTGACGGTTTGACAATGTTTGGGTCTTTCTATGTCTTTTTTTAAGACTTGAAGTGGTATTTTCCAGGTATCCTCCTGGTTGGGGATGTCTAACGGTTGACAGAGTCCCAGAGTCTGTCCTGAACTTCACAGAAGAGACAAGTCTGAGTCCAGTCATTTCAAATCCTGAATGTGTTTCAGCTGCTGTTTGGTCCAGTTGATGCACCAAAAAAAGAAAAAAGAAACAGTTATATCATGTAAGAAAATTCACTTTACAACAAAGACGTGTTGTAGAAGCAGTCAGAGCATCTGCACGCCTGATTAACTGAATATCACAGGGGTGTCAATTCTCCGTGGATTCACGGATTTCCGAGTTTTTTTTCCATCCTTGGGGTCATTTTGAGATATGTGCAAATCCAGTTTAATTTTTTTTTTTTTTTTGGGGGGAGGAACCCTCCACGAATGTGACGTGAATTCTCGATTGCGATTGGTTGATTGAGAGCAGGGCATGCGCACTGAGCCCGTTGACAAACCAGCCGCTATCACAGCCAAATCAACTGTCAAAGTACCCTGCTTTGCACATATTTACTGATATTACTTCTCCCTTTCTTGTTTGGATGGAGGATTATTAGCTTTAAATTCACAGAAGAGATGTTTATTTCTTATTGTAACTTATTTATTGTTAGACAACGTGGATGAAATATACAGCGCTTCTCACCACTGGTAAATGTAGGTAGGAAACGTAAACTTGTTTGCCTCGTTTAATTAACATTAAAAAACGCTTAGCAATGTAACCTCCAAGTACATTTAAATTGCCAATTTCTGAGGTGGTCAGTTTACATAATAGGGCAGTTATATGATAATTAGATTTAAAAAAAAAAAAAAAAAAAATCTCCCCCCCCCCCCCCCCCCCCCTCCCCCCCCCCCCCCCCCCCCCTCAAAACAGAAAACTCCTTGGATCTACACGATTCACGTAGGTCACCCTTTTTGACTTAAAAATGGCAAATTTGGCCGAAAGGTTAAGGGGATTTTCATGCCTGAAGTATTAGTTATTCAGTGTTTCGAGCTTTTTGTGATTAAAAAAAATTAAGAAAAGCTAATGTTCAGAGTTACAGGCATCAAAAAGACATGTTGAATTTAACATGCTATTTTCTATAACTGCTTACTAAAGTTTTGGATCCATGTATCTTGTTGTCAGTGATGTTTTACTGTTGAAGTTCACCAGTGACTGAATCACTAGTCATTCTGAATTTTTGCCTTTAAAAGGCAACTTAATTGTTTCGTAACAACTACTTTTATTTTTGATATCTAACCTCTATATGCCTCCTAAAGCAGCACCTCGAGAGTGTTCAAAATTTTCTCGAGCGCCCCCCACCCCCACCCCGCTTTCAGAGTTTTTTCCAATTTCCCGTTGACACCCCTGAATATCAGCGAAGGCGCCCACCTCTGTAGAAGCCGAGGTTATGTAATTGAGCGTTAAGGTAATGCCAGTGAAGAAAGTAGGGGTGCACGATAATTATCGGGCCGATAACAGGGAATTATGACGTCATTTTGATGAGTCCGATATCATGAGGAACAGCCGCGGTAACATATATATTTTAGTCAACATGGCAGTGCCTCGTCCCCTCTGAAAAGTCAAGTAACCGGCAGTGAATGTTGTGTTCAAGTGACGTCGGCACAATCAGAAAAACGATTACTCAATCAGGAAAATCAAGAATACCCCCTCATGCCAGAAAACAACTCATTAACTCGGTCATAATTTTGGTAGTTGAATTGATATTCGCAGTATTCTCCCACATGTTACACATAAAAATAGGAAAAAATAGAAAAGGTCGAAAGAACGACTAGCAAAGGAGGAAATGGAGGAATTTACGTTACACCTTGAATGCGCCCTGCAGCTTAGCGCTGATCACAACAAACATGGCGGCGATCGTATGGAAATTCTTTAAAGTTTCAGAAGAAGATAGTTTGCTGGTTATTTGTGACAAATGCTCAAAGTGAATTCCACGAGGAGGGAAAGCACAAGCTTTAATACGTCAAATGGATTAGTAACCATCGCTTTTGAAAGTTTTGAAATCGCGCTAACGTGAGCTAATGCTAACATCAGCATGTCAGCAGCAGTGAATTCATCAGGACTTAAACACAGCGGCGACACTTTTGAAAAATCTAAGAAATTTGCCAAAGATGACCCACGGGCAAAGGATGAAATGGGTAAATGTTCTATGTATATTAACTTTTTGTAAACTTCTGGAATGCACTTATTCATTTTTTTCTGATGCATGTATTTCCATCAGTTCAAGGAGCCTTTATTTTTTTGTTTATATCAGTCAGTAATGAACCTTATTTAAGTTGATGCGAGATATCAAATAGGTTTGTTTAATAGCTTTATGAAAATGTTTGAGAGGCTTGACAATAGTTTTTTATTGGAAAAATTAAATATATGTTCATTTAAAGAATCAAAACTATTTTTGGTTTTGTTCATAGTATTGATGTAATGATCTTAGGTATATGTGTGTGTTATCAGTTATCGGTGTCGGCCTTTAGGAGATGAAAGTTATCAGTATCGGTTTTAAAAAACAGTTATCGTGCATCCCTAGAGGAAAGACATCAGCACAGCTGTTAGAGAAGCAACTGTAGCTTTCCATCAGTCTTAGAAGGATTAAAAAGCCATTTCCAAACAATATGAAGCAATATGAGCTGGACAAATAATCTATAATGAACCTGAACCTATAACCAACGTAATCTACATCTAGTCAGTTATTCCAGTTGTTTGAAATATTCAGTAAATGACCATAAAGAGTTCATCTGTGTGTTTTTCCCTTCACTTATCTTAAAATGGCTAATCATTAGAAATACATCCTGGCTTTAAAAGTTGAGCTCGTCTGCAACAAAAGCCTCATCGGTGATCTAAACAATCGCTCTTTAATCCTAATCGGAGTCAAACGTTGAATTAATCGTGGTATTGATTTGAGCTTTAATATGTCCATCATTCCCCTGTGACCCTCCGGAGGATGAAACGGGTATAGATAATGGACGGATGGATGGATGGATGTCCATCATTCTACGGTGAAACACGTTTTTAAGTGGAAACTTCATTTTCACAGGAGTAGATATTCCAGATAAAATGCAAAGTAAAAAAAAAAAAAATCCAAGAGCATCATTTCAGACTGAGTTAAACTGTTGACTTTATATTTATGATGTATGTTTCAAAAAAGACTGTGAAAGTCAGGCATGTTTGGAAAGACTGCCACAAGAAAGCATCGATCTGGGAGATTAGCACAGTTCAAGTTTACAAAGTTGTATCTGAATGAACGACGTGCAAGTGCGTGGAAGCTCAATGTTGCACGTTTTCCTTTAGCATCACGTAGCTACACATTATCAAACTGGTTAAATACAGGTTAAATAAAAAAAATGGTGCCATATTTCATCATAAAATGTTAGCTCACACACGTCTCCTCTCTGCAGCAGGATTTCTGGGTTATCAAAGCGATGTGTCACACTGCAGTGACATCACGGAGAACAGTGGGCAACATCTATTTCAGGGACCGGGGGGGGCTTCTCTGGAAGTCTAGGAGACTCAGAACCAGGAACAGACAAACATTAACACCGTGTGTTCGAGTGTGAGGCGGCTGGATCAAGCTGGCAGCGAGGAGAGCTGGGTTGGTCCTCAGACGCCGACAGAGACGCCGTCCGGTCCACCACAAGATGCTGCGTCACCATTTCACTTTCAGCGACACGTCGGACGCCATCTTTGCTCCACTTCTCTGATGGTTTACAGCGTCCACGCCGCACCGAACATCTGGACGCACGTGCCCCGTCGTTCGCTCAGAGCGGTCCGCTTTAACGCAAACCAGGAGGTTTTCCTGAAACTTAACTAAAAGCCGAAGTGGTCCTGACTCCTGGTGACCTCCTGGCTGATGGAAAGATAAGTTCTCATCATAGTTCGCTGATGTCTGGTTTTAAAAAATCACCAGACAAAAGATTAAAATCTTATAACTAGGGATGCACGATAACTGTTTTTTTTTAAACCGATACCAATAAGTTTCAGCTCCTAAAGGCCGATACCGATAACACACACATATACCTAGGATCATTACATCAATACTATGAACAAAATCAAAAACAGTTTTGACTTTTTAAATGAACAGATATTTATTTTTCCAATGAAAAACTATTGGCAAGACTCTCAAACATTTTCATATAGCTATCAAACAAACCTATTTGATATCTCACATTAACTTAAATAAGGTTCATTACTGACTGATATAAAAATAAAGGCTCCTTGAACTGATGGAAATACATGCATCAGAATTACTAACTGAAAAGGATTTACATTTAAAGGATTTTGACTTGTGGTTCCATTTAAATTAATACCTTTAATTAAAGTAAATGAGGTTCAGTAGTTTTTGTTTTTATTTTTTTAATCTCATTGAAGCTTTAGATGAGAGGAATGAGGGAGAGGAGAGACTGCTGCTGGCTTGCGCACGTTAGCATTAGCTTCCGTTAGCTCATGTTAGCGCGATTTCAAAACTCCATGGAAGCGATTGTTATGTTTTAGGTGGCTGATCAGGTTTTACGTATTAAAGCTTGTGCTTCCCTCCTCGTAGAATTCACTTGGAGGATTTGTCACAAATAACCACCAAACTATCTTCTTCTGAAACTTTAACGAAGTTCCACGCCGCCATGTTTGTTGTGATCAGCGCTGTGCTGCAGGCTGCATTCAAGGTGTAACGTAAATTCCTCCGTTCCCTCGTTTGCTAGTCGTTCTTTCAGCCTCTTCTATTTTTTTTTTTTTAATGTGTAACATGTGGGAAAATACTGTGAATATCAATTCAAGTCAGCAACTACTAAAATTATGACAGAGTTAACGAGTTGTTTTCTGGCATGAGGGGGTATTCTTGATTTTCCTGATTGAGGAATCGTTTTTCTGATTATGCCGACGTCACTTGAACATAACATTCACTGCCGGTCATTCAAGGCTCAGAGGGAGCGAGGCACTGCCGTGTTGACAAAAATATATATGTTATCGGGGTTATTCCTCGTGATATCGGAGTTATCGGGATGACGTCATAATTTCCTGTTATCGGCCTGATAGTTATCGTGCACCCCTAGCTATAACTGACAGCGTCTGTCCTCTGTGTCATCAGTGCTGTCTAGATGGTGTTGTTAAAGACATTTAAGACGTTTAAAAAAAAAAAAAAAAACTTAGAAATGACACACGCATTCATGGTTGTATTTCATGTGTTTCTGGGAATCATTTAAAAGTGGAGCTAAAACACCGGAGCTCTGCTTCACCGGACTGCAGCGCACCAACTGCTGTTTCCACGACCAGTCGTACGCTTTCCATCATCATAAAACCTGAGCATGGCACATAGTCTGGCTAATCACCCCCCCCCCCCCCCCTCCCCCCTCCAACGTCACGGCTCCTCGTGTCCGCTCACCTCATTTTCAGGGAGGGTTTGTGTCCTTGCGTGAACCGTCTCCTGAACAACAAACGCACCTCCCAGAGAGCGCGGATGTCACTCCGCTTAAATCAGCTAACCGCTGCTAACGACCGATGCTGCTTTAGCCCAGAAAACGTGTTGACTTGATTTGCTGTGAAACGTGGAAGTTAATATCAGAGCAAATGCTTTCCCGCCTGCGCTCACATTCCTCGCATGTCCAGTTGCTACAGCTTAAAAAGAAAAACAGTAAATTTCAGCTCTCTTTGATATTTTCCAGGGTCTTTCTTTCTTTTTTTTTTTTTTCTGGTTTCTCTGCCTGCACACATGTTGCACGGGATTTTTTGCATGTGATGCATTTCACGACTGGCTGAAGAACTCAGCTGGAGACCGAAGCAACATTTCATCTGCGAGAACGGCCTTTTATGTAAGTAAACTAACAATTCAGGAGGTCAGCGGCCTCAGTGTCACTTTAATTCTTTCTTTGAAGCCTTGGTCAGCTTTCCTTGCACTAAAAAATAAAATAAATAAAATAGTAAACTTGAATTTAGAATTATTACTTTGATTTTAATAGTCACATGATGACTTGGTAGAGTTCTCAAAATATTGAAAATGTCCAGATGGAGTACTAAAATGCTGGATGTGATGTCACAGCGTTGCTCAGCACAGACATCTGCTGAAAACGTCTTTTCCGCCGTTGTTGAATTAGCTGGATGCTCTTCTCGCTCGTCTGTGTTTGCATACTTTGACCCTGCTGGGTCAGTGAGCATCTCCGCCAGATTTCCAAGATGATAAATTAGAAAAGTCCCCCCCCCACCCCCACCCCCAGAGAGTCACATGATCTTCTAATGTGCGTTAATGGCGTATTCCTGCAGAGTCCTGGAGTCGACCGTTGTTTTTCCTGTCTTTGCTATCCGCCTCTTGAGTTCCAACCCAGACCGTGTCATCCTGTTTCGCTCATTTAATCTGCGTGAATCTTGCAGCTGACCGGAGATCAGCTTCTTGTCACACTGAGCCTTTCACGAGACGGGTGCTTTCGTTTCATGGAGGGGTCCTAACGTCTCGCGTGCTTAAAAACTGTCCGACTTCGTCTGCTGACCGGAAACGACGAACCCCCCGTTTGCTCGTTTCTACCCTCAGTGCAGCATATCACTTTTACCCTGAAAAACAGCGTAAAAATATCCAGAGGAGTTTGATCCAAGAGTTCTTTGACGTGACTGTTTTATGTATTGAGACAGGTTGGTCGGGAAATAAAACCTATCGTTACTGAGGTGTCCGTTCAGCAGAGTAGGGTAGGGATGCACATGGTTAACCGTTTACCGATAACAGTAACTCTAACCGATTAATACTAAATGTCAATTTTGTTTTTAATCTACGTAATTCAATCAACTCATGGGGGCGTGTCGACAGGTGCAACAGGCCTCTGATTGGTCAGTTCTACATCCGCGTAGAAAAGAGCGTGTCATCGAAGAAATGAGGAAGTACCCACATCTGTACGATTCTGGTTCTCCACACTACAAAGACGGCACATATTCTAGTAATTCATGGAGGGAGATAGCGATGAATGTGGGTCTGGATACGGCCGAGACGGTGAGGAAGTGGAAAAACGCAAGAGATAAGTTTAGTAAGTTTAGCTAGTTCGTGATTGTTGCTCTTGCGTTGTGGTGTGGAATAACATAGCGGAGACCGCGCTAGTATAAATCAAAAGTGATGGCGGCATCTCTGCGACAAGCTGACGGCGACACAGAGTATACACGGGGAAGTGTCCGCATGCGTCCACGACAACGCGCGCAACATCGCAGCAGCCAATCCTCCCGGACTTATCGGTTAACTGTTATTAATCGTTAAAGGGCCTCGGTTAACGGTCATTAAAAAAATCCAAAATGTGCATCCCTAGTTTAGGGTTTCAAATAGCTCATCTTTACGTAGAAATCAGGAGTATACATCACATTTATATTCCATGGCTACATTAAGCCACTGTTGAGATATCTTTATATCTTTTTTTTTTTTTTAAGTACCAGACTGGTAGTGCATACTGCTTTTGCTACAAGATAATTCCAAGTATGCAGGATGTGGACAACTAAAAGAAAAGAAAAACTGATGCTGTACTACTTCCAGGGTGCAACAGACCAGTCTGCTCCACATACTGTACCCCACAGTCCAGTACACCAGTTAGTATGCACGTATCTACAACAACAACCAGCGCACCAGCATGTAGTACATACTGCATACTACATACTGTACCCCACAGTCCAGTACACCAGTTAGTATGCACGTATCTACAACAACCAGCGCACCAGCGTGTATTACATACTGCATACTACATACTGTAGCTCCGCCTCCTCTGGCCACCAAAAAGCTACGCTGCCAGTTAACTGTGAAGCATCAGTCTTTTTTTGAGTATTAGATGAAATGCGATGACACTATATTCTTCTGCTTCCTTATTTTTCATATTTGTTAAAAGCTGTGACAACCGTGTTCGTTACAAGATAACTATTGGTCGCTCACGCTCATCCTCCTGCCCCTCAAATTTAGTTTATTTCTCCCAATTTGTGTGTTTGCTTGTTCCATAAAACAACCACACATCAAGCACTACTCTCATATTATCATTCTGATCATAACAGTAAGTCAAAGCTTTGTAAAACCATTCAGAAGCCCACATAAATGTCAAAGGTTTTTTTTTGTTTTTTATATGAATAAACAGAGAAAAGTGTAATATGAATAACCAAATGGAGGTCTTCGGTTAAACATTCAGGCTTAAAACGAAGCTGAATGAATTTAAAAGACTTGGCACTCAAATTAGCTTTTAAAAAAAAAATCAGATAGTTCTTCCAAAAGCAACATGCTGCTGTTGGCGAACATAAACAGCTCTTTTAACATCCTCACGCTGCTCCCAGCTTGTTATTTAAACCCAACTACCTTGTTAACACAAACAGATATTTTAAAATTAATGTTTCATGTCTTATTATTGCCCCAGCTGTTGAGCCAGGATGCCAGACCAGGAAATAAAAAATAATAATAAAAAAGAGTGTTTACAATAGAAATGAATGAGAGCGCATCATAGTGGCAGCTGACTGATGGATGGACGGCTGGTTAGCTCAGTCATTGATTTCAGTTGATCAATAGGTGATGGGAGAAGGGAGGGAAGCGTTTATGGCCAGCGTGGGTTTCATCTTTTTGCTCTTAACAAAAAAAAAAAAAAAAAAAAAAAATGAAAAAAAATAAAAAGTCCGAAATCTGGGACTTGTTTAAATATTCAACAAACACGGTCCCAACAGGTTGTCTCTCCGGGATATTTTCTTCCAGGAAGCGCCATTCCTGAATTATTGATGAGCTAAATACTCCCGCTAATTAAAACCACGCGTCACAGTCGCGCGTCAAAATCTGGCAAAAGGTGTCGCGCGCATCTCTCTCTGCTTTCAACACTCAGGTGCGTGAGTTCATGTGTGAAGCAGTCCTGAATGAGTTTCCGTCGCTGACGTCACTTCATGCGCAGGTGCCAGGTAGCAGGCTGCTTTCTTTCTTTCTTTCTTTCTTTCTTTTTTTCTTTTTTTTTTTCCTTTTTTGTTAGCGGGGGTGGGAAAGCCAGGAAGCCATTGTCTGATTCGCTGCGTCCTCGCGGATCATCCGGTCCGGTGCAGCCGACTGCGCCTCCGGAGACGCGAGAGAAAATTCCGGCGACGCAAAACGCAGCTCTCCATTTCAGGCGCCTCGACTCTCTGTCCCTCACAACCTACTACCGACTGACGCGCGCGCACGCACGAAAGCAGAGAAGGTTAGAAAGCCCGGCGGCAATAATTAGATTCAAGGCTTCATCCTTTGTCCATAACCTGCTGCGTCCTTGTCCCCTAATTAGGCTGCGCGCACACACAAAAAAAAAGTTGGAGGAGAAAAACAATCACGCCGTGACTTCAAATTATTCCGCACACATATGGAGCACTCGGAGCTGCCAGCGGTGGCGGGTTGCGGGGGGTGATTGTAAATCTACCTGGCAACTTTCTAATGATGCGCGGAGGGATTAACGCGGAACGGAAAAGCTGCATTTCCCCCGTTTTTAATTCGCCTTTTACGCGCGCCGTCCATCCGTCCACTCCGCGTTTAAAGATGACAAAGATAAAAGTTTCGGTTCCGCCGACAAACATAAGCCGACTCTGTCCCAGGAAGGACCGGTCCACCTACTCGTGTTCATCTTGACATTAAGTTTAAACGTCAACTTTGTGAAAAATATCTCCGGACTTTTGATCCGGTGGCGAGTCGATCCGCATCGGAGGCGGCGACTGTTGAGACAGACGCAAATAAAGATCTCCTAAATTCAGCGATCTGTCCCTTTCACCTCTTCACGGGCGTCGGCATCGGTGAAATTATGTTTCCTCTCGTGAGGAAATAGATTAAAATCGGAGTTTTTTTTTGTTTTTTTTTGTGTCTGGGCTGGAGCTCAGCGGTCAGTCTGCGGTACCACCTCCGAGTCTGCAGCCGCGCGTTACCGGATGAACGGATGCACCCTGCTACAACTTGATCCGATATGAAGATGACATCCCAACTTTCAGCAGACTTTAACAAAGTATGATCGCCCCCCCCGGCCAACCCCTCCTCCCTCCTCTTCCATGTATCTGCATATTGGCAAACACGGGGCCGTTTTTATATTCGCACCTACCGAAGCGGATCCGAGCAGAGGGGAGGGCTCCCACAGTCCGAGCGGTCCGTCTCTCAGCCTGCCGTGCCGAATGGTGACAAAAACAGAAAGGTGCAGGAGGGGGGAGAGAAAAAAAAAAAGCTTCTCCTCCGACCGCACTAATCCCACAGAGTGTCCGTCCGCCGGTGACAGGCGCGGAAACGCGCGGAAAAAGATTTAGCGTCAGTTATCGTGGAAAAGCGCACTTTCTCTGAGGCTGAACGCGTGGGTTCCCCGAGCTTTTCTCGGTCCTCGCAATCCCACCTCTACATCCTCGCTTGCAGAGAGGAACATGCAAACACATTTCATAGATTTTTGGAGCGACGGGGAAAAACCGAACTGGACTTCTGCGCGAGGCGGGCGTTTCGAGCGTGCGCCTCGGTCGGATTTCAAGACAGCTGGGGAGAGAGGAGGGGGGGGGGGGGGGCTGCTATTTCAAAATAAAACTGTGTGAGAAAAGTGTCCTCCGCTTTAGTGCTGCGGCTCAAACGGTGATCGTCTCGGTTTGACGTCGGTTTTTCGTCACCTTGTTTTTGGAGCCGCCTGGATGCGCGCGGACGAGTCCGCCCGCCGAATATAACTCGGATTTATGCGTGACTTATTTTCTGTGCTGCGGGGTGGTGGAAGATAAAATCCAAGCGCGCTGAGAATCGAGGTTACGGAGCCCGCGAACCTCGGTCCCGTTTCCTCCTCCGCCGCCGCTCAGTCCCGGACTCCACTCCGCTTCTTCCGACCGTCCTGTCTGCTGGCAGGCGGCCAACCCAAGTGTGTGGAAATGACACCGCCAGGGCGGCAGAGATTTTCCTTCATTTCTCTCCTTCCCGATCGCAGACTGGCTGACATTGGCTAGAAAGTGGAGCAGCTCGTCAGGGACAATCAATGCGAATCGATCGAGCTGTGCGGTTGAGGCTCCAGAGCTGGAAAATATCGCGGCAGCTGAAGAGAGGGAAAGAGAGAGAGAGAGAGAGAGGGAGCGAGAGAGGAGGGGGGGTTCGAGTCTCCAGCCAACCAGCCTCCCTGCAAATAAATACGCTCTTGCTCTCATAAACATAACACTTAGTTCGGAAACACTGAAGTAAAAAAAAACACCATGTGCGTAATTACGCACGGAACTTAAGTTCCGTCTGCAACAGGATTATTTCATCTGCGTAAAAACAATAACACTAAACATCTTGAAATAAATCCATCTACTTCATTCAGTACTTTTTTTTAACATTATGTTTGAACAGGTGGCACTGTGCTGAAAAAAAAAAAAGTAATCTCAAGAATAAGAGCATTTAACAGGCTCATGTAAATGCCCTTTATTGTTCCCTTCATCATGTACAATCATATAAATATCTACATGTAAAAGTAGCTTCTATCAATTCATAACAATAAATAAAAACTGCAAATATGTTCGGATTAGATCCACTTTCATCCGAACAGTTACTTCTTTCAGTCTTTAGTCCAGCAGTGGATTGAAAAAAAACTGAATGTAGCTTTACAGTTTCACGGTTATTTAAAATCCAAATGAAATCTCCCGTGGGATGAATCATGTCAGATGTGCACAGCTGTCGGCGTTGCACCGCGTGAGACTTTTTCCTGCCGTGGCTCTGAGTAATGTGCTCTGTGAGACCACAACCGTCCTGACATCATCACAACCAGGAAGTGAGCACAGCAGCAACGCTGCAACAGAAAGCATCCGGAGTGAAAAGGTTTAGAGGGATGAAAGAGTTGGTCTGATGTCATGTGAGGTCACGTTTAGAGACTTCTTGATCGTCTCTTTTTCTTGTTATTTTATTTTTGGGTGACCTGTTTAGAGTTTTAGTTCCTCTTTTGCAGTAGTTTGTGTTCGTTCAATGATTTTAGAGTATGTCACTATTAGGGATGGAACGGTTACCGGTATTACAGTAAAGCGCAATAAAATCTTACGTGATAACGATTACAGTTTATGTTTGACTTCATCTCATTATCGCTGTCGATTACCAGGATATGTAATATCAGCCTCATTCAAGTCTGTTAGCGACTCACGATTGTGTCTCGCGTGAATTTGTAGCTTGTAACATCGATATCGTAACGTTAGCAGGGCAGAAAGGGGTGATAGCACGCAGGACATTGAAAAATGACCGGAACGATGTTCTTCTGATGCAGTTAAAATATTAATTTATTCCATTAACTGATCCGACAACCATAACGCCGGCAGTTAGCGCCACAGCGGTCAAACACCGTTAACACCTAACCAATAACAGGCAGCTACCTTTATACCTGCCCCTCAGGTAACAACACAGCGACACCCACAGACACACAGAGTGAACTACAATTCAGAACAACATATTTAGCTCCTAAACAACTGTTTCTTTATTTGCACATTTATACTTATTTAAGGTTCAGCTTAAAGTCCAAAGTTTATTTCATTTGAACTAATTTTTGTTCCTGATAATTGTTTGCATATTTTGATCTACTATGGTTGTTAAAGTGTTCATTTAAATTTGCACCAGACAAATAAGCTTTGTTTCTGTTATTTATTTTGTACATTTAAAATAAAACCTCTTTCTGTGCCAGTTGTTTGACCTTTTAATGTGAAAGTTTCATTTTGATAAGATTTTGGCTTCTGATGTTTTAGTCTGACAAGAAAATCTCAAGATTTTGTGAAATAATTTAAATGTATGTGTTTTTTGGACATTTGTACAGCAATTAAGAATATTGCGATAATATCGTAAAACCGTGATAATTTGGTCACGATAATCGAGATATCAAATTTTCCATATCGTTACATCCCTAGTCACTATGTGATGCTCATGTGAAATGAAGAAAAATGATCATATAACTCTTAGTAGGATTACACACATTCAAATCAAATGTCTTCTATCTTAGTTTTGGACAGAAAGAGCTCTTAGCTACATTACTACAGTCTGCCATCACATCCGCTTTCACGGACTAAAAAAAAGAAAAGGGTCAAAAAAAGAAAACGGCAGAGAAGAGGAGGACGACCATGCACGGAGAGATGGGAGCAGCAAACTGTGACTCTTGGCCATGTTCTGGTTCTGGTGGGTGCGCTGAACCCCAGAGGCTCCAGCCACACTCAGCTCTTTGTTGTTTTCATTCTGCGCAGGGAGGCAGGGTACTTTCCTGAGCCGGGGAGGAGGATTAGCGTTGCATGGCCTCCATCCCCAGCTGCACACATGACCGGCGCTGTAGGAAAGCCCCGCAAGACGGCCCGGAAAAAAAAGAGCTTCGTGAGGGATGAAAGGAGCCGAGAGGGACGAGAAACATCAGCCTTCCAGGCGCGTTGCAGGCCCTGGAAACTCTCTAGATGCTCACTGAAGCACATTTTGAGCAACCCATCTGCTTCTTGGAAGGGGGGGGGGGGGGGGGGGGGGGGGGGGGGGGGGGTCCGAAAAAAGATAATTAACCAAAACCCACCATATGCTTCCACACATCCACTCAAACCCAACAACCCAATAAGAGCACAGTTCCTCCTGGATGGACTCGTGTTGTGAACAAATATGACACCAGTTCATAGATAGAAGTCCACAGCGGAACTGGAAAGAATTCATTAATTAATTAACAAGCAATAGTCTCAATATTCTTTCCATATAGTGACATTTCAGATCATTCAGTTGCAATCATAACAGAGACTGTTGCTGCCACTTCCTGGAACATGGAGATATTCTAGTCCTGTGGTCTGTTGGGCTGCTTCTTTTAAATAGTTTTTTTTTTTTTTTTTTCCCCCAGTTGGAATATTTTAAATCAAAAACACCCACCAGAGCTTGATTAACTCATACTCTGTGGGAGCACCTTTTTCCTTCATTACAGCATCAGTTCTTTGTGACTGAGTCTCTATTAAAGTCATATGTCCGGACTTCAGAGTTTTATCCCACTCTTCCTTTCAAAAAAGTTCAAGTTTCTTTACAGTGCAAGGGCTTTGCACTTTTTTGTTAATTCCAAAGGTTTTCGTGCGGTTTTTGATGGGTGCTTTGGGTTGTGTTGTGTTTTCCGTTTCAACATTTTGACCGAAGGACAAAAGAGTTTTGCGCTAAAATGCAGGTATTCATTTCCCAGCTGAAGAGAAGCAGCCCCAAAGCATGATGCTTCCTCTACCATGCTTTGCTGTCAGCATGCTGGTCCTTGGATTGTGCTGTTGGATTTGCAGCTTTTTTTTTTTTTATAATTGAAGCCAAAAAGTTCACCCGTTGCCACGTCAGACCAGAACACGTTTTCCCAGATGGTTTGGGGTGACTGAATTTTAATTTTTTTGACATAATTCAGATGGGCTTGCATTATTTTCTTGGTAAGAAATGGCGCCCCTCCTCACATCCCAGACTTGAGCAGATCATGGGAGATCATAGTCACATGTGGGGATGATCAGAACCTGCCAGAACTTCCTGTAGTTCCTACAATGCTGCTTTTGACCTCTTTGCAGCCTCCGTGATGTGTTTTTTCCTCGTCTTCTCATCACCTATGGAGGGTTATTTCAGTGTCTCTGTGCTGCCAGATCTTCTCCACTCATCGATGGTGGTTTTGATGGTGTTCAATACTACATTCAGGACCGTCACTATTCTTTACGGATACTGTTCAACAAGTCCAGCAGATTCTTTGGCAGATCTTCGTCTCCCATGGCTCTTGGGAGAATACATCAAACCTTAAATCAAACACAGCAACAGCCGACTTTTATTTGGTTTTAATCAGAATCATAATTGTTGCCAGGTGTGTGGCGTTTACCTGCAGACCTGATGGCGATGGTGACTGTTCGCTCCCATCATGAAAGGTGTGCAGATCAGGTTGACGCTCTAAGTTAAATAGAAAAAGCAAACTCCTTACTCATTAAATATTTCCTGTTTTGCCAGGATTTTTGTGTCTAGTAAGATCACATTAAAGATGTGACAGTTCAAACATTTCTGTTATTTTCTTCTATATTATATAAAGCTGAACTTTCAAGAGGACACGTGGACTTTTTATGTCCATTGTAAACACCATCAAGCTGAATTATCAGTTTTAGCAGTACAGTTATCCCTTGCCAATGGGCTTTAAGTTCCACAGTTTTACTTATTCGCGATTTTTCAGAAATATATAATATAATAAAAAAATCAAGAAAAAATCGCTGAAACATCACAGGATGTTGTGCGCGTTCTCTCACAGTGAAGAAATGCTGTGAGCCAGCCTGGTCCCTTTAAGAAGGTGGCCTTATGGGTAATGGTGTGGCCTTATGGGTAATGGAGTGTGTGTGTCGTGGGACGGCAGAATGAAAACGGGGTTAGATGAAAAGTGTAGTGAGCATCAACAGCAGCCCAGCATGTATAGATTTACATTGGCCACGGTTACATGATATTTTTTAATTCGGGATTAATAATTCCGAATTAAATAATTCCGAATTAAACTATTTTCCTTCGAGTTTACATGGAAATAGTAATTCTGAATTGAGGTTTACATGGAAAACACGTTTGTTCGGCTTTATCCAACTCCGCTTAAGGTCTGGGGGTTGGGAAGGGTTCTGATTGGATAGGGGGGCGGACGTCTTTACGTCTTTACGTCTACCAGAAGAAAACAAACTTAGCAACAACTCGGTTAGCAACACATTCCACTTATTTTTGACCTGGGTGGCGTCTCTATCTGTGAAACCTTCATTTAACCTGGCCGCTACAACTTTGAAAATCTCACAATTTTTTTGTTTCCTGCCATCTGTTCTTTTAATTATTTCCAGTTCCTCCAAGCTATTTATTAAATAAATCGTCTCTGCTCTTGACCACCGTTTACTGCGTGCTGCCATCTTGAAACTTTATTTTTGAAAACAAGCTCAGCGTGGAATATAAGTGTCATCGCGACAGACGGGGAAGGGAACGAGCATGCACAGAAAGATCGGAATTAATTTAAAGAGGAATGAGTGTATACATGACCGCGGAATTATTTTATTCAGAATTAAAATCTGAATAAACCAGCCACTTACTTCGGAATTAAGTTTAATTCGGAATTGACATTTTCATATGGAATTAGGTGTTTACATGGTAACTTTTATTCGGATTTAACTTTAATTCTGAATTAAAGTGGAATTAAACTTCCCATGTAAACACACTGATACTTCCATGCAGAGAAAACCAGACTTTTTCTTTTGTTGTTGTTAGCGTGTTAGCTGCTAATTACGAGCTAAAAATAGCACAATACCAGCGGTTTCTGTACTACAGTTCAGAGACCAGCGACTGTGAAGGTAACAGAAAGACCACTGTTGACCCTTTGTCTTGTTTCGCTACTTTTTTGGGGTTTTTAACATATTTTAAACACATTATTCAGGCTCGGGGGGCTCCAGCTCTAGTTCGCGGATTTTGATCCGGTCCCCATTAACTGCGAAAAATAAGGGATCACTGTACTTAATTCAACCTCTTAATAAAAATAACAACCTTGCAAACTCAGTTCTACACATTTTATTATATTTTATTTTATCTTAATGTTATTTAATTAATTTATTTAATTTTTGTTTTTTTTAGTTTATAATCTTAGGTTTTGTTTTGTTTTTTTAGCTAAGTATCTGGAGAAAATCCATATAAACACAGGGAACTCATGCAAACTCTAACATAGTAACTTATCTGATAAACCCTCATCTCTTCAATGCAAAGAAAAGCATAAAAGTTGATAAAGCATATAAACAGGAGTTTGAAAAAATTCTCTATCTGCAGAAAGGAAGTCTTGCAGGGTCCCATCAGCTACTGCAATGGACTGGTCACCTGTCCAGGTGGACCCCTGCCTTCAGCCCGAAGAGAGCTGGGATAGACTCCAGCAGATCCCCGTGACCCTACGGAGGATCAAACGGGTATAGATGATGGATGGATGGATGGATGGATGGGTCCCATCAGCTACGTAGGAGACTGCCGTGTCATGAATTAAACTCAAGCTAATATTTTAACATTAATTTTAATTGCTGACAGGTGAGGTGTCAGGATTGGGTATAAATACAACATCCACCAAAAGATCAAACCCGCGTGGGTTGTGGCTCCTCACTTTAAGACAAACTCTATCAAATAATTAGTTCCATCAGTTGATTTCTTTCTTTTTAAATCTCAGCATAAATGTTACAAACGTAGCTTCTCCAGCTCCTGCAGCGTATAACGTTGTGGGAAGAATCTGGGGAAATCACGTAGACCGCTGGAGGACGCGCGTGGCCTTCGAGCCCTCGGGCGGCGCTGCTCGTGAATCCGTTATGCCGCTGTGATCAATACAGATGCCTGAGCTTGGAAGCTCCTTGGAAAGCGAGTCACTTGACACAATCTGTTGCATCTCAGAAATGTAACCCGAAACCACATTATGCAAGGTGTTATATGAGAGCTAAAATGCCGCTGAGCACAAGCGAACGAACGGGAAGGCGTCCGGACTCGAGTTCTGTGATTAGACGAGCTCAGGTTTCTGCATCTTTGGGGAGAAGAGGATGGACGGTGGAAATGAGAGAGAGCGTCCAGGCTGTTATCGGCTCAAGATGGCGACGTCAGCGCCAGCAATGGCCTCGTTGCACATTAGCGACTATGATACGAGCGAAGGGGCCATTGATCCTGAGGGCCATGCTGGAATTTTTAAAGAAATATAAATCACCGTGGAGCGTTTCTACGGACGTCTGCGGCGACTTCAGCAGGATAATCTGCACGGCAGCAGGTTTGTCTGCTCGACCGGCCTGCCTGCAGTCCAGATACATGAACGCTGCATGACGGGAAGCAGAAACAGATGTGGACGGGCGCAGACTGCCGAGCAGATGAAACCACCGGGAACGGACGTGGCTAACAGCTAACAGCTAACGTCCTCAGCTCCCAAGCAACTGAAGTGTGATTAAAACATGCTTCTCTCCCAACTTTCCTTTTTCAGCATGTTGCTGACATCAAACTCGTTTTTTTTTTAATTTCCTAAATAATTTGGTCAGTAATGAGACTGGAAATGCTCTCCTTTGTACCTTATTGTCTGTAAAGTTAAAAGAAAGTGTTTCAACCGGACACAGCCTGCTGCATCCAAACGTAAATGAATTACCAGATTACAGATTTAATTGCACCTGAGGTTCATCAGATGGAAGCGGTCGTCCTGTTTTAAGTGAATAAGACAGAGAGCTCTGCTGTTTCATAGTCTGTATTTTGACTATTCATCTTTGAGACAATGTTGTTTTTGTTTCTTTTTTATATGCTTCTTTTATCTGTGAGTGGATATGTGGCCGGGAGATGCGTCCTCACACGGCGACTCAATCTGCAGCCAATTGTATGGTTGTGAGAGGGCGGCCTCGCACTGTCGGTGCGGTTTTGTCTGAATATTCCGCCGACATCTGCGCCCCACCTGTGCCCCAATTAGCTCCGCGTTCGAGCGAAGCCCTGAAGAAGGTGTGAGCTGACGCAAGTGGCCATTTCTTAATAGGCCTGTTAGGACACGTGTCTTCCATCTCCGTTAACTTTTTTTTCCTTTTAGGACAGAAACACATCTTGCTCAAATATCGTTCAAAGCGAACGGCCTTTAGAGTCGAGCGTCAGCGTGGCCTCTCAGGAAGCCGTCTCCTCCCACCGTCGCACCAGGACAACACCGCAAAGCAAAGTCTGTGCTCAAAGGAGCGGCCAGCGGCCATTAAGGAGGAGGACTGGCGGAGTGCAGCTCGTTTAAAACTTGCCTGCCTGGTGCCAGTTAGCACTTTCGAGAATACGTCATTTCAAAGCCACGTCTTTGGCGGCGAATCAGAACAGCCAGTTCATCATTTGCTACGACGTCACGGGAAACGGGGCTCCAGGCTCTGTTCATTTAGGGGTCACAGCTGAGCAGAAACCCCACCAGAGTTTATTCAGGCCTCTCCGGTCCGTCCCTCCCAGCAACGACGGCAACTTCAAGGCGCCGATCCCCACCGCGGCAGCTGTTGTGTGTTTCTGGCTGACAGTTTAAGGACAAGCGGCAAAAACAAATCATTCTCTTTCTTCTGTCAAATAAATGCTGCGACCGCCGTCTAAAAATGATCAGGTATCATCATGTTGAGTGGTAAACGCTGCCTTTTATGTGGCAGAAGCAGCTGAGCAGCTGTTGCTGCTGCCGCTGTTAATGTCTGGCTTAGGTCGCCATCTAGTGGCGGCTCTGAGGGAGGGTGAGGGTTATCACAGTGAGCAGGACATCAAAATCCACTCTAAGCATTTTCAACTTGGCAGCAGAGCAATGTTTCATGGAAATACACATGCAGAACTTTCCTGTGGCTTCAGTGAAACGTTTTAAATCTTGAACTCATCAGACTCCGCTGTGGAGATGAGCCTGTGTCCTGCAGTCACCCAAAGGTCAAAGGTCACCGGTGTTAACGTAGCTGTCCTGATGCTCCACATGCTCATAAAGAGTATATGAAATAACAACCTCCACTTTCACCTCCACCTGTGTGTGTAGATGTGTTCAGGGTGCTGGCTGCCATGGTGACTGGTGATCTAGTCCTCTGACCATCTCACCTCAGTGCTGCTACCTGCATCTGTTTATGTGGTAATTTCATTCCATCCTCTCTTTTTCTTTCTTTACCTGGCTGGTCTTTTTCAGGAAGGTCCCTCCATATGATCCAGGTCCTGATCAAGGTTTCTTCCTCTTAAAGTGGAGTTTTTTCTTGCCACCGTTTGGCTTAAAGCATATGTGTCAAACACGAGGCCCGCGGGCCAAATGCCCGCCACGTCATTGTATGTGGCCCTCGAGAGATTCTGCGTTATTGGCTTAAATTTTAAACCAATATTTTAAGACTTAAAATAAGCTTACGCCGCATTAAAGCGCATATTGACAATAAACTGCATCTCCCATAATGCATTTCGTCGTTACCCACAACGATAACAGCATCTCACCGTGAGCGAGACATCAAGACGATTTTCAGAACTGACGAACTTAAGAAAAACCTCTACAAACTAACCCCAACATGTCCAAGAAAAGAAAATTTGATCTTGTGACAGTGATGTAACATCTTTATGTAAATCTAAAACTATGCGGGCTTTTCTCTTGTTTTTCTGTCTGAAGTGCGTCTCTTTTTCTGTCTTAATTTCTCCCTCTAACACATCATTCAGAAACATTTTTTCAGACGGGATTCTTTTTTTTTTTCTTCTTTTTCTATTAACAAAACAAAGTTTTAACTCTTTTTAAAAACTCATGCGCAACATTAACAGCAACACAGAGACGGTTTCGGTGTTTCAACTTTTTCAGAATCGTTAACAAAAGCAGATTTGTGTCCCACGTTGTAACTGCCAGGAGCAGAAATGAAAGTAAAAGGCTGCTGAGCATCACAGGGACGGAGAGGAGACGCGCTCGTGTCTCCAGCTGTCACGTGGATGACAGAAAATAAAAGTAAAATACGCAAATGCACAATTATAACACGTCTTTAGTGAACTTGGGGGGGGGGGGGGGGGGGGGGGGGGGGGTGCTGATCCATCTGTGGAGAGAAAGCTGCTAAACTGTTTTTGTTTTTCTTAATTTCTTTTTTTCATTGGGAGACTGAGGTAATAAAAACAATGAATAAATGTTTCACTCAGTTTTTAAATGCTGTGCAGTATGGATGCACAACAACTGTTTTTTAAAACCGATACTGATAACCGATAACTTTCAGCTCCTAAACGCCGATACCGATAACACACACATATACCTAAGATCATTACATCAATACTATGAACAAAATCAAAAATAGTTTTGACTCTTTATATGAACATATATTTATTTTTTCCAATGAAAAACTATTGTCAAGCCTCTCAAACATTTTCATAAAGCTATCAAACAAACCTATTTGATATCTCACATCAACTTAAATAAGGTTCATTACTGACTGATATAAAAAAATAAAGGCTCCTTGAACTGATGGAAATACATGCATCAGAATTACTAACTGAAAAATATTAACATTTAAAGGATTTTGGCTTGTGGTTCCATTTAAATTAATACTTTTAATTAAAGTAAATGAGATTCAGTAGTTTTTATTTTTTAAACTCATGGAAGCTTTAGATGAGAGGAATGAGGGAATGAGGGAGAGGAGAGGCTGATACTGGATTGCCCATGTTAGCATTAGCTTCCGTTAGCTCTCGTTAGCGCGATTTCAAAACTCCATGGAAGTGATTGTTATGTTGTAGGTGGCTGATCAGGTTTTACGTATTAAAGCTTGTGCTTCCCTCCTCGTAGAATTCGCTCGGAGGATTCGTCACAAATAACCTCCAAACTATCTTCTTCTGAAACTTTAACAAAGTTCCACGCCGCCATGTTTGTTGTGATCAGCGCTGTGCTGCAGGCTGCATTCAAGGTGTAAAGTAAATTCCTCCGTTCCCTCGTTTTCTAGTCATTCTTTCAGCCTTTTCTATTTTTTTTCTTTTTTATGTGTAACATGAGGGGAAATACTGCGAATATCAATTCAAGTCAGCAACTAACAAAATTATGACCGAGTTAACGAGTTGTTTTCTGGCATGAGGGGGTATTCTTGATTTTCCTTACCGAGAAATTGTTTTTCTGATTATGCCGACGTCACTTGAACATAACATTCACTGCCGGTCATTCAAGGCTCAGAGGGAGCGAGGCACTGCCGTGTTGACAAAAATATATATGTTATCGGAGCTATTCGTCATGATATTGGACTTATCGGAATGACGTCATAATTCCTGTTATCGACCCGATAGTTATCGGGTTGATAGTTATCTGCCCGATAGTTATCGCGCACCGCTACTGTGCAGATGTAATTGTGTCTAAACCAAGGAGACGAGTGCTGAAACACAAGGCGTTTAATACTTTAGTAGTTTTGATATTCTGGCCAAATGTATTTATTATAGGAAGGTTAATGAGTGATCGATACAAACAATTTTGGCAGTGTTTGTTTGTCTTAATTTCATTTTATTTTTCTCCCAAATGTTTTCATAAAGCCCTAAAAAAAAAAAAGATTTAGAAAGATGAAACTTTATAGCCGTGCTGCAAATCAGCCTCACTTCCCTGAGCCTGTCCATAGGTGGACTACGTGCATCATTTCTCATTTGCTCTTAATTTGCTTTGAAAATATTAGTCTTTTAAAAAATAGTTTCATCTTTTTTTCATTTGTTCGTTGTGACTCTGACTCGAGATGATCTGGAGACGTAACAGGAGACTTGGCTCCGTCCAGTTCGTCGGTCCATTTGGTTCTGACAAGGCGATCTTTTTCAGGAAAGCTCCATGGCCTCAACAGACACAACAGTCTAGAAAAGATGGGCGGAGCTTCCTGAAGTTAAAATGACATCAGGTTTGCTGCTGGCTGTCATATGTCTTCCTCCAGATGACCTCCCAGTGAAAAAGAACCAGCTTCTGTCAACAGGAAGAGAAACTTTTGGTGTCATGAGATCAACTCTGTCCTTCAGATCAAATGAGCTCTAAGTGAGTAGATATTATCCCTCAGTAACCGGTGTGGTGTGAGCTTCAGTCGTGGGTAAACTTTAACGTTATTTGAAGGTGGCATGTGGAGAGCAGGTCCCATTTTTCATTCACTTTCTGTTCATTTATGGGATGTCCTTCACTTATTTAGATAAACAGAGTAAATGATTGAGTTTGAACCATGAGGCTGAATATTTATTTGGCAGCATAGATCATGAGATCATTGGTCATGAAATACTCCATGTGTTTAACTTTATCAAAGTAGATGATTTTTGCAAAAAAACATGTTTTTTTTCTTTCAGAATTTTATTTTAAAAAATGTTTGACTTTTTGAAAATATTTTAATTAGGGCTGGGCAACAATTCAAATTTTTAATCGCGATTAATCGCATGATTTCCCTGATTAATCACGATTAATCGCATTGTATACGCAAAATCAATTAATTCAAAAGTAGTGTAAAGGTCACTTTTATTTAAATGTTCTGCTGCCATATGAACTAAAGTGTCATAACATTTGTTGTTCAAACACTTTTAACATCAGCACTTGTCAGTAACACATATTTAGTGTAAATCTAATCTTAAAACATGTAAAATAAATAAAGCTTATTCCCACTGCCAGGGCATTAATGCCATCCTGTTTTTATTAATGAAAAATTAAAAAAAAGTCTGCAAACAAAATCCTGAGCCACAATCAGAACATTAAAACAGGTAATTTCTGAGGTAACAGCAGAAACTTTTAACGGGGAGTTCAACTTGTCAGTTGTTACAAATAACCTTGTTTCTGTTGAATCCTCCGTCTGGGAGAACTTTAAAATGAAAATGTTAATGTAAAGGTTCAGTCACTTTATAATCTGTAATTATCTGTGTATCATTTGTTTTGTTTTTTTCCATTTTCAATTGTCAATCAAAAATTTAAAAAATTTAAACGTGACTTTTTATTTTGTTTTTCTTTTTTAATCTAACACAAAGAAAACAAAAAAATGCCTGTTTCAATTTTAGCAAACAGGCCACGGGAATGAATTTGTTTTTAATATTTAATTGTCCAGTTTACGTGACCCTGAAATGGCTTTGTGTGCAGCAGTTCAGGTAGCATGGCGGGGCTGGAATCACGTACTTTAATATTTGCAATATTGTGAAAATCTGAATGAAAACTCAGCTCATGTATAGATGAACCACATAAATCTTTTTCTCCTCAGATCATGACGAGCGCAGAATCTCCTGATGCTCATTTCCATCATTGCAGGACACCCATCTGCTGTTGAATAAGTCCTTAATCAAACTACCATGTTGGCCCAAATATAGGATGATATTTTAATCTAGAAGTCTTATTCTCAAAAATGGGGGTTGTTTTGTAATCAAGGAACAGACTTTCTGTTGTCATTACACATCTGTGCCACTAGATGGAGCTGCACTGCAGTAACCAGCTAGAGAACAGCAGGACAGTGAACACATGGAGCAGATCTGATGGAACATGGAGGAATGATGCGATCGTCTTGAACAAAGAGGTTTGAAAGTTTTTTTTCAGACAGAATTGTTAATATTGCTACCTGAGTTTCTACCTGAACTGTAAAGTTTACTGATCTTTACCGTTCACCATGTCTGTTTTAGCTTTTCCGCAGGTTTACCTGCCAATTGTTTTCCGGTTCTGCAGCAGCCAGTAACAGACTTTTCAAAATAAAAGCATGTGAGCAACATGTGTTGACGCGCGATAAAATAAATGTCGGCGTCAACAAATTAATGAGCTAACGCGATAATAACGCATTAACTTGCCCAGCACTAGTTTTAAGATAAAGAAAAATGTCAGAATCTACATATAGTACGTCAAATGTAATAAGACGGATACATTTGTGAGAATATGCAAGAAAAACGCATCAGTTGGTTATCCAGCTTCCCGGTCGCTGTTGCATCTGGTGGCATTTGCTTTTACTTTGGAGTTGGCACGTAAACCTGCAACGACCTCAGTCACTGGACACAAGATTGACAGGAGGGGCGGAGCCAGGTTCAGTGGCTGACTCCGCCCTCTCCATCCAGCTGCTGTGAGGAGCTCTGAAGACCATGGTTGTACTGTGGGACTTTGATTTACTGACCAGTGCATGTCACAGTCAATGAAAGGAGCGATCCAAGGACATGACAGCCCTACATCTATTATTATTAGATGGTGAGGAGCGGAAATTTTAGTAACCGACTAAAAGCCACCGGGATCAAAGCATCTCTGAGTTTAGATGTGTTTGTAGAAAAATGGTAGCTAAGGTTAGCATTTGGGACAATAGATGCACGTGAAATAATGATAATAAATCTCTACTTTAAGCCTCTGGCAAGACTCAAAAATGTCATTCTACTGAAGTAATAGCATGGATTGGTACATATGGACAACTGTGTGTTAATAAAAACTGCATTTAAATAAATGATTTATTGTACAGGAATCTCTGGCTGCTGTTCCTGTCAAGACACAAAAGGAGGAGAGTTCAAGACCTCTAATGACAGTTATCATCTTATATGAGATGGCTGGAGGGTCGTTTTAATTCTGGGACAGTAATTAGACCCCAGAAAATATTGTTTACATTGTAAAAAAAAAAGCATAACATGTCTCCTTTAAGCACCGTACCTTATATGAATCCCACATTTGATTAGAAAACGACTGCAATAAATCTGAATTCAGCTTTTCTCTCTTAAAGTGGCCTGTTGGGTATTTTTTACAGTGCTGTGCTAAAGTTTTAGCCACAGCCAGTCTTCTTGTTCCATTGTGCCTCTGTAGGATGAAACAGGAAATACAGGAGAAGACTCTTTTGAACCTGGAAGTGCATCCTGGTTAATATCGTTGTAAATGTGGGGCAGTTTATTTAGTTAAATCTGCATTTGGTTGTGAGGGAGGTCACGCAGCTCAGTTTTTATGGCTTATATTGAGGCCAATAATCATCTAAATGAATCAGATATCATTATTATTTATTATTTGCATCTTAATGAAGGGACTGAAAAATAAATATAAATATACGGTCATTAAAACTGACAAAACAAGACTAACTGTGCCTAAGACAGTACTGTGGTACTTTTTTCTGCATTAGTTGGTCATTCCTGTCACGCTAAAGGCAACAACACCATCGTTGCATCACTACGACATCATCAGACAAAGACGCTACAAATAAAGCAAAATAAAGCACACAGCCTGCCGCCTCTGCTATCTTTTCATTGTTGATTAAGTGAATGTTTACAGTTCAGTTCTTAGAACATTGAATCAGCTAAAAAAAAAAAAAAAAAAAGGCAAATAATACATTTAAAAAGGCACTAATGAGATTTTTATTTTAAAAATATTATTTCAATTTCATTCAAAGGAGTACTGGATTATCTTTAGTAAGTGTCATCTTGGTCTCACGGTTTCCTCTCACTACTATCCGCAAAAAAAAACCCCATCCAAAGTAACTTCGAACTTCAATCGCAACGGAGGTAGGCATGCTAGGCAACTGCCTAGGGCCCTGAGCTGGAAGGGGCCCCAGGACAGCGCTGACACTGGTCCTTTTGTCAATGACAAAATGATTGAACTGCTTTAGACACTGCAACGATGATATGTTGGAAACCCCCTCGCATAGGGTTCCCATTAGCTGTCACTGCCTAGTGTGTTGAGGGACCCCCAAGACACGGCTAATATCGATCCATATCAATGACACAACCTGAAACCTCCATTGACACTGCAGCGACACGTTTGGAACCCCCCTAATAGGGCCCCGACTAGCTGTCACTGCCTACTGACTCAAAATGAAGTGAGCGTATCGCTCACAAAAAGAAAAAAACACAAGAAGATGAAGAAAAAAAGAAAACAGGAATGTGGTAAATTCAAACGTGTATAATCTGACAATATATATATAAAAAAACAGTTTTGACGCCACTTTGTCCCAGTCTGTTGTCTCACGAAGCACAACTGCACATGACATGTTTACTGCACCTTAGCCTAGCTTATTTAAACAGTTTGATCTCGATAGAACGTGACGTGAGACGTTCTTTGGACATCACTTCATTTGCACACTGTTTAAAAAGAATAGTTGAGAAAACTCAAAATTTCAAGGCAACCTTTTGCAGTAAAAGTTTTGAATTTTCTCAACGATTTGCAATGTCATCGTCCTAACTCACATTTCATCCTTGTACCAGTTACATTTATATCGTTCTGTGAATAGTCATTATTATTAATTCTTCATTGGGCCAATATAAACTTGTTTATTAGCTGAATAGCGTGATTCACAGGACTACCAAAAGCAAATCAACCCAACGATTATTTTTAACTACCGGAAATAATAAATACGTAAATAAACGCATTTTAATAATAAAAGTCTGTGCAGACCGCTGCATATATTTTAAATAAAGCCTTGTTGCTCTGTTACATACGTGAGTAAAAAACGCGACTGAGACGCAAATCTTGAGCATGCAGGCTGGTAACTTAGCTAGTTAAACTAGCGTTGTTAATTTAGGTACAAGCCAAATAACCAAGTAGCAAATTTACTGTAGTACATTTGGCAAAGCAGCAAAAGTTTATCATCATGTCACTTGCTATTATTTAATGTAATACATGTCGATTTGCAGGCAAAATACTTACTTTCACAAGCTTGGTTGAAGGTCTTCATTTGAAATAAATACTCTCTCCATCGAAGCTGAGTTGTTGTCAGTTTAAAGCAAGGAAGCATTTGGACTTGCCCTTGCTGTGCATTCTGGAAAACTTTGTCCAACTTTGTTGTCCCAACAACAAATTACAAATTCAGCTTATTTACAATTACAGATTTAGACACAATGAGGTGCACATGATCGGTTTAATGTGCATTTTCAAATTAAGAATGGCTATTTTAATTTTTAACGTTAAAACAAATCAGAATACCAGCTCTGCTGAAAAGATCGTTGTTTTCTTTTTTACAGTGCACAAGCCAAGGCCCGCAAGCAAAAGTTAAAGAGACCACTAACTTTTTTTTTAACGCTTTTTTTTTTCCTGCTTGATTGTGTTTTTGTCAGACTTGGCATATTTCAGTTGTGTTTGTTATGTTGTATGTGTTCTTACACTGTTAGACATTTTGTTGTATTTTTACAGTAGTTTACTGGCGACACTATTGCCAGTAAGTTACTGTAATTACCACCTTACAGTATTAATCCTATAATAATGTTTTACAGTATATCATCTTTACTGTAATAATGTTTTACAGTAAATCATCTTTACTGGATAAAACCAAATAAATAAGAGAATTAAAAGATAAAAGTGCAAAAACATGATAAAAATAACTAAAATTATACAATAAAATAAGCTAAAATTTACTATACTAAAAGACTAAAACTAAAAGTTAGACATATAAATTTACCATCACAAAGGCCTACACTAGCATTACTGTAAATGTCAACAGTAATTTACCACAATTTCAAAAAATACAGCAAGTTACTGTAAATAAAGGCACTTTACCCATAATACTATACAAATTACAGTAACTTGTTGTAATCATATTTTGTTGTAGGTTTACTGGGCATTTTGTGGTATTTTACTGTAAAAATTACAGAAAAGACAAACAGTGTACATTATTGTGCATTTCTGTTATTTAAAATAAAAGATTTCTGGATTGAATGATCTAGTTGGTGTTTTGGGGCCGGGAGGGCCCCCTAGGGCCCCCAAGGTGACTAGAAACGGCCCTGCGTGGCAGAGGTGACTGGGAGACCCAAGAAAGTAACAACAGAGGAGAAAATGAGAGAGGGGCCACATTTCTATTTTGTGACGCTTTATTTTGTATAAAACCTGATGTTTTGTCGCCACCAAGTGACGTTTCTCTGCCAGTGACGCAACAAACCAACCACCGAAACCAGTCGGTGCGGCGTCATTAATGGTCGGGAGCGTTCAAACTGCGGTCCACGCGCCCCCGCCACCGGGCGCAACCAAATTTCCAGAATACCGAAATATGGCGCGCCGTGCGCGCGCGGGGGCAACCCCAACTCAGCCTCCATCTGATGGCAGCATCAGGCAGTCCCGTGAAGCATTTGCGTGGGAGTTCCCTCCACCGCCATGTCGGGATGGAGCACATCCCCCCCCCCCCCCTCTCTGCGCATCCTCCCCCACAGTAACAGCTTAGCACAGCAGAAGCAGCTCCTCCAGCAGCCAGCATCCATCCATCCATCCATCCATCCGTCCATCCGTCCCTGCCTGGGGAGCAGCAGCAGTCCTGCCCGGCGCAGCACCGACGCACGGAGGGGGCGCATCCTCTGAGTGATGCCACAGCATCCGCCGCCTTCCGACCAGAGACGCCGAGCTTAGATCCCGCAGGAGGGAGAGACGCCGCTTCAGCCTCGGAGACAGCAGCTGCCCATGAAGATGTCTAACGCGGACGTCGTCTTAAACCCCACCGACCGGGTGGTGAAATGTAAGTCAGCCTACATTTATTTTATTTTTATTTTTTGCTGTATTACATAACACCTCAAGTGTTGCAGTTTGCCAGAACCTGGCCTTTATTACCTTTTTTTTTTTTTTTTTTTGATGGTGTATATGCGGCTATCAAGTTGCGCTCGCGGTGACGGTAGTGGGCAACCGGAGCTTTTGATGTTGATAAACAATCCGGTTTTTTTTTTTTTCTGCGGCCCCCGCGGAGGACGGAGGACGGGGCGCGCGGCGCGGAGGCAGCGGCGCACCGGGGGGACGGGCTCCACGGAGCGCGCCGCATAATTCCTCATCTGGTTTGTTCAGCCGACGCGCACCTGTGTTGATGTCGCCCTCAGTGGATCCGTCCTGGCGGCTCAGGCTCCGGGGGGGGGGGGGGGGGGGGGGAGAGCTGAATAGCACGAGCTGTGTGGCGGAAGATGGGGCAGTGATGCAGCAGGATTTCATGAGCTCTGACGGGGCCAGTGGAGGAGGAAGAGGGCATGAAATTGACATTTAATGTTGTATTTTTTTTAAAATGTATTTTAACCAGGAGTGAGTCATGTTTTAATTTGATTAGAAAAGGATCTGTTAGGAACTGATCAGCGTGAGATGATGAAGCCGTAACTCACTTGGCCCGGCTCATTTGGACCAGCGCTGTGCCTGAATGTACATCTACTGTCAGTGTATTATCATAATGGCTGAGCAGCTCAGTCAGCATTAACAACTTTGTCCTTTGGGCTCCAGAGTTGCAGAAACACGGACTAATCTGCATCGTGAGATGCACTTATGTGACAATGACTGCAGGCCCAGCAAATATAAGCTCCTCCAGATGAACAGGCTTCATTTAAAGTGAACTATCAGGCAATCAGCCATTTTCACCGTGAACACCCCAACAATGTTTCCTTTTTTTGTTTTAGTGGAGGACTCTGCCAGTGTGATGTAAGAACCGTACACATCTCATATTTCTTCCTGCAGACTGATATTTTATTCTGAACGGTGACACACATCATCATCCAACCGCTGCATCTTTTGCTCTCTTCAGACTCGTACCGTCTATAAAAGAGAAGAAGCTGCTCTGAAGCGATATTTTCATGAAGCGGTCGTGTATCTGAGAGTTTATGAGCAAAAGAAAAGGTTTGCGGCTGTTTTCTTGGCAGAGCCTCATACAGGGATTCAAAAATATGTCAAACACAAGGTTCGTATCAGCGAGGGCAACGCAGCCAAGACTCTGACTCAGTTTGTTTTTTTTTTTTTGCTTTTTGCTTTTGTAACATGATCATGTAACACTGAGCGTTCAGGAGTTTCAAACACTCAACAAGACAACAAGCAGAGCTGAGCGATTTTATCGATTCTGCGATATATATCGATATTTTATTTCCCCAGAGAGTATCGATTTTTCAGCCGCGGGTATCGATATTCTAAGCTTCTTTCTAAACCTCCATGTCCCACCTTTAAAAGCTTGCGAGCAACAATTTGCACTGTTTAAATAAATGAAACTATTTTTCTCAACAAATCTTTTATTCATTTTGTCCAGCATTTGCAAGCTGCCTGTCAGCCATATAATGTGGAATTGATGCTTTCAGTTCAATTAATTCAAACAAAGTCATTGGAACACTCACAAGATGTCACCAAAATCACTTTGTCACTTTAAAATCTTTCAGAAAATGATGTAAATGTATTGTTAGATGAATATCGATATACATCGTATCACAAGCTGAATATCGTGTATCGTATCATATCAAGATTAGTGTATCACTAAAGCCCTAACAACAAGTCTCATGTATTTGTATTTGAAGCTTGTATGGATGCACATTTTGGATTTTTTTTTATGACCGTTAACCGACGCCCTTTAACGATTAATAACCGTTAACCGATAAGTCCGGGAGGGTTGGCTGCCGCGATGTTGCGCGTGTTGTCGTGGACGCATGCGGACACTTCCCCGTGTATACTCTCGCGGCAATGTGTCGCCGTCAGCTTGTCGCAGAGATGCCGCCGTCACTTTTGATTTATTCTAGCGCGGTCTCCGCTATGTTATTCCACGCCACAACGCAAGAGCAACAATCACGAACTAGCTAAACTTATCTCTTGCGTTTTTCCACTTCCTCACCCACTCAGCCGTATCCAGACTCACATTCATCGCTATCTCCCTCCATGAATTACTAGTGTGTTTTAATATGTGCTGTCTTTGTAGTGTGGAGAACCAGAATCGTACAGATGTGGGTACTTCCTCATTTTTTAAATGACGCGCTCTTTTCTACGCGGATGTAGAATTGACCAATCAGAGGTCTGTTGCACCTGTCGACACGCCCCCATGAGTTGATTGAATTACTTAGATTAAAAACAAAATTGACCGTTAGTATTAATCGGTTAGAGTTACTGTTATCGGTTAACGGTTAAACGGTTAACCATGTGCATCCCTTGATGCTTGTTAAATAGCCTCACCTCTAATTTAATTTCATCACATTTGTTCAGTATCTTTGTCCACTGGAAACATGATAAAATACATCCGTATCCTCTTTTTCTTTCTTTATCCCAGATGCTCTCATTTATGCAAATATAGTTCATTACTGCTTGACAGACGTATGGATATTCCTTTTGTGACTTTCATCTGCTTTCCTATTCTCGTACTCTGCTTTGAAAAGTCCGTTTGACGATCCCCAGAGGGCTGAAAATGGAAAAAATAGCCGTAAGAAACCAAATTCTGCTCCATCAGGTGATCAAAGGCAGCCGTCGGGACGGCGGCGATTCTGATGGCGAGACTGACGTTTCCTGCGGTTGTTGTGCACGGCACATCCACCAAACGCTGACACCACGAGCACCTCCGAGCTATTTATACTCCCGTACGACTCCAACACCAACCACAGCAGGTTCCTCTCCGTTTGTTGTCTCCTTTACTGGTTTTATCCCGTCAGTCTTCCCTCCGCTGTGAGACCGTGGACCCACCTGTGCTTGATGTTTTCTGAGACCTGACATGCCAGGTCATGTGACAGTCGCTCCTTCCTTCGTGCCGGTAATGGCGGCTTATGAGCAGCCGTGCCCCGGAAATAACGGTGGGCCTGGATAGAGCGGGACGTATAGCGTTAGCGGCGGTCAGGAGGTTCAGAGGGCGGAGCCTCAAGCGTCCTGCAAACCCGCTCAAACTGTTAGCTCGTCACCTGGCTCTGTGTGCCATGTGATAAAAGCTCACCGTGCAGTCCGGTTAGCAACATGAACCAACCGCGTACGTTCATCTCTTTTTTTAATCTTATATCAGACTGGAAACTTTAAAGGAACAGCGTGAGACCTCGTCCACAGGCCGCTCGGTGTGGTTTGAAAATGTTAAGCGTGTCCAGCACTCCCGCATGTGTGTGAACCTCCCGTACCAATCGCAGGTTTCCGTGGTGCCGCTGGCTGCAACTGGAACAGTCAGATGCTGCTGCTGCTGTTGCCCGGCAACATACAGTATTTCATAGTTGAGCCGTGCTCGGGTGCTGAGCAGAAGTCAGCTTTTCATCTCTGCGCCGCACATCTATATCGTGTTTGCATGCGTGCTTCTTGGAAATGTGCGACTGGAGAATCTAGACTTTTCTGTTTGTTTGTTTCTTCCTTACGTAATAGAGTGTATATCTATATCTGGGGGTGCACAATAATTATCCACCCGATAACTATCAGATAACAGGAAATCATCCCGATAAGTCCGATATCATCACGAATAGCTTGATAACATATATATTTTCGTCAACACAGCAGTGCCTCGCTCCCTCTGAGCCTTAAAGGAGCCGTGTGTAAGATTATGGCCAAAACTGGTACTGCAGTCACTTTCAAATTACTGTTGAGCGGCGTGTACCCTCCCCCTCCTCCCCGACCAGAGGTTGCCAGGTAGGCTGCAGAATGCAGCAGGAACGTAGGCTGCCATGGCAAGCGACGATGGCTAACATTTTTTATCAGTTCCATCAGAAAAGACTGGCACTAATAACTAACATTAGCAATGGTCATATGGGTCAATTTGCAGCACGTGTAATACACAATATATGCGAAGAACGAATAAGAAATCGTTTTACTGTGGTAACGTTAGGCTACTGTCTTAATTAGGTTTCACATTACCATGGCCATGCTAATGTTTTCCACGGCATGATGACTGACGGGCTCCGCTTATTAGCCTAACATTACATTGCTAGTGTTAGCAATATCAGTCACCGTTTTTATATTCTAAATAATAATTATTTACCTTTTCAATTCGATGACCTACCTGCTCCATAACGTTATGCGCTAGCTTTACTATGGACGAACATGCATAACTTTGTTTAACTAGTGAATACTACGACGTAGTGAATACTGAAATTTCTTTCGTAACTAGAGGAAATATTTTCCCGTTGAGGCGTTTCGTAACCTGAAAGTTTCGTATGTAGAGGCGTTCGTAAGTAGAGGTACCACTGTATACCACTGTTACCTTGTCCAAGTAAATTAGCGTTAGCCAAACATTTAGCTATGAATCTTACCTGTCCAGGAGAAAATCAGCAACGTTGGCGTCTGTCTTCAAATTCTTCTCCGCTTTCAGCCGTCTCCATCTATCAAAAGCATCTCCTATACAAATCCTTGTTTTATTTCGGACCTTGTCACGACGTAACTCGGATTCATAACGAGGTCTTTTAGGTTTTGGAAAGCTAGACATTTTTTCATCCAACACGTTCGTAGCGGCTGCTGCGATAATTAGAGCCGAACTGGCAACCCGGATGCCGAAACACTACTGACTTCGTGATTGGGAGATAGGTGGAGGGTGGCGCTTCAGGCCAAAACAAAAAATGACAACATCAACATCAGTTGAGGGCTGCAACTCCTCTTTTTAAACGGGAATATCCTGGCTTGAGTGCTGTTGTCAGTGACATAAGTATTTGAAATGAACATGATTTTTAAATGTCTGTTGACATATCGGGGTCATTTTATGATTCGTTTTATTATACTTCTTACATACGGCTCCTTTAAATGACCGGCAGTGAATGTTATGTTCAAGTGACATCGGCATAATCAGAAAAACGATTACTCAATAAGGAAAATCAAGAATACCCCCTCATGCCAGAAAACAACTCATTAACTCGGTCATAATTTTAGTAGTTGCTGACTTTAATTGATATTCGCAGTATTTTTCCACATGTTACACATAAAAAATAGAAAAAATAGAAAAGGCTGAAAGAACGACTAGCAAACGAGGGAACGGAGGAATTCACGTTACACCTTGAATGCAGCCTGTAGTTCAGTGCACTGATAAAAACAAACAAACATGGCAATTGTATGGAACTTCGTTAAAGTTTCAGAGGAAGATAGTTCGCTGGTTATTTGTGACAAATGCTCCAAGTGAAGGAGGGAAAAATAGCACAAGCTTCAATACGTCAAACCCGATCAGCCACCTGAAACATAACCATCACTTCCATGGAGTTTTGAAATCACACTAACGTCAGCTAACGTCAGCAAGCCAGCAGCAGTCTACCCTCCCCTCTCATTGCCATCATCTCTCTCATCTAAAGCTTCCATGAGATTAAAAAACCCCTTAAACTACTAAACCTCATTTACTTTAATTGAAGGCATTCATTTGAATAGAACCACAAGCCAAAATCCTTTAAACATAATTTTCTGTTATTATGGACTGCACTTTTTCAGTTTATTTACACAGACTAGTCTAACTTGTGTCAGTACATTATGACCTGTGTATTATTTTTTATTGTCATTGAGGAATGCATTTTTTCAGTTAGTAATTCTGATGCATGTATTTCCATCAGTTCAAGGAGCCTTTATTTTTTATATCAGTCAGTAATGAACCTTATTTAAGATTAATGTGAGATATCAAATAGGTTTGTTTGATAGCTTTATGAAAATGTTTGAGAGGCTTGCCAATAGTTTTTATTGGAAAAAATAAATATCTGTTCATTTAAAAAGTCACAACTGTTTTTGGTTTTGTTCATAGTATTGATGTAATGATCTTAGGTATATGTGTGTGTTATCAGTATCGGTATCGGCCTTTAGGAGCTGAAAGTTATCGGTATCGGTTTTGGAATAACAGGTCACAGTTACCCTTTACAAAAATGGGAAGGAGCTATAACTTTTTACTTCGTACCAACACTGTTGCAAAACTGTCTTTTTTAATGTTGACTTTTTCCCCGTGCACGACGCTGTTTTCCTGTCACGTGCACCGTTCTCCGTGTGGTCCGCCGGCTGCAGCACAAACTCAAACAAGGCAGCCACTCAAAAACGACAAATGTCACACGTTCACGTATAAACGAGCCTCAAACGGCGCCGCGTTCAAAGTTTGATTGGTAGTTTGGCCCACATATGCAGTCTTTCCTGAGGAACAGCTGTAACTCACATATGGCATGCACGTCACATATATTCAGCAATTTATCAACTCAGCTGTTACAAATGCAGTCCCAAAACTAAAGATATTGTTGGGTTTTCTGGGTTCATGAAGTCAGCGTATCTTCATATATTTTCACATGTGAGTACTCAGATCAGTGTTTCCATCTCTGTTAGCTGGACGTGCTACATTACCTTTATGTCAGATACTCCTCAGACGGCGCTGTTATACCTCACTGGTCCGTTCTCTTCCTCTCCGCTCTGACTGGGCTGAGTTTGTACTTGCTGGTTAAGTGTCAAAGCACAGATCACCATCACAGATACACACTGCGTACTGTGAAAAATTCGAGTCCCATTAGCTGCACTTCGCCTCATTATCCCAGGAGCAGCGACTTTTGAGATTCCTGGCGTTAAAGAGCGTCTCGATCGTGCTCAGTTTGAGCCTCAGCTGCTTTTGTCTCCTCTTCAGTTTGCTGTGCACAAACCCAGCGACCATCCCATCATCCCTGAGTGAAACACCGACACTGGATCGGATGTGCACGCGCTGTGTGCGTGTGTGGTTGCATCCTGCTGGTTTTTTTTTTTTTTTTTTACAGCAGTGAATTTGCAACCGGACTTCATCTGACTTAATTTTCTTCCACTGTGAATTATTCACAGCGAGGACACTTAGAGGGAGTTTTCTGCGTGAAGCCAGATGGTCTGTAGATTAACGCCGGCGTCAGGACTGAGACAGAGATGGGCACCAGATTTAAAACTAAATAAACCAGATAACCTTTGCTAGCACTGCTGAATAATGATCTGCGGTCGGATTTCACAGCTTCACAGACTGTCTGGGTAGGTGACTGGTGCGCTCTCATTGGTTCAGAGAAAGTGAGCAGATTACAGCTCCCAAAAGTGACAAAATCCCTCCTTTGTACCTGAATATTAATCATCAGACCCCTTTAATATATGATGTTAACTATCAAATAAGGCATCCATAGACATAAGTTTGCTAATCACAGTTGGCAAGTGGATTCTCCCCACAGTTTTCTGTAATTTACCCACATGTGTCAAACACAAGGCCGTTATGTGGCCCTCGAGAGCTTGTGCACTATTGGCTTAAATTTCAAACTGATATTTTAAGACTTAAAATAAGCTTACGCCGCTTTTAAGTGCATATTGACAATAAACTACATGTCCCATCATGCATTTCATCGTTACTCACAACGATAACAGCAGCTACGAGCAAGACGATTTTTCAAAACTGATAACTTAAGAAAAACCTCTACAAACTAACCCCAACATGTCAAAGAAAAGAAAAATTGATGCACAAGGAAGGCAGTTTCATGAACGACGGGAAAACGAATACAAGTTTGTATCTCAAGGTGAAATAACAGTATGTCTTTTATGTTATGAGGTGGGTGTCAGTCGTGAAAGAGTTTAATCTACGTCGGCATTTTGACAGAAAACATGGACATAAATACAGAATCCATTATTTACATTTTGTTGTTACCCACAACGATAGCGGTACAGTGATCCCTTATTTTTTGCAGTTAATGGGGACCGCGAACTGGAGCCGGAGCCCCCCCGAGCCTAAATAATGTGTTTAAAATATGTTTAAAAACCGTAAAAAAGTAGCGAAACAAGACAAAGGCTCAACTGTGGTCTTTCTGTTTCCTTCACAGCCTCTGGTCTCTGAACTGTAGTAAACAAACCGCTGCTATTGTGCTATTTTTGGCTCGTAAATAGCAGCTAACATGCTAACAATAACAAAAGAAACAGTCTGGTTTTCTCTGCATGGAACGGGAACTTTATTCTGGCACTGCAGGAACTTGTAACATCACACAGGTTGTATTGTTGGGCTCCTGTCGGTTAACAGAGAATGTAAATCTATACACGCTGGGCTGCTGTTGATGCTCACTACACTTTTCATCTAACCCCGTTTTTGTTCTGCCGTCCCACGACACACACACTACATTACCCATAAGGCCACACCATTACCCATAAGGCCACCTCTTAAAGGGGCCAGGCTGGCTCAAAGCATTTCTTCAGTGTGAGAGAATGCCCACAACATCCTGGGATGTTTCTGCGATTTTTTCTTGATTTTTTGATTATATTATATATTTCTGAAAAATCCGCGAATAAGTAAAATAAAACTGCGGAACTTAAAGCGCAAATTGGCAACAGATCACTGTATATCACCATTAGCAAGCACTCGAGATGATTTTCAGAACTGATGGACTTAAGAAAAACCTCTACAAACTAACCCCAACATGTCCATGAAAATAAAAATTGATGCACAAGGAAGACAGTTTCATGAACGACGGGAAAACGAATACAAGTTTGTATCTCAAGGTGAAATAACAGTTTGTCTTTTGTGTTATGAGGCGGTGTCAGTCGTGAAAGAGTTTATTGACTGTCAAGAGTGAATTTTGACAGAAAACACAGAAACAAATACAGAATCTGTTATTTAATAATACAATTGGGGTAGTTCAATATATTTTGATTATCATTGCATTTTGTTACATTCATGCTGTCAGTCTGGCCCTTCAACCATGATGCTGATGTGGCCCTCAGTGAAAATGAGTCTGACACCGCTGGCTTAAAGGATATAACTAACCTTTGTGCTCTGTCCTCAGCTGTCCCCTTCCCCCTGAGCCACCGCCTTACGATGAAGGAAGTTTTCGACTGTGAAGGGAAACCTCGCGTGGACCTCCTGAAGGCCCACCTGACCAAGGAGGGCCGCGTGGAGGAACCCGTGGCGCTCCGAATCATCAACGAGGGAGCCGCCATCCTGCGCCAGGAGAAGACCATCCTGGACATCGAGGCGCCGGTCACAGGTATCGGATTACTCCAATTTAAACCCGAACAGAACGAGGACCGACTCGGGACCTGACGGTTCTGCGCTCTGCGTGAACGTGTTGAACGCGTGTTGACGGCTGCGCGGGGGAAGGTGATGTGAATATTTATTCTCGAACATCTCGAATCTGTGTTGGCGCCTTTCTGCCTGTCAGGGATGTCTTGTAACAGCCGCAGCAGGACGCGCCGGGTGAGAACCGGGTTTCTCCAGCCTCAGCTGTAGCCTCCCAAAAAAACCAAAAAGGCTTCTTGAAGTCACACCTGTCCTGCGAGGCCTCGTGAGCTCTTCAGGAAACACTTCCGTCCTTTAACACTTCAGCTGCACAGAGTTTGAGTTTGTCTGAAAAGTATCCAGTTGCTTAGGACCAGGAATGTTCCCTCATTTAGTGAAAAGCACTAAATCAAATAAAAGAGGCTGTGTTTCAGGCTTTTATCTCCTAGATGCAGCGAAGTTCAACTCCAAGTGAGAACTGATATTTCTTGGATGAGGATTTTGCTGACGGGTTGAACAAACAATGATGTGGAGGTTCATGAGATTTTTCAGGAGTTCCTCTGCCTCTGAAATAACCAGCAAAACCGCAATCTTCTAAACTAAAAAAAACTAGGGCTGGGCAAGTGAATGTGTTATTATCGCGTTAACTCATTCATTTATTAACGACGACATTTATTTTATCGCGCGTTAACGCATGTTGCTCACATGCTTTTGTTTTGAAAAGTCTGTTTCTGGCTGCTGCGGGAACGGAAGATTATTGTCAGGTAAACATGCGGAAAAAGCTAAAACAGACACGGAGAACGGTAAAAATCAGTGAACTTTACAGTTCAGGTAGCAACTCAGGTAGCAATATTAACAATTCTGTCTGGAAAAAACATTCCTGACTGCAACAAAACTTTGTGGTCATTCCTCCATGTTCCATCAGATCTGCTCCATGTGTTCACTGTCCTGCTGTTCTCTAGCTGGTTACTGCAGTGTGGCTCCATCTAGTGGCACAGATGTGTAATGACAACAGAAAGTCCAGTCCTCCATTATAAAACAAATTCAGTTCTATGGCCCGTTTTTTAATTTCGTATTTTTGATCCAAGTCTAAAATTACCTGTTTTAATGTTCTGATTGTGCTGAGACACAATCATTTTGTTGGATTTTGTTTGTAGACTTTTTTTTTAAATTTTTTTATAAAAACAGGAGGACATTAATGCCCTGGGAGTGGCAATAAGCTTTATTTTATTTGACATTTTTTAAGATGAGATTTACACTAAATATGTGTTACTGACAAGTGCTGATGTCAAAAGTGTTTGAACAACAAATGTTATGGCACTTTAGTTCATATGGCAGCAGAACATTTAAATAAAAGTGACCTTTACACTACTTTTGAATTCATTATTTGATTTTGCGTTTACAATGCGATTCATCGTGATTAATTAGGGAAATAATGCAATTCATCGCGATTAAAAATTTTAATCATTGCCGAGCCCTAAAAAAAAAACCACATTCATCTTTTAGTTAAATGAAGGCATACAAGAGGGATTCATCCAGTATTATAGGCTGTATGTTAATACCTGAAGGTTGTGGGCTTTAGTTATAAAGTTAACTGTCTTTGATTGATCTTTAAAGAAAAACGACTATAGATATCAGAAACACATTGGTTTCCCTCTATTATAAGGTTGGAGAAGAAAGAAAATGATTCAGCTGTCATCAAAAAAATACCTTCACTCAAGGTGCCACCATCGCAGTCCCAGATGCAGCTGTGCATCTTCATTTGCACGCAGGCATGCAGCCATGACGTGCACTTCCAGCACAAGGAGAAGTGTAGTCTAGCATAGCCAGAACCACTTGTGTCGGCGCTGCTGCAGTGTTCTGGTTAGTGTGGGAAATAATAAAAAAAAGAGCTACAGGCAGTCGTGAGTAAGTTTTAAGGACGCGTGGACTCGATGATCAAAGTTTGTAAGAGCTGCGCAGTCAACGTATTACAAATTTAAATTCAAAAACACCAGAAAAACCAGTGAAATTAAGATCAAGGTTCTGCTGAACAACAGCATTGGCCTTTATGTCTCATAAAACAGTTTCACATGAACTCACCAGATGAGAAAACACAATCTTCACACCGAAAACCAAACTATAAATGCAAATTTATTTCAATACATTCATTAAATCCGCACTAATTCTCAGTTCCTTGGACATTTCATGATGGTCCAGAATGCACGTCTGTTGTTCACTTTTGCATTTTTCTTTAACATCTGAGGCTGAACTTTTGAGGTCAAACATGCACATATTTACCTCCGTGGCTGTGATTAGCTTAGCCCGATGACTTGGCGAGTCCTCGTTGAATGTCCCGAGCATGAAATGTGCACGATGAGCTGGGGCTCGTGAACGGGGCGTTTGCGCATTTGTTTCGTATCTTTTAGGGATGGAACGGTAACCGGTATTACGGTAAAGCGCGGTTAAATTTTACGCGATAACGATTACCGTTTATGTTTGACTTCATCTCGATATCGCGGTCGATTTCCAGGATATGTAATATCAGCCTAATTCAAGTCTGCGAGCGACTTGCGACTGTGTCTCGCGTGAATATGTAGCTTGTAACATCGGCATCTTGACATGAGCATGAAGGAAAGTGGTGATAGCACGCAGGACATTTACCAACCCACTAAAAGGATGAAATCTGAGGTCTAGTCTCTCTTTTTTTTTTTTTTTTTTTAAAGAATCTAAAGGGACAACTGGTGGAGGACAATTATCCTGCCTGCAGAGCACTTGTTTACATTTTATTGTAATTTGTAGAAGCAACTTGAAGGAGCTAAGGCTAATGCTTCAAGCTACTGAGATGTTTGACCAAGAGTAACCTGGTCGACGCGCTTCGCTAACTCACATTTTGTAAACGTTACTGTTACGTGTTGATCGAAAAAGGACCGGAACGATGTTCTTCTGATGCAGTTAAAATATTAATTTATTCCATTAACGGATCCGACAACCATAACGCCGGCAGTTAGCACCACAGCGGTCAAAAACCTTTTGCTCTTCCGGGTCAAACACCTAACCAATACCAGGCAGCTACCTTTATACCTAACCCTCAGGTAACAACACAGCGACACCCACAGACACACAGAGTGAACTACAATTCAGAACAACATATTTGGCTCCTTTACAACTGTTTCTTTATTTGCACATTTATACTTATTTAAGGTTCATCTTAAAGTCCAACTATTTTTTATTTGAACCTGCTCTATAATTTTTGTTCCTGATAATTGTTTGCATATTTTGACCTACTATGGTTGTTAAAGTGTTTATTTAAATTTGCACCAGACAAATTAGCTTTGTTTCTGTTATTTATTTTGTTCATTTAAAATAAAACCTCTTTCTGTGCCAGTTGTTTGCCCTTTTAATGTTAAAGTTTCATTTTGAAAAAAATTTGGTTTCTGATATTTTAGTATGACAAGAAAATCATTAGATTTTGTGAAATTATTTAAATGTATGTGTTTTTTTTGGACATTTGTACAGCAATGAAGAATATCGCGATAATATCGTAAAACCGTGATAATTTGGTCACTATAATTGAGATATCAAATTTTCTATATCGTTACATCCCTAGTATCTTTATGAGCTCGGGCAGCGTTTGAATCTCAATGCAGCCCGCATGCACGCGCACCACGGGTGTTTTGTATGTGCACCCCGCATCTGTGTGCGCATGCGTCCGTTTGATTGCTTTAGTCACACAGGCAGTCTCCCACTCACATTGCTCTAAGCTTTGAGTGGGCGAAGGCCACTGTGGAGCTGATAGGGGAGACGGAGGAGCGAGAGGAGATGGAGGACGAGCAGGAGAGAAGGAGACAGAGAGAGATGATGATGAAAAATTGAAGGCAGCAAGAAAATGAGATGTAGCTTTGCACTCTATAGCCGCGGCGCTCACGGTGAAAAAGTATACACCTCCTCGAGGGCTCGAGATTCTCCCACCACTCCGAGGTGAGAGCTTCTCACTTCTCAGAAGTAGAAGAGGGCTTCCAGCCAAAGACCATAGAAATGTCTCATCACGATCAAATCTACAAATCCAATTGCTCCAAGTACTTCCATTTAGTGCTGGGCGGTATACCGGTTTATACCGAATACCGGTGTTTATTTTTCTTATATGAATTTTTCATATACCGTTATACCGGTGAGTATGTACTGTAGCGTACTAGGAATGTAACGATATGGAAAATTTGATATCTCAATAATAGTGACCAAATTATCACGGTTTATGATATTATCGCGATATTCTTAATCTGCTGTACAAATGTAAAAAAAAAACATACATTTTAATAATTATACAAAATCTTGTGATTTTCTTGTCATATTAAAACATCAGAAGCCAAAATCTTATAAAATGAAACTTACACATTAAAAGGGCAAACAACTGGCACAGAAAGAGATTTTATTTTAAATGAACAAAATAAATAACAGGAATAAAGCCTATTTGTCTGGTGCAAATTTAAATAAACACTTTAACAACCATAGTAGGTCAAAATATGCAAACAATTATCAGGAACAAAAATTATAGAGCAGGTTCAAATAAAAAATAGTTGGACTTTAAGATGAACCCTAAATAAGTATAAATGTGCAAATAAAGAAACAGTTGTTTAGGAGCCAAATATGTTGTTCTGAATTGTAGTTCACTCTGTGTGTCTGTGGGTGTCGCTGTGTTGTTACCTGAGGGTCAGGTATAAAGGTAGCTGCCTGTTATTGGTTAGCTGTTGGACCCGGAAGGGTAAAAGGTTTTTGACCGCTGTGGCGCTAACTGCCGGCGTTATGGTCGTTGGATCAGTTAATGGAATAAATTAATATTTTAACTGCATCAGAAGAACATTGTTCTGGTCCTTTTTCGACCAACACGCAACATTTACGAGTACGAAATGCGAGTTAGCAAAGCACGTCAACCAGGTTACTCTTGGTGAAACATCTCAGTAGCTTGAAGCATTAGCCTTAGCTCCTTCAAGTTGCTTGTACAAATCACAATAAAATGTCAACAAGTGCTCTGCAGACAGGATAACTGTCCTCCACCAGTTGTCCCTCTGCATTCTTAAAAAAAAAAAATAATAAAATAAATATGCCCAGACCTTGGATTTCGTCATTTTAGTGGGTTGGTAAATGTCCTGCGTGCTATCGCCAGTTTCCGCCATGTTACGATGCCGATGTTACAAGCTACATATTCACGTAAGACACAGTCACGAGTCGCTCGCAGACTTGAATGAGGCTGATATTACATATTCCTGTAATCGACCGCGATAATGAGACGAAGTCAAACATAAACGGTAATCGTTATCGCGTAAAATTGAAACGCGCTTTACCGTAATACCGAAAACTGTTCCATCCCTATAGCGTACACAATGTTGGGAACCCCGCTCAGCGGAACGTAAGTGCCGCAGAACATTGTTTGACAGGGGACTGTTTTGCAGTTGCACCGGAGGCACAACACACTACTAGCTTATAGTTAAACGGTGATGGCTGCAAACAGAGAAAGTCCCGAAGTGGAAGCTCCAGAACGGCAACATGAGACTGAGGAACTTCTTCCTAAACCAGGAGCCGTGTCTGTCGTGTGGAAGTTCTTTGGATTTAAAAAAGACGTCGTCCAACAAACTACAATAATCTGCAAATGTTGCCGAGCTAAAGTTGTAGCCGCAGGAGGCAACACCAGGCTGGTGTTGCCTCCCGCGGCTACAACTTTAGAACATTGTTTACATTGTGTAGTTAATGTTGATTTTTTACTAAATATGTTTTTTCAAGTTGTTTACAAAATTTGAAAAATAAAAGGTTTCTGTATTTTAACTGCAACTATCATTCATTCTGATTCCTTCACTTAATCAGAATAACGAGTGCCACCTCTTTGTAAATAGCATCATTTTGTGAGGCCATGCAAACCTGTATTAATACTAGTGTAGATATGAATGTTTTTCTACAATATTTACTCCTCATGACAGTAAAATAGGTCATTTTAAGACAATTTACTGCAGCAATTCCTCTCTAAATTATTAGAAAATGTGGTTAACACCCAGTTGTGCCTTCAAAAAAAAAAAAAATACCGTGATATACCGTGAAACCGATATAATTTTGAAAAATACCATGATATAAATTTTTGGCCATACCGCCCAGCACTACTTCCATTATTATTCATGCCCTTGAATCATCCTCATTATTTGCAAAACAGTCAGTACATCCCTTAAAGCAGTTGGTGTAGGCAACACCACACAAAGGATCCAAACGGGCGCCGCTCGCCTCAGTCAGTGAACATGTCAGCGCCGTCAGAATTACTAGTTGTAGTGTCATTGTTTACCCACATGACAGTCAGAACGCTCATCCTCGTTGTCGCTGTAACAGCACAAGTCATTTCAGATGCAGCTGGCATGGATTTTCATGCATATATCAGTTTCTATACAATATGGTAAGTGGGGGAGTGGGTGCAAGGGATTGGACAGTGTTCGCAGTAACACCTTCGCTGTTTGGACTGTAATTTGTTGGCAGTGCATGTCGTCGCATCAACGAGGGGGGAAAAAGACGAGACTGTCTCACGGCGCCGCGTAGAAACAAAGGGAACATTATAAGGCGCGACGGACACCTGCAGAGGCCGGATGAAACGCTCCTCGAGGATAGTCTGAGGTGGAAGACAGTCTGTGCTTCCTAGGGATGGGAATTGATAAGATTTTTCCGATTCTGATTCCATTATTGATACTGTTTAATGATTCGATTCTTTATCTGATTTTCTTATCGATTCTAATTTGGTGAAAAAGGAGAACTAACAGTTTTATTAGCATCAATTTTTTTTACTCAGAAGTCACGACCTTACAAACTCAACAGCGAGGTCAAAAGAGGCCCAAAGCCTGGATAACGTGTTAACTTTTGTTGTAATATGTAACTGTGCAAATACACAAGAATGTGTAACATTTTACAGAAAGATAAATACTATCAAATACAACGGAACAGTTCATAGTACAAATCTGCAAATACTATGAAGAATTAACAATTCTTTTGCAGTAAAATAATCATGTCTTCCAGCCTCTGAACCAGCCAGACTCTCTCTCTCGTCACGGTCATCTTCTAAATGTAATGCAGAAGGCATTCGTTTAATAGCATAGCGTTAATGTTATAGCATGTTTTACAAAGAAGCACATAGGCAGTGGGATAGCTACTTACCAGAGTTACCAGAGGTGATCTTAGCTTGGCTACTGCTGCTGGGTTGAGATCCATCAGTTCGAAGCGTCAAAAACATGACACTCGTTATCACATGTTGTGTGTTCAAATGTTTCTGCATGTTAGCCGTGTTCCCTCCAGACGCTGTTATCTCCACTTTACAATGACTGCTAGCTGCCTTGTTGCCATCTTTCTTTGGTGAAGTGAAGCCAAAGTTTGGAGCGTTTGAACCTGGTGGGCGCCATTGTTGTTTACAACTGCAATGCGTGTGCTAAACCGACGTAACTTAATCACGTAAGTGCTTTCTGGACTTGACTGTGCGTAACTTGCATAAATTACGTGAGATTCGTTCTGATTGGAATCAATAAGAGAATCGCTGGATAAACTGCCAAACGATTCCATGGAATTGAAACACACGGAACCGGTTCTCTACTGGTTCTTCCTGTAGAGAACCGGTTCCTGTAGAAAACCGGTTCTCTACAGGAACCGGTTCTCGATGCCCAACCCTAGTGCTTCCTATACGTGGAGGGGAGATCTCACCGAGGACGTACAGAAATACAGAGCGCTAGAGCGTGACTCCTGCAGCCAGGCGGCGCCTGGGCGTTCCGGGTGGCAGGAAGTTTTCACAGAAAACGACAAAGTCACTTGAAGCTGCGCCTGACAATTTGCGTGAATGCGCCTGAGAGCTCGCAGTTTGTTCCGAAACCGAGGCGCCGATGTGATGCAGACTCGGTCGTCTGGAGGTTGGCTGGAGCAGTTTTCAGAATTCACCCCTGATCTGAAAGTTTTTCTGGACTGTGGTTGCAAATTAAACCCGTAAATCTTGCCGCGGGAGTAGGCTCCTGCAAAAATATTATTTTTCCAACTTGCACCCCTCTGCTGACTGTGGAGCGTGTGCACTGTGCAGTCTACTGACAGAACTGAGAATACTTGACAACTCAGCAAAAAAAAAAAAAAAAAAAAAAAAAAAAAAAGTGAAACTAGGAAGAGAAACTTTTGCTAATTAACTGGGCCACATTTTCGGTAAGGAAAAACTCAAATAAAAACTTTACACAGATGATAGAATCATCTGCTAATTGGTAAGTGTTATGCCTTATTATTATCTTAATTGCAAAAACAATTATTAGTGCCACAAACGTAATTCATTACACAAACACAATAATGAGGGGCACCGACTGCTGGAGAGTGAGTTAATGTTAGTGGGGTAAAAGCCTCTCTTTCCTGTCTCCACTTTTAAATAAACATCTGTGAAATCCAAAAAGAAAAAAGGATGTAAAAGATGTATCATTAGTATCATTAGCATTAGCATCTTCATTCAGCTGCAGTACCTTCCTGGTTGTATTTAAATCTATTCATTAGGGCTGTAGCGATACACTAATCTCGATACACGATATTCAGCTCACGATACGATCTATATCGATATTCATCTTACAATACATTTACATCATTGTCCGATAGATTTTAAAGGGACAAAGTGATTTTAGTGACATCTTGTGAGTGTTCCAATGACTTTGTTTGAATTAATTGAACTGAAAGCATCAATTACACATTATATGGCTGACAGGCAGCTTCCAAATGCTGGACAAAATGAATAAAACATTTGTTGAGAAAAATAGTTTCATTTATTTAAACAGTGCAAATTGTTGCTTTTAAAGGTGGGACACGGGGGTTTTGAAAGAACCTTAGAATATCGATACTCGACAAAATATCGCTATATATCGCAGAATCGATAAAATCGCTCAGCTCTACTATTCATGAAGCTCACCTGTATATACAGAAAAAAATAAAAAAAAATAGTTGTTGGTAAAGCCTTCTACTCAGTTCTGCCATCAGGTCATTCGTCTCCTGCTCTTCTTACAAAGCAAGAACCATCTTTTATGTCTAATTCAGTGATTATGTTCTGATCATATTCAAAATTGGGATTAGTTTTTGTTAAATACGTAATGACACAGTGTAACGTGTCAGAATAAAGTTTTGGATAACTGGAGAATTAAACCAATCCAGTTTAAACCAGTTTCTTCCAGGACTGTTTCCTCGCTTGATCCCAGCAGCTGAGGGGTCACACGCTGGTACTCTGGCAGCGCCGGTCCCGGGCCTGGAAAGACGGGGGACCGCTCTGCGTCTGTAAAAACCTACGGCAAAATCAATACACGAAACGGGGAGCGCAGTATTTTTCTGGGTTGTCCATCAACATCCCGGAGAGCAAGAGAACGTCTGAGGAGCGGAGGGAGGGTGTGCTAGCTCAGCCTTTCTCAACCGGGGTGTCGCGGCACACTGGGGTGTCGTCTGGCTGCTTCAGGGGTGTCGTCAAAAAAATGACCTATTCTGACATTTCATATACAGTGGTACCTCTACTTACGAATGTTTCTACATACGAAATTTTCAGGTTACGAAACGCCTCAAAGGGAAAATATTGCCTCTAGTTACGAAAGAAATTTCAGGATACGAAAGTCATAAATCCAGTAGCGCTGCTACTCGCAGCTCCCAGAGTTTACTGAACGTAAACATAGCTGTCGGCTCCGTATCTTGGTTTTAAAGCGGTGCGTCCGAGCTGCTCTGCCATTGGCTATCGCTTAGCATCTTCCTGGCATCCCATTGGCTAGGAGGGCCCCTTGTCTGTATGAGCGTAACCCAGCAACCAGGTAAACAAACAATTTTTACCTCCGCCAAGGAAGAACTGAAAAGGAAGAACTGATTTCATTTTGGTTGTGATCTGGAAGAAATCCTGGATTCTGGATCACTTTCAAATATTCAAAAATTGTTGCGTTTAGTGGAGGTCTGCGCTCTCTGAGTGCTTTTCTAGTTCTAACATGTATTTCTTACAGGTTTTTATGTCATTTCATGTATAATTTATAATTTATAAAAAAAATAATGTTTGAATTTGGGGGGCTTGGAACAGATTAGGGCATTTACATGGAAAACACGTCTCTAAGTAAAGGTACCACTGTATAAATATATGAATGCACACATAAATACATACTTTTTGCCTATGAATGAATAAATAAATAAATAAGATACATAACTGGACATGAAATGAATAATAAAAGTATGTTTCACATGCCCATTTCCCAATGTTAACAACGTCAGTACGGGGTCAGCGTAAGGTCAGCGTGACTGCCCAGTTAGCTTACGTCGTAATATCATTTAACCGCTGGAATTTTGTTTCACAGATAGCAAATAGAACTTTTTAGCAGCATCATGGATGGTTTTCTAAAAAGAAAAGCCCCACAGGAACGGAACATCACAGAGGAGCCGACTTCTTCATCAAGCCTTCATCCACCAGCTCTGAATCTGCTCCATAGGTACCAAAGCTAGCTGCTAGCGATAAGGCTAAAAAGAGGCAATACAAGGATGATGGATGGAAGCAAGCACATCACGGATGAAAAGAAGCTTTCCTGCTGAGGCCTACTCTGGTGCAGTTATCCTGTTCAGGTTATTTAAACTAAATAAACGGGACATATGCATTTACAGTCGGAGCGATGCAGTGTGGCTTTGGATTATATTTTACTCTGGGTGTCGTGAGATTTTTATTCACTTTTGAAAGGTGTCGTGACTGAAAAAAGGTTGAGAAAGGCTGTGCTAGAGCATATTTAATGTCCAGAGCTGCAGCAGCTGCAGAGGTACGAAGCTGACGAGCCACGCAGCGGAGACCTGGGAAAGACTGGTGGAGGCGAGGTTAAGGAGAGAGGCTACGGTTTCATGACAGGAAAGAGCAGATAGAGATGCAGACGGCAGGGTAGGATGGAAACACATGCTCCACTGTGGCAGCTCTGTAAAAGCCTAAAGAAGAGGAAAAGTTCCTTTTGCGCTTGATTTGCCGCTGCAGCCTCGCTCTTAGCATTTATAATTGATTTGCCCTCCACAATAAGAATTTGCTCCTCCTGAAAAAAGTCAATTGCACGCCAATGGTAATTTTGTTTATGGCTGAACTTGAGTGAAAATCACATGCGCCACACCCCTTTCCGTGCATGGGAACGTGCACAGTCCTGCAGGCAGAAAGACGCTAGGGCTGTAGCGATACACTAATCTTGCGATACGATACGATATATTTGGCTCACTATACGATATATATCGTTATTCATCTTACAATACATTTACATCATTTTCTGAAAGATTTTAAAGGGACAAAGTAATTTTGGTGACATCTTGTGAGTGTTCCAATGACTTTGTTTGAATTAATTGAACTGAAAGCATCAATTACACATTATATGGCTGACAGGCAGCTTGCAAATGCTGGACAAAATGAATAAAAGACAACAGGATAGCGGGGCTCCATCGCGTTCATCATGCACCTAAAGCCGGTGTTTTCCACCACTGAATACGGTCTCAAATCCTGACAAATAAAGTAGCAATGGACTCTGTAATTTTCTGCAACCTAGATGAAGTAGATGGAAACTGGTGGCAACAACCGCCGTCACTGTCCAGCGTGGTTTGTTTAGGATTGCGCCGCAACTTCTTGGGCTAGCTGTCAGTTAGCATTAGCTTGTCCGGGTGGTGACGTTTCAGGTGGGCTCGCAGGTTGGTGGTATTTCCAGAGTACTTCACGTTTGTGTGACACAGCTTGCAAACCGCCATACTTTTGTCTAAATCTTCTCTTTCCTTTTTCTTTTTAAACCCCAACTGCTCCCACACATCTGCTTTTAAGAACGCAGGCGCTGGATTTATACTCGCCGCCATCCTCCTGACTGGCTCAGCTCTAGCTGGAAGAGAAAGAAGCTTCTGGATAACCTGTTAGAAATGCTCTACAGCGACACTAGCGGCTGGAGGACTTAATGGCTCTTCCTGCACTTTGCAGGATGAGCACCTGTGTGGGACAAAGGGGTTTAGAATATCGATATATGGGGTTCCATAAATGACAAAAATATGTTCAAGTGCTCACAGTTTATGTCCATTGGTTGTTTGTTAAGACATTTCCTCGTGTTTATTTAACTTTTAACAATACTCTGGTTGTGCATAGCAACGACGCATAGCAACAACACGTAGCTACGCATTGTTGCTCTGCGCCATTACTATGCGTCGTTGCTATGCGTCTTTGCTACGCGTCGTTGCTACGCGTCGTTGCTACGCGTCGTTGCTACGCGTCGTTGCTACGCGTCGTTGCTACGCGTCGTTGCTACACATAGCAACGACGTGTCGTTGTTACACATCGTTGGTACGTGTCATTGCTACACGTCGTTGCTACGTGTCGTTGCTACGCGTCGTTGCTACGCCTCGTTGCTACGCTTCGTTGCTACGCCTCGTTGCTACGCCTCGTTGCTCTGAGCCCATATGATGTGTCGTTAGTACGATGCATATCAACAACGCATAGCAACGACACGTACCAACGATGCATCATAATGAGAAAAACACGTGACACAATCAGACAGTGAGTGTAAGGAGACAACAGAAGTATAAACCAAAGTTAAACAGATACAACCAAACGTTAAGCCAAGTAAGAAATCTACATAGACAAAGTAGTTGTTAAAAGAGCTTTGACACAACCAGAGTATTGTTGAAAGTTAAATAAACACGGGGAAATGTCTTAACAAACAACCAATGGACATAAACAGTGAGCACTTGAACATATTTTTGTCATTCATGGAACCCCCATATCGATACCCACGGCTGAAAAATAAATACTCTGGGGAAATAAAATATCGATATATATCACAGAATCGATAAAATCGCTCAGCCCTAGTCTCAATCATGTCTTTCACACGAGCGAACATCCAAACCCGAGGCTGGAGCGCATTTGGTGGTTCTTTGAGTTGCTGCAAAACGTCCAAAAACCGTCACAGGAACTGCATTAAAGAAAATACCGATCTGACCACTGGCACCACAAATCTGCAGGCCCAGATAATCAGCGGGGCTCTTCTAATGCTGCGCCATCTGCTGTCGACCTGTTGTGTTCCAGTGTGCGGGGACATCCACGGGCAGTTCTTCGATCTCATGAAGCTGTTTGAAGTGGGAGGATCACCGGCCACGACGCGGTACCTGTTCCTCGGGGACTACGTCGACCGTGGCTACTTCAGTATTGAGGTGAGGGCGTCGTCAAGTGCACGAGCAGAGAAAGCAACTATGAAATGCTGCCTACGTCCACTGGAAGTAACGCTGTATTTGTGTGTTTGCGTTGACAGTGTGTTTTATACCTTTGGTCGCTGAAAATCCTCTATCCAAAGACACTATTTTTACTCCGTGGAAATCATGAATGTAGACATTTGACAGAATACTTCACCTTCAAACAAGAATGTGAGTACCTCCAAGTGTTGCTTTGCTTTCTCTCTCTGTTCTTGCTGAAGTTGTGCGTCGCGCCAATCTGCAGGTTTATAAAAGAAAAGATAAAAAGAAGAAGAGCTGCCTCCATCCATCGGCTGCTGATTTGATTTCTCTCTGACCGGCGTTGACCGGCGTCGGTCAACGCCGGCAGATATTCTTTCTGTTCAGTAACTGCATCATAGGTGCAGCCTTGAAAAGTCTCAAACACAGAGACACCGACCTTGACCCAACACTTAAAACAGCAGCAACGAGTCGAAGCTAACGGAGGTTAAAAGCCTGCAGCCTTTGCTGCATCTCATGCTTGATGAAGCTCATGTATTACTAGGGATGCACGATAACAGTTTTTTAAAACCGATACCGATAACTTTCAGCTCCTAAAGGCCGATACCGATAACCGATAACACACACATATACCTAAGATCATTACATCAATACTATGAACAAAACCAAAAACAGTTTTGACTCTTTAAAAACATTCAAACATTCAAACACTCAAACATTTTCATAAAGCTATCAAACAAACCTATTTGATATCTCACATCAACTTAAATAAGGTTCATTACTGACTGATATAAAAAAAATGAAAGATCCTTGAACTGATGGAAATACATGCATCAGAATTACTAACTGAAAAAGTGCATTTGAGAAATTTGACAAAAAGTAAATATACATAGAAAATTAGTGCACTAACAGAAGTTAGATTCAAACATTTCTACCTTCTACCCATTTCACCTTTGCCCGAGGGTCATCTTTGGCAAATTTGTTGGATTTTTCAAAAGCGTCGCTGATGTCTGTAAGTCCTGGTGAATTCTTTGTTGCTGGCTTGCTGACGTTAGCATTAGCTCACGTTAGCGTGATTTCAAAACTTTCAAAAGCGACGGTTATGTTTCAGGTGGCTATTTTATTTTTTAAAGCTTGTGCTATTTTTCCCTCCTTCGCTTGGAGCATTTGTCACAAATAACCACCAAACTATCTTCTCTTGAAACTTTAACAAAGTTCTACACCATCGCCGCCATGTTTGTTTGTTTTTCAGCAGTGCGCTGTGCTGCAGGCTGCATTCAAGGTGTAATGTAAATTCCTCTGTTCCCTCATTTTCTAGTTGTTCTTTCAGCCTTTTCTATTTTTTCTATTTTTATGTGTAACATGTGGGAAAATACTGCGTATATCAATTCAAGTCAGCAACTACTAAAATTATGACCGAGTTAACAAGTTGTTTTCTGGCATGAGGGGGTATTCTTGATTTTCCTCACTGAGAAATCGTTTTTCTGATTATGCCGACACCACTTGAACACAACATTCACTGCCGGTTATTTGGGTTTTCAGAGGGAGTGAGGCACTGCTGTGTCAACAAAAATATATATGTTATTGGGGCTGTTCGTCATGAAATCAGACTTATCAGAATGACGTCATAATTTCCTGTTATCGGACCGATAATTATCGTGCATCCTTATGTATTACTGTAACTAGAGAGAAAATCTAAAAGAGCCCACATCAGAATTTATAATCATCAAATAAAACTGCGGTTGGCGCATCTCTACAAACAAAAAAATTTTCATTTCATCAACCTTGAATTCTCAAAACAGATAAATAGTTTTTTTGTTTTTTTTACATACAGACAGTCTGATGCACTTGTAGACGTTTTAATGTTTTTTTTTGTTGTTTTTTTTCTTGTATTTTTAATGATGACTAACAGGAACAGAAGCAGCATGTGAAATTCATTTTAAATGCAAATAGCAGCGCTATCGTGTTACAGCCGAGAGCGCTGATGCAGCTGACGGCACATCTGTTCTGTTTCAGGTAAAATCAAGTACTCAGAGCAGGTGTATGACTCATGTATGGATGCGTTTGACTGCCTTCCTCTGGCCGCTCTCATGAACCAACAGTTTCTGTGTGTACACGGTGGGCTCTCACCAGAAATACAGACCTTAGATGACATTAAAAAGGTAAAAGCGCACGCCTTCACGCCGCGTGGCATCCGTACACGTGCACTAACTAAAGTTTCTGCCCCTCTACGTTAAGTTGGATCGGTTCAAAGAGCCGCCAGCGTTCGGGCCCATGTGCGACCTGCTGTGGTCTGACCCTCTGGAGGACTTCGGCAACGAGAAAACCCAGGAATATTTCAGCCACAACACGGTGCGGGGCTGCTCCTACTTCTACAGGTGAGCTGCTTCTTTTCCCTCCAGAGGCGTCGCCTGTTTCTGGATCATATCGGTCCAGCTCCAGCAGTGTCATTATCCTTGCATAGATGCCCTTTGAAAGTGTTAGGATTTGAGAAATAGCTTAAAGATTTAGTGAACATTTTGCTGGTTTGTCTCCAGGATGTATATCGTGGCTCTCAGATTTCTGCAATCTCAGATTTTGTATTTGGATCTTTGCTTTTTTGGGTGCAGTTTGTTGTTAAAGCTAGACCCCTCTGACTCTCCTGGCTCCTGAGATGTGGGAGGTATCTCAGACTAACATATTTGATTGACATCTCAGCTCCTGGACTGAGACAATCAACAGCATGTGTTTGGACTTGTGATGTGAAAGCAGAATTCTATCTGGACATCTGGAGGAGGGGAAACAACACCCCCCTTTTTTGTGGCTATGAAAGTTGTTGGAATTTGACACTGGGTGTTAAGGGTGTGAAAAAAAATCAATTTGCTAATATATCGCGATTTTCGGCCATCCAATATAATATCGATTTTTCAGCTCCTAATATGGATATCATCAGCATGTTGTAATGGTTACTTAAATGTGCAAAAACACTAATAATAAACAATAAATAGGTTGTTTTGAAGCAAATAGTTTTGACTCACTGTGTCCTCTGAATGATCAATATCATCTGATGAACATATACAGCAACTTGATTTTTCATCTCTACTTTTAATTTTGATATTAACTGGGTAGAATATCGCAATACATCGTGATATCCCAATACCGTGATAATATTGTATCGTGAACCAAGTATCATGATACATATCATATTGCAAGGTCCTTGCCAATACTCACCCCTACTGGGCAGGCACTTTCTTTGTGTCTCTGATGTTAAGAGAGTGTACTATCAGCCGATAATATTCTGCATGGCATATTAAACTTTGTATTAATCTTTGTTTTTGGTCTCTTCTTGACACTAGATAGAAGAACACGAAAACCTTTCAAAAGATGATGTTATGCGTCCTTGGGTTTAAATTTTTGTTGTGAGTCTTGCATTGCGAGCCTGCCGCCCACGTGAACCATGCGCGCTGCACTGATTGCATTAACTCTACTCAGCTCATTTCATGTCCACGACCGCACTTCAGGGCTGCAGCTCACACGGCGAATCTCAATACATTATGGCTGACATAAAGAGAGTAGAGAGGAAAACAACACGCTGGGCGATCTTGAATGGATGAGGAGTTGGAAAGTCGCTGCCTCCCTACTGCACCGTGACAGAATATCTAAGAAACACAAAGAAAGACTGATCAGCACGAAAGCTTATCTGTGTTCATAGCATCTCTTGAATCAATCAAGAGAGTTGGATTTTTATGCAGAGGCTGTGCAAACAAACTTTTGCTATCAAAAATAGATGTGAGGACTGTGAATTATTAATAGATGTAAAACATTTTGTCTGAGAAAAACTAAAAAGCACTTAATGTTCAAAAATAAGCACACTTAACAAAGAGATGGAAGAATTCAATGCACGGATGGGTAAACACATCCCTCAAGGGCGGAACGAGGAGCCGCTGCGTTACAGCCGCGTTACAGCCGCATTACAGCTGCATTACAGCCGCGTTACAGCCGCGCTACAGCCCTGTTACAGCTGCGTTACAGCTGCATTACAGCCCCGTTACAGCTGCGTTACAGCCGCGTTACAGCCGCGTTACAGCTGTGTTACAGCCGCATTACAGTTGCATTACAGCAGAGCGAAGGAGGAGCCAGTGCCGCGCCGATGTCATGGCCGTTTGAAAAGAGCCGTGGAAGTAGGTGGTGTTGGGAGGGAGAGATTAGTTGGCAATTACAGTGAGAGTTTTCTTAATGGGAGCTAATAACAGCGCAGAACCCTGCGTGTGAGCTGCATTTGTATTTAAATCTGAAAATGTCAGGAGGGCTTTCGCTTTACCGAGAGGAGAGGAAATGCCATTTTGGCCCGAGTGCACGAGTTAATTGCAGCTCAGAGTCGCATCATAAGCCGAGCGCAGCTCTCATCTCTGCGTCTGCGAGCGCACGGCGAAGTGTCAAAGGCATCGTTTGTCTGAACCTGCAGCAGGTAAGATAAACGAGTTAGCAGTGACGGCTGTGCACGTTTGATTCTGTTTACCTGCCCTGTGCTCGCTGCTTGCAGATGCACTGATCAGTTCGGCGAGGCGCCTCTGAGTTTCAATGCAGTTCCCCTTTAAAGGAACATTCTGGCATTTAAAAAAAAAAACAGGTCTATTATTAGATGGCGAAGAGTGTTAACGTTCCTCAGGGATCAAAACGAGGTGGAATGAAGCAGTTTGGAGTCAAAACAGAATATGTGTTTGCAGCAAAGCGACAAATAATGTTGGAACAGGAGGCAAATGGAGCTAACGTCAAAATAAATATCTATTTCAAGCCTCTGAAAAGAGTCAAAACTGTCATTCTGCTTGAATGATAGTGTGGATAGGGTCCCTGCAGACCAACCAAGGTCATTTTAACTTTGTATGTCTACAAAGTTGGTGTACAAAAGGGAGTGCTTGTATGAATATCTCAGTCCGGTCACTTACTCCTTTTCATAAGTCGTACAAGTTGACTACGGATGTGACAATCAATCAATCAATCAATCAATCAATGTTTATTTATAGAGCCCTTTACAACACACAAGGTGACCAAAGTGCTTTCCATTAAAATCCACATTAAAACAAAACAATTTAAAATAGACATAACAATATATTAAACTATAACTATTAAAATTAAATTAAAATTAAATTAAGAATATTTCACATCAATACTGTGTAATAAAAGCCAGTCTAAATAAATAGGTTTTAAGTCTGGATTTAAAAACCCCAAAGTCAGTGATGGTGCGCATTTCAGGGGGCAGCTTATTCCAGAGTCTGGGTCCGGCAACTGAGAAGACCCGATCACCCCAGAGTTTAGTCCTGGTTCTGGGGACTTCCAGCAAGGGCTGGTTTGAGGACCGTAGGCCTCTAGTGGAGTTCTGAACACGCAATTGCTCACATAAATAAAGAGGGGCAAGCCCATTGAGGGCTTTAAAAACAAAGATTAACAATTTAAAATCAATTCTAACAGAAACAGGAAGCCAGTGAAGAGCAAATAAAACTGGGGTGTTCGCGACGTCGAGTATTAGTTAAAAAGTGAGCAGCGGCATTCTGGACAAGCTGAAGACGGCTAAGTGACGACTTGGAGACACCAACATACAAAGCATTACAATAATCAATTCTAGAGCTTATAAAAGCATGAATGGTTTTTTTCCAAGTCTGCACGATTTAAAAATTGCTTTACTTTTGTTAAAACCCGTAACTGATAAAAACCGGCCCTGACCACGCTGTCAATTTGCTTGTCAAATTTTAAGCTGTCATCAAAAATAACTCCAAGATTCCTAACAGAAGATTTCACTTTAAACGATAGGTCACCAGAGTGTGTTGAATCACCAAAGAAGACATACTCTGTTTTTGCCCTAACCACATTTTAATTTCTGCAATGCAGTCAGAAAGGGTTTGAAGAGCACCACTTTTGTTTGGGAGCGCAGGAAGATAAATTTGCAGGTCATCTCATAGCAGTGAAAGGCTAGGTTGTGCCTAGCAATGATAGAGCCCAGAGGCAACATGTAAAGCGAGAACAATAAAGGGCCCAGTATGGAGCCTTGGGGCACACCACAGATCAAAGGAGCAGCAGAAGAGGACAAGTTGCCAATCATTACAGAAAAACTTCTGTTTGTCAGGTACGATTTGAACCATTTCAGCGCTGTACCACAAATACCAGCACACTGATTAAGGCGAAACAAGAGGATTGAATGATGTGACACAAACGACTGTCAGTCGTTTCCTAGTTTTGTCATAAATGTTTAGTTCAGTTGAGGCTAGCTGAGTACCAGGGATCATGACGTGTAAAGTAGGGGTGTGAAAAAAATTGATTTGGCAATATATCACGATTTTCGGCCACCCAATATAATATTTTTTAGGAAAATTTTATTCTATTTATTTTATTTTATTTATTTACCAAAATGTGCAAAAACACTAATAATAAACAATAAACTAGTTGTTTTAAAGCAAATAGTTTTGACTCAATTTGTCCTCTGAATGATCAATCTCATCTGATGAATATATACAGAAACTTGATTTTTCATCTCTACTTTTGATTTAGATATTATCTGGGTAGAATACCACAATATATCATGATATCGTGATATCGTGACCCAAATATCATGTACGTATCGTATTGTGAGGTCCTTGCCAATACTCACCCCTAGTGTAGAGGGCTTCCGAGGCTTTGCAGATCTGTGTTCTTCCGTGTCTTCCCCCGGGGGGCGTGGCTTCCTCCACTTTCTGCACCCTGGAATTTCTCGGGAGGGTTCAGCGCGCCAACGTTCGTCCCCCGTTCTTCCCTTCCAGCCGAAGCGGCGCCTTCCCTGCACAGAGAAATCTTTCAGCCACTTCACCCACGTCACCCCAGCCATGGAGGGATACATGCGTAGCTTCTTTGCTTTGCAGCTCTGTGATGTACGCTCTGCTAGATTCAATCTATTTACAATCTGGATATGCTAGAAAACATAGTTTTTTGGATGGTAGTGTGGACCCAAATCCTAATCTACAGAGCTAATAAGAACTGCACACAATGCAGATGCTTGAAACTGATGAGGAAAGACAGCTTCCTCTTTCTCTGCTGCAAAACGGTCACCCATTGCTGTTCAGTGAGATAGCAGCTCAGCGAGGATTATTCTGCACATGTGTGGAGGATGCTGCTATTATAGTCATCTATCTCCCCACGGCTTTGTTCTGCCTTCACTCTCAAACTTACCTCTCCATCATTATGACTCTTGCCAAGCATGCAGCGTGCACGCAGCGCAGAGGTTCGTATTCTACCGGGGATTTCTGCAGGAGGATCTCTATCTGAAATCGAACTGGATACAGCAGGTTGAGGAAAAGGTGGCGCATTAGCAATTCAGCCAGATATAATGCAGTTATTTATCTTTATGTATCTTCCAACAGCTTGTTGGGATGTATGGATGCAAAACACACACCCACACACACACACACAGTAAGATGCAGTGGGCAAAACTGCTGCTCAGGATTTTGAATTAAGATCTAAAATTACAGGCGGTGGTACGGTGAATGCAAGCTGTATCTTTCAGCAGCTTTCGTTTTGTGTGGAATGTAATTTTTAAAAAGCTCTCCTCTGATAAAATAGTGAAATTACTACTTTGTAGATTAAAAAGAAATCCTCCTCAGGCTTTCATAAACTGCCTGGACAAAGGAAAAAAAAAAAAAAAAAGAAGCTACCACTTGGATTTAACAAAGCAAATACGTCAGCGCCTCTCACCGTAAAAGTATTTCAGTGATTAATGCGTTTAAGATGGAAACGTCTTATTTAATCCAGTGGACGCTGATTCAGCAGAAGTAGAGGCTTCGGTTCCTGAAACCAACGTCTTAGAAGACGCACTGAACTGATTTGGGGAGTTTGTCTGTCCTTTTTTTTTTTTTTTTGTGCTTGTGACCCCAGGAAACTTCTTTTTTTTTTTTTTTTTTTTTTGCCATCCTGGAATAAAATGTAATTGCACATAAACGACAGTAGGTGGCGCAGGGAGTATTAGCTATATTGTGTCGGGTTTTTTTGCACGGACATGTGCGCACACAGCACAGAGCAGGAGATATGAAGAGAACAAACCCTCAAGAGACGCCATGGAAAAATATTTAACAGGGATGAAAAGAATGGAGGAGAGAGGCAGAGATAAAGAGACAAACGGAAGTCAGCAGAAAGTTAAGACGAGGAAATATGACGATGCAGCAGAAAATAATTGAGAAGCACTGGTTTTGGCAATAACTCATTTGATTTTGTGTGTGAGTGATGTATAAGTGTTGCACATGTCCTTCGTTGAATAAAGTTTAGAAAAAAAAACTTTGCTTTGGACCTTTAAGCTTTTTTAAGTTTTTTCTGCAAGTGACGCCTTTAGTGTAACTGCAAAGTTTAACAAAAACACAATCAAGAAAAAAAAATATCACATGACATGCAGAAAATTCAAGAAGACATGATATCGCCCTCTTACAAATACAAATTAGTTACTGGTTAGCTTACTGTTAATTACTGTTTAAATAAGCTAGGCTAAAGTGCAGTAAACATGTCATGTGCAGTTGTGCTTCATGAGACTAGACTGGGACAAAGTGGCATCATAACTCTTTTTTTTTAATAATGTCAGATTATACACGTTTGAATTTAGCACTTTCCCGTTTTCTCTTTTTCCTTCATCTTCTTGCCTTTTTTTCTTTTTGCATATCCTGATGGATACACTCGCTTCATTTTGAGTTTGAAGTACTGAAGAAAGCCGGCCACGAGCAGTCGGGGCCCCATTAGGGGGGTTCCAAATATCTCGCTGCAGTGTCAATGGAGGTTTCAGGTTGTGTCATTGATATGGATCGATATTAGCCGTGTCTTGGGGGTCCCTTAACACACTAGGCAGTGACAGCTTGTGGGGACCCTATGTGGGGGGTTTCCAACGTATCGTCGTTGCAGTGTCTAAAGCAGTTCAGTCATTTTGTCATTGACAAAAGAACCAATGTCACCGCTGTCCTGGGGCCCCTTCCAGCTCGGGGCCCTAGGCAATTGTCTAGTATGCCTACCCCGTTGCGGCGTCTCTGTCCATATGCCATATTAACAACACATTTGGTGTTTGGAGGTCAGATCTGATCACTCAAGAAGCATTTGGGTTCACAATTCATGTCAGGCATTTAGCACCTGTGGTTGGACTCCTCGACACACATGTTAACGCATGTTGATGCATGCTAATACCGGGTCAGAGCCTGACCCCATTCAGACTTCCCTTATCATCTGTCCTGATCATTAACACCTGATTCTCATCATTCCTCGTCAGCCTCTTGTTTGTTTGTCTCTCCTTGTGTTGGTTTTTATAATATGCTGTTTAAGTTGGTTTTTGTGGTTCAGAACATGTGACCCCTTCACGATTGTTCCCGCCTCCTGGTCTGCTGCTGTCGGGCCCTGCAGGCCCGGAGGCAGATGGACAAAGAACATGACGACAGAAGTCGAAGGTGGACATGAACTGAGAGAACTGAAAAAGACGATGATGATAAAAAAAAAAAAACCCAAACCTGTGACACCAGCGACAACTGTGTAGCTCAGCTGGTTGAACAAATGCACCCTAACCAGAACCGTGAGTCCTCTTTGTAGTCCTGACTAGACCTGAGCAATTTTTATCGATTCTGTGTTATATATCAATATTTTATTTCCCCAGAGAGTATCGATTTTTCAGCCGCGGGTATCAATATTCTAAGCTTCTTTAAAATCCCCCGTGTCCCACCTTTAAAAGCTTGCAAGCAACAATTTGCAGTGTTTAAATAAATGAAACTATTTTTCTCAACAAATCTTTTATTCATTTTGTCCAGCATTTGCAAGCTGCCTGTCAGCCATATAATGTGTAATTGATGCTTTCAGTTCAATTAATTCAAACAAAGTCATTGGAACACTCAAGATGTCACCAAAATCACTCTGTCCCTTTAAAAAATGGAAAATGATGTTAATGTATTGTAAGATGAATATCGATATATATCGTATCATATCACGAGATTAGTGTATCGCTACAGCCCAAGTCCTGACCCGTGTTCTTGTTGTCCAGATTAGACCGGGTCTGAGTTCCAGATTAGACTGGGTCCAGAGTTCCAGATTAGACTGGGTCCAGCGTTCCAGATTAGACCGGGTCCAGAGTTCCAGATTAGACCGTGTCCGAGTTTCAGATTAGACCGGGTCCGAGTTCCAGATTAGACCGGGTCTGAGTTCCAGATTAGACCGGGTCCAGAGTTCCAGATTAGACCAGGTCCAGAGTTCCAGATTAGACTGGGTCCACAGTTCCCCAGTAGACCGGGTCCATAGTTCCAGATGAGACGGGGTCCAGAGTTCCAGATGAGACCAGGTCCAGAGTTCCAGATTACACTGCGTCCAGAGTTCCAGATTAGACCAGGTCCAGCGTTCCAGATTAGACCGGGTCTGAGTTCCAGATTAGACCGGGTCCAGAGTTCCAGATTAAACTGGGTCTTTTTATTATCTTGTTGCGTGCCGTGCTGTCACTTATGGACTGGCCATCATGGAGTCCTGGATGTAGAAAGCTCTACACAGCTGTCCAGCTCGGCCGTCGTTGATACGAAATCTTAGGGAAAATGGAACTCATAAATGGAAGTGTTGGGGTCTGCTTTCTGTTTATTGTCACACAGTAGTGGCTTTTTAACGATAACAATTGACTGACGAGGAATTTGGGGTGAATTCCAATTCCTCCCTTAACCCTCAATCTTGACCCTCCAAAGTAAGTGTAAGGGTTATCTCGTGACTTAGAAATGGGACACCCCTTATGTGCAGTTACATCTTCAGACTGTGGGGGGCGGCCTTACATCAAAGCTACGTCTAGAAAACGATGACGACGAAGAAGAATAAGATAATATAAATGTACATAACGAAGACAATAAGATACTTTCGGGACATTTATATCTTTATTAACTAGAAAAATTCTTACATTTGTAGCTAACTTTTTTTTGGGCGCTATCCTTTTCGAAGACGCCTTGGCAAAAATATGCAATGCCTTCTGGGTAGCCCTTACTTCCAAGGGTGCCGGAGAATCTCAATATTGAGGGCGATACATCCTCAAACTTGACTTTCTAAGAATCGGGACAGCGCTTGCACTTAGCGGGAGCGTGGATTTTTGAGACTGAGGGTTGAGATTGAGGGTTAAGGGAGGAATTGGAATTCACCCTTGATTTCTATTCCAATTGGCTGTTTCCTTCAGGGGTGGCGGGGAGGGACCGGACCAGGTAGTGGAGAGACTGGTCCAGGGCCTCCAGGGAGTGGAGGGACTAGTCCAGGGAGTGGAGAGACTGGACCGGGGAGTGGAGGGACCGGTCCAGGAAGTGGTGGGACCGGTCCAGCGTGTGGAGGGACTGGACCAGGGAGTGGAGGGACCGGACCAGGGAGTGGAGGGACCGGACCAGGGAGTGGAGGGACCGGACCAGGGAGTGGAGGGACCGGTCTAGGGAGTGGAGGGACCGGTCCAGGGCCTCCAGGGAGTGGAGGGACTGGTTCAGGGAGTGGACGGACTGGACCGGGAAGTGGAGCAACCGGTCCAGGAAGTGGAGGGACCGGTCCAGGAAATGAAGGGACCGGTCCAGGGAGTGGAGGGACCGGACCAGGGAGTGGAGGGACCGGTCCACAAAGTGGAGGGACTGGTCCAGGGAGTGGAGAGACCGGTCCAGAAAGTAGAGGGACCAATCCAGGAACTGGAGGGACTGGTCCAGAGAGTGGAGTGACCGGACCAGGGAGTGGAGGGACCAGTCCAGGGCCTCCAGGGAGTGGAGGGACTGGTCCAGGGAGTGGACCGACTGGACCAGGGAGTGGAGGGACTGGTCTAGGAAGTGGAGAGACCGGTCCAGGGAGTGGAGGGACCGGTCCAGGAAGTGGAGGGACCGGTCCTCGGCCTCCAGGGAGTGGAGGGACCGGTCCTGGAAGTGGAGGGACCAGTCCAGAAGGCGGAAGGACCAGACCAGGGAGTGGAGGGACCGGTCCAGGGAGCGGAGGGACTGGTCCAGGAAGTGGAAGGACCGGACCAGGGAGTGGGGGGACCAGTCCAGGGAGTGGAGGGACCGGTCCAGGAAGTGAATGGACTGGTCCAGGAAGTGGAAGGACCGGACCAGGGAGTGGGGGGACCAGTCCAGGGAGTGGAGGGACCGGTCCAGGGAGTGGAGGGACCGGACCAGGAAGCGGAGAGACCGGTCCAGGGAGCGGAGGGACTGGTCCAGGAAGTGGAGGAACCGGTCCAGGAAGTGGAGGGACCAGTCCAGGGAGTGGAGGGACCAGTCCAGGGAGTGGAGGGACCAGTCCAGGGGGTGGAGGGACCAGTCCAGGAAGTGGAGGAACCGGTCCAGGAAGTGGATGGACCAGTCCAGGGAGTGGAGGGACCAGTCCAGGGAGTGGAGGGACCGGACCAGGAAGCCACAGTGAATCACCTGCCTCCATCCATCTCCGTCCCCTGCGTCCTCTCCTCTTCTACCAGCTAGCTCCATGCTGGTGTGACGGGGTTGGATGGAGGGAGATGGGAGTTATCTCAGGTATCTCAGGTATATCAGGTATCTCAGTTTCACGCTCACAATGCAGTACTTGTGTTCCTCTACGTCTCCTGGGTTCATATTTGCTGGTCCCGAACCTCGCTGGTTCTCGCAGGCATTTTTACAAAAACAGAGAGATCAATAGTTGGGGTATTAATTATTAGATTTGTTTTGTGTGATCTAAAGTGTAAATAAGGTGCCAGGCAAAAACTGTCCCCTCTCTTTAAGGTGGATATGAATCGTAGATGTGTCTTTAACGGAAACGGTTACATAACATCTGGTGAGCGCATCCTTTCGCGTCGTGCCATCAAGCACGAATCCCAAAAGCAGAAGAAGCTAAACAAGATATTACAACATATTTGCCAGAAAAAGGACATTTTTAACCACCTGAGCTAAATAAATGGAGCGAGTGACACAGTTAAGTCAGGTGCTCGGGGCGGAGAAGTCTCTTGTTTTTCTTCTGGCACAAACCTGAGCACCTAAATATTTCAAACGCTTCTGAAAGTTTGATGGGTCCAAGGATGGCAGTGACTCCGAGGATTGTTGCTGGGGAGCTCTCACGACGATGCTGTGGCTTTATTCATGAGCTTATTTTGGTCATTTACATTCAGCGTCACTGTGTAAAATTATTCCCTTTTTCTGTTTCGGCTTGTTGGTGAGACGACAAAGTTTTACGACATTATTTTGGGAAATTTTAATAGATCCTTTTGCTATTTAACCAAGAAGCAGCATTATGGGTGAAACAAAGAAAAACTGGAATGTTAAATGATGAAATAATATCAAGAAAGAAAACATCGATGGTGATGATTCCTGGTGCTGTAAGTTTCCATCGTCCTTTTACGAAGGAGTGCAGCTCCGGTGCACTCAGTGCTTTTCTATTTTTCACAAAGTCATTTGAGGGGCGGGTCTAGGGAGTGGAAGGACTGGTCCAGGGAGTGGGGGGACCGGACCAGGGAATGGAGGGACCGGTCCAGGGCCTCCAGGGAGTGGAGGGACTGGACCAGGGAGTGAGGGTACCGGACCAGGGAGTGGAGGGACCGATCTAGGGAGTGGAGGGACCGCTCCAGGGGGTGGAGGGACCGGTCCAGGGCCTCCAGGGAGTGGAGGGACCGGTCCAGGGAGCAGAGGGACCGGTCCAGGGAGTGGAGGGACCGGACCAGGGAGCGGAGGGACCGGTCCAGGGAGTGGAAGGACTGATCCAGGAGGGACTGGACCAGGGAGTGGAAGGACCGGTCCAGGGAGTGGAGGGACTGGACCAGGGAGTGGAGAGGCGGTCTAGAGAGTGGAGGGACCGGACCAGGGAGCAGCGGAACCGGTCCAGTAAATTGGAGGGACCGGTCCAGGGCCTCCAGGGAGTGGAGGGACCGGACCAGGAAGTGGAGGGATCGGTCCACGGAGTGGAGGGACCGGACCAGGAAGTGGAGGGACCGGTCAAGGGCCTCCAGGGAGTGGAGGGACCGGTCCAGGGAGTGGAGGGACCGGTCCAGGGCCTCCAGGGAGTGGAGGGACCGGTCCACGGAGTGGAGGGACCGGACCAGGAAGTGGAGGGACCGGTCCACAGAGTGGAGGGACCGGTCCAGGGTGTGGAGGGACCAGACCAGGGTGCGGAGGGACTGTTCCACGGAGTGGAGGGACTGGTCCAGGGAGTGGAGGGACCGGTCCACGGAGTGGAGGGACCGGACCAGGGAGTGGAAGGACCGGTCCAGGGAGCGGAGGGACCGGTCCAGGGCCTCCAGGGAGTGGAGGGACCGGTCCAGGGAGTGGAGGGACCGGACCAGGAAGTGGAGGGACCGGTCCACGTAGTGGAGGGACTGGTCCAGGGTGTGGAGGGACCAGACCAGGGAGTGGAGGGACCGGTCCACGGAGTGGAGGGACCGGACCAGGGAGTGGACGAACTGGACCTGCTCTTGACTCATCGTGGAGTACTAGAGGGGCCATGGCATTTGCTCAGCTGGTCCATGTTTCCTAGAAAACAGTCGATCGTGTCACTTGGGGTCTTTGGAATACTGGTTCCGAACTGGTTGGTCCCTGTACGAACAGATGCAGACTTTGGTCCACATTGCCGGCAGTAAGTCTGATTTGTTCCGGTCGGGAGCTGGACTCTGTCACAGCAGATGGGTGGGAAGGGGTCCGGTTTTTGACCTCAGGGTTCCGCCTCTGCTTTTTGCAGATGACGTGGTCCTACTGACGTCATCAAACTGGGCCTCCGGCTCTCGCTGGGCCGGTCTGCAGCCGCCTGCAAACCAGTGGGATGAGATCCTCCACCTCCCAGTCGGAGGCGGCGGTTCTCAGCTGGGAAAGAGTGGAGCGGATCAGTAGGAGGATCGGTCCGATAGATTCAGAAGTGTCTATGCCCTCGCCTACGAGCAGGAACTGCGGGTCATGACCCAAAAAAATGAGGTTAGGTCTTCTTTTTTTTCCATTTGCAGCTCCAGCTATGGCTGAAACTGTCCCGCAGGACAACAACAGGAATATCAAATTGGGGATGCACGATAACTATTTTTTAAAACTGATACCGATAACTTTCAGCTCCTAAAGGCCGATACCGATAACCGATAACACACACATATACCTAAGATCATTACATTAATACTATGAACAAAACCAAAAATAGTTTGGACTTTCTAAATTAACAGATATTTATTTTTTCCAATAAAAAACTATTGGCAAGCCTCAAACATTTTCATAAAGCTATCAAACAAACCTGTTTGATATCTCACATCAACTTAAATAAGGTTCATTACTGACTGATATAAAAAATAAAGGCTCCTTGAACTGATGGAAATACATGCATCAGAATTACTAACTGAAAAAATTAATTCCTCAATGACAATAAAAATAATGCACAGGTCATAATGTACTGACACAAGTTAGACTAGTCTGTGTAAATAAACTGAAAAAGTGCACTCCATAGTAACAAAGAAATTACGTTTAAAGGATTTTGGCTTGTGGTTCAATTCAAATGAATGCCTTTAATTAAATTAAATGAGGTTTGGTAGTTTTGGGGTTTTTTTTAATCTCATGGAAGCTTTAGATGAGAAAGATGATGGCGAGGGGAGGAGGGGAGACGAGACTTGGTGTTGTCTTGCTCAGGTTAGCTCACGTTAGCTCACGTTAGCGTGATTTCAGAACTCCATGGAAGCAATGGTTATGTTTCAGGAGCAAGGCACTGCTGTGTTGACAAAAATATATGTCTTATTGGGGCTATTTGTTATGATATCGGCCTTACCGAGATGACGTCCTAATTTCCTGTTATCGGCTCGATAATTATCGTGCATCCCTAATAACAATGTTACTGTTTGAAACTGTGTTTAATGCAGGTCCACATGATACAAGTCGACCCACCACTGGATCAAAACTCTGTGGCTGCAGCAACAACATCAGATATGAATCTAAATCATGTTCATGTTTAAAAATGAATCATGAGCTTGAGAAGCACCTAACGAGGCCTGACGTGTGACATCAGCACCTTTAGCAGAGGATGAGCAGCTTTGTTTTTAGCCGTCTGCAGCTTGCAGGCTTCGTTACCTTTCAGGTTCAGAAGTGGAGGCAGGAACGTTCGTGGACGCCTCACTTTTTTATTTCTGGATTGCAGCAGGTGGCTCTGACTTTTGTCCTCCATCGCTGCATCGCCCTCAGAGAAGTAAATCCAGGCGCAGTAAATCTTAGTTCTGTCACTTTCTGCTAAGTGAAACTGTACCGGAAATTAGAGAGTAACAACTTAAAGAGCTGCTGTGTAATGAAATGAAAGTTTATTAGTGCACCAATTATTTCTTTAACCTTTATTTACTCAGTAGCTCAGAAACTATTTTTTTAAGTAATGACACTTTCTCTTTACTGTTTTTTTTTTCCCCAGTTACCCAGCTGTGTGTGAGTTCCTACAGAGCAATAATCTATTATCGATCATCCGAGCGCACGAAGCACAAGATGCCGGGTACGTTGTCACTGCGACACACACACACAAACACACAGAAACACACAGAAAAATACTTCCTGGCTCAAACAAAACAGAAATAGAGAGTTAATGAGTGAGTGATGGAGGGATTCTCCACCTGTGTTTCTGTCTCCGCCTCCACCTGAAGCTACCGGATGTACCGTAAAAGTCAGACCACTGGGTTCCCGTCCCTCATCACCATCTTCTCAGCGCCAAACTACCTGGATGTTTACAACAACAAAGGTCAGCCGACGGCTTCACAGCTTCCTCTGTTTTCTTAATCTCTTTATTGCCGTGTCTCAGCTTTGAAGAACTCAGCTTTTAGTCCTGGAACCGTGCGACCCGGCGTGCGTGTCGTCTGGCGTGGATAAAGGATGAGACGTTTAATGTCTCTGATGGACTCTGATGGAGAGACTGCCACGGGCCCTTCCGACTCACCTCCGAAAACGTTTTCAGCGCTCAAACTGGAGAGCGTGAGTTAATGCGGCCGCATTTAGCCGTGCGGTTGCATAAGAAAGCATCAGGGAGCGCCCCCCCCCCGTATGTTTGCGCTCTCAGATCCGTGTCTCGGCTGCCATAGGCGTCGGGAGATGGAGCGTGTGGGAGGGACCGTCTCCATGTGGCTTCATCCCTCCTGATGTAACGGTGTCAGCAATCTCTGGCCTCAACTGGGCCACCTAGTGGTTGAATGTCGCTGTGTTTTTAGTTTCCCACTTCCTGTTTCTGTCATTTAGAAAAAAAAAGAAGAAGAAGAGCACAAACGGTGATATCAACACGGAATCGGTTTTACTCACAGATGGTGTTGTAACGAGCACAAAATTAGATTAAACCTTTTTCACTGATGCATGATGGGATTGCTGGTTGATGTTTCCTAAACACAGCTTTGTTTCAATCAAACTGACATTAACTATTGCTTTGATAATTACTTGGTGTTAGTGATGTAACGATTCACTCAACTCACGATTCGGTACGATTCATGAATTTTTGCTCACGGTACGATTCACGAACCTTTTTTTTTTTTTTTTCCAAATGAGCTACAGAAAGTATGACCAAATAAAAGAATCTTTTATTCACAGGAAATAGTGCAATTAAAATGATCATCTTAAAATCTATTTTATTTAAAGAAATACTGCACATCATTTATCTGCTTTTATCATAAAAAATTATTTAACTGGTTTTATTCAACATCTGAAATAACAAAAACTCTAAAAAGGTCCTTTCTTTAGAGAAACACTGAAAAATACTATTTGTGTCCTCTTAAAAAAATGCAACTGAAATAGTTATCTACTTAAAGAATGAGAGGATTTTTAAAAACAAATCCCACATAAAAAAAAACCAAATTCTAAAGATTCTTTGTTTACAAGAACACAGCAAATTACCATTTATCTTTTCTTATCAGGAGTAAATTATTTACCTTGTTAACTGTAAACATCCAAAATGACAAATGTATACCTTAACTCTAAAAAGAAGGTCCTATCTTTATAGAAACACTGTAATACACATTCTTTATGTCCTCTTAAAAAATGGGACAGAAATAGTTATCCATTTGCGATTCATTTTTTTATGCCAACCGATGCAAATTGTCACACATTTGTATCGGTTTTTATTCGACTCACGATGCATCGTTACACCCAGTAGTCGAGTTGTAAAAAAAATTCAGGGGGGATGGTCAATGTTTTTCACTTAAAAAAAAAAAAGTGGCAGGGGCAGGGCTGTAAATTCATTATCAAAACAAAACACTGTAAATAAGACTTCTAAATCCTCTCAAATCAAGTCAAGCCAAGTTTATTTTAAGTGCAAAATCATAACAATTATCTCTTTTTTGTATTATTAAAGACAGTACAGAAGTACAGAAAACTCTCTCAACATTTTACAATACTTTTCCTTTTCTCCCCTCTGGTGCACAGTTTTTAGTTTCTCAGTTTCAAGTCTCAGTATCTCATAGCAGTTTCCAAAGACTGTCGTTATAATGTTTTTTGTCGACAATTTTTCGTGTTCTTGCTTTCTGGTTGTTAGCTAAGCAGTGACTGAAGATTAATAGATTAATGTGCCTTATAGCCACTGAAATAATGAGCTACATACTAATAGGCCTACGTATGAATTGAAAAGGGTAAGTGTGTAAACTAGAGGTTGCACTAGACTTTTTTTGCAATTGGTCATTTTGACAGTCATGAAAATTTTGTTATCAGTTTCTACATTAACAATTATTTAATTACATTAAAAGATTACTAACAGTCTTCAGATTTTTCAATTATTGTGAGGGGAAAAAAAGTCAATTACAGGGAATCCCCAGTTAAAATAACCCCTGGTCTAAACCCTAAAGGTTTAATAATCAAACCTGTACCTTCTGCTCTTGATCCTCCTGCTTCCTGGCCATGGCTTTCCTCTATGTGAAGAAAGTAACATTATAGGGTTTGATAGAATGTGCAGACATGTCATGCTAAAAGCACATGACCTTGCTCTTGGATAATAGACAGAATGTACAGTATAGGTTAAAATCACATTTATCATATTCACTGTAATATTAAATTACAGGCCACAGCAACAGGCCCCAGGAGGGGGAAAACTATTTAATGTCACCTGCCTTGAACATCTGAATTTTAGCTAACATCTTCACTTATTTTTGTTGCCTGATGAGTCCTATTGATGAAAATAATATAGCCGTGTGAAGAATATTTCATCATTAATTCTGGTCAAATATTTGAGACAAACTCTCGTCTAATGCTAACAGTAAATATCTGTTTTACGTTTTCCACGCTCATAAACCAGAATCTAACGTGACTGAATGACAAGTCCTGTGTTTCATCAAGCTAGTTAACAAGAGAGATGAACGTTAACATGAGTTCATCTCAGCTAGTTTGCAGGCTACACAGCAAGCTTGGAAAACTAGCTGTGTTGTTATTGTGCAACCTGTGGCGAGTCTGGCGACTTTTGTATAGATTAATAAAAAGTAGTGATTGAGATTCTTGATTTTTATAGCTCACCTGTCAGTTTTATTTAGAGTCTTTTTAAAAAAAAACTCCCAGTATGACATCTTCGTTGTCCAGCCGCTCATTTTCCTCATGCTCACGTTGCAGTGCAGAATTACTCCTCAATATGTCGCATCTGCGCAGCAGCTCTGTGCCGCTCCCTCAGGCATTCAATTCATTAACACAATTGAAAATCAACAATCATGTTGCGGTCATTGCATGTTCGCTTGCCCTCTGTGCCCTCAGCTTTTTATTATTTATTTTGCTCATCATGCGAACTACTTTTCTAATGAGTTTATTTAGAAATAAGTTTTATTTAAGTTATATTCCCAACATTTACTGTGAAAAGGGGAGGGATGGAAAGGGGGGATGGCAGTTTTACAGGGGGGATGATTTTGATCGTTTTTATTTCAGGGGGGATGCCATCCGCCCTCATCCCCCCTCATCTCGAGTACTGGTTACACCCCTATTCCCAACACATGTACCGTGTTTATTTTACCTTAATTATTCTCAGCACATGTGCATTTTTATTTCTTTTTTATGTCATATATGTGGTGCAAACGAGTGTCGATAAAGTCTTTAAAATCTGAATTTGAGCGTTTTTGGATTGCCTTTAAATTCTCGTGCGTCTGTGTGTTACGTTTCTTTTTAATTTGCGCCGCCGGTCGTCTGCAGCTCGGTCAGACGCTGGATGTGCGAGCGTGACGTGCCTCGCCGGGCCCAGGGCCCGTTTCCAGCGCATCATCACATGTACCTGTCAGGGTTCATTTGATCTTCGCTGCGCACGCCGACGTGAAAAAGAAACGTCCTCTCACGAAGCAAAGGTTTTATGTAAAAGGACATGATCTTACAAAAATAAAAAAAGCATCTGGTCCTCAAGAGGTCTTGAGGCTGTAAATAAAACCCCGGACGAACGACTTCACGTGTTACACCGGGTCATCATTTATTTAGCGGCGAACAAAACCAAAATGGCGAGGCCGGGTCTTTTAGAAATACTGAGCGCTCTTTCTCCTCTGCTTCCCCGACAGCTGCTGTGCTGAAATATGAAAATAACGTCATGAACATCCGACAGTTCAACTGCTCACCGCATCCCTACTGGCTGCCCAACTTCATGGACGTCTTCACCTGGTCGCTGCCGTTCGTTGGAGAGAAGGGTACCGAGCTTTCATACGTGTTTGCAGTTCACCGACGCGTCCCGATGTGTCATCCTGACGGCCGGTTTCCTCTCTCTCTCTCTCTCTCTCTCTCTCTCTCTCTCTCTCTCTCTCTCGCAGTCACGGAGATGCTGGTGAACGTGCTGAGCATCTGCTCCGACGACGAGCTCATGAATGATGAAGACGAGATTTTTGACGGTAAAAGAGAATGTCGCAGTTCATTATTGATCTTTATCGCCGGCGCCGTGCCGGTTCAGTTCACATGCTAACGCTGGCCGTGACCTCTGAAGAGGCCATGAGGCGTTTAGAGAAAAACGACTCGGCGATGTCAGCTGACTAGGGCTGTAGCGATACACTAATCTCACGATACGATACACGATATTCAGCTCACGATACGATATATATCGATATTCATCTAACAATACATTTACATAATTTTCTGAAAGATTTCAAAGGGACAAAGTGATTTTGGTGACATCTTGTGAGTGTTCCAATGACTTTGTTTGAATTAATTGAAATGAAAGCATCAATTACACATTATATGGCTGACAGGCAGCTTAATAATTCTGGACAAAATGAATAAAAGATGTGTTGAGAAAAATAGTTTCATTTATTTAAGCAGTGCAAATTGTTGCTTGACACGGGGGTTTTGAAAGAAGCTTAGAATATCGATACCCACAGCTGAGAAATTAAATATAATAATAAATATCGATATATATCGCAGAATCGATAAAATCGCTCAGCTCTACAGCTGACCCACTGTGAGGTTTTATTACATTTGTTTATTTCAGCAGAGCTTGGTCGTAAGAGTCCAATAAAGATCATCAAATGTACTAAAACCACATTTATTGCATCTGAGAGGTCAATAATCAGTTTCTAATTTACTGTACGTAGACTATGATGCTGTAATGTATGACCACATGGATATAAAATTACAATCTTTACAGTTGCTTTCTTCAAATATGCATTACAGTTTCACGTTATCACAAAGTCCCATGCAAACATCCAAATTTGTGTTTTATTTGCTCTGCATGACGTCTGTCAATGTCCGGGGATCGTTTAATGACAGCCGGCATGTTTCTTTCGCAGCCAATGCGGCCGCAGCGCGCAAGGAGGTGATCAAGAATAAGATCCGCGCCATCGGGAAAATGGCCAAAATGTTCTCGGTTCTCAGGTACGGGCTTTTTTGTTTCACCTTCTGTCAGAGTTCGGCGCCGTTTTCTGACCTGTTTGTTTTCTCGCCGCAGAGAGGAGAGTGAAAACGTGCTGACGCTGAAAGGCCTGACTCCTACCGGCATGCTGCCGAGCGGCGTCCTCTCCGGAGGCCGACAGACGTTGCAGAGCGGTGAGTACTGGGCTCGGTCCGAAGCCTCCGTCTCCAGCACTTACTCCCCTGTTCTGCTGTTGGTTTCCCCCGTCACACCTCTCTGTCCAGCCATTACTCCTGTCTCTCTATCTATCTGTCTTTTTATTATCTTTATACCAGTTTAGGTAGAAGTCAGAAGGTTCTGACCTCTGATCGTGTTGTGGTCCAGTTAGAGGTCCAGTCTAGAGCTAAACGATTTTATCGATTCTGCGATATATATCGATATTTTATTTCCCCAGAGAGTATCGATTTTTCAGCCGCGGGTATCGATATTCTAAGCTTCTTTCTAAACCTCCATGTCCCACCTTTAAAAGCTTGCAAGCAACAATTTGCACTGTTTAAATAAATGAAACTATTTTTCTCAACAAATCTTTTATTCATTTTGTCCAGCATTTGCAAGCTGCCTGTCAGCCATATAATGTGTAACTGAAGCTTTCAGTTCAATTAATTCAAACAAAGTCATTGGAACACTCACAAGATGTCACCAAAATCACTTTGTCCCTTTGAAATCTTTCGGAAAATGATGTAAATGTATTGTAAGATGAATATCGATATATATCGTATCGTGAGATTAGTGTATAGCTATAGACCTTGTCCAGCCCACGCGGTTTTTCAGTCAGTACCAGTCTTCATCAGCCAGAAAGTTCAAACTTAAACTTGGGACTGATTTTTTTTTTTTTTTTTTTTTTTTTTAATGTGGGGATAGACAAAATAATTCACATCAAATTACCCGCGTAAGCATCGCAGTTTGTTGTGGCAGATGTAAGGTAATATTAAAAAAGTACTTGTTCTTGAGTAAAAATTCACATATCAGGCCGGATCCTCCACCAGTTCTGCTAAAGCCGCTATTTAGGGATAGCGGGTAGTGGGAGGGGCGTTCCCCCGCAAAGAACACAATCTTCCACCTTGCTAAACCCGCTATCACACCTGCGCTACGCGCTACATTATGCATAGGAGTGGTTAGGGCGTTCCACCTGTTAAACCAATCAGTGCGTCAGCAGCCATTGCCTTTAAGAGCAGGTTGCGCTACCCGCTAACCGCTATGGAGCGTCTCTTCATCCAGATCAGAGCAGCTCTCATGTGCAGCTCGTCTGGGACTCTGTTGTAGAGCTTCCTCCTCTTCCTTCCTCCTTCTCCCCTGCACTGATATATACATATAAATATTTTTACACAGACAATTCCTATCGGCTACCTGAAAGTCCCAGATAGTCAGTGTCCTCCCAGTAAACACGCTCTGGTCGTCTATGGTTTAACTGGCAATCAAGCCGTTTAAGACAATCTTTGCTATTTTCTCAGGGGTTCAACTGAGGCCAAATCACGCTTTAATACAAGAGTTAATTCCAGAGGTCGAGCCGTTTATGCACGTCCAGATGTGACCAGGTGGACGCACACTGATGCCATTTGGACGCACTCTTGTACGCGCCGACATGCGGGTTGCTGGTAAACCCATGATCGCAAGATACAGAGTTTGCAGAAAGGGCAAAAGACACGCCCACTGCCACACCTACAATGTGAGTAAGGGAGTCGGCATAACGGGTAGCAGCTTTAGAGAGTGGAAGATTGGATTAGCAGTTAGCGGAGGTTCCTAAACCCGCAATTTGCAGATAGCGGCTAGTGTTAACGGGTGAGGGGAAGTGCATGATCGGGACCATAGTCTTTTACAGATTAATAATTTTGATTTTTATTTTATTATTTTTTTTAATTCTTCATAGTGTGGCAGGCAGCTCTTTCTGTCATCTTCTGTCTGAAATGCTCTGGTCCAGCTCCTGGGGTCCGGTCCTGAACCGATCGCTCAGAACAGCCAATGAACAAACAGCAAAGCAAAATGACCTCTTTGAAGAGATAACAACTACTAATAATACAATGAATTTCTCTGCTCTTTCCTGAAACGTGTCACTCATCCCAGCCCAGCCACTGTCCCCGTCTCATGTCTCTGTTTCTGTCTCTGTGGATCTACCTTTGCTGTTGATCATGTGTTATTTTCTAACCTCAGACTGACTGTAATTCTCTCAGTTTTGACGCATGGCGCTCCACCGAGTTTGGCTACATTGACAAATCAGCACATCTGGCCAAAAAAACATGAGTCGCCTTCCTCCTGGGGCTGCATTTTACATTTGCATGGCTTTATCATGAGTAACCTGCTCCCCTCCTCCCCCCTTCAGCCACCATTGAAGCCATTGAAGCCATCGAGACGCATGATGAGGACAGAGAAGGTAAACCGGTGCTCCTTCTCCCACCCCTCTCATTACATTACATTCAGTTCAATTCAATTCAATTTTATTTGTATAGCATCTGTTACAATGTCAATTGTATCCAGGTGCTTTACAGAGACCCAGAGCATGACCCCCGAGCAAATAATCATTAACTGAAAATTAGGGCTGGGCAAGTTAACGCGTTATTATTGTGTTAACGCATTCATTTATTAACGGCGACATTTATTTTATCGCGCGTTAACGCATGTTGCTCACGTGCTTTTGTTTTGAAAAGTCTGTTACTGGCTGCTGCGGAACCGCAAGATAATTGGCAGGTAAACCTAAAACAGACATGGAGAACGGTAAAAATCAGTGAACTTTACAGTTCAGGTAGCAACTCAGGTAGAAATATTAACAATTCTGTCTGAAAAAGAAAATTCTGGACTTCAACAAAACTTTGGCGTCATTCCTCCATGTTCCATCAGATCTGCTCCATGTGTTCACTGTCCTGCTGTTCTCTAGCTGGTTACTGCAGTGCGGCTCCATCTAGTGGCTCAGATGTGTAATGACAACAGAAAGTCTGTTCCTTGATTATAAAACAAAGCGATTTCTGGGTCACGTAAACCAGACAATAAAATATTAAAAACAAATTCAGTCCCGTGGCCTGTTTGCTAAAATTGAAATATAAAAAAAACAGAAAAAAATGGAAAAAAATAAAAAGTCACTTTTAAATTTTTAAAATTCTTGATTGACAATTGAAAATTAAAAAAAACAAATGATACACAGATAATTACGGCTTGGTAACATTAGAGAACTTTTACATGGACATTTTCATTTTAAAGACAGAAACAAGGTTATTTGTAAAAACTGCCAAGTTGAACTCCCCGTTAAAAGTTTCTGCTGCTCAGAAATTACCTGTTTTAATGTTCTGATTGTGGCCTCTAGATTGTTAGGATTTTTTGGTAGACTTTTTTTTATTATTCATAAAAAAACAGGATGACATTAATGCCCTGACAGTGACAATAAGCTTTATTTTATTTTACTTTTTTTAAGATGAGATTTACACTAAATATGTGTTACTGACAAGTTGACAAGATGTTAAAAGTGTTTGAACAACAAATGTTATGACACTTTAGTTCATATGGCAGCAGAACATTTAAATAAAAGTGACCTTTACACTCCTTTTGAATTCATTATTTGATTTTCCGTATACAATGCAATTAATCTTGATTAATCAGGAAAATCATGCGATTAATCGCGATTAAAAATTTTAATCGTTGCCCAGCCCTACTGAAAATATAATATTGAATTGTAATTAAGGATAATGGAAGGTAAAAAAAACTCCCACAGTGGGAGAAAAAAACTTTAGGCCAAACAGTGGCAAAAAAAAACTCCACTTTAAGAGGAAGAAACCTGGACTAGGACCTGGATCATATGGGGGGACCTTCCTGCTAAAGACCAGCTGGATAAAGAAAGGAAAAAAGAGGGGAGAGACAGGACAGAGAGAGGATGGAGGACAGAGAGTGAATGAATGAAATGACTATGTAAACAGATGCAGGTAGCAGCACTGAAAAAATGAAAACATAGAGACCCATGTTCAAGTTCCTGCAAACTATAGCTTAGATAGTGAATGCAACACCACACCTGGTACTCTTAATGGCTGCTATGTACTTAATTTGCAATGAATTGGAGTAAAAAAAAAAAAAAAAAGGAAGAAAACCAAACCATTTAATGGATTTTAAATCTCATGAGATCTTAAGGATCTGTTTTCTGGTGATTGCCTGGGTGGTGAGAAGGGAGGAAAATGACATGAATAACGGGTGGGAAGCTGGTGAAAGGTTATACAGATGCAGCCACTAGTGGGAGTCTCTCACGCCATAAAGTGAGGCATCACAGCGACGGACGTGGCGATGGATGGTCCACGCGTGACGGGGCCGGCTGCATCTGCACGGCTGCTGAGCGAGGCCACATCTGCTGAGGCCCGGAGGGAACCGGGGAGTTAACGTCCGCACGTAATGTGGCTCTCAGCTCCATCTGCTGCCTACACCTAAATCAGAGAGGCTTAGCGCTCACAAAAGGCCGAGGCACGCACTTGGAACTGGAAAAATACCGGGTGAAGGAATAATGAAAAACAGTAAATGAAAGTGATGTTTCATTTCAAAGATACGAGGGGGATGTTCATGATAAATTAAAACCCTGCAAAGAGAAACTGCTGCTTAGAGATGCATAACTAAAGGCCATTGTTTGGGCTTTGGCTTGTAAATGGCCTCCATCTGTTTCTAAGAAGTGTTGCACGCACAAGAAGCAGGAAAAAAACACACACACCAGGGTATTAATATGAAATATGTATCCCGCGGTAATCTTCACTCACGAAGCACAACGCTGCAGTCTGAGACGCCGACTTACAGGACGAGCGCTTCTATTCGCCGTGTGTAGGTCTTCATTGAAATTAGGAGAAACGAGACAAGTGGTTTTTGGTCGTCCTGACAGTAACGGTCATTAAAGCTGTAGAATTGTTTTCCTTTGTTATTGATGTGTTTTCTGTGGAAACTGGGTCCCGTGGTGATACGGGGTGAATTTTATTTCCTATCTCAACCCTCAGTCTCAAAAATGCGCGCTCCCACGAAGTGCAAGTGCTGTCCAGATTCACAGAACGTCAAGTTTGAGTGTTTTATCGCCCTCAACATTGAGATTCTCCGGCACCACCCTTGGGACTGAGGGCTACCCAGAAGGCATTGCATATTTTCGCCAAGACATCTTTAAAAAGGATGGCAGTGGTCAATCTCATGAAGGTGCCCAAAGCTTGGCGTGAAGGAAATCAGCGATGCGGAAGGCACTGACGCTAAAATGCCGTCGTCGTTAGCGTTGCCAGGTGGGAATTGTAAGATTATCATAACAGAGACTCAAACTTATCGTATTTTGTGGGAAATTATCGTACATCTGTCATAACCAAAATAACAAGCCCAATGATGCACTATAGTCAAATATAATCACTCTAGTGATAAATATCGTCCCACAGGCTCTCACAGCTTCGTGACGTTTGTACAGAGTGGGTTAACGGCACCACATCAGCCCCAACTCACAGTTGCGTTAGACTAATGTGTCCCCCAAAAACAAATGAGAGGTGGGAACTAAGAGCCAAATTGTGAGGTCTGGAGGCGATTTTGGAGACTCATTTTTTCCCTTCCTTTTCCTCTTCTGCCTAAACTCGGTTTAAATCTCGCTCGCTCGACTTCCTGATCTGGTCCTGACTGTGAGTGTCTAGTGGGGCAGCCGAAGCTGACCGTTCAGCCGATCATGCTAGTTGTTCTGAGACAAACACTCAGATCGTTGCTCAGCAAAGCACGATTGGCTGGAAACATGTCGCATGGGAACAGATGCATTTAGGGTTCACAAAAAAAAAAAAAAAAACTCTCCGGCAGACAGTTGCAACAGGCAATAATTTTAAATGGTCAAATTATCGTACATTTGGCCTTTTTTGGATTATTGATCGTACAGAGGGCCAAATTATCGTACAAATACGATAATTATCGTAAACCTGGCAACGCTGGTTGTCGTCTTCTTCTTCTTCTTCCTTCTCCTCTTATTCTTCTACTTCTTCTACATCGTTGGCGTCTTCCTGACAGACTGCCCCCCAGAGTCTAAAGATGTAACTGCACTCAATGGATGTCCCATTTCTACGTCACAAGATAGCCCTTACATGACTTTCGAGGGCCAAAGATTGAGGGTTAAGGGAGGAACTGGGATTCACCCATACAGTGGGTGAATCCCAGTTCCTCCATTAACCCTCAATCTCAACCCTCACCCTTAACCCTCAATTTTTGGCCCTCAATCTTAACCCTCGAAAGTAAGTGTAAGGGTTATCTTGTGACTTAGAAATGGGACACCCCTTGAGTGCAGTTACGTCTTCAGACTGAAATGTATCAGAGCCGTGTTGTCTCTGTATTTCCTGAAATGACACAGGGATAACATTGAAAAGAGCGCCGTATATTCTCGAAATAATATTAGCAAATAACACAATAGAGGATACATTATTCAGTCCTCCGTCGCTACACAACAAGGTATACAAGTAACGTGAAGCTGGTCAGGACTGCCGGTCCGGCAGCAAACATCGTAAAGTAAAAAAATAAATGTTACGCAACAACGATGTTAATCCATGAAAAAAGTCTCAAACAAAGACAATAAGATGGTTTTGTAACATTTATATCTTTAAGAACTACGAAGATACTTACATTTGTAGCTAGCTTTTTTTGGCGCCATCCTTTTCGAATATGTCTTGGCTAAATTACCCAGTGCCTTCTGGGTAGCCCTTACTTCCAAGAATTCTTACTTTCTAAGAATCGGGACAGCACTCGCACTTAGCGGGAGTGCGCATTTTTGAGATTGAGGGTTATGGGAGGGATTGGAATTCACCCTAAGTGCAATTGATGTCCTGATTGTTAGAAAGTCAAGTTGAGGGACAAGTTTGAGTGCTGAATCGCCCTCAATATTGAGATTCTCCGGCACCACCCTTGGAAGTAAGGGCTACCCAGAAGGCATTGCGTATTTTTGCCAAAATGCCTTCGAAAAGGATGGCTCCGAAAAATACGAGATTCAAATGTATGTATTTTCATAGTTAATAAAGATATAAATGTTACACTATCTTATTGTCTTCGTAATATATATTTATTTTATCTTATTCTTCTTCTATGTTTTCTTCTACGTCATCGTCGTTTTCTTGACAGACTGGATGTAGCTTTGGCATAAGGCCGCCCCCCACAGCCTAAAGACATAACTGCACTCAAGGGATGTCCCATTTCTAAGTCACAGGATAGCCCTGACACTTACTTTGGAGGGCCGAGATTGAGGGCCAAAGACTGAGGGTTAAAGGCGAGTGTTGAGATTGAGGGTTGAGATTGAGGGTTAAGGGAGGGATTGGAATTCACCCAGTATGTACTATTTTATATCATTATAGGTATGATGAAAGACACGTCACCCAGTTTCACCTACCGCAAAGAAAAGTAACCCAGTTTTCCACTCTTGGAAAGTGAATCCTTGAGGTGTCAGACGGCAGCTTCTCTATTGAACGGCTCGTCCTATATCAGTAGCAACATGAGCGCTCACGCGCTGAAATCACGCTGCCTGGGAAAACCCCAGCAACGTTTGAAATACAAGTCACGAGATGACGCTAGGAATATTCTGAGCCTTGCCGCGGCGTGACCCTGACACCGTCACATGTGCTCTTCTCCTCCCCAGCGATCCGCGGCTTCTCCCCCCAGCACAAGATCAGCAGCTTCGAGGAGGCCAAGGGCTTGGACCGCATCAACGAGCGCATGCCGCCCCGCAAGGACGGCGTGAACCATGTGGGCCACTCCATGGGCAAGATGAACATGTCGGAGGCGAACGGCACAGAAGACAACAGCAACGTCCAATGATGTGCCGTCCGGGAAGCCGTTTGCCGCCGCCGTCGTGCTGCGCGGCAAGACTTTGCTTAAATCGGAAATTCAGGCCTCTGAACATAGAAATAAAACGGGCCCACTGATAGAACATGAAATCTGCAGCAAATCTTTAAAAAAACAAAGGGCGAAAAGGTTATTTATTTCAGGACCGTGTGTCGTTGCACAGTTGGGGAAAGGGGGAGGATGCGTCTTGATTGCAAAGACGTGTGGTTGAGGGTTGCATCTGATTGCTGTTCCCTTTCTCAGCTCAATCACAGACTGAATTGTTGGCGGTTTCGTTGTCTTGACACGTGTGCTTCTCCATTACAGGGCGACGACGGAAGACTTAATCGCAGTATCCACACGAATCATTTTAATGTTTTATAGAGTATTTATTATGAATCGTTCACAGCTTCACTCCTGGAGGAAAATAATCTTCATCTACATGTTTTCGCTAGTATTAGGTCACATCACTTTGTGAAAGAAAAACACCAAAAGCTCCGGAGAGGCGGCTAAAGCACGCACCTCTTCACACCTGCAGCGCCGTCTTACCAGTGGACTTGCTTTTATTGATTTACCTGCTCGTAAGATGCCGTCGTCCTGCAAGGGAAAGAGGACGAGGTGAGACGTCTGAGCTCCGGTTCTGTCTCGGCGATCTTCGTCACCGCTCCTTTCCTCGTCCTCCTCGACGTCAGCCGTCTCCCAGCAAGACCAAACTTGGAGGGGATGAGGGATTAAACGGAGGGGATGAAAGGAGCATTTAGGAAGATGGGTTTCACCAGCCATCCAGAAACGTCACACTCTCCTCCTCCTCCGAAGAGGAGGCCCGTTCTTCTTCCCGTTGCAGGTGAAGCTCAAGTGGGTGTTATTCTGTGCAGCTCGCCCTCGAAAGTCATCCACAGTAGAATAGCACGGCTTTTAACGCAGCTTCACTTTCACATGAGGGAAAAAGCATTGCATTTCCTGGGCGAAGCCGGGAAGGATCATCTCACCTCCTCTGCAACGACGACGTCCTGGATCTGAACGCTGGGACGCACCTGCTTTCTGCCTAATTATACATTTCTACTTAAGTCCCGTCAGATGGAGAAGGAAACTAGAATTCCATAAAATTCAAATATGTTTTGTTTAAAGAGTATCGGACGGCTAACATCATTTCTTTTGGGTAACGCAGGCTTAGATCCATCCTGAGACTTCATGAACGAGTCCCGACTAGAATTTATCCAGAACAAATGGCTTTCCATATTCACTAAAACCTGCCACCTGGTCAAAGGCAGTCAGGACGACTTCCTTCATGAAACCCGAGCCCAGTGTGGACCGGGCTCACGGGTTCGTCATAAATAAATGAATAGTGTTAACCACGTTATTCCATCAGTCCTTGTTTCTTCATAAATTTCACTAATCTCACCTCATTTTACGCTTGAATACGGAGAAGAAGCGGCTTCATTTACAGATGCAAACATTTATTATTATAACCGAATGAATCAATCCACTGTTTGTCAAAATACTTTTTCTTTTTTTTAAATCATAACATATGCTGCCGTATTGCTTTAAAGAAGAAGGAGAGGGGGGAAAGAAAAACACAATCTATTCTGGTTTCTTTCAGATTTATCATTTATGAAGATCAAAACCTGTGAAGCTCCAAACACCAGTCACACACACTATGAATTATTCAAATTTCCTGACATCCATTAATATTTTTTTCTAGTTTATATTCTATCTTTCTATCCAACGATGAAGTTATGTGAATCAAGGATGGGACAAAAAGTGACTTTTAACACAGCATCTATGGTGATGGAACGCATCAATGCATGCAATTAAGTTCCTAATCGTTACGTGAGATTATAATCGTGATAGTTGTGTTTCATATAGTAAACTTGAATTAATTTATTTTCTAATTATATTTGTAGTTTTATTTGTCTTGTTTTATATCTTTTATAAATAGGCTTCCTTTGATTGTTTCGGTCCACGTTTTCAGGATTACGTTATTTATTACCACTGCTTTTAATTTTGTATTGATTCATTGTATGCAGAGATGCCCTTCTGAGGCGCGGAGCCTCGTCTTCTATTTTTCTGTTGTACTGATGTACAGAAAATTGTTCAATGGTGTGAATGAATATAATCTCAGTGAAAAGCAACTTTTCAGGCTGCCAAAGCATGATAGCATGGTTTTTTTTTTTTTTTTTTTAATGTAAATGAACTGGACACGCAGAAAAATCAGGTGTCACACTTACATTTAACAGGAAACGTTGTATTCTGGTTATATACTGCTGATATTATTATTGTTACAGTTTAGCTTATGGTTACTTTCCTTCCTCGGTTTCTGGTTCTTGTATGGTTGACATGCATACTTCAGCAAAGAAATATAATGGATTTAATCTCGCAACATTTTTTTTATCATCTATAAAGACATGTTTTGGCATTTGACTTCTTCAATAATACACACATTGTAAGCATGCCCTATGGGACAAATCACATTTTTTTACTCTTGAATAAAATATGCATGAACAAACTGTGTGGTAATGTTTTAATTTAAAGCATCTCCCATTCGTTTGTGGTCATGTGAAAGACTTTTTAGCTTTTAAGGCATGAAAACTGAGTAAAGACAACCTCAGACGAACACCACGCTAAAACCAAGAAGCCCCATGATTCAGAAGCTTGTACGACCAGCTCTAAGCAAGGAAAGTTAATTTTTTTACAGCCCATTTCATGCACAAAAGGCAACTTGAAGTAAAGCTTTAGAAAAATGAGCATTAATTCAATTCTTAAGAACAGCATAAGGATGCAAATAATGCTCAAAGTAATCATTTTCTGTATGACATCATTGGTCTCGCATCATTTTGAAGCTTGTACAACCAGCTCTAAGCAAGGAAAGTTAATTTTTTTTACAGCCCATTTCATGCACAAAAGGCAACTTGAAGTAAAGCTTTAGAAAGATGAGCATTAAAGGTGGGGTAGGTGTTGTTTTTTTGCAACACTTTTTACAATATTGCCTGAAAACCTTTTCACATTCCCATTGCACCCACTGAAATAAAATGTTTGCAAAAAAAACTAAACATTTTGGTCCAGTCTAGAGGTTATAATCAGAGAAAACTCTGACCAATCAAAATAGTGATCGTCACTATTTTGATTGGCTGCCTAATACGTCCATCAAATATCAATGCACTCCCACCCACCCCTCTCTCCCTCCCTGTGGTTCATGTAGTCGTGAATCATGTGAAGGCGTGGTTTCGAGGGGTGAGCTGAAGAGGAGAAGGCGGAGCCTTTGAAAGGAGGGAGGGAGTGTATATTTTCAAAATCTCACTTCAGTTGGATTGCTGGAACCGTTTTTCAAACAACACCTACTCCACCTTTAATTCAATTCATAAGAACAGCATAAGGATGTAAATAATGCTCAAAGTAATCATATGACATCATTGGTCTCACATCATTTTGGTCCATTGATTAAAACATCCTCTCACAGGACGAATGGCAACTGTCTCGAACACTTCTCTCTTGTGAATAGTTTCTCTCATTGTACAATGATAGATTAGGCCTTGTTTGGTCGCATAATCCCTGATTGACAGGGAGCAACGTTTCTCTAAGATTAGCGCTGATATCTTTCATCCTTGGCATTGGGTTTACTTGACACCCAGCTGAACTCTCCAGAGCAGCAAACTGACACCTGCTGATGATCAGCTGATCATCTGTATCTGATCAGCAGCACAAAGCTGCAATTCACCTGGTAAAGAAACAGGCGGTGAGAGGGTACTTACTTTTTCACACAAAATTAATATTTTAAAGCTAAATAGTCGCAATTTTGCAATATTTGTGATATAATGACAAAATGTTGTGATTAAAGGACATAAAGTTGCAGCTCATTCACAGCTTTGCTGCAATAAATTGTAATTTTGCAAAATTGTAGACTTTATGATCAGAATTTGCTTTTTATGACCAAAAGTGTTGCGATATTGTGAAATTCACAATTTGACAGCAAATATTTGTGCTTTTAGGGCATCAGGTGCGTTGAGATATTGCAAAATCTGCAGTTTTACAGCAAAAAGTCTTGATTTTAGAACAGAAAGTCACGTGAACTCATAATTTTATGTCAAAAAGTTGTGATTTTTACGAAATTCAATATTTTACAAAAATAAAAAAAAAATTGTTTTGACTTCAAAGCAAAATGTAGATGCTCAACATCAGCCAGATGCTTTGGGTTCACAGTGAAAGTCGTGACTCGTCAGACGTCGCTGCATTACTCATCTTCATGATGACGTCACTAAATGGGTCCAGGAAGACTTCCAGAAACTACTGTCAGTAAACAAAATCCACCTGCAGATACCAACTAAAGCTCTACCACCAAAAATAAAGCCATATCTGAACATGGTCCAGAAGAACCGCCGTGTCCTGTTTACCAAGACTCATTTAAAAGTTCCAAAGTGGGAACATGTTCAATGGTCAATCCAGTCCAAGTTTGACATTGAGGACACGGCGTCCCTGATTACTAAAAAATTTGTTATTTAAGTTTTATTTATTATCTGAGTCTGAACGAACTTTGATTTATTTATTTTTAAAATCTTTTATTTTGAAAAATGACCGGAACCTACTGAACCTTCCAGCGTGTTATCAGCGCTCAGTTCCATACAGTATGCTAGCTAGCATGTTCTGGAAGGAACTATGAATGCTGAAAGACAGTGGTCCCCAACTCACGGACTGGTACGGGGCCGCGCAAGAAAAAATTAGTTATTTAAGTTTTATTTATTCTCTGAGCTGTCTGGACGAGCTTTTATTTATTTTTTAATCTTTTATTTTGAAAAATTATCGGATTCTGTCGGTTACAGCCAAAATTTAACCCAGCTAGCAAAATGAGTAAGAAACAGATGTCTTTGGAAAGTTTCCTTGTGAAAGCGAAAATGCACAGTGAAGAGAAAGAAGAACAGCTTATGACTTCCAAGAAAAAGAAAACTTTTAACAGACAATACCAGGAGTCCTACTGAAATATGGATTTATCACGACAGGTGGTTCCCAATACCAAGCCCACGCTGCGTGGCAATGCATAATTGTCGCTTGACAATTATGCATTGTCAAGCAATGACTGGTCCGCAGTTACAAAAAGGTTGGTAACTACTGCTGAAAGGTAGATAAAGTTTTTAGAGCAACATTACAGTATGAAGCAGCATGAAAATCGCAGATAAGTTAATTGGTTGATATACACACCTACATGATATGTATATACACAGCTAAATAACCAGTGTGACATATCAGCCAGAGCTACGTTAGCAGCAGGCTACAAACAGCTAAATTAGCAGCATGCTGACTGCAGTTAAGGTAGCAGGCTGCTATCTGGTAATAAATTAGCAGAATGCTAAATGCAGCTAAGTCAGCCACATGCTAAATACTGCTAAGTTAGCTAAGTTCTAACCATGGCAATGTATGCAGAGTTGTAAATGAGGCTATGTTAAGCCTGATTTATACTCGAACGTCAGGTCGTCTGCGTCACCTGTGCAGACGACGCAGAGATACCCCCCAAACCTACGCAGACACTATTCAGAGACTCTGGTGCACCTCCCCAAAATTGTAGGTCGACGCAGACAGTGTCGCAGAGAGGAGAGAAAGGAGGCCTCTGAATAGTCAATTCTACATCTGCGTCATCGAAGAAATGAGGAAGTACCCACATCTGTACGATTCTGGTTCTCCACACTACAAAGACAGCACATATTCTAGTAATTCATGGAGGGAGATTGTGATGAATGTGGGTCTGGATATGGCCGAGACGGTGAGGAAGTGGAAAAAAAAAGAGATAAGTTTAGTAAGTTTAGCTAGTTCATGATTGTGCCTCTTGCGTTGTGGCGTGGAATAACATAGCGGAGACCGCGCAAGTATAAATCAGTGACGGCGGTATAAGTCTCTGCGACAAGCTGACGCCGACACATTGACGCGAGAGTATACTCGGTTCTTGAGCCACATGTAAACCACAGCTAAATTAGCCCCATGCTAGCCATCCATGTACATAGAGATTGGCTGTATAAATGGTGGCCCGATCATTCATTTTATTTGGAGTTTGAACCTTAGCTTTTCTTTTGTCATCATTTTCGTATGAAGCAAACACAGTATTTTAATCTGATATCAATATATGAATGACTTTAATTATGTTAAATAGCTTTGGTTTATAACACTTTAGACAGTGACATGCACTGTAACATTCAGCTGCTGCTGTATAGAAGTATGACAAAAAACACCAATTCCTTTCAGAGAAAAGTCTGGATACAAAGCAGAAATATTTTTTTTGCATTTTAATAACTGATCATTTATATTTTGTACAAGTATTTCAAATTTGTTGAAAGAAAAAAAAAAGTGGAGTCATTTGTTGAAGAACCAAAAAAGTGAGGGAAACTGGAGCACCTGGAGAAAACCCACCAACACAGAGTCTGTGTTGCCTTTTTTTAACTGTTACACACAGATGGTCTTGTTCTTACATCTGGTCTTGGTTCTTCTTCTTGTCCTTGTACTGGTGCCTCCACGATGGTGTCATGAATTTCTTGAAACGCCTAAAAAAGGAAATCTTCTCTGGCCTTCAGATCTTCAGTTTGAATAAATTCCTGTTGTTCTGCTTCAGATTTCTTGAAAATATACTCTTCTTCATGTCTTCTCTGATGTTTGTTCTGGCGCAGACATGATGGGGTCATGAATTTATTTATTCCCCTGAATAAAGAAGGCTTCTTTTCCTTTTTGCAGTCCATCTTTTCAGCCAGCTTTTCTTGAGTATAAAAATCCTCTTCTAAAATTACTTCCTTTGTTTGAGGAATTTGTTGTTCAGGAAGATCTTGTTGTTGGTCGACCAGTTCAGCCTCACTGGCCTCCATGATTTTAGAGAGATCCTCTGGTTTGGAGACCAGTTCAGCCTCACTGGCCTCCATGATTTCAGAGAGATCCTCTGGTTTGGAGACCAGTTCAGCCTCACTGGCCTCCATGATTTCAGAGAGATCCTCTGGTTTGGAGACCAGTTCAGCCTCACTGGCCTCCATGATTTCAGAGAGATCCTCTGGTTTGGAGACCAGTTCAGCTTCACTGGCCTCCATGATTTCAAAGAAATCTTCTGGTTTGGAGAAAAGTTCAGCTTCACTGGCCTCCATGATTTCAGATGGATCTTCTGGTTTGGAGACCAGTTCAGCCTCACTGGCCTCCATGATTTCAGAGAGATCCTCTGGTTTGGAGACCAGTTCAGCCTCACTGGCCTCCATGATTTCAGAGAGATCCTCTGGTTTGGAGACCAGTTCAGCTTCACTGGCCTCCATGATTTCAAAGAAATCTTCTGGTTTGGAGAAAAGTTCAGCTTCACTGGCCTCCATGATTTCAGATGGATCTTCTGGTTTGGAGACCAGTTCAGCCTCACTGGCCTCCATTATTTCAGAGAGATCCTCTGGTTTGGAGACCAGTTCAGCTTCACTGACCTCCATGATTTCAGAGAGATCCTCTGATTTGGAGACCAGTTCAGCTTCACTGGCCTCCATGATTTCAAAGAGATCCTCTGGTTTGGAGACCAGTTCAGCCTCACTGACCTCCATGATTTCAGAGAGATCCTCTGGTTTGGAGACCAGTTCAGCTTCACTGACCTCCATGATTTCAGAGAGATCCTCTGGTTTGGAGACCAGTTCAGCTTCACTGGCCTCCATGATTTCAGAGAGATCCTCTGATTTAGAGACCAGTTCAGCTTCACTGGCCTCCATGATTTCAGAGAGATCCTCTGGTTTGGAGACCAGTTCAGCCTCACTGACCTCCATGATTTCAGAGAGATCCTCTGGTTTGGAGACCAGTTCAGCCTCACTGGCCTCAATGATTTCAGAGAGATCTTCTGGTTTGGAGACCAGTTCAGCTTCACTGGCCTCCATGATTTCAGAGAGATCCTCTGGTTTGGAGACCAGTTCAGCCTCACTGACCTCCATGATTTCAGAGAGATCCTCTGGTTTGGAGACCAGTTCAGCTTCACTGGCCTCCATGATTTCAGAGAGATCCTCTGGTTTGGAGACCAGTTCAGCCTCACTGGCCTCCATGATTTCAGAGAGATCCTCTGGTTTGGAGACCAGTTCAGCCTCACTGGCCTCCATGATTTCAGAGAGATCCTCTGGTTTGGAGACCAGTTCAGCTTCACTGGCCTCCATGATTTCAGAGAGATCTTCTGGTTTGGAGACCAGTTCAGCTTCACTGGCCTCCATGGTTTCAGAGAGATCCTCTGGTTTGGAGACCAGTTCAGCCTCACTGACCTCCATGATTTCAGAGAGATCCTCTGGTTTGGAGACCAGTTCAGCTTCACTGGCCTCCATGATTTCAGAGAGATCCTCTGGTTTGGAGACCAGTTCAGCCTCACTGGCCTCCATGATTTCAGAGAGATCCTCTGGTTTGGAGACCAGTTCAGCCTCACTGGCCTCCATGATTTCAGAGAGATCCTCTGGTTTGGAGACCAGTTCAGCCTCACTGGCCTCCATGATTTCAGAGAGATCCTCTGGTTTGGAGACCAGTTCAGCCTCACTGGCCTCCATGATTTCAGAGAGATCCTCTGGTTTGGAGACCAGTTCAGCTTCACTGGCCTCCATGATTTCAGAGAGATCCTCTGGTTTGGAGACCAGTTCAGCCTCACTGGCCTCCATGATTTCAGAGAGATCCTCTGGTTTGGAGACCAGTTCAGCCTCACTGGCCTCCATGATTTCAGAGAGATCCTCTGGTTTGGAGACCAGTTCAGCCTCACTGGCCTCCATGATTTTAAAGAGATCCTCTGGTTGGGAGACCAGTTCAGCTTCACTGACCTCCATGATTTCAGAGAGATCCTCTGGTTTGGAGACCAGTTCAGCTTCACTGACCTCCATGATTCCAGAGAGATCCTCTGGTTTGGAGACCAGTTCAGCCTCACTGGCCTCCATGATTTCAGAGAGATCCTCTGGTTTGGAGACCAGTTCAGCTTCACTGACCTCCATGATTTCAGAGAGATCCTCTGGTTTGGAGACCAGTTCAGCCTCACTGGCCTCCATGATTTTCAGAGAGATCCTCTGGTTTGGAGACCAGTTCAGCTTCACTGACCTCCATGATTTCAGAGAGATCCTCTGGTTTGGAGACCAGTTCAGCTTCACTGGCCTCCATGATTTCAAAGAGATCCTCTGGTTTGGAGACCAGTTCAGCCTCACTGGCCTCCATGATTTCAGAGAGATCCTCTGGTTTGGAGACCAGTTCAGCTTCACTGGCCTCCATGATTTCAGAGAGATCCTCTGGTTTGGAGACCAGTTCAGCTTCACTGGCCTCCATGATTTCAGAGAGATCTCTGGTTTGGAGACCAGTTCAGCCTCACTGGCCTCCATGATTTCAGAGAGATCCTCTGGTTTGGAGACCAGTTCAGCTTCACTGGCCTCCATGATTTCAGAGAGATCCTCTGGTTTGGAGACCAGTTCAGCCTCACTGGCCTCCATGATTTCAGAGAGATCCTCTGGTTTGGAGACCAGTTCAGCCTCACTGGCCTCCATGATTTCAGAGAGATCCTCTGGTTTGGAGACCAGTTCAGCCTCACTGACCTCCATGATTTCAGAGAGATCCTCTGGTTTGGAGACCAGTTCAGCCTCACTGGCCTCCATGATTTCAGAGAGATCCTCTGGTTTGGAGACCAGTTCAGCCTCACTGGCCTCCATGATTTCAGAGAGATCCTCTGGTTTGGAGACCAGTTCAGCTTCACTGACCTCCATGATTCCAGAGAGATCCTCTGGTTTGGAGACCAGTTCAGCTTCACTGGCCTCCATGATTTCAAAGAGATCTTCTGGTTTGGAGAAAAGTTCAGCTTCACTGGCCTCCATGATTTCAGAGACATCCTCTGGTTTGGAGACCAGTTCAGCCTCACTGGCCTCCATTATTTCAGAGAGATCCTCTGGTTTGGATACCAGTTCAGCTTCACTGACCTCCATGATTTCAGAGAGATCCTCTGATTTAGAGACCAGTTCAGCTTCACTGGCCTCCATGATTTCAAGAGAGATCCTCTGGTTTGGAGACCAGTTCAGCCTCACTGGCCTCCATGATTTCAGAGAGATCCTCTGGTTTGGAGACCAGTTTCAGCTTCACTGACCTCCATGATTTCAGAGAGATCCTCTGGTTTGGAGACCAGTTCAGACCTTCACTGGCCTCCATGATTTCAGAGAGATCTCTGGTTTGGAGACCAGTTCAGCTTCACTGGCCTCCATGATTTCAGAGAGATCCTCTGGTTTGGAGACCAGTTCAGCCTCACTGACCTCCATGATTTCAGAGAGATCCTCTGGTTTGGAGACCAGTTCAGCCTCACTGGCCTCCATGATTTCAGAGAGATCCTCTGGTTTGGAGACCAGTTCAGCTCACATTTGGACCTCCATGATTTCAGAGAGATCCTCTGGTTTGGAGACCAGTTCAGCCTCACTGGACCTCCATGATTTCAGAGAGATCCTCTGGTTTGGAGACCAGTTCAGCTTCACTGGCCTCCATGATTTCGAGAGAGATCCTCTGGTTTGGAGACCAGTTCAGCTTCACTGGCCTCCATGATTTCAGAGAGATCCTCTGGTTTGGAGACCAGTTCAGCCTCACTGGCCTCCATGATTTCAGAGAGATCCTCTGGTTTGGAGACCAGTTCAGCTTCACTGGCCTCCATGATTTCAGAGGATCTCTGGTTTGGGACCAGTTCAGCTTCTCCTGACCTCCATGATTTCAGAGAGATCCTCTGGTTGGAGACCAGTTCAGCCTTCGCTGGCCTCCACCAGCTCAGGAGACTGCTGGTTGGGAGACCAGTTCGTCTTCGCTGGCCTCCAACCAGCTCAGGGACTGCTGGTTGGGAGACCAGTTCGTCTTCGCTGGCCTCCACCAGCTCAGAGACTGCTGGTTGGGAGACCAGTTTCTTCTTCGCTGGCCTCCACCAGCTCAGAGACTGCTGGTTGGGAGACCAGTTCTTCTTCGCTGGGCCTCCACCAGCTCAGAGACTGCTGGTTGGGAGACCAGTTTCGTCTTCGCTGGCCTCACCACCAGCTCAGGGACTGCTGGTTGGGAGACCAGTTCGTCTTCGCTGGCCTCCACCAGCTCAGAGACTGCTGGTTGGGAGACCAGTTCTTCTTCGCTGGCCTCCACCAGCTCAGAGACTGCTGGATGGGAGACCAGTTCTTCTTCGCTGGCCTCCACCAGCTCAGAGACTGCTGGTTTGGGAGACCAGTTCTTCTTCGCTGGCCTCCACCAGCTCAGAGAGGACTGCTAGTTGGGAGACCAGTTCGTCTTCGCTGGCCTCCACCAGCTCAGAGACTGCTGGTTGGGAGACCAGTTCTTCTTCGCTGGCCTCCACCAGCTCAGAGACTGCTGGTTGGGAGACCAGTTCTTCTTCGCTGGCCTCCACCAGCTCAGAGACTGCTGGTTGGGAGACCAGTTCTTCTTCGCTGGCCTCCACCAGCTCAGAGACTGCTGGTTGGGAGACCAGTTCTTCTTCGCTGGCCTCCACCAGCTCAGAGACTGCTGGTTGGGAGACCAGTTCTTCTTCGCTGGCCTCCACCAGCTCAGAGACTGCTGGTTGGGAGACCAGTTCTTCTTCGCTGGCCTCCACCAGCTCAGAGACTGCTGGTTGGGAGACCAGTTCGTCTTCGCTGGCCTCCACCAGCTCAGGGACTGCTGGTTGGGAGACCAGTTCGTCTTCGCTGGCCTCCACCAGCTCAGGGACTGCTGGTTGGGAGACCAGTTCGTCTTCGCTGGCCTCCACCAGCTCAGGGACTGCTGGTTGGGAGACCAGTTCGTCTTCGCTGGCCTCCACCAGCTCAGAGACTGCTGGTTGGGAGACCAGTTCTTCTTCGCTGGCCTCCACCAGCTCAGAGACTGCTGGTTGGGAGACCAGTTCTTCTTCGCTGGCCTCCACCAGCTCAGAGACTGCTGGTTGGGAGACCAGTTCGTCTTCGCTGGCCTCCACCAGCTCAGAGAGTGCTGGTTGGGAGACCAGTTCGTCTTCGCTGGCCTCCACCAGCTCAGAGACTGCTGGTTGGGAGACCAGTTTGTCTTCCCTGGCCTCAATCAGCTCGGAGACTGCTGGTTGGGAGACCAGTTCGTCTTCGCTGGCCTCCACCAGCTCAGGGACTGCTAGTTGGGAGACCAGTTCGTCTTCGCTGGCCTCCACCAGCTCAGGGACTGCTGGTTGGGAGACCAGTTCGTCTTCGCTGGCCTCCACCAGCTCAGGGACTGCTGGTTGGGAGACCAGTTCGTCTTCGCTGGTCTCCACCAGCTCGGGGACTGCTGGTTGGGAGACCAGTTCATCTTCGCTGGCCTCCACCAGCTCGGAGACTGCTGGTTGGGAGACCAGTTCGTCTTCGCTGGCCTCCACCAGCTCAGGGACTGCTGGTTGGGAGACCAGTTCGTCTTCGCTGGCCTCCACCAGCTCAGAGAGTGCTGGTTGGGAGACCAGTTCGTCTTCGCTGGCCTCCACCAGCTCAGAGACTGCTGGTTGGGAGACCAGTTCGTCCTCGCTGGCCTCCACCAGCTCAGAGACTGCTGGTTGGGAGACCAGTTCATCTTCGCTGGCCTCCACCAGCTCAGAGACTGCTGGTTGGGAGACCAGTTCATCTTCACTGGCCTCCACCAGTTCAGTTTCATTGGCCTCCTTGTGCTCAGAGACCTCTTGTGGTTGTGAGATTTCTGTTGTTACTCCAACCTCTGGTGGAATAATAAGCTCCTCTGGTGGAGAAGTTTCTTTGGTGACTTCAGCTTTGTTACAATTCTCAGGGAGTCCAGACTTCTTCTTTTTCTTGTTCTTACTTTTCTTACTGGCCTCCATCAATTTAGGGATGTGTTCTGGTTCTGAGATTGTTGTTGTTGTTGGTACCACCTTGTGTGGGAAAATTTGGGCCTGGGTTGGAATAACTTGACTTTGGTTATCCTCCTCAGGGATGCCTGATTTTTTCTTGTTTTTGCACTTCTTTGGTGCTTTTTTGTTGTTGTTTAGTTGTTGTTCTTTCTTGAATTTGTTTTTGCACTTCTTTGGTGCTTTTGTTTCTGCAATGAAAGGCATTTTTTAATCAAACTATTTGTGAACTCTGACGTGCGTTGCAGGAACTCGAAAAGTAGAGTGAAGGAGATCACTTAGTCACTTTTATATGGATATATGGCTCCTGTATGACATCACTTTATGATGTCATTCCGATGGACTGTGGAAGGACATGGGGTCACATGACTTCTAACTGCATCACATGACACCATGATGTCATGTGGCACTGTGTTACCGTGGTAACAGCAGATGGAACTGTGGACTGCTGAAAATAGAATTTCAGGAGGAATAAAGTTTGAATTTGAATTTGAATGTAGTAAGTTAGTGGTGGTTACTGATGATTTAACTGAAACAGTGGGACACAGGTCACATGTTCAAGCCAAACTATCATCATTACACAAGAAGTACAGAAACATTTGACGTGCATCCTGAAATAAGAACAATAAAAATAACATCATAATAAAATTATACTCTTTAACCCTTTAGGCGCCGGAGTTTTTTCAAGAAAATATGCAATTTTAATGTCAAGATTTCAAAAGGCTCTAACTTGAAACCAGTTTGAGATAAAGGTATAATGTTAATGAAAAAATTGTTCAGTATGACTCGAAATCTGTGATGGGAGTGAAATTATTCATATAATTTGCATATTATGACATCGCAAGGTGGCGGCCATATTGGAAAATGTTCAATTTTGATATCAAGGTTTCAAAAGGCTATAACTTTAACATTTACCATTCAAAGCCACGAGCCCCCACTGCACATAGCTGCAATTGTTTTAACAAGGGAAAAAGCCAACTGTATTAACCTAACCTGTAAGATCCTCAAACTTTTGTCTGATTCATCACCTGCTGAAGCTGTAGAACAGGTCCAATCCTCAGACAAACCATCCAGAAACTCACATCCACTGCAGATGTGCCTGCCTCACATACCACACCTCAAGAACTCTTCTACTCTTCTACCCCAAAACACCATAAGGAGTTTTGGTGGAAAATTGGAGGACCTCCTCTAAATTTTTGGGCAGGTAATTTTAATGTTGTGGCTCATTTGTAAATACCAATTGGTCCGGCAAATAAGGTAAGTAGACACATGAAAAGAATACCCTCTGCTAAAAACCATTTTATTGCTGGCCTACAACTGAAAACATCACTCAAGTATAACACTATAGGGCTTGTAAATCTCTAAGGAAATTTAATCTTAGCACAAAGTAATCCTCAAACACATACACAGATTAGGTTTTTCAAAATCCATGTCATGATTCAGCTGTTGTCACCACTTCTTCACCTCCTCAGTGATCTTCTTTTCCCGTCATCCCTCATTCAAACAGCCACTCTGGAATTACCAGCCTACCTCAAATAGGTTGTTTTCAAAACCGAGTTGTACAAACTGCATATATAAGGTAGTATACAGCATGTACCATATACTGATCCCGCAGTCGTCATTAATGTGTTGAACGTCACCACATAAGTGGTGGTACAAGTGGAAGCTGATCAGCTTCTTCTGTAGTGGGCCATTGCATTATGGGATACAGTATGCAAGTTTCACACTGGAAATTTTAACAAATGTTGCAGACCACCTGGTTATTTTTTTGCAGACTGTGCAGTTCTTTGTATTCTGCATACAACATTCTGACATTATCAGTACGCACCAGTGTAGTATGCAGTTTTAAAAATGATCAGTGACAGAATAACCATTTTGTTGCAAGAAAAACAAAGACTTGTCTCTTCTTAAGTCAATAAGTCCTGTTCAAGGCTGTGATGCAGGAAACATACATGTATGACTGTTAGCAGCTACAGCTTCCTCAGTGAAATGCATCCAAACAGAGTGAAGATTATCAGATTGCTGGGTTGTCATGAAAAGTGGCAATAATAGAAAGCATTCTGGGAAAACAGCAACTGCAGAGGATTCTCCCATCCACGTGTCAATATTTAAGTATGTGCCTGTATGACTGACATGTGAGAAGATCTTATAACGAATGGAAGTGAAACTCATGAAGAGAATGGTGCTCTATAATCATCTCCACAGAAGCACTTCTACCGTCACACAGTGTATTTTTAGAGAAGCCTTCATTTAAAAAAAGGCCCATAGTTGTGAAGTTTAATTTCATCTTATTAATCACCTTTTACAAATAGATATATTTCTGCAGTCATATTTGAGTTCAGTTCTAATCTAAAAATAATAATAAAAAAAACTTATATGCTCAAATTCTGTCTCACAAAGCTGCAGGAAGAGTAGCAGGAGAGGTCATTTTCTCCTTTCCTGTCTCAATGAATCACTATTTTCCATCAACAATGAAGGGAAACTTCAGCTTACTGCTTTCTCTACAGTATGAAGAGATCAACACCAGGCTAAAACAGATGGTAGGCACTGATTGAGGCGCGGCTATAAAATCCCTCATCATGACTTCAAATGAGAATTTAAATCCTACGAGTGTCCGTGGACAAATAAAAGAATCGTAATCAGTGTGTTCTACAGTCTACTAAGACCATACCCTAGAAAGGATATATTGGTGTACCTGAACAGCGAAGGTCTTGTCCTGGAAGCCAGGTGTAAAACCCAACATACTCATGTAAGACGCTTCATTAATGAAGTTCTCGATCCCGTGGAAAACTCCACGGCCAGTGGCTGAGATACGTCCGTGGATTCCTCCCTGGCTGATGGGCTTTCCGGTCACACATGCATGAGCATTGATATCCTGCAAAAACATACAAGCATGATCAGATCACACAGACTTTACACAGTTATGCACTACTTTTATCTCTAATATTACTGAAGCTTATAAAGTAGAGTTGTACTCCTTGCAAACCCACAAGAGCCTGCGCAAACAAAAAAAAGAAAAAAAACACACACATACACAGCTGAATAAGTGAAGTCAATAGGAGAGCCATAAACAAAATAATAATTAAAAAAAATACATCTTGGGAATATTTTTTTTTTTTACATTTTGGAATACAAAAGGGTCTGACACCAGTATGTGATGCAGCCTCTAGTGGCCATCAATGGTACTAAACATTTCCCCCTCTGTAGCAGTTTGCTGCGAGTGTTGTTGACAGCCTGGCATACTGCACATGCAGCAGATTATTATGAGTGCCACCTGACCAGCCCTCTGCTTTTAGATACCCAGCACAGGAATTTGCCCGACAAAGCTCCGACAGGGGTGGTTCAACAAAAAGGCATGTACTGTAACTGTTTCAGATGAGTGGGGGGCTAGAAAAGAGTGGAATATCAATCCAACAGTCATACAGTTTTCACATTTTAATGATTCAGGTGGATTGTTCTATTTAAAATCTTTTCCACCCAGGTTGTAATAAAGAAAACACATATGGTTATCTAAAACACATGAATCCTTTATCAGACTGACAATGGCAAACCGTCTCTTTCTTCTGAACTTAAATTTAATATAAAGCATTGTCAAGAAAAATTCAAATGATCAAGTGGGCACTTTGTCCCCATTAATGGCAGTTTTCTAGTTTTAAATCAACTCTATTTCATCCAATTAATCAAAACAACAGATGCAGACTTTCACCACTGAATGAAGAAGGAATAAAAGAAGGACTTTGGCTCCAATAATCACTCAAGTCTGCCTTAAACTCTGCAGCTTCTTCCTTCTGCTCTTTTAAAAAACCCCAGTAGATTTTTCCATTAAAAAGGAACATTCCCGAGTTAAAAATGACCACACATCTATTCTTTGATGGTAAGGAACATTAACTTCTGTTGGGGACCAAAACAATATGAACCAAAGCAGTTCTGATTCAGAACCAAATATGTTTGCAGCAACTTGTCACCTAATGTTAACACTGGGGGAAAATAGACCTACAACAAAATAAATTGCTATTTTGAGTCTGTAACAAAATGAAAAAAGAAATGTCACTCCACTTTATTGAAAGTGTGGACTGGGTCCTGACAACAAAGTCATTTTAACTTGTGTATGGAGTGGACTGTGTACAGGCATTCTCGTTTAGTCGCTGCTATTTCCTCATAAAGCCGTACAAGTCAACTACCAATATTTTGCAAAATACTGTCAATATATGTAAAAGGAGGGGCACTCATGGTCTCTGCTTTCATGGTATTGGATCTGTACTTGTATCTGTGACAAAACAGACAAACTGTTCAAAGCAACGGCCATGAAGTGTCCTCCTTATGCATCTATTTACAGCATTTAGCACACTTACAAAGTTAAACTGACCTTCGTTTGTCTTTAGGAACCCTATCCACTCTATCACTTAAATGAAGTGATTTTTTTTGTCGTCAGAAGCTCAAAATATTTAATTACTATTTTGCTGCAAATACATATTCCATTCTAACTCAAACTTTAGTTCATGTCGTTTCGGTCCCTATCAAAAGTCTTCACTCCTTACCACCTGATAAACCTAGACTTGTTTTAACTGTGGAATGTTCCTTGAAATGGATTACTAAAATGAAGTTCAAGTGAGAGTTTTTGACCTTTTGTAATTGGTAACTATTTTTTTTTTTTTTAGATTTGTGACTTACACATGCATGACATACACATGCAAGTGAACATGTTCCTTGTTTAGTCAAATAAGTCTTGTTTGACACTTTTGGCTCAGGCAGAGATGAACTTGTAGCATAAAAACACAAGCAGGCTGGCAGTTTGAAAGAAAGTCTAAAGAGGGGAGGAATGTTTCCATGGTCGGCTGGAAAGGGAGAGGCAGGAAACCACTGCTCATGGTTTACATGTGACTCACTCCCCGTTCTCTATTTGGCCTATTTAAAACAAAAAGAAAAAAAAAAAAACACCCTCAACAAATTGTGCCAATATCCCAGCCTAGAAAGACAGAGTCACTGCTCATGCCCAAGAACTCACAGTGTGTGCAATGGTGTTGGCATATGTGTCGGCAATCCAGGACATTTCCCTCTCTCCAGTGCTCATGTCTGGTGCAGGGACATCGATGCCAGGCCCTGGTAAACAGAGGTGGGAGGGAGTGGAAGAGCGTCGGTAAACTGTGTGAGTCACTATACAGGTTTGCACACAAGTGTATGACTACGAGAGTGAGCAGAATATTGTGAGCCGGACTAGATCCACTAAAGGGGTGAAGTAACAGTGTTTTGTTGAAGACACAGAGCTGAATGGCAGGAGGAAATGTGAGCACCAGTGTTGGTGTCCTTGTGTCACATGTATAGGTGCCCTCAAGGGCCTTGATCTAAAAACAGAAGCAGCCATGCAGGGATGCCAGTGACATCGATGGAGGGAGGCCCTTGTGTGCTTCAGACTTTACAGTGAAACCTCAACTAACCCAGTGATTGCAGAGTAGTGGCAAATGGAGTGTTTCCCTCCGTGTTTAAACTGAACACATAATAAATATTTACATACATTCATGTAAGGGCAAGTATGTGGGCTGTATGGGGGCTGTTAACCTGCTGATCTGGTGTGCATTTTTATGATGTCTAGTTTAACATACCAACCACTAATAACAGTTACTTCAGGAAACAAATTCAGTCACAATATGTATAATGATTTTAAAAAAACATTATCAACAACAAGAACAACTGATCATTTGCTCAAATCAATTATTCCCCCTCAAGGTCACTAATAAATATGACCTGTGTTTTTCAGAAAGTAGCTCAACTAAACTATAGACATTTTACATGTAGTTGCATGGCATTACAAAAGATTTAAGCACTTCCTCCATCAGACTATACAGTACACACGTTAGGAAACAGCTGATTGTTCCAAGTTCAGCTTTCATCCAAGGCTCTCTTTTTGTCCTTTAGTGTTTTTAACCTTTACTAGGTGCTTCCTCAGCTGATACAGAAACACTCTGAGCTCTCTGATCCTGAATAAACAGCTGAATGAGAATTAATGTTTGCTTCTCTCAATGGAAACATGAAATTTGGACTATTACAGACAGTTTCAAGTCAGTAAAAATTACTCCTCAATTTTATTTTGATAAGTTCTGAAAGCAGTCAGTTTAAAACACTCAGAAACTTACCAATGAAACCTTTCTTGGCCAGCTCAATAGTAAATCTCCTAGTAATCTTCTCCAGCTCGTTGTCCTGCAACAAAGTGTAGATTTCAGGGGAAACATGTCAACAACATGTTACATTGTCTCCAGAAGACCAAACAGTGTATCCTTCAATAAAAACCCAGAAATCAGATTTCAAAAGGAGGCATTTGATACAACTGAGTTTTTGTTGGAGAGCTTTGTTACAGCCCAAATCTGAGCTTTGAAGCAATTTATTTCACTGTATCCACAACAAGACAGCTGGAGATTACATCCTGGTAGACCACAAAGTACAGTAAAGGTACCAAGTGGTTAAAAAAAAGCCACACAACTGCTATTCTCTTTTTGTTCCCATCATTAATAATGTTCTGTGTCAATAAACCAAATGCTTGGCTTTTGAAATACTGGTGAGACTGAATCATCCTCTGTGTTTGTTTGGATTTGATTTAAAAAAAAAAAAAAAACCAGAAGAGGGAAACTGATATCCCTCCAGCTGGTTCATATCATTGTAGAATGATAGTCTCTGCTGCTCTCCTGTTAGCAACACAGCATACATTTAAGCATGCTTGTATATTTCTACATGCATGTGCGTGTGTGGGCGTTAAAAAGCTTACAGAGTAATTCCTGGGGTTGATCTTGACTCCGGCTTTGGCTCCTCCAAATGGCACATCTGGTAGGGCAATAATACAGCTTAAAACCACAGAAACATGTACGCACTTGGCACATGTCGAGTCAACATTTCGTACTGTGTAATCAGAAAGAAACGAAGTACAACAAAGGATGCTTTACCGCTGTCGGACCGAGTTAGGACCACATAATTAAATGACTCTTTGTGAAACGAGCTCACACAGCAGTAATACAAACATGGGGTTCTGCTGATAATCAGCAGAAGGATTTGTGGAAAGCTAATACTCTGAGACTTACCAACAACAGCACACTTGTAGGTCATCAGAGAGGCCAAAGCTTTCACCTCATCCACAGACACATCTGTACTGTAACGGATACCTGTGGGAAAAACACAAATGGGAGGCATTTTAAAAAAACCAGTCACCTCAAAAAGACAGACTAGAAACCAGGCAAAGGTAAAGAGGTTCTACATTGACTTTATGTGCTGAAAATACAAAAACGTATCCAATATTTGTTGTTTTTATCAGCTAGTTTATGAGTTCGAGTCCTAGTGAGGGCCAGTTGTGTTCAGACCGAACACCACATGAACCCATCAGAAATGTATCTGAAATTTGATTTAGAGCGTAACAGATGGGTGGAGACTGAGTGAACCAATCACAGTCCTTGATTGTGACCCCAGCCCTCGAGCTGCCGTGACACCTTCCTGTTGACTGGCGTTTACTACCGTTGCCACAGCAACATGTGCGCCTCTATACGAGATCGTAAAACCAGGCTGCACGTGCCAGAGTATTCCATCTCAGCGCCTGCGTGATTGAGACTCAACAGCAATGCTGAAAATAGCACAGAGTTAGATTACACAGAGAAACACAAGGACATATGGTACAAAGAGGAGACTTCAAGTTGCTTTATGGAGATAAAAGAGCTGTGAATGTCCATTTATGTGTGTTTGACTGCAAGCATAAAAACAAATAAAAGACCAAGCACCATGGAGGAAAACCCTAAGTGCTCCGTGATGACATAATTTTATAGATTGCGCTGCCGAGGCTCTTTCTCCTTTTATTTCCGTTCATCTAAAGATCCGCTGAGTTGGTTCAGGCCAAGAGAGGAACATTTTAGAGGTCACGGATCAAATTAAAGGGAAGGAATGGGAGGAAAAAAAAAACTCACCCCAGATCCAAACATCCTTTTTAACCCACACAACTAGCAGCTCACCATGGCAACAAGAACCAAACAGATCTGTAAATACATTCCTCTGAAATGGAGGACGAAGTTTGAGGAAATAAATGAAGCTGACGCTGTAGCTCAGAGCTGCTGCCATCGGAGCAGTTTCATTTCTGCTCTCAGGCCTGAAGAGTCAACAAACTCTAAACTCTTTGGGTGTTTGCTTTAATAACTGAGCTGCGCTTAAATTCAACTGTGGACTCCTGTGTGCATTAATTCTTTTTATAAGACTTTCAAAAGTGCAATCGTTTAATAACATTCAATATACCAACAGTATTAACACTTTTTCTAAGAAGTGTATAAGAGATGCCTAAGTTATAAAAACACACTGATTCGTAGAAAGTTATGGTAATGTCTCTCAAACAACAGGTCAGTGACTTCATCCATTAAAGCTCATGGATGTTACATAGTAAGATGATAAATGCTGTTCTGTAAGGTTAATAATACATAAATCCTTATTAAAATGGTGTTTGATGTTTAAACTTGACCAGCAAAGACTCCAATTAAAGTGCCAAAAACACTCTCTTCCTTTTTTTTTTTTTAATCCAAACCTTTATACAGTATGGGATGCCTCTTAGCTCAAACTTCTCAGACTGACATCTTTGAACAGAATGGAAAATACTGCGAGTTTCATAGATGAAACAACCCTGAGTGAACCTCCAGAGGCGAGCTGAGAACGAGTACCTACGCATGCAACATCCAGCCTTTGCATGTCCAGAGCAGTTTTGTCCAGTTTGACAGTTGTCAGTCTGTACGGGTCTAAAAAGACGGGGCAGGGTTGAGTACACGCACGTGCATGCAAATACAAAAACAGCCTTTGCACTTTGTAGTTTGATCTGAACATAGACAAGGGTCTACACTTTGTATTAATGATTAAACCAATTGAAAGATAACAACTCGTATTCCAAATCCTCATTATCTAGAGAGTTAGAATAAAGGACTCAATGCAGTTTATAATTGGGCATGAGAAACGGTAAACCATGTTTACTTGTATTTAAGACCTGAGATGTCTCTTGAGCACCCTGCAGGATCACTCGAGTTATGGATTTGGTGTAATGATTGCTTCAGTGTTTTTATTCTGTAAATATATTGAAGATAGAGCAATAAATCAAGAGAATTTTGCAAATATTTGTGAACCAAACATCAACACCTTCTAACATGTTAGTTTGGCTTGGATATAAATCTGACAAATCTGACACTACAAAAGTAAATTTCACGCAAGATCAGTTGACCTGTGCAACACTTGAGGGTTTGAGAGTGACGGTCAATGTCCTGCAAAATTCAAAAATAGATAATATTAATGTTTAAAGAAAAATAGCTGTACACCAAGCAGGAGCAGTGGAGGAGTTCACAGTATTAATACCAGTCCACTGAAATGTGGCCCTTGACTGGCAGACAGGCCAGAAAGCGTGGCCCTTCCTCCTGAGAAGGACCCTGCCCCACCTGTCACACTGCTGACGAATAGGAGTGCCAATAAACACATCCACCCCCTCTCCAACTTTCATGCCTCTTGTCTTTCTATACATCATATTCATCTCTCCACAACCTACCCAGAGTGCAACCGCAGTTTCAGCCTATGATGTCTTTGCTTTGAACCTTGAACTTCAAACTAAGGAGCATTTGTCCCGGTCATTAATCAATAACGCTGTCATAAATAAATAAATACCACACTGTGCATATTTGCCCCGCTCCTGACACTATTTCTGCATGCCGGTGCGTATGACTTTCCGGGAAAAGCTGTACTTCCCCGGTCAGCCGCATCTTCCGTGCAGCTCGTGCAGAGATGCCAGGGCCTGAAACGCTCAGTGACATGACACCTGATGCCTTCACGTCTACGTCAAAACCTCGGAAGTTACACACCTGCCAACTTCTAGCTCTAGCCACAGCGTCTGATATAGATGTTCACAAGAAATGAACTGTTAAATCCATCTAGATTTGAGTCAAATTAAATCACCGGATTGTGATTGAACTGTATTATAAGAGTGATATTAGTTAAAAGTTACCATTAAGAGTCTAGACTGTACTCTGGCTGGTTAGAAGCTAACCGGTGAGCACAAAGGTCACTGGAAATGGTGATATACAAGCAACAAACTGAAAAAATAGGTTGCTAAAATGTAAATAATATTACTAAGTTCACTGTTTGGTTGGCTGTGGGAAAGTCTGCGGAACTTGGAGGAACGTTGAACTACTGAAGCATCTGTTGACAGAAGCTCCAGAAAGCTAACGTCACAGCTAACAAATGCTACATGGGCGGCTACAGCTGGCTGTCAGAGCAGGACGGGGTCGGTTCTTACCCCCTTTACACGGTGTCCTGTGCTGGCTGTGTTGGGCGCGGTACCCCTCCACCACCTCCCACTCTCCGTTATCCCTCTTGATCGGGAAAGGAGACGCTCAGGACGTGATTGCAGGGCTTGATGATGCGCAGTATACCGCGCACACGGTGCCGTTTCTGCTCGGAGCTCTCCCTGGTCTTCAGGTCCTCCACCAGCTTGTCCTCGACGATGGTGGCGCCTCGGTCGAAGAAGCCCTCGACCATCTTGAAAAAGTTGGGGTCGTCGGGCTGCTCTGCTGCGTCGGCATAGCGACGGACCCGCATCAGGGAGGAGGACGCCGGGAGAGCGGACTCAACGCATCCCGAGGCCAGGGCACTGCCCGCAGAGCGGCTCAACAGCTCTCCGAAATACCGATACATGGTTGAAACGAGCTGCTGGTGTAAACGAACTAATAATAATAATAATTAAAAAAACAACTAAACAACAAGGACGGCGGGGGCGACGACAGAAGAGAGGTAGAAACAGAGACACAGCAGCTCCTCACCGTGTCCCGTCCTCTGACCGAGTGGGAAATAGCACGTTGTGTCAGTTTGCTTTAAAAGGCAGCACGAGCCACAGAACTCATCTGGGGGGCTCCTCGAGACAGAGACGCACGCGGAAGAGGAGGACCAATGAGGCACGCGCAAATGGGCAGTGCGCGCTCACGAGCTTCCAAAACCAACGAAAAAGAAAGTACAGTATACATTTTTAAAAAGTTGATCTGTAGGTTGTAACGTTGAGGTTGCAAACATGTCCTCTACTCACAGTTTTGTTGTGTGTAATTAATATTACCATTAAATTAATGTAACACATTTTTATTGTTATTCTATTTCATTACCCCGTTTCAATAACCGTGTTATTAGTTTCAATACATTCTACAGATTTTTTTTTTTGTCATTTTTGTTTTGTTTGGATTGTTGAAAGGAGGAACTGATCAATAGCAGTATCAATAAAATAATACTATTATGCCAATTATGCATATACCTAAATGTGTGTGTGTGATATATATATATATATATATATATATATATATATATATATATATTATTATATTTAGATATATATTATTTTAGATTAAATTATTATATATATTGATATTATATCTAATATATATATATTTCTTAAAGTCTTTTAATTGTCAAACGGATACAAAATTAAGTGGAGATTGTTAATTTGAATGCATAGCACACCACACGCATGCACACAACACACACACACACACACACACACACACACACATATATATATATATATATATATATATATATATATATATATATATATATATATATATATATATATATTGCACTATTAAAATTGGGATGTTTTTCTAATGAAAGAGAATGATTCTGTGATTTTTAAAATAAGTGAAGGTAAACACACAAAGATTAACTATTTAGGGCCATTTAGTGAATATTTCGAACAAATGAAATAACTGACATGGGCAAGATTACATTAATTATAAATCCTGAGCAATGGTTTGGATTAATTTTCCAATGACTGGCCTGCCCTAATACCATTAATGCCTAAAATATCTCCCTGAAACTATGCTGAAACTTTAATACACTGGCATCACAAAAAAAAGTATGGTTCAGGCATCAGTACCAAAAATAAGGTGAAGGTTGTGGTATCGATTTCAAACATTTTTTTTTCGAATACTCAGTCCTATGTAAAAGAAATATTAAATTTATTTTTAATCCTCTGGGTTAGAACAGACAGGATATGAAAAATATCAGTACATGACAGATGAAAGAGGTATTTATTGATTTTTTTTTTTTTAATGTCATGCTTTGATCAAAGGTCAGAAACTCATCTAGTACTGTATGATTTTTCATCAGTGGGCATGTTGCTACACCACTTTAATGTGCTAAATACCACTGACAGTGTTGCTCTGAGTTACAACACTGGTTAGCAGCGGCCGCTACTAGCCTGACATTTGGAGGGGTTCATGGCGTACAAGCGGCCATGTTTTTCCAACTTTGAAACTGGAACACAGTTAGCTTGTGTGTTCCCCAGTTTTGACTCCAAGGTTAATGGAACGCACCATTAAGGAGCGGAGTCAGTTACTCCACTCAGCTCCACCCCCCTCTCTTTCAGTGGGATGAGCTCTTTTTGAAACTGGTGTTGTAGTTTTGCACCATCCACTTCTGTCATACAGGGAATTAAGCAATGAGTGGCATTCAGGGGGATAAAGGTGGAAAAGCTGGATGTTTCTACTCTGATCTGGTTCTGGTTCACAGCACCCCATAAACCTGAAATGCTTGGCAAATAAGATACTTTTAGACTTGTGTGTCCTCAAGTAAAGTGACAAGGTTATATATTCTTCAAGTCTTTGAGTTGATAGTTACTTTATACACTCAAAGGTGTACAATTTTAATGCTAATACTTATGAACCTGTATGTTGCTAAACATACTTGTTCATATCTGTGTGTTAACTTTGAGTGCAGGTCATGGGTAACTGACAAATTTAACAGTTTGCATAAAACAAAAAGATAAATGGGGAGGTCACTCATGTTAAAAAGATACATGTTAAACTTAACAGCAGACAATTAACTTGGCTTAGCATAAAGATTTAAAAAATGGGGAAAGAGAAGATAAATTTGTAACTTTACAAAGGTGTTGAACCTTTACACATACTTTCCCTCTGAACTTGCCGTCATTGGTCAAGCAAACAGAGACAGCTTTAAAACTGTCTAATCTCTCAAAAGACATAAAGGGAAAATATTTTAAGGCCAAACAGCCACTCATGGATCACACAAAATCATAATATTTAAACCGATTGCATGAAGTGCAGAGATAAATAAGAAATGCTTGACAATACTGCTATATTTGCTTGTACAAGAGCAAATTATTCATTTTTTTAGAGCAGGAACCTGCAGCTGCTGCACATAATGGGCACCAGCCTGGTCATTCATTAGCTTTTGTAGAACCTCTGCAGCATAACAGTTTTGTACTTTGTGGTTTGATCAAAGGGTCTCTGCAAGGCTTGCTTCATCAGCATTCCCTTGATCTGTTGGTTGAGCGTCACAGCTACGAGGGAGGAGAGAGGGTGAGTTAAGTGGGAGATACTGAAAAGGCCCATTACACTCCCAGCAGTCATTAACCGTCCTCGTGGGCAGCCATACTGAATAAAAGTAGTACGTGGTTACTGCAGGTTGAGTTAGTACATGGCATGTTTTCATCTTCTGATAGCAATTATGATTTGAAACTTGGCCATACACTTAATTACGTTATTTAATTTAAATGGTGGACAGATTAATTCTCTGAGAATCAAAACTGTCTGGAAAATCGTGATCTCAAGTAGTAACTCAATCCCTAAAAGTTAAAGCATCATAATGGTTGTTTTGACCATTTGACCGATATGAAGACAGCTGCTGTGACCTCTATGTTGTCTTGTGGAGTCTTCTTTATTTCTGTCTGTCTTTCTTTCTTTCCGTAGCTGCCATCTTGGCCCTTCTAAATTGGAATATTGAGAGATGGTGCTTGGTGATGATGGTTTGTTGGTGGTTACTTGCCCATCAGATAACATATCATTCATGAGACATCCCCTCTAAAGTGTTGCCCCATACTGTTGTCTATTTAACAAATCCTCCATTTTATATATGGTCTAATATCTAATATAGACCCTCTTTCCATACCCTGAAATACAATGCAATACATTTTAAACCAAATAATACATTTCTGTGTCCACTTCAAACTGAGCAAACATCATCTTAAAGTGTTTGTGTATAAACAGAAGTATTTAAAAGAAGGAGGGAAGCTAACAGTACAGGTACTTATTGGACTTTCATATGTAGAAGATAAGTCCAAGGCTACAGTAAAACAGATATTTATTATATCTTTGTTGTCAGCCTTTATTAGCTTTCTCATGCTTTCATTTGTTGTATGAGTCGCTGTTCTCCTTAAGTTTAGTCATTACAACTACTTGGTTAGAGTTAGCAAAACAGCATCCAGGATAGACCGAGGCACTGATGCTACATGGTTAGATTTAGGAATCAAACAATCTTGTTCGGTTTAAGGACAAGACCAGGATGGGGATTAAACATACCAGTGTCACATCACAACATGTCATTTTGAAGGCTGCTAGAGCTCGTACTGGGACCAGCAATCCATGGCATGCTTCTGTGAGGACACTCGAACACACTGTACAGGGTATACGGTGTTCTCACACATGCAGGGTGTCAATGAGTGCTGCCTCAGTGTAAAAGTGTCACTGTTGTCTTACAAGGAGTAAGAATAGTGAACTTTCTTCTTCTGCTTGCTGCCATGTTAATGCAAAGAGTCAACATTTCATCAACCTTAAAATTTGAACAAAAATTGATTCAGTTTTCATTGTCACTTGTGTGATTGCTCCCCTTTTTTTGAGAGAGAGAGGATAGTTGTGCCCTTGTTGGGACCTAAAATAGGCCACAGTCCTCTTTTTGAGGGTAACACCGAGGAAAATGAGTGTTTATTTCTCCTTCAACATCAACAAGATGGAAACTATATTTTAGAGTTTTTGATGTTCCACTCTCAGTTTTCAGACTGTACCATCTGGGCGCCACCCGATCAGAGATTTCTCAGTGTAAAACACACCGACACGCTCAATATAGCACATATGTGTGCAGGTGTGTGGAACAGAGCCTTTGTTTCAGCTTTGACAGTCCTCTTTCAGTTGTTGACAGTCACAATGTCGACATCTGAAAAGAGGATTCAGTCAGAATGAAAGTAAAGAAACATTTGTTTGCATTGTAGGTTAGCATGAGCCAAGCTAAAATAGCTAACTGAAGGAAAGTGGGAGAGCTCCAACCAACTGCCAGGCTTGTTCATTCCACTCATTTTCCCATTTTTTCATAAAGCAGGCGCAAAAGTCCAACTTTCTGGTTGAGTCCAGTGCCAAAGTAAGAAAAGTTAATCTTATCAGATAAACCTATCTTAGCACTGACTTCTCAGCGTAGCCTCTGAGCTGTGAAAAAAAGACCTAACAGAGCAGACTGTAGTCATTCACGTTTTTGAAAAGAGTACTTTATTTTGTGCTGGTACTTGTACAGACGTGGTATCGCCTGTCATCTACCATGTGAGAGGTCCTAAGGTTTGAACCCTGGTTGTGTCAGGAAGGGGATCCGGTGTAAAACTTGTGCCCAACTTCTCAAGCAGATTACTCTGTTGTAGCAACCTCGAACAGTGAGCAGCCCGAAACAGATGTAGTAATTGTACAGGCCGCCACGACTGGATGTAGGCTGGTCTGGAAGGGTCAGAAGACGAAGCTTAGTTAAGCAGCAGGCAACTTCGAGCTAACTGCATGTCAGCTAAACATACCGGTCATTTTTTAATGTCACCATTGAAACAACATTTATAACAACAGGCTGCACTGCAGATGTCTGCCAGCAGCTCCACAGCTTGTACAGCTCGGCCAGTTCATTCTTCTCATTCATTCATTCTCGATCTCGCAGCACTGGGCTTCAAAGTCATTGTTCAGAAACTTATGGGTGATGTCACAGAAGGTTTTATCCACAGTTTCCAATGAGACCATAAACTCAGTCCAAAAAGTGTCCAATGAGATCACAGATCAAGGGCGTTGTGTATTTCTCTCATAATAATCAGTCTATAGATGTCTACAGGACTTCAGTTCTTCATGTCTTGATGCTGCAGCTGCTAACAAGGCAGAGGTGTGTGTGAGTGTGCCTATATTTAGTTACAGCAGGCCTGGTGTCTTCCGCTTGGCTGTGATAGTGATGACACTTTCATGTTGCTCAGGATAATTTTAATGAGGGGCCTTCCTGACTCAGCGAGGGGCCAACGCATCATCAACCAACCAGCAGAGCTTATTTAAACCCATTATTTTATATTATCAGCAGAGCAGTGTTGTCCATTAAAGTCTGATTTCCCAGACATTGGGGCCTCTGCTGTAAATCCCTGCCACTAAACAGCAGACAGTCTGAGAAAACATTGTTCCACATTTAAAAATGTTGTTCTGGATCACACTGAGCATCTAACCATATTACATGTTTATGTGCTTCCAATGTCAAAGCGCAGGAAAGATAGTAGGATTAATGCGTAAATGTTGCTTAACATGTTATCATTATTCTACACATACACACAGCCGTGTGCATGAGTGTATTGTCTATTGGTCTTACATGATGGCGTGCTGAGCTCATCTGAATAAGGCCCTGACCTGGACTTGCTCCGGTGGACTCTGTACATGAGATAAGATTAGGTTAATTTCCAGGGATGCTAGTAGGAGCATCCATTCACACTATTAAACAGTGGTACAAATACTCGATTACACAATAAAAGTAGATTAATGGCTCATCTAGGAGGGATTTTATATACAGTGCACATAGCGCGCAGGTTTGATTGGTCAGGGTTGGTCAAAATCCTATTTTCTCAACTGATGATGAATAATCCAGAGTTACAATGTTACTGATGAAAACTGGCAGACGATCAAAGCCTTTTGTATTCTAATGCAATAATGGTGGAGCTTATCTCTCGATTGTTCTATTGTTTACAACAGGGCCATATAGTTGCTCTATTGACTCTGAAAGCAGATATCTGGACTGCAAACTGAGATGGAACAACCACACGGTTTAACTTTCTTATTACAGACAGAAACACAAAGAGAAAGTATAAGCTGTTTAAACATTCATATGTCAGTTGGTTCCTTATGGAAGATTAACAAACAGCAGTAAAGACAATCAGGTACCATAAATGCAACGGAAACTGCAGGAGGAGACGTATTTGTCGTTTCAGTTCTGCTCATCTTAGATATACAGCAACAGTTCAGAAGTGATCTCAAAGCACATTACACAGAAAGTGAACTAGTTTAATGCAGTCTAAATAAATACAGGCCAACTCATTTAAATTTCAATCCAATTATATGCCAATAAAACAGAGTTTCTAGGCACAGCCAAGGGGAAGTAAGGGTCTAATTTGGTGGTCTCAGTATTCCATCTCTTTTTATTTGCACATGATGTGGTCCGTGATGTGTTTCTCTCTAGCTCTCAGTGCAACAGTGTGCAGGTATGAATATGAGGCCGTGGTTCTCGGATGCAAAAAAGGTTGGAATGCACTTAGAGTCACTGCTCTTCCACAGCTGGGGTGGTTTAAACATCTGGTCAGGGGGTCTGCTGGGTGTCTCCATGGGGAAGTGTTTTGGGCATGTCTAAGCAGGAGGAGGCTCCAAAGCAGAACCAGCCTCGTGAGATTATAAACGTCTCAGCTGGCCTGGGAACACCTCTGTATCCACCAGGTGAATAACTAGAAATGAATCTAGTTCATCACTGGAGGTCCCTCAGCAGCTGAAGCCTGTAGCAGCATAACCACAAGGATGATTCAAGGTCAAACTAGGTCAGCCCAAACTAGAGACTTTATTAAAAAGGAGAACTGAAGTATAATCCTAGAGGTAGAGAGGGTGTCTGGATCCAGAATACTAACTGGGAGCTGAGTTCCACAAGAGAGGAGGCCTGATAACTGAAGACCCTGCCTCCCAGTCTACTTCTGGAAACTCTGGGAGCCACAAGTCTATCGTCTAAGATCCATATTATGGATCTATTAAGGTAACAAACATACAAAAGCCTAAAAGCATTATATTAAATAAGGTCTGGAGTTAAACTGTCAGAATAATTTGTTATGTTTTTGCGATGTCTTAATTCAAATGCTACAAACGAGCAGAAAACCTTTTTTCAGCTTTCTGATTTTGTTTCTTGTTTTCGTATCAGGTTTCTTTCTCTGATGTATTGTATATTGAATTTTTGCAATTAAGTGTCCCTGTGACCCTACCTAAGCAACACCAGTATGGATGATGGATGGATCTGATATGTGTTCAGTAATCTTTCATGATTACTTTCAAAAATTACGTGTTAGTGTTCTAAATTCTGAGAGTTTAGAGAACAGATTTTTCATCCATCCATGGTGCTGAGATGCTTCCAAACATGTTCAGTCTGAGGCAAAGACTGAATGACAAAAAATCAGCACCAGCAAAAGACTATCTAAACTGGAAAGCTGTTTTTTTTTAATCCTATGTGTATATTTATCTCTTGTGATGTTTGTTTAATGACTTTTTTCTGTTTTTCTGTCAACAAAGGTTTATCCACTGACAGACAAACACAGCTCTTTTGTGTCATGTGACACTGAAAGAGAAATGAGTTGAAAAACTTTGATCGTGTAACTTTCACCACAGAGATCTCTTACATTTATAACAGCTGTTACTGATCATTTCAGTGTTTAACAACAAAGACCAATGACAAACATTTATTAATTAAATGTAAGCAACTATATTGAAGGCAGTACTTTATTGCTTCGGATTAATGGAAACAGTACACCAGCTCCTGCCTGTACGCGCCTGCTTTTGTTTAAGCGTCTGGTTCCCCTCTCTGTTTTCCGCTTTCCTTTGACACATTTTGATTAATCGCAGTTTGCGTCAGTGGGTGAGCGCCGCCATATCATTGGACAACAGCCTGACAACTCCCACCCAGCCAGAGGGGTGCGACCAGAGGAGGGGAGGGGGGTAAGACCAGGGCAGGGTGGTTGAAGCAAACAAAGTCCTGCTCAGCTGAGTCACATGGTGCTTTAAGTGGAACAGAAAGTGTCTGTCTCATAATGTGGTGGAAGTCATATGTCTGAGCCTGTTCACGTTCACTGATTTGCTTTGTTTAATTTCAGCATCTTCAAGCCGTCATCACAGCCTCCTTTTCCACTTAAATCTGTCTGACAGTGTGATCCGCAGTTTCTCTGAATGGCCTCAAGGGTCAACTTGGAAACCAGCATCAGTCTGGTGCTGCTTTTCATCCTCTTTAAAGAGAACGTGTTCTGTCCTTCATTATATATATAAATAAAAAAAAATCTCAATTTTTTAATGTCTTAATGAAAACTGTGACATGTTTTGCTCAAAAGGTGTTCTTGTATTTCTGTCCAAAATAAACATGGTGTATCCAAGTCCCACAAAGTTGACAGTGTGAGACTCCATCTGACTGTCATGAGGTTGCCTTGATTGGTGGGACTCGACCACGGACCCGACCACGGACCGAAGGGTCACACAGCTTCCAGCTACGCGACGTGATGCCTGGCCAACCATTCAGCATTCACTCTATGAAATGCTCTACAACTGGATTGCTTCAACAGCTGTTCCTTAACAGAGACGTCGGTGTGTAACCTTTGCTGTTGTGGTTCCTTCATCCTCCAGGTCCAACTGATGAAAATGTAAGTAAGTATTTAAAACTCTGTGAGCACCAACAGGGGCTGTGCACGTTCATGGAAGGCCAGCAGAAATTTGACCAATCAGAAGACACCTTAGAGCCTCCAGACATTTGGCCAATCAAAGACTTAAGACAACAGCTTCTTATTACAAGAGAGTTGTGTTAAGTAGAAGAACTACAGAGAAGATATAAGTGGCTGCAATTACCACCTGATGTCCATTTTAAAGAAACAGAAATAACATGGGAGGTTCAGATTAACATCTGCAGAACGTTACAGCCTTAGACTGTTCTGACAATAACTAGATGAAGATGTTAAAATTTTCTTTGGGAGTGACAGGGATGGTTTATAAATGAACAAGGTCAGATGGCTTTGGAGGTAAAACAAGCAGGGCTAGACTGAGATGGTTTGACTGGCAGAAGGATGCTGGAGATGTAGCAGGAGAAAAAGAGGAAAACCAAAGATCATCATGTTTCTGGATGTTGGTTTGTGGGACTCAGGAAGATGTGGAAAAACAGGGAATGGATTTTCATATTCTTACACTGGTCAAGTCCTCCTTGTGCTCTCAAAAGAGCTCGGACCAGTCAGAGTCCTGGACAAAGAACATCTGAGGGTGTCCTGCAGTGTCTGGTACTGGGATGTTATTAATGGATCCTTTAGGCCCCGTTGGTTGTGTTAGGAGGTCTCTGACTGCCTGCTTCAGCTGCCATCAGGTCCCATCAGATTGCTTTCTGTGGAGTTTGAAGACTGACCCGCCAGGTGAGACGGCTCTCGTAGAGGAAATATGTTTCCATGTTGAAGGTGTTAATAGTCTGCAAAAAGTGTCTGCAAAAACTAGGATGGATGTGAATGCCAGGATGCAGGAGATGCAGAAGACTGTGACAAGAGGAGCACTGTTTTCTCATGTTACCTGCCAGTGGTCATAATGTTATACTTGATGGGTGTATATATTGGAAAATATGTAATACAACAGCTAAAATAATCATCTCTCTTTCTTTCCTTTAAAGGTTTTTTTTTTTTTTTTTTAACAGATTTTGGACTTAATGTCAAAATGAATGAATTAATGAAAAAAAAATAACTCAGTTGGCAAACAATTAAGCAATTTCCAAATAACCATAAGATTTAAATAATCATTACATCTGGAGACACCTTTACACACAAGGAGCAGATTGAAAACCAGTAGTTGATGGAGGAATTTTACCAACTTCAGTTTTCTTTTGTTGCCTCTGTTGCTTTTTTAAATAAACAGATCGAATGATTGATATGGCATTGGGGTTTTCACATCATATCATTTTATAAACCCAGGTATTACATTTTTTAATTTTAACAAAGGGCCTATAAGGATTTTTATTTTTATTGATCATCTGCAGAACATAAAAAGAAAACTCATGAGGGCCGATATTATAGACGCTGGTTGAACATTTTGAGCAGCTTTGCTTTCCCAGCATGCCTTCTTTCAAATCATTCAAAAGAAAACATGTAAAAATAACATTTTAAGCGGATTGTTCAACACTGGCGACGGCCCATTCATACAAATTCATAATGAAATGAAAGTGTTTGTTTCCATCCATCTACCTGATTCTTCCTGTCCAGGGCCATGGGGGTCTGCTGGTTAAAGGCGGCGTACAGTCTAATCCAGGGCTATGTAGAGAACTGTTTTTATATTCAGCTATAACATTTTTTTTTCAAACTGTTGATACAAATGCAAATAAAGGCTTAATTATAACGTATACGTAATATATGTCTTAATGCCATGTAAGTGGATAGGGAGGCCCCATGGCATTGACATTTTTATTAATATAAAGCAGCTTTATATCAAGATGAACAACTCAAAATGTGTGTTTGGTTCTTTAGCAATAATTTTTTAATGCAGCAGCACTCACATATGTAAAATTTGAGTTTAATTTGTGCTTAAGGATTCATTCACATCCCATTACTGATTTATAAAGTAATTTTTATTCATTTAAAAATATGGCAGACATGGATTATTTTCATGTTGTAGACAGTATTCTCTGATTGATGCAGAGATGAGAAGATCTCTCTGTATTCTATATTTTCAGCAGTATCCACACATCAGTTTGCATGTTGATGTGAATGTGCCACATTTTCTCTCTCAACATAGAATTCAAGAAAACCACCGATGCCTGCTGGTTAAAATGTCTCGTTTTTAACCCATCATTTCCTTCCAGGTGCCCTGAGCACCAGGAGAGCCTGGAGGAGCAGCAGATGAAGTCCCTGCTCTGGTCCGCCGCTGCTTCCTGTGACTGCATTCAAACACCAGATGGAGCAACTAGACCATCTCTACACGCTGCCGTCTGCCTGCTTCAAGTGAAGATGAGAAAACAAATCCACAGAGACGTTCAGCGGTGATGCCATGAAAGGCTTCCTGAGAGATGAAAAATAAACCAAAAAACAAAAGCGTAGTAGCAGAGTCTGTGAGAACGGAGGCCATAAAATACCTGACATTTGCGGTGTAGTTGTGGTTTTGAGTTGACGTTCAAGTGCACCAGATAACGTTATTGATATTTTATCTTTCTGTTCTATATGTTTTTGCCTCGACATGCAGACAGTTTCCTGTCTTAACACCTGCCTTAACTCATCATCATCAGAAACACTTCGACCAAAGAAAAAGATCTGTTTTCACTTCTGTGGAGATTAGAACAAAATGAAAATAAATTCTAGAAAAGCATGATGAAATGAAACTAGCACATTATCTTAGGTTATGGTCAGTGGCCTGCTCTGCTCAAAATACCACAGAATGACAGCTAGCAGTCACATGTGAAATTACAGCTGTTTTCATAGCAGCTGGGCTTATGAGGTGAACATGTCTCTCCTCTGTCGTTCAGCCATGGATGGTAGGCAGTGATTCCTCTTTTAGGTGCAATCTCATCACTAGATTTGAGCTGAGCTGGAATGTGAAGAACGTTGCACCAAAGATGGGGGAGCTGAAGTAATGTAACAGCAACCCGGCAGGTAATACAGCAGTAAAAACCCATCACATATTGGATTAATAAACTTTGGGGGTTTTGTTTTAACAGTGTACAATCTCAATTGCTGATACATATACGCCTACACGGTCCCTCTAGAAATAATTTCAAATTTTCATCATTTGTGGGCAGTGTGCTCAACTGTGTTCAGACATTGATTTTTCATAGTGGTTTCCATTACAGATCAACACCTGTTTATAGGCTTGAAGGTCTGAAGATCAATGTTTTAACATGGTTTTTGACCCTTTCCTATGCACAGAGAGACTTTTGAACCTTTCAGTGATATTACTGCATTACTGTTCAAAGTCGTCACAGTTTTATATTGAGGAAGACTGGCAAACCTTTGTCCATCTTTACTTAGGGTAGGCTCTGACTCTCTAAGATTCTCTTTTATGCAAAAATATGTTGCTGTGCACTGACAGCGCAGATAAAGTTGAAACCAGAGGTTTACATACAATGTATAAAAAAAGATCCTTTTTGTTCTCACTGTCTGACATTAAATCAGACTAAACTTTTTCTGTTTTAGATCAGCTAGGATTACGAAAATTGTTTCTATTCGCTAAATGCCACGTCCATCTGTTCAATTCCACACAAATACCATCATCCCGCTCAGGAAGGAGATCGATTCTGTGTCCCAGAGATGAACGTGCTTTGGGGTGAAATGTGCGAATCAACCTCAGAACAAAAGGTAAGACACCTGGTGAAGATTCCGGCTGAAGCTGGTAAGAGAGTGTTATTATCCACAGTGAAACGAGTCCCATACCAAGATGGTCTGAAGAAGAAGCCATTACTCCACAAGCAACGTAGAAAAGCTAAATTACAGTTTGCAAATGCAGACAGGGACAAAGACCTTCCTTCTTGGAGTCATGTCCTGTGGTCTGATGAAACTAAAACTGAACTGTTTGGCCATAATGACCATCATTACATTTGGAGGAAAAAGGGGGAACCTTGCAAACCTGAGAAACACCATCCCTACTGTGAAGTACGGGGGTGGCTGCATCATGCTGTGTTGGTGTTTTGCTGCAGCAGTGACTCATGAGGAAAGAACATTATGTAGAAACACTGAAGCAACATCTCCAGGAAGTTTCATCTTGGATGCAAATAGATCTTCCCAATAGAAAATTAACCCTAAATTTAACACCAAATTAGTTACAAAGTGGCTTAAGGAACAACAAAGTCAATGTTATGTAGTGGTCATCACAAAGCCCTGATCTCAGTCCTCTAGAAAGTTTGTTTGGAGAGCTGAAAGGTGTGTGTGTGTGAACAAAGTGGCCTACAAACCTGTTTCAGGTCCAGCAGTTCTGTCAGGAGGACCAACATCCCAGCAGATGGTGGAAGGAAACCCAAAACATTTGACCCAAGTCACAGTTTAAAAGCAACGAAACAATTTTTTAAGGAAATTTATGTAAGCTTCTGACTTTGAAGAAAGTCATAAAAATTCTCTCTCTCATCATTGTGGCATTTAGAAAATAGAAGCAATTTTGGTAATCCAACTGACCTAAAACAGGAAAGTTTAGTCTGATTTAAAGTCAGAAAAAAAAAAATGTTGGGTCTTTTTATACAGTTTATGTAAACATCTGGTTTCAACTGCAGTTGCAGGATGTTCTTCCAGGTGTTTCTTTTTTGTAAAACATTTTCAAACCACTCTTTTGTTGCCCATGTCTCAACTTTTGGCAAAACATCTCACTTTCAACCTTTGATGTTTTTCTCCATTTTGAATAAAATATGGGTTTTGAAATATGTGAATCATTGCCTTTCTGTTTAAATTTACATGTTACTCAGCGTCTCAACTTCTTTAGAATGAGGGTTGGGTTAGAGTTAGTAGAGCCTTATTAACTAGTTTCTCCCTTTTTCTTTTTTAACAATCAAAATCTTTTGACAGAGGGTCATCTTCCCATTTCTGAGGTAAAACAAAAGCATCATTCACTGAGGATTAAAAAAAAAAAAAAAGGTCAGGTTCCACAATTTTACTCTGAAGTGGGTCTGCCACGTAGCAGTACCCTTCCTATCTGAATGACTCAGTTATCGGCTTTTTTCTTTCAGACTCAGGTATCCCAAAACAGCGTGCTGTGTGGAGAAAACCACACACAAACAATGAAACTTTAGATTCAATTGCAAAGACATTTCCTGTTGCACAACAGGAAACAAACATGGGAAGAGAGGGTTTCTATAGAAGTGTATCAGGCGACCCTGGGAGGCATGCATTTGTGTTTTCAGACATTTTTATTTAATAGTAACATCAGAAAACCAAATGTCTGCCCTCTAACACTGAAATAAGATGTTTTCACATATCCTCTTCAGGCCTTTCTCCCAAAGAGAGCTGGGTTAGGCTCCAGCAGATCCCTGTGACCCTGCATAGGACTAAATGGGGATGGATGGATGGATGGATGGATGGATGGATGGATGGATGGATGGATGGATTTCCTCTTCAGTATTTGTCTCAAATTTCAGATACTAAGCATTTATCTGAAAGTAAACGTTTTATCTGGAAACCAGCTTTAGGAGGGCAAAGATGAATGAAATACAAACAAAATGCTAATCTGAGTGTTAAACACCACCATCATCACGTTGACACACTCACTTACATGCTGTTTATTATAGATGACTAAGAAGACTTTCTGTTTTCAACCACATTGGGCCAGCGCTAACCATGGACACAGATGTGCACAACTCACATCTAATTTATTACGATGGCTCAGCGAAGCAAGAAGCCACTGAAAAGGTCGTGAATGGACCGACTACTGTTACACACGTTTGGTAGATTTGGTCATACGGGTGAAACTCCTCCGTAGCCCTGATTTTTATTTGTTTCTGTGTACGTTATGTGATGTAATCAAAGATCCATTCATTTCTACTGGAACCTCCACCATCACTCTGCTTTCACAGAGAATGAGTTAGCTGTTAGCTAGCATTGGAATAACTAGCAGCTACGTGTTTGAAAAAACAAACTTACATCAGTTTTTTTTTTTACTACTATGTACTATGAAATTGTACAAAGTCTTGTAAACATTAGTGTTTCAGTAATAACCGTCCTGTGCTCACCTGCTTTGAAGACAAATGTATGTCGCTTATTTCATCCAGATTTAAGGAGAACATATGAAACAAGGCATTACAGTGTTTTGTTTGTCTCTTTTTTTTTTGGGGGGGGGGGGGGGCTTTAGTATAATTTACCTGTGGGTGCATTGAATTTCTGAGAGAATATTAGCACTGTGCTAGCTAGTTTTTGAAAACTGAATAGTCAGAAAATTAGGAAAAAATTAACTTCATTCAGTTGTAGTGAAACTGTGTAGTCCAGTGGTTCTCAAACTTTTAATACTGCGTACCACCTGAGAAACTATTGAGCTCTCCGAGTACCACCATGATGACCAATTTTAAAATATAGCCATATATACCTTCTCAATTAGCTTTAAACACACAGGAGAGATGTTTATTCCTTTTTTTGGTTATTTATTGTTACCTGAATTTCATTTGAAATGTTGTATTCATAATGCATTGTCATGCATTGACAAGTCATGACGTTCCCCCCGCCTACCACCAGATAGTGCTCGCGTACCACCAGTGGTACACGCACCACAGTTTGCGCACCACTGGTGTAGTCTATAAGTCGAGGGTATGATCAATATGAAGAAACTTGTTAGAAACTAGTCACTCCATTTAATAGAGGCCCTGGTGGGCCGTTGTTGTACTGCAGGTGGGCCGTGAGAGGTCATTAGAATTAAATATGTTTTAAATTCTCAATCTTTTTTAAATATGTTTTTAATTACTGTAAAATATTCATGACATTATTAAAAAACAACAATAATAAATTGTAAATAAATTAAATAATAGTAACAGAACAAACCAGTTAAGTTATTTTACTGTCATCTTAACTTAATATGACAAGCGTCACCTATTTGTTGACCTCTTACATTAATATCGGAACACGGCTTCTAGTCCTGTCTGATGATCACAGTTGTGATTAAAGGTTTGGGTCGACCACAGAGATTTTTCACATTTCAAATAGGGCCATGATATTCTGAAGTTTGGGAATGGCTGTACTAGATGAATGTCAATATTCCACATACATGTCAATAACACATCCTCATCCTTTCCCAGAGTTCAATCAGCAACATGTTAGCGTTTGAGCATTAAGCAGTATGTACGTCATACATGTACACAAGGCATGTTGTGTATTTCATACAGCTTTACTGACGGTACACATGGAAACCAGGTGACTGTATACGGTCAACATGAACCCCAGAGTGTAAATGGGCTGCAGAAACTAAACATTTAATGAAATTGATTGTTTTTCTATGCTTTGAGCAAAGTTTTTTAAGAAAAAAAAATGTAATTAAAAATAAAAGGAACGTAGCATTTACTGCTATTTTTGGCAATAAACAAATTTAGTTGAATGGCAACAGAGTCTCTTGATCATTTTCTTCAACTCCACAGAGGCACATCATCTATAGTAAAGTAACAAACATTAACTTAACTGCTGGTGGGATTATTGAGGGGGTTTTTAGTTAAGTGCCAAACCTCCAAACTAAGAAAATTTTGAAAAAAAAAAACATAAAAAAAAAATATAACCATCTTCATTGTAAGTTCTTTGCAAATATCACAAGTAACAATCTACAGCAGGACACGTAGAAGAACACACTGTCTTGATCCACATTGTGCAGTAAATGCAGTGTAATGCAGTATCTGCGTGTCGTTCTCTTCTGTAACTTGGATGTTGATGACACTCTCCATGTGCTTTTCATTTTGGCCCATCGAGCCCACTTTATCGACGTTCACAGCATGAGTGCACGCCACTTGGAAATATAGTCAAAGCTGTCTTTTGCAGTACTGTTATTGCATGTGTTGATATCACAATCATAAAAATCCAATATATTGTGTAGACCTACCATTTGGTACAAGATCAAGGGAAATTTCATATAGTCATTTGGTATTTCTAAATGTTGTTATTGTGATTCTTCTGCTCAGACTCTGTTTCCTTCGGTTATTTTTCTTTCATTTACATTTCAATTCAGTGTCACATGACTCAAACCAGTTGAACTGAAACTTGTAGTGTGAGTGTGTGTGAGCGTGCATTTTCGAGGCCAAGAGGTAAAAAGTTGACAAAGTTCCCACGAGAACTTTCCTATCGAGTGTCTCAACTCAGGAAGCTGTGGCTTTGACTTGCGTCTACTCACATCTCCTCATCAGCACAGTTTGCATCTTTTTATGTGCACCCTATATTCACCCCACGTGTCAGGTGGCCCAGGAGGAAACCTCATAGGAAGTAAGGTCAGGACCAGAGAGGTCAAAAGAAAGTCAAGCAGCCTGCTTGCATCGACACATCTGATCTGTCACCGCACCCCGTCAACTGTCTGTCAACCGCAGTCTACGTCGAACAGCTTCCAGTTTTCTGTTTGGGACACAGAAGTTGAGCTTTGTGCCAAAGTTATGCAACTACACGACAAAACTGAGAAGCGGGGAGTTATTTAGTTGTGCTAATATTACAGCAAGTCACGGATCGTACAGTTGCTGCAGTCATCTTTACCCTATCAAGTAGTGTGAGAAGAACACGCAGCAAGTCACTTTGAATGAGAAAGTTCAGATTTATTGAGTTAAATAAAGTAAAATTAAAGAATTTACAGCAGAGCAGAGCGCCGTTCTTCAGAGGATGTGTGTCTCAGCTCTCAGTGTGGATATATCTGGGTAGTCTGGTCCAAAGAGAGCTGCAGAGCCGGCTCCTCCACCCCACTGTAACACACGCACACAATACACACACACTGTTAAACAGCTGGAAATAATAACCGTCTAAAAACAATTATAACCTTATTCTCTAAAGACTTTTCCCTGCAAACGTCCACAAGAGCTTTGACATTGTTCGTTTATGACAGGCTTTTTTAGGACAGTATTCGTGGTTTTGCACGTTTTAGTCTGTTACATGGAACACAGATCATTTTATTTTACTTCTTTAAAGACGCAAATCAGAGCCGAAGTGATTTTATAAATTCAAATGGTCCTGTTTGGTTTTCACATTTTATAAATGAAAGGGTCGCAAAAAAAATATCATCAAATGGCTTCATCTGAAATGAAAATAATCAAATGGAAATTGGTTATCTTGAAGCCCAGTTTTTTTTTTTTTAATGTATAATCAGAGTCATATATTTCATGCTTTAGTAACAGGAGATGGCTTCTAATACTTCCTGTTAGCACAGAAGACTCTTGAGCAGGAGGAACCGTCCAAGTCTTTGTATCAAAGAGGGAAGCTATCATAATGGCAGGATGGGTCATGATTTTTCATTGTCAGAGAAAATGCTAATTCATGGGAATTTTCGTTAGAATATTACAAAGAAAACCACAAATTTTACAGTGGGAGTTGAGAGGAAACGTGGGGTTACGTCAGGGTCCATTTTCAGGAAGTATCCACGGCTATGTTTCTCAAATTTACCTCAAACAAATCCTTGAGTCCAGACAGCAACAGCTGCACGACCACAAGAAGAAAATACCATAAAACAGACATGAGACACTTTTGAAACGCCCCCCCCCACACACACCGGGCGTGAGAGTGAGATTTCAAATTGAGTCAAGAAAAACTGACGTTCCTGCCGTGGTGGTAAACTCTGAACTGTAACTGAACGTGATTCAACAGAAATGACTCTTGAGCAGATCCAGTTTGGCTTGCACCATACGGGGCTGTCTCATCGTAGTCTCTTAGGAAATCTGTTGGTTCTCACACCTGAGGACGTAGGTAACACAGAGGATGCAGAGCGGCTGGTGGGCGTTCGTTCTGGACCTGGAGGGCCGGACGCTGGGGATGACGGCACTGTGGCTCTCGACCCAGACATAACCCCCACCTCTCACCAGCATCCTGTACCGACCGCTGACCGACTGATTCTTCAGGCACACTGCAGACACAGGAGAGGTTACCACAGGCGAGCGCTGTGGGCGTGAGGCAGCGAGGGCGTGTGCATCCACTCTTACGGTTCAGGTGGTTTTTGTTCAGGCAGTTGGTGTCCAGGGTGTGGCAGAGATTGTAGATGGAGCGGCCCAGCAGCTCGTCAGGCCTGTAACCTAAAAGAGAAGTCACCCTGCACGAACAAACATGCCACAAGGATCAGTTTTATTTCACAAAACTGCAGCATTCTGGGATTATATAATCACACATTTAGCTCTTTCAGTTATTTGATAATTGCACAAGCAGATACTGGAAATAACTTACATAAGGCAGCTAAGTAACAGATAAAAAAAAATAAAACACAGCTGTCATTGTTGAGCAATTTTCTCTGCATCCAAACTCTTTGTTCATTGCTCATTATGTTTGGAAATAACTTAGAAGTCCTGTTCATCATTTGCTCTGTTTAAATACATTTTTAAAAATGGTCTTGTCGTCTAAATACCAGAGTCTTTTGTCATTTGTTGGTTTGAACTATGCTTATTGTGCACAGTAGTGTATTCTAATTTACCACCATAACTATCACTTACAGTTCCCAAAAAACTATTAAAAGAGGACAATAATCAGTTTCTCTCTGCTTGAGAGCATATATATTTGGATCACTTCCTACTCAAAAAACCAGACAAAACGGAGAACTACAAATATTAATTCAGTGAGCTGTTTAGATTTGCTGATACATCAGAGACTGAAGTAGTTATCCAGCTTCCCCAACTCCCAATCAAAGTCTTACACACAAACAAGGGAAATGCTCCTTATATGTACAACTGAAAATGTTTCCACGCACAGAAACCACTGAAAAGCTTTTACACATACTAGTGAAATCTGCTCATATACACGGTTGAAAATGTTCATCTCATGTAACGTGTAAAACTAGAAATTTAAATGGAGACAGAAGTCATTTTAGTTGAAAGGGTTATGCTCTACTGAAATTTCCAGTTGTACGTCTGAGTGTGACAGATTTCACTTGCACGTGTGTGAGATTTTCAGTTTAATCTGTGAGAGTTTGGTTTCATGTGCTTGTGCATGCTAACTCAGAACAACGTCTCTAATGGCACCTCATAAAAAAAAAAAAAAACGCATAGTCATCACTCATCATTTCATCATTACACTATATTATATGTGTGTATACACTATTTTCTTCCTTTTCTATTAATATCATAAAGAACAGCTATGCACAAAGAAAAAATGCTATTCTGCATTTATCAACTTATTAATCAGTACATGCTTTATTTATCTGTACAAGAATCATCCACAGGATTGGCCCCCTGCTGGCGGTAACACAGAATGCTGGATTCAACTTTTTAAAATGCAAAGCCTTTAAATTCCAAAGTAAAGGCTACGTCCATCTTTTTTTTATACTAGTCCGTGAAAGTATGAAGATGCAGTGAATTTAAAAGATTTAACTGCCTGTTTTCAATGACCAACTGAATGTATGTATTTATTTCAACTTTAACCTTGCGACAGCGTTCATCCAGCATCTTTCTGCTGGACCCACCTCAGGAGGAATTTCAGTTTATTTAATGAGCAGCAGTGAAACAACCAGATGAACAGTAAATGTGTGAAAACTGTGCCTTTAACAGTAGCTGGTGTGAATACAAACCTCTGGTCGCAGTACGTGAACTTCATGTCCATGCTGTGCTGGCTGGTGAAGGTGTGTGTGCTGAGGAGTGTGTGTGAGAGCGGCAGAGGCCGGCAGGTCAGGAGCACGCAGGACACTGAAGACGGGGACACACACACCTTAGTTTGGCCCTGACAGTGCAGCACCTGGATGTGGAATTAAAAAACATATATGATCAGAGACTCTATAATGCTCTGAAATGGGGTGGGGGGGGTTTTAATTGTGTCTAACCAACCTTCCACGTGGCCGACTTGAGGTTTGCGCTTCTTCCTCTATGTGTCAGAGCGCTTTTAATCCTCATGACAAAGTCCCTCTTCTGACTGCAACAGGCTTCCTCTATAAAAGAAAAAAAAGAAGCAAAATGTGTTGAGTTGCACTGATGAACCAGCTGAAAATATAAAGTGGCTTAAAAAAAAACGTCCTCAATGTTCACAAAGACACACACACACCTGCTGTCAGACGTAGGTTGTGTCTGATTTCCTCGTGGTCACAGGGGTGAGTGTACTCAAAAATATTGTGCCCCATCAGCTCAGTCTGTCAGAAAACAAGGGGCAAATTCATTTTCTAATCCTGAAACACGGTTTGTGTGGGAACAGGTGGGTGTTTTCTCACCTGCGTCAGGCCCATGTACTTGCTGACGTTGTCAGACAGAAAGATCATGTCTCCCTCTGTGGACAGGACCATCAGAAACCCCTCCAGGACCCTCAGGTACAGGCTCATCTCATCCAGTGGTAAGAGTCCCTCCGTTTCCTTCTCCTCCTGATCCCGTCGTCCCTCATCGTTCACCTCCTTTCCAACTCCATGTTGAGACGTCATCGTGTGCCTGGCCTCTGCATTTGTCCCCCCAGTTTCTGAGAGCAAAGAAACACCAGCTATTCTCCAACATGTGTTTGCTTCATGAGAAATGTTTCTGTTCACCTGTGCGTCATCAGATTGCAGTTTGTGGAAACGGGAGAACAAAGGATGGTGTTTTGTAATCTTTGCTCACATGTGTTATCAAAGACTTCCTCTGTCTCTCACCTTCAGCAGCTAAATGAAACCACTGAGTTTTTATTCTCATCAGTAAGTCAGTTTGTTTCGTGAAGCAGAAGTTGATGCAATGAAAAGGAAAGGACAAGCCTGCTCCAGCTGTCTAAACCTCCATGATGTGAGTCATCAGAGTGCAGCGGCCGTGTTGCTACCTTTGAGCAGCGTCCGCATGCGTATGAAGCTGAGGGTGAGGCGGATGATGGACGGCTTGTCCAGGTGAGTTCGGACGGAGGGCTGCAGCGGCAGGAGGTGACACAGATCCCTGAACACGTCAGACTCCACCCGCCGCCTCTTTCTGGCCGCCTCACGGCTGATCGCTCTGAGGAGAGGAAACGTTAGGAAAACAGACCTGAACAAGACTAGCAATAATTCAACTGAAGTTAGGAGTTCAGGAGGTTGCAACAAAGAGACAAAGACCGATGGTGAGATAAAATATATTCTATAGTGAATATAAAGGATAAAGGATTTCTGAGAAGCAGAGGTGCTTTTACTGAACAGAGCAGATAAGCATGTTGGAGAGAGCTGAAGTGTTTCCGCTTTGAACTTTGATTGAAAAGATAACACTGTTCATTTTAATAAATAAATAAAAAACAGCACCTATGCATGGTAAAAAAAAAAAAAACAAAAAAAACAACAGAATTATTGTCTCTTTGCATGTTTCAAGTTTGATCAGTGCCTTTTTGACCTCATCTGAGTTAGAACATTTCTCAGCATGTAACACATCTTCAATATCCAGTTTTCAATTATATTCACTCTTCCCGCCTTTTTCTTGCTTCTTTAATATTGTTTCGGTTTACATTTTGTTTGCAAGCCTTTAACTTATATTTTACGAAGTTTTAAACAAAAGTTAATTAACAAACAGTAAAGACGGTTATAACAATGCAGCGTTACCTTTTCTTCTCCTTGTCAGCTGTCATCATGTCCTGCAGAGGTCTCTAACCCGTGGCATGGTGAGCGCTGGCTCTGAAAAGAAGAGGCGCTTCACGGCACAAGCAGGGGTCCTCCTGCAACAATTTGCAGCATCACAGGTTGTCTAGTTCGTCAGAGAGGCCATTAGTGGTGCCAAATGTCACAAAACAAGCAGATTCCCGCAGCACAGATGATTTGGACTGACTCCAGTGAGCATCTCCTTTCTCCTCTATATGCAAAATAACTACAGGCCTCAAAAAAAAAAAAAAAAAAAAACTGAGTGCAGTGATAGGTCAGCTGGCCAGGAAAAGCATCACCCTCCTCCCTCCCACCCGCCCTCCCTCTGCTGTTGAACACAAACTTCTGAGCATCCCGCGGATTTGCCTCTCAACAGCAGCAGCAGCAGCACAAAAGAGAAATAAACAGAAGGAAAGAAGAGACTCGGAGACATCTGGGATTGATGTCGACAGCTCAGTGTTTTATTGGAATCAGACCAGACAGGACTAGCCCGGCTGTTGCACTACATTTTGGCACAGAGTAAGATAGTGTGACCAGGAACAGCCCCAGCCCTGGATGCACAAAGCTTCACTACACACCGACTCTACTGCACAGACAGCAACCAGCTCGTTTTCAGATCACGGCTCAACAGTCCTTCTCCGTGTGTGAGGCAGTGAGGAGGGGAGGGAGGGAAGGACAGAGTCAGTGTGTTGTGTTTGGTGTATGCGTGTGTTTGAAATGAGAGGTAATTCAGCTGCCGGCTTTCCACATTTCCTGTCAACCGGCTGTAACAGACCTATAATGGTTATAGCATTATACATAAAGGTTTCCTCCAGATACACTTTACAATAATAATTATATTAATAATAATAATAATAATAATAATATTAATAACAACAATAAAAAAAAAGAGAGAGCAGTAAGAAAGAAAAGCCATTCTTGAAAAAAAAGCAAAAGTGAGAAAAGCGAGTGGTTTTGGCAGAGAGAAAGAGAGATGGCTGCAGGAGGCGGCAAAGAGGAACTGATGCTTCGGAGGAGAAGGAAAGAAGGGGGGGGGCATGAAAACGCAGATGGTAACTATAGAAACAAAAATGCTGAAGACAAAAAGTCACACACGACAGGGAGGAAAGATTCACACTTTCATGCACACGAATAATGTACATTCACGAGTTCATTTAAAAAAAAAAAAAAACCAGCCATGGGCCAACACATTCGCACTGACAGGACAGGCATGGACTCTGAGAGTAACAGATGGATGAAACAGCTGGACACCAGGCTTTTCACTGCTACACAGGCTGCCTGTAACACTCTACTCCTCATAATTAGTTCAATAGCCTGTAACATTCAGTTTATATACACAGGACAGGGGGACAGAGAGTGTCTGACAGTGAGAGCATCATTTCAATCATTACAAGCCCATCATTTTGAGGAGAAAAAAAAAACAAACACAAAACAGCACATAAACAAACCATAAAATATATAGATAGTCGTGGTATTGCACAAAGGGAATTTGGCCCTAACTGGTCAACAATAAGGACAGCAATAAAACAGGTAGGGTGCTTGTCCATGCGCCACAACGCTCCTTTACTAGCAGACGACACCAACACGATACAGCCACTCGACACAGGCTATGTACAGGCCACAGCACCTTCAGTCCACACGCGTACAGGTGTTCTGGTGCCGGACAAAGAAGCAGTGTAAGTGTGAGTGTTTGGTTGTCTGAGCTCGAGGGTGTGTGAGGGCATGAGAGACGTGTAGTGTTTTTGTGTGTAAAATCAGCATTCAAAGTATGAGAGCGTGTGCAGGTGTGCATATTCATATTTATTTTCATAGTCATAGTCATAATAAACCCAGGCAACAAGAACAACACAATGCAAGTAAATAATATTCCAAAAGTAACAACAACCAATAGCTTTAAAGTAAAGGAAGTGACAGTGTGTGTGTGTGTTGTAAATGGGTTTACAGTTCTGCTGAGTGGAAGCGTGTTTGTGTTTGTGTGTCTACAAGCATGCCAGGTTTAGTGTTGTTGGATGTGTGTGTTTGTGTGTGTGTGTGTTAGGTCTGCGTCTCCTCGGGGGCGCAGTAGGAGAAGTCCTTGAACTCCTCCTGGTTGATCTGTCGGATAATGGCCTCATCTGTGGGCGTCAGCACGGGGTCCTCCTTGGTGAAGTCCTGGTCAAAGTTATTCACATCTCTCTTGGTCTTCTGCACAAACACAAACAGAGAGGAAGGTGTCAGAGGAAGAAAACTCCACCACGGTGTGAATGATGTGACAGCGACACCTTCTGACCACTGGCACTCACTGCATGTTTGTATGTGACTGCTTCTGCTTCACAGCATACATTAAAGTGAATTTAATCTAAATTAGCACTTGTCCTGTTTCGAACAGAACTCAGAAGAACAACATTGTCCTCCACCCTGCAGGCCAGAAACCAATCATCACATCGCTTCTGTGTTTCACGGCTCATGAAGATTAACAGATGATTGATAACTGTAGCAAGACTATGCACCAGTGTAGACACATTAAAAAAACAAAAAAACAAGGATTTTTGCTGAAAATTTTTCCCATGACTTTTCAGGGAAAAGTCACAGCCTTCAAGAGCACAAAGAAAACCAATTTATTGTCTAAAAATTAAACAATAGCCTTTTTCCTTTCTTTAAAATATTTTCCTGCTCAGGCAGCACGGTGGCTTGGTGGACAACACTGTTGCCTCACAGCAAGAAGGTTCCTGGTTCAAATCTCGGATTAAAATAGGATTAAGCAGGTATAGATAATGGATGGATGGATTTTCCTGCTCATATCAGTTCTCCAGACTGCAAGCAGTGCTATTTAAATTGCCCTTACAGCTTTTTGGACAGAAAGTCAGCTGAAATTTAACTCGCTTGTAAATACAAAAAAAAAAAAAAGAAGTTCAGGTTGGACTGAGAGTGCTTAGATGCTGAGCAGTAGTGGTGAACATGCAGAGCATGAAAAGCTTCTTTCATCTTCTAGGTCACCAGTATGGGAGCACTTCCTGTCAATGACATACTGGTGACTTAAAAGATTCCTGTCACATCGAACCAACATATAGCATTAATCACCTGATACTGTATGTGATTTATACTTTATTTAGATGGAGCATTGTCACTGTCACACAAAGAAGCTATAGTAACATGGGAATACATCGAGCACGGCGACGCATTTATGAAACATCATCCCACTGTGCAACTGGCATTATGTAGGGATCTGATTTAATTTAAGAAAAGTACGCCTGATAGTAACGCAAGGCAGGGGTCATGGTTCTGCTGGACTTTTGTTTTATTTTGAGTAGCTCATTGCCGTTTTTGTTTTCCTGAATGAATGTTTCAAATTAAAAAGAAGGCAAACTTTGTTTGTCAAAGTGTTCACATTTAAGCAAGAATCATCTCTGGACGCTCTTTTGCACTTTTAAAATGGAATTGTTTTATTATAAGAATATTCAGACATTTGAGATGTTGAATGTTGTTTCTTGCTTTAAAAGATTTTGGTTATAAGGCAAATAAGGCAAATAACGCTGGCCTTCACTTTTCTTTTTAAAACTTCGCAGATCCAAGAAAAACAATCCCGTCTGTGGCCCAAAACACGGTGATATGATCCGAACCGTGAGGTATGAGATCTGTTCCAGCCCTAGTTATCTACAGAACAAGCATGGCTTTCTTTTTTAAGTTGCACAAAAGGCTGCGTGAACCTCATGCAAAAATTGACAGCTGTGTATGTGTGTGTGTTTCTTACAATCCGGGGTTTGAAGGGTGGTTTCACTTTCCTCTGCTCCAACAGAACCCAGTCAATCTCTCTGAAGAAGGGGTGGGTCTTGATGGCCTCCTCGCAGCCCTGGCTCACCACGCAGCCCAGACGCTTGGCTGGGTTTTTTGTCATGAACTGCACACAAAGACACACAAAAACACAGTCTGAGTGGAATCACGCTGTCTGCAACGCAGCCCCTTCAGGACACTCGACTGTGGTTTCATCCCTGAAAATGCTGAGGGGAAAAACAGAGGGCTGAGCAGAAAAAGCTTCAGTGCTAATAATAGAGCTGAGGCATTAATGGCCGTGTGGATGATACGAACAGGAGGCGCAGCGGCAGAGTGACAACACGGGTCAGCAGAGGGCTGGTTTTACTAACTGTGACTAAAAGATGTGTCACTTTTGTCCCGTCATCTGTTTCGGTATTATCGGAGCACTCTGATGTACTGTGGTTTTAAGATCACTTTGTCATTGCGTTGACCTTTTTAATGGACTTCTTTATTCATTTATTCATGGGAAAAACATCAAATCACCTCTGCAGTGAGTGTGGCTCTTAGGGGAAAAAAAATGGAATACCACAATGACCATGTGAGAATAGCATGGTGATAAAATGATTCTGAGTGCATTCTTTCTGCATGAAGTGACTTTTTTAGGACATCACAGGTATTTGTTTTAACCCCCTCTGTGAAGCCTCCGTCTTCCTTGACTGTTGCCACCTGTGTCACATTAGCCCTTCTGGACACAGTCCTGTCTCTTCTACCTTTATCAGTCTGTCTGTGCTCCGTGACTGTTTCCTCACCTGTTTTGGTCTGCCTTCCTGACCTATTTTGCTTTATTTTTTTTACTCCGAGTTCCACTGGGCGCAGAAACGCTGCAGTCCAGCTTCACTGCGGCTTCGGCATTTGTCCGCATGACGTCAGGTCCCACCCAGAGCATATTCAGAAGCGAACATTTGTGAGCACTGCCCGCTCAGCTAGATTCATGACATTACGTGTTCCCCCGAAGGCTTCAACGTCATGTGATAGTTATGAGGTCATCTGTTTAAAGATGCATTTCTTGCCAAAAGGATGAATGGTGTCAAATGAAATGTGATTTTCAACTTCTAAAATAAACTTCTCCTCAGACGTGAAATCTCTTTTGTGACCCTCTGAACTGTTAATTCAGTACATTCAAGGGATAACATCATGTAGTCACATCATGTGTGATTTTTGTGTCTGATGAACACACACACACACAAAAAAGCCACACATTATTTTAGTGGTAGATGTAGTAAATGAACTGTGGGACTCGGACATTAGGATTACCCTGTTCCTGCAGTGCTTTTACTGGTTTTGTGTAAGTTTTTATTACAGCCCCTAGTTCACTATATCTGGTCAGGGCTTGGGTTAGTGGTTTTCCAAATCAGCGCATAAATAAAAACCAAAAGATTAAACATGTCTAGTAGCAAAGAATGTGAACCTGAAACAAAAAGCCAAACAATGTAATTTCATAAAGGATGTCTAATTCAGGATAAAATCTACTGAATGTAATTCCAGTAAAATAACAGTAGTTCTTCATTATACATCCCTCCAGGTCCGGGATTCAGTAAGAGACACAAACATCCACTTTTAAGCAACACGTAGTTCTTTAACCACTCAAATGACAAGAATAAAGATGACGAATCAAATCAAGAAGAATATCGAAGAGGTCTCGTTCATCGCAGGGCGAGGACACGTACCGCTCGAAGGATGGAAACGGCCTCCTTGCTGAGCCACACAGGATAGAGGACGTCGTCATGGAGGATGGACTCAAACAAGTCGTCTTCATTGTCGGCTTCAAATGGGGGTTGTCCGGCCATCATCTCATACATCAGCACCCCCAGTGCCCACCAGTCCACAGAGGCTCCGTACTCCAGCTCCTGCAGGATCTGGACGCAACAACATGACACCGTTTAACAGCGGGGACAGATTACTGTCCAACAAAGTTCTGCACCTGTGACCTGTGGGGAAAAAAATCCTTGTTTTGGAAACACTTCACATATACACATGCATCCACATACAATGGGACTTTTTTAAAATTTACTCTATCATCTGTGTGGGGTGTATAAGACGTAATTCACTGATCAGGAACAGCCACTTAAATGTCTTCAGAAGCTGAGGGGAAAGAATCAGTGAAATTAGTTACCTACAAATCCCTGCCAGGCATGTTTTACGAAACACAGAAGTACTCTGAGTGAAGTAACAACTCATATTTCACAGGTGTTTTTCAATGACAAATCTTAAAAGCACATCTACTCCACCTTCCACACAATATCAAGAATCTATGAACATGCAAATGAAAATCCTGTTCAAGAGTTTCACTGCAGGATGCACGTTCTCTTCAGTTTCACAGAAATGTCTGGTCCCAGTACACGTGCAACACACCTGAGCACGGACAAATGTCCATCAAGAGATGACTCGTGGTTTGATCTACATCACAAGGCACATAATTCAGCACAGTGAAGGTCCAGCATTCAAATCAAGTGAAGACTGCCCTGAATATTTTCAAAGTGGAGGAAGCCTTCAGTTAAAAATAATACAAAAGACTTACACCATTTGAACTGCAAGTCTTGAATCCAAAAATGCAGATAAGTGTAATCACAGTATCAAACTGATGTTTTCTCACTGAGGAAATGTTTGAGAAAAGGACGGAATAGAAGACATACAATACAGTGTAATAAACAATAGACAGGAGACAGGAAATGACAGGAAAAAAGTCCAGTTCTAAAGCCTTTGAGATATTACAACTTAGATGTGACTGTGAGTTAAACTGCACGGTGGGTTAAAGCGACACAAAGGATTTTAATTCCATGTTAAAACATCAGTTTTATTTCCAGTCCCAGCTGTCAACAAAAACCAGCCAAAATAACGCTGGACTCCCATCACAAATGTCTCATTTGACATCTATGTATCCCTTTACAGGACTATGTCACACATCTGGCAACTGTTTCAAGGTTTTACAGTTTCACACATCTGGTCAATGAAGACACTGAAAACCATTTTCTTCTATGTATTTCTTTCTGTTAAACTATAATTTTAAATGAATTACCAAATTACAGACTACTATGGAGTGTACGTGAAAGTGGATGGAGTTGGCTGAACATCAACATGAAGTCACGTGAGGAAGCGACCTCGGGAAGAAGAACATTGAACCCCCCCACCGCCCCCACCCCCCCGCCCCACCGCCCCCACCGCCCCCCACTGCCCCAGCCACCATGGGCTCACAAGCCCAGATAAATGGGAGAGTTGGGTCAGGAAGGAAATCAGATGTAAACTGAATCACTGTGCAGAGCATTGATGATGATGTTCATCTTTCCATTTTTCTGGAAATAAAGTATGTATCTGGATAACAAAAACTGCCAGCTGTCTACAACCAGAGGGTAAATGTTTTAATCGCTCTGTGAAATGTGGGCTGTCAAAAACAGCAGAGCCAGTTCTTAAGTTTTTTGACATCTTGTAGTTTTCTTTTTGCTCATACTCATCCACATTTTTGCTGCTAACTGTTGTACCGACTCTGAACATGCTGGTTCAGACAGTCTTTTTTTCTGTTTGTTCATCATTTTCATTGACATTTTTTAGACATCTAATGAACAAAGGAATAAATGTTAGCGTAGCAAAGAAAGCGGTGGACTTGTCAACAGCAAACTGCGTCACCACGTTTACCACTGAGATGAAACAACGTCTGTAACCGATACGCTGAACTGGTAGCTGCCTGCAGCAACACCAAGTACATGGATATTTCACATGCCATCATGGCTGTTGTCCCCATCACTGCCTCCTGTAACCAGGCAACAAGTGTCAGTTTTATTATAGTGGCTGTCACCGTTTCCCCTCCGTGATTATTTATTCAAGATAAGCAGGTTGTAAATCATGGTTAGTACTACACCACCAGCGTCAACAGTTGTAAAATATTCTGTGCCAATGAAGTATTTCTGTTGCACCTGAAACAGTTCTTGTTTCTCAGCTCCGGCTGGAAAAGAAATTATTTTTAAGTTTGCATTTAACTGTCTTGGTGGGGTAGTTGTTAGTACTCGAGCATCATTTTTTTGTTCAGTGCTTTTTTTAATTAAGATTCAAGTTTGAAATCTGTCAGTGTGAAAAGCTCATTTAGAGACTGAGGACAACATCCCGCCCTGCGTGCTGAATTCAGCTCACCTCAGGAGCGATGTAGTCAGGTGTGCCACAGAAGGTGGTGGTGGTCACCCCGTTCATGATGCCCTCTTTACACATCCCGAAGTCTGCCAGCTTACAGTGGCCCTCTGCATCTAAGAGGATGTTATCCAACTTCAGATCCCTGTGAGACGGAGACACGCTCATGAAAAGGCTGAACTAGCACCACCTGTCTCAAACAACACTTTAGTCATATATGTTTTTCTTTTCGCGAGTAGGTTCAGTGTGTCCTGGCCGACATGAGTAGCGTTTACCTGTATATGACTCCATTACGATGCAGGAACATGAGGGCCGAGGTGACTTCTGCAGCATAGAAACGAGAGCGAGGCTCATCAAACTTCCTGGACCGCTGAATCTGGAACATCAGATCTCCTCCATTCACATATTCCATTACGAAGAATAAACGGTCCTACACAGAGAAAAGATATTAGAGAGGAAATGTATTATGCAGACAGAAAAAAAAAAAAAAAACAGAACTGAGCTTTTAACGCCGCATGTTTGTGTTGTGGTCCTACCCGTGTCTGGAAGCAGCAGTAGAGCTGGGTGAGGTAGGGGTGGCGGCGGGCCAGGGCCAGGATGCGCTTCTCGGTCATAGTGCAGTCCACATCGTCATCCTGAAGGATCACATCCTTCTTCAAAACCTTGACAGCGTATACTTCCTCTGTGCCCTTCAGCTCAGCCAGCATCACCTGGGTAAGAGATGTGGAGTAAAAACAAAATCACATGTCCACACAGTTGGAGACTTTTATATTAAATACGTTTTCAAGAGAAAATCTGTGAGAATTAAAATATATGAGAGGTGGAACATTTCCTGTATTAACTGTGGAAAACAAATACTTTATAGAGATCATCTTTAAATAGCAACCACAAAGTAGAAACCCAAAGCAAGAGCAGAGTTATGAGAGGAACTAAAAAATGTGACTGGGAGAAGCACACTTGCACAGCTCTAACGTGAGCTATTCTTCATAAATGATGCCAAGGGTGGACACCGCTTACACAACTGCACTCTGAAAAACAGGCCGACTAAGTGCTTCGAGACTTGGCACAGGGTCATCGACAAAAACACATCTACAAGAGCTCAGGCAGGCGCCACCCTTCGTAACATCAACCTTCAGCAACAGCGTCCAAGAGATAAAACTGGTGCGCTGAAGAACATGAGACAAAGCATGATGAATGTCCGCACACTTGGACGTATTTGTGCAGATGTGATCGAGTTCAGGGTTTTTTGAGCCTGGCCTGGATTAGCAGAGACTGTAAAGTCCTGGTAGTGAAACTCAGAGGCGAGAGTGTGATGATAGTGATGATGAGGGGCCAGTAAAGCGCCAAAGGTGTTGAAGGTATTAAGAGATGTCACAACCTGGAAGAAAACCAAAGTACAGGCTGCCAAGACACCTCCCAGGAGCTTGGTGGATGTTTCAGTATGACACCGATCTGGCACACTGACAAAAATCAAAAGTCTCTGAAGATGTAAATGATGTTGCTGACTTCAGTCCTAAGAAAACACTTTTTTTAAATGAAGAAAGGTTAAAGCAACACAAAAAAATTCAACTGGAGAATAACTGAGCGATAAGAAGAAGAAAAAACATGCAATAGTTAAAAAAAAAATGGTTTGATAATTGTGTAAAAGCCTCCAAAATGATGCCTACTTAGGCTTTAAAGTGAAATTTTACAGCAGCGAACCCACTTCTGTCTTAAAGTGTCGAATATCACGGCAGCAATGACAGTTATCATTTTTGGTTGGTTATTTCACTTACATAGCACAAGTTGTGAAGAGTTACTTTCACAGATTTCTGCCAACTCAACTCAAAAAAGTGAGTATGCAAACGTACAGTAATGGAGCATTTTTGCCCGTTTATACATTCAGAAGCTATGAAGCATCATGAATGTAGATTTGTTAGTCATGTTACATCTGGCAAAGAAAAAAGACTCTAGTTTTGGCTCTTCCAACACAAGAGGGAAATAAATGTCTCATCATCTGCTAAATGTTCCAGTATGTTGAAATAATGTAATGTTCAGTCAACTTATAAGTCTTGCTGTTGCTTGCAGCTGGAAACTCTGTATACGAGATTGCAAAACGTCGGCCCGCTGGGAGCTAAACTCATGCAGGTGCCAGATGTGCAGAACCTGAAGGTCCTCGTACTTTGTAGTTCTACTCGTGACTTTGAGTCCTGACCTGTGATACATGGACGAACGAGCCACTGTCTGCCTGATCTCCTGTCCTCTCTCCGCTGCTAACAAGAGACTAAACAGCTAACCTCACATGAGCCACGGGAAACTGCAGCAAACGTTAAAGTCATGAATAATCAAAAAAAACAAACAAACAAACAAAAAACTGTTCATTTACAGACATAATGAGCTCCGAACAAACAGCCCCACCTTGCCGAAGCTGCCTTTGCCCAGAACTTTGATGAAGTTGAAGTCCTTGAGGCTCCTCCTCTGGCTCTGTCCATTCTCTCTGGCCGCCGAAGAGGAGGACGACGAAGAGGAGTTGGTGGAGGTGGAGGAGGAAGAGGAAGAGTGCTGGGGTCCCTGCTGGTCGAGCGACAGCGTGTCCTGCAGGCGATCTAACTCTGCCAAGTCTGTGGGTGTCATCAGAGAGGGAGATCAGACATAAGTGAAAACAGCCTGACTGTCTTTTTTCCTGTCCATGGCTCGACTGTTACGTAAAAAATGTAAAATACTTTTTTTTTAGAAGCATTAGCATTTACTACTGGTAACTTTTCAGTAAATGATCATCGTAATTTTCTTTTAAAACCTGAGATGATTTGGCAAGGGTATATGAGCGCAGGATGATCAAATAAGAACAGCGATCAATGTTGTCATGATCGAAAAACAACCAAAAAAAAAAAAATAGAAAACGTCCACACACAGAGCTAACTTTCTACTTCTCTGCTTGCAAAGTGTGATAATGTGATGACTAACTGTGACAACCACATGGTGGTGGGCGACGTGGGATAATTCAAGTTTAGTCTTGTCCCCACAAAAACAAATTCATCTTCATTTCTTGAAAGGAGCAACAATATTTTTATTGAAATCTAATTACTACCTCTTACTGGTTGAAGTAACATTCACATTGCATTGTCAGGGGCTTTGAAAAGTCTGCTTGTTTGTATCAAATCTGTTTGTACTGTTCGTGTGTGTAGCGTTACCCTGCTGCGAGGGGGAGGTGGGGACAGCTGGTGGGCTGAAGCTGTTCTCCTCAGTCTGGGAGAGCTCAGGAGGAGACTGGGGAGGGTCCTGCCCTGGAGTCAACTGGAGACAGAAAGACAACACGGTAGATCCTGTGGGTCGTGCTCTTCAAATCTTTTACTTGAGTCATGAGTCAGAGTTGTGCATCACTCGTTTCATGCCAGGATGCTGCAGGGGAAAGTGGTGTCTCTGTAGCTCAGTAATTGACATGTTATTTTACTGCTGGCCAAGAAACCTCAGCACCTGGCCAAGAAGTAGTAAAACGCTGTTTTTAACAGAAGGCAGAAACAAGCCGGTAACAAAACAGAACATCTATTCAGAAATCAGAATGTTTTTGAATTCCTCATAATAATGATAAAGCAAACAAAAACTCTCTTCACAATATTCCAGCAATATGAATGAACCGTAGGCTTCACTGGATGCTTGCTAGTGAGCTTTGAAATATTTTGAACTTTCATGGACAGGCTATGTCCCAATGCCCCCATCACTCACGAGACAAGTGATGGGATCACTAAAAATTAGGGATGCAAGATGTGGGATTTTTACCAGTGTCCTATATTTTTTATATTTTAGCCCCATTTTGAATCAATGCAATTTCTCCACATAACTGAGTCTCTACGATAGTCGGGTTCACATATAACATTAGAAAAGGGCAAAATCTGTTTTCAAATAATCAAATGACTTACTGAGCAGCAGATTCACCCTGAAAATTCCTGCATTTTTTTAAAATGGTAGCTCAGTCTACTTCTAACAGGCTTCATGCGCAGAGCCACAGTGACACTTGTTACCTTCCTCCTGCGCTGCGCGGTGTTGGAGATCTTGTCAGGTGTGACTCCCAGGTCTGACAGGACCTTGGCGATCCCTCGGGCGTCCACACCACAGTTAGGAGCTACATTGGTCTCACACCGCCTGTGCACATTCATCTTACACACTGCAGAACAACAAGAGGACAAGGCAAACATCAGATTCAGCCACAGTTTGCTTTCTGAATCAAATCACTGATTTTTACAGATCAATAAGTGTCCAGGTCAGTGTAGAATAAAAAACCTGACCCGGCTCACTCATGGCATTTTAATTTTGGACAAGTCAGTCTATAAGTAAAAGAGAAACAGCTTTTTTAAATAAATTAATTGCAGCTACTTGAACATCGATGTGTAGTTTAAGGCGATCTATTAATGATCTATTAATGCCAGAAGGTCTGAAACTAAAGAATATTCTTTAAACAATTAAAAGATTCATTCATTCATCCAAAACAATTCAGTAAAAAACCTGATCCTGATGCCAGTAAATATTCAGTTTGATCTTCAGTGATAAATAGCGTCATTGCTAATTATTTTTGTGTCATCAATTAGCCTAATAACTATTATACTAATTGTTCCAATTCTTTTTAACCGATAAGAAGCTCACACATGAAAGAAGTTGATAATATGGACATAGCAAAGCTTTTCTTTTAATTAAATTTTTTAAAGTCTCAAAAGACCAATAATAAAACTAAATGAATTAAGATTAAAAATAAATCTGCCACAAAAACCTAATTCCTATTAAAATCAGTTCTCATTTTTTCCTCTCAAGAGCAGTAATAAAAATTGACTGTCTTTCATTAATGGCGTTTTGTCTTAGCCGTGCCAGTTTCTCTGCAGATGAACCGCTCAGCAGGTTGCAGTGCGCTCTAAATTCCCAGCCGTACATGAACTCACCTTTGCATTGCAGGCCCTGCCTCATGAGGCCCCACAGCAGGGAGCCACAGTGGTCACAGAAGGTGGGGACCTTGTAGTTGTGGATACTGAACTTATGAGGCATATTAACACTGAACCGCTGTGAGCCCACCTACAGAGGGAGACACACACACGCACACACACACACACACACCAGATGTTACAAAGAGAAGACAGCATGTGGTTAAAGTGCACTTTATCTTCAGCAGGACATTTATTCATGTCAAGCTATGTCAGTCCATGGGCGATCATGTTTTTATTATCAGCATTGATAAATAGCATGTGTGTGTGTGTACCTCCTCAGCTGTGTCTTCCTGCTTCTTCATCCCAGCACACTTGGTGATGATGAGCTCATGGCAGCGCTTGTGGACGACACACGTACACACTGAAGGCATCAACATCACATCGTCACAAACATTGTTCAGTTCAGCCAGAGAAGTTTATCTGGGCTGTGAAGCCTGACTGGGGGCAGGGAATCAAATCTGTGGCATCAAAACTAATGTTTGTTTCAGTTTAGCAGCTGCAGGCGTACTAGTAAATGCACCAAGACGCTGGTCTGACATCCATGATCACACTGGATGTCACCGGTGGGCTCACTGGTTGCTTCAGGCCTTATGAAGACAAAGGGCTCTTTGACTTGTTTGATGTAGAAATTTTAACTTTAAACTTTGGATATGAGGAAAGAATACGGGCGCAAGAACGTGTCAAAAAAAGTTTTGAGGCTGCAGCCTCAAAGGCATGAACATGAATGTTTTAAAGGATAAACTTTTTTCAGTGCTGGACTTTTTAAAAGTAGCTGCTGCCAATCAGAATTCCTCTGACTGATGGTGCTCTTGAAACTCATCAATATGTATTTAAGATGGATTAATTTTTTAACAAAAACTAGCCGCATCTTTTATATTTTTGTTAAATACATTACAGCCATTTGAAAAGTAGCTCATTACGCTCCAATGCATTTCAAACCGGAACGTATCTAAAAAGCACTTGATACTTTCTAATCTAAGATGAACAACAACAGATCAGAAAAAGTTGGGAAGCTCACAAGAGTTTTTATTCTTCTGACCACAGTATAAGCCTCCACTGTGCGCTACTCCATCCCCAAGTCTCTGAGGTCAGTCGGTTAAGTTTGAAGTGGGATTAGTCAATGTCGCGTGGTGCCTGCCAGAGTGAGGAGGCGCGTTTCAGGAGCGTAGTGCTTGCTGACGCTATCTACTGGGCTGGATTCATGAGAGTAAGAGTTTATTTAAGGTTTTTGAGAACTGTGCGGTAACCTGCTTGTTTAAAAGACGTGTATCTCACACTGTCTTGTTCTTTCTGGAGTTATTCATGTTAGAAAGGATGAGTGTACATTTTTCAACTTCTAAACTGAGCCTCTCCTCATGCTCGGCACACAAATCTGTCCTAAAACCCTCTGAATCGTTTACCCACAGCCTCCACAGGCCAATGTGATGTAGATGTTCGAGCTGGAGCCTGAATTCACCAGATTCTCTTGACTGACTTCCTGCCAGCTTCACCTGCTGTGTGTATCCAGCTACCTCTAGCGGAGCAGAGCAGACGTTTGCAAGTGGGACGCTTGTGAAACTGGCTACCGGTGCCTCTGGTGGGACCGTTATTGTTGGCTAGACTGGCCATTTTGCAGTGCTGCTGCGCCCAGTGGCACCCAGGGGTCAGAGGTCAGAGGTCATGGGTGTTCATCTTCAACTTGTGCCCCCGCATGGAAATCACAAACTTATTGAGTTGTTAAATGGCATAATGTAAAAGAAGAAAAATGCACATCCTTTCCACATCCTTTTAAGAATATTTTTAAATTATTTTATTTATTTTATTTATTTTTTTACAAATTTGTTGACAAAATGGAGATCCTCTAACTTTCTTTGCTAATCTGCTTTGTCATGGCTGTAAAAAATGACTGTAAAGAAATAAAAGTTTAAAAAAGTAGAATTTTATTCTGATTTGGGATCGTATTTGTCTGTAAGCAACAACTGCTAATTAAAGTGTAATTAATCAACACTGTGTCTACATCCACCATGAAAGCAGCAGAGCTGCAGAACGCTCACACAAAAAGCTTTAATGTCCTGCACATGTTCTGTGTGTCCTGTAATGTCCTGTACACGGCTGCGTTCAAGTGCAGCTGAGTTCGTAGTTTTGTTACATTGCGAGGCCTTCCTCTCGCTCAAGGCTCTTAGCTATCCGTTTAGACGAATTAGTGACCTTTAATGGCAGATAACAGGTTTTAGGTGCAACGACCATTTCTGAAAGCGCCTGTCCTTTTCCAAACTGTTCCGCTTCAGTTTGTCCCATGAAACAAATTCAAAACTACCTGGCATGTAGGAATAAATTTCTGCCATACACAAATAAACTTGAGGCGTGAAAAAAATGGGCTCTACTTTGGCATTTACCCTCCCTCCAAAAAAAAAATGTGTGAAACTTACAGAGCTTGTACACAATTACAGGCATTAAACAGGAGCATGTGAACCACCTGCTGTGTAGAAAAGCCTTCAGGTAACTAAAAGCACCTAAAGTAAGTTGGTTAAGATTATCAAATCTTCTTCAGTGTGCTTAAATATTATAACCAGGCAACATTACTTGTTAGACTGAAGAAAGTCTTCCATTGAAACACAGGAAGCTGTGCTGGTGAGGACGATGCTGTTCAAGCAAGTCAGAGATGATGATATACAATCCAGGAAATCCAGTTCAAATCATTTATGAACACATTTAAAGGCTTGTCAAATGGCAAGTTACTTCAGCACAAGCATTTATGATACTCAGAGGGTTAATAACTCTGGTGGGTTCAACTTTTGCTGTCTGACCGATTTTCTGCATCATCATCCTGTAACCTGGTCTAAAGAGAAATCAAGCACCTGTGCCAGCAGGTAAAGTAACAGTTTGGCTTTAAGCAGAATTTTTAACATGGCTGCACCCACAAAAAGAAGAAGAAAAAAATTATGCATATGAAATTTTAAATACTATTAGCTATTCCTATGAATGTCGCTGTAATACACTAAATGTATGGTTCTGGGTGTTGGCTCGGGACCAAATCACAGCTGTCACTCAGCAACATGCAATCCTTCTCGTGTTCTCGGACTTGAATAATAGATGAAGTGCAAAGTTACTTGGGTAATTGGAACGTGCCAGAGAAAAGTACTCACCCTGACACTGGTACCCCTGCTTCCCCAGCACACCCCTATCAGATGACACACAGAGGAGCGAGCACGTCAGCCACGTTGGTGTAATAAAACTTACTTGCAGGTTGGCTAAGCCAGATCTGACAGGTGCGTTGGTGCGTTGCCTACCAGATGAAATCTCTGCAATGTGAGCAGTAGGTTGGCTGCCTCAGGTAGGTGGCCATGAACTTGTGTCCATTGACTTGATGCACGCGTCTTCGGACGGCGCCCTGCCGCCGGCGAGGACCGATCCTCTCGCGAAACACCCGCTCCTCATTGTCATTGGTACCCGAGGCTGGTGGGAGATGGGATGACAGTTCATCAATAAAAATTTACATGCAACTAGAAACTTCAGAAATGTTTTGATTCCTGTTTCCGCGTTATTTCTTGCTGAGCACCTCACTGGTTTAATTTCCTTACATGGGCGGTGCAAACAAGGATTTGCATCACGCTTCTCGTGATGTTTAATCATTCAGTGGCCTCTCATCTTCCTCTATCCCCCTCCTCCTCCTCCCTTCCTCACTAACACCCCACACCGACCAGAGGCCTATGCATACGTACGATGTGGAAGCTATTTATACTTTCATGTGTGGGCACTAAAACGAAGGACAGCATATTAAAATACTCCTCCTCAGTGAGCGCCATCCAACCCGTCCTTCACTTCCTCTCTACATCTCCCCGGAAACATAAATGCTTTCTGAGGGTAACCTTAAGACAAGAGAACCACCTCCACTCTCACTCCCACACACACTTCTTCTCTCTGCGCTCCTGTCCTAGTTAGCCTTTCTCTCGCTCTCCCAGCGTCTATCTCCAGGGCGCGATGCAGATGTGGTTACTGCTGAGCCTCTACAGAGTTTGATTACAGACAGGATGTCTAGGGAGTGTGTGTGTAAGAGTGTGTGTGCGCGGCGTTGGTTGGAGGGGAGCAGCAGTTAAACAGGCCATTACTGGAATAATTCTGTTTTACATAATACATCATCCATCTGTCCAGGACACACACACACACACAGTGCAATGACAAGAGGAGGAGGTGGGGCGTAACAACAGTCAAGAGTTATCGTCGTGGAGACAGACGTACTCTGGACCTGACGAATGACGAGCTGAGAGCTGGTCATTCAATAAACACACTCATTCAGAGCTGGCTCAGACGTGTGAGGGGCCAGCTGACGACACGCACAGGGTGATTTTCCTGAAATATGACGAAAGTAAATAACGATATAACAGTGGCAGAAGACTTTATGGAAAATAATGGATGAGTTTTCAGAGAGTGACTTCAGAGTGAAACTGTCCATGTTAATTAACTGCCAGCTTAAAGAGATGCTAAGAAAGAGTTCATACGCTATTAAATTAATGCAATTTTACATTTACAACAAAAAATATGTTCAGGCGTTTAATTGTTTTAGGATGAGACCAAAACGTATTGAAGCGTAGATTATAGCTAATTTTACATTTTTGTAATGGATCCCGTGGAGGAGAGTGAGTTAGGCCACTACAAGCACATTAGAGATGCGCGGATGACGTATATTTTAACCCGCAACCGCTTCTTAAAATCTCTATCCGCCCGCTATCCATTTGCAGGAACGTTTTTTCACCAATTTTCAAAACCGAACCGACCCGCCATCCTTTTTAATAATATGTAAAATATTTTTTCTTATTATTATTATTTGAGTGCTTCAACCGCAACCCGCCCGAATTTAATTAAAGTATTATTTTTTGACAAGTCATCCGCCCGATATGCGGATTATCCGCTCCGCCCGCGGGTGCGCGGTTCAACCGCGCATCTCTAAAGCACATGTAGAGAAAGAATGGAGCAAATGTGAGACCAAATGTCCTCTTCAATACAAATAATTTGTCTGGTTGCTCTGAAAAAAAAAAAAACATCTCTGGAATCTGGAGTTGACGTGAGAAAATCTGGAGTGAAGGAAAAAAGCTCCAGATAAAAGTTCTGAAAAGGATGGCAAGAAACCATCTTTGTTCACTTCTATCACCCAGATGATGTCATTACCATAGCAAGCTTTGAATTACTGATCTGTAAGTTTACAAACTGGAAGGTCCATGTAACCCACTGTTTTTGTTGCATTCACCACTAAAACAGCAGATTCAGCAGATTAGTAACTGGAGACCAGCGCTCTCAGGAAGATGCAGGATTACCTTTGGGATTCAAGACATTTCGCTACCCCATCAACTTTTAGAGATTTTCCCGTCCTTAATTTGTTACACACTGATGACTACAAAAAGCGAGAACAGCAACCATCAAACTAAATTATCTGGCTCAGGGGATAATGGTAAAGGTAAAGTTGAAATGGAGCCATTGTAGTTTTTTTGTAGTTGCAGACGTTTTAACCACCAGACGCAGACGTTTTAACCCCAGATTTCATTCGTTTTTGGAAAAAATAATATAAAATGCAAAAGAATTCCAATTCAACTGAAAATGTGTGGGGAAAAAAAACTTTCAAAAGGAAGAAAAATTGAAGAAGAGATAAAGATCGGAGAATCAACAAACAACAGCGGGAAAAATGGCAGATGGTCAGATAAGGTGGGATTATTGTTTTTCACTTCCTGTCATCAAAAGATGCTGTAGGATGGCAAGAAGAGAAGAATTTAAAAAAAAAAAAAAGAGGCAGAAGGAAAGGAACATGTCTTTCCAGCCTCTGAAGCTGCAGAGAACAGATTGCACCAGAAAAAAAAAATCTGCTAAAAATACCACCTCATCCTCTGGTTCCAACCCTCCATCTCTCCAGCCCTTACTTCTCTCCATCCCCTCTATCAGCAGGCACACACGCACACACACGCACACACACACACCATTTGTTTTTATCAGCATACATTAACATAACAAGCTCTCAATCCAGCTGAACCAAAGGGAGGAAGTTCAGGAGTGGGCAGAGAGAGGGTCGTGAGGTCACAGCAAAGTGTCCAATCACTGATGAGAAGGGCAAGACATGGATGCTTGTGTCTGGTGTGTGTGTGTGTGTGAGAGAGTGGCTCAATCTCACCTACTATTTTCAGAAACCACTCACTTTCTCTTCATTCTCTGCTGCTCTCTTTGTCCATTTTTACAAAGAATATACTTTGTGATATTCTTCTGGACTTTTCTGCCACACTCAGGTTATCCCACCAGCATCTGTCTCTCCCCTCTCACACACACACACACACACATACATAGATGAATGTACAAGCACACCTCTGCTGCAAGGGGGAAAGCTGTTCCTATTTATAACCAGGTGTGAAGCAGCACAGGTGCAGCTGAAAATCGCTCTTATCAGACAGAATGTGAATGAGCGAACGTGTCTGGACGGAGACGCTAACTGACGGACGTATTCTCAACGTTTCCATTGTGTCATCAATGCTCACAATCAGAGGTGACCAAAAACAAACACAGAGGAAAAAGGGTTTATGAATGCTATATAACCTTCTAGGGAGCAAGAAAGCCTCAGGCTTCATGTTCAGTGTTAACGTCACACCTTGTGGTCCCCAGTTTCAACTTGGATGAAATTGTGTCTGTTTGTTAAACTTGTAACATCCAGCCACTAGGGGACAGCAGGAATGAGCCATAAAAGCAGCACTGCAATAACCTTTCAATACCATTCCTGCAGCTACATTTCTCGTTTACACATTCAGTCACTATAAAAGAACAAAAGCATTTATTTCTATTTCTGTGTCTCAACACCTGGCAGATTTAAATTCAAGACACACTGTCTTTTAGTGTCATTTGCTCTCTGCTAATTGCTGAGTGAAAAAATTTACAGTTCAGCTCCTTTGATCTTTACTGTGGCCAGTCTGTCAGATCTGTGGAGCTAGGCAGGTTGGGTAAAGTGGGTCTTCAGAGGTTTCTTCATAACGTAAATTCAGATAATAAAACTGAAACCAGTAAAGCTGTGAATCATCTAGATTCAGCTCGAGGGCCAGATGTGGCACCAGAACCGTCTCAGTGCAGTCTTACTTAGATTTGAAAAAAAAAAATCCTGCTTTCGCTGCAGCGCCTGCTGAGTAAAGCAGTGGTTTGGATGGCAGAGACCCACCTGGAATGAAAGCTGAAGAAAAAAGTTAACATAATGTTGCAACTTTATACTTTATTTGTATTTATTTGTCCTAAGTATGTATTCACTGGCAGTATGTTTGATTCGTCAGTATATGTGTACGTGAGTGTCCCGGTGTTCAACTATAGCACAAACTTGTCACTTGATGAAAGGAAGAGAAAAGCCCAAGAAAAAGTTTTCATTTTCTTGCAGAAATGTTTGAAAAAAAGTCCAGCATCCACAAATTAACAGTCATAGTTTGACTAAAAGTCATCGTGCAAGCTTGTAAAAATTGAGGAAGCTTTCATCTCATGGTGATTTTTTTTTTTTTTTTTTTTTTAAGGGATGATTCGGATTGATTTAATTCAACCCATGCTTGAATTAAATCATCTGATGTGTGGTACTTTGTTTAGATTTTAGATATTTCTTTGTTGCTACAATGCTGACCTGTTGGAAACCCTGTTTATTTGCCTTTCAAATGGCGCCACATTTGTAAGGAACGTGCATCAGATGAGCAGCTGAGTATTGCACCCATGAAAGATTTGACAGATCTCTCTGCCAATGCTAAACAGCCTTTTTCTGTTGACTTGTTTGCTAGACTGGATGATCAAAGGCTGAAGAAATATCTGAAATTTAACAATTTCAAATGTATTAATTCAACAAACAGGAGCCTCAGTTGTCAGCCTACGTGGTTGTGTTGGTCAAAGGTTGGAGGTAGTGTCCCATAAACCCGCTCTGAGTTTGGTCCCAGACTGTGTTACCGGGTGGATTGAACCTGGCTGCAGAATTTAATCTCAATATCTCCATATTGAGATTGCCTCCAAGCACCCGAGGGTACCAGGAGCTCAAAACAAGAGTTAATAAGCCAAAAGAGAAAAAAAAGACAGAGAAGATCTGTCAAATGATTCATGGGTGCAGCCCACGTACTCAGCTCTGCTGCTCATCCCACAAATACACGTTTTACAAATGTGGCACCATTTAAAAGGGAAATAAACAAGCTTGCTGATGGTCGAAGATTTACTGCCAAGAAGCGCCACTACAACAAAGAAAACATCTACCAACCACAAGCTTCTTTACTTTTTGTGCTTAGTTTAGATAGTAAAGCAGGCGATGAAATAAAAATATTTGATTTATAGGTTTGATAAACTTGTCTTTATGATTCTGTGCTTATTGATACACTAAAAGACTTCATTATATTAGTTTTATCACAATATTATTTTAAAGTGCATCCATAATAAAAGAATCTACATTTAGGCAAACAGTTATTCATGGCCTGCGTGGTCAGCTCACCCAACAGGCCTAGCAGGCACAGTTCAGATGTCAAAGACGTCAGGAACTGTGGTCTTATCCCAGAAAGATGAACAATGTGAGCTAACAGAGACACAAAAACTACAAAGACATAAAGATATGTGAAATGTCTACAAAATGACAAGATGTCAAGAAAGAAATAGAGTGGGTATACACATAATGAGATAAATGATATACTACATAAAAGCCACAGAAGAACTACAAAGAGACACAAAGAGAATAGAAAGACAGTAAGGGACAAAAAAAAAACACTAATTTAGATGCAAAATATCCATCAACAAGTCACAAAATGACAACAATGCCACAAAAAACGGCCACAACTGGAGAAAAGAAGATTCAAAACAACCAATGACGCCCAAAACCGTCACAATGACACAATATTGTTGTATAATTGCATTATTGTAATTACAGTTGGGCCTGTTTTATATCTTTTAATCTGTGTGTCTTGGAGAGCCTTTAGATGTCTGTGTCCAGGACCTGTGGTGGTTAAAGGCTGCAGGGATGGAGGCCAGGCCTGTCACAGTTACACATGCGTCCGTGTAATCTTCATAATTGATGAATAATTGAAAACAGCTGTGTGGAACTAACAGAGATGTTGTATTTCTACACTTTTCAAAATCTGTTAGAAATGACAGACTGGCTCAAATAGTTTACACCCTTTTAATGACAACATCTCAGCGCCTCCCTGGACAGCAAATCCCTGACATGCACACTTTTAGCCTTAAGAGCCTAAAAGAAAAGCATCCGTTTTTTTGAAACATCCCTGTCTTAGTTTGTAATAAATCTGTTCCCAGTGGACGCGTGTTATTCCTCGTCCTTATGCTTCTTTTGCAACAATTACGATTAATGTAAACAGAAATTCCTTTTTTCAAATAAGGGGCATGTATCTTAAATTTCTGTCTGGTGAACTTAAATACAAATACATTTAACAATAAGCTGGTATCGAGGTGAAATACATTCAGCTTATTACTTCTAATTAGTTCTACCTTTCCAGACTCGTTGCCGGCGGCTTTGCACACATTACTGCCGCACTTCCTGCCAGCAGCACGCAGCGGTGACGCTAGAGGCTCCTCTATATGCAGGAGGGTTCTCCTGTCTGTTCTGGGTTCTGTATTTCTGCAGCTCTTCTCGGTTTGAAACCAACAACACAGTGAACCGCGGTGGTCTTACCCTCAGTGGAGGATCCAGACAGATCAATGACCACGTACACCTTCCCCTCCGGCTCCAAGTCAATCTGTGCAGACAAAGATGGAGAAAAACCCAAGGTAAATCAGAGAGAAAGAAAAAAAAACACAGCTGAATAACACGGTGCAGCGGGGGGGCAGTCCTCCAGCACAAACAAACACACCAGCACTCAGGCAAGAGGTCATTATCTTCACTAGAATTATACTCCTCACTAGCACTTGTATCATTATCACTTTTAGCATCACTGTCATTATAGCTGTTAGCACAGCATCACCGTCGTAGAGCCCAGTTACTCCTGGCACCGAACGCAAATCTGGATCTGATATGATCAAGCTTTTTATGAGAGAAAACTTAAATACACCTTTACGTAAACGCTGCCAGTCCAGAAGGTTTCAGGATGATCCTGTTTGAGTGCAGCTGCATCAAAAATCATTTCAAGAGCCTGAGAAGTGAGAAATGACTCTCTGGTATGACGGTTTTTCTCTGAGCGTTATCCTTTCTTTGATGAACTTCAGTACCGCACAAGTGAATAAAACACCAAATAAAAAAGCAGGTGAGTTCGGTGACTGATCTTTGAAGGCGAAACTAAATTCATCAGATTATCTGTCTCACTCTCTTTCCAGTTACCTGTACTTGTATTTTCAGAGAAAGCTTTTTTCCAAAATAGAACAAAACACAGACCACAAATTAAGTTAAAGATGAATCGGTAATATTAATAGTATTACTATTATTTTAATTTATACCAGATAAAGCATTGATAGCAACAGCCCTAACAAACGTTACTTGCAGTAATGTTTGTTAAACAGCCAAGAAAAATGAGATTTGAGTTTTTCTTTAGTATTATGCTGCAAAAAAAAAAAGTTATAGCAATGATTAGGCATGCCACGATTCATTCAACTCACGATTCGAATCATGTACAACACAAAATTAATTTACAGGCAAATTACAGATTTTTTTTTTATCCAGCCTTTTCCTTTTTAATGATACTGTAGTGTTTTCTCTTACGCTCTTTTCAATACAGTAGATTAGAACTAGCAGCAAATGACAAAGAAATTGTATCAGTTCTCATCTTTTTTTTTTTCACAACAGTTTTTTTTTCTTATCCTCTTTATACCTGCATAGCAAATACTAGGAAGTGGAAACTGTTTTATCAACTCTCAAATCTGTCAAATCCTGTTTTTGTTTTGTTCTTTTCTTTCTTTTCTTTTTTACAATAGGCTTACTGCCCTCTTTTCAATAAATCCGTACAGTATCAAGATTTTTTTTCCTTTAGTACAAAACAGGTCAACTCTACTTTAAGCCAGGCATAAACTAAGGCATTATACAAACATAACAAATCTGCTCTTTTCTTACACTCTTTCAAAATCAGTACTATATCAGAAAATTTGTGTTTTTCTATTTTTTTAATTCCTGAGGTAGATAAGCCAGGCACAAAAGCTGGAGCGGCGCTACGTGTGACATGCCGCATATAGTGATGTTGAACAAGAATGTAGTTTAACTCGAGTGCGCCCTCTGCTAGCCTGGAGGCCACATCACCATTCATGACTTAAATAAATCAATTTGAATCGATTTTTTCAAAAATTTGGCAGCATGCCTAGCAATGATGCCTCTGAATTGATTTGCTTCCATGAACATTGAACTCTGCTAGTTACAGGATTGAAACACCTGCATGTGAGTAACACACCGGATGTTTTTGGTAAAGAGCCAACACAGCACCATGGATGTCAAGAAGCTGAAAACTACGTCTACTCCTTTTCACCAACTTGAACCAGGTGCTGGTTCTAGAGCAGTTCAGAGGTGGATTCAGCTTGGAGATGTTAGGAACCGCTGATTAGTTTTTCCATTCAAAGCCACTACAGATCCACGTCACTGCGTTTCTTCTAGGGACGGGCATTTGGTTGATCGTCAGGAGAATTAATGATTAAAAATCAATTAATCATTAACATTTTTATATTGAAAACTATCACAAATATTCTCGATATGGCGTGACGTTTGTTTTCCCCTTTGGCCTGGTTGCTATGGCCCGCGCATGCACAGATGAGTTCAGTGGCCCGGATGTTGTGGTCGAGAATAACGTGACATTTCCTGTTTCTTTTCTTTATAAAAACAACGATAATAAAACAAGAGATATCGAGGAGACTACTAAACAATGACAATTTATATCAAGGCGCCAGTATTACAGGCTTTTTTTTTCTTAAAAAGATGCGCTTGTTGTGTGCTCCATGTGCACTGCAGCTCCTTCTGGTCCGTGCTAACACTGAGTTGAGGCTAGGCTAGGCTAGGCTGATGATGAACCACCTCCACCGTCCTTTACAAGGCTTGGAGGCGCGTTGTTCAAGTGATACATCATTGTCGTTGTCAATTAATTGAATTTGTAATTAGCATTGCAGTGATTGCAGTACACTTGGTCATTTTCTAAACGAAAATGGTCCCATGCCACACTTCACCGCAACCGCTTCATGATTAGGCGAGGACCTACAGAAGCTCGCATGTAACAACTGAGGCCAGCCAGGGTAGGGTGATGGTGAAATGTTGCCCCCTGCTGTCAAATTTCTATCGGTGGCACAATGAAATGCATCGCATTGTTTGAGGACGTGCACTGATAACCTACATTTGGATTGTTTAAAAAAAAAACAAAAAAAAAACGTTCGGTTCATCGACAAAAATTAATTTCTTCGACCAAATTCTTAATGATCAATTATCGATTAATCGATTAATTATGCCCATCCCTAGTTTCTTCCAACATCTTCTAGAACTTCCTTTTAGAGCAGTTGTTCTTACACTTTTCCTGCCACGCCTGGAAGAGTTTCCAGATCTCCCTGCCCCAACAAGACTCTAGCAAACGTTTTAATTCCAACTTAAATTGGATTGGACATTAGGGTCATGAGCGATCTTTCTGATTTTCCAAAATGATTTGTAACACCATTAAAAACTTGTTTTTATGTCATTGCCATGTAGGGATGGAACGGTTAAGTGCGGTAAAGTGCGGTAAAATTTTACGTAATAACGATTAACGTTTATGTTTGACTTCGTCTCATTATCGCGGTCGATTATCGGGATATGTAATATCAGCCTCATTCAAGTCTGCGAGCAACTCGCAACTGAGTCTCGCGTGAATATGTAGCTTGTAACATCGGCATCGTAACGTAAGCATGGCGGTGGAAAGTGGTGATAGCACACAGGACATTTACCAACTCACTAAAATGATGGAAATCCAAGGTCTGGGCATATTTTGTTTTTTGTTTTATTTTTTTCAAGAATGCAGAGGGACACCTGGTGGAGGACAATTATCCTCATCGTTACATCCCTATTGCCATGTAATTTATCCATCAGACTGCTTTCTGAAAAATAAATATCAAATAAAAACTGTACCTCATTAAACCAAAAGCAATAAAGCGATAAATGAAGCTTAAAATTAGACAGAATTTACATAAATGTTCAATTATTTTTTCAGAACAATAACAATAAAGTTAAATCTATGCAAATAAAATAATATCACAGACTCAAATGAGCCTGTTTTCCAGTGCAAGTATGCGGGAAAAGGGAAAAAAAGTGCAGGTGCTTACAAAAAAAAAGAAGAAAAAAAATCACATGAATTTGCTTATTAGGACCATTGACTGTAAAATTACTTTGCATTGTTTCCAAAACATTTCTCAACACCCTTTATCAGCTCCTTAATAACACATTTTTCTTCAGTGATGTGACAAACTGAGTGCAGATTTCTTTCTGCTTTACTCTGCCTCTTGTTTAATGTAATAAGTATTCAAGTTAAGCACATTTGTTCATCATTTGTTTTTTTAAACTGTTATTTCTTATCAAATGGTCCAACATAACTATACATAATTAATAGTAAGTAAGTAAATAAACAAATAATAAGCCATCACCTGCCATGACTTCTAAAAATTGGCATCATCTCTGTTAAAGCCCACCTCGGTCAGTGTCTTGTGGTTTGTTTTGATCACCAGATGAGGTTTCAACTTTCTGTGTCCGACGCTTCACCCATAAATGCTTCAGAAAACTAAACAAGAGTTGTGTCAAGGGTCAAAAGGCCTTTCCCCCAGTCTTTGTGTGCATTTTGCTCGCAAAAAAGATGGAGCAAGAGTCTGATTTATGCTTCTATGTAGCACGTAGCCAACGTTCAAGGAAAACTGTTGTCATTGTGTCGCTCTGCAATTCCACCACCTAACGCTAGGTGGTGCTGCAGGTTCTTTTCCGCGGCGCTGAATATTACAGCCCTGAGCTTTCTTTTGTTCACTTCCGATGTGTAGCTCAGACATAGCTACCAAGCAAATAAAGCATATCTTACGTGAGTTGGAGCTGATAAATGTTGGGCATCAGTCATTTTTACTGGCACTGCAGCAACCTATCTTTCTACCTGGCCTGAAAATCACCGGATATACGAAGACAAAGAAGATCAATGCCACCAAGCAGACCAGTCACATTTATCACAGACGGCAGCGACACAACACGTAGTAACATTTAGAGACATTTGCACATAGATACACCCTCAGTTTGATGCTGAGGCATCGACTGGGCTGAAGACGGCTCAAATATAACGATATAATAATAATAATAATAATAATAATAATAATAATAATAATAATAATAATAATAATACTTTGTGTACATTACATAAATTTTAGTGTATAAATAAATTAGTTGGAGCTGATTTTATCAACATATTAACGCATGTCATTGTCAAATCTGTGTAAAAAGATATTTATTATCAAAATTAGAAAGTACACTGAGTTCTTCTCAAGTCTGTGCTCGGTTTGTGCAGCGGTGATATTTGACTGTTCCAGATTTTCAAATTGTAGGGGTTAAGAAAAGCCATTATCTGTGTACACAGACTTATTCAACATATAATCACACAATCCATCTACAATATACGCACAATTACAGAGATTAAAGACTGCAACAGGGAGCACTCGAGAGACAGACGTCACAGTAAGAGAGCGAGAGCTGGAGAGCAAATTGGGAGAGAGTGAGAAAGAGAGGTTTAAATCCTTCCTTAAGCTCTGGGACAGCAGCAGATCCTCTTATGCAATGGTCAGACTCAGACACACACACACACTTGCTTCTGTGCATTGCAGAACATGAGACACAAAGAACACTAACAAATACAAATTGAACTCTGAACCCCACCCCACCCCCACCCCCGCAGGTACAACAAAGTACACAACTAAAAGAAGACAAATGTATAGAACTGCAGAACTGATATCAATTTGGAGGTTGCTTCCGACATCAAATGACAGTGACACCCAGAAATAATTACCATTCCCAGGCACTATTACTCTTTACAGTACAAGGAAGTAAAGTTAAACATGATAGGCCATGTTTAAAAAAAATAACAATTTCTCCACTTTTAATCTATTTATTTCATTCTTCTTGTGTTGTGCTGCCAGCATTGCGTTAATGTCGAGTAAGGCTGAAATAATGATCAAAATAGAACAAACATTTCTGCAATTCTTTTAATGCAGAAATAGTCCACTGTTTTACATTTTTTATGTGAATATAATACTAAAGATACAGCATGTATCTGCACGTAAGTATCCTTTTGTTGCAAGGTCAAACACAACAGCATGGAATTTATGACATATAAATACCATTAAATTCTTGATGTCTACCCTTGAAAATGATGTGCTAATCCCCAAATGTCACCGCTTGCATAACAGCGCATCTCAGCAGGGATTTTAGCTCAAAGATGGACTCGGACTGATTTGGAACAGAGTGGGACAAATGGACAGCATCGTCATTGATTTAGTGCTCGGCTTGTGAAGTGGCACGCCAGCCAAAACCTGCACTGTTTCCACATCACCAGTTACTGGTCGCTTGAAGCGTGTGGCTCCTCCATGAGCGCTTTAGAGAAAGTTTAAAGTTAATTTCCTTGCAGAAACACTTGATGGGGAAGAGGTATTAAAGTTTTAGTACTCTGGGTTAGTTTTCCAGAGACACTGAATTATTGAGGTACAATTTAAGCAACAGATCTTTTTTCCCTGCATATTATTGATAGCTTCATTCCAGGTAGGTGTCCTGGTGCCCCTTTACCAACGAAGCACTTCCATTTCTGGTTCAGAGCCAGTGCCTCATCTCAAATCAGTTCCTAGCATTTGGACTGCCAAAGAACCGGCTCTTAGCAAAGAAATATTGGTTCCAGAGCACCAAGTCTTTGCTGGTCAACAACCAAGAACAGCTTATGTCAGAGACGAGGGACAGGATTATTCTGACCAACGCTGAAATCTTTTTATTCAAGAAAAAAAAGAAAAGCTTTTTTTTCCCCTTTCTGTCTTACCTGTATTGCCTAAAGAGAAAATGAAAGCATAGCTTCAGTATGGACCTGCAAGCGAAGCTGTAGGCTAAAGATAATGAGACAACACATTTTCAACTGCAGCCTGTGAACGCTGCCTCATGAGGCCAATCAAGTGGCCATTCACAAGCACCACTTCCAACAGGATTTAACGAGTACATTTAACAGGTACGAGCCTAGAACCAGAGGAGGCGCATCACTGAAGCTATGTCCACATCCACTGTCTAATGTGGATCTGCAAAGTTCTAAACATTTGGAAACAATGATGTAGTTGTATCAGTTTACTTCATGATTTAGCTCTTCTAGGTCAGTACGTCTTCTACTATAGATCTGAAATGTGAAGATGTAAACTCTTCCTTTTCTAAGATCCTAAGATCACCTGTCTCAGAACAGTCACAACCCTTGTCAGACCCTTGTTATCTTGACCCCACAGCAGTTTATTGAGGCAAAAACAAAACAACATGTATAGTAATCTGAATCATAAAACATTCCTCAAACAACTTAATGAAACTCATGCAGCTGAGGAGCATCACTTTGTTTCATCTGTTTCTCATCAGGTCCATTCTCCTATGCCAAACGTCTGTATCTAATACGGTATTTATATTGACAATGGATAAATGTAACACACTTGAAGTCGAATTTTATACTTCTGCAGCTAACAAAGCACTTTCTCTTTCGCCCATTCACACGTCACTGGTGGCAAAACTGCCGTGCAGAACAATGGCCTGTTTATTCAAGCAATTTTGTGTTCAATGCCTTTCCAAGCAACACTTAAGCAAATGGGCAAGAGAAGTTTAGGATTGACCCGCCAACTGCACCACACCTGAGCTAAGTGACTGAATGACTGTGTAATAAGTAACTCGAGAATTGTCACCAAGCTGTGAAGAATTAATGCAAGAAGTCTTTTTTTGCACTCTTTCAGTCTCTGGGTGAAGTTCTGCTCAACTGCAGACAAACAAGGCGGGGGAATATTGCTAATCAGTGAAAAGAACTCATTTGTGATGTATACACATACTTAGGTACACCTGTTCAATTGTTTGTTTACAGAAATACAGCTAATCAGCCAATCACATGGCAGCAATTCAATATGCATTTAGACTTGTAGACATGGTCAAAACAACTTGCTGAAGTTAAAAACTGAGTATCAGAATCAGTAAGAAAGGGGATATCAGTAACCTTCAACGTGGCATGGTTGTTGGTGACAGACGGTCTGGTCTGAATATTTTAGAAACTCCTGATCTACTGGGATCAGCCATCTCCAGGGTTTACAGAGAATGGCCCGAAAAAAGAGAAAATATCCACTGACCAGCAGTTGTGTAGACGAAAATGCCTTGTTGATGTCAGAGGTCAGAGGAGGATGGACAGACTCATTCAATTTGGCAGAAATGCAGTAGTAACTCAAATAACCAGACGTTTAAATCAAGGTATGGAGAATACTATCTCTGAGCGCACGTGTCGAACCTTGAGGCTGATGGGCCACAGCAGCTGAAGACCACACCGGGTGGCACTGCTATCAGCTAAAAACAGGAAACCGAAGCTACAATTCACACAGGCTCACCAAAACTGGACAGCAGAAGGTGGAAAAACGTTGCCTGATCTGATGATGCCTGGTCTTGATTTCAACTGCAGTGTTCAGATGGTCGGGTCAGAACATCATGAGAGCATGGATCCACTCTGTCTTGTATCTACAGTTCAGGCTGGTGGTGTAATGGAGGATATTTTCCTGGCACTCTTTGGGCCCCTCAGTACCAACTGGGCATCGTTTAGGCATCACAGCCTACCTGAGTATTGTTGCTGACCATGTCCATCCCTTTATGACCACAGTGTACTCATCTTCTGACGGCTCCTTCCAGCAGGGTAATGGACCATGTCACAAAGCTCAAATTAGAGATGTCCCGATCCAGCATTTTGAACTTCCGATCCGATACCGATATTTATTTGTACTTCCGATCCGATACCGATATCTGCCGATACCGATACCGGCCTATCTGAGCATGTATTAAAGTTTTAAGTCATTTAACCAACTTACTTTGTTGTCAGACTCATGCTGAATAGGGTTTTACTCCTGATAATAACTAGCCAGCTGAATTAGGTGCATTTGAATAATACACATTGGTTGGTAACGAGAAACGGACCTATTTATTTAACAAATCAACACAAAATAGACAAAATGATAAATAACAAACAGAAATGGCATCAGTAAACCACGGCTTTACAAGCCATAAGTGCAGATAATATTGTTAATTGTATTAAGCAAACACAACCTGAGTTTAACCGTCTATTAACAGCATTAGTACCTGTGCTTTGACACTGTTCAGTGGCAGTTTGTCACGATTCCCAAACGTCCCAAACGGGGGGGGGGGGGGGGGGGTGGAGAGGAGCTCGAGTTGTCTCACGTGGGGGGCGGGGTGTTTGTGGCTGTGCACTGTGCCCGACAGAGAGAGAGCAGTGTTGCCAACTTAGCGACTTTGTCGCTATATCTAGCGACTTTCCAGACCCCCCTAGCGACTTAATTTGTAAAAAGCGACTAGCGACAAATCTAGCGACTTTTTCTGGTGATTTAGCAACTCACTGGCACTCAAACCGCTAGGTTTGAAGCCATCACTTGGCCGCTGATGGCTGCTGTCTGCCTCGCGAGCCGCGCTTCTTTCTCTGTCGGGCACAGTGCACAGCCACAAACCAAACACCCCGTCCCCCGCGCGAGAGACTTCCGGGACAGCCTCTAGCGACTTTTCTCATTGGAGAGTTGGCAACAGCTCGTGTGCTGAAGGTGTGCTGGAAAATGTGGACCGGATATTAGGGAACCACAGAGCAAGACCTGGAATGGCTTATCTGAATGATGTGCTGCGCGGTGCGCTGGAAAACCCGGAACGGACTTTGGAAAAAAACTGGATCGGGAGTCTGGATCGGCATTTTTAGGGCTTGCCGATCCGATACCGATCCGCATTTTTTGCTCATATCGGCGGCCGATCCGATACGAATATCGGATCGGGACACCTCTAGCTCAAATCATGTCAAAGTGGCTTCTTGAACATGACATTGAGTTCACTGTACTTCAATGGCCTCCACAGTCACCAGATCTGAATCCAATAGAGCATCTTTGGGATGTGGTGGAACAGGAGATTCTCATCATGGATGTGCAGCCGATAAATCTGCAGCAACTACGTGATACTAACATGTCAATACGGACCAAAAACTCTTAAGGAATGTTTCCAGTACCTTGTTGAATCTATGCCACGAAAAATCAAGGCAGTTCTGAAGACAAAAGGAGGTCCAACCAGAACTAGTAAGGTGGACCTAATCAAGTGTGAATGGGCTGAAACGGGTTCTGTGGTGACCCCGTGCAAACTGCTTGCTGAGGAATGAAAACAGGCCCAAAATGAGTTTCTTACCTGGTTCTCATTTGGCACAAAAGTGGACCCAAAAGAGCAATTCATCTAGTGCAAATATGGAAAACAGTGGACAATCACATATGGGCCCCATTTTCAGCCCATTTATATCTTCAGATGGGCCCCACATACTAAAGTTGGCAGGGAGACTGCATTTGGGAGTGCCACGTCTTTAAGATTTAGCATCAGTTAGGCAAAGTGTGCCTTGATTTATTTTTTATTTTTGGTACATACATTTATCTGCAGATTGCATGACCAAACTATTTTAAGAAAACAGGGGTTTTCTGTGCATCCCCCAGCTGTTTGAAGATTGAAACGAGTGTTTCTCAGAACAAGAGATTTCCACAGAGCAGGGCTGGAGCTCACTAACACGTCAGACAGACAAACAGTTCAACGTTGCTGTGAGTTGAGCTGAGGCAAACTAGATATAAAACCGAGCCTGGAAATTATAGTTCACCCTAGATAACAGGCGTGCAGAAGCTTGAATAACTTGTAGAAGCTAATTTCATTCCTACTGGAAAGCCAGGTGGAACTTTTAGACCAGAGTCTGAACAGCACATCCATGACACCGTGAAGAAATCGCTGCTTGGTGAAATTTCATAAGTCATATGAGGGCTGCAATCTGTATATTTTATGCTCTTCGTTATTTTGTTGCCTACATCATTAATTATTTAATGTCTAAACATGGAGAAAAAGTAGCTGACGACAGATGCTGTTCATTAATTTCCTGTAGCTGTTAACCCGTGTAACTGGTTCAGCACCAGTAAAATGGCATGCACCAAGACAGATCCACCACACCACCCAGTTAAACGGATTGTAACGTGACTTGGATTTAACCTGCTGTGTGTACAGACGCAGACATGCACTGAGGTTCCCTGCCCCGACAACAAACGATGGGAGGAGGGAGAGCAGGAGAATCTAGTTCACCTCATTAATCTTGTTAGTCCAATTAGGACACTGATACAGCCAGCGAAACTTCACAAACCGCCTCTCTCAAACACACACAGGAAACACAGGACACAACACTGTGAGTGTGCGTGTGTGTGTGAGTTACTGTGTGTGTATTGCAGAACGTCCCAGGATTTTTTTTCTTTTAAAGGACTTGAGAGGAAAGTTAAAGTTAAACATACACACGACTGTAACTCTAACACATTCAATCCATCTTGTCACTCTACAACCACAAAGACATACACATGACAGGCAATAAAGCACACTCACACACCATATGCAGCCACACAGAGAAGCACTCAACCAGGCAGACAGGCCACTCAAAGCTTGCATTATATCAATACTGTGGAGATAACCCCCTCCCACTCGCCGTCCATAGAGCTCGCTATCACTGTCCAACCAGACAGCTCCCTCTGTCTCTCTCTGGAGCGTTTAGTCTCAGTGACAACCACCCACATCCATCTGTCAAATAACACATTTTGGCTTTGAGAGAGCTTGACCGCATTCGCAACAATAACACAAGCGGTTATGTGTTCGTCCCTTTTTTGTATCAAGCGGCATCTCGAGCACACGCAGGAGGCCCGTGCTGAGTGAGACAGCGTGAGAGTCATGCATCTTTAATGTAACATCACACACGGCTAATAATGTAAGAGGAGCTGAGCTGTGTGGCGGAGGGAGGAGGCGAAGGGAGAGGACAAGTTCTCATTTAGGGTTTGACTGCAAGAAGAAGGAGTAAAAAAAAACATGAGCCTGCTTTCCACTGTACATCTTTTACAAAGTGAAACCTGGTGTAGAAGAAGGAAATTAAGTTCAACCCTGCAGTGTTAACTGGACAAGAGGAGAATTCGATTTAGAGGAATGGACTTCCCCCACCAAGTCATGAAGTCTGTTCAGTCATCATATACATCACAAACGCTGTGTGACACCCAGACGGTCTGGCAGACGGTCCCATGAGCAGCCTCCCAATATTCAGACAGGAACTGCAATCAGATAAAAACAGCTTTCACAAATATTCATGAAGGAATTGCCACTGACTGAGACTAAGCGATTGGTTGAAAATAGTAAATTACACAAACTTTAGACTTCATAAATCTATAACCAATAACATGTCTTTCCCCATAGTTTCCATTAAACGCCACCCTGTCTTGCCAGTATACAGTATACAGAGTTTCTAGCAAGCATGATGGTTTAACAACCTTGTTTATGGAAAATATCAGACAAAGATGTAATTGTCTGCTGCTGAGGTCATGTTTTTTTTTTTTTTTTTTTTTTACCAGCTACAGAGAAATAAACAACTATGTTATCTTCTGTTTTTCTAGCTCACCACCTTTAGCTGGTTAACTTAGCTTTACATAAAAACTGGAAAAGGTGGAAGATGAACTAAAGCATCATATAATTAATAATTGGAACAAAGAATATAAGAATGATAATATCCAGTTTTATGGGAGTTTTATTGGAGGATGCTGGACTGTTTCTTGGCTATGAGCTAGCAGGGCTACCAACAGACTCCAGACTAGAAAGTAATAGCTACTAACCAGAAAATAGTCTTGTACATCTCAGACAACTTCAGGGTTGGGAAGGAGATCTTTTACTGAAGCTTTTTTTTTTTTTTTGTTATATTACCTCAAATTCTCTGCACACATTGACGGAAAATAATGAACTAAATGCACTCACATTAAAACAAAAAACACTAATCATTTGTGGAAGTGACAGGGCTCTAAATCATCAAATCATTGTGTGTGACCAAAGCCAAGTCACTGGACTTGGTTTGTCTGTCAAGCTCATGTGCTTGGAGGTGTGGCTTTGGAGGCAGGTCTGAAAGAAAGGGGTTGCACTTTTCAACTCTGTTTTCAACTCTTTTTGTTTTTTCTTAAATCTTCAACCCTAATCTTTAATCAACAGGACGTAGCTCCCAAATGTTCAACATCAGACACAATATGAACAGTGATATGAAGTTTGAAAATGTCTAAGAACTACAGTTTGTGGTTTATGCTCAATAACCACCAGCTAACTAAATCTGAGAAAGACATCTCAACGTTAGCCTGTTAATTAGCCTGTTAACTGCTCAGTGAATGTTTCAGGCAGCAGAAACTCAGTGAGGAGGAAGAGGAGAGAGAGAGAGGAGGAACCATCATGGACAGAAAACCCCATACAAGGCATCTACTGCTGACAGTTTGAAGAAGTGGTTGACATTGAGAAGTAGCAGTAGCAGCACGAGAACAGGCCTTGAGCTCAAGAGCAATGGTCTACCACATCAGCTAAGACTCCAGGCGCAGACTGAACAAAGATGCCCCCAAGACAATCTAGCACATAAGAATGAGATGTAGCTGGAATAATGTACAGGAGCATCTGCACTCAGTATAGACTGGAAGTCCCGGGGTCAAGTTGGGAGATACACTATATTGCCAAAAGTATTTGGTCACCTGCCTTGACCCACATATGATCTTTAGCTCATCTAATTCCTAATCAATATGACGTGGCTCCACCCTTTGCAGCTAGAACAGCTTCAACTCTTCTGGGAAGGCTGTCCACAAGGTTTAGGAGAGTGTGTTTATGGGGATTTTTGACAATTCTTCCAGAAGAACATTTATGAGGTCAACACACTGATGTTGGCTAAGAAGGCCTGGCTCTCAGTCTCTGCTTCTAATTCATCCCAAAGGTGTTGTATCAGGTTGAGGTCAGGACTCTGTGCAGGCCAGTCAAGTTCACACAGTGCACAGTCATGTTGGAAGAGGAAGGGGTCCAGCTCCAAACTGTTCCCACAAAGTTGGGAGCATGGAATTGTCCAAAAATGTCTTGGTCTGCTGAAGCATTCAGAGTTTCTTTCACTGGAACTAAGGGGCCAAGCCCAGCTCCTGAAAAAACAACCCCACACCATAATCCCCCCTCCACCATCTTTACACTTGGATCAATGCAGTCAGACCAGTACCGTTCCCCTGGAAACCACCAAACCCAGACTCTTTCATCAGATTACCAGATGGAGAAGTGTGATTCTTCACTCCAGAGAACGTTCCTCCACTGCTCTAGAGTCCAGTGGTGGCTGCTTTACACCACTGCATCGACGCTTTGCATTACACTTGGTGATGTCTGGCTTGGATGCAGCTGCTCCACCGTGGAAACTCATTCATGAAGCTCTCTGCTCTGTTGTTGAGCTGATCTGAAGGCCACATGAAGTTTGGAGGTCTGTAGTGATTGACTCTGTAGAAAGTTGGTGACCTCTTCACACTATGTTCTTCAGCATCCACTGACTCCGCTCCATCAGTTTACGTGTCCTACCACTTAGTGGCTGAGTTGCTGTAGTTCCCAAACACTTCCATTTCCTTATAATACAGCTGACAGTTGACTGTGGAATATTTAGGAGGGATATTTCACGACTGAATTTGTCTCACAGGTGTCATCCTATCACAGTTCCACGCTGGAATTCACTGAGCTCCTGAGAGAGACCCATTCTTTCACAAATGTTTCTAGAAACAGTCTGCATGTCTAGGTGCTTAATTGTATACACCTGTGGACATGGAAGTGATCGGAACACCTGATTCCGATAATATGGATGGGTGAGCAAATACTTTTGGCAATATAGTGTACCTCCATGAGTGCTGGAAAGTGAAATAGCAAAGATCCAAACAAAACAGAAATGGAAGGTGGAGGCAGCAGTGGTGCCGGCAGTAAAAGGAGCACGAGAAGTTGTGACCTCAAAACTGGGAGAGTGGCTCCAGCAGATCCCAGGAGAAACATCAGATTCCTGTCCAGAAGAGCACAGTCCTGGGAGCAGAAAAAATACTGTGGAGAACCCTCAAACTCCCAGTCCTCTGTCCGGTAGAGGACCTGAGCTTGAAGAGTGCAGCTGCTGAAAGAGTTTGTAGAGGCAGGATGACCAATCAACATTTTTCTATAATTTTCCAGGTACCTGCAAACTCTAAAAACCCATAAGACCTGTCCACTCACCAGGTCAGATAGTGGTGCGCAAGCTAAAGTATAGTTTAAGGCATGTTGCATAATAATACTTAAACAACAAATGTGGTTTATTTGCAATTTAAACAATCCCACCTATCAACCTACCAATTCACTTTCACAGCTACCACTCTGTACTTTCTTTGTCCCTGACCTAAATTTATCCAAAATGCTCCTTTTTCTGACATATGAACAGAGACATACTCCAGGGCCACAGAGAGAGGGGGGGGGGGGACAAAGAGTATTCATTTCACCTGCTGTCCCTGAGCTGTCAGATAACCTCCCATTTCTTCTCTTTCACTGGGAGCATGCATGAAACACCCTGCAGCATGCACACGCGCACACCGGCGGTGACCCGCTCTGGCGTCAGTGGTCAGAGGACTGTTCTCGTCTTTGTGTTTGTATGTGCAGGTGCATTGTCACTGTGACAACAGCGAATCTTAAATCCAGCATGTCCTACTTAACCAGTAGGTCACCGAGGGGTGGAGTTCATGATGTCATTGTCCGGCAACTTGCCATGGTGAGGGAAAAGAGTGTGTAGGTCAGGAATAAAGCGAGGGATGATAGAAATAGAGCTGTGACCACAAGAATAATCATGACAGTGAAAGGTTGGAGGGCGAGGCGGCATGCTATGAAGCTAATGGATGGCAGTTTTAATGTGAGCTTGTTGTTTTCCATGGAGGGCGGGGTTTACTGTGACACATGAAGATAAATCTATGAAACCAAACCATGTATGTCTGTTTTATGGGATTCAGTCACTTGGTAAACACATAGTTGTTTTCTGTTGAGCAGTTCATGCTTCGGCAGACAGACGCTACAGACGCTGCACAGCTAATATGTTAGCTTTTTCTATTTCTGACTGGCTCTCAGGGCCTTTAAAAGCCAGCACTCTCAGTAGCAGTGGCTCTTAGCCTTTTTACAACTGTGACCCTTTCAGGATAAAAATATTTTGTAACCCAACCACTTCAGAGGGAAGGCAAAGGTTAGCCGTGCTTAATGGTGTATTCTGCGATTAAAAACTAATGAAAAAGGGCTCAAATCTCCATGTTAAATATCCCAAAACCCATTTTAATTAATTGTTTTTATCACAGAATTTTTCCTCTTGATGGCGAGATTATACTGTTAGTTTACTTGTTTGTAGCCGTTACACAGATCACAGTACTGCAGTGAAAATAAATAAGTGGGTTAGAGCTAGGGTTGGGCACCGAAAAACAGGAATCGTTTTTAAATTTCAATTCCTTTTTTTGGTTTTTTTGGTTCCTAAATGTCCGCGCTGTTTATTTCTTTATTTATTTTTGATTTACTGCACTAGTTTGTTGATGTTACTCCACCCAGCGTACTCAACTTCGCGCTAATGTCGACGTCACGTCCGTCACCGACGGGACTTCACTCGCCACAACATGGATCCCAAGAGACGCCGCTTTCGAGTTTGGCTGCATCTCAGTCCGGAAAATGACGGCTACCTGGCGCAGATCAACATCTGCGGGAAGCGTGTTACTGCCAAAGGAGGGTGCACGACTAATATGGCAAAACACCTTCGCCTGCATAGCATCACAAAAATAAACAAGTGTACCGTGTTTAATTGACCTTTCGGTAAGCACCGCCCCCTTCCTAGTTACTGTTGCTAGGTCGGATAACACTTTCCTGCTCTTCCGTTAAGGACTGTGTTAATTCACTATTTTTCTGATGTGTATCATCAGTATTAATACTGTAACTGTAACTATAATAACACTGCTGCTGGGGACCTGCAAAAGTGACTCGAGGTGTCCAGAACGTTTGATGGGGGACATTTTTATTCCTTTTCCCAAGCCGAACAAACAACGTGACACCCCATTCACGTTGGCTGTGAGGGGTAAAATGACAGTGGAGCAAACACACGAGTGCCACAGAAAAGTAACAGCCTATGTGGTGAAAAGGCTCCTTACCTTCTCAGTTTTTTTTTATGAAAAAATTCTACTGTTAGATAAGTCGCGATCTGTTGACCTCACATCAAAAAATCGGAATCGAGAATCGTTTTGAACAGGAATCAAAACAGAGAATCGGAATCGTTAAAATCCAAACGATGCCCAACCCTAGTTAGAGCAAATATTCAACCAAACTTTATAAATGTTACTAGGCTTCTACAAGCTATGTAACCAGAACTAAACTTGGTGAATTTAAGGGTCCAGACCAACATCCAAATTCTATTTGCTAGTGTTTGGGCAACCTTTTGGTAAAATTTTCATACAAATCAATCCATGACTTTTTGGTTAATATTGCTAACAAACAAACTTTATTGGCAAAGGAAGATTAACAGTTACACAGTAGAGTAAATGAGTAAATGTTGTAAATTTACTTCATGTGTACTTGTTAACTTCAGAAGGCCAACATGTTTTGGTTCACAAACAAAATAAAAGCGTAGTAAATCACCTTTGTTGAAAGCTACAGACTGCTCCCTAACTGTAACTCATTAATCCTTGCTTCTGTGTCTGAGCATGAACGTGCACGTAACTGTGCTGATGCCAAGTGTCAAACAGTCACTGGCTGACATCGGACGTGGCCCATGTCCCTTTAGAGGAAACGTTACGCTGAGTGGTCATCTTCTAGCAGCTCCCAGCCTCCAGCTTGACATATTTACATATTTACATGTACACTAAGCTCACGTCTACACCTCATCTCCTGCTCCTTCCCTCCTTCATCACTCGTTTCTCTCTCCTTGAGCTTCATTCCTGTCCATTTTCATTTCAGTTTCATCTCTTCCAAAATCCGTCTTCTTTCACTGGATTCACTTCTGTCTTTTTAAAAAACCTTCAATGAGTACTTTTTATTTCTTTTAATGCTACCTCAGAATTGTTTTAAGATTATTGAGGAAGAAATAAAATGGGTGAAACATTTCCGATTTAAAGCCCCTAGTGGGGGTTACAATGGCTTATAATGGCTAATAATCATAATGGGATATAATGGCTGATAAGTCATAAAAATGCAGCTATGGTTGCTGCAATAATGATGGACCACACTTTTGAATTGTTTTGAAATATAGAGCAGTGAAGCTTGAAAACTAAATATCCATAGAGCTGAGGGTCTGCGTAGATCGAGTGGTTAAGCAGGCGTCCTATGTTGAGAGTTTAAAAGTCGTTGTGGAAGCAGTTCTGGGTTTGGTCCTGCATGTCTTCCCTCTCCATCTGCCCACTTCCCTATTTGTCACTCCACCGCTTAATAAAAGATTAGAAGAGTAACACATAAAATAAATAAACATATGTAAAATTTTTATTTGTTAATACTAAAAAAGCTGCCAAAAAGATTTTATAAACCCTAGTGAAGAAGATTCAAAACAATCACAGGACAGATATTTCTTGCCACATTAATCATTTGTATCGGCACAAATAAATTTTCATCACCTTAAAATTTAAAAAGGCTCTTTTTACTGATGACTCAATACTGAGAGACTACTGACATGATGTATTGTAGTGCAAGAGCGGTTAGCTTCACCGCAGCACAGTCTTGACAGCTGTAATAGATGGCTGTGATAAGAAATGTGGAAAATTCATGCTTCATTGGCAGAGCATATATTAACCAACATATGTCACCTTTATAGCTAATATCACATTTGTCGTTGTCGTAGGTTTGAACCACTCGCTATGTGTACACACTATATTTATTAAGTCACATGCATGTGGACCTCCCTCACTGGGTGTCGCACATGCCAACCACATTTAATCAAGCATGTGGGCCACATTTGTGCTGTCGCACGTGTGTGGACCTTTCACATGTTGCACACTCTTTTCGCTGCACCGCACACATGATACAACCTTTGATAAAAAACAAAGCTAACTCCCATGTTCCCATGTCATTACCCATCACGAGTCCATCTGAAGCAGTTTTGCTGCATGATGCCAAAAGGACAATTTAAACAGCTGTCATTTGTCATTTGTTACGCATGAATAAACTACAATCAAAATATTTGAAATAACATAATTAATTTTGATTTAAGGGTTCTTGGTTAGATCTTTAATTGGCAACCAAAGGCCACAACAAAACAAACCTAAAATCTATCTAACAGACTCATCTATGGAACAGAGGGTACATCGATTTCTCAAACTCTGCATGCGTTCAAATTCAGTCGAACTCGTATAGACGGTTTATGACTGTGGATGAACACAATGGTGCCTCCAGGAGCAAAAACCACAATCCTCCATTTGCTTCATCGCGGAGGGACCGGCAGGAAACAGCATCACGTTTCAAAGAGTCCTGAAAGCATTTACCATGAGCTGTGCAGCTCCGTTAGCAAAGCCGCGCTGCCATACCTTGGAGCTGCGACTCGGCTGAAGGCACTCCCGGTTCAGAGCCGAGCGAGTTCTCGGCCAACAGCTCTGTGCTATTTTTTAGCACAGATGGTTCCCCTATAGGTGTGCAGTACAACACTGTCTAATATAACTTTCTTGAGTCTCTAATCCCCCGTTCACACATAGATGATGGAAGCATCACTCAACATAGACTTTGGGCCAATTACAATTCCTCCCTTAACCCTCAATCTCAATCCACGCCCTTAACCCTCAGTCTTTGGCCCTCGAAAGTAAGCCTAAGGGCTATCTCGTGACTTAGAAATGGGACACCACTTGAGTGCAGTTACGTCTTCAGATTGTGGGGGACGGCCTTACGCCAAAGCTACGTCCAGTCTGTCAAGAAAAGGATGACACTGAAGAAGAAGGAGAAGAAGATGCAGAAGAAGAATAAGATAATATAAATATATATAACTAAGACAATAAGATAGTTTTGTAACATTTTATCTTTATTAACTACGAAAATACTTACATTTGAAGCTCGTTTTTTTTGGCGCTATCCTTTTCGAAGACGTTTTGGCAAAAATACGCAATGCCTTCTGGGTAGCCCTTACTTCCAAGGGTGGTGCCGGAGAATCTCAATATTGAGGGCGATACGGCCCTCAAACTTGTCCCTCAACTTGACGTTCTAAGAATTGGGACAGCACTTGCACTTAGCGGGAGCGCGCATTAAGATTGAGGGTTGAGATTGAGGGTTAAGGGAGAAATTGGAATTCACCCTTTGACTGGAGGTGACGTTTTTGTCAAAAGTTGGGGAATTTTCATAATGCAAGCGTCAGCCAATCAAATTATAGCGATGCAACGGAAACTGGCCAATGAAATCTGTTTCAAAGCATGTGGCTTATTTGTGTAGCGATGGATTTTACCTATTTGAGTTTTTTTTTCTTAGTTATTTCATAAAAACTTTTTTTTGTTTGTTTTTTCATTTTTGTTTGTCAAAAAAACAAATGTTTTTTTGGACACTATGTTTAAAAGCATGAAAACATTAAAATTTACGGTTATAATTTACAAAAATTGTCTATATTTTATTACTTTGCATAAAATGCTTAAAACGGAATTCTCAAAAATTAAAAACCGAAAAACAACAATGAAAATGAAAAAAATTAAAATGGAATTAGAGAAGAAAAAATCAAACATATTTCATAGGGCCCTACAAATTATATTGAAACTGATACTTTAACATGAAAAAACTACTGTGTGCTGCTTTGAGTAGTTAATTTATATCCTGGTTGTTTCACCATCATATTGCCACACTGTGCTGACTGGGAGCAGGGAAGAGACTGTGGACATCCACTTATCCATCTGTAAATCAGGAGCAGCCAAATACAACCCATTCATCCAAACAGCTTATTTAGGAAAAATTAAAAGGACTTCAACTGTTGTAACACTTTGGATTGTTCAGCCAATGACATACCAAAGCTGCCACAGAAACTAACAGGCGCCGTTTTGTTTACAGTGGTGTGTGTCTCCCCTCCATAAAAGTGATTATATTTGTACAACAGATTTCACTAAAAGTAAACTCCTCATGCTTTATGTTAAAATGCACACAACGGAAAACATCACTACGTGACAGTAGAATTTAGATAAATGTGTAAACTGTGTGTGTAACTGAAAGGTTTGTTGTGCCTCTGCTGATTTTAAAAGTACCTTCTATACTGTGATGGATGATTGTAGAGGGCATCCGGGTGTACAGTGGCGTAAATAACTGACTAAAACTTGTTTAAACCTGTCGATGGCTGGAATTACTGAGCCTAGTAGACAATGCTGTTGTGTTGCATTTAGGTGAATACCTGCATGCACCACCTCCACAGTGAGGTTAAGCTGCTGAGTTAAGTGGAATTTCCCTTGAGAGTGGCCCCGCTACACAAAGAGAGTCTCTACCTTTGAAGGTCTTAAACTTAAATGAGTCTGACTCTTAAAGAGAACCAGAACCAGCTCTGCTTTTTTTTTTTCCCCCTGCAGCTCTCCAAACCAATCCCCCCTCCCAACTCTCGCCTACCCGTCCTTCTCTCTGGTGAGTCTGTGGGGGAGAGGCTGTCACCAAGGGGACGGACTGTTGCTGTCACCATGGGAATGGGCTTCGCCGAGCATCTCAATTACTGAGTGGGACAATTAATAAGCATCAAAGCCTGGTTAATATTTCACCAGCGACGCAGAGCAGAAACCTGCCCTCGGGTCCACGGGAGATGGAGAAATGGTGGGAGACAAAAGAGAACAGGAAGCGCTGAGACAGGAGAGATGAGGACAGATGACGGGACGAGATGCAGGAGGCAGCAGACGGGCGGAGGAAGTGAGAAAAACAGAGCTGGGGTCCACAAGCTTCACTGATCTTATGAAGACTAGCAAGGGTACCCTTGATTTTATGGCATCACATAATGTTATTATCATAATCATTATTTGTAACACTTTATACTTCAGTTTCTGTCTTTTATCTATACACAGCTTTATTTTCTTTTTTAAAGCAGCCTTGTTTGTTAATTAAAGAAAGTATGGCCAACGCTCTTTGGAATGTAATTGGTTTTACCCAGTTTTACAACTAAATTATAGGAAAACCACTTGACAGTGCAATGTTTACCACACAGTTTTAACGCGTGGTTGAGCACCCCAGGTGCAGCGGCAAGAAAAGCTGTGTGAGTCTCTTGGAATTAACTGGCTTTCTGCATTAATTTGCCATAAAATGTGACTTGCTTTTCATCTAAGTCACAATAATAGACAACCACAATGTGCTTAAACTGATAAAACAATTATAATTTCTCACGTCTTTGTTACACAAACCCAATAAACATCAACAGTCCTGGAGGCAAAGGTAAGTGAACCCTACGTTCAGGAGGAATCTTTAAATCAGAACTGCTTCAACTGAGACACTTTTGTAGGATGTGTGGTGCAAATGGCACTCTTGAGGTTATTCCATAGCATTTCTAAGAGGTTAGGATCTGGGCTGTGACTTTGACAGTCCTAAAGGTGGATTTTCACTTTCTGACAAAATTCGGTGGTGGATTTACGTTGATGTTGAGGACCATTGAGCTGCTGCAGCTGATGATCAGCCATTTGGACATTATCCTGTTGGATATTTTAGTAAAACAGGGGAACTGATTTTCCAGTGTTCCCACTAGGTTTACAGCCTGGGGAGCAGTAACACTGGGGGTGAAGGGGGGTCTCCCCAAAGGCAACTTTTGTTCCATCAGTCCACAAAACCTTTTTTTTTGTAGCACTGCAGATTGCCATGGTGCTATTTGGAAAAATTCAAGTGCACAGCAGTGTTTTGGGGGGTTTTTTTGTGTGTGTTTTTTCTGGAAAGCAGCAGTGGTATTCTGCCACAGACACCCTGCATCTTCAATGACTTAAGCATGACTCTGTTTAGAGACTGTTTGTCCAACTGCAGACTGATGGATACCCAAACACTTTGGGATACTGCTTTTCATCCTTTCCAATCTCATGTAGATTAACTACTTTTATTTATATCTCTTCAAAGATCTCCATATTGTTAGCTGTTGTTCATAGCATCCTACACTTCTTATGAACTGCAAACATAAAAAGTCTGAGTGTCTTATCAATCCAGTGGCTCTAAGCTACTAGTGCTGGGCTATATGGAAAAAAAATCATATATCACGATATGGACTATTTTATATCACGATAACGATATATATCACGATATACCATAATAAAGTATGTTTTCAGTTATTCTCTGAAAAGTTTGACAAAAATTGTCATTGCTTACTTTTCAACTTTATTTTGAAAGGAAATTTAGCTGAACTGTCACAAACATACATTTTAGTGCAGCAAAAACAGGTAGGTACAGAGGTACAGTAGCTTTCACATTTTTTTAAAGTGCAGTTTCTGAGAGGAAAAACACATTTTTGCACTGAAGTTCAGCTATAAAAAATAAACACAAATTATTTTTCAACTTTCTGAAATCTGTAACTTTGTAGTGCAAAGTTTGCAAACCAATATAAAGTGTCTAAAGTAAACATCAGGGTTGAAGAGAACTCTGTTTAAGGCATTAACCATGAATAGAAGTGCAAACATAAAAGGCTACTTTGTAGAAGTAGATATGATTCTATCAAATTTATCGTTGCAGGTTTTTTAATTACATATTTGCTGTAATTATTGATAAAATTAGGTTAGAAACAATAGAAACGATAGAAGAGAAATGGCACGATACACACTTTTATATCATCCCCACGATATGTATCGTCATATTGCCCAGCACTATAAGCTACAGCTAAAACTCCTTTCATTTGGTGAACTACTGGTGTGCAAACTGTTGGCACCAATTAGCTTTCCTTGAAGTAATTAGTCTATGGGTTAACTTCCTTTTTCCTCCAGCCCCGTGAATGTTTAATTGATGCATTCAATAAAGAAACCAGAAATTAAAATTACTTGCATGATATTAGCTTCAGATATCAGAGCTGGCCGTGGAAACTGCAATCAGTACATCTCTACTAATTGCTAGCTGGTTTTAGTTTTAAACACTGTATTTCATTTGTAAACTTCACCCTGAGTCAACCCTAAATAATTTCACATCAGGATGCTTTTGAAAAGATCAATATAGGAACCTCGAACAACCATTGGGTTTCAGCCTAGAACAGCTGAATCCCTCTAAAACAACTGGTAGAGCATAAGTTGGTGTCTATTCAGAAAACCTGGAAGTTCAGTCAGCCCGTAGAGAGCGGGGCCTTACATGCACTAACATACTATACGTGCACGGCCGGACCAGCTTATACAACACAAAACAGATGAGCACTGATTATGAGACGCACAAAAAGCACATGACTGTGCTCTCGGGTCAGAACATAATTACACAGCTTTCTCTTCACATAGCAAAAACCTTTTTGCTGCTGGATAAAGCTTTAAAATGTTTCATTCTGGACTTAAACAAAGTGACCACAGTGACTAAAAAGACAAGACCCATCACATCAGCACATGTTCATGTGCACAGATGTTATTACAGTAATAAAGACTACCCTGTTTTAGTTCAAATGGATGAACATTTAAAAAGGAAAAACTTGACAGATCCGACTCATACAAACTATCAGCTACATTATTTTCCTTGTTGAGCCTGAAAAATCAAAAACCTTGCCTCTCCGCTGGAAAGAGAAGAGGTAAAAGAAGGTAGCAGCACCAGGAGGAAGCAGATAAAAGAGGATTTTAAGGCACACGAGTGCGCCAGGAAGGGGAAGATGACGGTTAGATGAAGAGAGCTGGAGGAGGGGGATAAGTGTTTGTAAGACGAGTGAGGAATTCACAGTTAGGGAGGGGAGGATGAGGGAGACACGGGAGGTACAAGTGGTGAGTAATGGAGTAATGCAGGGAGGAGGACGGAGGGGAAGTGGGAGGGACTGCGTTGCTCTGAGGCAGATGCATTGACTCCCCGGCTGGATGATCAATAGGATGTGGTCAATCAACAGAGTGATCCATATTCTCTGACCTTACTTTGGATAGCTGAGAGGCAAGTTGCATGTGTGTGTGTGTGTGTGTTGATGGCTATTTATATATGCTTACGTATGCTGATATAGCATGTGGTTATGTAACTGTACATCAATTAAATTGCTCCTAAAGAAAACTGACTTCGCACACTTTTGAGGATGAAACAATGCACACCTTTACATCCCATCAACAAAGCTCACAATTAGATTTTTACTGTATTTCCATAGGAAACTAAGCTTCCTCAGACTTCAGATTTGAGATTAATTCAAAACAATGGACATTTTGTTACTTCTTTTTTTTTTTTTAGCATTACATCATGGTCATATGGTAATCCAACTGAGAACAGGATCTGTATTAAATACTCTGACATTCAAGAGTCTTATTATGCCACAAAATGCCATCTGACAGAATAATGCTGAAATAAGCACAATGGGGGCAGAGCTTAAAAGTTTTAAATCTCTAACATTTGATTTTTAGCATTTGCTATTATTTAATTAAACTAACAGTGACGTGAAAAGGGAAACCACTATTATAAAAACACATTTTGCTCGGAATATAACTGGCTGTAATATAAAATATGTTTAATGAGTATGAAAAAAAAGGTAATTACAGAACTATCAACGCATTTTTGCTTTTAATTTCATGTTAAAGGCTCCAAGAAAACTGTTCACCTTAATCAGTCCTTTCATTCGGGATAAAGCGAGTCAACACAAAACAAGCTTCCAGTGAAACAAGATGACATGTCAAAACTAAAACACTAAATTTGCAGACCAGCAGCAAATAGCTCTTGATTCCCACATCTACACGAGCTCGTTCCAACCACCTCTTGGAGATGCTTATCAACATCCACACATGTAATTCTACAGGACGTAAATACAAGGGCTCCTCCAAACACTTCCAGGAAAAACAGGAAAGAGGAATATGAGGAATTAAGGACCTAAAGGCCGGAGCTAAAAACGCCCAAATCAGCTTAAAAGCTTCATGTCTCATATAGAGGACATCTGAAAAACAACTAAAACATCCTCATTTATATTTGTCACATACTTGGTGACCTACAGCTGCACGTTACTGTCAACTGTCAAAGGAGGAGGAGAAGTGGAGGAATAAGTCACGACCTCCAACTCCTGCTGAAATGTGACTCCCATGACTGGAACTGTAACACCTATTTTAGTTACACTTTCAGTTTTGGTTTTTTTTTGTTTTTTTTTAACTAGCTGAATGGCAACAGCATCAAACATGTGCTAAAAGGTTCATTTTTCCCTACAGCAACAAGCTTCACCTCCATTTTCTTATTTTCTTGGTTACCACAGTAACATCTTACAACAGTCATGTCTTCACCAGAGGAACCTTGTCGACATTTTAAAGTGGTCTGCATTCCTCTTGAAACCTATTTCAATATATAAAAAATAAAAAAAGAAAGAAATGGACTCTCCAGTGGTACCTGACATTGGATCAGGACCTCTACAAGCAACATCATTAGCTCTCCGATGGCTTCACATAAGTAAAGGATTTGATGTGGCTTTAATTGAGAGTCAAATATCAAAGTATCAGCAACATGCTTACTCCTAAACTTTCTTGGCTACCATGGCGACTCATCCTACAACAGCCATGTCTCCAGCTGAGAACAATTGAATACATTTTGAAAGTGTGTGTTTTTCTACATCATGGCACTCTTATTGATTCCTGACATGAAAAGACTCAGAGGGGCTGCTGGGTAGCTCGGTGGTTTAAGCAGGCGCCCAGGTACACCGCAGTCACGGGTTCGTCTCCTGACCTGTGACCTTTTGCTGCATCTCTGTCCCCAATTCCTTAGACTTCACTTTATTGATCCCATGGCGATGACTTCCTCAAAGAGATTGAAATTCCTGTCTCTCTCACTCTAATTAAAAATTAACAGAACCAAAACATTCAGAGCAGTCCTTTACAAATACATGGATGGAAGTGAAAGCACGCTGAAATGACAGTTAGCTCTCCAATAGCTTCATGAGAGTAAGACTAGCTTCTCCTCCTTTTTCCATGGTTGTCATACGGTGACGCATCTTTCAGCAGTCATGTCCATGGGCGAGGCTAGCCCTTTTTTAGGGGTGCTTCAGCTAAATTGAAATTCAGCACCCCAAAAACCTGGAGTAAGAAATGTTGTTGATCTAAAATTTTAGTTTGCACATTTGACAGGCTTAGATAATGTCCAAAACTTAATCCATAGTTTGTGGTTTAAGTTTATATTTTGAGAATGAAAATGAAAACAACCCCGCCTGATGGTATCGTCCTCTTCCCACTAACGTTACTTCTCCTCTTTGTTGACCGTTTACCAGTTAGCGTGTTAGCTCAGTTAGCATTTCAAATTTCATTGAAATTTTCAAAGATTTGCATGTTTTCCAGTCAGTTTTTTTCCCAAAATATTATGCTCTTCTCTCATAAATGTCATAATGATTATCCAAAATTGTTTTTCAATTAACGTTTTTTTGGTTTTGTGTGAAAAAAGGTGGGGTTGTGGGTTGTGGTGGGGCTCATTGGGTGCTCGGCACCCCTAAAGCTCTGACCCTAAGAATCGCCCCTGGTCATGTCAACACTTGTCTACATTTGAAAGGGGTCTTCCTTTAAAAAGCAAATGATTCTCATTGAAACTGGGCTCGAGAGGATGCTGCAACAACAGTTAGCTGTCCATTGGCTTCACATAACTGAGAGGACGATATGACAAAACTGAAATAAATCTACCAGAACCATAGTTTGACAGCAATACATTCACTGAAAGGGAAACTGAAAGGTGACGGACGTGATGACATTGATAGTGATGCTGATGGTACTAGAGTCTATGTTCACATCCACAAACGCAAATCATAAAAAGTGTAGATTGAAGACTGGCCAACACCCCAGATGACTGAGAAATATTCTAAACTGGATCCCTGAAGCAACTATGGACCCATAGATGCAGTATAATCAGCTCGGTTATTATCAGTCTTTATGCTTCATAAAATACACATTCTCCAGTCCTTAATACCATGACATTCAAGGATTCATTTTTTCAGAGAAAATCAGACCAGTACTTCCCGAGGTGCTGAGAAGCACAGCAGTTACTCTGAAGATTAAACTCTGCACCACAAACACACTACATCACATATATGCAAACCAGGCAGGTCCTAACTGTAGGTGCTTTGCATGCTTTAACAAAGGGACACCCCTAGAAGTGCTGTTAAATCTCATATCACATGCCAGGCTCACCATCAACTTGCACATGCAAAAAACCTGTGGCTTCCCCGGCCCACACACAGCTGAGGACACCACACACACACATACCCAGTCCTCGTAGTGCCTGGTTCCGTTCTGCAGCAGGTCCTCCAGCTGGATGGTGCAGTTGGCCACAAAGTCGTCATACCCGATGGGAGCATCGTGGAAAACCGACAGCTCCAGGCTCCTTCCCTCGCGAACCTCCTGTGCAGAACTCCTGGTGCCAGGCCGGGACTGTTGGTCTTGGTCCTGGTGGCGGTCTGGCCCAGTCGGGTCTGGTCCAGGTTCAGCGCCAGGTAGGGGTCCAGCAGGAAGGAGCCGCTCTTCCCCACGGCGTGACGCAGGGCCCAGGGGGTGGGCTTCAGGTCCACAGCCTCGCACACCCGAACCTTCAACAGGCCACTGAACACGGGCATGGCCGCGGGCTGTGTGTGCGCGCGCGGGCGCGTCTGCGTAAAAAGATGAGGATGTGTGTTGAGGGTAGTCTGTTCCTGCTCCTGTACGCGGCGTTTCCTTGCAATGAGCGGGGTCACTGCACAGTCCTGCTACATCCCATAATGCTTCTCAGACTCTCAGTTTAATACAGCCATGCCAGGGCACCGCGTTATCCACGCAAACTCACGCATACAGACGTTAACCGTGCAGCTGGAAGACCTCTAACGGGCAGGAAAGACGCAGCTACACGCCCCTGAACGCTCTCCCAGCCGGGCGGCTGCCCTGTTTGTTTACGCTCCTGCGACACGCACAATTCCCGCTTCGGAGGAACCAGGCCGGGATACGAGCAGCCGAGAGGGCGGAGAGCAGCCCCAGCGGCTCATGTGGAGGTCCCGGGGCTTCACCGCGGTCCTGCCTCTCCCAGGTCACGGCGGCAGAGAGCGCGAGCAGCCGCGCCTAGCCATCCGGGATCGGTGCTTCGTCTCCAGCCAGCGGCTCCGGGATAATCTCCTCCCCGCGACCTCGCGCCGCCACTTTATCTGCGCGTACACACGGAGAGCCGACACCTTTACGGTCTCGCTATGCGGTCTTTTTCGGGCTCACGAGCCCCCTAAATACATCACAGCGCCTCGCTCCCGTTCGGTTTTTTTTTTCTTCCTTTCGCTCCTTGCGCGCGCCCCTCGTTTCCCGTCCCCTCTCCTGAATCCGTCAGTGAGCGCGAGCTGCAGGAAATGCGCAAAACGCGTCACTCGCGCCGGATGAGAGAGAGACTTGTGTGCGTGTGTGTGTGTGCGTGTGTGTGTGTGTGTTGACAGGGAAGAGGTATTTTCAACAGACGTGGAGGGAGGACGGAATTCACCCTCAGGCCTGGGGTGTGCGTGCGTGTGTTTGTGTGAACGCGCGAGTCACGGCCGGAGAGCCAATCAGTCAGTCCTCATGCACGCTCACACACACACACACACAAGAAAAAAGTCAGAGCAGAGAAAACATCTATCTATCTAGCTATCTGTTTATCAGTAATAACTATAAAGTTCACATTTTTGTCATAAACAGATCATATAAACCTATCAAATGTTGAAAGTGACACATTGCACCATTTCATGAAACATTAACTAATTTTGAACTTTTTGGCAGCAACAGGTCTTAATAATACGACTGAGTATCAGGGCCACACTGAGAAAAAAAATTGTGGGCAATGATTTTTTTTTTTCATTCCTCACTTACGATAAGGAAGTCGAAATGTCAAGAATAAAGACGAAATGCAGTTTCCAGAATAAAGTCAAAATATTGACAATGAAGTCGAAATGTTGAGAATAAAGTCAAAACGCCGAGAATAAAGTCGAAATGTCGAGAATAAAGTCGTAATATCGAGAATAAAGACGAAATGTCGAGAATAAAGACGAATTGTTAAGAATAAAGACGAAATGTCGAGAATAAAGTAGAACTGTCGAGAACAAAGTCGAAATGTTGAGAATAAAGACGAAATGCAGTTTCCAGAATAAAGTCGAAATATTGAGAATAAAGTCTAAATGTCGAGAATAAAGTCAAAACGTCGAGAATAAAGTCGAAATGTCGAGAATAAAGACGAAATGTCAAGAATAAAGTCAAAATGTCGAGAATAAAGTCAAAATGTCGAGAATAAAGACGAAACGTCGAGAATAAAGTCGAAATGTCGAAAATGAAGTCGAATTGTCGAGAATAAAGACGAAATGTCGAGAATAAAGACGAAACGTCGGGAATAAAGACTAATTGTCGAGAATAAAGACAAAATGTCGAGAATAAAGTCGAAATGTCAAGAATAAAGTAGAAATGTCGAGAATAAAGTCGAAATGTTGAGAATAAAGACGAAATGCAGTTTCCAGAATAAAGTCGAAATATTGAGAATAAAGTCGAAATGTCGAGAATAAAGTCAAAACGTCGAGAATAAAGTCGAAATGTCGAGAATAAAGTCGAAATGTCGAGAATAAAGACGAAATGTCGAGAATAAAGTTGAAATGTCGAGAATGAAGTCGAATGGTCGAGAAAAAAGATGAAATGTCGAGAATAAAGACGAAACGTCGGGAATAAAGACTAATTGTCGAGAATAAAGACAAAATGTCGAGAATAAAGTCGAAATGTCGAGAATAAAGTCGAAATGTCAAGAATAAAGACGAAATGTCGAGAATAAAGACGATTGTTGAGAATAAAGTCGAAAGGTCAAGAATAAAGTCGAAATGTTGAGAATAAAGATGAAATGTCGAGAATAAAGACGAATTGTTGAGAATAAAGACGAAACGTCGAGAATAAAGACGAATTGTCGAGAATAAAGACGAAATGTCAAGAATAAAGACGAATTGTTGAGAATAAAGTCAAAATGTTGAGAATAAAGTTGAAATGTTGAGAATAAAGCTGAAATGTCGAGAATAAATCAAAATGTCGAGAATAAAGTCTAAATGTCGAGAATAAAGTCAAAATGTCGAGAATAAAGTCGAAATGTCAAGAATAAAGTCTAAATGTCGAGAATAAAGTCAAAATGTCGAGAATAAAGTCTAAATGTTGAGAATAAAGCCGAAAAGTCGAGAATAAAGTTGAAATGTTGAGAATAAAGCCGAAATGTCGAGAATAAAGTGTAAATGTCGAGAATAAAGTCTAAATGTCGAGAATAAAGTCGAAATGTCGAGAATAAAGTCTAAATGTCGAGAATAAATTCTAAATGTCGAGAATAAAGTCAAAATGTCGAGAATAAAGTCTAAATGTCGAGAATAAAGTCAAAATGTCGAGAATTAAGATGAAATGCAGTTTTCAGAATAAAGTCAAAATGTCGAGAATGAAGTCAAAATGTCGAGAATAAAGTCGAAAATGTCGAGAATAAAGTCGAAATGTTGAAAATAAAGTCGAAATGGCGAGAATAAAGTCGAAATGTCGAGAATAAAGTCAAAATGTTCGAGAATAAAGCCAAAATGTCAAGAATAAAGTCCAAGGGTGAATTCCAATTCCTCCCTTAACCCTCAATCTCACCCCTAAATCTCAAAAATGCACGCTCCCGCTAAGGGCAAGTGCTGTCCCAATTCTTAGAAAGTCAAGTTGAGGGACGAGTTTGAGGGCCGTATCGCCCTCAAAATTGAGAATTTCTGACACCACCCTTGGAAGTAAGGGCTATCCAGAAGGCACTGGATAATTTAGCCAAGACATATTCGAAAAGGATGGTGACAAAAAAAGCTAGCTACAAACGTAAGTATCTTCGTATATCTTAAAGATATAAATGTTACGAAACCATCTTATTGTCTTTGTTTGAGACTTTTTTCATGGATTAACATCGTTGTTGGGTAACATTTATTTTTTTACTTTACGATGTTTGCCATCGGCGGCTCCTGGTCGCCGGGGGTCCCGGCGGCTGGCGGGTCCCAGTCAGCTTCACGTTACTTGTATACCTTGTGTAGCAACGGAGGACTGAATAATGTATCCTCTATTGTGTTATTTGCTAATATTATTTGGAGAATATACGGCACTCTTTTCAATGTTACCCCTGTGTAATTTCAGGAAATACAGAGACAACACGGCTCTAATACGTTTCAGTCTGAAGACGTAACTGCACTCAAGGGGTGTCCCATTTCTAAGTCACAAGATAGCCCTTACAATTACTTTCGAGGGTTTAGATTGAGGGCCAAAAATTGAGGGTTAAGGGCGAGGGTTGAGATTGAGGGTTAAGAGAGGAATTGGAATTCACCCTAAATGTCGAGAATAAAGTCAAAATGTCGAGAATAAAGTCTAAATGTCGAGAATAAAGTCAAAATGTCGAGAATAAAGTCTAAATGTTGAGAATAAAGCCGAAATGTCAAGAATAAAGTCTAAATGTTGAGAATAAAGTCAAAATGTCGAGAATAAAGTCTAAATGTCGAGAATAAAGTCAAAATGTCGAGAATAAAGTCTAAATGTCGAGAATAAAGTCAAATGTCGAGAATTAAGACAAAATGCAGTTTCCAGAATAAAGTCCAAATGTCGAGAACAAAGTCGAAATGTCGAAAATAAAGTCGAAATGTTGAGAATAAAGACGAAATGCAGTTTCCAGAATAAAGTCGAAATGTCGAGAATAAAGTCAAAATGTCGAGAGAAAGTCGAAATGTCGAGAATAAAGCCAAAATGTCGAGAACAAAGTTGAAATGTCGAGAATAAAGCCAAAATGTCAAGAATAAAGTTGAAATGTCGAGAATAAAGTCGAAATGTTGAGAATAATGTTGAAATGTCGAGAATAAGGTTGAAATGTCGAGAACAAAGTTGAAATGTCGAGAATAAAGCCGAAAGGTTGAGAATAAAGCCGAAATGTCGAGAATAAAGTCGAAATGTCGAGAATAAAGTCTAAATGTCGAGAACAAAGTCGAAATGTCGAGAATAAAGTCAAAATGTTGAGAATACAGTCGAAATGTCGAGAACAAAGTCGAAATGTCGAGAATAAAGTCGAAATGTCAAGAATAAAGTCGAAATGTCGAGAATAAAGCCAAAATGTCGAGAATAAAGTCGAAATGTCGAAAATAAAGTCGAAATGTTGAGAATAAAGCCGAAATGTCGAGAATAAAGTTGAAATGTCGAGAATAAAGTCGAAATGTCAAGAATAAAGTCGAAATGTTGAGAATAACGTTGAAATGTCGAGAATAAAGTTGAAATGTCGAGAACAAAGTTGAAATGTCGAGAATAAAGCCGAAAGGTTGAGAATAAAGCCGAAATGTCGAGAATAAAGTCGAAATGTCGAGAATAAAGTCTAAATGTCGAGAACAAAGTTGAAATGTCGAGAATAAAGTCGAAATGTCAAGAATAAAGCCGAAATGTCGAGAATAAAGTCGAAATGTCGAGAATAAAGTCTAAATGTCGAGAACAAAGTCGAAATGTCGAGAATAAAGCCGAAATGTCGAGAATAAAGTCGAAATGTCGAGAATAAAGTCGAAATGTCGAGAATAAAGTCGAAATGTTTAGAATAAAGTCTAAATGTCAAGAATAAAGTCAAAATGTCAAGAATAAAGTCTAAATGTCAAGAATAAAGTCAAAATGTCGAGAATAAAGTTAAATGTCGAGAATTAAGCCGAAATGTCGAGAAAAAAGTCTAAATGTTGAGAATAAAGTCAAAATGTCCAGAATAAAGTCTAAATGTCGAGAATAAAGTCTAAATGTCGAGAATAAAGTCGAAATGTTGAGAATAAAGCCGAAATGTCGAGAATAAAGTCGAAATGTCGAGAAAAGTAAATTCGAGAATAAAGTCGAAATGTCGAGAATAAAGTCGAAATGTCGAGAAATAAATTCGAAATGTCGAGAATAAAGTCGAAATGTCGAGAATAAAGTCGAAATGGTCGAGAATAAAGTGAAATGTCGAGAATAAAGTCGAAATGTCGAGAATATAAAGTCGAAATGTCAAGAATAAAGTCGAAATGTTTAGAATAAAGTCTAAATGTCAAGAATAAAGTCAAAATGTCAAGAATAAAGTCTAAATGTCGAGAATAAAGTCAAAATGTCGAGAATAAAGTTAAATGTCGAGAATAAAGCCGAAATGTCAAGAATAAAGTCTAAATGTTGAGAATAAAGTCAAAATGTCCAGAATAAAGTCTAAATGTCGAGAATAAAGTCAAAATGTCGAGAATTAAGACGAAATGCAGTTTCCAGAATAAAGTCGAAATGTCGAGAATAAAGTCAAAATGTCGAGATAAAGTCTAAATGTCGCGAAAAAAAATCGAAAGTCGAGAATTAAGAGAATAAAGTTCCAAATGTCGAGAATAAAGTCGAAATGTCGAGAACAAAGTCGAAATGTCGAGAATAAAGCGAAATAAAGTCGAATGTCGAGAATAAATGTCGAGAATAAAAAATGTCGAGAATAAAGTCGAAATGTCGAGAATAAAGTCGAAATGTCGAGAATAAAGTCGAAATGTCGAGAATAAAGTCGAAATGTTGAATAAAGTCGAAATGTCGAGAATAAAGTCGAAATGTCGAGAAAAGTCGAAATGTCGAGAATAAAGTCAAATGGTCAAAAAAGTCAAAATGTCGAAAATGTCGAGAAAAAGTCGAAATGTCGAGAATAAAGTCGAAATGTCGAGAATAAAGTCGAAATGTCGAGAATAAAGTCGAAATGTTGAGAATAAAGTCAAGTTGAATAAATGTCGAAAGTCTAAATGTTGAGAAAATGTCGAGAATAAAGAAATAAAGTCCAAAATGTCGAGAATAAAGTCAAAATGTCGAGATAAAGTCTAAATGTTGAGAATAAAGTCGAAATGTCAAGATAAAGTCGAAATGTCGAGAACAAAGTCGAAATGTGAGAAAAGTCAAACGTAAAAGTCGAGAAATAAAGTCAAAATGTCGAATTGAGAAAAGCCGAAATTGTCAAAGTCAATGTCGAATGGCAGACGAAATGTCATGAGAATAAAGTCGAAATGTCGAGAATAAAGAATCTAAATGTTTGAGAAGTATAAAGACGAAATGTCAAGAAAAGACAATAAATCGAATAATCAAATGTCGAGAATAAAGTCTGAAATTGTTGAGAATTAAAATGTCAAAGCATGTCAAGAAGTAAAAGTCTAAGATGTCGAGAATTGAAGTCAAAATGTCAAAATAAGAAAACCACGCAGTTTCCAAATTAAAGCCAAATTTGTCTGAGAATAATGCTTGAAATGTCGAAATAAGTCGACACTGTCGAGAAAAAGTGCTGAACATTTGACCGTTTCAGACATTAATGTCGAGAAAGTCATTAAGTCAAAACAGAAATGTTCGATTTGTCTAATAAAGTCCAAAATGTTGTCCCTTTCTTGTCTGACGGGATTGAAGCTGCTCAGCAGTGCGTTCCTCATGTGACGATGCCTCAAACGTTGTCAGTTGGTGAAAGGTTTGGACTCCCGGCAGGACAGTCAAGCAGACAGTGATGGTAGTTTAGCTTTGTCTTTGCTGAAAGATGCTGAAAAAGTAACTGAGCCACATACATTAAACATGAGCAGGACACATTTACACGAACACTGTTCTCAGAGCAAAATGTGCTAATTTTGACATTCATGAACCTAATTATTGCTTGTCATTATTAGATCTTACAACATTTATGCTTTACATGGACTGTTATTTTCATGAGAATAAATAAAAAATAAATAAAACATTTATCTTATTTGATGGGCATTTTATATAATTAAGCCCCAGATTATGTTGTATAAAATGTACATTAAGGCAAGGCAGGTTTATTTGTATACAATCATACACAAATCAACTCAAACTGCTTTAGAAAGACAATGAGGAAAGAAAATGGAAAAAAGTAAACTCATTATATGATTAAAAAACACCTTAAGAAAGTAGATTCAAATATCAGAATCGATGAAACACAAAAATTGAGCAATTAAGTGAAAACTAATTCTTCCTCTGGCTGCCACAACGCTTAGTAAAATATAAAAAGTATAAGCTTACATTCAGAGTTTGCTGTTGATCCCTGTGGTGGAGGCATCTCTTTTCGTCAGGAATTATTCCTCATTGAGGTATCTCCAGCAACGCGGTTGTCTGCAGTGGTGAGTTTATTTTCGGTACACCCCCCCTCTGGTTGCACTGATGTTTTGTTGATTGAGTGAAATGTGTTTTGGTGCACACAGCTTCATATCAAACGTTTTCTCTTTCATCTGTCTCTCTATGTTAATCTGTGCCATGTCCACAGCCAGACATGCAGGATGAGGATGCACCTTCACACCTGCTTATAAGGTGATCCCTGGGCGGGGATTTAATGCCAATTTGCAACTAACTGCCATTCATGAACAGACAGTTGTTCTAGTGAACATATTCCAGTTTTATGAGGCATTCATGAATCTGGAGTATGTTTTTAGTCAGGAGGTGATTTATATGCAAATCTAGTCAGAGTGACGGAGATTTCATGTATGAGGCCCACTGATGAGAGCATATGTTGGTCTAAAATCTGTGCACGTGTACCTTTCACACCTTTAGTCTGGAGAATTATTTTTCATGGTTTGGAAAAAAAGAATTTAAAATTTTGATTCAAATGAGCACAGGGCAGTTTGTCACTTTCCATCAGCATTTTTAAGTGATCTTTGTCTGACAGACAGCAGCATTTCTGGATCAAGTTCACAGGTGGCTTCTTCTGTACAGGATAGAGCTTTAACCTCCATTTGTGGATGATATGATGAACTGCATTCTGGCCGTGATTTTAGGAAATATCCTTGAGCTCAGGCCATGAGTTATAATTCAGAATCGTACCTGTTTTTATTTCAGCATTGCCCGAGAGCCTGAACTTCAACTTTGTCCCCCACACACAGAGATTTTTCCAGATTCTCTGAATCGTTTGATAATGACATGTACCATAGATATTCAAAGTCTTCACAATATCAGTGTTATAACACTGATTACATCATTCTGTAATTGTTATTTCATTTGTAAGACACAGACTTTTTGCAGGCTGGCATCTGTGGCCAATAACCAATAAGTTACAAAACATTCATACATTCAAATATACTACAATGTCAACAATATTATTAGGGGGGTGTAAGTAGTTTTTTTTTAAAAAAATCTGAACTGTAGAACTTCAGTCCTGGTCAGTTCCTGGTCGATGGCGCCACCTGCTGGCTTGCAGGACGTGTCGCCGGTATGATGACGTCAGCAGATAGCGATCTCACCAAATGGTGTGTTCAAGTGCTTCTCGGTGTTCAAAAAAATCTTGTAGGCTTTTGATTTCTAAATAAAATAAATAAAAGTTGAAGAATTGATCCTTTAAGTCACCTCTTTTGACATAAGAAAATAATGGAACTTTTTCATGACTCACAGATTAAAAGTATAAATGCCAACAGACAGATTTATGCAAATAAATAGCTGTTAAAATATATAGTCTATAGTAAATGTGTTAGTTATATTTTCTCAATTGTTTTATCTTATCTTGAACTTTTAAACTATTCAGTATTTCTGGTTATGAACAAAAGACGGGAAGCTGTTGGCAAAAAGGAAATTGTGAGTTTTTGACCACTGGGTGGCGCTGCTGTGTGTTCTCATGCCAGAGAACTCTATTCACAGGGGGAATTTCACTGTCGTGGTTGACACCTGTATTAACTTCACGTGTCTTCTTCTGTGTGGCCCAGTCGTCCTTTCTGTGTGTGTGTTTTGTGAGATTTTGTTTTTTCATCATAAATCCTTGCTCAGAAAGAAAAAGAAAAGTTTGAGGGATGTCAGTTTTCATTTTAAAGACTACAAAAAGACGTCAAATCCAGCAGACAAGATTTATGACACACTCACTTAAACACGCATGCACACAACGAGCAGTTAAAGAACAGTTTGAACACTGTCTTATATTAAATTATTTTATTTGTATAAAATAGCAAAACATTTATTCAGCATCAAATTGAACACGGATTGCAACATGACTGGATATAAACTGCACAGTGAACTTTAAATAAAGTTGCGAAAAAGGCAAAGAGCAACAGACATGGCAAACAAACAAACAGGCAGGGAGGTAGGATTGAGTGATTGTCTACAGCAGTGTACATCCAAGGGTCCTCCAGGGGCCTCTAAGGGAACAGCTAGTTTTTTTTTGTATTTTTTTATAAAATAAAATAAAAATCGATCAGTGTGATTTGCAGGTTTCAGTCTGTAGGTCTGCTCTGTGGGGGTCCTTGGGTTGAAGGCCAACAGGATTCCATAGACTGATGTGTTTCATTAAGCTGACGATGGGCAAGGATAAGGGTTGACATCTCCATCCGGGGATATGATTTAATAAGAATTTCTAAATTAAAATGCAAGATCTGCACCTATAGACCACCAGAAGGTAGAACACAGATCACAAAGACAAAAACCTATTGTTTTATCAGAAAACATAGGGGAAAAAAAAAAGATAATTCCTTCATGTAACCAGCACTGATGTGTATTGGGCTGGCATAAATTAAAGATGAATCTGTTTTATGAACTGAATTTTTTTTTTTTTTTTTTTTTTTTAATAAACCCTGACCATCCTCCTTTTCACTATTAAACCACAACGGACCCCCCACTCGCCCCTCCGCCCTGCATCCCACAGGCCGTCTAAGGTCCATTTCATCCACTGAAAGTTTCAGACATCCAAGTCAGAGTCACTGTCCGTTACTGAGAGGAAAGTTTCCACATCCGCACGTTCTGCGCTGCCATCTGGACTGCAGCCTCCTCCACTGAGTGCACGTGCACTGTCTGGACAGATGCGGTGGTGCTGCAACCTGAAAATGGAGGGAAAGTAAGAGAGCGTGTCAATAGAAGGTGACTCTGTGCATCTCCAAAAAGAAAATAAGTATATTCATTAATGTATTCTAAATTGAAAATTGAACACAAGAAAAAAAATCAGGCACAACTCAAAGTCATGAAGAAATTTGTTAAATTTACTGAGAAGAAAAAAACCCACAATCCCTTCTTGGTAAGTAATTTGCACCCGCTCATTCACGGTTTTGCCTTCACCCCCCGGGATGACTGACCCACACGCTGACCCTGAAGCAAATTCTAGCCTAGAAAAAGATCGACCAGGTCACACTCCCTGAAAGAAAACAAAAATCTACAAGCTGAATGGCTGTGCGCTTTTCCGCGTGAATGGCGCTTTTACGCGCCACGTTGTCTGTCTGTGGCGAACCGCTTAATGACCAAGAATGTGAGTGAGCAGCAGCAGATACCCAAAGAAGATAAGGGATGTCCAATCGTTTCAAAAATGACTAAAGTGCGTTGGAAAAATGTATTTATTTTATTGTTCAACATGTGGGACGAGCTGGGAGTCAGGAGTGAGGTCACTGACCTGTTTTTAGCGGCTGCCGCGCGGTCTCTCTGTCTCCGGTTTTTAAACCAGTTTCCGACCTGAGTAGGTGTGAGTCCGGTGGCGTTTGCCAGTTCTCGCTTCTTCCCGGGGTTGGGGTAGGGGTCCTGCAGGTACCACTCTCTCAGCAGCCCCCGCGTGCGCTCCTTAAAGCAGTGCGTCTTCTGCTCCCCGTCCCAGATGGTCCTCGGCAGAGGAAACTTCTTCCTCACGCGGTACTTGTCCACGGGCCCCAGCGGCCTCCCCCGGAGCTTCTCCGCCTCCCGGTAGTGAGCTTCCAGCCACATCGCCTGCAGTTTGGCGTGCGACGCGCGCGTAAAGCGGTGCGTCTCCAGGATGCGGTACAGCTCGCGGAAACTCCCCGTGTGGTAAGCGACCACGGCGCGAGCGCGCTGCACCGACTCGTGCTCAGAGATGGAGTCCCGGCCGTCGGCGGTCACCGGGAGAGACCAGAGGAAGCGGGCCAGCCGCTCGATGTCTCCCGTCTCCTCCAAAGTCTCGCACACGCTGGCGATCTGCGTGGCGGAGAAGCACAGTCCCGGGAGAGCCAGCGGGGGGCACGCGGCGGGAGGGTGCTCCGGCGACCTGGAACGAGGCAGGACAGGGGCGACATCCGCAAAGTGCGGCAGGAGGAGGCGGGAAGCTGAGAGAAGGTCGAGTGGAGACCTGAAAACCATTTCCGATCGGAGCCTGAGACAGACTGACAGAATCAACAGTAGTCTGACAGTTTAGTTCACCTGGGAGTCAGGGAGGGAGCCGGGATTTGACTCCTCATTGGACACCCTGGGCTGATGCGCGGGTTGTCATGGTAGCGCTGTCAATCAAAAGGGATTGATCTCGCTCCTACACACTGGACTCATGAAGTCTGCTCTCAAGTGCCTCTCCATTGTTAACTACTTGTCTTGCTTCGTTTAATTCTTTCACACATTTGTCTTTTTATTCAAATTTCGGGAAACTGCACAAAACACAAAATAACATTAAACAGCATCCCAATCGTTTCCACTTTTAATCTGATTATATGGGCTACAGTTGCAGGAGGCTTTCAGATAAACAGAGAGAGTTTCTTGTCATTACCCAAATAAAGCCCTGCAGTGATGTAACATTGACAAGTTTCTGGGTTGTATTACAGAAGTGTGATATATCACACATGACAATGGAAACCCTTGACTTATAATGACAAAAATATGAAAGGATTCATTAAGCAGGAAAAGAAATAAATGGATAAAATGATATTTGAAGAAGAACACAGTGAACCATCTTAAACGAACTGAACTGCGGTGAACTCACACTGCAGTCTGCTATCAGCTAAATCTCACAACCTTTCTGGTCCTGCAGGTAAGCTGCTTGCATCATTAATAGCAGTAATGCTGAGCGTACCGGTGTGATCAGAAATCTCATCCGGACCTGAAAGCGTATGTTTCTCTAAGTGGTCTCCCATCACTCTAATCACTTTCTAAACACTTTTCTATTCTCTAAATTCTCTAATATCCACAAATTCAGAGATTCGGGATTAGCATCGGGGTAACATTAGTGTAATGGAGCAGCATTTTCAATCAACATTAACATTTGGCTGCCGTGGACCATATGTTTTGGAGTGTGGCACACTTCACACTGCTCTGTCTGTGTCTGTGTGTGTGTGTGTGTGTGTGTGTGCGTGTTTGTGTACTGTACACGTGGGGACCAAAATCTGCTTATACAGGCGCATTGTGAGGACACACCTCTGTTTCTTATTCCCTGATGTTATTTGCTAAACAGCCTGATATAAATTTAAGCAAAGCGCCTTGGTTTAATGTGAAGCAAGTGGTGATTATAAAAACTGGCAAGTCTCTAAACTACAAAAAGATAATACAGAATTCATTGAAGTAATGGAGTAACACCTGTGTGGACATGGATGAAGCTCCTGTGTGAACTGAAGTGGATTCACTAAATATTAACACAGAAACCAAAACAAACCGGAACAAAAAACACTCGTCTCCATGTTGTTGTACACCCCCACACACACACACACACACACACGCCCACACACACACACACTCCTCCAAATGCCCCAGTGCCAATATGTTGGGCGCTAAAAAGGGGGTCACCCTGGTTTAAAGGGTTAATGCCAATTACTCCAACAGACAGATGTCCCAGCATGCTGCAGTGAGGAGCTTGTGTGCCACTTTTCAACTGTGGATAAATCAAATCAAAAGAGATAAAGTAGTCAACAAATTAATGCGGACATGGAATGGCCATTTCCAGCCTTTTTTTTGTTGTTGTCTTATTTAGGGTACATCTCAATTTTCTTCACATTCATTTTATGTCCACGCAGTATGTAATTACCTTAGAACGATAAAGAAAAATGACACAAATAATGCAACTTCATTTAAAGGAACTACAACAACCCGAGGTCTATCCAAACCAACCTGAAGTCAGTTTTCAGTGACAATGTCAAATGTATTTGCAGCATAATGGTAATTACTGTTAGGACTTGATGTACTGTAATGAAATCAAAATAAACAGATATTCTAAGCCTCTGAAGAACCTTAAAAACGCCATTCCACTTTAGTGATAGTGTAGAGAGGATCCCTACAGACAAACCAAGGTCATTTTAATGTTGTTTGTGTACAGAAAGTGCATAAAAAGGACTGTTTGTAATTCATCTCCAGCCATGTTGCTGCTGTCTTCTTATGAACACTCATAAACCAGGGAAGGAATGTGGTACAACATGTCATCAGACACAAAACGTGGAAAGTTAATGGCCTCTGCTTCTAATAACACTTACATATTTTGCTATAAATATCTAGTGCTGATCCAGTTCCATGAAAGCCTGTACAGACTGACAACAAGATGGGGGAAACCGTAATGAGATGCCTGTACAAAAAAATCCTTTTAATACTATTTTTTAACACATACAAAGTTAAAGATACCTTTGTCTGTCTGTTAGGGCCCTATCCACACCATCACTTAAGTGGAATTACATTAGTGAGTCTTATCAGAGGCATCAAACAGAATTTATTTTGACATTGCTGTCTTAAATTACCATTATGCTGTAAACACACACTCAGAACTGCTTGGATTCATTTTGTTTTGGTCCCTAATGGCAGTTTGCACTCCTTACCATCTATTAATCTAGGCTTGTTTTAACTCCATCATGCTTCTTTAAATAGTTGTTGCTGTCTTAAGTATCCTTGGATTGGGGCGGGGTGTCTCACGAATGTTCACAGATGACTTATGTTTTCAACAGTGACATATATATATATATATATATATATATATATATATATATCAGAGGCGGCTGGCCCATAGGGGGCTCTGGGGCGCCGCCCCACCAGCTGTGGAGGGGAAAAATATTTATTCTTTTTTATTTTTATTTATTTTTTTGATCAGCATCAGATTAATTAATAGTATGTGTGTGCCTACATGCGATTTAAATAATTTAAACAACATTTCCATTCCACCAACTGACACTCATTAAACAGTGAATTTCCACCGACCTACAGTGCGTCATTCTCTCACGGGGCGCTCGGCAAAGCGCCCCTGACCTGCAGCTTAATAGCCAATCCGGTTATGGTTGCTAGGTAAAAATGATTGATAATTGGCCTATCAACATCACCAAATTTAATGCCGATGGGGCGCTGGAAATGTAGCCCCAACAGCTACATAAAATGCGTGAAGGTTTATGAGCTAGAGCTACGTGAAGGGCCAGCGGTAGTTTTATTTTGTATAGCGACTCCCAGACTCTGTCCTACGTCGGGAGAAAAAAAATACGGCAACGAGGAAGAGAGATGGCGACAACTGGAGTTCAAGAGCAGCTTCCACCTAATTCGGTGAAATCATTATTAATGTTCCCTTTTGTGAGACGGACGACGGAGAAAAAACTTCTCGTTAAGGAGCTGGGACCCGACAAGCCTGAAATTAACATTTTCCAGTAAACGAAGGAGAAAGGTAAATCATACAAACTGAGTTTTTGTCAGAGTTGGTTAAACCCTGAGACGTGGCTGGCAGGTTGTGGAGCAGCTGATGCACTTTTCTGTTTCCCCTGTATCCTCTTCAGAAGTGACAGATGTGATTGGACTTGGACAAAGACTGGACTAACTGACTTAAAACACCTCTGAACGGTTCAAGAAACATGAGAGATCCAAAGTTCACATGGAAAACTGTGTAAAGCTAGCTGTGCTCGGAAAGATTAGCATAGCAACGCAGCCAGATGATGGGCACCACATTACTGAAAGAAGGCACAATGAAGAGGTAGATAAAAATCGTAATATTGTGTCCAAGATTATCAATTGTGTTAAATTTTGTGGTGCTTTTGAATAAGCAATGTGGGGACATAATGTCAGCTAGTCCTGGTACTGAGGTACATTGATGGACCCAACAATATACAGGAGCGGTTCTATTGATTCATCAAGCTACCCAACAGCTGTACGGATTCAACAGCTGGTGTCTTATTGGAGAGGCTGCACAGCATCCTTCCGGAGGGACAGTTTACCCCTTAATTGTATAGTATTTGATAGCATAAAGTCTAATATAGCTGTAAATTGTTACTTCTTATTTGAAACTGGAAACTGAAATTAAATTATTATTGTGGACCTGTTGTCATTTTCCGACTGTTCATTTTAATGCTTATGCTAGATTAGGCAGGGAAAAATGTTGGCACACCAGCCCCACCAAGATTTTTTTTCACCAGCCGCCACTATATATATATATATCTATATATATATATATATATATATATCTTAACATCATACCAGATACAGTGCTGTTTCCCATTGGCTGGGCCGGTGACATGATGATGCATAGCTAAATCATCTTTGCAACACTACAGATAAGTCCAAAAACACAGAAAAGCATGCTATGTCCACACTCATTCAATTTATTCACTAAGTACTCTTACAACATGTTTTACGAGACCAAATTTGAGGTAAAGCAGCACAGATATTTGAATAAGGCTTTTAAATGTAACTACACACTACACGTGTAGGCATGCAACTGTATGAAAGATGTTTAGTTATATTAATTTTGCTGAGTTTTTTTAGGCAGGTCAGCCATTGAAAACCTCTAACAGCATAACATCTGACTGAAACCAAGACATTGTGTGGAAACTGCCTGAGCTGTGTAGAGACACCCCGTAGATGTACTGGAATTTGTTGGTGTCCTTTACTTGATGGGTCAGAATCACTTTCAGCTTCAAACTCTTTTCAACAACTAGCAAGAAGGTTTTTGCTGATGAATTTTGCAACCACTGAAGCTTGTTCAGTTCCACTTTTCTTTGTTTTTTCTCTTTTCAGTGAGCACATGCTCATGTCTCGTCTCTCTGTCTGCTCTCATCAAGATGTCTTCAGACAAATGCAGGATGTTCGTCCGGGTGTTGAAACAGCAGCACAATAAGTAAACACACACAACAGTCATGCTCTCAGAGCTCCTCCAGCTTGAAAAGGTCCTCTTCTAATCAACGCAGGAAGGACATGCCAAACATACTTGAGAAAAAAATACTTGAGGTGTGCATGTTGTGGGGATGAGGGGGTGTTGTAACGGTGCCAACTAAGTTAATTCAGTCCCATCTCCATTTAGCAACGGGACAATTATCAGGGTGGAGGAGGGAATGGAGAGCTGGCTAAAAGCGGATGGATGACACTTCCAGGATGACTGGAGGAGCACAACGAGGTAGACAAAGTGAATCACCATTGCATCTCCTTATTCCTTGTAAACAAAAGCCCAACTCCTAATTAACCTCACCGCTGACCTCTACAACTTAACACTAACCTCTTAAGCCTCAAAACTTTAACCCCCTTACCAGTCTCTTGGAAAAGGCCATACATCCCTCTAACTCCCTCCCCAAAGCCTCCTCTTCGTTAAGCCTCTAATCACTTCCTGAGTCTTTGTTGTGCTTTTGTGCTCTTGTGGGGCTCCAGGAGAATCTGGTGGACAATGGTACCCAAACAGGGGGAGTGGGGGTGGGGGGGGTAAAATGCAGCAGAAGGATGGATATAAGAATGTGGACGAGAGTTGGGAGATGATGCTTTCTATGCTAACCTGATGCTAAGCTCCCAGGGAGAGGTTAAAGCGTCCCTTTGGAGTCTCATTTTGTTTAATGAAATGTTTTGCAAACAGTATGATTCCTTAATTAAGTGAGAGGATGTGTGAGATTATTGGACCACAAAAGAAAGCTCCGTCCACATGTGGACAGACGGCGCTGCGTCCCGCGTCTGTCTGTGTGGTCACCATTTGACCAGTATCATGACCTTTGTTGAAGAAAGCTGGGGACGGCAGAGTAACTGTACCTGAGTGACTAATCCCAGCACACGATTGGTTTGTAACTCAATACCTCATACTAAACTAATCCTGCCAGTTTTATCAGCGAGGCGCTAGTCCAGCTAAGTGAGCACTGAAACAACGGGAGAGGCCACAAACACCTAAGCAGGTTTGTGACAAACACACGCAGATGCTCACCCAGATGGGTGACACGAAAATTAAACACAAGCACCTTACCGAGAGATGAATAAACAAAGTAATCAGATCATTGGACTCAAAATTCCCCAGATGTGCGGCTCTCTGGGCTGCTTTAAGATCAGAACAGCTGGGCCAGATGTAAAGGTTATAATAACGTAATTATCCTGTGTTTTGTTGGTGTCATCTAACCACTCAAGAGTGTTTTTAATTAATAGCTTGGGTGAGATAAACGCAGCAGCGTCCGTGACAAATAAACACCAGCAGCCAAAAATACAAACAGCTGGAGGCTGAGCAGACAACTGGCCATCAGGTTGACACGAGCTGCCGTACAGATTTAATAACTGCAAACAAAGCTAATACATTAATGGTCCAGTTGATCACCTCAGTGGGTGGTGGAAATGACACAGGGTGGCACAGAAAAGGAAATAAGGATGATATGATTAAAATGATTGTTTTCCTTCTTCTGGATATTTTGGTGTCAAAGGTTCTGATGCTGAAGTTTCTCACAGTGGTTCAGATAATGATCCGTATCTTTACTTTTTAGACTTCTGTCTGCCTCATCTGCAGCAACCCAGGAAAAGATAGGTGGCAAATGAGTCTGATAACCTTTTAAAGGACAAAAGAAAAAAATCGCTTTAGTTAAGAATCATCAAAAGCACATTCATTTTTGTCTTTTAAAAATGATCCATCTCAGGACTGAACTTCACCATTCAAGAAGCAATGAATGAAATTAACCAATGAATTAAAAAAAAAAACAAAAAAACAAGCAAATACAGGGCCAAGTAAACTGCTGCTAGTGCAGCCTGAGGGTTTGCTGCTAACCTGGGTTGTTTCTCAATAGCATGCCAAGTTTTGACCTGGTCACCTGACACCTCTTACACGGCAGGTCTGCATCCCTCAGAGGTCGTCTCACTGCTGTTAGAACGGCAGAGCAGCCGAGTCGACACCACGGCTCAGCTAGTAGTAGCTAGTGGGCCCACATATCTCCAACAATGTTGTAAAAATTATCAAACGTCCTCCATTTTGATAAATTAACCACAAAGTAAAACTTAGAAATAAAGCTGAAATCAGTGTTTACACAGACTATATAATAAGACCCCCCTCCCCATTCTGGCATTAAATGATATTAAACTTTTCCTCTTGTAGGTCAATTAGGACTACCAAAATCATTTCTATTTGCTAAGTGCCACAATAATGAGGGAGTCAGAAGTTTACTTACATTTCTGGCAGTATTTGGTAGCATTGCCTTAAAACTATACTTGAGTCAAACGTTTTGGATTTCCTTTCCGGAAACGTCCCACAACTGCTAGTTAATAGCTAGTTAACAGCTGGAACTTTGGTCCTGACAGAACTGGTGGGACTGGGTCAGGCTGCTGTTAACTTTACTTCCTGCTTTACTTTGAAAGTCTTGTTTTGTTGAGTTCTGTTTAACTTCCTTTTGTTCATTCTCCCTGATTGTATGCACCTGTGTCTCGTTTGTTCCCTGGTTTATTTAAGTCTTGTCTTGTCCCCTCTTCCTCGCTGGTTTGTCTGTTTAACTTCCTGTTTGATCGCTGCGTTCATGCCCTGCTGTGTCTCTGCTTGTGTGGATTCACTTCAGTTAAGTTTGTTTCTGTTTTGGATAAATAAAGGACTTTTTATTGGACTTTTCTTGCCTCTCATTCTGCTGCATTTGGGCCCTAACCCTAAAATTTTTACGTTTTTATGCTGTATTTCACTGTGGATAATGACACTCTCTTACCAGCTTCAGCAGCATCGTCACAAGGTATTTTGCTTTTATTCTTGTGTTAATACACAAATTTTATACTGGTCCATTACACAACAACAGTACTATTTTAAAGTTGAAATGTAATTTTGAGCTTTCTCCTCCAAGCATTACTGATGTGAACTGCATTCCAGGGATACTTTTCTATCTCAAGTCTACGCAGGTCTCAGCATCCTCAATAAAACAGGTGGAGACAGAACACATCTGAGGATTACATCTGTACTTCGCTCACTGCAGACCTTGAAATGGGGCTGTGCTTTGGTCTGATGACGTTTCACAAGTTCACAAGCACAGACAAGGAATTCATACTAAGAAATGGTGCTGGCGTTAAACTCCTATGTGACGTGTGAAAGTCACATCACCCTTAAATCCTAATGCGCTGTGGTGGTGTAACCCACAGTTGTTGGTTGGCTTGATCTCAACCTGCTGCTTCTTAAAAACAATGCACACATCACACCTTGCACAAGAATTTGAAGAAGATAAAAAGTCAGAGCCAGTCAAACTGGCTGATGACACTGACTGTCTGGTTAGACGTGGGATCGATCTACTGACCTGGGCAAGTTAGTACATCGAGGGAAATCACAATGACAGCAACGATTTCCAAAGACAGAAGGAACCAGCTCGTTTCAGTAATGACCAGGGGGCTACAACCAGCTTCCTGGACTGATGCAAACATGGAAATTATATAATTTCCATATAATTGCCATATTTCATGGGTCCAACCCACATACTTGGCTCTGCTGCTCATCCCTCAAATGCATGTTACTTATAAATTGTGGTACCATTTAAAAGGGAAATAAACAGATTTTCCAATGGTAGAACATGAAGGATTGTTACAACAAAGAAATAATCTAAGAAACACAAAAATGTATTACTTTTTGTGACAAGTTTAAATACACAAGGCGAATTACTGGACTCACAGAAAGACGGCAAACTCACCTAAAACACCGCAGACTCAGATTGGTTGAACAACACAGACTCAGGTGAATCAAGTGAGCTGGATCACTTTAGTGACTGTTTCAGAGGAACCCAAATCCATAAAATGAACCTGAGTTTACCACCACCAGTCACGACCGAAACGGTCTTTATCACCGTCATAGCAAAGAGTTGTGAACACCTGCTGATAATCAAGAGCTGGTAATTTAGCATCAACATAGAGTTTGAATATTTAAGAGGCACTTCTCATGTTGGATCCAAAAAAAACAAAACTCATTATCAGCTCTGCTTTGATTAATAATCCTCCACTTACATACAAGAGTCAGAGGATATAATTATTATGTTTAATCACATTCAAATTTGTTATAGTTTTTTTAATGGGACATGATCACATCACTGTGTCATCCACATTTTCTAATGTTGTATTCCTCTGCACTCGTGGATAGCACAGTTGAAAAAGTGAACGATGACATACCAGCCAAGCAAAACAAATAAAAATGCACTGTGATATGAAGGATATGCCTTTATCAGAGGAAATCATCCAGTTTTGTATACCTCACTTAAATCATTTCCTCCCAGATCTAAGAACTCTGGGAAGGAAACTCCCACAAATCTATATGCAACAGGGTTCAACACAGAACTCTGTCCATTAACTGACAGCTGTGGATCCCTGCAGCTACGACCCAAACCTCAAAGTTATTTTGGTTCTTGGAAAGTAACGTTCATCGGCACAGAATCCTGCACCAGGCCTACCACATGCTGGACAGCTCGATTTTCCTCTTTCCAAAAGGTTAACGAGCCCACACCATATTTGTACTGACAACACAAGGTGCCAAGACACTTCCAACTGCAACACATTTGAGGCACACAAAAAAGAACAAATTAAGGCAATTTGCACAAATATCTTACATTTAGGAGTTTACTCAGTTTTGTATTTCTGGATTTGCTGTGGGCCTGAAGCAGTCTGAAAATGGATTAACCAGTGTTTTGTTGAAGATAGATAAAATGTATAAAATAGATGAGTTTCAGCTACTGACAGTGATATGAATACAAGATCAAGAAAGAGACTGCTAGTTGGACTGTAGCGCTACATTTTGGAGGCAGAAAGTAAAAGCCAATGAGACACTTTGGGATGAGGATGCAGGAATTAAAAAGGCTAAAAGAGGATAAAACAAAATGAAGTTGGGATCAGAATGAGTGAAAGGAGGAGGAAGGCAAAGAGGGGAGGCTGGACAGAGGGAGGAAAAGAGAGGGAGGCGGGAGGGGGGAGGAGCCAGGCTCCTGCCATGTCTGGTGTGGTTGGGGGTAATCTGGACTAATCTGCTGGATGTTAACCTATCTGAGCAGCAAGAGCCAGATTATCCCTCTAACAATGGCCAGCCGCTCATCTGCTAAATTACTCCACTCAAAATCATATGCTCAGACACACAAGCGCTCACACATCACTCCGGCTCAGACACACATCAACACGGGATTTTGGAGGCCCGTCGGTGTTATATATTTCCCAGAGTGCTCTTCTTTGAGCTCTCATTTGCTGAATGAAATTTAAATTCAAAAGAAAGGTGTTCAGTTTGAAACATGATGCCTTCACAAAATCCACTTAGTGACCATCCTTCCTGCTCAGGGTTGTTGACTGAGGAGTTCATGTTTTCATAGCAGCTGCTGTTAAAATTAAAAATTAAAAAAAAAGAGGGAAAAAAAGGAAAATCTGAAAGGTAGCACAGAAAATTATAGTCTTTGATAAATTTAGGATGGTAATTTGTTCCAAATGCTTTTGTGTTTTAGTGTTTTCTATTAGCAATAAATAAAAACTATCCATTTTAGGATCACCATGAACTAATTAAGAATATCACCTGATGCAAATGCAAATCTGTCCAATAAGTGCTAAGGCTTTTGACAAAAAAAAAGAGTATTTAAATCTTAAATTTGGCCCAAAAAAAGGTGCAAAATCAATAAAAGTATCAAAATGAGAAATTTCACTAACTTTTGGACCAGAAAAGTCAGCAGCATTATATTAATCTTATTAATTGTGTCTTGTCTTTTAACTTGCAGCAAGGCTGCACTCACAAAGACTGTAAAGACTCACAATGATTTCCAGAGATTCTTTTGAGCCAACATTGTTATTTCCATGACAGTAATGTATCTATTTTTATATGTGGTGTCTCTAGAGTACCTGAGGATCAAAACCATTTAAAATTGGTTTCTGGCCTTGTCTCGTGTGTACAGAGATTTCTCCAAATTCTCAGAATTCATCCGTCCATTTTCTTCATCCTGTTCAGGGTCACGAGGTGATCTTTAGCATATCCCAGCTGTCAACAGGGAAGAGACAGAGTTTCACTGGGCAGGTTAGCAGTCGATCACAGGACCACACAGAGACAAACCAGATGAACAACAATGCAATCAAACTAACTAACATAATATTATCAAAGTATGAGGTAAAGATGGAGCCCCTGGAGAAAACCCATGTAGGCACACAGAGAGCATGCAAACTCCACGCAGATGGGACACATATTGATATTATGTAAAGTAGATTAATCCCTTCCAAACTTTATCATTGAAAGACTCACTGTATTTGGCACTTTTTATAAACAGTCACGTTGCCTGTTGTTAACCTAATTAGTTGTGAGAGCACAGTTTTAATAATGCATGTGAATTTTGCAGACGGACAGTAAAGACTTTCTGTGGGAGTGACAAGGATGAATTAGATTAAAAATGAGCACTTTGGAGGAACTGCCAGATCTAGATGTTTTAAAGACAAACAAAGAGAGGCTAGAGTGATAGTTTGAACATGTGAAGGGGAGGGATAGTAAACTCAGTGGTAGGAGGATGTTGGAGATGGAGCTGCCAGGCAGGAAAAAAAGTGAGATTTCTGGATTTGGTTTAAAAAAAACATGCAGCTGATTGGTGTGATAGAGGAAGATGCAGAAGACAGGGTAAGGTGGAAATGGATGATCCACTAGAGCAGCCATTCCCAAACTTCAGAATACCAAGGCCCAATTTGAAATGTGAATAATCTCCGTGGCCCACTCAAATCTTTAATTATAACTGTGATCAACATACAGGACCAGAAGCTATGTTCCGATATTAATCATGTCAGGAATATTTTAAAGTAATTAAAAACATATTTTAAAAAGATAGATTTAAAACATATTTAATTTTGATAACCTTTCACGGCCCCCCTGCAGTTCCATGACGGCCCACCAGGGGGCCGCGGCCCACACTTTGGGAATCACTGCACTAGAGCAGTGGTTCTCAAACTTTTAATGCTGCGTACCACCTGAGAAACTATTGAGCTCTCCGAGTACCACCATGATGACCAATTTTAAAATATAGCCATATATACCATATATACCGCACCACTGCACTAGAGGAACCTCTAAAATGAAATGCTGAAAGAACAGAAATATTTGATTTGCTGTCTTTGTACCATTTTCACATAAATGAAGGATTCAGAGAACTCCTATATATTCTACACATTTTACACATAATCCCGATTTTTCTGGAAGATTTTAAATGTTATTTTTAATATTAAAGCAATCCAGAACAGCAGCTCCTGCTGGCGTGATGGGCACATTCGTTTTTATGACGGTCACAGTTTACACGTGAACATGTTTAGACAAGTCAATGAACAGCAGCAGGGAGACTGAGAAGGTAAAATAATACAACTTTGACACAAACAATGTATAATTTTGTGACAGCATGACAAGCATAAATAGTCATGTTTTTATAACGGCAGTCAGTGATAGATCCTTGGATCTCTACAGCATTCTTTCTGACTAGTTTTCAACCTATACAGGGTTCTGTGAGGATGCAAACAAACACGTCTGTTTACAGGCATCTCAGTGGGGCTAATTTTTTCTGTCATTACTTTACTTTGGCTTCTTTGTCACCTCTGTGGACTGAAAGTTTTGCTTATGATGACAGAGTAATCAGAACAGGGTTATGAAAAGACATGCTGCGATTTATTTTCTGTATATGTGACATACAATGGGCAGCATTTGGTCTTCCAGGTTGAGACCAATGTGGAGTTAAGGAAAGATGCAGTTCCTCAACTGACCACTAGGAGGAAACTCTAAGAGTGAGTCATTCTCAATGGAGGCTACCAGAGTGCCACAAAATGGATGCTATTTTTATCTGATGGGGGTTAATAATGCGATGCATTTGGGCCTTTTTGTGGAAACAACCACTTCTGTTAAAGAAAGCAACAAAGTAAAACATGCGATACGGATTCATGATGTAGTTCATTTTACATCATTTTCCGATCTCGACTCAGCCTTCGCAACAAAAGTAATTTCTGCTCAATGCTGATCAGCTCCAGCTCCTTCAGGAGTCTCTCTCTGCTTCGCTGCATACGTCTTTGTGTGGCAGCTGGGATGTAAATAACCAAATCCATGACCTGATGTCATGGGATAGTATAGAAGAAGATAATGTTTCTGTTGTCTGCTGATCTTCAGAACAACATCACGCCCCCTATTGTTCTGGAGGTGAATTGCTTTGCAATGCTCACCAAGCAACAAAGAACTCTGAAAGGTCCCACGCCTCCATCAAACTTTAATTATAGTAAAAAGAAAATTAAAAACATTTATAATCTACTATCTCAACACAAAAAATGGCAGATTTATGTCAACATTTATTTTTGGATGCTCAACTTTGTTGATAATTGCTAATTTGTACAATGAATCCTGCTGCTTGAATTTCAGTGAAATTACTTAGTAATTTTCATTCTTTGTTGTTTTGCCTTTTTTTTTTTTTTTTTTAACAGCTTGTAGTTATTTCAGTGGATGACAGAAAAATTAAATGCATCCAATATTTGTTGTGGTGGCTCTACATCACCATCATCAGCACAATGCTGGAGTCGTGTCAAAATGAAATGACATGACTGTCGGTCAAAGGGATGTCAATCTGTGCCTCTTGGACTCATCTTATTTGTTTTGTCAATTTGATCAGTAAAAACAAATTCCAGTGAAAGAGATTAAAGATGAATTAAACTGGGGTGTCTAAACAATTTTAACAGGTCAGTGTCTGTCTATTGTTTTGTAATATCAGGCTTAAAGTGGATTCAGTGTGTACACGAGTACTTTGTACCCCACCCACCATCATCAAATTAAATTTACCGCTCATATGTATTGGGATCACTTATTCACACAAACACAAACACACAAACAAACACACACACACACCCTGCAATCGCATAATCCAACACCAGATTGAGAACACCTTTAAGATACGAGGTGATTATTATTAGGGATTATGATCAAATTATGACAGAGTGACAGATTAGACAGGGGCAGCATGTTTGTGTGTGTGTGTAGACGGGGAGTTTGGGGGACTCAAAGCTTCTTTTTGGGAACAAATACATTTGTGAAGTTGAAGCACAGAAGACTGATGAATAGCTTCATGAACTGGTCTGTAAATGCACCACTGATCACCTGCGACATGTTACGGCACTTTGGTACAAAGATAAATTTTGCAATAAGAAGTGATGCAGTGATCTGGGGCAGTTTCATGGGACCTAGATCATATCAGAAACAGCTCCATGATCAGAATATTTGCGGGGCCGAAACAAGGACCTGCCATGAGTTAAATACTCAGAGCGGCCCCAGAAAATGCAGTGATGGGGGTGGTGTTGACATGGTGCTGACTGGGACGTTGCTGTGGGTAGATGACGTTGTTCAGCCGTCTCAATGTCCCCTTCAAGTACGAGTCCTTTTCTTATTCGATTCCACTGCAATGTAGCCAAACAGCAACCATCTCATTCATTGTAGATATTGTTTTTGTTGCCTTTGCTGTCTTCTTCTTTTATTTATTGTTGGTTGGCACACAGGGAAAATGGCGCCCTACTGCCACCAGGTGGTGTGGAGTGGTAGTTTGCAGTATATCCTACCAGACCCATCACTGTAAATGGAGACGGCTGAAAGGACAAAAATAAATAAATAAATATAAGGGGGTAGGCCCAGCTGCAATTCCAGCCTCCAAGGTTTTACCCCCAATAATGGAAACTCATGCTACCAAGTGGAAAGTAGGCAGTGACACAAGAGCGGGTTTATCATTTGCATTTCTGCATTTTGTAAAACAACATTAGCAGATTAAAGATACCATGGGGATGGCCAGCAGACTCCCAGTGATAGCAGGCTGTTGCCCCCCTTTCTGATTTCTTACTTGTTTTTTTTGCATATTTGTCACACTCAAATGTTTCAGATCATCAGACCTAAATATAAGACAAAGATAACCCAATTAAACAGTTTTTAAGTGTTGATCAGTAAAAAAAAATGATGGAAAACTGGTCAATACTGAGCCATTAAAAAAAAAAAATCATAACTTGATTGTAGTTAAACTGAACAGTGAAGTTTTATGACACGTGTGAAGCTGGAGTTCATTAATTAAATATGACCTGACAAGCAGTATTTTTATTTATTTTTAATCTGAGCTGAAAGGAACATCCCAAATATTTGAAACTGAACTGGTATTCAGGCAAAGGTCAATACAATGTGTTTTCAAGCAATGAATCTTATGATCTGAATAACCATTTGTGACTTTATCCTAATTTGTGCAGTTACAAGTAGACTAGTTAGAAACTTAACTGAAATTAGATGATGGCACCTGTGTTTGTAAATCCGTGGAAGTTTAAGACGTCTCCTGCAGAACTGGAGATTCCCATCAGTTTATGATTTATGACCACACACTACGTTGCCTAAGATAGAAAATCTGCCACGGAGCAACTTTAAGAAACCATGCAGAAACTGTCACTTCTCGCATTAATACACAACCACCACAGGGTCCTTGGCAGGTATTTTATTTCATATATAGACGCTTTCTGTAATCAAATGTGAGTGCAATCAAACAACAGCAATACAAACATTACCAATGCAGTCTGAGAACCAGGAACAGGGTTAAAACAGGGAGTTCACTCACTCTACACAGCGAGCAGCTAGTAACCTCATGGACAACATTTAAAAAAAAAAAAAACAAAAACAAAACAAAAAAAACAAAACCCTTGCCTCTGTCAGGACAGTCTGCTGTCATGTGCACCTCTAACTCCATTAATGTTGAGGCTTACACTCTTCATACAGAAAGTCCAACCAGTGATACAACAAACGCGCCCTGCCCCCCCGACCCATCACCCCAAAGCCATGAGTCCAACTTGCACTCGGCTCTGCAGTGATAACCTCCCATCTCCCCATCGTGATTATCATCGTCGTCGTCGTCGTCCCAATAGTATCAACAAACAAAAATAAAATCCAAATCATTTCCACTTCTCAGCAGGAGCCCGTCAAGAGTCCGGAGGTCTTTCAGGTTCAGTCAGTGTCAACCATTGGCTGTCCATCCAGAATGATCAGAAAACCACATAGTTGTACATGTAGAACCAAAGTCCTCATGCAGTGCCCTGCGAAGGTGGCACATCACATACGTGCACAGGTGGAAGTGGGGGAAGGTACTTATGTTTCTGTGTGTCTGTGTAAGAGAGTGTGTGTGTTTTTAAAGAGGGAAGAAGCGAGGGTGTTAGGCAATTATCAGACCCAGGAGCACAAAAAAAAAAAAAAAAAAAAAAAGTCCAGGAGAAAAAGAGTTAAATACAGAGTCCTTATCGACCTTACATGTCCTCTTGGCCCTCATTGAAACACTTTCACACACAAACTCTCGCACACCTGCAAACATACACGCACAATAGGTCCTCGTGTCATTGTGAAGTCAGATGTTCAACGGTAACGTTCAAGGAAAGAAAACGAAAAAAAAAAAAAAAGCACCTAAATGGTAAAAAAATCATCTCTACCATCACAATGCTTCAGTCCATAAAATCTTGATATTTCTGAAAAGTGATTGAGCTTTTCCTCCTGGTTTAAAGCAGTATGCGTGTGTTTAGTTGTTATAGTCTTTGTCCCACTGCTGCGAACACACACACATACACACACGCGCACACACACATGCACAACCAACATACACACACTCACGCACTCCAGCACACACCACATGTCCTCTTTAAATGGAGAAAGACATGGCGCAAAGGAGAGACACTCCTCCTCTGGGTGGATGCATGGATCCCGAGGAGGAGACGGGGGTTGTTGCCATGGCTACCAGGGGTCATCTAGCTCACCAGCACTCTGGGGGGATAAAGAGGAGAAAGGGGAGAAGAGTTGTTTATTAGTTTTGTAACTTTTCAATAGACAAAGTATTTAATTGTAGTCATACTGTTTCCAAAGTTTGAACCTCACTCCTCTTTGTAATATACTCAGAGTGAATGGGTAATGGAGGAAGACAGCGGTTATTGCTCTGCCCAGCCTGTGCGTTCAACACAACCAGAACCTCAGTTGACTCACCTTGCGGAGAATCACGAGGCCAGCTGTCAGGCTGAAAAACAGGAGAGGAATGGAGAGAATGGAGTCCCTAACGTCTATGCAGCTTCCCTCTTACTCGTCTTTGCCAGCTCATACAACACAGCAGCAGGTGCTTAGAAGTGAGATTTCACGCACAAGAGCGGCTACCGCTTTACAGTAGGCAGCGGATCAAAGGGAAATTCTGGGAGCAAGCTTCAAGCTGACAGAGATGAGCAAGGAAATTAAGGATTTAGATTTTGCTTTAACTGTTCCCACAATGTTTACAGGCTAAAAAAGACAAACACACCACACTGAGCGCAGTAAGGACACTGAGCAGCTCCACTAAAAGTCTCCGGGGTTGACCCCACGTCAAATGTCTCCCCACCACACAGACATAATGTAATCATTTTGAATGGATTTTTGCATTTGTTATGTCCTTTAACCCTGACCTACGCACAAGCACGGTGACTGATTTGACAAAGGACAAGAAACTACAATACAGTCAGTTGACAGTGAGAAATACTCATCAAACTGACAAAAGAAAATGATACCACTATATTTCAAATCTTTATTTGTTCACTTGCAGGACTGAAGTGACCACACATAACCAACCATACGCACACACACACAGGGACACACACACAGAGTGCTTCGCATAATCGTGCTCATTTTTAAGTGCTTTAAATTTTGAAAACAATAAGTGCAGTGCATGCATTACCATAGTTACTGGGTACAGGGCCTGTATACTGATGACCTCCCTCTAGATATTATTAAAGAAATCAGACGCTGTAGGTTGAGCAGTCGGCTCCAGTGGAACATTCACAGAAAGATTTGAGATTGGATTGTTTTGAAGAGGCTTTGCTGCTGCCTGTGAGGTGTTAAAGATGCTGCATGTGGGCTTTTATCAAGTAATGGAAGTGAGAACGCAGCTGAGGACCTGAGAGCGCTGCTTAAATGCAGACAGACAGTGACAATAAGATTAGATGACTAGAGAAGGGTCATTAACTGGCAAGTCCAGTAAGTAATCAATGCATGTTGGATGCATGGACCTTCACCTTCAGATCAAGAGTTTACAACAGAACTGAAATTATTAAAGAAGAAATTTCCATAACTATTTTTATATAAATAATATACGTCATGGTATCAATGTCATATATATATATATGGCATAATAAGCAAGAAAACACGAATACTGCACATTACAAATTATGTAGAACTGTTGCAGGTTATGTTTTAGGATGTTGACATTCAATAGTTTAAGTGGAGGCATATTTGACAAAAGAGTTAACACTTGGATGTTTTTATTAAAAAAAAGAAGAAGAAGAAAATGTTACTTACAATAAATGCTCAATAATATCTAAAGTGAAGCTCCCCTTTTCCTTTCAAATGACCAAGTTGTCAGATTGAGCTTAACTCAGCTTGACTTTTAAATCTTAATAACTGCTTTTAAGCTCCAATGTGCTTTGAAATGAAGGCTGACAATGGCATCCTATTAATGACATTTGCTTTCTACACAAGGTCCTACCGCTTTCATGCTAATATGGCTCTGACTTCATTTCAAATCTACAGATATAAGCTACATCATACAAAAAAAAAAAAAAAATCAAAGCTGCAGTTCAAATAATTGCATTTTCAATAAGAATATAGTATTTGTTCTTATACCTTTACATGACAGTTTATGTGGCGGTAGAATCGACACCTGAATAACACCAGCAAGTTACAATCTACTGATTTCTGTGAAGCTGCGTTATGTGATGTGGCGATGTAGAGAGAACAACCGTACAGAACAACCGTACACTGCAGATACATGTGTTTAGTCTAGAGTATTACAAAAAGAGATACAGGAATGATGATTAGCTCCTCGCTCAGTCACTCATCCTCATACAGTCGCATGTACATACATACATAAACATAAATGAGTGTGTTTTGAGTCCGCAGATGGAGCAGGTCTGGAAACAATGCAGCACTTTGTACAGCCGCTGTTAAGAGCGTCTCCACTCCTGTTCTTTGTCAGGTCATCCACTGTAAGCGGGTGTGGGATGAGGCGGGAGGGGGGGGGGGAAGAGGAGGAGGAGGGGCAGGGAATCAGCCAGAAGCAGAAACTGGAAAATGTAGGCCATAGAATGCAAGGTTCACTTTGCTTCACCAACCACTTCTGCGTGTAATAATGAACGTTAATCAGTTCTTTTGTACTGTAAACATTAAAGTGGTCAAGTTGTAAAAGTGACCAGGATGATTGGGAGTTCCAGCAAAGGTGGGAGAAACATAAAAGAAGAAAGAGTTCTCAGTATTTGGCAGGTGTAATACAGTATGACTCTAAGATACAGAATTTGAATACGCAGAGAGGCCATTTTTGTTTTCGCTGCATTATCAACACATAAATGATTAATCATAAAAGAGCAAGGAATGGCCAATGTGCCCATTCAAGTTCTGTGAAGAGGGGAAAAAGAGGGGAGCTCAGGACATCTGACATAGCTCTGGGGTAGGAAGAATGGGTGGGTGGGAGCGTGCTCAGTCAGAGGAGATATCAGGCTCAGGTGCGGGCGTATCTTGGCTGGCCTCCGGCTCTGCAGTGACAGGTGTGGGCGGGGGCGAGGGGGGAGAGGGAGGGGAGGCGGGCTGCTCCTGGCCCTCGCTGTCGTCGTCGTCGGAGGGCCTTTTGCTTTCTCCTGCTCTTTCGGCAGCACTCTCCCCCCGCAGGCGGTAGGTGGACAGGGACTCCTCCAGCACCGCGCGGTACTGCCCCCGGTGGTGCAGACGGAACTGCCGCAAAGCCTCCAGAAGATGAGCTGCCGTGCTGCCACCTCCCTCCTCACTCTCCTCATCCTCCTCCTCCTCTCCCCCCGCATGGGCCTGAGGTGACACGCCAGGGTCAGACTCTGCAGACAGGCTCCATGATCAAACACACACGAGCATACATCCAACAAGCAGCGGTACAATGTTCAAGTCCCTGACACACACATTTCTGACACAAACTGCCGTGGCATTGCCAGCAACATCCTTGCTCCACTTGGACGGGGCCACGGCAATGCCACCTTTGACCCTGTGACTGACAACCCTTCAGTGATATTTGCTGTGTGGTGTAAGAAGGGGGGCTGAGATGTTGAAAATAAGACCCTCGCACCCCAACGAAAAGTCCCTGCAAGTAAAGACTCGACAGACCTGAATATAACAAACACATTTTCCAGTCACCCTTGAGGGCTGTTTGAATCTTCCTACATGATTTCTGCACCTACAAACTGATTTATTTACAGTGTGTTTTGGGTTAATAGAACCTTCCCCTGCATGGTAATGTAATCTGCCTACAGTATGTCGTGAAAATGGGGGATTTCCCTGCAAAGTCTCATTTATATTGTGTTTTTTTTCCCCCCAGAAAGCCAGATTGATCCAGGTGCATGTGTAGTGACAAAATGCTTCGGCTAAATGCAAATGGGTGCAGAGGTACCCAGTGGACTGGAACAGATGACACAATATACACATCATACAGGCCTTGCACACAGACTGACGTAAACAAAGAATTATAGTCAAGAACTGACATTGATTTTATCTCTGGAATAAAGATCATTTGTACAAACAGCTTCAGCCTTTACAGATATTTCATTAAAATGCTGGATGACAAAGGTCCTGCCACAGTAACCCCTGAATTTACTGCTGCATATACAGTTCAAGCTAAGGAAGATATAGATGTTGTGATGATTCAACCCTGTTGTTTTTTTTTCCTGTCATCAAAGAAAAACAGAAACAACATCTACAGTCATGTGATTTTCTTTGAATCAATTTGTTTCTTGCTTCCACGCAACGTGCTGGATCATATCTCAATTTAAGGATATGATCCTTAAATTGAGATATGATCCAGCACGTTGCATGGATCATATCTCAATTAAAGGATTCAAATGTTATGTTGTGCTACAATTTACCATTTATTTGTCAATCTAGCATTATCTGAAAAATAAAATACACCAGTTACAACTTCCAGTAACAGTGCGCTGCATGAATAAGAAATGACAAGGTGCATTACGTTGCGTTTTTGTTAATCTGAGGTTGTTTTTACCTAATTGTTGGACCTGATAAAAATGTGATTTTTTTTTTTTAATTGTTGCCTTGATATGTAAAACCTTGGAATTAAAAGAGGTCATTTAATAGGCTACGTAATTGTTCTGGTAGCCCGTCACTTCATAATTATTGTAATATTAATAGAACATTTAGAACTGAATATATAGAGGAAGGTATGTGTGGTGATATTGGAATGATGTATAAATTAATTTTACACTGGTAAGTTAGGAGCTTTATTTTGTGACTCTGCACCATTTATTCAGCCCCATATTAAAATAAGACCCCAATAAACCAGGAAAGGGTTTCCAAGAAAGGTCAGTCCTAACAGCTACCATCAGTTTAAGGATGCACTCATAGTAGCCAAGTGGTACCGTCCCGTACCCAGGCACAACCGACCCCCTTCCTCTGCTAACTGACGTTGTGGCTTTCCTTCTCACATACTTGAACTGCTGAATTAAAGGCCTTTCAGGTAGGATGCGGTGCGTGCGGCGCTCGCTGTGGAAGTTGGGAAGCGACACAGAACAGAAAGGCGCTCCGATGCAAATCCGTGTCCATGTAGGGCACCGGCTGCTTGGCGAGCAAAAAGCTTTCCACAAAATTATTACTAGATAAGACTTTTTCGTGTCACAGAGATGGGTGCTTGTCACTGAGGAGAACACAAGCTGCAGCAAAGAAGACAGGGGTGTGTGGATTGATGACATAGTGGGAGTCGGGAGAGTTTTTAGGCTCGTCTCTGAGCTGCAGCTGTACACTGACCGTTCTCAGGTGTTCTTCAGGCTGAGCCGAGAGAAGCTTGACTTCCTGCTGGGGAGCCTGCCAACAACCCCAGTTTGGGAGATTTCTTTTCACACCAAAGCTTTCTTTTTTATGTCACAGTCTGTCTTCAAAATTATATTGCACATCATCTTAGTGCTCTGTCAGATGATCTGTAACTGGACTCAGCCTGGTGCAGCGTAGAGCTGCTCTTCAACAACACAGAAATAAATGGGCTCCAGAGCGGTGCGCAGCACCCACCACATCCTGTCTGAAAGGTTTTTCATGCTGGTATGTTGTAGGTAGATGACTGTCATGAAGAACAGCCACATCTACCCATCATGCATGTGTTCATACATGTGTAATCATACCATGTACATCAGGCACACCTGTTCAAACCACTCGCACTAATCAAACAAACCAGTCTTCAGGGGCCAACTGTGCTTGGGCATGGTACAGAGCGCCTAGTGTGAATGCAACTGAGTATATTGAGGTCCTGACACATCAAACTGGCATGAAGAGCCGTAAAGACACAAGCCGCACCCCCCCCACCGCCCGCCTTCATGTCTCCTCATGTAGCCTGGGCTAACAAGAAGCACCTGAAGACACCACAGACATAAAAGTGTAGCAGACGTAGCTTCTGTAGCGCAAACAGACACGATAGCTGAAGACAACAGATTCAAAAACAAATCACAGCAAAGTGATTTCATCAAAGTCAATTCATCATTTTTTTTTAACAACGTAGTCCTAAACTCAGTTAGATGTGTTTTAATGAGTTGAATCTGAAAAGCTCACTATAACTAAAATCACATAAATTGTCTTGTATGCAATTTATTAAGATTTAAGCTTTATGTACAAAAAAATAACAGAAACAGTTGTCTTTACATTCAAGTGTCTATTAGAGCTCAATCATTCCAGTAAACAGCCAATCAGACTGATCTGACACCGACAGACCTGAAGAACGTGGGCCAAAATAAAAAAGAGACACTCAACATTCTCTAGATTATTGACTTTGTATTTCATGGACTTTATGCTGACTGTATAAATAATAATAATAGCCATTTATTTTATCAGCGAAATGAACCAAACAGTTGACATAATTTTTCAGCTCGATTTATTCTACGGATTGACTGTAGGCAGGTTTCCTGTCGTCAAATTCAAAAATGCTTTGCATACCGGGTCGATGACGGCTTAATCACTTTAAAGAGAGGTTTAAAGAAAAAGCACACATTGCTGAGTTCAGTTCAGAAGGTTTACCATATTACTGTATTCATCTCACAATGGAAATGAAATGGGATTTTCAGAAAGACAGTACAGTCTTACTGTAAATCCCATTTCAATGACGAATATGAAATTGGCACAGGGTTCCTTGGAGTTCTTCAACATGGATCAAAGCCACCGAGTTTCACTAAGTTTTACAAAAGTGATTCCATGTGGTCTATCCTCTACACTTGAATCACATCAATTTTCTGTGTCTCACATATACATATTCATACTTAAAAGAGTAACCTTGCTTTGGCTAGTGTGTGTTCATGAGGCCATGAAGAGGGAGGATGAAAAGTTTGAGAAACTTGAGGGTTTAGAAAGAGTTCCACTCACCCCTTCCTCTTCTCGGTGAGGATTCAGCCTGTTGTACACCGCCTCGATCACACTACGTCTGCAAACATAAAGCCAGCACACAGTATGCTGCTTAGAAATGAACAGCTTCCAGCATAATATATTTTCATTCATTCTTAGCAAATGTATATTGATTGAGGTTGTAATGGAGCTGTGCAGCAAGACAGAGGATCTCATGTTTGCACTTGAAGTCTACTGTAAGGGTTGTCTTACTGCAAGTTTTGCTCACAGAGCCAAGAAAGTCCTTATTATCATGAAAACTACACACTACTTCCATGTGTGATCAGCCTTTGAAATGATACTGATTGGCTGTCAGAGGTGACAAGACCTGAATCTAAGATTGACCAAGAAACCTGGATACAAGACTATCTGTCCATCATGTGGACATTTGGATTTCAATTTGAGTATCTGAATGCATTTTTTTTCTCCTTTGCAAACAGCTGGCTGCAGCTGCAGAGCATCAGTTCTCTCAGCTGTGAATGTCACCTGCAGTGATGCTTCAGTACTTTGTAGCTGCTGAACAACACGACCTGTCACAGACCTCTGTTGTGAGGCACACTTCAAATTGAGTGATTACAAGTTGGCAAATTATAAACTATCCCATTGCATTTATCCTTACAGAAGAAGATTATTTTTTCACTGACATACAAGTTCCATGTAAGTGAGCTTCTGTTGCGCACTACTCAGTTGGTCCTGCACACGTTAATAACTCGCTCGCTCTCACGCTCCTCTGGGTCTCGGGTGTGTGAACCACACTCATTAGGTCACGCGTGTGGGCTGCAGTGGTTCCACATGTCATACAACCAATCTACTACCAGCACTCCAGAGCCCATTAAATGGAGATTTGGGTCAGCCCTAGTATGTGTGTATAAAAGGCATTCATTTGTATTTTGTTTACTTGCTGGCCAGGCCTCCGCCAGGTGGGAGATTAGGGATGTTCTCTGAGGCGATGCTCCTTAGGACAGACACCAGGTCAGGGACTCCTGCCTCCCCACAGTTTCTCACAAGCTCTACAAGAAAATACAAAGGACAGAGATGAAAGTTTGTGTTGTGATGCCATATAACAGGGGTCTTCAACCTTTTTTAGCCCAGGGACCCCTTGGATGAGAGAAAAACAGAGCAGGGACCCCTGCTTGTAATTCTTATCCCCCCCCCCCCCCTTTTTTTTTTTAAAGTGTCACATTTTAAGCCTGGCTTATAATAACTTTTAGCTGTATTTTATTCTGCTTATTTCACCTTATTAACCAATTCCTGACTGGGTTATTAGCCTACATGTGTTTATGGTTGATAAAACTTTCATGCATATCATTATTATTATTATTATTATTATTATTATTATTATTAGTTGGTATGAGACAATATTTTTTATTATTGTTATTTTCCAACAATGAAACGTTTAACTTCAGGCAGTTATATATTTAGAACTGCCTGTATATATATATATATATATATATATATATAATATATATATATATATATATATATATATAATTTTTTTTTTTTTTTTTACTCTCAAATTATTTTGGTTAAAATTGCCTTTATTTCTTTTTAAGTTGGAGGACCCCCTACAGTACCTCCACGGCCCCCCTAGGGGTCGCGGACCCCCAAGTTGAAGACCACTGGTCTGGAGGAATGATTCTCTGTAGTGATGGGTAGCTTCTGCTGACAGAAGCTACAGACATTTCTTGCTGCTGTTGGATGGTGATCTTCCATTTCTCTCTGTTGTATGACCAGTCACAAAATCGTGTTCGAAGTTGATGCTAAAATCAGTTTCTACTGCTCCGTGTCTCAGTGGTTAACAAATCTCAACTAAGCTCTATATCGAACGAAGATCTGTGAAGAAAATTGTCTCTTTTGCTTATATAGCTGATGGGGTTTCCTTCTAGAATTCTCATTTGTACCGTTGGTGACATTTGACCTCTTATGCCACACATTTTAAATGTTGCTCATGTTGCTAAGCAACTAGGGTTGCAAAATTTCCAGCAAATTTGTAGAAACTTCTCATAGAAAGCTTAGCTTTTTGGAAATTTGGAAAGGAAAGATTTATTTGTAAGAGGAACTGTATCGTGTGTTTTCCAATAAAAAGTCCTTTCATTGAACAATAAAACTCCTATGATGATGTGGCATCATTGAAGTTTGATGTCCTTGTGTAAAAGTAAATTAGTACAATATGGAAAAAAATGCTTCAGAAATAGATCTCCTACCCAACCTTTAACCTTCAGCAGAAAGCTACTGAGCAGAATTCATTGCAAGCTGCAAAAAGCAGAATATTACAGTTTCTCAAAGTAACAAAAAAATGACTAGTGATAATCTGAAATCCCCTTTCTTACGTAAATCTTACTATAACCACATTTGAACCAACTTTCCGCCAATTTTTGACTCTGAATAAGAACATGTCAAATGCTAAAATTACATGTGTTCATTCATTTTTTTGGAATTACTTGTGTGCTGTTGCACGACCTAACTTTTGTTAAAATTCACCTTTCAGATAGATTTCACTCAATAGCGCTAAAATATTGGGAGGGAACTTTAGCACCCATAAAAGATGTTTTTTTTTTTTTTTGTTTGTTTCTTGGGAGAAACCGGAGCGCCCGGAGAAAACCCAAATTTTTGAATGTTTCCCTATTTCACCCGCAAATCATCCTTCTCTTCTTCTTGGACCGCGACTGAAGTACCAAGGAATCCTGGGAGGCTGTTTCTGGATCTGCCTTCTCAGTGTCAGAGGTGACTTCAATGGGTTCACATTTTTTAATTTTGCCACTCTTATACTGTCGCCGATGAGCAAAAGTGACAAATTTCTTGAATCTTCTCCACACAGACGGCTTCTTTAACTTTTGGATATCTTCACTTGAGATGGAGCCATGCTGTTCTGCGAGGAACTTCTTTAGTGAAAAGATGTCCTCTGGTGGAGATCTATCCATTTCAGGTGTACCGTTGTGTGGAAGAGAAATGTTTTTCCATTTCTCATAATTGTCTTTTGGGACGTAGTCTTGGTAACAATAACCCTCATCTTCTGCAATGGAGATATCATCTCCTGCTGCGATGGTGACGTGCACCCAAACATGTTCTAGTGCATCATTGTCTTGAATGTCCAGGACATCTTCCGTTGAGACCCCTTTCTCTGCAAAAATTCCTCCCAGTGTGGCATCCAGTTGAGAGACATCCTTGGCTGTGGAGACCTGTGTTTGCACTGAAATGTCTCCTCGTACACAGTCGTCAAGTGAGGAATCGTCACTGTTTTCTTCTGTGGAGAAGTCTATATTAGTGCAGGAGTCTTTTTGGGTAAAGACTTGAATATCTGGTGCAGATACAATAGCAGTGACCTCTTGCTTGTCAGTGTTGTCGACTAAGGCAAGCACCAGTTCAGTCAGTTCTGCCACCCTCCGCTCCAGATACCGTACCAGCTCCACTGGTCCAAGATCCTCTTTTCGAACACCTAAATAGATGGCGTCAGATCGTCTGGAGGAATGACTCTCTGTCGTGATGGTTAGCTTCTGCTGACAGAAGCTACAGACATTTCTTGCTGCTGTTGGATGGTGATCTTCCATTTCTCTCTGTAGTATGACCAGTCACAAAATCGTGTTCGAAGTTGATGCTAAAATCAATTTCTACTGGTCCGTGTCTCAGTGGTTAACAAATCTCAACTAAGCTCTATATCGAACGAAGTCCACAAGATCTGTGAAAAAAAATTGTCTCTTTGTGCTTATATAGCTGACCCCAACATTTTAAATGTTGCTCATGTTGCTAAGCAACTAGGGTTCCAAAATTTACAGCAAATTTGTAGAAACTTCCCATAGAAAGCTTAGCTTTTTGGAAATTTGGAAAGGAAATATTTATTTGTAAGAGGAACTGTATTGAGTTTTCCAATCAAAAGTCATTTCATTGAACAATAAAACATTCATTGGTTCAAATGTGGTTATAGTAAGATTTACGTAAGAAAGGGGATTTCAGATTTTCACTAGTCATTTTTTTGTTACTTTGAGAAACTGTAATATTCTGCTTTTTGCAGCTTGCAATGAATTCTGCTCAGTAGCTTTTTCTGCTGAAGGTTAAAGGTTGGGTAGGAGATCTATTTCTGAATGAATGAAATGTTTAACTTCAGGCAGTTATATATTTAGAACTGCCTGTATGTGTGTGTATATATATATATATATATATATATATATATATATATTTAAGTTGGAGGACCCCCTACAGTACCTCCACGGCCCCCCTAGGGGTCGCGGACCCCCGGTTGAAGACCACTGCCATATAATAATTGAAATTTGGGATTTAACATTCACATTTCTTTACAGACTGACAAATCACAGTGAGAAGAAAGGGGGAAAAATTTGATTGCCCTCCCAGAGCAGATTCAATTACAATAACTGTAATATAATGTTTAAATGTGCAAAAATGTGCATGAATTTAAGAGCATGTTGAAAAAGCTGACCTTCAACACGGGTTTCTAGATATTTATCCAATTCTTCTTCCTTCTTCACAGCCTCCTCTGAAATCTTGGGAGCTCCAGGTAAACACACCAACACCACACTCATATTATCCCTGCTCCCCTACAGACAGACAATGCAGACAGAAATGAGTTACAATTCAACAGATCGGCTATTTAAAAAAAAAAAAAGTCATCATAAATCAGTCATTGGCAGCCCTGATGTCTAAAAATCAGCCATCAGCCACAGAAGAACCCATGTCGGTCAACATCTTTTCAGGAGGTTTAATTAATGAGTGACAGCTCATACTCACACATGCACCAAGCATAACTGTGTGAAGAACTAGCAGCTCTCTTGAGAACTTCTCCACTGAGTGGAACTGATTTTTCTGTGCACATGAATGATGTAATATAATCCAAGGCTGTACTATTAATCCAGAGTTTCAGCAATGATTTGGGCTTCTCACAGAATCCAAGATAATAAAAGGGTACAAAAACCACTGTGCTACACTCTCCTGCAACGTTGCTCTTGTTGTGTCTTGTCTTTAAAATCCATCATGCCCCCTTTCTTCCCAGTGGCATGCCTCTGGTCCCACCCTGAAAACCTAAACTTAATCCCTGCCAGGCTGTGGCATGTTTTGACCTGCTCCGACCAAGATAATGAGTAAAATGACGTTGGCGAAACTAATTCAGCCATTTGAAAACACAGAGTTGGATAATGAATAACCGTGTTCAAATAAGTTCAATGAATACAAGACCTTTCCAACGTTAATAAATAATTATGTTATGCACTTATAATTTCAATAAGCAGCAGAATCATGATGGCTTTTTTCCATTGTCGAGCAGGCCTGACAGAGTCTATGATACTTCTAATGGTTTAACATTACCTCAGCAGATATTACTTATTGTATTACTATAATCATAAAAGGAAGACGGAGACTTGAAGATGGCAGCAGAGGAGAAAACAGTTCCATGTGCTCTTTTAATGAAATGGTATTCATCATTACAAAAAATAAATAAATAAAAGAGACAACAGCCTACTTTTTGTCCTGTCACTAGACATTGTACAGGCCTTTTAAAGATAATTTAAATTTATAAAGTGTTGGATTGTGATACACATAATATTTTTTGGTGATCTAAGATAACTTTCTAAATAAATAAGTAGTGATTGGTACTGATGGCACTCAAGTACTGATAAGCTTCAGGGAAAAAGATACAGATATTGGTGTGAATGTTAGAATGTGACTTAAAGACCTGGAGGCAACAGAGATAGTAAAGATATAAAAAGAAAAATGCTAGCCAATAAAAAGTCTTTTATTGACTAACATGAGCGTGCTCAGTCCCAGTCTCGTGGAAATACTTGCGAAAGCAACTCTTTCAGAGAGAACCAGGCTTTGAGCCAGCGGACCATCCAGATGTGTTCTGGACTCCTGTTTTAAGTAGTACGGCTGGCTGCTGTAGCGATCTACACTATATTACTAAAAGGATTCGCTCACCTGCCTTGACTCACACACTTTAGTTCATCCCATTCCTCATCAATATCACGTGGCTTCACCCTTTGCTGCTAGAACAGCTTCTACTCTTCTGGGAAGGCTGTCCACAAGGTTTAGGAGTGTTTATGGGGATTTTTGACCATTCTTCCAGAACATTTGTGAGGTCAAACACTGATGTTGGCTGAGAAGGTCTGGCTCTCAGTCTCTGCTCTAATTCATCCCAAAGGTCTTCTATCAGGTTGAGGTCAGGACTCTGTGCAGGCCAGTCAAGTTCATCCACAGCAGACTCTGCCATCCATGACTTTATGGACCTTGTTTTGTGCACTGGTGGTCATGTTGGAAGAGGAAGGGGCCAGATGCATGTGCGTATCATGCTTTGTGTGCTTGAAAACTGAAGCCTGAAAATTGCTTGAATTAGTGTAAATACTGAAGTGCGCTGGGGCAAAGCACTAACCCCCAAACTGCCACAGGTGTGCTCACTGGAGCTTTTGAGAGGCCGAGCCTGGTCAGCCATCCTAATTCCTTTCTTCATGATACAATGAATTAATTCGGTTGCTCTAGATTCAACTCTGATTTCCAGCAGGACAGCACCAGCAGACGCAGAGGCTGCCTCTGGATAGACATACAATCATCCCAGAAACCAAACAGGTTACATAGGCAGAGCAAGAACTAGAGCAGATCAATAAAAGGCGTCGCTAGTAACCGACCTTTTTGTTTTGTTTTTTTGCAATTCTGCAGCCAACATGCTGTGGTGTGTATAGAAAATGTGTTAGCATATGAATTAGTCAATAAAAAAGATGTTTAAAGCCCACTGTAGAACATAGTCGGGGTTATAAGGCACTATCCAAGTGTGGATCATTAACTGGTCACGATTAACTGGTCTAGTGTTATAATTATATACATCGGCATCAGGAAACAACTAAGCACACTAAGATGATCTTCAGCGCCACCAATGCAGTGTTGCTGCTGTACCGATCAAATTTCCAGTATATTAGCAGATTTCTGTGGACGTTCACATAAGCTCATTTTTAGGAAAACAACTTTTCAACTTCCTAAAGCTCAAATCCCACAGAACACAGAATAGCTGTGGAACAGCTGCACTGCAGCAGCCATTCAAGTCAACGAGTAGTCGCACCAGAGGTGCCCTTCAGCGCTCCAGAAGCGTCCCAGAAGTCCACTCTGCTCCCCTAGAGATAGACGTCCAGTCTATTTTGGCGCTGGGTCACGTGTCAATTTATGCACGCCACATCAAGGCAGGAAGTCAGGCATGAGAATGGCACGGAGAATCTGGTGAGTTTTTCAAAATAAAACACGACTGGGCATGCATGGACATTACATCAACTGTGGAGGCTGCGTCTAAACAATTCAGGGAGGGTTTAGAATAAAAAGTCATCCTTTTAAATGTGTAATTCTTGAAAGAATAAAACATGGTAAGATATATGTCTTTAAACCTTTGGGTAAACTCATAATCTACAAAATCCAAGCATCTAAACACTCCACTTTTAAAATGTGTCCTGTCGGACTCCGGATCACACTGAGGATGGACCAAAACTGGAGCACGGCCATTCTGCGTCCTCTGGGACTTTAGCTTAAGAGAACAGTAATATTTTAAGTACCAAAAAACAGTATCAGATTTATCACAGATTTCATTAAAATATCTGTATTTTGGTATTCATTAAAATATGGAGAATTCTACAAAGCGCTGAGCCATTTGTGGTGATGGTTCCCAAAGCAGTCCGTAGATGCAGTTTTTATCCTTTTTATGGACAGTGCAAGTGACAATATCACGTCGGGTCAAAGATGTCTTGAATCCCTGCCTGTGTGGTGGTATGTTAGTTACACAATCTGCCAAATGTTCTCTGTAACATGACGTCACAGGTTTGTAGAATGACCCACGTCTTTGAAAACCAACTCAATACTTTTTATAGTAAACTCTCAAACTGTCTGCTTGTGCTGCGAACACAGCTCTGCCTCATTTACCAAAAACTAACATTTGGTTTGCAATTTGAAACTCTAACCTGCAAAGAGAAAAGCCTTATTAAAATTAAAGCTACACCCTGAAGCTGTGGATGAAAGGAAGTGAAAAACTGATGGAGTACTTTTTATCTTCTATGTAAATGACATATGGAGAAATGCTTACCTTGTGAAGACATGTGTCCACCACTGAGTTACACACCTTCTCCAGGTCGTCACAAACCAGAAGTCGTGAGCGGACAAACTCACACAGCTCCTCGTTGGACATCACGTCCCAGATTCCGTCACATGCCAGCACCACAAACTCGTCTCCTTCGGCCGCCCGCTCTAGCACACAAACCTCGGGTTCAGGGCTTACCAGCTGCTCCGTGGGGCCCTTACCATCCACACATTTGTAGTCATAGTCCCCCAGGGCTCGAGACACAGCCAGGGAGCCGTTTACCCTTTGGATCATGACTGAGCCGCCAGCATTCTGGATGCGCTCCTTTTCGCGGGGGTTGCAGGGCTTGTGGTCCTGGGTGGAGAAGCCCACCTTGTTGTCTCGACTCAGCACGGCCCGTGAGTCGCCGCAGTTAATGAAGTAGAGGTGACCCGGGCTGAGCAAGACGCATACAGCTGTTGATCCGCTGCGGTCTAGACCCTGCCGCAGGTCAGAGAAGTTGCGCATGTACTCGTCAATGTTCAGGAACCCTGAGCGGATGCCGTCCTTCACGCCTTCCACAGATCCCGGTCCTGAACCAAACTCAGCCCCTCCTGACAAGATATGTTCCAGCAGGTGCCCAGAACAGTAGTTGGCTACTCGGGAGCCTGCATGGCCATCGTATACTGCAAAAAAGGACCAGTCGGTGAGACCATGGGGAAGGCCCACCACAGCTGTGTGGGCATCCTCCATTTCCACCCGCCAGCCCTGCATGGAGCTCAGGCCGTAGCGTAGCCCATTCCCCTCTCCGTGGGCACTATGTTTTTCTGTCTTCGGCTTGTCCAGGAATGCACCCATTGCTGCTTATAAACTGGGGATTGAATAAGGAAGAGGAGAAACAAGAAGACCAAACGTTACACCATCAACAGCAACTAAAATAATCTTAGTTTTTTTTTTAAACCAAGTCAGTCAATTTTCAAATAAACAAAGATGTCATTACAGAGACAGAAACAGAATTAGACTGATAAAATGGCTACATTCAAGTTCACAGTTTAAGTAAAAAAAAAAATAAACTGGACAATATAAAAAATAAATAAATATTGACGCCCTGTAAAAGTCATGTTAAAGTTGAAATCCAAGTATCAGGAACCTGACCAAACCTTGAAAAGACCACTTTCATTCCTAGATGTCAGTGACTGCATGGATGAGATGTCATGACTTCTCAGCATGCAGAAGATTTTCTGCTGGCAAAACAAAATCCTGTCACTTTGTTACGGGCCACACAAGTCTGAAAATATGTCACTAGTGTATAGTTCAAGGATGCATTCGGACTGAGCATCACTGAGCTCTGAGTAGAATTCAGCCTCTACATATTTATTGCCACCATTGATCTCAACCCACAACTTCAAATTATGCTGCGTTTACAGTAGCTCGGAAGTGGAACGCTGATGCTCTTTTGCATCAATTCTTTGTCTTGATACTAAAAGCAAATTCTCATGAGATGTTTTACGGCTCAATTAAGGAAGTGATGAGTAAATAATGCTCTAGCAGGACCTTGTTTAATGCTTCATATCTCAGACTAGGTAATCATTTGCCTGCTTTAAATTTCTCCCAGTCATAAGATGGATTCTCTCTGATTTGTCATTTAATGCATAGATTAGTAGCAACAGCATTCCTACTTGTACCCATTGGTGACACGCAGCCAATGCAAGCAACAGGTCTTATTAAGATGTTGAGATACTAAAAACTTAAAACACAAAGGAATGGTCCAACAGTAAATCCCAAGGCTTATCCAGCCAAAATTAATTGATTAAACAGGTGCATATTGGAGGTTTCCTCTTTTAGCAACCTGGGCCAGTTCAGTGCATGACTTGTGACAATGTGATATTTATTAAGAGAGAAATCAGTGGCAAATAATACTGAAGAGAGACCGCAGACACACTGTGCAGACTGTTGAAGGACACAGTGGTTCCAGCTCACTCTCATATGACACCAAATTGTTGTACTAAAGAAGTAGTTTGCATAGTCAAAAAAAAGTTTGTAACACATAATAAGTCTACAACCTTGAAACTAAGATGCAATCTTAAAATGTTCTTTCTAAAGGACTCTCAGTTTAAGCCTTTAGGTGTTTACAGTGACCTGTGTGTTAGAGGTCATTAAATCAATTCACCAATTACCAGTAGCATTAGGTCCAGCTCATTTCAGCTGGACCAAACAGCAGATTCAGATGGTTGTTTCTGACCAGAGGAATAGCAATTCAGCAGCAAAAGTCAATGCAAGATGGTCAAACAGGGCCTTACTCATAAGTCTGTGGATTTTATAACACGTTTATAGCCATATTATTCCCTACGTCCACATGGAACGAACCCGACAATCCATACAAGTGCATTTTTCAGCTTTAAACTGTCTCTCAAACTTCAAATTAATCCTAGATTAAATTCAATTTAGAAATATTACATTGAAACCTGTTCTTTACTCACACATTACTTCTATCAGCTACTGTATTTCCTTTGTCCCAGACAACAATACAGACTTAATAAATGCGGCGCAGCTGAAAATATAAATGTCCTATAAATAAAACATTTTACATCATAATAAATTTTTCATTGTAGCTCTTGCAAAATAAATGAATGACTGTCTACAATTTAGTTGCACTACTTGAAGTTAAGGGAACCGAGTCTCTCCAGTCGTCACAGAAGGAGTCGTAGTTATAGAATAGTCATAGAGAGAAAAAAAAGACGGCATATAAAAAACTCCAGGCTTTCACCCACGGTGGTCAGAGAAGCAGAGACCAGCTGGACAGGCCGTATTTGGAAATGTGTCACTTGACTTGGGGCACGAGCTACTGGGAATACTGCCACTGTACTGAGAAACCTGGAGGAACCTTCATCTCCTGCTGAAGCTCCCTCCTCCGGGTGCAGAAACGTCACAAATTCCACCAGCAACAGGGAAACTGCTCAGCTGTCTGGGTCCCACCCACCTTTTTTTTTTGTTTTTTGCATTTTTTTTCAGCGCTGTAATGAATAAAGCGCCAAGTTAATAAAACAGTCTCCGATCAGAGACATTAGGGACTTCTTGTTGATGGTGCACCACAAAGGGACCGTCTGTAGTTTGTGGAACACCGTGACACTTTGCAAAAACAGTATTAAGTTGTTCAGCCACTCAGAGAGGATACCAATGTGGATCACATTTTCAAGCTGCAATGGTTGACATAAACAGAAGTTTAAAATAGGAAATATATTTACAAAAATCAATGTGTTTTGATGCATCATAAGTCAATGGACTGGTCATTTTTACACTTTTTTTGCAAGAAAAAAAAAACAAAACAAGTAAAGCAAAAGTCCCTGTGTCAGTTGCATCAAAGTTCACGTATCATAATATGCTCGGTTTCTGTCAGTTCCAGTTCTTAATGCCTGTAGTTCAGTAGATGGTGTCCCACTGGGTGCACAGTGTGATTTTAATTACTCAGTGGATAGTGAGAGGCAATAATCCTGAAAAGAAAAGACAGCTGATGAGGAGCCACAGATCTGAGGATCACACTGTGGCTGAAAAGGCTTCTCTGAAAATAGTTTCTCTGACTTGAAAAGCGAGTTTGAAGGGGAAAAAAAAAAATCCAAAACTCTTATATTAAAATAATTATACTAAAGAAATATAATCATATCTGGGCTCCACTGTTTTCGGTATATGGATATATGGTTTTTCCATTGTGAATGGACACAGTACTTCTAGTGATCTGAATCACCGCCGCATCTGTAACGTCTTTCCACCAGGTCTTATCATATGACATACTGTGAGAAAATGATGCTGCTCATGGTTCCAGCATGTTTGAAGGGTTCCGCTCCGTTTTATGCAGCTCGCAGTGACTGCCACACGCCTCTTTCCACTCGTTTAAGACACTGTAAAAATGTCCCCTGCTGCCACCTCTAGCTGCCGTGGACTGCAGACAAATCTTACAGCAGATAGAAGTTTGTGCGACGTCAGAAGCCGCAAGCACCAACGACTTCTAGGCTGCGCCTGTTTTGGGAATATTTGGGGGACAGGATGGAGGAAACCATGTGGAAGCAACAACAGTAACGGTATAGAAACTGGTGGAAGCCGTTGCGGCTGCCATTAATGCTGGGAAGTATGGCTAAAACTGTGTACTGTAGTGCATTTGATTGTTTAATTGATTTTAAAGTAGGTCTAATTAGACCTACTTTAAATACATAAATATTAAGACTCATATCTACCTTTGATAACGTGAAGTCTGTGTCCAAACATTGGGAGTTTCTCCAGTTATTAAGCTGAACTGCCTGTATAATGCCATGAGAGCGACTTGTCTCTGTTCTACCAGACCCCAAGATTCACAGGCATCTCGCCTTGTTCTGTTGCTACTTTATTCAGAAAATACATTTGCAATCACTGATTGCACAACTCCCAGTCTTCACTAATGAAGTCATTATAACACTGCACTGTTTCACTGGACCACTGATGTGCTGTGATGGAAAAATACCAAGCTTAGTGTAGCTCTACATCTAACTTGCCTCTTGTTCTTACAGTGCCAGGACAGCAGTTTGGCTGAAATACTCAACAAAACGTACCTCTGATTCATTGTTTAAAAGCAAAAACTTTTCTTTTTTTTTTTTCAGTGGTCTGCAGCAGGATCATGTCTTGTTAAAATATAACATTTGATTTTAAAATCAACTACAGACTTTCAAATGCTGTAAAAAATGAAGCATGACGAGTTGAGCATATGTCAGCATGTGGCCCACTTTTAACAATTTTTTCTTTCAAACCCTTAGTGCAGATGGATGGACCTAAGAACAAAAGTGCTGTGTGGTAATATTTGAATCTACCAACAACACCAGGGAAGATCACTGAGCGTCTTCAGCAGGTCTCTACAATTTATGAACACAAGAGAAGCTGTTTCCTGGAGAGCTGAACAACTTTTTGCACCATAATCTCGTATTGTTTATTTGGGATGACTGATTGATTTAACAGTCACGTTTTTGGGAAATTCTATTTAACACTGTTTTTATTAGTTTTATTTGGACTTGTGTTTTTATGTTTTTTTTTGTGTGCTTTTTGGACCTTGAGTCTGTATTAAAGTTTATCTATCTATCTTATTTACTTCATAAAATTTAATGGAGCTATTTATTTGTTTAATTTTTTATTTCTCTTTATAAGAGATAATACTCTGCCAAGGAACTCCCTGATTATTTTTTTCTTGTTTAAACTTATAACAAAGATAAGTCATTTCAATTATGATCATTCATTTATGAGTTTTACTTTATTTACTGTGAAATTTTTTAAGGGAAACTGTTTAACTTTAAAAATGAAAAAAAAACCTTATAAGAGATGCCGCTGAATCTGTACTTACAGAAGCTATTATTTGCTTTTTTTAAATATACACACACACACATATATATATATATATATATATATATATATATATATATATATATATATATATATATATATATATATATATATATATATATATATATATATATATATATATATACATATATATATATGTTTTTTAAGTAAACATATACTTCAGGCATTTAAACAAAGTTAAGTACTGGAGTTTGTATTCTAAATTTTGACGCTAATATGTTAACTTTTTACTGCAAATGAATATTGGCTTTAAATATTAGTCACCAGTCTACTTGACTACTAATAATCAGTATCGGCCCTAGAAAAAAAAAAAACATATCGGTTCTATCCGTAGTTTGGAGTATATTGTCAGTTCAGCTACATCATATCATTTATATCCAAAAAGCCTCCAAGCTAAAGATACAGCTCCCATCTTCAAAACAAGTTCGTCACATTCATTCCTGACTTCAATTTCTTTCTCGGCCAGCCTTGTTTCTTCTCCGTCAGATATGTTCTTGTCTTTAAGGAGTGCAAGCTACACTCATTACTCGGGTGGCAATTTAGCAGTGTAATTTGACAGAAGTGCACTATATTTTATCACTCAGCCCTAAGACAAAGTACCATTACAAGAGATGGCAGACCATCCCCACTCATTAGCACAGTATGGTCAACACGACAGATCCATGCCCCCCCATGTGGTCAGACATGGCGCTGCTACATAGAGTGGCTTTAAGGAAATGTTCCTCACATTTTGAGAATGAATGTTTATTAGAAACTATGGTTTAACTTTATTTAAAGAAATAATTCCAAGCTTTTATCTGACTCTTTGTGTATATGTATCAGTGTATATGTGCATATATTATATCAAATAATGACTTAATAAAACAAAACAAAATTAAACTGTTATCTTTTTATTTATTTTGCATCCTCTCCCAGGCCAGCAACAATAAACTTGGGGACGAGTACAAATCAGGTGGACTGGACTGGGGGACTGTGAGGGGCAGATGTCATACTGGACACAGCCTGAGAAAGTCAGACTGGAGCACAAGTTGGAAAAATAAATTATCTAAAATGAGAACACCCCATCTGACTGAACAATAAGAAATGGAATAGCACTAAAACATACATATTTATTTTGTGTTTTAAAATAATAAATTTGTATATTTTATTATTTTGATACTATAAGAGCAGTTTCAGCTACTTATATCAGACAAAGTCTTCTTGAGCTTAGCCAGTTTTACTATCCCTCTGGCATTTGTGACCGATACTATTTTTAACAATCACACTTATCTTTAGACCATAACTGCAACATTATGCATTCCTGGCTTGGTGCTGTCGCAGTCATGAGATAATGAATTCAAAGAAATGCTATTCAAAAAAAAAAAACAAACAAAAAAAAACAAAAGCACCCCAACAAGATTTAGATTTTATGCTTGGAATTAGTTCCCACATTAGCGCACACGTGGCATGACAGGCATGTGTCCAAAAAAGGCTGTTACATGCAAGGAGTGACTACAGCTCGTTTCAGAGGAAGGTGTGTGTGTGTGTGTGTCTGCTTTGCGCATGTGCTTAGCGTTATAGTCTATGAGCGAAAAAAAGATCTCTATAAATACGCTAGGCTGGTTTAGATTTCATGACCGTAGCAAAGCAGCCAGGCCATTCATATATTCGCCTGTTTTTCTGCTGCAGGATTACACACAAATGTTTCACCTACTCAGTGTTACCGCTTAGATTTTTTTTTATCGGTATTTTGATATGGATGAGTATTTGCGTGTTTGTATGTGACAAAGAAAAATCTGTAACATTCACCAGAAGGATTCTCTCTAAAAATAAAACAAACACTCTGCCGATGCTAAGCAACCACCCACCCTGCAGTGCAAACATCCAGGCTGAGCTTCATTCAGCGACATCCCCCTCCCGATGGCTTTCTCTCACACGCTGAAAAAGAAGCACACACTCTCAGCTGCTTGGTAGTGGGAGGAAGAGGGAGTTGCATCATCTCCCATTGCATTATCCGTCCATTAAAGCAGCTGCAGAGGCCAGAACCAAAAAAAGAGACATGCAGACTGCAAGAACATATGCAGGCACGGTGAGATTTTACTGGCTGTCAACACTACACTGCAGTCATGGGGGTGGGGGGGGCAACATCCACACAGAACAGAAAAACCCAGAAAATATCTCCACTGAGACATCCGACTGAAACCAGGAACTCTCGACCACTTAAACACCCCCCATGCTGCAACCACAAATTGAAACCAACACCCCCCAATGTAAGTCACTCGTCTGCCAAAAACTAGTGGCTTCCAGGAGGGAAGTGGAACATCAGGGATTACATAATGCTGCAGAGAATCCCAAACACTACTCTGAAAGAACATTCTTATTCACACAAATAATATAATGGTCCACATTTAACACTGCTTGTTTATATCTTGTCTTTCTAAAAAAAAAAAAAAAAAAAAACTGCTTCTGAGAAAACTCTGAACCTTTTACTTCACCCCAACCATGACCATGGCTCTACTTTCACATATGAATTGCACAGAAAACAACGTTGCATAAATCCACACAACTGCCACAAATCAAATGAACCGGCATGACTCAGTGAACTAGCAAGTAAATTAGAGCGCCACTAAACATAAAACTCACCTGTATCAGCTCATACAGATCTTTGATTGGTCGACATTTAGCGTTGGATTCTGTTATCGACTAGCCTCCTGGCTCATGACCATTATTTATGCAACCCTCAAAACCTAAATCTACCCATATTTGGGCCTTTTGTGCATGTAGACTGTGGACCGTGCCAGTGGCATTAAGCATAACAGACACAACAGAGAAACTGAGTGATCATGCCTCAGGTAAAGCATAATCACGTGTTTGAGTGCATGAGTATGTATTTATCGTGCAGTGCAATAATGCTGTTGACAGGAGGATTATTCCTACATCAGATCTGTGACAAGACATGTAGATTTTCAAAAACCATTTCTTCAGTAACTGTCGGTTTTAGTTATTTCAAATGTTTCCTTGTTTGCACTTTGAGTGTCAAAAGCAGTTTCTTTATATTTTGTAGAAGACAGGCATCTCTTTGGCCACTAAACTCAAATATCACTGATACAATCTCCATGGATAAACAAAATGACAACACAGAGGATGTGTGTATCTCTTGAGTTGGGCTTGACCTTTGTAAAGGCCTGTTTATACTCTACATCTAAAAGGGATAAGGAGACAGACGGAGCCTTCTGTCTGTCTCCTGCGTTGATTTCATCAGTGTTTTGGTACATAGCCTCGATGCTTTATATTACGGATAAAACAGAGCAATACAACCAGAAGTCGTGAGGGACAGTAGTGAGCTTAGTGAGTCAACTGTCAACCAAATACAAGAAAACAAAAAAGAAATTTTGATCACAATTGGTGGAAAACTTTGGGGAGCAGTTGTGCGAGCTTGCCCAAAATTATATGCAATTTAAATACCATTAAAAACTCCAAGGCACTGTGACATGAAGGAGACTGTCAAATGTTCTCGCAGATATCTGAAAATGTTAAAAATGACAGTTGTCGTCAATTTCTCCCACGGACAAAATCAGAGAAAAGAACTCCCCACTAATGTAACGACTTGGATTTAAATGTCTTACACACCACTGCAGTTACGCTTTCTATGACTACAGAGTAGCGCAAATCTTTTCAACCTCTTCAACACTTGCCATGTTCGCTAGGGCTGGGCGATTTTATCGATTCTGCAATATCGATATTTTATTTCCCCAGAGAGTATCGATTTTTCAGCCGCGGGTATCGATATTCTAAGCTCCCTTCAAAACCCCCGTGTCCCTGCACGGGTGCTCTTCCTGCAAAGTGCAGGAAGAGCCATTGAAGTCCTCCAGCCGCTAGTGTCACTGTAGAGCATTTCTAACAGGGTTTCCAGAAGCAGCTTCTTTCTCTTCTGGCTACAGCTGATCCAGTCAGGAGGATGGCGGCGAGTATAAACCCAGTGCTTGCGTGCTTAAAAGCAGATGTGTGGGAGCAGTTCGGGTTTAAAAAGAAAAAGGAAAGCGAAGATTTAGAAAAAAGTATGGCGGTTTGCAAGCTGTGTCACACAAACGTGAAGTACTCTGGAAATACCACCAACCTGCGAGGCAAGCCCACCTGAAACGTAACCACCCGGACAAGGTAATGCTAACTGAGAGCTAGCCAAACTTTACTTGTCAGGATTTGAGACCATATTCAACGCCGGCTTTAAGGGCTGTGTATACTCTCGCGGCAATGTGTCACAGTTATCTTGTCGCCGGTATGCCGCAGTTACTTTTGATTTATGCTCAATTTTGAAGCGTGTCTGCGCTATGTTATTCAACGCCACAACGGAGAGGGACAATCACGAACTAGCTAAACTTACTAAACGTATCTCTTGCGTTTTTCCACTTCTTTACCATCTCTGCCGTATCTAGACCCACATTCATCGCTATCTCCCTCCATGAATTACTAGAATATGTACTGTCTTTGTAGTGCGAAGAATGAGAATCGTAAAGATATGGGTACTTCCTCATTTCTTCGATGACGCGGATGTAGAATTGACCAATCGGAGGCCTCCTTTCTCTCCTCTCTGCGACGCTGTCTGCGGTCACCTACCTTTCAGTTCAGTTAATTCAAACAAATTGGAACACTCACAAGATGTCACCAAAATCACTTTGTCCCGTTAAAATCTTTCAGAAAATGATGTAAATGTATCTTAAGTCAAATATCGATATATATTGTATCGTGAGCCGAGTATCGCATCGTATCGCGAGATTAGCGTATCGCTACAGCCCTAATGTTCGCTGATGTCAGTCATTTGACTTGTCACTGCCCACTGGTGGGTGTGTTGCCAAATAACCATATAAATGCAAATAACACACAGAGCTTTGAAGAGTCGTCACGGAAACAACGGTTGGAATCGACGGATGTATGAACGTACAAACATACAAAAGTGGAGTATAAATGGGCCTTAACAGGGGCTGTTGCTGCCTCAGCTGGAGAAGTTTAAGTATCCCAGGGTCTTGTTCACAAATGATTGCAGAAAAGAGCAAAGGTTAACAGGCTGTGTGGTCATGGTGAAGAGAGAGCTAAGCTGACAAAGCTCTTGATTTATCAGACAATCTTCATTACAACCCTCACTTATGGTAATTAGATCTAGGAAGTGACCAAAAGAATGAGGGTGCAAATGCAAGCAGCCGAAAGGAGCTTTGCTCAAAGGGAGGCTGGAACCCTTCGAAATAGGGAGGGAGGGGCTCAGAGTAGAATCATTGTGGTGGTTTGGGCATCTGGTCAGGATGGCTGTGAGACACCTTCCAGAGAAAATGTTTTGGACATGTCCCACTGGCAGGAAGCCTGTAGGAAGACTCGCTGGAGAGGTTATATCTCTCAATTCGAAAGACACTAGCATCTCCCAGTAGAGCTAGAGTGGGTGGCTGGGGAGAGGGAGGTCTGGTGATAACTGCTCAGTTAGCCTGGTCCCAGATTAAGTAAATGAATAAGTGGACGGTCAGGCAGAATTGATCAAGAGACCAAATTGATCAACGTTGGTCTCAAATGTCTGCCTGAACAAGTTTTCAAAATTTCAAGAAATTAAGATGACCACAGGAGGCTGTGACTGTTAATTACAGCCATATGAACCATGACTCATTTATAGGGCTTAAAGTAAAAAAAAAAATCCTGAGCCTAAACTTTTTTCCGTGGATCCAACGCATACACATTATAGGCCATTTAGCAAACAACTTTTTGGCACTGTGCTTAGTAATGTACAAGATGACCTTCAATTTAAATGTGAATTTTAGAAAGTAAAGGTTATTAAGTTATAAGTGAAAACATGTGAAACTCAAGTCAAGCCAATTAATCTGGTTCATTTAACAACCATTTAATTCAGTAAAGGGCAATTTGTACAAAATAAAAACATATAAATTGCAACTTTTCCATCATTTTTGTTCAAAACAATGGCAAATTAAGTTATAGGAAATACATTCCATTTGGCCTTGACTCCTCTCTTCTTTTAACATATTTGCAGTGCCAGTTATTATGTTATTAGATGTTATTACTCTGGATGCGTCATCATTAAAAAAGTGAACCATTACATTTCAGTATTTTTCAATGTTTTGGGTGGTTGCTTCATCAACATTCAGAGAAAACATCCATCCTTGGAGCTGATCACAGACGTCTCTAGAACTCTGCCGCTGGGTTCATATAACCGGCATGCTGATTGGAAACGGGCAGTTTTTTTTAAGCGTTTTTATCAATGGCTACCTTTTTTTTTTTTTTACACAGATGTACGAGCGGTTGAGCGATTCGTAGATGATAAATCGTGTACTGCAAAAAACGACCACACACGTATTTTCAAGTCACAAACAGATCAGTCATCGGAACCGCTACGTCCGCAGTGGTTGTTGCTCCCTGGGTACCAGCTTGTGTGTTGGAGCGCACGGACTGCTGCTTTATGCCCGGCATCTCCTTCGTGACGGTGAAATGCTTTTTTGCCGCTAGCTGCATAGACCAGCCTCTTGTAGCACAACACACAAAAACAGGTACCAGGCTCCCTTAGCTTCTGGTACCCAAATGGCTAACCGTCTACACCCTTGTCCTCTTATCCATGCCCAGAGACACTAGTTGCCTCCGTTCGAACAACCACTGGCTCATCTCGGATGCTGTGTTCAAGACCACTCAGAGATAACGCGTTTGTGTTTTTTTTCCCCTGAATCATAGTCAAACGCCGGAGATCCGGCACAGTGCCAGAATACTTTAAGCCCTGCATTTAGACACATTTTGCAACCAATTTTTTTTTTTATTAGGTGCAACTAAGTTCTACAACAAGACTCACATGTGGAACCTGAAAATAGGACCCGTTTTATATTGATGTAAATATATCTCGTGGAACACCGTTGTGTGCGTGTAGGTGTCTCGTTTGTAAGTGAGAAAGAAATGAGAGTTAAAGAGAGCGTTTTGTAATCATTAACATTACTAACTAGGTGCATAGGTTGTCATCTACCTGTTCAGTAAGCACCATCTCTCTGACTCTTGCTTTGCCTTTCAGTCCATTATTTCATTTTACAAAAAGAAATAATCATTTCTACTCTCCTGTGACACCAGAGTCCCAAATTCCTGATGCTGATAAGATGAGAAATATACAGATGATCTTGGTTTAAAAAAAAAAAAAAAAGACAAAAACCCTATTCCTCCCAACATGACCATTTCAAGCAATTTATAAGGTTAAGATTATAAACCAAGCAGTTGATATATCATGAATGCACATTAGTCAATAAACAAGTTTGGCCAATTCTACCACAGCGTTAAACTCGAGACACTTGAAGCTTAATGGCAGTTCAACACATAAAGTCTGCAGAAACTGATTGTGATAGATCTGCTTCCGGTACTGGCCAGTAATACCAGTGTTAGTTTCAAGTTCTATTAACATATTTAACTATTTGTTTTTCTTTAATCACCATCAAATAAAGAATATGCATTAAATTAAATGAAATCAAACTTGAACGCGCTGCCAGAAACATTTTGGCATTTGAAATAAAGCCGAGTTCCTGCACTTCTTTTAGCTGACATGAAGCATGAAGCACAAACTATTGGAAGAGAGCCGTTTCAGAGATGGGTTTCCACAGCTCCAGATGTTCAAATATGCAGTGAAATCGAACGTTTTCAGCAATGGACCAAGCAGGGATGGGTCATCTAGGACAATAAATCCTACAGCATTATCCGTCATATCGCTGGGTCTCTGCCTTTCTTTGGGGAATTTCTCTCATATCTGAAACTCCATAGTTTGCTGCTGTGGCACATCGCTCTTTTCCTTTGACTTTCACATGATATATCCTTAAATGCTTCATAAAGGTGACTGTGTTATTTTTAGCGACATTCGTTTCACCTCTGGAAGCAACAGCCTTGCGTAATGAGCATGTTGCAGTTTTCCAAATGAGATTTTCGAAGCTAAAATAATGCCATAATGCTAACATGTTAATGTTAGATAGCTACCTCAACTCAACAACTCACAAGTCACTGCTAATGCAGCATTTTGTAACTTCCCTTGGTGACGTCTAGAGCAACAAAGAAGAACTGGGAACTTTAATAAAAAAAAAAAAAAGATGACACTATCGAGCTGTGAGTATTGGTGAGTATTTCCTACAGTGGTAAGAAAGAAGGTACAAAGATAAACTACACTGGGTTTTCTACCAGGGTTTCAAAGGGAGGAATCAATTATAATTCTACAAGAAAGACTTAAATAACAATAAAACTGAGTCCATTCCACTAAATTGTAAAGGAAGAGCAGCAATTCACCTTCGCAGCCATGTTTAATCGATTGAAAAAGCAGAGTTTAAGTGAATATCAGAAAGGAAGCAATATTTATCATTCATTTTGTTGTCCTTCTATTTAAAAAAAGAAGAAAAAAAACAGCTTAAATTGTTTTTTGTTTCCCTTCAGTCACTGCTTCAGCCTGTGACATTTGTTTAAAATAAATATAAGCTTGATTATTCCTTTAAATTGTCTGTTTATCACAACATCATTGATGTTGAAGCGTTACGGTAGCGTTGATTTACCGGGTGGTCCTAGCATTTTAGTACCGGGTGGTCCTAGCATTTTAGTACCGGGTGGTCCTAGCATTTTAGTTCTCCACTAAACATTAGAAATTATCAAGTTCATCAATCCACTAACTCCTCAACACATCCTCCACTGCATCTCAGTTTACATTATACAGCAGATCTGAGTGCATCCCAGCATCTCTCACTTAAATGTAAAATGACTCCATACTGTATCATCTTTCAATAACTGCATTATTTCTAAGCTGACATGCACAGTTTTGCTTCTGAAGAACATTCAATAAGAAACTATTTAGTGTGCTTTGAAAATACACGTCTGAATGTAAGAAAATGGCCACACAGTGACCTGTGAACACCCAAACTATCTGCTCGTCTTTATCCAGAAGTGGTAATGAGTTACCAAAAGAACTGAAAACCTAGTTATGAGACATCACCAAGGTGGAAATTTAAAAAATAAAAATAAACAGAAGAGAGAGATCAGTGGAAACACAGTTGCATTGGTAGATTGAGAGGTATGAAATAAAACAGACACCACAGACAGTGTTCTGCCGCTAAAAATGACACCACAGTGTTCTACTTGCACAATCCAACTATAAATAACGGACGGGGTACTCTGGACCTGGTACAGGCAATATCAACAGAAATGAAAGTTTCTGTTACAGCTCAAAGCCAGTGAAAGACACCAAGTAGCACCAAACGCTATGGTTTTTGAACAAATGGGGGAAAACCAAAACTGCTAAAACAAAAACACTTTCTGGGACCTTCAGCACAAAACTTCAAAATAAATTTTTGTTTAAGACAAGAAGAAAAAAATCCTGCTGTTGGAGCACATTCTTAGCACATTCTGTAGTGTTATAAATTCAGAGGGTGGTCCAGCATGTTTGTCTTAAGTACCAGAGTGAATGCATATCTTAGATTAGACGTACTTTATTCATTCTCCAAGGGGGAAATTCAAAAATCTCTTCAGATCTTCAATAACATAAATATATATTTTCCAAAAAAGTGGTGGTAAGGCAGCTTCAACAGTGAAACACAGAGGTGGGAGTGTAGTGATGTGGAGAATACAAAAAGGTGTATAGGAGATCACAAGAAGGCAAAATTCTGCAGATGAACAAATATACTGGCTGAATGATCATAGCCTGGTAGAGAAGGAACATTTCAGCATCACAATATTACTTATCACACTGTCCATCAAGCTTTCAGTCAGAGGGCTGTCCAGCTTCCCTTTTTAAAAAATACAGTTTAAATTTTTAACTGGATGGTCTAAAAAAATGTTTAACTTTAAACCTTTAGCTATAATAAGGCATAGTGGGTTTTAGGATGGTTTGAGCGTGATGACGTACTTTTTCATCATCTGTGCTCATGGAATTTTTAATGTTTATTTTGTCAAAAAGTTCTCATAATCTTGAGTGTAGCATCTGTTTCTTCTGGGCACCTGTATTTTATCTTGCAGTGTTGTTTTTGTATTAAGGATAACCCCCAGTTGCATCGCGCCCGGGTGCGTTTATTAGGTATTCACGGTCTCCTGCAGCAACAACAAAGACGTACACAGATGTAAGGAGACGCTAAGCTACCGCTGAGACACTTGTCCAGGAAACTAAAAACAATGCAATTATTTGATGATGATTCGGGTATCAAGGTGTCAGATGGGCAACAGGAAGATACAATTTGGTAGAGAACAGTGTCATGAACTGCAATACACAACTTTTATTAAATTACGTGCTGCTTCACTGGAGCCTTTATCGATGCTGATGAATGATATTAAAGTTAGAAGCGGAGTGATACTAAAGAACCTGCTATCACGCTGTCAAGGACACATACACATAAGCACGGTTGTTATATGTTCAGCATCCGGCATGCGGAATGGTATTTTGTGTGCAAACGGATGTCTACGGGTTTAAAGCTAAGATTTCATTTTTTTTCCCCTGTTCATTACATATGCGTATCCTAGTCTGTGTGCTTAAAAATTGCTTTAATGATCGATGTGTCATTTGTCCCAAGTACCAGACTACTTTCTAGGAGGAGTTTTTAACATCCATGAAACTAGAGATACGTAAACTGTGATTAAATGATCCAATGCTGAAGCACTCCCATAGCCAGACTCATAGAATGGCTCTGGACCAATCAAATGACGTGTTGGGAATTAATTGTCATATATACGGGCTAGTTATAAAACAGACAAGCCATCAGCGACAATTTTATGTCATTGTATATAAAGATAAGACAAGGAAATGCACTGCACAATAAAAGTTTTTATACTAGAAAAAGGTATTGACAAATACCTCCCCTCCCGGTGGACAGCCTGATCCAAAATCCTGGCTAAAACCCTGCTGCCCATAATAACATAAGCTTCTCTTAGAACAGTTAAAAGTTATCTGGTGGCCAAGAATGCTTCCTGATGTGAATTTAACATAATACCCCTGAGGTATACAAAACTGCAAAGATGAAAAAACAATCGCTCAACACCATTAACAAACTTTGTACAGTGCTGCCTGGAGGAGTCTGTCATTAAATAACTTACAAAGTACTAAAAGTAAAGCTTTTAATGTCAGCAATAAAAGGCATTCAGAATTCTGAAGCACTCATTTTTGACCGTGCTGTGTTTTTAAACCAAAACCATTATTCTTTTATTTTTCATATGAGTAACGTCCCCAAAGTTCCCATTACTTAATAACATCATCATTAAGGTGGGATACAAGTTTAAATTGGTTGCATTTAGGTGCATTTTCACAGGGGTCTCACTTCTACATAGTATGTATGCAAACACAAACTGCCATTTTTTTCTGTACGTTATATATGTATGTATGAAGGACATAAACCATATAGGAGCACCAACATTAACTGCTCTTACCCCCTCTCCCATATCGGCTTATACACAGTGCATTAATTTATCAATACATATGTACCAATGTTCCTATAGCCACATCAGCTTTTCTTAGTATCCTGTGATGGCTGCAGGTCCATCAGGCCACAGTTAATGTCAGTAAGACTGCTTAAACTCCAAGTTCGCCAACTGTCTCACTCTTACTGGTACTGTGTTTCATCTTCTGTCTTAACAAAGGTGACTGCTGACTCAGGTAAGATTATCAGCGACTGAACTCTTCTTGTTATCTGGAAAGCAGATCACAAGCTCAACATCAAGTTGCGTCATATACTGGTCACCTGCACACCTTATCTGAAGAAGGTGATCAGTCAACTTCAACTCTGCACAATACAAAAGTGCCAGACAATGTCAAACGCTTTTATCACATGAGGTCAAATAAAATACCTTAGCTTTAAGTGTACTTAGAAGGTCTGTTCACCCACTTGGACATTTCCGACATGAAATGTTAACAAATATTTATTTGTTACAGAATCAGCAGATGCACATGAGAATTCAAATACTTTTCATATTGTTAATAAATTAGAAATCTGAAAGTAGTCCTTGACATTTTGGCAACCTGAAGGATACAGCTGCTTCGACTGGGTCAAACTGGGAATAAACACTGGTTGCAAGAGAGCTTTCCAATGTTTCTCTTACAATACTGAAGACAAAAAACAAATAATTTTAAAATGAGGTTTCATTATGGTACTTCCATAAATAAGGGGGTCCAACCGGGTTTTTACTGTCCTATCGTTTTCTTGACTTAATGTGAAAAGATGTAAATGCTTTTTAAAAAACTGTGGAGTTCATAGTTTAATATTTTCGTTGAGAAGTGAAGGAACCTCACTGTTTTGTTGTGTTAGAGCAGGATAAAATCATCCTGTCCCTCATACTTTGAGGTAACTTTTGCAACATCCATATATGTCATGTTCAAATGGTCCTGCCGCTAAGAACTAGACATTTGTGCAAGTGTTTCATGGTCTAAATGAAAGTAGATAGCCAGAAACAGATCACGAGTTCCTGTACCAGTGCAACTTTTTACGAAACTTTTTTCTTTCATTTTCTTTTATTATTTATTAGTGTTGTTCTGATTTGATACCACTATTGGAAATTGCTCCGATACTGCCAAAAATGTCAGTATCAGCAAGTACGGGAGTCCAGGCACCAACCAATACCAAGTAATTGATATTTAATGATTTATTTACTGGTTACTTCCGTTACACTACCAGCAAAAAGAAATACTTTTTAATTTTGCAATACTGTTTAATACTGTTCTATTTGAAAAAAAAATAGACAAAAATGGCTTGGATTTGCTGTATTTATTCATCTTTTACAACAATAACAATTATATTACAGTCAGGCAATTTTGTTCAATTTTTTTTAAATATTATACTCAGATCGGTAGTCGGTATTAGCCGACACCCACAGCTCAAGAATCGGAATCAGGAGGAAAAAAAATAGTATCGGAACATCTCTACTATTTATTCCACTGTTAAGATAACTAATACATTTTAAGGTTTTGCAATGGGAACAAAGAAACTGGCATATTTGGAACCATCAATCTGGTAGATGTGAAGCAAAGCTGATGCTTGTTCTCCAACATGGTTACGTTACGTTTGGCGTCCCAGTTATGTTGGTCATTTCTTGACCTGTGTCTAAATTGATCATCGCAGCATTTCCAAAAAGCCAATCAGTCTTAATTAAATGGTGTTTTTCACACATTATAGAAAATGCTTCACCAGAAAAAAGAAGCGCTTTCAACTAAATTATAATAAGTATCAAAACTGACCTTTTATCACAGTAATGGTACTTTATTTATGGAGACTAGTGGGTTATGTTTATTTGTCTGTTTACAACTATTAAAATATTTCAAGAAGTACACATCAGCATTTAGTTAAGGGCTGCTCTCAAACCATGACAATAAACATCCCCAGTGCACTCAGCTTTATCAATAAGAATATTCAGTCATGCTACGCATGCTCTTATACTTACACTGAGGTGTTAACAGATGTACCAAACATAGAAAGGGTCCAGGAGCAACCCCTTATATTAAAACATTCAGAACTAATCAGGACTGCACGCATTTTGTTTCTTGACGTATACTAATGTTTAAACCATTTTAAAGCCTCATCATTAACTTTATTTACAAATAATACTGGGACATCTTGAAGTTTACTATATGATCACAAAAACCATTAGGCTGCTAGAATGACGTCACATGTCTAATACTGACACCAATGTGACAAATTAATTCCGTTAAGTTGTCATTAGCCAGTTAAAACACGAGTAGCTGTAACATCACCATGGTAAATTAGCTCACCTGGGACCAGACTAAGCTCTGTCATTTAAGAATTTAAATTACAAATACTTAATCTGGCTTTATTTAGAATTGACTCACAAACAGTAACCCAGTTAACAGAACTTCTTACACTAAGTCAAGTTTTATTTAGGAAGTGGTGGGCTCGTGCGCCAGTTTTACTGCTTCACACGGTTTATTTTTCGTTAACCAAAAGGGTGTGTTTTAGTTGTTGCTTTTTTTGTTTGTTTGTTTTTCTGGAAATGCGTTTGTGTTAAATGCCAACCGACACTGAACACCCTTCAGTCTAACAGCGGTCCCTCCAAGGCCTGCTTTACTGCTGTGTTGGTGTGAGCTAACGTTAGCCGCCGCTTTTCTGCGGGTTGTCAAACTCCAGCTAATGACATTAGCGCACATACTAGCGCATGCTACTTACGTTTTCCTCCTGCTGGGTGAATGTAGATCCAATCTTGACGATCCGATTCTGCTTTTACGTGAAGATACGCCGTTAACCTGGCTGCTTACGGAGCTAATGTGAGCTAGCTGGCTGTGCTGTTATGTTTCCTTATTTAACAAAAATAATGGAGATTGGCCTCAGTTGAGCGGCGATAATTCCTTTCTCGGTGGTTCCCTGCCAGGACAGCGTTGATTTTTACGCATGTTTGACGCCACTTCTGTCTCTCACAATAAATTAAGACAACTGCGATCGTTCCAAAACAAATATGGAACCTGTGAATTGGGTATATTATTATACAACACTGACAAATCTAGCACTTTCTTCCATTGAAAGGCCAGAGCTATCCTTCGACTTTAGGTGCTGAACAAGAGGAGGTGTTATTTTTGGCATCTGCATGGTGATTGGTTACAATATCTTGGGTAAACGTCGCTAATTGGCGGATATCTGTGTCAATTATTTCTGCCTCTGTCTATACCATATTTTCATTGGTCTATTCCAAAGTTCAACGATATATTGGAAATGCGGGAGACATTCGTACATATTACAGGCGTACACCGAAGAGACAGTGTACAGGCGGAGTTAGTCTTTAAATAGTAACGTACAATTCCGAAGCCATCATCCTTTTACATCACCGTGATAGCTCGTATTAAAACGTTTATGAAACAAACCACGGACGCTTTTAGATCAAAATATGATTATCTTCAGAGTATGAAAGCTGTCATACACGAGCTTAAGCGTCCTGAAGTAAATAACGAACGCAAAATCATTCATGCATAGAGAACTGAAGAAGTTCCAGAGGGAGTCTCCAGCATAAGAGGAAGTTATAACATCAAACTAAACCACTGACAATTTTGCTATTTAAAGCTTTTTTACACATGATGATTGATTATTATTATTATATTTATTATTATTGTTGTTGTTGTTGTTATTATTATTGTTGTTGTTGTTATCATTATGATTATTATTATTATTACTAAAAATATGTATAATGTCGGGCTAGTAGTATGATGGACTTACCTCTATATTGTTCTCTGTAGACTATTTTATTAAAAGATACATTCACCATCAAGTCTTTCTCTGGGTTTGTTGTATGACTGTCTTATATATAAAGAAAATGCCGACTATCTATTACTCATCATAGCAAACTAAAACTTATGAACAGTATCTGGCCATGTTGTAAAAAAAACATTTCAAGCCTAATCAAGTCCCCAGCATGTACCTGAGATAGATACAAACTAATATGGTATGCAAAATAAGATCACCAACAGTAAGGAACCTTCCACAACATTGTAGTCTTGCCTAAGAGGTAGTGTTTGATTATTATATTTTTCACAGGAAGTTGGAGGAGTAAGGGGCTGATAGGAGTGCAAGTTCTCACTTTTGTCCTAGCAACACCTAATATAACCAAGAGTGGATCTACATGGAACTTCACTTTACCTCTCTTTAATGGATTCACAAAAAAGACTGCCTGTTTCTACTGAAATGTTACAAACCATTTAATGAAACTGATAGAACTAAAATTGTGTTGAAGAGCCATATGGGTCCAGAGATTGTCCTCAGGCCATATATGTTACACACGAGTTCTAGCTGGTCTCATGCTGGATGAGGAGTCTCATTTGGGACATAGTTCCAAAAATAGAGACTTATCTTGAACTGATCTGATTCATTTTTATTTTAGATGCATGGCTTTATGAGTCAGCAGAGGATACATCAGGAAAGGAGTCGATGGAAACAAAAGGAGTTATGGGATCATTAAGAAAAGTCCAGGACTAGACTCAAAGGACTAGATCAGTGGTTCAAAGACTTTTAATACTGCATACCACCCGAGAAACTGTTCAACTCTCTGAGTACCACCATGATGACCAATTTTAAAATATAGCCATATATGCCTTCTCAATTAGCTTTAAACACACAGAGATGTTTATTCCTTATTGTGGTTATTTATTGCCTGAATTGTTACTTTACTGAATCAGACGTTTACAACTCTGTCCAACAATTCTCACATATTCATACTCTCATACAGAGCAAAATAAACACACTCAAAGTTTGCTACATCTGCACTGCAACTAAATATACAACAAATAATTTTCTATAAGACAATTTTAATTATCTCAAGCTACACATTTCGTTTGAAATGTATTTATAATGCATTGTATGTTTCCGATTTTTTTAAAAGTGAAAATGTGGAAAGTCATGACGTTCCCCGCGTACCACCAGTGGTACTTGTACCACAGATTGCGCACCACTGGACTAGCCCATAAGACGCAGATGTTCATGGTCACTCCTAAAGACATCTGAGCAACATCACTATGCTGGATGATTCCTAAAGACCTCTGTATCGTTAACAAAAAGTGTTACAAGCATCATCCCACAGCTTCTGAAGATCTGCATCAATGTCTGAAAAAGCTGGAAAGTGGGAGGAGATGTTCTTGTTCATTTCCTTTATTGTCTCTCTTACAAAAGTGAGGAGAATGACAGTTGTAGCACTTAATATTACATTCACCTGTTTTCCCTTCAGACTCATTCAGCTCATGGTTGCAGATGGCTGGAGCACATCCCAACTATCAGACTGGATTCTTAACAACAAGGCCTGTCTATACTGTAGTATTGTGAACCATCCAGCATAAAAACTAAAAGAAAGAAAATAAACTAAGTGCTTGCAAACATGAGTCTGAATTAAAGGCAGGGTAAGGAATTCTATGTGACACATAATGTAACATTCATTGAATATCTCCTCAACTCTGTAATAAAATGTGGTTTTCACAGACAGCCCTGGCTCCATAAAACAGATAAAAACAGAGTGGAGGCAGCCTGAGCCACAAGTTATAACAAAGATTGCTCCAGCCACCCACCAACAGGCAGAGGGGTTGTCTTCATTATGCTTTCTCAGGGAATTTTTTCTGAGTCCATTGCATAGAGTCTACAGCATGCATAAGGATGCATGGGCTTTGCAGAGGAATAAAGAAGGTAGCATGCTTCAGTCAGGATTGAACAGGGCTCCGGCAGACATCCATTGCTAATCTAGCCTCAGCAAGGCCAGGTGACTCACGGAGAAAAGCTAAAAGTAGCAACAGCTGGACTACAACCATGACCCATACCCTCAAGGTGCCTCCCAGTCCAAGAGGTTACCAACTTGACCCGGGGCTGCTGACTCAACTGCAGACACAGGCCAGATGGTCCTCAGCAGTTGCACCCAGCAGATGGCCAAACCAGAGCCATTTGGTTTTTTATGTTTTTACTTGATGAGGCTAATAAAAATGTACAGTTGTCGTGAATATGAAATCTAGCTATAGAGCTCAAAACCCTTTTCGCACCAGGCTGATTGACTCGTTTTTGGAGCCAGCCCCTCATGGTCATTTGATGAAACCGCACATTTTTTGACTCCCATATTGATGTCAGACATGAGCCAAGCTGGATGTGGCCTCTTACCTCCAACCAAGAGGAGGCAGCAGCATTTCCTGATCTCATGTGTTTTATAGACATGGGAAATGTGTTCATCCTGATTTTGGAGATGCGCAGACAGAACTGTAGAATTGCTCATTTACTATGATTCTTTTCTTTAACGTGGTGACATATAAACACAATGCTTTGAACCAATGTCCTAAAGGTTCAGATCATCTGTCCGTTAAGGCTCTATCCCAGTCATCTCCCATCCCATGTGGCAGGGCCGTGCCCAGACATTTTTGGGGGCGGGTGCTCAAGCCATGAGAAAAGAAGCACACCCGCTAAAATTGACACTTATTTAACTTTTTAACTAGGTCTGGGCAACGATTAACACGTTTAATCATGATTAATCACATTATTTCCCTGATTAACAACGATTAATCACATTGTATCTGCGAAATCAAATAATGAATTCAAAAGTTGTGTAAAATCCACTTTTATTGAAATGTTCTGCTGCCATATGAACTAATGTGTCATAACTTTTGTTGTTCAAACACTTTTAACATCAGCACTTGTCAGTAACACATATTTAGTGTAAATCTCATCTTGAAAAATGTAAAATAAAATAAAGCTTATTGCCACTGCCAGGGCATTAATGTCCTCCTGTTTTTATGAAAAAAAAAAAAGAAAAAAAAGTCTACAAACAAATTCCAAACAGGTAATTTCTGAGGTAACAGCAGAAACTTTTAACGGGGAGTTTAACTTGTCAGTTGTTACAAATAACCTTGTTTCTGTCAAATCCTCCATCTGGGAGAACTTTAAAATGAAAATGTCCATGTTAAAGTTCAGTAACTTTACCAATCCATGTATCATTCTTTCTTTCCATTTTTAACCGCAATCAAAAAAAAATTAAAAAGTGACATTTTATTATGTTTTTCGTTTTAAAATCTAACACAGAAAAAAAGAAAAACATGTCTGTTTTTTTTTTTTTTATATATATATTTCAATTTTAGACTTGGATCAAAAATACGAAATTAAAAAACGAGCCACAGAACTGAATTTGTTTTATAATCATGGACTGGACTTTCTGTTGTTATTACACATCTGTGCCACTAGATGGAGCCGCACTGAAGTAACCAGTAGAGAACAGCAGGACAATGAACACATGGAGCAGATCTGATGTAACATGGAGGAATGATGCAAAGTTTTGTTGCAGTCCAGAATTTTTCTTTTTTTAGACAGAATTGTTAATATTGCTACCTGAATTGCTACCCGAACTGTAAAGTTCACAGATTTTTACCGTTCTCCATGTCTGTTTTAGCTTTTCCTTGTGTTTACTGTCTTCCGGTTCCACAGCAGCCAGTAACAGTCTTTTCAAAATAAAAGCATGTGAGCAATATGCGTTAACGTGCGATAAAATAAATATCGGCGTTAACAAATTAATGTGTTAACGCAATAATAACGCGTTAACTTGCCCAGCCCTATTTTTAACATAATACTGCAACTTTCTGTAGCAAAATGCCGACTTTTGCAAAATTGTGACTTTTCAACATAAAATTACGACTTCATCTGGTAAGTTACAAATTATCATTCTTAAAATCGCAAACTTTGCTGTAAAAAACTGAATTTATTTCATTTAGTCAATAAAATTGCAACTCACAAAATCACGGCCTTTTGACATAAGACTGCTGCTTTGGATGGTGAAATAGCTGCTCGGTGGTTGTTCTGCTGAAAGGGCACCTTGAAAGTAAAGGGGCAGGTGCTCGAGCACCACCTGGAGTCTAACTGTGCTCGTGCCCGCCATGTAAAGTCTCCTGTCCGTCTTGTCTTCTTGTTTTGGGGACTTCAGGTTTGATTTCTTCCTGGAAACTTTGGCATAGAAGCTGGCTACTGGAAACCTGCTGGCAGCAGATGCACATGCCATAGGTGGGTGTGTGCCATCCCGTCGAGCTGTCATTTAAAGGACAGTTAAGTGTCTGTCACGTGTATCTTCTGCAGTGAAAGTTACCCCGAGAGCTCCAAATCTGAGGAGGTTAAAGTGTACTCCAGTACAGTAATGCAAAGTGAGTGCCTTCTCAACTGCATTGTCCTTTTACAGATTTTAAGTGGGGAAAAAAAAGAAAGGTAGAGATGCTAAACTAAACAATCAATGTTGATGTTCTGAGGAAGAATGAATATGGTTTCTGTCTAATTTTGGAATTTTTGACACAACTGTATGTTTTACACCAAAGCTGTGCGCTTTAAAGCTAGGAAATGAGTTCATCCTGATGTGCAAGGAAACAAATATAGGCTGGAGTGAATAAACTGGGTTGGAAAGATTAAACTACAAGTATAAGTACATGTATAAGGATGCCTTGTAATAGTAGTGAATCTGTGTTATGTTTATGTGTGTGACAGTGTGTGTGTGTGTGAGAGCAGGGCTTATCCGTTGTCATTTTGTGTTTCTCCCTCAGGATTAGACTCGTGTCTTATTAATGAAAAACTCATCAGATATCAGAGCAGCTCCCTCAGGAACCAACCAGAGTTATGAGACACATGCTCGATAAAGACCCTGTGTGTGCGTGTGTGTGTGTGTGTGTGTCACAGAAGGACAGAGTCCGTGTTAGCAGAAGAGAGTGGTATTTAATTTTCCAAGATGAGGGATTATCACTGGCAGAATCTGATCATTCTGCTCTGATCTCAGGATGTTCAATCACAGCTTATCCCAAATATTAAACTCACTGTCTTTTGTCCCCTTTCCTCTCAATCTCTAACACACAAACACATTTCCATCCGCACACACACGCTCATGTGCAACAGCCAGGCTTCTCATTGAGTAAAGTGGCCCGCTGAGCCTACTGTCAGGCTGGTGTGTGTTATGTGATTGCTCAGCCACCTGGTGACCTCAGGGCATGGGGGTGGTGGGGGGGTGGGGGGGGGGGGGGGGGGGGAGGTAGGGAGGCCAGGCTTTAGTGTCTTATGAAGGCAACCGAGGAGAGTAAATTAAAAAACTGTTACATCTAATCCGGAGCACCAAGAACAAGTGGCACACGCTCCAAAATCTGATCCCGCGTGTTTACATGGATCTGGATGGGCTTAAACACACCCACAACACGCACACTCACACACACCACAGCACTCCCTGCCGCTAAACACTCCGTGATTGTGCCTCCAGCCGGATGAGCGGGTGGTGCTGGGGTGGAGGGAGGTACGGCATCCTGATCTGCACTCTCATTTTCAGCCCCGAGGATCTGCACCCGGGACATCTGGGTCACGTCATTACTGCAATCTTCTGCTTGTTCATTCCCAGCTTTGCGGGGCTTAGAGTGGACAGGCCTGCACACAAACGCACAGAGAGGGTACAGATGTGTAGACAACTTGTAGCAGTTGTGAGCAGTGAAATTAAATAACGTCTTTAAAAAGATTAAAATGGCTGATAGCGTCTTCAGTAAAACCGATTATGGGATATGGGGGAAGAAATGAGCAGTATTAAGCTGCTCTTTAATGATTGAAATCAAAGATCACTGACATTTCTGACAGTGTGTGTGTTTAAGTTTCTCTACATAACTGGACTGACTATCATTAAACAGAATTTTGGATATGAATATTTGTGAAATTTACCACCAATAAGCTGCTCTCAACTTTTGTTTCGTGTGATTATTGGTGCCCATCACCAATAATCACATGAAACAAATAGAATGAATGAAATAGCTTGAATTTTTGGAACCAAAAGAGCTGTCAGCTGTTGGATGCAGTTATACTGCCCTCTAGCGGTGGGACACCCCATTTACCTTTTGATGAGTAATTCCATCTGGTGTCCAAAAGGAGGTGCTGTTGATATGATATATATATATATATATGATATATTTATATGTATATATATAGATATATATATATATATATATATATATATATATATATATATATATATATATATATATATATATATATATATATGAAACTGAAACACCTGGTTTTAGAGCACAATCATTTATTAGTATGGTATAGAGCCTCCTTTTGCAGCCAATACAACGTCAATTCGTCTTAAGAATGACATATACCAGTCCTGCACAGTGGTCAGAGGGATTTGAAGCCATTCTTCCTGCAGGACAGTGGTCAGGTCACTATGTGATGCTGGTGGAGGAAAACGTTTCCTGACTCGCTCCTCTAAAACACCCCAAAGTGGCTCAATAATATTTAGATCTGGTGACTGCAGGCCAAGGGAGATGTTCAACTTCACTTTCATGTTCATCAAATCAATCTTTCACCAGTCATGCTCTGTGTATTGGTGCACTGTCATCCTGATACAGAGCACTGCCTTCAGGATACAATGTCTGAACCATTGGATGCTCCAGAATGGTTCGGTAGTCTCTGGCAGTGACTTGCCCCATCCAGCACAAGTATTGGACCAAGGAAATACCATGATATGGCAGCCCAAACCATCACTGATCCCCCCCATGCTGCACTCTGGGCATGCAAATCTGGGTGGTCCGCTTCTTTGGGGCTTCTAACTCTCCCTGATGTGGGGAAAAAGTAAAGCTGGACTCATCAGAGAACAATACATGTTACACATTGTCCACAGCCCAAGATTTGTGCTCTTTGCACCATTGAAATCAACGTTTGGCACTGGAACGAGTGACCAAAGGTTTGGCTATAGCAGCCCGGCTGTGTATACTGACCCTGTGGAGCTCCTGACAGACAGTTCTGGTGGAAACAGGAGAGTTGAGGTGCACATTTAATTCTGCCGTGATTTTGGGAAGCTGTAATTTTATGTTTTTTGGATACAATCCAGGTTAGCACCCGAACATCCCTTTCAGACAGCTTCCTCTTGCGTCCACAGTTAATCCTGTTGGATGTGGTTCGTCCTTCTTGGTGGTATGCTGACATTACCCTGGGTTCCATGGCTCTTGATACATCACAAGGACTTGCTGTCTTGGTCACAGATGCGCCAGCAAGACGTGCACCAACAATTTGTTCTCTTTTGAACTCTGATATGTCACCCATGATGTTGTGTGGATTGTAATATTTTGAGCAAAATTGTGCTCTTACTCTGATAACTGAACCTTCACACTCTGCTCTTACTGGCAACATAATTCTTGTGTGGAATTAATGAAGACTGGCCACCAGGCTGGTCCAATCTAGCCATGAAACCTCCCACACTAAAATCACAGGTGTTTCATTTTCATTGTCCAAACCCCTGTACGTATGTGTATGCGTATATGTGTATATATATATATATCCTCTAACACCATTGGCGATGCTTCTCTAGAAGTATCGACATCTTACATTATAGGGTTATGAACTGCAGGATATACTTTCAAATAAGGACAGCTTGCCCGTCGCATCTCTATCCAGGTGAGGATCCTAGTAAAAGCAGTGCTCCAGGTGAGGCTCGAACTCACAACCTCGGCATTGCTCAGCTGCATACTGTCATATAAGTACCGCGCGCTAACCGATTGCGCCACTGGAGCTTCAGTGGTAAACGACCGGCAACTTGGTTTAAGAAAAGAGGAGGCGAATGAAGAGAACAAGCATTTTTTTCTCTTAAACTGTTCTGTTTTCAGATGTTGTAGCTATAAAGATAATATAAACTAAATGAGGACGAGAATGACGGTCGTCAGCGTTCAGCGGATTAACGGATCCAACACAGTCCAATCCCCGTGCTGCATTCAAGTACCCCACATAAAGCTCGAACAGATCCAAGACAGGATCCCTCTTCCGCATAAGAGAATCCACAGTCTCTCCACTGAACCAAAAGTGGCAATAATCCCACTTCTGGGTTGACTCTAACCAGGAACTAAGTTTTATTACATTTCCCACCAGGTTGTCTGAACCTGGTTGTCTCCAAAACGAGTCAGTCTCCACTGCCCACTATATTAAAATGATCAACTTTGCATGAAAAAAACAAACAAACAAACATTTAAGGACTGTTTCAAAAACGTTTTTGTTTTTTTCTTTGTTTGTTTGTTTGTTTGTTTGTTAGCTAGATTTCACTTCAGTGACAACTCTATGGGGGTTGTTTTTGGACTACAGGTTAAAATTATATAAGATACAAAATGTATTTATTAGAGGTATGTTCTTTTGATTGGCAGCCAATACAGCTAATGAAAATGAAATGAAATGAAAAATAATAATAAATATAATAAATATAATAATAAATAATGTATAGGTGCCATCAATTTTGCTACCTAGTGTTTAGCACTATATTGACTTCAGAGCATAGTTTCTGAGGTGTGCATTAAAACTAAACAGAGCATTGAATACACTTAGTTGCTGCTTGTTGTACTAACAGACCACTGCAACTGGTTGTGGGTTAGCCACGAAGGGTGCAAGAACAAAGCTTCCTTAAGTAGAGGACAGTTTATGCTGAGTGACTGTCAGCTAAATGCAATGGTTATTTGTGATGTTGCCACTGAAGCAAAATTTGAAATGGGTCTCCTGTTGCAGATATGCCCCTGCACCTTCTTCGGCATAGCTCGGTTGAAGAAGCTGGGAGTCACAGTGGATAATTTCAGGATCCTTCCAAATGGAAGTATCCTGGAACCTGCCGTCAATCATCCCATGACAGATTTGATTTGAAAGAATGTTATAATGTAAATATTATTGAGCATTATAGGTTAATATAGGCTAAGCCAGCCAAACTAAAATAGCTAACGGTGATTGAACACATGTGTTGCAGCCAGTTTCTCAGCCCTGCTCCTTTAGCCCCTTTGCAACATGTTGCTGCACAGTATGAGGAAAAATAAATTTCAAAATCATTCTTCAGAAAACCCTAGGGTGACTTTAAAGAGTTTGTGAGGTTCTTCTTATATGGTCTATAGTGTATGTACACTGTGCTAGCATCCCAAGCTTGATACGGCCAACTTCTTTGAGTTCTTTTACTGTAGCAAAGTTATATAGATTAAGTGCAGGCTGTTATAAAAAACATGGTACCAACATGTTGGTGTTAGAAATGTTGGCATTAGCAAACGACCTCATCTGTTAAAGAACTGCACTTTGTTACACTGAACACCAGGGGACATGTTTGGTATATCATATAGATTCACAGGGGTATGTTGAAACATTCATGGCTGAATGGGAAAAAATTGCTGTGAAAGATTTTGTGAAATTTGTGAAAGGTTACTGTGGAAAACTTGTTAAAATCAACAGTGCTGGAAAGAAAAAAAATCAAATCATGTTTGACTTTCTTTAAGATAGATGCTTTAAAGAGCCTTTATGGACTTCCAGAAATATAAAAAATGTTCAGGAACCTAAATGTTTTCATAGTCTCATTTAATCCCACAATGTTGTGGTAAAAGGATAAGCTGCAAATGAAAAACATCAGGGAGTGTGTGGATGCACAGACAGCTATAGTCTGTAAGTACACAACAAGCTCAAGGTGACCTGTGAGCTCCTACAAGCATTCTTTGTATTCTGAAAACACCCTTCATTCCTCATCACTGTGCCAAAATGAAATATTTTGTGAGGGGTATTTTACGATGTCTGCACACAGGCCCTAATCCCTTACCTGCCATCTGTCCCATCTCCCCCTAAAGACCTGCGCAAAGAGACAACAGAGATACCCTGTATTGCCAAACGTATGTGCTCACCCATCCAAATGATCAGAATCAAGTGTTCCAATCACTTCCATGGCCACAGTTGTATAAAATTAAACACCTAAGCATGCAGGCTGTTTCTACAAACATTTGTGAAAGAATGGGTCGCTCTCAGGAGCTCAGTGAATTCCAGCGTGGAACTGTGATAGGACGACACCTGTGCAACAAATCCAGTCATGAAATGTCCTCACTCCTAAATATTCCACAGTCAACTGTATTATAAGGAAATGGAAGTGTTTGGGAACGAGTTGAAGCTGTTCTAGCTGCAAAGGGTGGAGCCACGTCATATTGATTAGGAATGGGATGAACTAAAGCTCAGATGTGAGTCAAGGCAGGTGAGCGAATACTTTTGACAAGATAGTGTACAGAGAAGTAGAACATGTGGTTGGTAGACAAGGCAGGATGTCAAAGTAACACAGAGAATGGACACCACAGCCTGGCGTTGGTGTTTTTAATTTTTATTTTTCTTGGTATATTCATAATTCAACACATGACAGACAAGAAACACTAACATAATCATTCGGAATAAAAGAGAAGAAATCATGTGACCCATTGGTCAAAGACATGCAGTGGATGACGTCTATTAAGAAATAGAAGAAAAAAAAATACAAAAGAAAACAAAACTTAGAATAAAAAGCTGGACAGGGTTAACCAACAGCTTTTGGAGGCAAAATTGACACACAGCAGGAGAACAGAGATCTGAAAAACATAGAAAATCTAACTGCCAGCTTTTAAGAAGAAATGCAATGAAGAAAACTGAAAACTTTTCAGAAGTGGCAAACATCTGTTGGCCAAGTTATGCTTAACTTTTTACCTCTAAAAGTTGCAGGTAAGTCACAGCCTTAAGGGAAGATGATAGATTCATGCCTCCTTTGCTGCTGCAAAGGAAGTGCTTTAATACCCTTGTAAGAGTGAGGTGACCTTAGAAAATGGATGAGAAGAATTTACAGTGATGTCATGATATTTACATCATATTATACATTGGTTCATGTGGGAGACAACACTACCATTACTTTTGTTGGGTTTTTTTTTTTAACCTGTCAATTCATCATCAATAACTGGGAGCTTTACAGCAGCTTTGATAGGTCTCCAGGTCATCTTTCCTCAACACCGGCTCCCGTTCCTTTACTTAGACCAGAAGATGATCAAGAAAAACTGACTTAAAGACACAATCTAAAGAGGCTACTTCCTAAAAGGCGACTCCAGTCTCAGCATAGTGGTGTTTCCTTGTTTTTTTAATGCCAGAGTTGGACATTTGTCTCTTCTTCCATGTCAAAAGGCTTAACTCTCCAACACAGGCAGCTCTATCCCCTCCCTTCCCACCCCATCTAAATCCAGCCCACTCCCAAAATACTGATGAAACTTCAAGACAATTCACCATCAACACAAAATTCACACAAAGTTTCATTGTTTTTTCCAACCATGGAAACTAAGAACGGCGCGTCTCCTTGTTGTTTTGTGTTGTTGGCGTGATTGTACACATACGCACCTTCCGCCACGCACTCATGCACCCAGATAGAGTATATACAAGTACAAACACAGCATCATCAAATCCTTCTGCGGCCAGAAGGCTTATTTAAGTGTTGTCAAGGGCTATTAATGGTATTTACAGGATTTTAAAAATAAAAGAACAAAAAAAAAAACTGAGGATTCATTGTAAGAACAGCTGGTTAGAGGTTTGAATTCATTAGTAAGGATGCAGGTAGGGGTGTGAGGGTCAGAGAGTCCGTAGCCGATCAGTCGTGGATGACAATGGGGCCGCGCATCCGCAGGCTGGGGTGAGGGTGAGGAGTTAGGACGAGCCCCTGCGGTGGGCCCTGGGAGACCCTGCGTAGCATGATTTGCTCACAGGGCTGCCGGCAAGCATGCCTCAGCTGGGAGCGAGACAGCAGCCGTCGGGCCCTCCTGGAGGGGCAGAGACAAGATGGTGCATGAGTGAGGAGGAACAGGTATATTAACAGTAAAAACTGTACATTTATCCAGACTGAAGCTTTGTTCTAGAATACATCATTCTAAAAAGTGGCCATATTATGCTCATTTCCAGCCTTCTTATTTGAATCTTTAGTAAAGAAGCTCTGCTCTGGTCATAACTCCAAAAGGTCGTAATCAGTTCAGATCGACAATTACACGGAGAGACTCTCCCAGAAAATGAAAGGACTCTGCCAGAGGCAGGGCTCATTTAGCGTTAGCTCCATTAAAAGTGTTCAGGTTTTTTCTGATTGGTCTGGAGACTACGACCTTATAAAGAAATTCTACTCCATCTAACACAAGACAGAGCCAATGATCTTTAAAGCACCCACAACCTAGAGTCTGTTAGACCTCAAAAACCTAATTTCTTGTGGTACTATAAGCAGGCTCTGCAATAACATACATACCTCATTTTTGTGATCCTCCAGTCACATGTAGGATAGTAACATATAATTTTAACACTGTACAAAAACACGGAGAAGCATAATATGGCCCCTTTAAGTTCATTTTGATGCAGCTGTATTCAGAGTATTGTCTGCTTCTTTGATAAATTTCAGGAAATATTTTTCTAAAATTATATTTATCTGACAGTTGTTATGAAATACTTAGAAAATGCAGAGTAATATAAATACTATTTTCATGTGGTAAACAATAATAGGGAAGATTTTATGGAGCAGGTAGTTACAAGATAACCTGCCGTCTCTATCTGTATGATGAATTATTGATCAAACTCCAATTATATACATTGAAATGGCATGAGAAATATTTTTAATGCATTTCATTATAGATTGTAATGCTTGTTGTAAATGTTTTCTTGATGTATTTTGCCTTAAGTAACATTTTCCTCAACATTTCATCCTGCTGAGGAAGTGACTGAAAGCTCAGTGACTGATACCCAAAAGGCTTTAAGTTATCCTGGACTACTTTTTTTTCCTCATCATCATGTATGTCATACACAATGTATGTGTATGTGCTTTTTGAAAATTGGCCTTTGAGAAACTATTATTTGATTTTATTTATTGGTGTGAATGCATTAAGGCATTCACACCTATTGTTTTCCTGTTTCTCTTTATTATTCCATCTTCCGTACGTTTTTTGTCGTTTAACTACTCCTTCATACTTTCACCGATTTCAACCATTCAACTTTCAAAATGTTCAGCTTGTTCAGGAGATTCCTCCTATGACTTTTGGTGTTTCAAATATTTATACTTTTTAAAATATTTAACTTTTAAAACTTTTTTTTTTGCCATTGAAAATGAATGGGGTGCTCTTCAAATCTTGCAAAAACTTTGTGCTTTTTCAAACCTTACTACTTCAGCATACTTTCACCGATTCAAACTTTAAAATGTTCACAAAAGATTGGACTATTCTTGTATGATTCCGTTTGTAAAAATATTTTACCGTTTTTGAATTATGGCCGTTTAAGTTTTACCATTTTTTTTATTTTTTCAGATCTTTAGAGTGACGGAATGTTTGTAAACATTCTGCTAGAGTGAGAGCCCTTTCAAAATTAAAACTTTTTTTTCTAAACAACCTGCTCTTGCAGCCAGACCTTTCACCCCACATACATTATTTATACATCAAAACGTAGGTATTTTTGTCCTCTTTCACACAATGTAACCCTTGAAAATGAGAGACTTCAACTTTTCCTGCTAGAGGCCTCCAAATGACAGAAAGTCTCCTATTTTTCCTATACTTTGTAATGTAAAATCCGACCTCTTCTTTCAAATTGATTGAAAAAGTTTCATGTTTTTACACTGCCGTAATTTAAAAACGGTAGACATTTGCCAAACAAAAAATATATCACTAGAATCCTGAAAGCCTTGTGGCGCTCACGGTTCAAGAATTTTTTCAAAAACTTATTCAGCTTTTGAATTACAGCTGTTTGTTCGGACACAGAAATCCAGGTTCGGACTGACTGGAGACAGTGTAATTAGGGGGTCGCTGGCTCTTTCTCTCCTAATCTCACACACACACATACACACGCTGGAGGAGCCGCACATGTGACTGCCTCCCCTGAAGCCCCGCCCCTTTTTGCAGGTTCTTCAGGCACAGTATATGATATATTATGAGAATGATCACAGCTTTGACTCACATATGAGCTTTAGTTCATCCCATTCCTAATCAATATGATGTGGCCCCACCCTTTGCAGCTTGAACAGCTTCAACACTTCTAGGAAGTGTGTTTATTGGGGATTTTTGACCATTCTTCTAGAAGTGCATTTGATCCCTTAGCTTTTAGAAAGGTTTTTCTCATTAACGCTTGTTGCTTTTAACATTTTCTCTGAATTTAGCTGTCTTAGTTGTGTTTAGCCTTTAGCTACATTAGTTTCAGTTCACATGTTTTAACTCTTGATACATTCTGCAAAGATGTTCAGCTAATGTCTGCTACTTTTTAAGAGTTTAACTCATGTCTTTCAAATTTTCAGTCCATTGTCATGAAGTAGTTTGACTTTTTGCTCAATGTTATGCAAATCTTAGCAACTTTTACATTCTTTTGGCAACTTCAACATTCCTGTATGAAAATGTTCATCTCCTGCCGAAGGTTTTATTTTTGACTTCTGCTTTTAAAAGTTGTGCTTTACTTTTATACATTTACTGGCATTTATCGCTATATATCTTTTCCAATTTAGGAATACTGTCCATTCTCTTACCTTACCATCATTTAGCATGTTGCTCCCTTTGTTATGGTTGTCATGTTTTATCTTTTCAATACATTATGCTGAGACCTTTTGCTGAATTATGCTGTGTTCAAAGACTATTCAGTTGTTCAAATTCCTTTTCACATTCATGTTCTTCAAACATTTTCTCTACTTTTGAGCAGAGTTCAGGTCAAAATTCAGCTTAATGCATTCACACCTGCATTTTCGAAGGAAATGCAATTTTTCTAGTTTTAATTATTATCCTTAACCTGTTTCTTTAAATAGCCCTTGAGATACATTCAGATCTGTTATGCTCGTCTTAGCTGCAGCCACTAATTTGAGGTTTGATTCTTATGTTTTGGCAAAGAATGTATGTCTCCAACTATTATTTGCATGAAGTCAACAACACACCACACAGAAACAATGGCTGCTTATTTTCGAGAATGGGTTTACAAGCAATTTGACAAAGTGCATGAAGGACAATTTGGTCAACGCCTCAAAACTACATTCAACTTGAACAGTGTATTTCTGTGATTGAGCATTCAAGATGCAACAAATTTATGATGTGTAGAGTTTAAACTAGTTCATATGATTTAATATGAGCTCAAAAGTGAAGTTTTCGGCCACTGAATTGCAACTCCAGGCTAAGAAACAACTGATGTCATGTGCATTCACTGAAGGCAAATACAAGAGTTCCAAGAATAGAAGTACAACTATATGGGATAAGAGACATACATCTTTAGAGAATTGTAAAGAAGCTCTGGACTAATTTCAAGGTTGGCTGCTGTGGGCTTTTTAAAAAAAAATAAAAGAAGCTTTTAACAGCCCACAACAACCAGCTGCACTGAACCAAAGTCTGTGGGACATACAGCTATAGGACACAGCGTTAATGGAATTCAGTCGGAGACAAATGCAAGGTACATGACCACACTGTCAGGTGATAATTCATGTTTTCCTGCAGGGAATTTGGATTTTAAAGCTCCTCGAACACTATCTTTTTTCTTTCTCTTGGACAGCTCCCTAAGGAACACCGTTTTTTTTTTTTTTTTTGTCCTGTGAACAAGAAACATCCCTGTTGGTGAACTGAGTGCATTACATTATATCATGGTCTTGCACATTCAAAGGCTCTAATTTCCCTAAATATCCATGCAATAATCAAGTAACTCCACACAAATCTTTCAAGTGCACGACACTCCATGATTATCACAAAGCTACGATATGTAAACATTGTTGCTGAGAGTTCCAGTAAATGGATCTAGCAGAGAAAGTCAGGACAGACTTGTGGTACATAATTTAAAGCTCTTCTGTTTGTATGTTCAGTTATCTGTTTGGAAGAAAAAAGCAAACGTGTTCATCATCAAACATATTCTTTTTGTCGCCTGTTCTTCTTTCTCTAACTTTGCCTTTTCATTTCCTCTCCATTCAGATGCTCTGGACTTTTAATTTACAGATCATAAATATGGACATATATAGCTATGTGCTGTTCCAGCTGGCCAGAAAAGTGGATGATGGTCAACGGTCCACCCTATATAAAAAATAAAAAATAAAATAAAAAATAAAACTTTTACCTGAATACCTGGACGAATTTCACGGTGAATCATAACATGTACAACAAAAAAATCCTTTAAAAAAAAAAAATTTACTTTACAGCATTTTGTATACATATGTACTGTCCCCGAGGGGCAACCATGTGGAGAAAAAAAAATCCTGTAGGTGAAAAACTAAATGTTGAAGAAAAAATTTGTAGATAAAAAAATAAAATTTGAAACTGAAAGTTGAAGTTTTGATATTGAACTTTGTAAAATACAACAAGTTAGTAAGTGAACTGGAATATAATTGGATTGTATCCACTAGACTGCGTTGAACTTTGCCACCTTTGCTTGAGACTCACTCTACTGGGTGCTAGCTAGCCAGACGTAACACTAACACTGAGGTGTCTCACAAAGTCCTTTCTCTGTGGTTTTAGGATTAAACTTAACCCCAGATACTCCATCTGTTATGCCTTTAATAGCAAAATAGCAAAACTAGAAGGCAGAATTCATAAACTACCAGGTCCATGAAGCTGATGGAACCCATCGTTTTTGGTTCAGCGAGACTGGACGTATCCCATGCTCAAAGGTCAGACGTCTCCGCTTCCTTCCTTGCCGCGATCACTCCAAATGCAGTGTCTTCACCAGGACCAGCATTTCCACTGCAGCCACCAGTCTCTCCTTGCTCGGGGCAGCAGCTTCACCAGCGCAGCGTGCTCATTGGGGCGACACCGCTACCACAGCCGACTGTTTCTCCAGGCTCCCTTGCTGCAAACCTTCTACCCTACCCGTGATGACACCTGAACACAACTCGGAGCTAAATCAAAGTTGCCAGGAAGCTCCACACCATCACCAGGGTCTTTGGACTGTAGTTGGTACCCATGGCATGGGAGAGCCGTGGTCCTCCCGGATTCAGGACTTTAGCATTAAGCTGGATAATAAGTCTGACATCCATGCACTACTGGATTCTCCTTCCCCGTTACCCCTGAGGGGATCCTGGCCTCGCCTGTCCATGAAGAGACACAACGGGACTTTGGTGTTCACACCAGCACCTGGGAGAGATCCAGCTCTGGCTCCACTCCCTGCCTGCCGCTCATCCTCACCCCAGTTGTCACCACCGACTGCCGGACCCCCAGGGTCTCTGGATCCGAGACAAGCAGCGACACCGTCACCTGCATTTTTATCTCCTCGTCCTCATTTTCCCCGACGACAGCAATAGTCAGGGTGTCCATCATTTTCATTTCATTTCATTTCGTTTTATTGGAAATGTGCGCTTTTCAACTCCTTCACCCTCTCCCTCCCTCCAGCCATAGTCCCAGTAATCCTGGAGAAACGTCCGGGGCAGCTGTACTCATTTCCATTTTAATGACATCTCGTGGGCAGTCTGAGTCAACTAAAAAGGATTTTAACAAGCTTTTCAACCTTTTAAATGGCTGTGTATTGTCTGTTTTTATCTTTGAGCTTCTCACCTCACTGAAACATGGAGTGTGGCGTTTCAACAGGCTCCTCAGCCTCAGCACCTGGCTCCAGTCAGCATGCATGGTGAACAAGACTGACATCCACATGTCACTGACTGTTTACCTCCTCTTCCTCTTTAGTCCCACCAACCACCATCTCCACCAGTAGTCCTGCTACTGTCCACCACCAGCAGTGTCTGTTGCTATAATTCATCTACTACTTACTCACCCCATCAGAACTATCATCACAAACAGACCCTCTCACACCAGGCAAGCTGAGAGCCCAAAGATCAGTCTTGCACTGCCTACGTCCCCTGGACCCAGTACAAGGCAGTAATCCAGAAACAGTCAATATGACAATCGTTAATGTCTGCTCCCTGTCTCACAAAACTTTTATTAACTGATCTGAGACAACAAGACTGACTGCTTATTTTTAACAAACATTGCTAGCTGCGGACACGCCGGTAGTTCTCACTGAGTTCTCTCTACCAAATTATAGCTCTATCTTTTCTTGTAAGAAGGGCAAGAAAGGTGATGGTACTGCATCAATTTCTTCTACCTTACTTGCCGCTGAGCAAATTGCATTTGATCAGTTCATCACCTTTGAATTTCATGCCTTTTTCTTTTAGCAGCCCTTCAATCTCATGTATCACAGTTTACAGAACACCTAAAAAGTGTGCTGCTTTTACCAATGAATTCTCTGAGTTTTTATCATTATCGTACACTTCTTACAATGTGATTATATCCAGTGATCTTAACTTACAACATAGATTAATAGTCGGACTACATAGCTAGAGATTGTACCTACCTGTGTCATGGTTTAGAGTTGGGAGAAGGAGGACCCAAGAGCAGGAGCTCAAAAACAACAAGGGTTTATTAATCAAAAAAACAAAAATCCCAAAACCAAAAACGCCACAAGTCCAAAAACATAAAAATACCATCTTAATTTCCAGGATCAGGGTGAAGAGAAGGATGATGAGAGGGAACAAGAAAAGCCTGCAAAAACGAATAAAGACTAATGGACCCACACAGACAGGGGAAATGACAAGACTTAAATACACAGGGGAACAAACAAGAGGCAGATGCAAACAATCAGGATAACAAGAGGGAGAAAGCAGAGCAGAAAGCAATAAAGACAAGACAGACCTTTCAAAGTAAAACAGGAAGCACTGAAGACAGGGAGAGACGCCACCTTGACACACACATACACAGGACTCCTGCCATGGCCGTCCCAGGCCATGACAACCTGCTTAACTTCATGGTTTTAACCATGTCACTCAGCCGACACACAACAGTGGACACACTCTGGATCTTGTCATTAGCCATGGCATATCCGCAAGTGTGTCCTCTGTTGTTGACGTGGCTGTATCTGACCACTACTGTGTTTCTTTTTTTTTTTTAACATCACTGGTTTTACGCAACAGGAGACAGGTGCGCAACAGGTGCGAACAGTGAGGGAATGCTATCTAACCCCAGAAGTGGCTGAAAATATTATTGAAGTCAAGAACAAGAATCCTCCAGTGATTTGACCTCCTTCCTGTGATACTATCATTGACAGTTTTAACAGCAAACTCTCATTAAGCCTGGACTCAGTAGCTCCACTAATGACAAAAAAGGTAAAAACTAAACCTACACTCCTGTGAAGAAACGATGAAATTAGACAACTGAAAAGAAATTGTAGAGTGACTGAAAGACAGTGGAGGACGAACAAACTGTCAATACATTATAAAATCTACAAGAACAACTTAAAATCTACAATTTGAATTTATTAGATCCAGAAAAACAGTTTTTAATGAAACTAAAGGTCTGTTTTTACCTGAGTAAACACCAGACAGTTTTGTCCTGGTTGATGGACACCATTTTTGACTCTGAGTTAAGTTTTAATCCACATGTTAACCATGTGGTTAAAACAGGTTTTCATCATGTTAAGAATAAAGCCAGAGTCTGCCCGTTTCTCTCTGGGGCCACCACGGAGATGCTGATGGATGCTTTTATCTCAAGTTGCATCGACTACTGTAATGCTCTGCTTTCTCGTTTTCCCAAAAAAAAGCATTTCACGCCTTCAGCTACTTTAGAATTCTGCAGTTCGTGTGTTGACGAGGACCAGATCACAGCAGCTTCAATATTACTGCATTGGTTCCCCATGCCTTTGAGGATATTTTAAGGTTCTTTTAATGGTTTTTAAAAGTTGTAATGGTCTTGCCCTTTCTTATCTTGCTGATTTGCTTTTACTCTACGAACCCTCGTGGACCCTCAGGTCCTCCAGCACCAGCATTTTAATTATTCCCTTTGTTGACATAAAAACCCAGAGTGAGGCATCCTTCCAACATTACGCCCCACATTTATGGAACAGCCTGTCGGAGAATCCTGATTTAGATTTTCTATTTTTGCATTTGCTATTTAGCCTGAGTCTTTAGCACATTTTTACAGCTCATTTATCTTACTGTTTATTTAAATTTTTTTTATGTCATATCTGAACATTTAACATTTAATCTCATGTTTTGTTTTCTATTTTACTAATTTTTTGCAAGCGTTCAGTTTTTTTTTAACTCCAGCGTTTAAAAAAGGTGCAGTTTTTTTTTTTTTTTTTTTCACTTTCAAATCATATTTTTTCAGGTTCAGACTTTTGGCCCTGATCTTGCGTAGGGGGCAGAACATCATGACTCACGAGGCTGAGGACCTTTCTCAATCATGTCTTTGCCACTCATGTCCTGCCTTTAAGGAATCTAGGTACATTGTACAAACACTTTCCTTAAACCACTTCCACTTGATTGTCAGTGAAAAACTGATTCACATGACAAAAATACAGTTCTTTGAAACTTTTCTCCTACTTAAAAAAAAAAAAAAACTATTACCAGGTAATGCTTTAACATCTAAATTCAATCATCTAATTTCATAGTATTTCTACTCTTATTTATTTTTGCATCTTTCATTTGGATACAGAACTACTTGTCCTTCCGCTTTAGCGCTCTGTTTCTGTGAGCGGCTGTAACGCAGCTCACAGAAACAACTGTGGCCGAACTCAAACACTGATGTGGAGTTATTCTGACACGGTAAATTATAATTATTTGAAATGTGGAATGTGTGACAAAACAGTCAGACACTGTGGCACCACAAATCTTATTAAATGTTTAATTTAAAAAAAAAAAAAGGTCAGTTAAAAAACTGATGAGTTGAAAGAACAATGTTGAGAAGTGGATAAACAGTAGACAGATACCCCCACTACACTGACGCAAAGATATTTATTGTATCAGACGATGCTCTGGGCCTATTTCTCTACCTCTCTGTATTTTACTCACTCATTCAGGAACACGTGAAACCTGAAGAAAGAAAAAAAAACCTTTAAGGAAAAAAAGTTTAATAGATAAAGAACTGGAGCAAATCTTTGCTTCTGTTAGTCACCTGCTTGTAAAAAGTTCAGATTTATTGTTGTAATGCTGAAGAATAAACTGTTTTATCTGTTTTTGTTTTTTATTTTTAAAGAAAGAAAGAAAAGGACAAAGAAAATAGAAAAGTTAATAGTTTTAAAGACCAAGTAATGTCTTCAAACTGATTTTCTATGTACATTTTTGATGCGATTTCAACATATTTGTGTGTGTGATCATCAAAATAATCCAGGAATACCAGCCCAAGTGAGACTGGGTACACGGATCATGCTCGCTGGTGCTGCTCATATTGAATGTAAAGAGCAGGATAGACAGTTTAACTCTTGGAAAAGGTACAACTCTCGCACCGTCCCCAATATTAGAGATATTATTGGACTCAATGTATTATATTTCAACATGTTCAGAAAGCCCCACTTTCGCAGGGCATCAAAAAATTGAGAAAAACTCTTGTAGTTCCTCTCCACGGAAATCTTTAGTAAAAGGCGAAAGATTTATACGATTTGAAGAGAAACAAGAGTGCTGTTGATCAAGGCGCTAACACGTGGAGCCCATTTCTGGCAGTACGAGTTTCAGTCACGGGTCAAGAAAAACAAAACCTAAAAATATTTAACGGGTAAAAATAAATGTAAATTAAAAAAAGCTAACAAGAATAGAAAGAAGAGGTTTAAATTGTCAATTTGTGTATTTATTTGGATTAAATAAACCTAAAGATGGATACCGCGTTGCATGATGGGATTGATTCATCGGTTTACCAAACCTCAATTTTCACAGTCGTTTTTAGCAGAATTTATAGTCCAGTAATAATTAAAAACCAACTGTCAAAGGGTCAAACCACACCAAAGTATTTCTTTGTTAATATTCACTCACTTTCTATTGGGTTTTAGAAAGTTTTACAAAGATCGAAGAAGAGAAATCCACTGAAACACAGTTTTAAGTTTTATAGCGGGGACGTTTTAAAGAGGCAGGAATTACCAGGTAACTGGTGATAACAGAACTGGTAACCAGTAAAATGAAAGCAGGATTTTTCTTGTATCAAATCATAATGATGGTCTGGGCCTATTTCTCTACCTCTCTGTAATTTCACTCACTAAATCAGGAACAAATGGAAACTATCAGAAAAAAAGTTTAACAGAAGCGAAAGAATTAGAGCAAGTCTTTGTTTCTCTGAGTCTCCTGCCTGTCAGCAGTTCAGACTTTTTGTTTTAATGCTGAAGGACAAACTGTCTTTGGTCTGTTTTTGAGAGCACTTTGTGCTACATTTTATTGTACTAAAAGTGCAATGTAAATAAAATTTTATTTGATTTGATATGAAATCCAAAAGTTAAGAAAAACAATTCAATTATGATTTTGATTCAATTATTTAATTCTTTTGAATAAATTATTCATTTTCACTTTTCATTTTAACATACATTTTGAAATTTTTTTTATTTTTTTTTTTAACAGACCAAATGTCCCTGATTTAGCTCTATACTACCTCTGGTTTTGAAAACTGAATCCAACCAAAGTGCGGAAAAAAGTGCAGATCCTTGAATAAACACGAAGGTCCAAAAGTTAACTGTGGTTCATGCCCCTATGTCAAACAGATTATGTACGTCTGTTGTATCCGCAGTGCAGTAAAAATTACTGTTGCTTTATTTATCAGCCCCAAGTCACCTAAAATATGCTTTATTTGCTTTGTTGCTATGTCTGAGCAACATAAAAGAAAGGTGGAAAGCATTAATTCAGTGTGAGTGCAGCCACCTTACACGTCATGATCCGCAGTACTCAGGTAGCCTCTATTACAACGACTACACAAACAACAACGGATAAATATAAATGCCAACCATGAAGTAGGTCCCCTATGTAGACTTTATGGTCAGTTACCACAAAGAACCATAAATCACATAAGTCAAGTTACATCTAATAGCATCTATCTTTACATTCATACTAACAGCTTGGTACAAAAAAAAGTAGTTTTAGTCTCCACAGCTAGATTTGACATGTATGACAACTGTACAGGAGGTTAACTTTTTTATGTGCCTCATTTGTTGACATTATATAAAACCACAAATTTATGCGTAGTTAGAGCTGATTTACTTTTTTAAATGGAGTCACAGTTACAGTGTTGTAGTTATTCTGACACGGTAAATTATAATTGTTTGAAATGTGGAATGTGTGACAAAACAGTCAGACATTGTGGCACCACAAATCTCATTAAATGTTTGAAAAAAAAAAGTCAGTTAAAAGACTAATGAGTTGAATAGAACAATGTTGAGAAGTGGATAAACAGTTGACAGATACTCCCACTACACTGACGCAAAGATATTTATTATATCAGACGATGCTCTGGGTCTATTTCTCTACCTCTCTGTATTTTACTCACTCATTCAGGAACACGTGAAACCTGAAGAAAAAAAAAATTAAGGAAAAAAAGTTTAATAGAGAAAGAACTGGAGCAAATCTTTGCTTCTGTTAGTCACCTGCTTGTAAAAAGTTCAGATTCATTGTTGTAATGCTGAAGAATAAACTGTTTTATCTGTTTTTATCTTATAGTTCACTGTTGAATTAAATACACTTTTGTCCTTGGAAGCAACAAGTAACAGAAGAGAACAGAAGCTATACAGAGTTATTTTTTTTTCATCAAATTAAATGTGTTCTTCGGTTAGTATCCCTCTAACGACATAATCTGTTATTTTTTTATTATTTTCTAAGTCCAGTTCTATTTGACCACAAATATTGTCTTGTTGTCCTCTCTGGTGGACAGGCTGTAAAGCTTAAACTTAAAATATATATTTTTTAAATTTTAAATTGTAAGGTGTTTTTTAGGGCCATGTGCACATTGAGAATGTGCTGCAAGCGCGGGCCCAACGTGGGCGGAGTCAAACGTTGATGCACGCTCCGATCTACGGTCTGCAGTCAGGGGTACTTGGAAGTAATATTCAAGGGAGACCAGTCCAAGCAGGGAATGTGTGTACAAGAAATGCTTGCTGGTGTTACTCACATAAAAAACGTGAACAGTAAGTTAGTACAATTACCCCTTAGTAGACAGTAGAGGATTCTATTCCTGTCTCCGATAGACACTGTACTATTTCGAGTCATTGTTTTATATTTTGAACATGTAGCATAGAAAGCCCCACTAAAGCAGGGCATCAAAAAATTGAGGTAAACTCTTGTTGTTCCTCTCCACGGAAATCTTTAGTAAAAGGCGAAAGATTTATACGATTTGAAGAGAAACAAGAGTGCTGACGGTGAAGACGCTAACACGTGGACCCCATTTGTGGCAGTACGAGTTTCAGTCACGGGTCAAAGAAAAACAAAACCTAAAAAAAAATTAACGGGTAAAAATAAATGTAAATAAAAAAGCTACCAAGAATAGATAGAAGAGTTTTAATGGGAATTTGTTTATTTATTTGGATTAAATGAACCTAAAGATGGATACCGCGTTGCATGATGGGATTGATTCGTCGGTTTACCGAACGTCAGTTTTCAAATCATTTTTAGTAGAATTTATAGTCCAGTAATAATTATTAACCAACTGTCAAAGGGTCAAACCACACCAAAGTATTTCTAGGGTTGTGTTAATATTCCCACTTTCTATTGAGTTTTAAAAAGTTTTACAAAGATCCGAGAGAAATCCACTGAAACACAGTTTTAAGTTTTATAGCGGGGACGTTTTAAAGAGGCAGGAATTACCAGGTAACTGGTGATAACAGAACTGGTAACCAGTAAAATGAAAGCAGGATTTTTCTTGTATCAAATCATAATGATGGTCTGGGCCTATTTCTCTACCTCTCTGAAATTCACTCACTAAATCAGGAACAAATGAAACTATCAGAAAAAAAGTTTAACAGAAGGAAAGAATTAGAGCAAGTCGTTGTTTCTCTAAGTCTCCTGCCAGTCAGCAGTTCAGACTTTTTGTTTTAATGCTGAAGGACAACCTGTCTTTTGTCTGTTTTTGAGAAAAAAAGATAGAGAAGTTTGATTTTTTTTTTTTTTATAGACCAAGTAATGTTCTAAAAGCAGGGGCGGCGCGAGGGGGTAGCTTGCAGTTGCTATAGCAACCCCAAAATATGGCCTAGCAACCTCAAAGCAACCCCAAGAATGGAGACTATTAAAAATGAAAAAATCTTAATTTGTGTTAAATAAAATAAAAATGGTGACAATTTAATTTTAAATTAATTTCATGTGTTTTTGTTTTAAATTAAAATAAAAGGAAGACAATTAAAGACGATGAGAGAGACTCATCTCGCGAGAGCTGGCCTGCAAGGGTCACGCGAAGTCAGCTTGGGAAAATTAAACCGGGCCGTTAGAAAAGTGACATATCAAAATGGAGCGCTATCTGTTGAAGCGTAAGTCTGCCAGATCTCTTCTGATGTGTACTTATGTGAATATTAACTGGTTAAAATTTGATGAACAGGTTATTGTTAAATGATTTGTAGTCTGGGCTGTTAATGTGCATTTCTCACTGCTGTGAAAAGCGGCATGACTATATGGTAAAATTATAATAACGAACTTCAAATTGATTTTTTTTTTAAAAATCTGTTTCATGGCATTCGCGCTAGTTTCAGATAGCGCTGATTAGAATGAGTAGGCCGGTAATGACATACAAATCCATATTTATGCTATTTAATTGGTATTACAGTAAATTGTCCAGCAACTCCATACAATTGTTTAGCAACCCCTAAGCAACTGCAATAAAAATGTTCTGCCGCCGCTACTGTCTAAAAGTAAGATTTTATGTATATTTTTGTTGGAATTTCAACATAAAAATGACAACCAATGTTCTTGAAAACACAACAAAACTTAAAAATAAAAATATTGGTATTGTTATCAGGATACTAGCCCGAAGACATGGATCAAAACAGAAATCCCTAACAGACAGATTTGATCAGCATGAATGTGAGGCAAAGTTAATTAACATCACAAGTTAAAATGAACTAAGCTAATCTAAAATGATAACTTGGGCACGGTCCAACCAAATGCGGGGCTTGTTTGCTCTCCCACATTTTCCCATTTTTGGGAAAATGTGTCCAGAGGACGAGTCTCACCTGCTTTCGTGTTTCTGACTTTTCCTGAACCATCACCATGTTATTTTGTTTTTCCTCTTTGAATTTTCATGATCTTATATTCCATTTTTTTTCATCCCCTTTAGGAAGTTGAATAGTTTAAATGACACTCTGTCACACACTGTTTAATATAAGTTTCGTCATCTCTACTTCCGTTTTTTTTCTTTGCCACCTCCTTCCCTGAATGAGTGAGAGTGATCTCTCACCCTGTCACCCTGTCCCCTAAAACAGCATGCTCCTCATCGCACAAAGAGGAAAAGAGAGGGAGAAAGAAACAGAGGAGAGAGAATGAATTTTCCATTCATCCCTCATTAGCATCAGAGCAGATCTTTTATTCAGAGAGCCATTAATTGTCTCACAGGGAGGGTGAATAACAGTATAATAAAATGACGGGTACAGACTTCAGATTGATGCTGTCTCAGTCACGCATCTACCAAATCCATGTTGATCTCAGTGGAGAGTGATCCATGTGAGTGCAGCCATGGTTAATGCGGTAATGATATTTCCACTCAGGGCCCAGCAGTGCCTGGCTCCATCTGCACCAGTTAGCTACTCTAAATTTAGCTCCGGTGGTCTGAGGGCGGCTATGAGAGTCGGGTGCCATGCCTCATTTAGGCACAGGCTTAATAGAGGAAAATCTTTCTTTCACACACATGAATACTCCAAACTTTGATTGGTTATCTGCACAGAAACGCACGCACACACGTACAAGAAGGACTAGAGGAAAAACATAAATGTCTCTTTCATTCGGTTCCACATACAGTTACGTTTTCATGAAACTGTGTACTGATGAAAGCAAGTCTGCAAAGACAATCAGTACATGTATGTGTGTAATCTGCTGTTTGGAGATGTAAGAAGATTTGGGTCATTTTTTGGGCGGGGGAGGCACTGTCATCATCAACTGATTCACTTGTTCAAGGCTCAAGTTGTTTTCAAGATAAGAAAACTCAGCCTTTTCTGGTCACTCCTGAATACACTGGGTAAAGGGCTTTTTATTTACTTTTTTTTGTTTTAAGTGATAATTTACTGGGCTTTACCTATGCATGGCATTTTGCATTAAAGGCTAAAATGACACACTAACGTGCTTGCAATGATGAGATAGTGTTCTTCAGCTATAATAACGATGATGACGACGATGATGATGCAACACAAGCTGCCCTAATGGTTTGGTGTACATTTCAGACTCCAAAGTGGTTGAAGTAATCATTCAGACAAATGTAGAATGTTAGCAATAAAAATAAATGGGCAAACAAATAACTGTTGGAAGTTACATGCATTTGGTTCACATCTGGAGATTTTTTGTTCTTCTTCTTTGGATTTTGTGACAGTGGGCTGCTAAAAGAAAAGGACATTTCCTCTTTTATTTACTTGTCACAAAAATGCCATTTCCATGTCAGAATGTTTGGTTGCAATGTGACTTGAGATAAATGGGTTTAATGATGAAGCGTACAGGATGAATTACAGTCTCTGTGTATTGAAGTAAATAGGGACCTGCAGCCAGTCCTCTCCGGGGGCAGATAAACAGCAAAAACCATGTGACACAGACACAAGCCCTCATTTCTAACTGCCTTTAAATATCTCTGCTAAGAAGGTCATGATGGTTGACTGTGTTTTTGTTTAGCAGGGCGACTCAAACAGTTACTGAGGGATTTATTTATTCTTTTGAATCTGAAGTGGGGCAGAGCCCAATGTAAATGTGATTCACTTCTGATACACAGAGAATCAGTCAATCAGAAGTCAGTAAAAGGTCACCTTTGCTTACCTGGTCTCCCGGGTGACAAGGAAGAAGCTGTCATCGGGGGCATCAATCCAGTTGGGGCGTCTCTTTCGGATCATCACTCCGCCACGCGTACTTCCAGTACTGCTGTTGCGGCCATTGTGCTGCAGAAAGATTATTGTGATAATTTTATTACAATGAGCAGTGACGCAAATGTCCAGAATTTGTTTTCAAAAAGTTCCCTGACACCTACCATTAGAGGCCCACCTGTTGAACCTGGGTTCTCTGCAAAAGCAAAGCCACAGCAATGAGAGAAAGATGGAAAGAACACACGAGGGAAGCTGTCTGTTGTCAACACTGTTGATGGGTGGGTTTATTTGTCGTAACAGATGGGGTGAAACAAATTACTGTGTTTCAAATTTCAGTGAAAATAATAGTTACAAAAAAAAAAAGGGGGGGTGAGGGTTGTAAAGTTGAATCATCTAAATTATCCTAATGGACCCACACCTGCTGATGCGTTTTGATCAGATTTAGCTGTTGTTCTCTTTAATGAGCCAGTTTAGATGAGAAACTGCAGAAATATGATCAACTCCAGGTGTGTTTCCGCTAATCTGATTTTATCAAGCAAAACGATGACAAAAACATTGGATTATCAACTCTTTTTGGTCCCTGAGGTTAATTCCACATCAAATATAACTTAATTAAAAAGAAAGGAGTGAGGCATTTCCCACTTTTGCTGTGGGTGGCTTTCGGCAACAGCTCTCTGCTTCTCAGCAGGTTTAAATACAGCAACAACAGACCACTGTCACCATCATGTCATGAGCTGAGATTTTCCTGAAGAAAGCAGTTGTACCTGAGCGTCTGTCTGGTTCAGCCCTGCTGTGGTGATGGTAGCTGCGCTTTCCCAGCATGCCGTGGGGGCCGTGTGGGAGAGAGGAGAGGAGGCGACGAGGGGGAGGCGTCTGCAGGCCTGGGGTGCGGTGGGAGCGAGGGGTGTGGGCTGCTGGACGAGACTCTGGAAGAGACACCACACTGGAGCTGCATGAACTACCTCCTATAGAGCATCTGAATAATTTATGCTCATATTTTATTGGTTTGACACTCAGAACAGAGAACTGAAATGAATCTGTTCTAATCTGTGTGCATTTACCTAGAAACTGCAGAACACTGGTCAGAGTGCTCCTCTGGGCGGCCCTGGTTTTAGGTAGGCGAGTCCCCTGCCCTTCCGACACCCTTAACATGTCTAAACCGAACACACACATACAGATATGTGTCAGTTATTTCAGGGGTCTCTGACTGCACACATTACCTAACCTCCTTGTTCTCACTGAAGTGGCACCTGAGCAGAATCTGCTTAGGTTTTTAAAAATGCATCTTGTTTATCTGAATTGACTTTTCACATGTGACTGAGGTAAAGCATCAATGTAGATAAGCTAATGACTGAGATAATGATGCGATGAGTTGCTTTAAGAGGCAGCATAACCACTGGGGGGAGGGGGGATCACCTCCCCACATGCAGATACAAACATCAGTACATGCTTACATGCATGCTGAAAAATTAAGAAAAAAAGTATTGCAAGCACACGAACATGAAGGTATGAGAGTATGCACTGAATGCTGCATCCATGCAGGTGGGGGAGGGATGCTGGCGTGGCTCCTCTGAGTGTGGTGGAGTTGATGAACACACAACACGGACACATGAAGCACAAGGACTCGGAAGAGATGCTTTCAGGTGCGACTTTATTGGAGATCTACTCTCACATTCACACAGTAATGAAAGAAGAGAGCAAAAAGAGGTAGAGGATGAGAATATTGCCATTAGAAAATGAAGGATGATGTGGCAAACTACAGAGAGAAATGAGCTGGAATGGCAAATCCTGTCCCGAGGATTTACAAGAGATGGCATCAGGATGGATTTGTACGAACACTGGATGACCTGAACAAAGGGAATTATCTGTGTGAAGGGGATGGTGCGGGTCCATCCTACAGTAGGGGAGCTGGTCTCCTCGTCAATGAGCCTGATCTACCGTGGACAATGTGACCAGCAGCAAAATAAGTCACAAGAAGCTACACTTTTTTTTTTTTTTTTTTTAACAGTCTTCTCATTACCCCCGCTGAAAAAAAGTGTCAGCAGTCCAAAAAGTATGCTGTTAATTTCCAATCCAAACACAATTCAGGTTGCCCAGTACACTCACAAAAACATACAAATTAACAAAATGAAGGGATAAATGCATGTGCAAAGAGACCAAACAAAAAAAAAAAAAAAACACAAACAAAAAAAAAAAGGTGATGGTAAACACACCAAAGTGAGCTTCAGTATTTACAGTGAATAGTTTTGGCTGCTTTGTCATGACAGCACAGACTAGATGCACCTGTTTCTCGAGAGCGCCGTGCAAAATAGAGCTTCTCTTATATGTAGAAAAAATGTATTTTACTAACTGCAGCAAATGGATGGCTCAGACAAGAATAGGACTCCTACTGGAAGCTATTACAATCTACTTCAGTAACTATGTATTTTTAAATTGTAGCCCTGTTTAATCACGAAATCTGTGTGTGTAATTCCAACAATGGCTTTCAGTTCACAGTTACCACGAACCATCACAGATTAAAGAAGAAAAAAAAAAAAACACAAATGAAAAGATGATCAAAACTCAGTTATGAGGACAGGCAGTCTTTATTGGAAACAGGGGATGGGAGAATACAAAAACAAAATAATAATAATAACAATAATAATAAAAACAGAAAGAGAAACAGACGGGGAGGGGGGCAGAAACGGGCAGAGATGGGGGGGTTGATGGTGGGGCAGTCAGGTTGAGGAGAGGTGAAGAATGTGTGTGTATGTGTGTGTGTGTGTTTTATCTGCAGATGAGTGAGTGTCTGTGGCCATGTGGCAGAAGTTAGGAGGAATTGAAAGAGCTCTTACACTCTGCCTTTATGGCCCCACAGTTAATGGGGACAAAGGGCCGGCGCGCAGCACGGCGCAGCCTGATGATGTCACGGCACATGTGCCGGGCCAGCTTGGTGAGGCGGGTGGCCTGCAGCAGGAAAGCCTGCTTGGTCTTCATGGAGGACTTGGGGCTACCGCTGTTTCGCATTGGCACCATGTGGTTGGACTGGCGAGGAGCGTGACTCCTCGAGCGAGACTCCTGAGATGCAAGGAGAGTAGAGGCAAAGACACGGCAATTAATAGTTAAGCTGCTGCCAAAAGTTACAGAAATGGTCAAAAAGGTGGTAAAGCATATGAGCAGATGGGTCAACGCAAAAAAAAAAACTTTGGATTGAGGAACTACTGCGTACGGTAATAAGGTGCCCTATAATATTTAAACCACCATGTTTGTGCCTCTTAGGATAATTACAAGCCCCAAGATTACTATTAAGTTAAATCAGCCCTCTTTTGAAAAAATAAAAGGAGTTACAATGGGAGACTGGAGTGCTGTATGTGCTGTAGTATGAAGGCGAGAGGTCAAACATTTTTTACCTGTTGCAGGACAGGTGTAATTCACAGCAATAATATAGAGATTCTGTCAACATAAGTTTAGTTTACAATTTTAACTTGTTGTGGAGATAAAGCTACACTCGCCGAATACCCTGTGCTGACTGCTGTGAAGCCATTTTGTTGAAAGTTACAATGAAATTAACAATTCTGATGCACCAATCTCACAACTGGTTCATTTTCTCAATTAAAAGGCAACACAGTCAAAGTGAAATGTGCGTGAATTTATTAACAGTGAATTTGTAATATACAATGCAGGATGTTGCAGACCCGACGATTAATACATGTTTACAGCTACAGATATCACTTACATACAGTAGAAGTTACATTTTACAGAGTTTCAGCCTGCATACCATTTTAAACATTTTGTTATACTGAAAATCCTTTAGAATAGACACTAATCTTTTAAATGACAGTACACCAACTCCATTAAGCCAATTAACTTCTTTTTTTTGTGAATTAACCATCTATGTGTGGTGGGTCTCGATTGGGACAGTAACGTCTTCATCACACAAGAGTCAAGCCCGTAACCCATGACAACCTGAAGGGATGTCATTACACTGTATCCAGCAGACTACATTTAAACTGTAACTTCTGATAAGCATAATTTCTGATGATAATTAAGCGAGTTTATTATTTTTGATTTCAGAAAGCCCACACAGCAGGGGACTGAGAAGGAGGTGTCAGCTGTCTTGCTGGCTGGTAAAAATCAACGCACCTCATCTCTATTTACCCATGAGATGTTGCAGTCAGATTCAGAGCCTGCGTGTGTGACATTACCAACCGTAAATGTGCAATTCTGTTTAATAAGTGGAAAAGAAAAAAAAAAAAAAGACTCCTGCAGCACTGACGGCAACACTGTCAGTGAAAATTAACAGCATGCCCCATCAATGCCAACAGGAGCCTGCAACTACTGCTGAATCATTGGACACAAGACAGATGCCAATTAAATGCTTTCCTATTGCACTCAAAAGCCAGATGTTAGCTGAAGCGGAGAAACAGCTCAATATTTAAATTCAAACATGTCTTGAGGAGCTGCTTTCACAACTAATTTTTCTTGTATTTTAAACATGTTCCATCTGGCGGAGCTTACATTGCTTGCTGGGCTGGGGGAGGTCCTCTCCTCAGGGCCCTCAGCTCTGCTCGGCATCTTCAGACCACCATACTTCTTCCAATACATCCAGCAGGAAACGCACAGGCGGCACTGCATGTTTGGAGGCCCCCACGAGTACCACTGGGCTGACTGCATGGCTGTTAACGGACAAAATGCATTAAGGCTTGTTAGATGAACTAGTAAACTAGTCTCAAGACACCCGGGACATTCGACTTTTCCCTGACAGTGTTCATCCTTCCTTAAATAATACTATCAATATTCAAGCTCCACAAGGACACACGCTGCCTGATACTGATTGTATGCATCAAACAAACAAACAAATTAAACACTGTCCACACTGGTGCAAGATAGAAAAGCAATGACAGTGGACTTTAAGGTGAGCTACTGTTTAGATTTACTTTTAGAGGCCGTCATTGCTCATCATTCAGGTTCCAGTAACACGAATGGAATCACTCTTTGCTTGCAGCTCTAATCAACATCCTTCTATGCATTTCAACAGTTCACAATATCTGAGTTCAATGCACATAGCAAAGTACATAATCAAAAGAAAAAGAAAGCCATTTATTGAGCAAAAAAGTAGGCAATTTATTTAGCTTAGTGATTCTATGTATTTTCACTTTTGCCTTTATAACAGCATTGTAAATTAAATAAATACAAACTGTGAACACTAGGTTTGGTTAAAAGTTTTTGTAAAATTGATGGGTGTCCTTACTAAACACAAACAGAACCATTATAAGTTCAAATTGCTTACAAAAACTACTGTACAGCATTAAAATCATACATTAAAAGTGTTTCCAAAAACAAACAAAACTTACTGTAGCAGCTTTCGCAGGCTCTGCCCCCTCCTGCTGCATGGTAGGCCCCGGGGCCCGCTCCGTTCACAGCCGCCATCTTTCCATTGGTCATTGAGATCTGGTTGGGGTTGGGTTTGTTACTGTCAGAGGGAAAAACACATTTAGGACACAGAATGACAGTAGTACAGCAGAAACACAAGCTTGGCTGCCTCTGATCAGATATGACATCAGAATGTGCACAAATGTGATTAAGAAATATAAAATGAAGATACTTACTATGTAGGGATATAAACTTGCTTCAGTTTGCTTTCTGCCTCAGCTGCCTTCAGTCTCTTCTGCTCATGGAGAAAGAGAATTTGTTAGCAACAAATTTAATAAAAAGCTTTCTTTGCACAAGCACTCTCTCAAATAAACTAAAAACTTTATAAATCCAGTCTGCAACCTGAATGTGGAGTGCCAAAGATTATCATTAAACCTGTCAATCTTTATCTCCGATCCAGTTTTCCCACAAACTCCTGCATTTGTTTTGACAATTTTCAAAATATTTCCTCAACCAAACTAATGTTACTAAAAAAAAAAAAAATCCCCAAACTCTGACATGTAAAAAACATCCAGCCTTTGAACAGCAGTGCAAAGTTTTCTACTTCTCTAGAGAGAGGAAGACTAACGATTTTAAACCTTGAGCTAGTTGTGCAATTACATTTTTGACAGCGAGCCTGCACTACAGATAGGAGGGATGGGAATTTAGAAGAATTTCTACTTTATAGGCGGGGAACTTCGAATGAAAAATGCATGCAGTTAAAAATGTTATGACCTAATATGTCTTGGTTTAACTTATATGCTCTAATGTTCTTTTTCGGCCGCTTCCTGTCTGTCGTTACTACAGCGGTGTGATCTGCATCATTGGTTTGGTGCAAGTTTTGCACCAGATGCCCTTCTTGAAGCAGCTGGGATTTGAACCCAGACGTTCCACGTGGTAGGTGAAAGCACCACCACTAAATCACCAGAGAAATGTTTAAACTTAACTCATAGCCAATAAAAGCACAACAGAAGATGAGGAGAAAAACAAGCACGGAGCTGTCTACAGACAGAAACGAACAAAAGAAAGCATAGATTCAGTCTAATAGATGGAACAAATACAGAACGTAAAACAGGGTACATAAAATTATTGCATCGACACCTGGAGGGCAAAATAAATAAAACTAGTACGTCAGCTCACAGTGGGTTATCTGTACAAGCTGGTCCAGTTTCTATCGTTTTCAGGCAAGGAATACTGAGATCATCTCTCAAAAGAGGAAAAAGAAGATGTACTGGTAAACTGTTGATTTTAGAGACTTGGGTAGAGATCGACCGATTATCGGCGGCCGATATTTGGAAATTTGACATATATCTGCATTTTTTTTTAATTCGACCAGCCGATATGAAGAAATCAATTTCAAACGGGGTTATTTCGGCTCAGATGCAGCCGCGCCTCTCTCCTGCTTGCTGTCTCCTACATTATTCACCTCGTCCTCTGATTGGTTAAGCAGCAGAGGCAGAGCCTCCGGACAAGAAGCTGTCATCACAAACACGGGAGAGTGAGAGGAAAAGTTTTCTTGTGTGAGAAGCTCCCGACAGAAAACACGTGTCAAAGGTAAATGCAGAAAGGTCTTCTGAAATTGTAATAAACGTCCCAGTACTCTGCATCTCACAACTACTACTAACGTTACAGTGAGCAGCAGAATAACGTAAGAGCAGAGTAAACCTTAGCGGCAGCTCTGCTAACTCGTATTACGTCCCAACATGTCTGTGAATCATTTAAAAGAAGACTGCTGATAATATGGACATGGAAACAGTCCATGATAGAAAAGCATGTGTGTGTGATTAAGAGAGAGCGCATAAAAAACTCAAGTTCACTTGTTTTAGGGAGCGCTAAGGGGGAGGCTGCTTAGCTTTTACCATAAAATTAGTTCGTCGATCTGGCTCTAAACGCTCTGCAGACTATGTATTAGCAATGGGGAAAATACACTGTACTTTCTGGACAGTAAGCCGTTACTTTTTCTCTTGCTTTGAACCCTACAGCTTATACAATGATGTGGCTAATGTATAGATTTCTACAGGCTAGCTTCATGCCGTCAATACGTTTATCCTCGTTATAATGAAATTACGGAACCGGTCACAGTGGACCAATGAAACTGTTCGAATTAAATCAAACGCACTCACACTAAATTCTTCAGATCAGTCATTTTGTGCTTCATGCACACACCCTCATCATGGAAAACACACGAAGGAATGCATTAGCTTTTAAGTTAAAGGCAATCGATCTGTCGGTCAAAGAAGTAAACAGCTACTGCACGTATTTATTTTGAGATCCTTATATTCAGGTGCGCTCAATAGGAAATCACGGTATGTAACGTGGAGAATAGTGTGTAGTTAATGACACGTGAAAAACTCTACAACTCACGACTACTAACGTTGCTATGAGCTTTCTGGTCCTATGATCTGAAAATGAACGGAAGATAAGAGAGCAAAATTCAGAAATGATTTATCTGAACAAAGTGGTGGAACATTTTAAATACTGTGTGAGCTCATTAAAGCCCGAAAGACTGTTTGTGTCCTGTCAGGAGTTTAATTGCACTCATAGCAAATATTATACCTTTTTATGTAGCCTCTGTCATATTAATCATTAATAATGTAGCAACACAATTTTGAATGACAGGGTCCTTGTTGAAACAGATGTTTCTGAGTCTAGGAAATTCAGGCACTTCTGGAGCTATTATTTTCTATTTGTGTGATTCAATAAACATGCTTTAAGCATTTCAATGAAGTTCAGTGTTTGCATTATTCTATTTTTTATGCCAATCTTCACACTTTTACTGCAAATGAATATCGGCTCCAAATATAGGTTATCGGCCTCCTCTAACTCCTAATAATTGGTATCGGCCCTGAAAAACCCATATCGGTCGATCTCTAGACTTGGGAACCATGAACAACAGCAAAGCGGCTGCTAGAGTCTCACTTCAGCAATGCCATTCACGTGCATCTGTGGAGAAATTTCCAACATATATAGTTTCCAGCATGAAAGGGTAGAAACGCACGGATAGTTCTTTTCTTAATTTTTGATCAGGGACGGATCACTGACACGATTCTCCAATTCCAGGAGTGACCCAGCTAAAAAGGCTTCCAGGAACCTTTACGGGGCTGAAAAATGTTCCTGTTGCAGGACAGGTACTCAGAGCGGCCCTGATAAACTTCTGGATAGATCCCTGGGGGAGTTAATAGCCAATTGGGTTCGCTGTTTTCCAGGAGATAATGTCATTCAGCCACCTAACATCCTCTTCAGTTCTTATTCAGCACCACCATAGAATTGGATTATGCAAACAGAAGCGCCACAATCATCTTTACTTCCTCCAATGGGTTTTTTTTTGGGTGTCATTTTAGTTTGTTTTTCATTTTTTTCCCCCAATATCTTTTCTTTTTTGGCAGGTGACAAATGATAAAAGCGGTGTGCTACCAACACCATATGGGTTGGTAGTTCACGTGCAACTAGTCCCGTGACTGTAAGTGGAGACACGGCGGCTGAAAGACCCGAAAGGGCTGAGAGTCTAAGCGCCAGAACCCGCGCTGGTTGGAAATGCCTGATAATTGCCACGCCGTGGGAGGTGAAGGACAATAAACTATTTTTGAACAAAAGTGAGCACTAATCGACTGTTATTTTTGCTGGCTGGTTATCTGATGTCATATCACACGGCAGTATTATTGTCCTACATGTAACTCAAAGTACACTTCCTTCCCGGTGGTGTATCCAGTGGTTCCTAAACTGCCCCCCAGTTCCTAAACTGGGGGGCGTGGCAGTTACAGCAAGAAGGGGGCAAGTCCTGTTACACTGCTAGCATGAATGAGTTTGCAAAAAATGCCACATGCTGAAGTGTCCGATCTTTAAACTCAAGTGCCACTGGACACAGAAAGGAAGTGTAACGTAAGCGTCTCGCCAGCCGTTTTGAATCGCTACCATTCAAGTCAGTGACGGTGGTCGCAACGGAAGCGCCCATCTGTGCTGCTCCGCCAGAGATAAGCGTCAAGTCTATTTTGGCACTTGGCTGCCGGTAGACCGCGTCAATTTACATATAGTACATCTACTTGGCAGCAAGTCAGACGTGAAAAGGAGAAAGTCAGTCAAAATTTTAAAATAAAGCACCACCAACAGGCTCCAAGGCTCCAACTCATACACTGACATCATGTTAACCTGCGGAGTCTGTGTGTGAACAGTTCAGAGGCTTTATAAGAGATTTGAACCACATCACATCAGTTTACAACCAGTCTGTAAGTCGAAAAACACATTTAAGCTGACAGTACTCAGCCTTTTTAAACTGACTCTGGCTTATAAATTACAGACAGCATTGGGGCACAAAAAAAAGTTTGGGAATCAGTGCTTTCAAGAATCTCCAGAGCAGGGGTCTCAAACTGATCCGTGAAAGGGCCGGTGTGGCTGCAGGTTTTTGTTCCAACCATGCAGAAACCCAGCTGACTTGTTTCATTCAATCAACTGAACTGGTTCAGACCATTAGTGAAGACAACTAGTTGATTGACTAAGACAAGTGAGCTGTGCTGCTGCATGGTTGGAACAAAAACCTGCAGCCACACGGCCCTTTCATGGATCTGTTTGAGACCCCTGCTCCAGAGGATATGAAAACAGCACAAAAGTGAAACTATTTGGCAGTGACTTTCATCTTATTAGTGACTGAAATACTGTAAAGAGGGCTGTAGGCTGGTGCATCTTTTGTTTTCCTCAGCTGACAAATGATTTATTACTGACTGAATGAAAAAGACAGAAAACCAACCAGTTCATTACCTGGTAGATAGTGGATGTGTGTGTGTAGCATTTTAATGCCAACACAATCAAAACTTTAATTCCACAGTTAAAGAAAGTTTAAGACTGTTCACAGCGGTGAAATGTCAAGGCATAATTTCTTATTATTCATCAGAAAATACTGCAGTAATCTCACCTGTTGCACATATCTGTCTGTGGTCTTCCACATGTAGTAGTACTCTATGATACTGGTCAGAGACTTCCAAGGCAGCTTCACAAGCAGAAAAGGTAAAATGTGGAGAGAGGGAGACAGACACAGCGCAAATTAATGATATTAATATCTCATGTTCTTGCCATCTGGGTTGCGAAGCCCTCATTTATATTCATGAGCGAGACATCGTGACCACAGAGGCTGAGAGCTACTGGCTTTGCTCGTTCTGGTCGTGGATGAAAACACACACAGTGAATCACACTTTTAATAAGCATTCATGAGCACCTGTCAATGCTGTATGTACCTATATCCTGATTTTATTGGACATTCATTATCAGTGGATATGTTGGGAAAAGTTATTATTGCTTATATATACACCAATAAATAAGCTTGAATTCATTAAATTACAATGAATTTCTTCTTTCAGACATTTTCAGGAAGGAAGATGCAAAGGTCATACCTTCAGACAATTGCTCATTTCTCACAACATTAAAACAAAGCTTGTTCAAAAAGAAAATTAAAAAGGCTATTTTTTTTTTTTTTATAATTTGTTATTTAAATCACCTTAGCAAGATAAATACAGTTAGCTGTTGTAGACGAATGACATCACACACAAACCAGAGCACAACTGCAGCTTCAAGAAAACTTACAAAGTCTTGTCGGATGTCATTGAAGTCTTTTCCATATTTCTCTAATGCCTCTTCAAACATGGCGGCTTCTGAGGCGCTCCACTCCTCCATCTCATCCCTGCAGAGCACTGGGCCACCCGCTGGGACCAGCACGCTCAGTGCACTGGACAGATCGTAATTATGGCGATGCAGTGTGTCCATCGCATGGAACTGTAACCAGCGCGTGCAGGCAGAGGGTTAATATCATTTAAATCCTGATTAGGTGCTGCAGAGTGAGTGTGAACAACTCACCAGTGTGATATCTCGTGAGGCTGCGGCCGCGCTCATGTGTAAGCTCGGCTGTCTAACTGAACTGCTGCAGTCCAACGCTCGGGCAAAGGTCCCAACCGCCCTGAAAAAGCAACCACACACTTAAGCAGGAAAAACTTCCATTTCTTCAGCATAATCACACACACAACAGATGGGCTTGTTATTTTAGTTTGCCATTTTTTATCTTTTTATAGAATTAGACCAATTAGAATTAGAATAAAAACCCTCACAGCTGAGAATATACTTCCAGTAAGAGAATAAAAATTACAATACACAGAAATACTGTTTATAGTTGATCATTAATAATGGCCACAATAATTTATGTACAATTTCCTCTAATATCTGCTTTTGAGCTATGTCTCAAATTAAACTGTATGTATAACTTTTATAATCCAATTTTCTTTTAATTAAACAGAGAACTGTATATTGAAGATTAAAAATTATGCAGAATATTATATGTTTTATATCATGAAGGTCTGCAAAGTGTTAGAACTAAGAGTTATTCCGTCTTAGTTGAGAAAGAATTTCATTTAGATCTGACTCAGTGTATTAAGTGTATTAGGAAGCAACCTACCGCGCCACCACTAAGAATTGGTCAATCTGTTTGTTGGTTAGAGGACACTCTGGATCCCAGAGCTTTTCTTCTAGTTTGGACTGGTCCCTGTCATCTGCCTCACCTGCAAAACACACAGCAAATATCATAACAAGAACGTGGATGCATAATGAAGGCGAGGTTAGGTTACATCTATAAACCAACAAAATTATTCAGGAAATCAGCACCTTATTATCCACAGAATGTAAACATGCTATGATCGTTCCAAATACATTACATTTGTTCTCATTTTCAAAATGGGGCTCATTTCCTCGAATTTCCAATAAAAGGCACTACATACCCTCTTGTAACATTTCTGGTACATCTGCCTGAAAACGCGGTCCAACTCTGATCTCTCCTTTATCAGCCAACAGAGTCTTCTGTGTCGGGTCGTACACCAGCGAGTAGAAGAAGGTATCCTGAAAAAAACAAACAAAAAAAAAAAATTAAAGCTAAAAGCAGCGTTTATCAGGCACTCGCACCCATCGCCACCCCGCCACCACCCCCCCAGGTGTTCACCACCTTCCCAAACCAGTTGGGAATAAAGACAATGCAGAGATAAATCTATTTGGTTATTAAATGAAAAAGCAAAAGGTTTCTGCCCAGCTTGATTCCAGAGGTATAAAAACAGAAAAGTGTATGGAATCCACTAAGATCTGAGTTGCCACATCAAGGCTGTAACTAAAACAGCTTTTTATCATCTCAAAAAATGTAAAGAAATCTATTGCAAAAAAATGTTGTGTGAGCATGTTTTGACGATGTTATGGTATTTTAGTGCAATTTATAGAAAGTGCAGTTTTAGGAATTGACCCCCTGTTTAATAAGATGTTTCCTGGTCCCAAACACCTTAAGAACGGATTAGCTGGTTTTATATTGTCCTCTAGTACAACTATAAGAAACCTCAAGTCATTTTTACTATCAGGATATATCATTTAAACAGCGTATTAATCAGGCTTGTCAGGCAGCCTTTTTTCACCTCCGTAATATCGCCAAGACTGGGAGCATCTTCTCCCAGTGTGATGCTAAAAGACTAATCCAAGAGTTTGTCTCTTTTACTGAAATGCATTAATAGCAGGATGTACAAAAAAATATTCTGTATAGCCTCCAGCTGATCTAAAATGCAGCAGTGAGTGCTGACAGGAATCTGACAGATCATGTCTCTCCTGTGTTAAGCCTCCAAAAAGGAAAAAAAAAAAAAAAACAGACTAAAAAATCAGTCTCCATCTTCAAAGCCGCTAGGTTCATGCTGGCTCTAATGTCAATCTTCTCGATTACATGTTTTTGAACTTGGAAAATTAATTTATTACAGTTTTTCTATTAGATGTTACAGTTTACACAAGTCCTCATGACTGTCTACTACTCAAAATGGCATCCCCTGAGCAGGAAGAGGTACTTATCATCTTAGCTATGTGTAAAACTGTGATGACACTCAGACAGGAAACAAAACTAGCATATGAAGACCTGCACTGTGTGAATTTTCCACCAGCTGCGAGGACAGATATACAACTGTCTTTCAAGTGTAAACACAACAGCGAACTACGGGACTCTCCTCCAGTCAGCCAAGAAAAAGCCACGTGTAGATGTCTATTGTTATATGGTGGCTCACAGTACGGTCCATACCTCAGTTTTTTGTGTCACAGTTTCGGTACGGATTCGGTACAGTTTCAGACCACCCACTACTCTAAACCCGTGATTGCAAGATACCGAGTTTGCGGAAAGTGCAACTCACATGTCGGCGCAAAAAAGAGCACGTACAAATGGCATAAATGTGTGTCCACCTGGTCACATGTGGACGTGCACAAACGGCTCTACCTCTCGATTACGCATCACCGTATAACTTGCAGACGTTTTTATTCTCTTGAGGTCAGAGGATGTCAGGTCAGCAGTTGTGGTGGATGTGGGAATAGTCACGGCCAGACACATCAGTCTGTACAGCTGTGGCATGATCTCATTCAGATGTCTGCTGTGGAGGAAACCAAGGAGATCTTTGTCTCTGGTGTCAAGCGGGAAAAGGTTGGATGTGGGAATTTATTTCCAATACGTCTGAAACTGTTGATGGTCGAGGAGGGACAGTACCATTAATTGTTCGTGATCTTTAAATGTGCATCCAATGATTAGTTCTGCTCTATTTTAAAAAGCACATCAGCTGCGCCAAGACGCACAACTGGATCTTACGCAGGTAAGATCCGGGTTTAGGGAGAAGATTGCATTCTTGGCGGGGGAACGCCTCTCCCGCTACCTGCTATCCCTTAATAAAGGCTTTAGGAGGTTTGGCGGAAGATCTGGCCCCCAGATTGAAGTTTCTGTTAACTGTTTTCACTCCCTCGCCGGTGTATTCAACAGCAAAACCAAAATGCTCCCACACCGGCGATTACGTTTTTCCCAATTTCTCCGCTACCACTGGCCATGCCTGCTTGTTTTTTGTTTTATTTTTCCTGCGTCTATGAGCTGCAGCCAACCGGCCAAAGTGTGATCGGCTGGTCACTGTGAGTGAGCGGAGGCGAGTGCACATTGACATGCAGTGGCGGGCCTGTTGCCCAAAAGGCACGCACGCTCACGTGCAAGTCCAATGCACAGTTATAGGAACATAAATCCTGCGGGACATAAAATCGTTTTGTCCTGTGCAGGTTATACTGAATATAGAATAATCTGCAATCTACAACTATTGTAAGGAAAAATGATTAAAGCACTTCTTCGATGACAAGAATGTAACATAAAGGCAAACTTCATAGGAAAAACAATAGCCAACTGTTTTCACAGTTATGCACTTGATCAGGTTAATCTTCTAATTCTGAATGTTTCTGGTGTTTGCTTTTTTTGGGTTATTGTTGGTTTCCCTTAAAGTATGAAAAAGAAACAACTGTTTTTTATGCTTAATGAATAAAATGATAAATTAAGAAGTCATTTTTCAACTGAAAGCCAAAGTAATCAGCCCTCGGCTGTTTAATCAAGTCTGATATCTCACATGTAGACGCCTCAGAGAGCAGTCAAACCCCTTTAGATTTTCTACACTTGAAAATGTCTTTTTATTATTGATGGCCAGAGAGTGAAGAGTGATGAGATAATTACCAAGTTGATCAATTTAGTTCAATAAATCTGCAATACAATAAAAATCCAGAGGGGTTCTGAATACTGAACATCCAAAGCATGACTTCTTTGATGCACTCCTAAAGCAACAAAAACTAATGAACACACCAACCTGTTTTCTCTTAAGCTTACCTCTTTGTCAAGGTATGAAAGAACAGATTCAGTCTCATTCAGTAATGCGACACTGCACTTCCCCCTAATAGAGAGGGAGAAAGAGAAGCACGCACCACATATTACTTAGACAAAGGAAGTGGGTAGTGCAGTGATGTGTTTTGAGGCTGAATGCATGAGCATCCATGAGCACAGCCTGCAGGTGATGAGCCGCACAGTTCATACTGTGAATGAGCTTATGTGTGGTACCTAATATGTGTCGCGGGTAGACTCTCATACTGTCTGGAGAGGAAGAGCTCTCTGTGGCGAAGCTGGTGTTTCTGTTTTTCTGTCAGCTCTGTCTCTGTTGGGCTCTCCTTCTCCTCTTCCAACTCCTCTGCAGTGGCACACAAAGAGGAAAAGTACATAAAAAACATATCGTAAGATGCACTTATGTTAGCAAAGATTTTGGGGAAAAAAAGAGATTAACTAGTTTATAACTCGCTATCAAAGTAGCAATAAGTATCCATTCTATTATCTCTCAGACCTGACACGTGACTTCAGAGCTGTGCGCTTTTCATCTATTAAATCGAAAAAGGATGGTTAAATGGCTCCAGCACTTTGCAATAACAAACTAATGGCATCATCCACTAAGGAGGCCCAAGCTATTACAATCAGCGCCGTGACAAGAAATGTAATTCTAAGAACCATGTTCAACCATAAATACTTGATTAGCTGCTTCGCTGCAGCACAATTCAAGGCAGCATAAAATATTTTATACCCCTGTTGAATAATCAAGCATATATTTAGGAATAAAGATAATTTAAAACTATAAGATGGCATTTTTTTTAGGATACTGGCATTAGAACAGCCTCATATTCTTCTAAAAAAAAAAAGTGATTTAAACTCCTCAATGGAAAAAATGTACATCCAGTTGTTGCTTTCAGAACATATCAAATACTTTTGGATACACAACTTCAACCTTTCTTTTTTTCCTCCATAATAAGATAAAAAAAAAAAAACCCTGCCATTTCACAGCACTTTGCAGAAATAAGTTTTCATTTCTGCATTCACCAATAGATGTAGCATCTGAACACTGGAAAACTATAAAAGGTTGCAAGTAAACAGGACTCACAGGCTCAGAAAATCTTCACATCTTTTTTTGACTGATTTAAATGCCACAGGATGTAATTGTTTCAGCATATTTTGTGTAGGTGAATGGAGAACCAAGTTAATACCAAAACTCTGAAGACATTACAGGAGAAACTAGAGCTACAAGATACTAACACATGAAATGAGAATAGGTGCACATGCAACAGCAGGTCAGATGCAATTTGAATGAAAGAGCTGTACACAGAGATGATTTACATCTCAGCTGCAAATCTTGCCAACATCTCATCGCAAAAAATACGCATTGAAACAGATATTTGCAAATTGTAACGAGTATCTGTTGTTGCAATACTACACAACATTCACAAAGGCTCATTTGAAGTTATGAAATGAGCTCATCAAAGCTCTAAAAATGTTCACCATCAACCTTTTCATTTTTTTCCCAAATTTAGAGTTTAACACTACTTTTTTTGTGGGGTAAGTTTGCTGAGAATCATGGAAATTCAGTTCAAGTTTAGACCAAATCTGTGTCAGTGACACACATAATGGAACTATACCACCAATAGGAGATATCTGGGAGACCAGTTATCGACTCCATTCACTTTCAGAAATATTCTAAATCATTATAAACCCTGATTTAGAGCAAAACATCTATGAACGTTTAATTCAGTAGTTTTCCAAGAGCAAATATTTATCATTATTGTGAACACTGCACCTTCTGTTTTACTTCTATGAATCTGACTGTTTTTTTCCTGAACTAACCTAAGCTATAAATCAAGTGACTTTCTTGTTTACAGTGTAGTGTGCAGCAATATTTTTTTGGGGGGTCTGCTTTTTCTTCTGACCAGCTCTCTGATCAATACCAAACAACTTGTGGAAGTGGCGCAGGATTGCGATGGGGTCTCTTGCGTGCCCATGTGGTTTTAACTTCTGTTCTTTGAGTTGCTTTATGTTTACAGAGAAGAGCTAAAATCAACCAGTCTGATCACACACATTCACCCATAACATATTGTTATCGGTCCTCTCGTGGCTTACAAGGTCTCCTGGTGATCTATATCTCATTGCTTCTCATAAAAATTGTGGGATTGCTTTAAAGTATCTTTTTTACAGAAGGAAGACATTTTATCAATAATACATTAATGATACAAAACCAAACAAACAATAATGATTTGTTTGGTTGTGGAAATGGAGACAGTGCTGCCCCACAGAATGGGGTTTGCTGTGATAAAAAGTTTCCTTTAATTCCTTGCTGTACTCATAGTCACTGTCACACTCAGATTTCCTCCAAGCATAGATTAACAATTGAGTATCAATGCGATTGGATATATTAGTAGCATTAAATACTCCGTGTTTTACTTTTTTCCCCCACCAGAAAAAATAATTGTGTATCAGTTTTACCATTTCCTTAAACAGCACTGCCTAAATGGCTGCACTGTGGTCAACATGACAACAAACATTTTATCTGCAGCAAAGTTACAGTGCACAAAAGGTGCTGAGTGGAAATGACTGAAATGCAGAGGATTTTATCATGACATTTCTAAAAGCTTTTCAAATTCAGCATTGTTCCAATATGGTAACAAAAATCAATTTTAATCCATTAATAACTGATAGCATCTTGATAACCTTTGCTCGCCATCATCATGTGTCGAGTTAATATGACAAAAAAGACACAGATTCTCACTTCCTTCTCAAAACATGTTGCCTTTTTTCCCAATTTTACCCAATGAATCTTGCTTACTATCAAACTTCAGGCATACTTTGGTTTTTTTGGTCTAAGCTGTCAGAACAGTTTAAAACAAACAAGTGAGCATCCAAAAACAATAGGACTGTTTGTTTTGCCTCACTGTTTACCCCAAATCTGTAGATATTCAAACATAGAATTTCCTAAAACAGAAGGAATAAGAATTTCCTCACATCTGTGAAGCTAAATTCCAGCAAATATTGCCAGTTTTCAGTTAATTGATCAATACATTATTCCAATTAGTTTCATAGTTCATAGGAGAACCTGTGCTGTCTGAAACGGGACAGCAGCTTTCATTTACTAGTAACATGTAGACTTAAAGTCTGACAAAGGTTACTACTCACTTGCATGTTTATCTGCGAGCTGGATGAGGCTGTGGGAGATATCTCTCCTTCTGTAGAAACAAACCACCTTGGCCTCCACATTCCCACTGGCAGTCTGAAAGAGAGAGAGAGAGATCCAGGTAGACTGAAAGCAGTGGAAACACCTCCCTGCACAACCCTTAAATTTCCCCAGTGAACTGGCTCCTTTGTATAACCGTCAAACTACGCCGCTATGACAGGCTGACCAGAGCAGCAGAAGTGTTTTCTGAAAAGATGATTGATTTATTGTTTCACTGTATAATTAAGCCTACTGGATTAAAGACTCAGCCAGCATTAAATGCCGTGACTGATGCAGGGCGATTGGATGTGGGGGTAGAACATTTGACTGCATGCCTGCTTGCACAACCTGCTGTTTTTCTTTTTTCAAGCTACATTTAAAGGAACTTGCAGGGTAGAGAGTGTATTTTACAAGTGATGAAGTATGAGGACAAAGCAGCAGAATTATATAGCATTACAATACATTATCACACATTACGCATGACTGACTTCTTTCTCAGACTTTCTTTTGGGGGTGGGGGGCAGTAGTGAAAGGGAGAATAACAGGAAACGGGGCTGAGAGAAAAGGGATGACCTGCAGCAAAGAGCTACAGGCTGGGACTTGAATCTGGACAGGCTGCAATGCATGAGCGCCTGCTCCCCTGGTGAGCTACCCAGCAGCCCCTCTCACCCTCTCACAGAGTTATTAAACAAATGAAAATGATAAGCAACATACTATATATATTAGCTGCAGGTCAGCGAGATTTAAACTCTTGATGTGACATTTTGTCTTTTTACCACTTATGATGACATACTATCAACACATCTGACCAAGCTTTATCTGAGGTTATGTTCACACTGCCAGTCCAAAAACCAATTTTAGCATTTCCAAATAGAAACTCATCTTTCTGACTGATTTAAATCGGATCTGTGTGCCCTCGCTTGCATTTCCTAATCCACATATTTGCTATAGCATCCCTCAAAGGCTTGAATCAAGGCAAATGGACTTTTTTGGGGGGATTCCTTTAGACATTTCACCTTTCATCCAGAAAGTTTCCACATTTCAGACTGATTGGTGGGCAGTTTCAAGTTTATAAACGGATGAAGTCATATGTAAATCAACGTCCCATCACTGCTGTGGGTCGTTAGATGATTGCATGTTGCTATGGTAGCCTACACACACAAAAGTAATGTAAACGAACCAAAGGAGGGCGGTGAACTGGCTCCCCTACTGTCACAAATGGTTGTGTGGAGCCTTGATACAAATTTGATAAAACTTACAAGAGGTAGTACTTTATTTTGGGAAGTTGTCTCCTTCAGTATGTCAATACAGCAGATCCGGGCAGGAGCATGTACCCATCTGTCGGCTAATGGACAGCTGAATCTACCTAACAGAGAAATGCCCGGTCACTTCTGTAAATCTGGCAAATTTAGTCATTGTTAGTGTTGTGTTGTAAATAACAACAAAAAAAAATATTTGAAATCCTATTTGAGTAACCAGACAGTTCAGACTTAAACACAAAGGTGCAAATCTGATTGAAATCACATTTTAAAATAACCGCCATATGTGGTTTAAATCCCATGAAGGAAACCCCCCTTCTTTTTCTTTGGCTGTTCAGGTGATCAAAAATCTATCTGGCTGAAAACTGGATTTGGGCTGGCAGTGTGAACATAGTGGGGCTGCACCTGAATACTTATATATCCAAATATTAGTTGGTGGACATTACAATGGTGCGCGGGCATGTACACCTTCTTCGTTCTGTCACTCATGTGAACTACGTTGCTTCAGTAATGCACGTGAGGGTCACATTCTTTCGGTCACATACATGTGGACTTCTGTGAGATGTCACATGTGAAACACACTCGTTTGGTGTTGCATGGGTGGGTCACAGTCAGTGTAGCATGCTCGTTCTCCATGTCCAGCACAACTCATTCACCAAATAAATGAGAACAAAAGAAGATGTTTCGACCATTTGTTGTAAATTTTCTGCTGAAGCTCCAGAGCCCATAAAATAGTATTTGGGCTAGGCCTAGGACAAGTAAAACAGGAAAAACTCTAAACAGATCTTGAGCAGCATTGTTAACCCCAAAATATTATTCACATAAGATAAAACGGGAAACCATAGATTTGATCAAATATTGGCAAGACTAAATATCAGAAAACAATTCATTAGAACCTAGTATCAGCTAATAAGAATACACATTTAGCACCTTTACCATGTCATACAAAGTTTTAAACTGCTCATTTCAACCATCATCAATACAAACATGCACACACTCCCAGAAAGGTGTGTCCAGTGATAATAATGACAGTTGGGAGACAAGAGAACACCTGTTTGCTCCAGCCAGACAATAAATGCTTAAAATCCACAAAGTGCAGGGGGCACAATGCAAAGTAGCAGAGGCTGGGGGCAGGAGCGGAGAAGAATCCAGGGTATTCACCCTCAGGCATCAACACACACATAGATGACACACAAGCACTGCATTACCTTGTTGAGTTCTTCTATTCGACGGATCAGGTAAGGGTTACTGGAGGAGTTTTCAAAGAAAACATAATCTGCAAGAGCATACACACAGGGATTACCTCACTATGTCAGATCCCTACAAAAGTGAATAATCATGACAAAAACTAATTAAAACCATGTTTGAAGATGTACACTGAAGATTAAACAACATTTCCATTTAAACTCATGGAAAAAGTCATCAAAGAGAGTAAAATTAACTGTGAAATTTACTGCAGTGTTCTCTTTCATGCAATGCATATACTTTATAGCATTTAATAATTGGTTTATTTTTTGAAGGCATAAAGAAAGTCAATAGTGCTCAGTGATTATTATATCTGAAAGATGTTAAAAACACAATCACATCAAAAATTAAATACACTATGGGAGTATGAAAGCATCCCTAAAAATACTAACTTCTCTTTTAAACATTTCAATTCATGAAATGTGAAGCATAAGATTCTCAGCTAACTTTGTGTTTCATTTTCAGTCAATTTTCCACTTCCTTGCAGCATCATAAGTCTTATCTGAGCAGGGTGTACAATAACTTTGCACAACTTTGGTCAATGGCAAATGTGTCACTCATGCACAGTATGAAATACTGCACTGTTTGCTTTGATCCTGACACAAAATCTAATGCAAAGGTAATTGGATACTCCAATTGTAAAAAAAAAAAAAAAGAAGAATAAAAGAAAAACCCAGTGGCATTCAGTTGCTTTCAGGTAGGAGAAAATAAATTGATTTTTCATGAACTTTCCAGTTTCTGTTGTGGTGTACCCCATGACTGCATTATTGAAATATAATGAATTGAAGCGTCAGTTGTACTGTGGTTAACTATAACGGTAAACAAACATTTGTGCACCTACATATCATTTGTGAATGATGCCGGGTAAAACTTAGATGAATCTACAGCCTTACGGAGCTGCAATTTTTAAAGAACATCTGAATGCAGCGGGAGAAGTTCATTAAAAGGTGACAACACGGCCGGTCACAAAGTGAAACCTTGTCATGTGTGAGTGGTAGAGTGTCGCCAGTGACACTCCATTGTAGCTTTTTGGAGTGTCAAAATTCCCATACATTTAGACTAATTCAACATCTTGAAGTTTCAAAGGTAGAGTACGTGAGAATCAAGGTGGAAGATTCAGTCTGAGCAGACGGAACGACGCCATGAACCGAGACAATAATTTGATGTGGAATTCCACACTGCTAATGAGCTAGCTGGCAAGCCAGCAACATAATTTGTTTAATAATTGCACTTCAAATTAATGAAGATGCACATTGTGGGGGGGCGGGGACTTTTTAATATTACCATCCACATATGCATTGCTCGAACAACGTACAAGTGATGAAGCGGCGATAATGATGATCAGTGGAGCCAGTGCTGGTGCTAACGTTAGCTCAATAAGGACTCGTACTAATGGCTGCGTGCCAGAAGAGGCAAATACAAAGACAGTCTCACACTGGCCCTGGAAGCGTTATAACAGCCATACAAACAAACGCCTGCTCGGCAGCTCTCACTCTGTACCAATCTCCCGTATCCAGGTATAAAAGTTCAAAAGGTGCCGGAGCAACAAAAGGTGCCGACAGCAGAGGGGAAAAAAAATGTTTACATTATAAGCTAGCCACTTAGCAGCTGGCGGCTAGCTGCTGCGGCCACGACAGTCGCGAGGCCTGGCTCGAGCCGAATCCCAAATATTAACAAATTCTCACCTTTCTGCTCCGACCCAACGCACCGCCGGTACCGTAACACAGCCACCCACCACTTTCAGATTATATATAAATAAAGCAACGCGACAAACCAGTCAGGAGGCGCAAAACTGAAAGGACTCCTGTTTGATTAAAAAAAAAGAAAGAAAGAAAGATCCACATTGACATACATACCTCCGACCCGGTACATGTTGGCCGCCATTTCTGCCCTCCCAGAGTGTTAACGTAAAGCATAGACTGCGGTAAATTGAATAAATTAATAAAAGCAATAAAATTGGGTTTCTTAAAAGCTTAAACAAAAGGTGCTTAAAATTACGATCGTTCAGACTCCGGATGTGTCGAGAGAAATTTGGCAAATCAACCCCCCCTCCTCCTCCTCCTCCTCCGAGTCACAGCAGCCTTTACGATACAGTGAACTCACAGCAGCCAAAAAGAAGTCGGATCAACCCGAAAAACCACCGACTACTGGCGGGGGGAGGGGGGACGGGGACGGAGCCGGAGCGCGCGCGCGCGCAAACACAGGCGCGGGCACACGCGCTGCACGTACACACACATCCAAACACTACTGCTGCCCTGTGAACTATAAGGGGAGGCGAGCAGGGTCAAGTTTTATTCATAAATCCCAATACAATTCTTGTTCTGTTAATCAAATTGATTCTTGTAATTGGCGTTTTTAGAAATATTACATGCACATCTTTACTATAGGACAAAAAGTTTAAACAAAAAAAGCTACACTTGAAGCCAGAAGTTTACACACAGATGTTTCCTTTTTTTTTTTTTTTTTTTTTTGTCTCAGTGTCTGAAGTCAAATCAGACTAACCCTCTCCTGTTTCAGGTCAGTCTGGATTTCCTAAATTATTTTATTTTGTTAAATGCCACAATAATGAGAGAGAGAATTTCTTAGAGAATTTTATATTATTTCTTTGAGGTCAAAAGTTTACATACACAAAAAGTACTAGGTCTTTAAACAACGTGGGGAAGCCCAGATGATGAGGTCATGGCTTTGGAAGCTCCTGATAGGTTAAATGACAACATGTGAGTTAATTGACAGCACACCTGGGAATGTATTTAAGGCCACACCTCAAACATTCTGCTTCCTTGTTTGAAATCATGGGAAAATCAAAAGAAGTCGGCCATGAAATCAGAGCGAGAGAATCATAGAGCTCCACAAGTCTGGCTCATCTTTGAGGGCAATTTCTAGATCCTTGAAGGTCCCACGTTCATCTGTCCAAACAATTATATGCAAGTATAAACATCATGGAAATGTCCGACCATCACACCACTCAGGAAGGAGACGGGCTCTGTTTCCCAGAGATGATCGTGTTTTGGTCCAAAATGTGCAAATCAACTCCAGAACAAAAGCTTAAGACGTTGTGAAGATGCTGGTTGAAGCTGGTAAGAAAGTGTCATTATTCACAGTGCAGGACATGTCAGTGCTAGTCCTGCACTGACATGGGCTGAAACATAAAAAAGCCAGATTACAGTTTGCAAAAAGACACCAAGACAAAGATCTTAACTTCTGGAGACATGTCCTGTGGTCTGATAAAACTAAGCTGGAGCTGTTTGGCCATAATGACCAATGTTACATCTGGAGGAAAAAGGGGGAATCTTGCAGACCTGAGAACATCATACCAACTGTGAAGCATGGAGGTGGCAGCATCATGTTGTGGGGCTATTTACTGCAGCAGGAACTGGAGCTCTTCATAAAATAGACGGCATCATGAAGAAAGAACATTTCATAGAAATATTAAGGCAACATCTCAACACATCAGCCAGGAAGCTAAAACTTGGGCACAACTGGGTCTTCCAAATGAACAGTGACCCTAAACAGACTGCCAAAATGCTTAAAAGTGGTTTGGGAATAACAAAGTTAATGTCATGAAATGGTCATCACAAAGTCCAGATCTGAATCCCATCAAAAATTTGTGGGCAGATCTGAAAAGGCATGTACGAGCAAGGCGATCAACAAACCTGACCCAGTTCCACCAGTTCTGTCGGGAGGACTGGACCAGAATTCCAGCAGAGTCCAGTCAGAAGATGATGGATGGTTACCCAAAACATTTGACCCAAGCCATGCAGTTAAAAGGAAATGCTACTCAATACAAAGGAAATGTATGTAGACTTTTGACCTCAAAGAAAATAATATAAAATTCTCTATGAAATTCTCTCTCTCATTATTGTGGCATTTAACAAAATGAAATAATTTAGATAATCCTGACTGACCTGAAACAGGAGAGGTTTAGTCTGATTTGACTTCAGACACTGAGATAAAAAAAAAAAAAAGAAAAGGTGTGTTTTTGCAGTCTGTAAACTTCTGGCTTCAGCTGAAGACAAGATGAGATCAAACACCGGGGACTTTCACTTATTAAAGCAGCTTACAGGACGGTATAAAGTGTAAAAAAAAAAAGGGGGGGGGGGGGGGGGCACAGATATGTAGGAGGGAAAGGACAGTCCTGTCAGTAGAGAAAAAAAACAAACAAAAATGACCAGAATACAACTAAACTGTTGAGCTGTAGAATGGTGGGAATGAAAGATGTGTGTTAGTGCTGCTGTGCTGCTTTCTACACTCAGGGAATGCAGTAAGTGAAGGAATACAATTATAATGTTTTGGTTATTGAACCAGAGATTTCATATGCAGAGTAATAGGAAAGGCTTCATTAATATTTGTCTCAGGCTTCAACTTTTCTGATATCCATTCATTCCTTCATCCATCATTGTTTCATCATATTCTGGGTCACAAGACATTTTTGAATTTTAGGCTTAGTTGAGGTGAATGATACTTTTTTAATCCTCAAAGGGAAATTACTTTACTTTTTTTGTTGCAGTTTGGATCACTTAGGGAACATAAGAAAGTAGAACATCAAGTTAAACCAAAAATAAACATTTGATGATGAACTGTTGGATGTTGGATAAATAAAGAGGTATCATCTAAATTGTTTTCATAGTCAGCGATCAAAGTAAAGTAAATGAAAAATAGCAACAAAAAATGCATTGTTTTCCTTCTACTAAACAATACAGGCCAAAAAAATTAAAATTAGTGGGGGGGGGGTAGTTAAGATTTTTTTTTTTTTAAACAATGTGTTAACAGTTTACTAAGGAAAGCTACTATTAATTTAATATGTAGGCTTAGTATGTGAACTAACAATACAACCATCAAATAAACTCAAATTAAATTCCAAATAAAGTTTTTTGAACCAAATTTGAAATTTAGCAGTTGTATAAAAAGGCTACTTAATATCAAAGAAATGTTAAAGCAACTGAAGTCATTACACATTCTTAACAACTTAAAGTTCTGGCTGATAGAAACATTTGGTACAACTAATATAGCAAGCATCAGAAGTTTTTTCTTGCAATATGTGGACTTTGGAGATGCACAGGACCATCATAGCCACCATGGCTTTTTTTTGTTTGTTTTTTTTGTTTTTTTTTTTTTGTAGTTTTACAAAATAAGGGTCCCCAAAGAGAATCTGGCATAGGGCCCCAAAAAGCTGGAAAAGGCTTTTGCAGTCATTTTGTTTCTGTTCTGTGATGATTGTGCTTTCACGTGTAAAGATAGGAGGAATAAAAAACGCAACATTACCATGTTTAATATATTTTCTGTGCTATATCTGACTTCACTTTTGAGATATATAACATTCCGCTCAAAAGTGATGTTTTTTTTTCTTTTTTAGTGCGTGCGTAAGTAGCGCGCGTGCAAGTGACATCACTGAGGGGATTGGCTCGCCCTTGACGGGGTGGAGAGTCTTTCATCCAGGCAGAGACAGAAGGAGCGGAGAGTGAGAGACGGAGAGAATAGTTTTCCAGCCGCGGACCCCAACGCAGGACCACTTCCACGCACAGCGAACCGCGCCCCGAGGGCAGGGAAGACCCGCAACTTCCCAAACTCCTGTAATGGAAGGGGGGATGGCCCGTGGAGAGGAGTTTCAATAAGATACAGGTTGTCAAGATGAAGTTCGGGAAGAGCATCTGTGTGCTCAACGTAGGGGGAACCCGGTACGCCTTCACCCGTGAGGTGATCAGGGATTTCCCTCTCCGACGCGTCAGCCGCCTGCATGCTTGCGCAACAGAGAAAGAGGTCCTCGAACTGTGCGACGACTACGACAGGGATCGGAATGAGTTCTTCTTCGACCGCCACGCTCAGGCTTTTGTGTTCATCATGTTGTACGTGCGCTCCGGCAAACTCCGGTTCGTTCCCGGAGTGTGTGAGCTGTCTTTCTACACGGAGATGCTCTACTGGGGTCTGGAGAGCGTGCACTTGGACTCCTGCTGCCAGAAACGGCTGGACGACAGGATGTCCGAGATTGGACTCGACACTCTGTCAGAAGGGGACGTCATGCTGTCAAGGGAGGATGAGTCCCAGAGCCCAGACGAGTCGGAGCAGCGGGCTGCGCTCACCGGCCGCGCGAAATGGATCGAGAAGATGCGCGTAACGTTCGAGGAGCCCAACTCTTCCCTCGCAGCTCAGCTCTTGGCTTCGGTGTCGGTGATTTTTGTGATCGTTTCGATGATCATGCTGTGTGCCAGCACGTTGCCGGACTGGGACACAGCCAAGAGAAATACCGTGGAGGAGCACAGGTAGGCGACGGTTTCGGACCAAACTGCGGTGTTTAGAAACAAAAGGGGGCTCCTTCGTGAGAATGCTATCAAATGTTCGAGCGCAGTGTGCGCAAATGTAATGCAAATGAAAGCGTCCCCCTATAAGGGCCGTGCGTAAAAGTGAACTCAACGGGATAAAACATGGGAAAGACCTGGCAAAAGTCTCACAAGAGAATAAACACACTCTCAAACCTTTGGGAATCTGATATGAGCGCCTGCTTGCATCCACAGAGTCAAACATATTGCGCAATGTCGCCTCTGTACATGACGCATACAGGCATTTTTTTATAATCCAACTTTTTCTAAGTGCTAAAATGACTCTGTGTTTCACAGTGGGTCAGTAGAAGATTAACACACGATGTAAAAACGTGAAAACATCAATGCATTAGGTTGATATATAGTGAAAATGTCCTTATGTGTGGTAAATTGATGCTTTTGAGGTCACTGTGCACATTGACACGTTTCAGATAACCAGATAAATATTAGGATCCTCGCGTGACAGTCAGAAAAGCTGCCAAGGGAGCAAATCAATAATCAATCCATATTATCTTCAAAGCAGGAAGTGCTAATAATTAAGGGGATCACTTTCTTGCTCGGCTCCTCCAACCTCCCCCATCCTGTTCTTTCCAGTCAATCAATCGTTAGTTGCTCAGGTACTTTAAACTGCAGGGTGCACAAGAAAGAGAGAGAGCGAACACTGCTAGATTCATTATATTCAAGTGGTTAATAATACAACAGGAGAGTGTGCACCAAGGGATTATTCTGTCAGCAAACATAGAGCAAAGCTCCTGCAGAAATTAGTTTCTGTGTAAGTCACGCTTTGGTCTTGCTGTCTTATTACATGAAAACCAGCATCTTTGTTTTTGCATTGTTTTCACAACAGTCTTTCTTCTCAAGGAAGTCCCAAAGAGACCATTTTCTATATAAGGTTAGGTGTGTTCTCGCAGGCTGGACAGAGTTTTGAGTTTTGGAGCATTTCCAGTGGTTAGGTAATCAACTAAAAATGTAGTTTATACTTCAGGCCAAAACAATTCAGGTTTGTGTCAGTGGATGATAGTTCTCTTAGCTTCTTCTTCCAATTTAAATCCCAACAACACTTCTTTCTCGTTTCTTTTAATTGCCTTTGTTGTGTGAACCAGTAGGGCCATTTTTAATCTGTCACTCTTTCTTCTGCTCCTTCCGTGCATCTGTCTTACTCTCTGTTCTTGTTTATGCCAGCTTTAAATGTTACAGATGTGTTCCTTGTTTGACATAATTCAGATCTGTCTGCCTTGGTTTCCGACTTCCTCACATTTACGAATCGCTAAACAGTATCTCACACCATTTATATTTCTGTCAGTCTCATGTGCCATTTCCTGTTTACTGCTCACCCCCCGCTCTCCTCTCTTCTCTGTAGGATAGTTGAGGCCGTGTGCATTGGCTGGTTTACAGCAGAGTGCATAGTGCGCTTCCTGGTGGCCAGAAACAAGTGGGACTTCATCCGCCATCCACTGAACATCATCGATGTGATTGCCATAACCCCCTACTATGTCACTATGGCGATGGCCCGGGCAGGGATGCCGGGTGCCGGGCTCGGGGTTGCTGGAGTGATTCTTCGAGTGCTGAGGATGATGCGAGTGTTCTGGCTCATGAAGCTGGCCAGACACTTCCTGGGCCTTCAGACTCTTGGGCTGACGCTCAGGCGCTGCTACCGGGAGATGGTCATGCTGATGGTGTTTGTCTGTGTTGCCATGGCAATATACAGTGCCTTGGCACAGCTACTGGAGCACGGCTTGGACTTAGGAACGCAGAACCAGGATTACGCCAGCATCCCGGCCGCTGCTTGGTGGGTCATCATCTCCATGACAACGGTGGGGTACGGGGACGTCTACCCAGTGACCATTGGGGGACGGGTCCTCGGGGGGATGTGCGTAGTGAGTGGCATTGTGCTTCTGGCGCTGCCCATCACATTCATTTATCATAGTTTTGTTCAGTGCTACCATGAACTCAGACTCCGCTCTGCCAGATACGCTCGCAACCTGTCTGCAGAGATGCTGCAGTGAACGTCTCTGCAGACACACAAGTACAAAACATAGACCTGCGGGTGGTGAAACAGTCATAAACTGCGTGAACTTACATGTTTCATAATGAGCAGAACAAGATTTTAATTTTTTCTGTCTTATCTGGCTCTCGCCTGTTGTAATGTTGATATTTAATCATTATGTTTAACCAGCATGAGCTGGTTTACTGTCACATGCAAGCAAACACAAATAATCATTTACTGAATACGCACAGGTGCAGTCTGTCCAGTTTTGACAGTGACTTCTGTTTACACAGTATTCCCATGGTTAAAACACAGGCAGAGATGGTTGCGTCGACAACAAAGTGTGTCTTTTTGATTTGTTTGTCTGGCTGCCGGCCTTTAACTTTGTCTAAGATTTACATCCAGATGGTACAAGTTACACAAGATTGATGTGTGACCTAGATGCATTCTGTTAACTGTGTGAAATAAAAAGAAGGAGTGAAAATGTGCAATCAAAAGCGAGGATGAGGAGGTGGCTACACAAAGGACTTTGCGTGATAGAGGAGCTTAAGCCAGGAATAATGAAATATGGACACAGGTCAGGAGGGACTACAAAGTGGCAGACAATAAAACAAAGCAGATATGACAGCAGATGGAGTGCAATATGGAGGATAAAATATTATTGATAAAAAATCACAGAATGTGGACAAAGCCCGAGGAAACAGAATGAGAGACGTTTGTATATTTGTGAGTGAATGTGAGGGATTTTGTGTTTCTGTGTCTCCAAGGCAACGTCATCTTTCAACATGCCAAACATAATGGTGGTTGATTTGTACAGACTCAAAAAGGCTGCATCCACGCACACCTCCTGCCTGGAACAAAGCTTTTTTTTCCCCCTGGGATTATTAAGACTATCACTTCATGAGATAAGTTATTATTACAAAAGGAAAAAAAAGACAAGCGTGTGGAAAAAAAAGAGCAGCAGAGGCTGTCAGAGATGATGTTTCTGACATTCGTGATTCACACATGTCTGCAGTGTTCATGCTTTGCCAAGACGATACGATTTGTTGAAGAGACGCATGATCCAAACAAACAAGTCAACACCTCTCCCACACAACAGTCTTTCTTTCTCTACATCTCCTCTCCTCTTCCTCTTGTTGCCTTCAACTATTCTCTTTTTACTCACATTCTCATATTAAGATCTGGCTCTGCTTAGGAAACCAAGTGAATCTTATCTGTTTGTCCTTCAATTTATAGTCTATATACTCTATGTGTTTATGTAACATAATCTTACAAGTAACATAAAGCTTAGTGTGTACTGTGGGCATCTCAGTATTGTTGTTGCTGTTCTTGGTGTGCTTTATAAGCAATGTAACTGTCATAAAATGAAATTAAAACCTAATGCATATTTTAGAAGCCACTTTATGAAACATAAATCACGTAGAACTGTATATACGACCACAAACTTGGCCAGCCTTGAAGTAAACCATCAATCAAAACTTTTTCATCAGTACTTGTAATCAATGTGATCCATCCACAAGCTTTTATAATAAAATGACTATGTTCAAAATCTCAATGTGAGTTCTTATTATAAATCAAATGTGTCATTCTTCATTATTTGCTGTAACAGTGTCTGCATACCCATGTTTAAGATTTGCATGTTTCCTATGAAATATCCATTAATTAACCAAATTATTAAGGTAAATCAATATTGTATTGGAAGATCTCAAGACTTGATCAAAGGAAAATACTTTTTTTTAATTTTTTTTCATTGGACCTTTATAACTCAGACAGATGGAATGATACATGAACTATTACCTGTACATCTGCCTACTGTAAGCGATGGAACTTAACATTCAGTGTGAGGAATACCTGAGCCTGCTGGCAGCAGTGTTTAGTACATTCCTTGTAGTCACACTTAGATGAGCATTGCACCACAGTCTGGTTCACACAGTACTGCCACAAGAGTAAATCCAGACTCAATCAAAATCTTCAGCTCCAGATCTTGGGGTTTAAACCTTTTAAAAAGTTTAAACCTCAAGAGTTGCATATTTTTAAAAGACTGCACATAGTGCAACCAGTTTAAATGGGCTTTGATAACATTATGTACACTTAGCTGTTATATCATTATACACACCTGAGGTGCAGTTGCAACCAGAACACTAACAGTAAACTGACTTTGGCTTTTAACACCTCTGGATGGATTTTGTGGCACACCCTCAAGCACAAAGGTGCCATAGCATGACTTCAGGAGACGATCAAAGGAAAACAACCAAGACATCAGGAAATGAATTATGCACCTTCAAAAGTCTGGTTGATTCTCAGGTGCAAATTCCAGTTGCCTGATGGTCCCACGTTCATCTGTTCAAACAATAGTACACAAGTATAAGCTGCATGAGCGCACATGCCATTTCTCACTAAGAAGATGGTTTCTGTATCCCAGGGGATGAACATATTCAGAGTAAAATGTGTTCTGCACTGACATGAGCTGAAAGGCCACACAGCAAGAAAAAGCCACTGCTCCAAAACCACCATAAACATGCCAGATTACAGTTTGCAGCTGCACATGGAAATTAGTTGTGTCTTTTGGCTTGATGACACTAAAATTGAACTGTTTGGTCATGGTGATCATTGTTATGTTTGGAGGTCAAAGGGGAGAGCTTGCAGGTCTCAGAAGAACACCATCCCAACCATGAAGCAAGGTGGTGGTAGCATCATGACATGGGGCTGCTTTGCTGCAGGAGAGACTAGTACACTTCACCAAACAGACACCATCATGGGGAAAGAAGATAATGCGGATATATTGAAACAACATCAACCAACAAGCTAAAGAGTACATATGAAATAAAAAGTTTATTGTCTTGAGAGCATAGACAGCATTTGACTGTCTAACTTGACTACCAAAGAACAACCTCTCATCTTGGTTTAAAGAGAGCTGTTAAGATTTTGCAGGATACTGACGTCACAGACCCAGAGCAGAGTAGAATTATCCAGCTTTCCCACTTCACATCACTGCATTTGTTGTAGATCAGAAGCAGGTAGGTTAAAGTTGTAACACCAGTTTCAAAACAGGCACATCCTTCAGAAGAAGGGGTTAGCTTGATGTGGAGTGTCTGACTCTCTAAAAGCAGCTACTTTGAGCAGAGCTGGTTGAAAAGGTAACATTTGTTTCTCTCTCACTGTGGTATTTAGACCAGATCACATCACAGATATTTCATTAAGGATTCTGGAATTTGTGCAAGTTTGTGTGTAAGTTATTGAAAAAGGATCTGTAAACTTCTGACTTTTAATAAAGTAATGAAACATCTGTAATAAAATTCTCACTCTCTCATTATTCACAAATTGTCCAAAAAAAAATCAGTTGACCAAATTCTGAATTCTAATGGAAAGGGTTCCTCATTTTACCATCAAACATGGAGAAAATTAAGTTTGTGTCTTTTTTTAAACTGTTTGCATACTAGCAACTGTAAAAAAAAAAGTCCCACTAACAAATGAAAAGAGAAAATTAGCTCAAATATGTTTTAAAGGTGTTTTCCCAAACAAATCTCACTTCACTTCTGCTTTATCCAAGTCTCTAAACCCTTGTCTAGTCCCACAGTGTAAGATATAGGAATATCTATTGACAAAACTGTGATGTAATATTCTTATATTGCCATTAGTTGATAAACGTGTGCTTTCATAAAGTCATAAATGTCTACAGGTGGCAGTCTGCCAGGGCTGCACTGGTGTGTTTTTCCAGCAGCCGAAAATGGACAAACCATAATTGTAGTTAGTTTTGCTGTCTGTGATCTGTGTCTGGGTGACAGTAAGAGACTTTAGCCAGGCTAACAGTTCTGAGAAGCTATGCTTATGTTTAACTGTTTTTCCATGCTAAATGTTTATTAGGACATGCTAACAAAGTGATGGTGCTAGTACTGTATGTTGATATTATAACATTTCCCATGATTGTTTTGAAGAATTGTATTTAGTCTACTTGCTGCATTAAAAAAAAGATTGTCAAGGTCCCGTGTCAGTTTCTCTAAAGCAGTACTGTTCGAGAATTGACCTAATCTACAGTCTGTGGTCATTGTTATCTGACTCCTCACTTCATGATGCTCCTTACACTTTCAGTAGACATTTTCAGAGACAGCTGTAGGCCAGTGGAAGACTTGTCAAGCAAACACACTCTGTATCTATACCTGTTCAGTACAGGTGGCCCCTCAAGGAGATAAAACGACAGTTGGCATTGAGACATGCAAGCTCCTTGACCACAACAGCGATACACTCTAACAGGAAAGACCATAGCATGTGTCTCCAAAATTTAAATGTATTTTTCTGCATCAGTAGTATCTTCACACATAGTCAAGTCCCCATCACCATCACAGACACTGGATTTAAACCTATCACAGAAAAGAGGCTGGATACTCTATTATTTAGCATGTAGAACCTGACATCCATTTTTTTCCAGAAGGGCTTTTAAACATGGACATATCTGGCCCACAGGGCATGAGATCACCGTCTTTCTGTCCATATGAGACGGCCCTGTTCCTTGAGAATGTAGCACCATTTGTGTCTGGAATCAATAATGGATTCCTCATCTAGTTATATGCTGTTGCTTCAGGTTACATTAATGGATGCTGTGGGGGAACTGTGTTGAGTGACAATGGTTTTCCAAGATGCTCTTGAGCTTATGTGACGATGCTGATCAGGGGCATTGCATTACAGTTTCTGATGCATTATTGGCTTGAAAGGATCAGATCATTACTTTTCAGCCTGGACCTTTAAGACACAGGATTTCCCACACTCCCCACACACTTTCACAATAACATGCATTTTAGATGTTGAAAGACATGAGTTTGCAGCGAGAAATATATATTTTTGAACTGAGTGATGCTTCTCTGTGTGACGGAAGAAAATGCTGATGCTGGAAACACGATGTCTTTGGTGGATGCTCCTTTTATACTCAACCATGACACTGACACCCTGTCACGCAGAGTGGCAGGACCCAAATGAAGCACAAACTCTCTTATAGCAGAAGCAATGATCTTCAATGCACTCAAAGCAGGGTAACAAATAACAAAGGCTCAGGTCAGTGTACACAGTTCTTGCAAGAACCCAGATACTTGATGTGAGGGTGGACGTGAACCCAGATTTCCTGTGTGGCAGCCGAGAGAGTAGAGAGAGAGTTACCAAAGAGCCCAGACCAATGAACCAGCAGGACCATGAAAACTGAAGTGGTGAACACCACACAGCCACCAGAGACCAGAAAACTCTCAGGCAAACCCATGGTCCAGAACAGAAAGCTGAAGTTTTGACCGGGGTAGAGACAAAAGACAAGATCAGAGCAGAGCCAAGTCGGTACCAGGAAATCAGTCCACTGGTTAACACTGGAAGGTCAGGTATGACGCAAAGACAATCTGGCACTGAAGTAAATAAAACAGAGCTGCTTATAAGGAGGCAGGTAATGAGACTCAGCTGGGAACACCAGGTGTGGCTGAAGGTTGATGAGGTGTGACCACAGGGTGGAATTTTCCACCACAGCAGGAGAACAGCAAGGAGGACTGTGACACACCCTCGACTATCAACAGTTAATGTGCCAGTGTAGAAACCTGTGCATTTTATTCACTTTTCAGAGGATCCAATATCCTATTTATCTATGCATGGAAAGTGATAATAGTTCATCAAAAAAACTTTAAAGGGTTTAGCCTTAGTCCATGCTCCACCTGTTTCACATCTATTATTGTACAATAGATACATTTAAAGAAATGTATGCAGTTTCAGACGCAGCTGTCATATTTAAATTGAAGTCAGTTATAAATGGATTCAGATATTAATGAAAAAACAATTTTATCCCTGTGGGTTACTCTTAGTTATCATAGTATTATGTATTCATTAAGATGATTAGTCCAGTGATTGATATGCAAACGGGTTTTGGATTTCCAATTTAGAAAAAAATGTTTTTCTTTGTGATAGTTAGAGGAATAAGGACTGGGCTTTCTATATCTAATTAGAAGATTGTCAAGTTTAATTCAGTTACCAAGTGAGCAGAGTGATGGAGCGTAGCGTCATAGAGTGATGTGAGACCTTTGAATGATTTTTTTATTGAATGGGTTGTAAATTTTTGTTCTTTGTCATAGAAAATATATAATTGCAGATTTTTGTCTGGGAGTTGGGACTGGGGAGAAATTCAAATCATCTTCCTGTCTGGATATCAGGAAGGTTATTACTCTATCAGGACTGGATATGAGTTTGTAGATCTTTTTAAACATGTTTGTGGTAGTTTGTAATTTTCATAATTTCTTCAATAAAACCTAGGAGCTAAAGTGAGATTAGATGTGTGTTTGTCTTTATCTTTGACTTAAATACAGATTATAATTGTTGGTAATGAAGGAATTGATTACCCCAACACCAATCCGCTGGACTAATGTCCTGGAGGATATAAACTGGTTGTTAATAAATAAATGATGAAGGTGAGTGATCCCTTTGTGTTGCCTTGACGAGAAATGGATGGAGCTTATTATGTGTTGGAAAATCAGGATCATGCCAGATTGGGGTGAGTTTGCACAGTGCTAAAAAGGATTTTGAGATTTTATTTGCTTTCCACCAGGCTGCTGGAGTCGAGTTGATTGTAATACTTTTAAAATCAAATCGAAATCAAATCAAACTTTATTTATAAAGCACTTTTCATGGCCTCAGGCAACACAAAGTGCATTACATATGATAAAAACATTGCACAAAAAAACAAAATAAAAGCCATCACATACCCCAATATGCTATATAACAATTTTTAAAAAAGCAGTCAAGAAAAGCAGCTCATTTTCTTGACTGAATTTGGAGAGAAAGATAAGTCTGAAACAAGCGGTCATTTTAATTGGTTTTCTTCTACTTCTATCCATGAGTTGTTCTGTTTTTCATTTTGGATCAATTTTTACTAAATATTGTAGTTGATTTTAAGTATTAACATTGAAAGTTTGGTGTTTGCTTACAACCATTCCACTCTGGAAGCGCATGATCCCATCTGCTCTTGGAAGCTAAGCAGAGTTGGGCCTGATTAGTATGAGATTTTAAATTTAAACTGGTCAGGTGGGATTCAGTTGGTTTATAATAAATAAAAGCGCAATAATATAACAAAAAGCGTAACTTCCACGGTTTGTGTTTAATGTCATTTTCTAATCATCACTCAAGAAAGATCTCAAGACTTTACTTGTAACTAAAATATAGGATTACAACCTCATCATACAGTGATCAAAATTAGTACTTCAATTTGGCAAAATCATGAAAACCGGCTAGTATCACGTGGTTTCTGCCCGATGTCGGTGATTCATTTTTGCCTTCTACATTTGTGCATTTATTCTACATTTTTATCTTTAGGTGTTATTTAAGCATTTTTAAATGCCAAATGGTATTGAAAGGAAGACGTTATGGTTTGTAAGGCTGTAATAAGTCCAGCGCTTAATTTTTAAACAGGCAGAGTTACGCCAGCTCATTCCTACGTCACTCTGCGTCGACGGTCCCCGTGGGGAAGTTCTTACCGAGTGAACTGTGGTGGATACAGCACCTTCTTCTGTCCTTCAGCACTAAAATGTACTACAAATTCAGCGGTTTCACCCAGAAGCTGGTTGGCGCTGCTCCCGCAGCTGCCTACAACCCACAGGTGAGTCGTGGGTGCGACGACCCGGTGAAAAACCAAGTCGGTAACCGCCGGGATGACCTTGATACCGCTTTTCTGAAATAACGAACCGTCCTCGGCTGTGGTGACGTACACGAAGAGTAGGGGGGTTAAACGCATGTAAATAATGTGTTTAAAGAGTTTTAAGACGTACTGGAGAGCGTGTTTCCTTCGTGGCTGTTATTTTCGAAACATATCTGTGACAGTAGCTGTGTGTAGGACAACATGTCATGTTCTTCTGTACTCAAGCGTGTTTGAGTTTTACACCTCTTCTCTGTGAGCTGATCAAAACAAACAACTTAACGAAGTCTATGAAGACGTTTGTGGCCTTTCTATTTATTTTCCACACTGTAAACCTTTTTCCACCACTGTTTGTTTACTGTAGATCCTAAAATATGTCAAATCTCCGAACAATGTCCTTCATGAACTTCATAGTTATTTTCAGTTTTTATTTTCTGATTCCAGTTTTCTTAAAGATTTGTCCTGTCTCTTCTAAGTTTCTCTCTTAAAACTGTAATCACCTGTGAACACCAATTTAATCAACAATGAAAGATAGCAGAGGCTGCAGGGTTTATGCTCTTTATAGGATAATATGGCCAAAATTTCTATCACAATATATTTCTTAGATTCGGTTGATACAATATATTAATATTAATATGAATAATATGAAAACCACAGAGAAACTGCCAAGAAAGTCCAGGAAGGATGACTGTACCAACCTCTGAAAAATGAAACTGCCAAATCCATAAATGTCGTCCTACAAAACATGACATGTTTTTAAATATAAAAATGTTTAAAATAAATAATTTATTGAATCTCATAACCAAGAAATGTGACATTGCCATCAAATTGGGTTGTTTGATGGTGTCAAATAAACCAACAAATGTCTCTTCATTGTTGTAATGATAATGATGATTATGATAATAATAATAATATCAATATTGAAAATGTGTTTGAAAGTCGTCATCATTATTGAAACACCTCTTACAATATATATTGTTACTGAATTACTGTCCGGCTGTAGCTCTTTTGGCCTCATCTTAAGTATGGTGATGCTGTTTTCACTGTTGATTTACGTTTTTTGTCCTATGCCTTGCCAGCCAAAATTCTTTAGTGAAATGGAGTCTAGTACCTCTCTCATTCACAACCATTTCTGCCTCCATAGATTGTACCAAACCAGCCACAACTGAGTGGAGGTGGGCTTTATGCAGTAACTCATACAGGAGTGTTCCAAGTGACACTATACAAAATGACCAAGATGGAACCAAAATTGCTAAAAGCACATTGGATCAGTACATTTTCATAGATAGATAGATGTACTTTATTGATCCCAAACTGGGAAATTGCAGTGTAGCAGCAACAATTAAATGGCAATATAAAAAACAGAAGGTATTCCTATTTACAATATAATTATAAAACACACAATAGCAATTAAAACAAGTGTACAAACAATAAGTAGTGCAATGAGCTGCAGGTGCAGTGAACTGAAGGTGCATTGAATTAAGGTGCAATATGTGTTATGAACCACAGAAAAACATCAGGCAATAGTCTTATTGTACAGTGCAATGGCATGTGGCAGGAAAGATTTCCTGTATCTGTCCTTTCAACAGCGGAGCTGTAACAGTCTGTTAGAGAAGGTGCTCCGCTGTCTGTCCAGTGTGAGGTGGAGAGGGTGCTCCTCATTGTCCATGATGGAGAGCAGTTTGTTGAGTGTCCTCCTCTCCACCACGGTCTCAAATGACTCCAGCCTGAGACCCACTACAGACAGCCTTCTTGATTATTTTATCAAGTCTGCTGGTGTCACTGGCTCTGATGCTGCTGCCCCAACATACAGCAGCAAAGAAAATGGCACTGGCAACAACAGACTGGTAGAAGATCTCTAACATCTTGCTGCACATGTTGAAGGATCTCAGCTTCCTCAGGAAACAGAGTCTGCTCATCACCTTCTTGTACACAGCATCCATGTTAGATTTCCAGTCCAGACTGTTGCCGATCATCACTCCCAGGTGTTTGTAGTCCTCCACCTCCTCTCTGATCTGTAGAGGCTGTGAAGGCTTCTTCTTCCTCCTGAAGTCGATCACCATCTCTCTGGTCTTGTTGACGTTCAGCCTCAGGTGATTCTGCTCCGTCCACTCTACAAAGTTGTCCACCAGTGCCCTGTACTCACTCCCCCTCACACCAACAACAGCTGAGTCATCAGAAAACTTCTGCAGGTGACATGACTCAGAGTTGTACTGAAAATCAGTGGTGTATAAGGTGAAGAGGAAGGGAGAGAGCACAGTCCCCTGTGGAGCTCCTGTATCACTGACCACCACATCAGACACAACTTTGCCCAGACGGACAAATTGTGGTCTGCCAGTCAAGTAGTCAGTAATCCAGGAGACCACAGAGCCGCTGACACCCATCACCTGCAGCTTCTCACCCAGTAGCAGAGGCTGGATGGTGTTAAAAGCACTGGAGAAATCAAAGAATGTGATCCTCACAGTGTCTCCTCCACTATCCAGATGCATATGAGCTCGTTGCAGCAGGAAGATGACAGCATCATCGACTCCTAAACGTGGCTGGTAGGCAAATTGCAAGGGGTTCAGAAACATCCTCACCTGTGGCTTCAGCTGGGCCAAGACCAGTCTCTCCAGGACCTTGATCACATGGGATGTGAGAGCGACTGGTCTGTAGTCTGCTGGGTCAGATGGCATCGGCTTCTTAATCTTAATCTTTATCTAAATTTCATTTTGTATTTTTGCTTTTGTCGTCACTACTTGGCAATGATCGGATGAAAATCATTGCCTATGAGTCAGTGCATCTCTAATTTCCAGATGCGTCGTTTGTTGAGGCTCATTTGTTTCTCTTTTACACCGTGGTCTTTTTGTCATGGTGTGATTGTTGCTTAAACTGATGCAAAGCAATTTTGCCTATTGATCAAAAGTTATTTGTATTCTTCTCCTCTTACCTATTATGCAGCACAAATTGTTTTCAGAGTGCGAATGCAAAACAGATTATAGAGACAATAAAAAGAGAAGGATTAAAAACGATACCTTCCAAGCCCAACTCTGAAAGTCTTATTTTGATAGAAGACAATGTACTATTTGTTTCAATTATACTTTATAACGAAAACAGCAGCCACTTTAGTTCAGCCTTAATTCTTTAATTGTCACTTAATTTTTGTACTTCACTACATCAAACATATAAATACTATGCTCAGGAAACTTTAAAAAGAAAAAAAATCACTTTTTGGATATTTTTTAAAATAAATTACACTAAATTATCTATTATAGATAAAATATTTATATTCCATTTTTGAGAAAACATTTGATAAAACAAAGCTGAGAACAGTAAAATCTAAAGTCTCATGTTCTTCAGTCACAAGTCTGTTGTGCTTTTCTGTTATGAGAGTATCAATTACCTGAAAAGAGATTTGCAGGAGAACGAGGCAGATTTGTTTATCCCGACTAATGATGGCTACATGTGGCTGATCTGGCCGGGGTTGATTATGCAGCAGTGCAACCAGCTGTATGCCATTGCTGTAGCAATAGTCACAAAATGACCAACACTCATTTGCCTGGTTCTGTTTTTTCTGCTCAGTCCACCCATATAAAATGCCAGTGGCTTCATTTGTGGTTTGAAAAGTGTTGTGATCATGCACATGTATGAGAAAGATTTTACTTTGTAATCATTTTATCTTCCTGGACCATAGTTTGAGACATGAACAAAATTTGTTCAGCTCATTCGATGAAATAACTTTGTTTAGTTGGAGACAAAACACAGGTTGTTTTATGTTACAAGCCAGCTGATTTAAATTTTTTTTAAAAGGTACAAAAACAAAATTTTATTTGACTTTTGACACTTTAACTTCAGCTACCAAGTTTTTATTTAAGTGAAACAATTTTTTTTCTCATTTAAGAAGTTTAAGTGATGTACTTTCATTTGCATTTCAAATTAATTATGCATATAAAATGCATAATATTTCTATATTTAACTGCCCTGAAGTGTACACATTAAGCCTCCTGCAGAAATAATAACAAGAGATCTGAGTGTCTCAGAGTAGTTTTCTATGCTCAATAGTCTTTCCAGCAGACCACTTTTTGTGTACAAACAACTGAGTGAAAACTTGATTAAAGATGGTACAAGAGGCATCTGTGCGCAGCAGCATTCAGTCTCCATCAGCTGGTAACCAAACAGTAGCAGGTGGCCAAGATAACGTGATAAACATTGATTCAATAGGTTTAGAGCTTACTGGTGAAGCTACTTCTGGTAGACTTTCCAACTTTATTACAAATCTTGTGAAACAAGTACTTCTATTTATGGTTTATAACACAGTTCACCCAGATGTTACACTTGCAGACGCAGGTGTTTCAACAGTCTTTATGAAGTCTTGTTAAATTTTATTGCTTTTTACTGGCTGGTGTTTTCATATAATTTTGTTCAAATACTTAGAAATAACAAAAAGCCTCTGTATGTATAATGCAACAATGCAGGTTAAGAAACAGGAATGGTATCCTCCAAAAATATATTAAATATGAAAATATGAGAATAAAAGTAACTGCACATGTCTTGTACAGTTTTTAGAGAATGGAGTTACTGCAGGACAGTCGTGTTAGTCTGCAGTCTGTATTCTTTAACACAGGCCCTTACATTAACATGCATCCTCAGAAATCTAAGAAAAAGCGGCCAGCGCCAACTATGTTCATTCACACCTGGTGTTAAAATGTGTACCCAAATGCATCTTGAGTGATCGGATCTGACCTTTCTGCTCTGCTGTATATGAAAATAAACTAGCATGCCATCTTTGCTTGCTAACACCAATTGCCTTATTTTTAAATTCCAGGCAGCAGCAAGAAATCACTAGAGTTAAGACCAATCCAACCCAGTATTGGTATCAGGGCCAGTACTGACATAATTCACTGGTTGGATTTAGGAATAATGGCACCAGTTTAAATTTTTGAAGTTTTTTTCCCCCAGTTTTGACAAAGATCTTTTATCGCGGTCATTCACATCTAAAATCAAATGATTTGTCGCCTAAACCCATTATGTTAGTTTGTCAAACAGACCCTGAATTCATAACAGGACACTTTCACCTTGAGACTACAAAGAAAATGTGGTCACAAGTGTCAAAGACCACCTTAAAATACAAATCCGTCTGTTGAATCCGTCCAGGAATTTTTTCAGTCTTGCGTCAGCGTTGGCTACTCGTGAATGAATCTCATAGGACAAGGTCATGAGATAAGTGAGACAGGTGTCCTCACTAATCCGTGGCTCTGTGGCATTTATTCCTTCTAGGCTAGCTGCAAATTTAAATATTGGCCCGAATATAGGACGATATTTTATTCTAGAAATCATATTCTCAAAAATGGGATCGTCTTATAATCTCGGTCTAGACTTTTCTATTTTCATTTCACATCTGTGCCGCTAGATGGCGCCGTAGTGAATGGAGCATGACAGTGAACGCATGCGAACAGGATCTGATGTTTATTAACATAATAAACATCAGTTTATTATATAGTACTATACCTTGATCCTAAATGACATGGAAACCTAACACACGTACCTTACCTTCAGTATGGTACCATACTTCCGATAAAAGATGAAATCATTAAAATGTTTAACAGTACAGAAGAATGTTATCTCTGTGTGAGTTTTTCTATAATAATTAGGGGTGTAACGGTACACAAAACTCTCGGTTCGGTACGTACCTCGGTTTTGAGGTCACGGTTCGGTTCATTTTCGGTACAGTAAGAAACATAAATGCAAAATAGAAATGTGCTAGTTGTTTATTACACACTTTTGTGCCTTTTAACAATAGGAACATTAGCCAATACAAAGCTAGAATTCTGCTCAAAAATATAAATACAATATTCTAAAATGTAGATATTTTGAAAAACAAAATAAAAATAACATTGGCTCAGACTTTTGCTTAAAAAAATAATCCATCTGATGTGCAAAATTGAACAGTTGCAACACTGAACAGTTTCAAGTTGTTGGTCAGATTAAATAACATGAATAAGGCTCAGGATGTTTCTTTAAAAACGAATCTTTTTATTCTTTCATAAAGTCCGGGTATGATTTTCTGGCTAAAATGTGGACGAGAAGGTAATTGATATCGGGGCTCAATTACCTTTATCATGTGCTTGAAGCCAGCGTTCTCTACCACTGATTAGGGTGTTCGTGTGCACGCGCGTCGCCTCGCCTGTGTATGTGGTGACACGCGCCCAGTCCGCACACAGAAACTCGCGCTGGCTGTGCACTGAGCCCGGCAGAGACAGAGGAAGAGAAGCGCGGCTCGCGAGGCAGACAGCAGCCAAGTGGCTTCAAACCTAGCGGTTTGAGTGCGCGTGAGTCTCAAATCACCAGAAAAAGTAGCTAGATTGTCGCTAGTCGCTTTTTACAAATTAAGTCGCTAGGGGGGTCTGGAAAGTCGCTAGATATAGCGACAAAGTCGCTAAGTTGGCAACACTGGGTGTGCGCACAACTGCGCATGTGCGGCTGCAGCGCTCTGCTTCACAACATGCGGTCCTCTACTTAATATGTCCGTGTGGAAACTCGTTCGGTACGCCCCCGTCCCGAACCGACCTACCTGTACCGAAACGGTTCAATACAAATACATGTACCGTTACACCCCTAATAATAATTGTACAATAAAAAGTTGTTTTATGAATAACCTTATCGTCTTCGAGATATTTTTATTTTCCCAAAATGATATTTGAAAAATTGGGGTCATCTTATAATCAGAGTCGTCCTGTATTTGGGCCAATACGGTAATATTTATATTTTATTGCATCAAAAGTAATGAGACATTTTTAAACCATACAGCACAGGGCCTTTTGCACACATTTTTTTTTAAAATTTTTCCATTTAAAACTTGAAATCTTCATGAATCTTCAAATCACAAAATAAAGTTGTTCCCCCGTTCAACTTGGTGTTCTAAATAGCCCATGCAACATTACTTAAACATAGAAAAACATGTCATTGTTTAGTTGGCTACTTCTTCTGCAGAGCATTGTTAAATGCTCAGACAAACGTTTAACCCAAGAGTCCAGAGAGTGATGCTGATGGAGCCAATTCTGTATAAAATCACAAACCATAAAGCCATAAACGCTTATTTTTAAATAAATCTATTAAATATTTAAGATACTAAATGTTTAGATTGGGCATCCTATCTTGGTTTATATGCCAAAATGCTGCAGCTGAAATTTTATTTTTCAATGTTCACATCAGATCTTTTGATGTATTTCACTCATAAGTTGAAAACAATGCAACAGCGCATGACTCATGTCAGTTCCCCACAACATATAATATTGCCACCTACTAGAGTTTGAGCTGCACAAACATCTTTGTCAAATTCATCTGTAGTTACAGCTATAACTATAAAGCAAAACTTGATAAAGGGAATGAAAATAATTTTTTGTCATGTGCTGAAATTGTCACTGAGTCCTGATGACATTACACGAGACAGACAGATTCCTCTAATTCAGCAATATACCTCTAATGCAATTTTCACAATTCACCAGATGTGACTAAACGGTCAGTGACAGCCTGGAGCAGTCTCATCAGCACCGGTCACCACCACCTTTCTCTCACTGTGGTTAGTAACCTGCTCATGGTGTTACCCTCCTGCAGGGAGGCTTTGAAGGCAGAGCTACAGCAGCGCAGCAGAGAGGGAAGGGGAGGCAGCTACAAGTGTAGGTTACAAGCTTCTGCTCAAATTCACCAGTTATATATCATCAATAATAAACCAAAGTGTCTGTACATTGTAGGGTGATTGGCACCAAAGTGTTAAAAACAAAGATTTGTAAGAGTACACCATGTGAAATCTAAGAACAGTCAGCTACATCTTTTCTTTGAAACTCTCATTGAGGTTTTACATGATGGCTGTAATATTTTGAACGTTTTTCTTACATGCTGATTGTAAAACAAAAACTTGATGTCAGCTGTCTACTTGTACTGGAGAAAGTTACATTAAGTAACATTTTTAAAACTTACTTTAAGCAAACAGATTGAATATGTAACATCAGATTTACTTTTTTTCCTTAAATTTTTCATTAAAAATACACTATTGATGACTTACACTGAATTATATTATTTCATAGTAAATCACATGATTTACTATGAAGCTTTAAAACTATGACAGCTATTTTAGGGTTGAAGGTGCCTGGAACTTAAAAAAAAAAAAAAACATGCTTTGTGATTTCAGCTTTCTCTTACCAGATGAATCATTTCTACTAGTCAACTGAAAGGTGATTTTTTTTTTTTTTTGTGACCAGCTCCAACCATTCATTTCACAAAAATTCTCTCTTGTAAAATGGGACTGGTGTCTCTGACATAGACGTCACACATCTGGATACTTTGACCCAGTGTCACCATTTTGTAGGTCAAGCTTCACAATACAGCACCAGTTCTTCATTCATTCTAGTCCAGTCGTATGTTCCCAAGCCACTAACACGTACAACAACATGCACAATTATATTTTCATGGCAAAAGTGCCTAAACTTTGGAGGAACTGAAGACCTAGGAATCTCTGGAGGCTGACAGTTTGTGTGCAGCGGGGTGAAGGATGGGGGCGACGTTAGGTCAGCAGGACTCGTCATAGCTGCAGGAAAGGCTGGTTGAAACTGATACATTTAGCCTAGACCTAGATGTTTCATTGAGTCTCGGGTGGAGCCTCAAATCAATATCATGATTAGTTGAACATGTTACCTTGATTACCATTAATGAATAATTATATTCGTTTTGTTTTAATCTTTTGCTTACATAGATCTCTGACAAGGTTTTTGCCTCAAATATTCTCAACTGTTGAAACTGATATTTTTCTAATGAAAAAGCACGTATCTTTTGTCATATAAGTGGAGGGAAATACATTAAATATGTAGGATTATTTAATGAACATATTAATATTCGATTAATTGCTCAGCACTAGTCTAGAGTTACTGTCCTCCATAAAATCAAGAGAAATGAGTGAAGTTTCAATGGTAGTCATGGTGATATCTCTATTACCATGTCTAAACTCTGTTCAGGTTTCAAAATGGGTTTCCTTTACTTTCAAATGTTGGTCACCTCATTTAATTTAAAACAAAAGACAACACTAATCAGTTTGGAGTGTTGACTGAATGAAACAAATAATGTATTTAGTAGAGTAGGCTAGGCCCTGCTGTGATGTACGTTCATGGTCATGTTTCCCGGTTTGATCTGAGAAACATTAGAGAACCAACATTAAAGGCACAGAAATGATTAGTCCTTTGATGAAACGGTGAGAAAACACTTCAGAGTAACCCGTGGGAACCAAGTGTTGCAGTTCACTTGCGTGACCCGTGTTTCTCTCTGCTGAGTTCTCTGGTCTTTGATCCTTCATGAACTTTAATGGCCCAGATGTGATGACATGTCATGTAGGAACATCCGTGAGCCACTTTAAAACACACACAAAAAAAACAACCAAGATTGCAACAGAACTGCTAACACCACCTTGATCCACAAGTTTTTACTGCAAAACTGATGGAAGTCATTCACCGGTGTTCGTACTCCACATGATGCCATTTGTTACTGGTTGTGCCTCTGCCTACATCACATGCTTCGTTTCTCTGACTGGTTGTACCGTGGTGTCCAGAGGTGGTTTCTCCTGTTTATTGATAAGCCTCCTGGAAATCAAAGTTGATTCTAGACTAGTGGTTCTTAACCTGGCTTTGATCGAACCCTAGAGGTTCGATGAGTCAGTCTCAGGGGTAGAAAGCTCGGTACATTTTTATAACGTTTGTTACAACATATCTTTGCCAGCAATCCTTCTCAAGGATGCTGGACATAAAAACAAAGACAAGGATCAGACTTTACTGTGAAAATGACATGAAAGTGGCACTTGCCAAGGTGAAGCCGAACATTTCTGAACTGGTCTCTCAAAGGCAACAGTAGAAGTCACACTGATTTGCAGTAAATATTCATTATTATTGTAGCCTGATGGAAATTGGTTTTGTTTTTTGAACATTGGTTTTGTTTTTTAATGCACAGTTCATTTTGTGCACCAGTAAAACATATACCTATGTCTTGAATTAAAAAAAAAAAATCATAGTTTATTTTTTCAGTAAAGAAGGGTTCGGTGAATGTGCATATGAAACTGGAGTTCAGTATCTCTGACAAGGTTAAGAACCACTGGTCTAGAGAAACCAGACTCATTCTTTGGATGAAGAGGAAAATAATTAGGATGTCCAGCCAGGCTAATTAAACACAAAACTAGACAAATTAGTCTTGATGGGGGTTCATTTTGGACCTTACATTGCCTCAGCTCCATCTGCTTCTGCTAGCACACGTCTCTTTCCAGATATATGAAAGCAGTATTTTTTTTTTCATTACATTTTGCTCATTATAAAATAATGTTTAAATTGCATAATAAACCATATTCATATTAGTGGCGTTAATCCACTAAAATGAGCTTGTGCTGTGAACACACTGAGTAAAGGCCGGTCTTATGATCTGTTTTCAGCGCCTCCACATATTTATACTTTGTCAGATTTAATTTTCCCCCTCCCACACTCTCTGCCTCCACACAAAGTATTGGGTGCCCCAGCAACATTGAGATATCAGTGTTCCTATAATTTATTTACATTTAGTGTGCAGTCTGGGAAAAGCTGACAACAACAACAAAAATTTGAACATATAAACCAGTGTTGTTCTTGGAGTTAATTTTCTCAGTGTTCACATAAACCTTGGTCCAAGGTTATCAGAGGAGTAAGGTGTGCTTCATGAAAAGGACACACAACAATGTGGTTTAATAGTGTTGATGTGCTGCGTGAGCTGTACTTCAGTAAAACGAAATTGACATTTAAACAGTCTCACAATGGATCTGGGACGTGGAAGGTTTGATTGATGAAGCACTCGTGTAATCACTACGTTTTATGCACAAAGGATGAGCCTACCACATGAATATTGAGCTTTTTTTTCTCTAGTAGCAGAAGATCAACAATGAAGAGATTCACTGACATTCAAGTCTCTTTTCTGTTATTTTTGTCTAAAATCCCACCACGTCACTACAAATCCGGTAATCATCTAATACTTCACCATCCATGCGTCTCATGCTCCGGCCTTGTCTTGTAAGAGCTCTCGGCTTTCACTGTTTTGTGCAAGTGAAAGTCATTAAATGGAAACCTACCTCAACTCCTTTTTATTTGGATGGAGGGGCCACTAAAATGCAGCCAGCAGGAAAAAGCAAGATTAAATACTGTTCTGATACAAACTTTTTGATTAAGGTGCCTAACAATGCTGTTGTTTGCTGACTGCCTCGAGTCATGTTTTTCTTTATTTGTCCCTTTTAAATCTCTTTTATTGCACTTGCATTTTTAGACTTTTATTCTCATTCACTCCGTCAAGGTCTTGTTCCCACATGGCTGGACTGAGTGGGTGTGGACATGCAGTGGGTTTATGTAAGTAGGAAATATTAAAACAGACGTGGGACAAAGTCGTGTTTCCGTTCACTGCGAAGGCCACTGGGCGGTTTGCAACAAATTTTCACGAGAATAGTTTTAACAGCCGTTCTAATCGTGGTTTTTCTTGTGTACATATAGAAATCAAATGGTAATTGGTTGTAACCATTCTTCCTTTTTGTTCAGGGGCTGAAGCCGGGTGTACCTGCAGAATCCCCAACCATGATCTTTGCCAGCCCCACCAAGGTGGTGTCAGAGTCAGGGGCTGTGGTGGAGTACATGGGACAAAACAAGGTTCCTGACTTCCAGAGGATATTCCAGGTAATAAGGGATGGAAAAAGGTGCCACCTGTCACAAGGAGAGGTTATCATAACTTTTGAATCACAAGTCTAAAGTGTTCAGAATGAAAGTTCATAAACAGCAGTCTTTGTCAGTAAAGCAGTGAAGATTTATTTTCAGGTAATGAGTGATATTTATTTGACTGTTTTTAATGGCCTCCTGCCACCAGTATTTACTGGGGGTGCAACAGTACCGGTGGCTCACGGTACGGTCCGTACCTCGGTTTTTGTGTCACGGATTCGGTACAGATTCGGGACAGTTTCGATATGTGTTTTGTGCATAAAGTAACAATTCATTTCTCTAAAATTATTTTTTTTGCTTCTCAGAACAAGTACCAAACAATTTCAGTGCTGAATAACATAATATTTCAAGCACAACACTTCAATAAACTCAGAGCACTGTAGACTTACCTTTGTTTCCTTGCCTATTACTATTACATCATAGCATAAAATACATATAAAGAAATTAAAACACACAAAAATGTGAACAAGAAACACTGTTAAAGGCTATTTTATTCTTTACTATTAGTGCACACCTAAGTAGTAGTATAAAAAGAGAGGTAAGCAGTTGCAAAAGAAAGTGCAATTTATTTATGACAAATTGGGGAAACATAAATTCAGAGATTCAGAAATACCTCCTGCTTTGCCTATTTCAAATGAACATTATCAATACATATGCATACATAATCAATCCATAAAAAGGCTCTACATGGCTTGTAAACACTCAGGTCATGTTCTTGTATATATGTTTTCATATTGAAAGAGAGCTTTTTTTTCTTTCTTTCTTTTTTTTGTATGTGGGGAAAAAACAATCTGCCAAGGCTAGTTCCACATTGGAAAAAAAAACCCACTTCTATATGATTAAAATGTAATTTCAGCTTTTCTATTCAAAAATTCTACTGGAGTTTTTCATTGTGAAAATCTGTATGTGCAAACAAACATTTGATTTCTTATTACAAAAATGAAAAAAAAAAATACATTAAAAAAAAATCACTGGTTTAGGACGTTAGAGTGTACTAGAAAATTGAGTATCGTAATATTATGCACATATTGTTTGGTCCCCCAAATATATATTCTTTGCCTCATCTTCACACATTTATTTTCTGAATCTCCGCCTTTCATTTTTTTCCCTGCCTCCCCTCTTCCCACCTGCTCCTTGCTGTTTCCTCCTTTCCCAGTCATCAGACGGAGTCCCTGTTCATCTAAAGCGCGGATATCCCGACAAGCTACTCTATCGCACCACCATGGCTCTCACAGTAGGAGGTGTCGTCTACTGCCTGGTGGCTCTGTACATTGCAGCCCAGCCCAACAAAAAGTGACGAACGCAACCCCAGGATCTCCCTGTAACACCTCCAACGGTTGCTGCTGCAGTCTGCAGAATGCTCACAGTCTCGGTCTACCCTCGCCATGCCACCTCTTGGGACTCTTTGTAGATGAGAATTTATCACTGATCACAGTTGTTTTCAAACTGAAGGTGGGCTTCAAGCTTCAAGGACTCGGGGAAAATCACCATGAAATTTACCGAAATTAAGTTGAATTGATTATGATTAAAAATTAATTTAAAAAAAAAAGGGGGGGGGGTGGGGGTGCGCTAATGCTTTCATCCTGACCTTTCTTCTTATTTTTTTTTAATCACTAAAATTCAACTTGGAGCTCATCTCTGTTATTATTGGTGACTGATTAGAAATTGTGTGAACAATATTTTTTGGGGCCCAGAAAAACAAAAAGGTTTGAGAACGACTGCACTGTCAGGACGTCAAACTTGTGACAACACATAAGATCTGTTTTCTTTGAAAAAGATGTCTAACTTAATAAATTTTAGGAAGAAAAATATCCTTTAGTTTGTTTCCTTTTATCATTTATTTGAAGCGGCTTCACAGCAGCAGAGCCGTCACTGTTTCCAGTCTTTAGCGGCGTATATGAAACCGTCTATAGGGTAAGGTGCTCCTAAACACTCACAGTTCATCAGCAGTCACGACGGAGACACCCGGTCTGGACTGCAGCTGCTGCTCATTTGGCTTCATGTGTGGGCACTGGTGTGATGCCAGATACTCCTCACCTTCACCACTGATGCAGTAGCTGCCTTTTCTCTTTTGTTCTACTGGGTTCAGAAGTATTTAGATAACTACAGTTTTTCACGATTTTGCTTTTATATGATGTGATCAAAGTCCAGTCTCAGCTTTTAGAGCTTTCGCAAAAAATATGGCATTTACCATTTAGAAATTTTAGGTCATTTTAAGAAAAGTACTTTATTTTCAGAGGCTCAACAGAATTTTGACAACGTGACATAGCTGTGAATATAACCGTATTTTTCTTTTTAATTTTATTTTTCTAACCATCTGCATATTTTCTCTGTTTACAACTGTCTGCATACTGTCTGCTTTTTTCTTTTAATATGCAGTTTGCTCTTGCAGCAGATGTAAATTTACTTGTGCAATATGTGAGAGTAGAAATATGTCCTTCATTAGCCCTCTTGTCAGTCTGATCTAACAGACTTCATTGGGACCTAAGACAGGATCAGTCAGACAGGACGAAGTGCCCAGGGCAACCTACTTTATTTATATTTCTGGGTTCTACTAGAAAGTTAAATGACAGTCTGTGGCTGCTAGTCCTCCTTTCAGCTCTGCCAGCAGAAGAATGTGTGACTGACCTCATCTAAGAGGCAACAACATGCTCTTGCTGAATATTGTAAGTTAACTGCTTGACAACAATAGCTCAGCCTCAGGTGAACGATCTGTTACCATCTCTTAAACATCCCTGGAGCTGCTTTGGAGCAGATCACATTTATTTTCCAGAGACAGCGAGATTTACTTCATCACTCAGGGGACTCATGTTTATGCCTCGGATCTAGAATGGATGTATTCCACCTCGTCAGCACCGACATCTGGGGTTCTTGCTTGCAAAGTGCTTGGTATCAGCACAAAAAGCATGCAAAGTATGCTAAAATGCCAACAAAACTGCCCAGCTGACTGGTCTAAAAGACACTTTGAACTTGGAAGAAGTAAATCATTTCTCATTGGACCGGAGTGTCGACACAAAGCAGATTTAACTGAACATGTTCCTACCATTCAGAAATGGTATGAATGGCAGGAATCCTTGTTTACCTGCTTTGTGTCAACACTCCAGTCTGATGTTAGTGGCACAATGGTCTGGGTTTTCTATGAGTTTGGGTCCTGAATACCAGTTAGTTGTGTGCTGAATGCCACTGCCTCCCTTTATGGCCACAGTTTATTATTTTCTGCTTAATGAATCTGGCATTATAATGCATCATGTAATATAGAAAAAGTCTCAAACTGGTCATTTGGGCCTGGTGATGGTTTCAAGCGGTGTTAAGTGACTGAAAATCTGAATCCAGTCGAGTACATTTGGAAGGAAGTAAAATATCAGGAACATGAACATGCAACTGTCAAACCTTCAGGACTGATGTGATGAATTTAAGTGAAAATAGATTAACACCTCACAGGTGGTTCCCATCATTTTCTACGACCTCAAAACTGAAAAAAGCTGGAAATGTGTGGTATGTGCAAATGAAAAAAAATGCTTTTTTTTTTTTTTTACTTTGACTTTTCCTACTCCTTTCTATTCTAAGATCTTTTTAATGCAGACTTATGTGTAAATATAAACACATATAATTACCCATGAGTACATTTTCCAACTTTATCATCTATAGTGTGAAGCAACATGTAATATATATTATAAAAAATGAAGCATTTTTATTCTTAGCCAATTTTTATGTATGAATACAAATATGCTTTTATATACCTAAAGACAGAAGTTTACGAAAATCTATATATGTATTTGTAATTCTATGCATGCATGCCACATCTATATATACAAGCATACACAAATCTAGATAAACACTCACTAATCACTAACACTCACAAACACTAATGAAAACCAGAATAAGAATGATTATATCAATATTACCTATTACTACTACACTACTGAAGGTGACCAAAGTACCAAAGAAATTCTCACCACTATTAGAATAATACAGTAATGAATGAATGAGTTTATGAGGCAAAACATGAACGATCTTGGGTTTATTCTATATGAAATGAAGTAAAAGTAAATGCAGTGCCCATTGCGTTTAAAACAGAATAAAACACAAAAACAAAATTCAGTTTCTGCATCAGATTTTTTTTTATTAATATGCATCCCAGTCATAATTTTGCTGTGTTTTTCTGCAGTATTTTTTTTATTTGATGGCAAAAGCATAGACATGCATTTATCATTTTTATCATAATGTAACAATTTTGCCGTGTAAATCCCTGTAAATATGAAAAATGTCAGCCTACTTTGTTTTACCACACTGCCCCGGCATCCATCATGTCCCTGAGGAGCCTGTCACCAATGAATTTTAATTTAGGAGAAAAATGAACACTGCATAATGTTTATTCAACAAGATTTTTATGAGGAAATCTGGTTTCTGTATCCAGATTTCTTCAGGCCTGATGTCCCCCCCCCCCCCCCCCCCCCCCCCCCCCCCCCCCCCCCCCTTCTCCTGTATAGTATGTCTGGCTTCTGTGTTTACTTAATGCACTTTCTGACCTGAAGACATTTAAGATTATTTTTTTTCTTCCATGATGTGGGCTGAAAAACTACCTCATAGACTCCAAGCCATTATCATCAGTGATAGTGCAGTAAGCTGTTATTCTGCGATGTCCCAAGTGCCTTTTTTGCAGCGATTGTGCAGTAATCAGGCAGGGTCACATGATGCCCTGCAGCTGAGCACTTGCAGCTAGTGGGCTTTTCGTGTGATTTACTGCCTATCTGTGTGCAATTCTTAGGGGCTCAATTATAACAGTTTTTAGTGGTCTTGCCACCCTCATCTGGCTTCAGTTTCTCTGATGATGTGTTTCACTGCTGAAGGCCAGATGGAAGGGAACAAAAGTAAATTAAAGCTGCAAGCAGCGTTTATCGGGCCCTCGCACCCATTGCCGACCCCCCATGGCGTCCACCACCTTCCCAAATCCACTCAGGAATAAAAACAATACAGTGATAATTCCATTTGGTTATAAAATGAAAAGGTTGCTATCCAGCTTGAATCCAGAGGTATTAAAACAAAAAAATAACTGGTGTTGAATCTAAGCTGCTATATCAAGGCTGAAACTGTCACAGCTGTGTATCATCTTAAACAAATCAGAGTCAGAGATCTGATGTCCAGAGCAGATTTACAGAAACAGGCACCATGATGGTGTCTGGAAAGCACTATATAAGTGCTGTCCAATCAAATGACATCAAAGTTCGCTGCACCACTGAGGTCACACCCTCTGGTAAAAAGTTCAAATTAGCCCCATCCTAGCTGCAGAGGCTGCTCACCGCAGTCAAGATAGTTTTAAGTTGAATATTCGACAGACATCTGCTCCGGGTGAACCTCTCATTGTGCTCCCATTTGACTCCAAGCAAGCTCCAAAATTTCAGACGCGCCCGTGTTGAGGACTTTACAGTAAACACAGAGACACAGAAGAAGGCTGAAGTGTTTACCGACTTCCTGTTTTCAGACTAAAATGTGGTATAAAAGCATAGATACTGTGTTAAAACTGTTGAACAGTTATTGAGTTAATATTTACAAAAATTAATGAAAATTATGAACGGATTTTAAATGCAAAAACAAGAAGTGTATCTCATGCAGCCAGTGGAGCATTTTTTTTCGTTTGGATTACAGATGTCATGCCTTAGTTATTTAGTTTTCCTTTGAATTGTGTGTCAACACGACTGGTAGATTGCTCAGTAGGCCATTGTCCAATGCATGGCTGTGCGTAATGAGCGAAAGTAGCCTATGGCCCATTGTTATTATTGTTATTGTCATCCATGACTGCACAATGAACATCCACTTGCTCCCCTAAATGAAACCAGGTGAACTGGCAGATTTATTTAATTACCTCCTTCGCCCTGCGCCAACCTCCGCGGGTCCCCCGATCCCATATATGCTCTCAGGGAAGAGAGTGGAGGTGGCGAGATCCTCTGATGGAGTAAGAATCTGAACTGTAGCCTGCCCTCCTCCCGTAGACAGCCGTTCTCGCTAGTTAGCAGCGGCCTAAATTTACAATGTATATTTTATTGACCATCTCAAGGTATAGTAGTGGCCTATATGAAATGGGAGACTTCCATCAGATTAATCGCCATAGCCTGCATTAGATTTCCCCATTCTCTTTGTGGAATCAAAGTGTGTCTTGTACTGATCCACTGATCTCCTGATGCCAGAGAATGAGGACACTGCCACCGCTACCTCGGCCCACGCTTGCCGGGCGTCATCCCTCCTGAGAGGGCGGCAAATATTCTCCTCTGCCTACTCTTAACCTCATGCACGAGCTGCTTTATCTAATTGTCAGAGTAGCGCTGTGCCCTTCCTCCATCCATGACGGGTTTGGGAAAGCAGTTTGTGGGTAGCGCAACCTGCTCTTAAAGGCAATGGCTACTGACGCATTGATTGGTTTAACAGGTGGAACGCCCTAACCACTCCTATGCATAATGTAGCGGGTAGCGCAGGTGGGATAGTGGGTTTAGCAAGGATGGAAGATTGCGTTTTTTGCAGGGGTACACCCCTCTCACTACACATTATCCTGAAAAAGCCGCTTTAGCAGATCTGGCGGAAGACCGGGCCCGAAATGTCCTACTATGGGCCCGATCTCCAGATCTCCTAAAGCCGCTATTAAGGGATAGCAGGTAGCGGGTAGCGGTTTTCCCCCACAAAGGAACGCAATCTTCCTGCCAGTGTTATCTTTAAAACCTTGCATTTAGTTTATTTTTTAAGGCACCTACATACCCAGTGTAAACAACCTTAATATGTAAAAATAAGAATATCATAATGAAAGTTTGGAAATAAAAAAGTTATGTTAATGTACCCTTTTACGAGTCGGACGGCGGAGGAAAAACTTCTCGTTAAGGAGCTGGGACCCGACGATGTGGGGACATGATGATCGGGATTCCTTGGACAATGCCGGGATATTCCGAGGTTTAGCCGACTTAATGGCATCCATTGATCGGACAGCAGTGAAGTTAGTTTTAAGTTGAATATTCGATAGACATTTGCTCCAGGTGAACCTCTCATTTGTTCAGGGGCCAGGGAGACTCCAAGCAAGCCGCTCCAACATTTCAGATGCACCTGTGTTGGGGACTTGACAGTAAACAGTTAAAACTGTTGAACAGCTATTGAGTTAATATTTACAAAAATTAATGAAAATTGTGAACGGACTTTAAATGCAAAAACAAAAGGTGTATCTCATGCAGCCAGTGGAGTACTACAATCCAAAATTGATTTTGAGTCAATTGATTACATGACCTGGAAGCTATTGAGCTAAAATGCTAATTTTTACCTATAAAAAGTCATTAAAAATAATAAAAGTTTTTAAATGCAAAAGCAAGAGGCGTATCTCATGCAGCCAGGGGAGTACTATAATCCCACACTGATTTTGAGTCAATTGATCACATGACCGGAAGCTATTGAGCTAAAATGCAAATATTTACATATAAAAATTAATCTAATTCAAAATTCAATGAATTTTGAAGGCCAAAATCACTCTGGGCTGTGTGATTTTGTGCATGATTTTAGATTGTTTTATTGAAGAAAGTGTTCCCAGAAGGCTCATGTGTCTGAATTAACTTAATGATTGAAAAATGATCCATGCCTTTTATATGGCATCAATTCAGCACCATGTATATTGCGAATCACAGTCCAAAATCTGAGAAACAAAGCCCTGAATCAGAGAAGGAAAACTCACTATTAAATTCTTATTTTTATTCTTATTCTTATTATTATCATTGCTATCAATAAAAAACAATTCAAACCTCTTTCTCAGCTGAGCTTTTCTGTTCTTGGTTTCTGTTCTAAAAAGAGCGTCAATGATGATCCCATTCTCATTTACAGAATTCGATTTCTTGGTTACAAAGTCTTACTTTTCCTTCTCTGATTCAGGGATTCGGTTATCAGGTTTTAGATTTTGATTCGCAATAAATGTGCTGCTGAACTGATGCCAGACTTTCACCTGTGGTGGAACGTCACTGCATCGCCTCCAAATGTCGCCAGCCGTTTATGGCTTTCTGAATACCCTCACATGAGTATCTTTACATATTTTATTTTCCTTATCTATGGTTTGATGGTTTTATATGTTTTATATTATATATTATTTTATTATTATATTTTATATTATAGAAGCTCAAGATGGAAATTTTGCTCCTTTGAAGTGAGAAGAGCCAATGTAGCTGCTTCCTCCGAGAGGTGCACCAGGCCCGGTCATCTGGAGGGGTTGCCCTGGACTCTGCAACTGGACTGGGAGCCTGATGGGGAAACCACTGGATTAGCAAAAGCATTTGAACATGGAGAGTAACACCACAGCTGTAAAACAATTTCTATAAAACCTCCGTAATCTTCAGAAAACCACAAACAGACCTTGGATGTTTAAATTTCCTTTTCTGTTTCCGTGGCTTAACATTTATTTACCCAGCATTTCATTTTGTGTGACTGAATTGCTGCTATTTGACAATTTTCTAGTAAGCACTTCTTTACTTTTTGTTTAAAACCATTTCCAGTTAATTAATTAAAGACCATTAGCGGGAATATTGAGTGTTCCACAACAACATCCATCCTTGTTGAGGAAAATTGTTTTTTCTTTTCTTTTTTTTTTTTTTCCCATTAAAGACTTAAAAACATCTGCTCACCAAGCAGCATTTAAAGTCAGCAGGATTAATCTTCTGGGTACCATAAATGTGCTCTCAGAAAAGCAGAATAATTATGTGCACAGATTCGATTTTCAAGAGTCTCCTTATGTCTTGTTTTGATGATAAACCCCATACCTGGTTTTCATAAAAGAAAGAGTTCAGAAGCCCTTCCCTGCTGTCTCTGCATCCCTCTTGCGTCATCACCGTCTACTTGAAAATCCCCCAGCAACAATGGATTCTTTTTGTTGCTGTTCTTGGAGCGTACAGGAGAGCTCTGCAATGACATGTTTACGACACAACACTCCAACTGTCAATGAAGGGAGTGTGAACACAGGAAAGTGGGGTAAAAAGAGAGCCAAAACGCAGGAAGCAAGTGGGATGTGTGAGGAGGGGGAGGATGAGAGTGAGAAGAAGGCTGTTAAATGGAGGATGGGTGTCACTTATCGGAAGAAAATTGAAAATTGAATCCCTTTTTTACTGGAAGGAATCCCTCTGTGAGGAAGCTGTTCACATCTTATAATCATCTATCCCATGATGCCACCTTCTCAATCTGAAGGAGAAATGTATGTGTAAAGTTTCTATTCTTTTATAATTACATATGATTAAAATATGTTGAACTGACAAAAAATACTTCTTTTTTTTTTCAACATTTTAAATCCAATTGGCTCCTGTTTGGGGCTGAAGACAAAATTATTCATTGTTGCATAACTTTGTCAGTTTTCCTATTCCATCCAAGAATAGATGAAAACCAACGATGAGTTAATTACCACGACATCCACTGTGTATCCAGCCAAAGAAAGTCATCACAGCCTTGTGGGTGTGTCAGTTAGCAGGAGAAGGACCAAATGGGACTGAGGAGACCAGAAAGGGAGAGATTATTTGGCACAATGTCTCTTTTTATTGAACCAAAGGCACTGCCACAGAAGGAAATCCAGAAATCTTTCTCTGGATCACCCATGGCACATGTGCACACTAAATTCTTGCTCACTCCCTCATGATGTCACACATGATGACCCAAATGTGAATTTTTGTGGTCGTACTCATCTGTCCGTCCATCGTTCCATGCAGCTGAGAGATATAATTAGGGGTGTGAAAAAAATCGATTTGGCAATATATCGCGATTTTTGGCCGCCCAATATAATATCGATTTTTTTTTTTAGCTCCTAATATCGATTTTTTAGATTTATTTTTTTTATCTATTTATTAAATGTACAAAAACACAAATAATAAACAATAAATGGGTTGTTTTGAAGCAAATAGTTTTGACTCAATTTGTCCTCTAAATGATCAATATCATCTGATGAACATATACAGCAACTTCATTTTTCATCTCTACTTTTAATTTTGATATTAACTGGGTAGAATATCACAATATATCGTGATAATATCATATCATGACCCAAGTATCATGATACATATCGTATTGTGAGGTCCTTGCCAATATTCACCCCTAGATATAATCCCTCTAGCTTGTCCTGGTTCTCCACCGGGGCCTCCTCCTGTTGGACACGCCAGAAACACCTTCCCAAGGAGTCATTTTATTTTGTCAAGAGAAGGAAAAATGCACCTGATGGAAAAGTTACTGTTAGTGGTTGTCATCATTCATTTATGAACTTTCTTTCATTCAAATGTTGCACCTCAGACTTTCCTTGTAGGATTGTAGCTTTGTGGGAAGTGAGAGGCTCTCTCTTCTTCTGTGTGCGACATGCATGGTAACACACGCACAACCTCAGCTTTAAAGTGCATGCTGGGAGAAGTGATGATAGAATTTATAAATAGCTATAAAGTGTTTACATTGGCACAGATTGCAGAGTAACCGTGTGTTTACTAACCACTAAGTTTCTATTTCTCGTGTTCACTGCAGCCTGTGGTTTAACTCGGCTTTAGAGAGGAAACAACGAGTTCTGCTTCATAGTTTCAATGACAGTTGGAGGGTGTAGCAAGAAACTAACTCAAAAATATTTAAGAGGTCGAAAGACCTGCATGCAGAGGTGCTATCTTGCCTCAAGATGTTATCATCACATCTGCTGCAAGGTCCTTTATTCAGTTACAGAAAAAAAATGCAATCACCAAAGTTTTCTCATTTTCATTTATTGATTGATACAATCTGGCCACAAGGGGCAGATTGTAAAATGAAGAAATAGACTATAGGTAGTTCCATACTGCTGTCAGATGTAGGAAACGTGTCTTTAAACATGAAACGTTATATCTTTCAGAGGAAATGTAAATTTAGAATAAAGTTATATGTGTACTGTGAAAATGGCCACAAATCCACTAATTCTGGATGAAGAATCTCTGTATTTAACAATTTACTTGTTGGAGACTCTGGAACCAGAAGATTGCCTTCTCTTCTAGTTTGATGAGAAAAGACGTTGCAGGTGAAATTATATAAACAAGGATGTTTCATAAGATCGAGGGGGAAAAAAATCCTTGACAGATTTTATAGTTCATCCATAAATGCATAAGTGAAAGACTGAAGTTGAGCAACACTAATCATATTTATTCTGGTTTTTGTTTCTCACAACTTCATTGTTTTCTTGACTTTTCTTCATTTCTAAGTCTGATGTTTTGTTTTCTTCTTGATTTTAAGCTTGGTAGTTATGAATATGGGAAAATGAAGGAAAGTTTGTGTTTGGAGCTCCATTTCAAAATAAGAAACACAAACAGTCGTTTGATGGTGTCTTGAGTCAAACGCTCACAGAGAGTCTCAGAATTACAATGCTGGAGCAGCAGATCATCTGAACCCACCGGTGGTCGCCTTGATCCTTGAGCTCAGGTTTGAAAACCTCTGACTGAAAGGAAAAATTTGTCTAATTTCACATTTAATATTCATTTCAACTCTCCCTCTGCTCCTACAAGCTGGTGCTGCCTGTATAAAATCTCTTCAGTCTTCTGCCGTGCCTGGATGTTTTTGTGTTCAAATGAGCAATTTCAGTTATTTTTCACTGACTCGGCTGGTGTTTGAGATACACTGGACTTTGGGACAAATTCCTTTTATGTTTATAACAGACTGGTTTGCTCTGTGAGTTTTCATTTTAAATGAAAAACAGTTACCATGTTTATTAGTTTTTTAATAATAGCATCTTTTGATTTAGAAACATTACCCTTGCTTAACACAGGTAAATATTAGCCTTATAACATGTTAAAATGGAAACCATGACAAATATTAATTAGTTGAAATGAGCCAGAACTTGGTTTTTAAAAAAAAAAAAAATGCGCCTGCACATGTAAAGCAGATGAGTTGTTTTTCCTGCTGATGGTATTTCAGTTTGGACCAATGAGGTGACCTGATCATGAGATGACATCATCATCTCATGATCTGGTCATGAGAAAAAAAAAAGGTGAACGCAGTATTTAATTTTTTTTACACCATTGCTGGTCCCGTGAGGAAGCAGAACCCAGCCTCTTCTCATTAAATGTAAGTGTCACGGTAAGTGTGACCACATTTGCAAAAGCAGATTTGTTGGTCTGGAGCATTCGGGAGTGTGTGTGAGTTAACACAATGACAAGGAGGAAAGACATCAGCAGTGATCTCACACGACAACCGTTGCTGCCCATCAATCTGGGATGGGTTAGAAAACCATTTGAAAAACAATTTTGAGTCCATTGTGTAACAGGTTCTACGAGACACTTACCATCTTCAGGTGAGCAGGTCACCAACTGTAATGAGGAGCGGACATACCAGAAACCCGAGGGCAGACTGTGGCAAAGCTCAGCGAGATACAACAAAAAAGAAGAAGAATCTCAAGACCTACATCTCAGATCTCTACATCTTCTTAGCATGTTACGTATTAAAGTTCGTGACAAGGGAAAGCCTCTGTTCCCTCAAAAAAAAGGTATTCAATGACCCAGTCCTTCAACTGACCCCAGACCTTGAACATGTTGTAGGACCTTAAGGCACCTGTGCATAAACAAACAGCGCACCTGCAAACCTAAAATAATAGGCAAGAAAAAAACAGGTAGAAATTCCTCCACGATGGCGTCAGACAGGTTAAGTAATAAATAAAACGTTTACTTCTTATTATCTGTTATTCTTTCTGTTATTCCTTCAAGCTCTTTAATCACAGTGTGAACAATGCTTCTGCACTGTGGCTTGCTTTTTGTTCCATGAATAATGACACAGCGTAATGTTGTCGCTCATCTGAGCTTGCATTTATTTAATGTTAAGACCTGTTAAGACAAGAAGATTTTCTTATTATGTCCTGATACATGAAACCTTAGACCTGAGAGAGAGAATATTTATTTTTATTTTTTCACGACTAAATAATCTCAGCCAGACAACACTGACTCTAACTGCAGACATCAAGCAGACAAAGAGCAACATTAGCATTTGGTGTCATGTTTCTCATCTCCAGATGACAACTAAAGCACCGTGGCTGACTTTCCACCGTCTCCCGAGGAAAAGATCCTTTTCATGGCTTTTACCTCCTCTACCAGTGAGCTTTGTGAATTTGCTGTTCACTGCTCAGCTGGTTGTTTAATCAGAATTTTCTGGCTGAAATCAGCTGCCAGCTGTAGCTGGAAACCGTTCACAAGAGCTGAACTAGAACCCTGCATGAAATATGAAGGTTGTGAAATCAACAGGATCGAGAAGTGATTAAAAAAAAAACTGCATTCAGAGCTTTTTAATTCTCACTGCTGTTGGCAACATTAACAATCGTGCCAAAACAATCTTTAAAAATAATCAATCTGGCCTTGTTTTATTTGGACACTTGCTGCCTCAGAGAGTGGGAGATCTTCACAGTCTTCTACTCTGTTCTCTCTCCCTGGTAGAAATCTGAAAAGAGCAAACACATGCATATAACAATTGCCTTGCAGAACAGGCTGAGCGGAGAGGACGGGTAGCGAGTGACAAATCACCTCTTCTCACAATGCCCTGCCACAATAGCACTGCCTGAGAACAAATAATGAATAAATAAAGTTCTCTGAGGTTGAATGAGGAGAGAAATTTGCGAGGCAGTAGCTTTTGTGTGACCGGTCTTGTTCTTTCCTAGAAGAAGGAAGTATCACAGCTGGAATTGAAAACAAGAACAGCTGCTAATCTGTCTATAAAGAACACCAATAACATGTTTAAAAAAAAAAAAAAAAGTCACATGTGGCTCATCCGAGCCTTCCTAAAAATATACATTTGCACTGTGATGCTGCTAGAGGCGAAATGAGGGCGAGGTTTGGCTCAGGTCAGGGTGAAATCAGCTTGATCACACCCTGTACTCTCCAGGGACCACACTCACCGGCTCCTCTTCTCGACAGGTGTTCTGACGAATCAGGACAGATGTGGAAAATTGGAAATGAAAAGAAAAAAAAAAAAGCAAGAACAAGACTAATGGGGTTAACAGTAGGGGGTCAGACTGAAATGTATGTGTTGGAGGGAAAGATTGAAACACAAGAGAGGTGTTGATTGGTATTGTAAGAATATGTAGGCCCATCAAAAGGCTCTCCCTCTTTTCTCCCTTTCCCTCCAGGCCATTCTTCCCAGCTTTTCCCTGGCAACAGTCTTATGTAAGAGTTCATGCACAGGGCGTATGGGCAGCGTTGCCCCAGGCTGTGCACTAAAACCATCCACGAACATCAACAAAACAAAAAAATTAATCTAAAGCAACAAAGATGACTAACATTTATTTAGCTAGATATAGTCACTTTAGTTGTATACGAGCGGCTTGACAGCCTGCAATGAACATCCTTACATTACTTACATCATTACTTGAGTCTGCAGTGCACTAAACGTAGGTTTCATTGTGGTTGATGGCTGCAACAGATGTGGGCAGCACAAAAGGAGGAAAATGAATGTCCCTAAAATGAAAGTGAATCAATATGGTTGCCTGAGGATGTGGAAAAGGTGGAGAGCCGGGGCGGGAGGAGGGTGTTGAAATGGAGTTGTAGCAAGATTAATGGCTGTTTAAAAAGGAACAGTATTCATCAGTAGTCGGGCTTCGGGAGCAGAATGACATCAGTGAGCGTTTGCGTGTGTGAAAGGAAGGAAGCCTGCTTTTCAGCAAGTTTACATTTTTCCTTCAAGTTTTTCAGTAAATGACCATCCAACTGTATTACTGATTACCTTGTGTTTCTTGGTAAATATATATCTCTATATTTTTTTCCCCAATGTAAAACAAGAGAGCAAGCACAAAAGGGCACTCACAGGAGTTGATCCAACAGCGCCACCTACAGGTTTCAGCGTCTTAAAATTCATGTCATAATCACTGATGCTGACACAGTCTCAGCCATAAACTTTTAAAGTCACGGCAAATGCTCGCTGCCAATTAGGAAAAGATTTATTAACGAAAAAAGCCAAACAAACAAACTCAGGTTCAGCAATCACTCATACAAAATAACGAGTCGTGGTGTTACAAAAATGATTTGCAGGCTGCAAATAGCACAAATGCTCCCAATAAATAATCCATAAAAATTCCAGTGGACACATGAATACAGACAGACAGAAATCCACGTCTGTTTATCACTTGCACTTGTACGTGAGCTGCTTGCGATGGTAGTGGATCCAAGCGGGAGCAACAACAAGTCCGGTCAGGTAGCCGATCGTAGCGCCCAGACTGCAAGACACAGGCCAAACCTACGAGAAGAAGAGAAGTGATCGTTCATAACACGGAGGGTGGTGAAACATCACAACAATCGTCCCTTCATAATGTTCAGGTAACTTAACAGGTGATTTCTAGTGAAACAATACAAGAGTGTCAGTTTAAGTTATGTTCCAATTACCTCCAACCTGCCTTTTACTTGAGGTATCTTACAGCGTTTCCACTGCAGTAACAAATTTGAATCTTCTGCTTTATGTAATAAAATACCCAAATAATTAAATAAAAATATTTAACAGTCATCATGAGTTTAACCATCAAGATCAAGTATTAATAGCTATGCAAACATCACTTTCCCTTAACAGCCCCTTGTTTTTCTACTAGGTCGATTATTTTTGCTTCCAACTTCACTTGAACACGACATTGTACAACCTTGTAAAGTACAAGTATAAAATAGTGTGATATTAATAACACAAATGCTCATGGAGGTTTATTGCACTGTACATTTTCAAACACATTCATATCTGGTTAAACAGCATGGAGGTGTACTCATTTCTTGAATCAAGACTGTATGATTTTGACTGACAAATGTCCGGCTTTCCGGCCCGAGCTGTTCTCCTCGAACTTTTTTGAGCTTCTTCTCCATGCTCATGAAACTTCAGCTCTTGAATTTTTGCTTTTTGCTCTTGGATTTGTCTGAAGCAAGCCCGTCTTCAATCACAGCCAATAAAGTGCAAGCATTGACTTTTTAAGTGCGAGGGCGCAGTTTTGAAGAAGTGCGGTATAATATCTGCGTCTGAGAGCAAGGAAGTCTGCTCTCAGTTCAAACTAGCACACTCTTGATCAAAGATATCAATATACCACCACAGAAGATAGTTCATTTACATATTTATTCTGATTCTGATTTACACCAAAATCTGAGAGCACCTTTAGAAGCACCAAAAGAAAACTAACACTATGCTCAGTGATTACGGTTATTTCTGTTTGTTAAAACTGTCACCTATTCGGTAATGTTCTCCCTCCACATTAGAATTTTCATACCACGTTTTTCTAAAACATTTTCTATATATTTAAAAGATTAATTTAATCTTGAGGTGAACAGAGAGCTGAGCCAAAAGGCAAAGCTCTCTGCTTACTGCTCCATCAATGTTCCAACCATCGTCTATGGTCACGGGCTGAAAGAAGTGCAAGCGGCTGAATGACTCTTCTCCCCAGGGTTGCTGGAGTCTTCCCTGGAGACTGGCTGAGATGCTCGGTCATCCAGGAGACAACTGGAGGAGAGCCGCTGCTGCTTCACATCACGTGGAGCCAGTTGGAGAAGGTCTCCTTTTATGTCATACGAGAGCCGCCTCACCTGTCAGTGGGCCCCTAAACAAGTGTTTTAGGGAGTGGCTGGTCCGAGCTCTTCTGAGAGCACACGGAGGAACTTGCTCATTATTAAGCAGGTACTCATAATGTTATGCTACGTTATATTATTCTATATTGTGCTTTTTAGAGGTATTGGTTCCTTTTTTTCCCTATTCATCCTCCATTGAAACATGGGAAAAAATATTTTCCTTATGAGGCATCTCAGGAGGCCAATTTATGTCGTCTTGATACTGACTAGATCAAAGAACTTCTTTAAGAACAGGAGAGAATATTAACTGAAAAAATGTTTAATGTTTTCGAGCACTTTTGTAAAATGAAATATTTTAAAAAAAATAACTGATCTTTGAATGTCGAAAATGTTTTGTTTTGTTTTATTAAATCTGTGGAAAAAAAATGACCCGAGCTTTGTAGAATACAATATTTCTCCCAACAGGAGAAATAACAAATCCGCTGCATATTTTTTTTGCTTTTTTGACTTATTAATGTACTCAGTAAAAAGGAGAAACTTTCAAATCTGACACCGAACCAGACTAAACTGTATGTCAAACTGCTGTAACTTGACAGAAAATGTCTCTATGGTTCTATTAAGTTGCGACTTCTGTGTCATATAGATGCACAAATGATTCGCCTTTCACCACAAATGAAATTGAGGAAAAGCACAACTTTGATGTGGATAAATATTAAGAAAATAATTGTTTTAACTAACATGATTTAAAGGATTTTGATTATACATGAGTAAGTGACATGAAGAAAGTTTGATGTCTCTCTCCCACCAGAACCCCTCACAGAAAAATGTACAAGTTGTTGAGCATAAAAATGTGAATTTCTCTTGGATGAGAACATTGCACTGCATTTTGTCTCTGAGAAGATTTTCCATGTGTGTGTCTGACCTGCCAAGGCCTATCCCAGTCCAGAGGTATCGGGAACGCTCCCATCCAGGCCCCTATTAGTGTGCAGGCCACTGTAATCTGAAGACAGGTGTCCCACACGGACATAGCTCTGAAGACAGACACACAGCAAAAGAAAAGTGTGATGTTCACATCCACCAACAGGGAGCAGGAGCAGGAGAAAAATGTGATTTCAGGCTGACCCATGTCGACTGAACACTCGTATCCAGGCCTGAACGTTGGGGCCAAGAACACAGAGACATCTCAGCGTGGTCAGAGAGGTCAGCAGAACAGCGAGTGAAAACGTCTCTAAAGCAGATCTGGAAAATATGAGATGCTCGCTCAGTTTCATCCAGACAAGAATCGGTGTTAATACAAAAATGGAACACACACATTTTTAAGCCAAACTAATAACCATGTCTAACATGTAATGTTTGACATCGTTATTACTCCTCATTGTGTGTGATGCTTCTCTATAAGGTGGGCTGCTGCTGCTGCTGCTGATGTGTTTGTTATCAGCATGCAAAAAAAAAAAAACAGTAACCAATCTTTCTCTACAGCCTTCTTTACTGTTAATTTACCACTCTCACTTTCCTTCATACACTCAGGTATAGCGTCTGGTCAACAACAGCTACTCACTCAATCAGCGGCGCTCCATAGAGGACGACCACGGTGTGGAAGAACAGGCATGACAGGAAGAAGTACAGGCATGAACGAACCAGCCTCGACAGCTGAGGAAAGAAACAAATGAGTCAGTTAAGGAAGCCTCTCAAGACATGTAAACCACTTCAGAATAACAAGAGAATCGATAGTCTGTATGCGTGGAGCCAGTGAATTTCAGAGTTGAGGGGCTATGGTAAGGATGAGTATCCTGTATTGAATGTGTTGTTTTATTGGGAGCCAATGAAGTTTCCTGAGAGTGGGTGTGATGTGCTGCCAGGATCAGGTGTGGGTAAGGACCCTGGCAGCTGACTTGTGGATGCGCTGAAGTCTGTCCAGGAGTTTATTAGACACCACAAACAGAACTCGATGGCAGTCATCCGAATGTGATCTTATGAATACCAGGATGAGTTGTTTTGTATTGTAGTAGGTGAGTGAGAGGTAGAGGTGTGCAATGTCACAGAGGTGAAAGAATCCGGATTTTGTGACAGATTAGATATGCAGTTTGAATGTCAATAAGATGCCCAGGTCACCGATCGCTGGTGATGGCTTGATGGTAGTGCCATTGATCATTAAAGCCAGGTCTTCAACCTCCCTGAGCAACGGTCTTGGAGGCCACACAACGGATCAAAGAGCTCATGGTGGGCCATATGGTGTTGGAAGGGAAGGTTAGAGATTAGGCAGAAATTGGAGAACTCTTCTGTGTCCAGGCCCTGCTTCTTCAGGATGAGGAGTCCAGGAGGGGAGGGGGGACCAGATTCAAGTGAAGAGTTGATGATGTCAGTCATTGGTGGGTTCAGGGAGTAAAGGCAAACTTTGATCAGCAGTGTTGAGATGGGGTCAAGGAGGCAGGTGGTCATCTTGGCTTTCTGGACTCTGGAGCGAAGCACCCACTGGAGCAAACGAGGTAAATGAGCATTCAGATTAATGAGCAGGGGAGAGAGGCAGATCAGGGTAGAAGATGGTGATGAGGGTACCAGAAGTTGTTTGCAGATGGTAAACTTGGAATCAGAGGTTCAGGATAGTAGAGGAGTTCATTGATAGTGAAAAACAATAGTCTGGGATTATTGTGGCTGTATATGATGGTGGTATGATGTTTTGTTTTTGCCTGTGGTAGACTTTCGTTACAGGCCTGAAGGCAGGACAGTGAGGCTCGACTGCATGTATTTCCTCTACAAGAGTGGGTTATTTGTAAAATCAGCAAATAAATAAATAGTTTTGACTTATATATCTAAATCATCATATATCTTACAACAGGAACATATTTTTAAAGGGAGTCTATAGTAGGCCACTTCACGCTGTTCACAATGATTTATTTTTTTTTTATTTCCGTCTCAACTAAACGAAGTTCCCACCAGGTTTTAGAAGGTTTGCATTAATGAAGACGTAGCCACACAAACACACACACACATACCATTTATACAAATGAAGACTCGACTATCACAATATGCCTGACAGTCACATTACATTATATCCATCTCACTTTCTCATTAGCAAACACGCAGCACCTTATATCCCAGCGTGTGCTTCTTGGTGGGCGGTGTGATGCCGAGCATCCAGAAGACGGCGACACTGACACCAGTCACCGCACTGGACACCGAGTAGAGCCACAGCAGGTGGGTGCCGTACACCGAGAAGCCTTGAACGAATACCGCAGGTAGGACGGTGGCCATGAACACCGAAGCAGTGATAATGGCGTGAGTGGACGCCATCGCTCTAATTTCATGGTCCCACATGATTAAACCTGAACTTATCTACAGCGAAAGAGCAGCAGAGCGGAGGAAATAAGAGTAAAAGGTTTAAGAGTTAAAGAAAAAGCACAAGCGCAAAGTAAGTAAATCCATCGATGACGCTTCCCTCCACGTTTCCGTAAACATGGAGTAACGTAAAACGTCTAACAGGACTTCCGGTGTACGTCATCTGTATGGGGCGCCGTTTGTAAGGTTGGTCATGCTGAAAATAACAGCAACATTTTGTCACATTTAGCTTCAAATCATGTTTTAAAAAGTGGTGTGAATTTTTGAAAGTCACTTTTGAACACATTTAACACAATATTTGTTAACTTTTAAAATGTGTTTAATAATTAAATCTAAATATAAATGTTAAATCTAAATGTTTAATCTAAAACTTAAATCTAAATCTAAAGTTATATCTAAATGTTATGCCTAAATGTTAAATCTAAATCTAAATGTTAAATCTAAAACTTAAATCTAAATATAAAAGTTATATCTAAATGTTATGCCTAAATGTTAAATCTAAATCTAAATATTAAATCTAAATGTTTAATCTTAATCTAAATGTTAAATCTAAATCAAAATATTAAATCTAAATATTAAATCTAACCAGTCCAAGAGTAAAGATAATAAAACAATTGTGTTTATCTGTGGAAATCACGAACTTTCAGAGGTTATAGGGGTTCTGGTGTAAACACTAACTTGCCCCTTAGTCATAAGACAGCAGAAAATTGGGATAACAGAAATGTAGACACAGAGCCTTCCTGAGGACCGTAAAAAAGAGTGTAAAAGTGTAGTCTTTCGCCAGCTGGTGTGCACTAAACCTTTGAGCTAATTCTGAAATCCTAACACTAGTTTTGACATGGGATATGGGAGTGTTTGTGAGATATGTGGACAAGTCACCTTGAATCAATGCTGCCTGTAAAAGTCAAATGTGTGCCAAAGAAAGCTGCAGAAACAGGCCACATCTGGGCCAAGCACTCTCTGTTATCTGATCAAACAAAACAACTGAGTCTGCCTCACTTTATTATCAACCTAATTATTTCAAAAGCTCATAAAAACTTTGACAGTTTCAGTGCAAGAGAATGCTCAACTTATTCCTTGTATATTCATTGAAGAATCACCTTTTGTCAAAAACGTAATACATTATAGATGAACTACTTCTATAGGCGTAGAATTTTGGAGATTGATAGTTTAATGTTCACGGTTCCCATCTACTACTCCAGTTTCTTTCATTCTTAGGTCACTTAAATTAATCTACAAATATATAATGTTTTCGGACAGTGTCCATAGACTATTCTTAAAAGTATAATTTACAATGTCTATCTGTGTTATTGTACCAGCATAAACGCCACGTTCATCGGATAAATATTGAAGAAATCGTTTACGCAAACGCATTACGTTTTTTGACCAATCACAGAACCAGTTACTAGGAGCGTCGTTGATTGACAGCTCTACGATCAACCAATGAAATTTAAGATATGAAAAGCCAGACACGACCGGAAGTTTACAATAACAGAGGAAAGCTAATGCTAGCCTTCCGTTTTCTTCAATTTTCACTGTTTAATTGACCGCAGTGCAGAGATGGTTTGTGAAAAATGTACGTATGATAATTGTTTTTAATCGTTAAACACACTGTATTTTTTATAATCATTCAGCAGATGTTGATAGTCGCTGTAGGCTGGTCAGCATCATGTCAAGCTGACTGTTGTTATTGTTGTTTTCCTCGTCTCTTTAGATCGTCTTCGTTCAAAATGGGACTAATATTTGTCTCTTTAAATGTTGTGTTGCTTACCGTTTTAGGCGAGAAGAAGCTCGGAAGGGTAATAACTCCTGACACCTGGAAGGATGGAGCACGGAATACAACAGGTGAAGTGACGCAGTTTCAGGAGGAGTTATTAGGACCATGCCATCATCCTAATCAATTCATAATGAAATTTTTACTGGCAAAATATAGAGCTGACTTCTTTATCAGCCTTTGCAGGCGAGTTGTAGTTGTAATAAACACTGGCTGAATTGACAACAACTACAACTGTAAGTAGTTTTCTGGCATTGAGAGTACAAGTTTTTCTTTGATTGTTAGAATTTCAGCAAAAAACTGCAGCTGAGACACAGTCTTTTAAAGTAACAACTGAGGCTGTAGTCACATCGATGGGGAGTCGAGAGCCATCATTAGCTATTCAGCTCTGGATCCTTTTATTTGACTGTCTGACTGTCTGTGACTATCTGTAACTGAAAAGCAGACTTGTGTAAGGCAAGGCAAGTTTATTTGTAGAGCACAATTTGTACACAAGGCAATTCAAAGTGCTTTACAGATGCATAAAATTACAAGAAGGCAAATAGAGTTATTCCATGAATCATAAGAACATAAATATAATCATCAATAAATTAAATTAAAAATGAATTTAAAAGAAGAATAAGTTAAATAAAAAATGAAGAGTGTAGATAAAATCCTTTCAGTTGTCATATGCACATCTAAACAGAACTGTTTTCAGCATGGATCTGAACATTTGTCAGAATTGAGGCCTGTCTCACATCTTCTGGAAGACTGTTCCAGATTTTAGGAGCATAAAACTGAAACACAACTTCACCTTGTTTAGTCCTGACTCTGGACACCAGCAGGAGACCACTCCCTGAGGTTCTCAGAGTCGGGGTTGGTTCATATGGCTCTAACATGTCAGAGATGTACTTTTGGGCTAGACAATGAAAAGACTTGTACACAAGTAGAGCTGTTTAAAGTCTAATCTCTGAGTGACAGGAAGCCAGAGACCTCAGGACTGGACTAATATGGTCGTATTTCCTGGTTCTAGTCAGGACTCGTGCAGCAGCGTTCTGGATGTACTGCAGCTGTCTTACAGCTTGTTTAGAGCCCAGTGAGCAGGCCGTTACAGTAGTCTAACCTGGTGAAGATGAACGCATGGATTAGTCTGTCTAAATCTGGTTTAGACACTATTCCTCTGATTCTGGCAAGGTTTTTTAGATGGTAAAAGCTGCTAATGTTATTGCTTTAATGTGGCTGGTAAAGTTCAAGTCTGAATCCAATATTTACCCCTACATTTCTGACCTGATTATTAGGTTCTAGATAGAGAGTCTCAAGGTGACTGATAACTCTTTCTCTTTGTTTCTGTTGGCCACAGTCTCTGATTTCAGTTTTGTCTGAGTTTAGCTGAAGAAAGTTGTATTGCATCCACACACTGATCTGTTTGATACAGTGACAGAATTAATCTACAGGCTCATGTTCTCCTGCTGTCAATGACACATAGATCTGAGTATCATCTGCATAGTTGTGGTAGGACACATTAGAGCTGCGTATTAGCTGGCCTAATGGAAGCATGTACAGATTGAACAACAGGGGTCCCAGGATTGACCCCTGGGGAACCCCACAGGTCATGGCCATTTGGCTTTGCCTGCATCTGTGTTCAGGTGAATATCGTTTGTAGGGCTGTAGCGATACACAAATCTCGCTTTACGATACAATACACGATATTCAGCTCACGATACGATATATATCGATATTCATCTTACAATACATTTACATCATTTTTCGAAAGATTTTAAAGGGACAAAGGGATTTTGGTGACATCTTGTGAGTGTTCCAATGGCTTTTAATTTATTGAACTGAAAGCATCAATTACACATTATATGGCTGACAGGCAGCTTGCAAATGCTGGACAAAATGAATAAAAGATTTGTTGAGAAAAATAGTTTCATTTATTTAAACAGTGCAAATTGTTGCTTGCAAGCTTTTAAAGGTGGGACACGAGGGTTTTGAAAGAAGCTTAGAATATCGATACCCGCGGCTGAAAAATCAATACTCGATAAAATATCGATATATATCGCAGAACCGATAAAATCGCTCAGCTCTAATCGTCTGTCACCTTGATCAGGGCTGTCTCAGTGCGGTGGTGGGGCCTGAAGCCTGATTGAAAACTATCAAAAACATTGTTAGACAGGAGAAAGTCAGTAAGCTGTTGGTATACCACTTTTTCTAGGACTTTGCCAAGGAATGGCAGGTTTTAATATGGGCCGATAGTTCTTCAGTACTGTGGCATCAAAACTGCTCTTCCTTAGACGAGGCTTAATGACAGCAGTTTTTAAGGCCTCTGTGAATGTTCCAGCCTGAAGTGAAATGTTAGTTACATCAGTGAGTTTTGGTAACAAACTGCTCAGCACAGACTTTAGAAATCGAGTGGGCAACTCATCAAGGCAGCACGTTGATGGACTCAGACTGCAGATGATCTCTTTGACTGTTTTGTCAGTTACAGGTGTGAAATGTGTCAGCTCTAGGTGTCTAGTTGGCAGAAGAGTAGTTGTCTGTGTTGTGGAAATTATTGAATTTTTAATACCTTGAACTTTGTCATTAAAGAATATTGCAAAGTCATTACACTTTGATGTAGAAATGAGTTCTAAGGGCAGTGAAACTGGAGGGTTTGTTAATCTGTTTACTGTAGCAAACAGGACACGTGAGTTGCTACTGCCAGTGTACTTCATAAAGAAGGGGTACAATGGGTTTTAACTGTCCTACCATTCTCATTTTTGCTCAGGAGGAAAATGCTTTAGAGAGAGAACGTAGTCAATGGCTTAATGTACACTACTAACCAAAAGTTAGGGATATTTGGCTTTCGGATGAAATTTCAGAATGTAACTTAAATACACTATATCCTTTACCAGTGAGTTTAATTTGACATTCTCTAAGCTTTTAAATATAGATGTCCAACTCTTCAGTGTTTCAGTTCTTATTGCATAACATGCTGTTTTCTAACAAGTTGATTAAATGCAAAAATCACAACTAGTGTCTCATCCATGTATCAACCTCTAAATGTTCTGGTTCAATGACAACTTGTATTTAAACAATCCTCTTCATCACGCTGTTCACATTTTGACATCATGACACCAAGACAACACCTAACAACAGATCAACAATATCAGGCCATTGCGAGGCTTTAAACAAAATGTTCTCAGAGGGAAGTTTCCACAGAGTGAAGAGTATCATCAGCAGATTGCAACAGAAACAAAGAGACTGGAAAAGTAACAGAAAGGCATAAAGATAGATGTCCTTTGGTGACTTCCCTTGCTGATGTCCCTTCATTGTGAACAATAACTTGCAGGCATAATTTGTTGTGGTATAGAACCTAAAAACAAGTTGCTTTTTATAGAGACACTTCTACAGTTTATTCTAAAAAATGAGCCTGTATCATGACCTGGACAGATGTATAGATTTGAAACTAGGCAAAAAGATGGGTGGATTCGGGCTATGTATAATAAACACGTGCACACAATTTAAGTCTTCTTTCATCATTGTCAAATGTCTTGTCATATTTTATTTGTAAACATGTGTAAGCCAAGACTGTGGCACTGCAGAAGATAAATTTCCACTTAAGCCACTGTGTTGCCCAGTTTTAAGCAATTTGACCAATCAATCTTTTATCAGTGTCATCTAATCATTTAATGGGATCTTTTTTTTTTCTTGCTTAGAAAGTGGAGGGCGTAAGCTAAATGAAAACAAGATGTTGACATCTAAGAAAGCCAGGTGAGGAAATATGTCCACTTGCTTTTATTCAAAAGATTTCTAACAAGTTTGATCTGCTTTGTCTGATGATTGAATATTGACCTTTAGCGCATTCAGTTATTGACTGAAGCTGTGCCACTGATACTGCTTGGCAACACTGCTGCATAATAGTATGCATTGTTTTGTTTTTTTCTCAGGTTTGACCCTTACAGCAAGTCAGGCTTTGCTATCTGCAGAATCTGCAAGAGCTCGGTTCATCAGCCTGGATCACATTACTGCCAGGGCTGCGCTTACAAGAAAGGTATAATCTTACATGTGGTGGTTGGCACAACGTTGTTAAAATCCTCACTGGTTTTCTGGTTCACTAGAACATTAGAATTTAACTTTGTGTCTGTCACCAAAAGTATTTTCCTTTGCAAGACTTTTACTTCTAGTTCTGCAGTCTTAATCTGAGGCAACAGCAGAAAACCCTCTTTTTTCCCCCCTCACCCCCTTCAGTGCAAAATACAGCCAACATCTTGGACCTGAATGGCTGCTCACAGTTGATTCAGAGGTTGATTGATAGATGCAGGCCTGAGGTCAGCAGCTGATGTTGCACTGAGGGACCCAGTATTTTGCAAAATCCTGCATTAGAAATGACGCATCACCTCAAAACAGCCTTGACCTGTCATAGACATACAAATTTATTGTTTATTGTTATTGTTTATTTATAGTTAATCACTGACTGCACAAATGTGCCTTAGAGGTCATTTGCTGGTTAATGTCTGGAAAGAAACATATACATACATATACATTATAGTGACTAACATTAGTCATTCATTTAAAACTACATTGTTGGATGTTGCATCCCTATTAACCGTGAAAAATAAGTGTCAAAATCAGGGGGCGAGTCACAGTGTTGCATAAATAGAGCATGTGCAGACAGCTAAACTGATAGATTTGATTGTAGTCTTCTTGCTGGTGGTAACTCTGTGCAGTGTTTAGGGTGAATAATGAAATCCAAATAACAGTGCATATCAGAATGCATCTCTTTTTGAACCTTGAAACGAACTGTCTCAACTGCTGAAAATGAAGCCAGTTAGTGCTGCTGTGGCTACATATGATAAACAAATGGTGACAGGGCTCCAGATTAACTTTTTGCTCAAGTATCACCTGATTCTCCTGTTTAGATAGGTGCACCTGCACAAGATTTATGAGCATGCTTTAAGTCAGGTTTATTGCAACGCTTCATTGCTGCAAAGCTTTTACTTCACAATATGGTTAACTTGAATGAAGTTTATTGTCATCCCAGTCTCTTCAGTGAACTGATTAGCTGACTCCTGCTTTTCAAAAGCTTCCCCAAGACATGCTGTATTTCATAGGTGCTTCTCCATACATCTTGGACTTTTTGGTATTTTGTGACCGCTTCTTTTTTGAAGTTTGTGGTCCAGTCAGAAACCTAATATCAATTTTTTTTTGGCTACCCTGGGAGCAGGGGCCCTGCTAGGGATTTTGGGCCCCATGAAAAGAATCTTTACCGGGCCCCCCAACACAGTGGCGAAATTTGTTGATGCTATTTTTGATCATCATTAGGGGCCTCTCTGGGCCCCCCTCAATCATGGGCCCCTATAATCCGTATCCTTTACCCCCCCTTTTCGGCGCCCCAGCCTGGGAGTGGTACATAGATATAGTTATTTCCAACCATCCACCCATCATGTTTTGTTGTGTCACGTGCTTTGCAGTCTCACCGTCCTCATTATTCTTTTTTGATTTTAGCTGAAGCAAACAACTGCTTACATTAAAAAGCTACACTTATCTCTTCAACATCAAACTGGATTCACATGCTGCTTTTATGTATAGTGGAGTGTAAAATACTATACATTTTCCTCAGGACCTACTGTTGATGAGAAACACAGATAAAATCTGACTTCTATTGTCTAAAGATCATTTATGGAACTATTCATATAAAAAAAAAGCATGCCCTTAAAAACTTTCAAAATTGAAATGTATGTGTGTGTGTGTGTGTGTGATACGTATACATTAGAATATTAAAAATACAGTTTAGATAAAGTCTATTTGGAGACAGGATCGTTACCCATCATGCATTGCTTCCAATTAAATAGCTAAATCTTTATACTGTTATAGACTATAGATATACATTTCAAAACAAAAAAACATGAGTTAGTACACGGACAAAAGGAGACCTTATCTTCATCCCGCTGTACAGATCAAGGTAATTTTTATTTACCATGAGAAAATATTGTATGTACGTATATATATATATATATATATATAATGTGTGTGTATAAAATAAAAATTCTGCTCATAACACTTTTTTTTTTCCTTCCATTTGTTTTGTCTCTCCAGGAATCTGCGCGATGTGTGGAAAGAAGGTTTTGGACACAAAGAACTACAAGCAGACATCTGTGTGACATCATTCTGATCAGAGAACAGCACTAAGTGGATAAACAGACTGTGAAAGAGAGAGACATGGAGATCACGTCGTCCTCTTGTTAAAGATTATCGTTTCATATTGCTGCAAGTATTCCAGTTATCGTTCAGAGACAAGCTTAGTTTTCTCCAGATACACCATTAGGTGTCACCCTCTAAAGTCATGTCTTTCAGGCTTTTTGTGTATTTTAAATTCATGTCTTAGACTTTTCCTGCGTTTTAGCACATTGATTTCTGTGCCGATAAATGTTGAATTTGGGTGAATTAAAGTTTCCAGCGTGAAGAGATTTGACAGGGTCATTTTTGTTTCTCTTTGTGCAGGCACAACGCATAATTTTAGCCTCTTACGCACACAGTGTCTATGTATTTCCTTTGTATGCTGTAATAATTGGTTTACTCTGACATAATCATATTTAGAGTTTGCTGCTGCACTGTCAGCTATGACCCACCTTCTCCAGTCTGCTGGCAGAAAAGAGGGTTATAGTTCACAGGCTGTCTGACGACAGCCTCTCCCCTTTGATATTTAAAGGTCTTGGTCTGCCTGAGGCCTTCATTCACATGTGCCCACTCTTGTTTTTTACATAGCCTTTTGTAGTGCCATAATAAATAATATCAGTTTCACCTCTTATCAGAATCATACTGTGCTATACAGTATTTCTAAGCATGTAGTAAATGTAATTGAATCCAGGGTAGTTAAGCAGAGTAACCTGCTGTGATCAACAAGAGAGAGAGTTTGGTTAGAGGGCAAGCACTGGATATATAATTCTGGATGATTTAGTTTGTGTGTCCAGTTACTGCAGTTTTATCTCTTTTACTGTGAAAAGGATATTCAGGTAGCATACCTTTATACATTTCTTGCACAGCAATTTTCTTCCACATACTGTCATACTATTCTTATGAATAAATAAAAGCTTAACTACAAAATTGTAATGGCAGGTGTATTGTAAAACACTGATCACAAAAATTGTATTTGGAAACCTTTTCATCTGGCATTGATTTGGATATACAGTGCCTTGTGAAAGTATTTAGCCCCCTTGAACTTTTCAACCTTTTGCCACATTTCAGGCTTCAAACATAAAGATATAATTTTTTTTTTTTTTGTCAAGAATCAACAACAAGTTGGACACAATTGTGAAGTGGAAAGAAATTTTTTGGATATGTTAAACTTTTTTAACAAATAAAAAACTGAAAAGTGGGGTGTGCAATATTATTGGGCCCCTTTACTTTCAGTGCAGCAAACTGACTCCAGAAGATGTGGATACAAAAAGATTTCCCAAGCTTTAAACATCTCAAGGAGCATTGTGCAACCAATCATATTGAAATGGAAGGAGGAATCAGACCACTGCAAATCTACCAAGACCCGGGCGTCCCTCTAAACTTTCATCTGGAACAAGGAGAAGACTGATCAGAGATGCAGCCAAGAGGCCCATGATTCCTCTGGATGAACTGATCTACAGCTGAGGTGGGAGAGTCTGTCCAGAGGACAACAATCAGTCCTACACTGCACAAATCTGGCCTTTATGGAAGAGTGGCAAGAAGAAAGCCGTTTCTCAAAGGTATCCATAAAAAGTCTCATTTAAAGCCACCTGGGAGACACACCAAACATGTGGAAGAAGGTGCTCTGGTTAGATAAAACCAAAATCGAACGTTTGTGGCCACAATGCAAAACGATATGTTTGGAGTAAAAGCAACACAGCTCATCACCCTGAAAACACCATTCCCACTGTCAAAAATAGTGGTGGCAGCATCATGGTCTGGGCCTGCTTTTCTTCAGCAGGGACAGAGAAGATGGTTAAAACTGATGGGAAGATGGATGGAGCCAAATACAGGACCGTTCTGGAAAAAACACCTGAAAAATAGTGGTGGTAGTTATGAAAATCAGAAATTGCAGGTCCAATGTGGAACCAGTGACACTCATGGCCGTTCGCTGCAATAAGAAACGTTTAAGCTATTTGACAGAATATTAACAGTGCATTATATGACATTAAAGGAACATTCTTGGCTTAAAATGACCCTAAGTCTATTATTAGATCGTGAGTGGTGTCCGCTTTCATCAAATCCGAAACAATGTGAATTAAAGCAGTTTCTCTGTTTCTGTGCTGTGATTGGATCTGCAGCCAGACTGATGCAAGTCCTCAATATGGTTACAAGAAGGATATTCATACAGTTGTTTAAATACATTTCTTCTATTATTTGTATTTATTAATATTAGCGTTTGGGGCAATTGTCCTAGATCAAAATTAACAGCTATTTTAACCTTCTGACAAAGCTCAAAATGATAAGTGATAGTATTGTAATAAATGTTTCAGGCGGTCCCTTTAAATACAAATGAGGCAGAGGAAGAGGATGTTACCAGTAACAATCTTTATTTAGGAAATTTCATTAAGCAGCCTGCTTCAGAACCTGTAAGGGAGTCAGGATAAGTCAGCCGAGTCTCCAAGGGTGGGACTACCCCACTGATTACTAGTCATGCATGTGAATTTGGGGGAGCCAAACACTGGCAACCACTACACACCACTGAGGCACAGCAACAACACACCACTTCAATTCTTAAAACCAGTTCCCACAGCAAGCTAAGACACTGCAAACCCCCAGGTGTCACGAAGGTAGGCAGAGGGCAGCACCCAACCTTTAGACTGCTCCTAGTCTCTCTGATTCCCCCCAAACAGGATTCCCCGCTGGCTGTGGCTAAGAACTCTTAAAAATCACTCAACCATTCACTACTCACACACACACACACAGTAAAAGGAGTTTAAACACACTTCCCTCCCCCTGCCCAACTGCCTCCGCTGGCTCCTGGATGTTTTTACCCCCCCACGCTTGACGGACTGGGCACGCAGCGAGCGCACAGACTGTTTAGCTGGACACTCCCCCTCCCCCCACCTCTTTCCTGACCCATATGATGTCTTCGTAATAAGTTTGTTATGCTTGTGCTGAGGTTTTTTTTTGTGAATCCCACAACATGTGCCTCTGATCAAGGACATGTGGTGTGAGACACCTCTTTTTTATCCTCTCCCCCCCATCCCCTATGTGATCATATTTTCTTCTGCTAAAAGTGCCCTGGCCGGAGGGTGGTGTACTTGGGCATGTGCTTGAGTGTACTACTCTCTGACACGGTAGAAGCGCTCTTATAGCGCTGACCCAAGCACCGTTGACTCCTGTCCATATGTTGTTGTTGTTGTTTCTGTATGTTTCTCTTGGACGGTGTACTGGGAAGACAAATTTCACTGTGTTGGGACGCTGGCTCAGTGACAATAATAAATCTGATTCTGATTCTGATTCTAAAAGACACTTAGCTTCCCAGGGGCTCGAAACCCTCCCCCAGGGTCTGAGCTTAGCACTGGTCTGGCACAAAGAAGTCTCTGGTTCGCCGGCCCAGCGCAGCGAGGTCTCCGATTGCAGCCGGAAAACCTCTTCCACAGCTGGAGAGTGAATAATGGCTCCTAGATGGACCCCACTAACTCACTTCTAGCCCTGCCTGCGCAGCAGCCTTGCCCTACAGCCCCACTGACTGTCTTCGCCGCCGGCAGCCCTAACCAGCTGCGATCGGCACCCTCCCTGCAGGATTAGTTGAGCCCAAAACAGTTTGCTTGGCTGGGCTAAGCCCAATAGCAATCACCAAGCTCCTCTCCAGTCTCCCCGTTCCACACTAACTGAGCTCTTTTAAAGGCTCACCTCTTGCCACACAGGTGCTGCCACACAGGTGCTGCCACTCAGGCAATCAGTGCTCTGCAGCAGCTACTGCTCCTCTCCTCCCCATGATCCCACCAAACTTCACTACAGTATAGTGATATTGGTTTTTCTGTAAAAACGATACCTCCACAGAAAAACCGAAGTAAGTTTGATTTTGTATGTGAACAAAAGTTGTATAAAAACAACCTTTCAAAAAGACATTTCCATCCAGTCGCTGCCAGCTTGTTATAACCTATGTCCGTACATGTCCGATGTCACTCAAACTACTGTCAGTAGAGCAAAGGAAGGAGAGTTCATGGCTAGAAGAAAAATGCCAATACAAACAGTTCTTTTTGTACAATTTTTGGACACATACAAAGATAATATAACCTCAGTTTTCTGTATCCACACAGTGACTTATCACCTCTGGTCTGAGGCTTCAAATAGTAATTTATTTTGACATAGGTCGATTGCCATAACCGCTAACATTAATTGCTATTTTACTGCAAACACATAGTTTGTTCTCACTCAAAACTGCTTCGATCCCCCTATTTTGGTTACTAACGAAAGTGCACAGTCCTTACTATCTAATAATAGACTTAGGGTTCTAATTCCAGAATCAGTTGCACCAAACACTGTTATGGTACTCCACTTCCATTTCTTGAATCTGCTGAAATCTGGGTCTTTTTCAAATAGCCTATTTCCACCAAGCAATACAATACAGTTCAGTACAGTAAGCTAAAAAATTGATTAGTGTTTTCATTAGGGCTGAACGATTTTTGGAAAATAATCTAATTGCGATTTTTTTCCTCAAAATTGTGATTGCGATTTAATATGCGATTATTTTTAAGGTCCTCTTCTCATGTATTTTTCAAACACTTTCATAATAAACAATATCAGATTTATTTAAAGTGCAGATTACAACAATAAAGCAAACAAATCTGTGGCTTTACCTCTTCAACATCTAACTTTTCACGTTTCATGAAACGTGTAACATTTATGTAAACATGTGGACTGCACTTCTTAAACACTGTCTGAGATTGACAGGACAGTGTATAAATAAATAAATAAATATACAGATATAAAAAAATAAAGCTTACTGATCTCCATCAGTAACATCACACAGGAAAATAAAGAAGAACAAATATGCTCTAACCAATTGGACATTTTCAAAAAAAAAACTTTTTGAACACTAATAGAAATATTATATTTACTCAGTAACAGCAGCACACAACATACTGAAGTGCAAAATGAGTATGGCACTGTTAGCCAGAAAGATTCTTCTGTATAGATCTCAGAGCTCACAGATTTTTTGCAAGGAAAAAAAAAAGGGGGGGGAGCTCGAGTTGTCTCGCGCGGCGGGCGGGGTGTTTGTGGCTGTACACTGAGCCCGAGAAGCGCGGTTCGCGACGAGGCGGACAGCAGCCAAGTGATGGCTTCAAACCCAGCGGTTTGAGTGCGCGTGAGTCTCTAAATCACCAGAAAAAGTCGCTAGATTTGTCGCTAGTCGCTTTTTACAAATTAAATCGCTAGGGGGGTCTGGAAAGTCGCTAAGTTGGCAACACTGCATGCCCTGTCTGCTCTGCTCAGCTCAGCTGGGCTCACTCGCAAGTCACGTGACGTCGCCAGATCACGTTACAAGTAATATCGCGGCCTTTGCGGTTAGAAAATCTCGTTTTATGATATCGCGAGATTATCGCAAATGCAATTAATCGTTCAGCCCTAGTTTTCATCATTATAAATTGTACCAAAATAAGCATACCGTACCATGCTGAGTTTTGGTACCCTTCTCTTGGGATACTAAACCCGATGGTGTGCTATGCTTAAGGTGGAGCGAGAAACCCTGCAGTTAGTTGACAGGTCGAGAACGAATCATCTCTTGAAATGAAAATGAAATGAAAAATACTTTATTGATCCCAGAAGGGAAATTCAACATTGTAGTAAGGGCTTTTTTTTTTTTCAACAATAAATAAATGACAGAAATTTTAAATTATGTCTTGTTGTGGAGGCTGATGGCTGCTGGCAGGAATGATCTTCTGCATCTTTCTGTCTTGCAACGGACCTGAAGAAGCCTCTCACTGAACACACTGTTGTTTGATCACTGATCTTCCATGTGACATGGAGGTAAACACAAGATGTTCCATTTTGAAGTCTTTTCTCAAAATTAAATCAAATCTAGATCTATTACTAGATGGTAATGAGCATCAACATTTGTTAGGGATCAAAACATTGTGAATCAATGCAGTTTTGAGTCGGAACTGAATGTACATTTGCAGAAAGATGGATTTAACATTAGCGGAGGGAGCAAAAAGCAACGTCATAGTAAGCTGCCATTTTAAGACTCTGATAAGAGTCTGATAAGATGGATCTTATCTTAACTCTGATAAGATCAAAAAGGTCAATCCGCTTAAGTAATAGTGTGGATAGGGTCCCTTCAGATGAACAAAGGTAATTTTCACTCTATGAGTGTACAAGAAGTGTATAGAAAAACACTGTTTTGAACAGGAATGTAAAAACAGTTGACTATTGAATGTCAGATATGCTATTATCAGCTGAAGCAAAACAAGGAGGATAGTTCATAGCCATTGCTTCCTTATTGTCATACTGATTCAGTCCTAAGGAATCAGTTGTTTTTGCTTTTTGACTCAGGCTGCTTTGCTAAGCTTCATGCCAAAACTGTTCCAGTCCAATTGAATACCAGTCACATTGATCCATCCATCCATTATCTATGTCCACTTAATCCTATGCAGGGTCACAGGGATCTGCTGGAGCCTATCCCAGCTCTCTTTGGGAGAAAGGCAGTGGTACACCCTGGACAGGTCACCAGTCCATCGCAGGGCCACATATAGATGAACAATCATGCACACTCTCATTCACTCCTACGGGCAATTTAGAACCACCAATCAACCTAACATGCATGTCTTTGGACTGTAGGAGGAAGCCACGCAAGCGCAGGGAGAAGATGCAAACTCCTCTCTGCTGAGGGTCGAACCAGGAACCTTCTTGCTGTGAGGCAACAGTGTTAACTACCAAGCAGTGATCACTTAGTACAGTTCGGAGCACAACTGGCTAAATTGTTTTTAAAACAAGAATGACTGTGCTCTGTTAGGTCTTTTTTCACAGTTCAGATGTCAAGTCAAGACAGTGCTAAGAGCTAAGTAGTTAAAGTGATGACAGCTAGCCATTAACCACAGCCAGATGTCAATCAAAAGACCATGGCCAATATTTTTCCTACAGCATCCATACCACCACCTGGTACAGCAACCAATCATTGTACAGAATCATTGTACTTTGGTTTATGACCAAACAAGGTCATAACTGAGAACAATAGTTTCACCCGTACTCAGCTTTTAGTGCTAATTAGCATATGGTAGCATGCTCACACACAGAACAGAATACTGGAAACCTAATATATCAAAAGCCATCTCTCATAAAACACGCATGTGTGTGCACACACACACACACATACAGATATTATTGACATACACAATAAAAGATCCAGAACTTCAATAACGTTGCTTTGGTTTTTATTTAAGACATTTTAGATTACATGACAGCCCACTTGTTGCTATTATCTCTAGTCCTTCCACTACAATATGATACAAATGCTTTCTTTGTATCATAAAATGTCATATAATACAAAGATTTTAAAAATGTACTATAAATGACACACAGTTTATAAATTGCTGAAATAAGCAGATTTTAAATATAACAATATTGTACGGTAATAACACTTAGGAAAAGCACCACTAAAATTCCCATCAGAGAGTATTGTCACATGATAATATTGCACCCAGCTCCCATATGTTATATCAACAATGTCATGCAAGACTGTAAAATATCTACAAAAGGCACCATGAGTGTTTATCTTGTGTTCACATTGATTGCAGGTCCTGCAGATGGTTTATTCTTTAGTATACTGCTGTGTTTTTAAAGTAAAATCACATAAGGACCTACAGCCGTCCTACAGGTTTGTGCATGGTACTGCATGAAAGGACTCAGGCGTGAGTAGAGTTGGAGGTTTGTTATTTGTGCACTGCAAGAGTCAGGAACTCCTCTCTGGTCTTGGGATCCTCGAGGTAAACTCCCAGCATGGTGCTTGTCACCGTGCGGCTGTTCATCTTCTGGACACCACGCATCACCATACACATGTGCCTGCAAACACAAACACACCTCAGACTCGTATCTGCAGATTTTGACAGACTTTAATGAAAACATATGGCCTGAAGATAATGGATTTAACGGGTAAAGCCATTGATTTTTTCCACTTCAAGTTCTGTTTATACACTTAGAAAGACTGAGGCACAGGCTGAAATAAAGAGTAGTGTTTCATTGTGAATGAAAAGAGTTCATTTGTATGAGTGTTAAGCATTTTGTCTGTCCCAGTATTACAGTGGTTTATGCGTTTATGTGTGCATGTGTGCAGTTGTGTACTTACTCTGCTTCTATAACCACAGCCACGCCTTTTGGCTGCAGAGCATCAGATATTCCCATGGCAATCTGCTTTGTCAGACGTTCTTGAACTGAAAAGAAAATGATAATAATAATTCAGCACAGATCAATATAATAGAACAGATTTCACCAGACTTAATTCTGTTTCTGATTACACTTGTACATCTTTATGCTGGTTACCTACCTTGAAGCCTCCTACTGAAGATCTCCACAATCCTACAAAAAAAAAAAAACAAAGCAGAGAGGACTGATTACAAATCAAGTGTAATGATTAAGCTTTTGATAAACACAGACTAGCTTCGGTCCCTGACCCATGGTTTCTTATCTGACCATCTTTGAATCATTTACCCTACAAAATTCTCAGAATCTGTCATGCAAGATTCACCAACAACACATTTACTTAAAAAAAAAAACAGAAATTCTGCTACACTTATTCTGCGGAAGGAGGGCAAGGAGACAGACAGAGACTGTGATAATAAACAGTGATTCCCACAGGTCTGAAGGGATTTTCTCATGGCTTGAATGCGGACAGAGTTTAGGCTTGTATCTGTGAGTTCGCTTGATGAAGGGACTAGATGATGGCCAGTGGGTTCAGACTTTAAGCCTCACTTTCAAAGCACTGAGATAACAGAAGAACGCAGCCAGCCGACGGTAATGCCAGAAACATACAGAGTCACAGTGCCAGCAGGAGGGTACAGTGAGTTTGTGAGTGCCCATATGCGCTGTGTTACCTTGCAAGTTTGCTCAGTCCCACCACTTTTTTGTTTGGAATATACCCGATGTGAACCTGCAGAGATGGTAGACAGTGAGAGGGAAGGTCTTATTATTAGAGGACAGGATGGTAAACATCAACATTAACATCTGATCAGTGCATAATAGGACAGTTACAACTCCACAAATTCAGCTCTTCAGAGCCAGTAATTTCTTTTTTCATGCTTTCAAGTAAGCAAGATCTTGCATGCACATTGTTTAGGTCATGTTGGGTTGTGACATGATCACAAACACATACACATGTGGTTTTACTGTACCTTTCCAAAGAAGGGCACCAGGTGATGTTCACACAGAGAAAAGACATCTATGCCCTTCACAATCACCATCTCCTCATGGTCTTCATTAAATATGGCATTGTTTAGGATGTCTGTTAGGTACAAACACACATACACTTTCTTAAATATATGACTTTATAAGAAATGTTAATAAATGTGCTTTAGATAAAGGTCACACTCTGGAATGTTTTTTATATTATTCTAAAATCTGTCATAAAAATGACTATTCTGCTTTATGGAGCCATGTAAGGTCTCATATAGCAAACATTTCCATTAGTAACAAGTCTATTATTAGTCAGATATTAAAACACATGTCCCCCAGGATGACTTAAAATGCCTTGCTTTATCAACTACATCTCTAAAACCCAAAGACATTCAGTTTACTGTAAATAGCATGAACAAATCCACTCACAGTGTCACCTTTTTGAAGCTATTTGTTTCTCCAAACAACTTTAACTAAGAATCAAAAGCTCTGCTGATAGATTCAAACTATTTTTCAATGTGCATGGGGTACAGCTACTCTATCCCTGAACTATTCTGTTATTGCCCTAATGAGTTTGCAAATAGATCTGCACCTGCGTCTGCGCTTTTGGCGCTGCCTCCAGAAGGTGACAGTCTGCAGTCACTGTGAGATTATTTCCCACTTTGCAGTAGAAAAAACTGGAATAGCTCTTACTGGGAGTCTTCATATTATGCACAAGCAAAGAGGTGAACTAGTCTACTCACCGTCGACGGTCTCGTGGTAGCCCTTGGTGAGGAACTGGATGGCCTTGGCGGCGCGCAGCGGCGTGCGCAGCAGCCCCTCCCGGTCGGTGTCCTCCCCGAGGTTCCGCAGGATGCTGCTGTAGGCGGCCTCCAGCGCAGGCAGCTGGGACTCATCCTCAGACTCCTTGCGGGACTTTTCGTGCTGGCGAAGCGCGACTGCAGACTTCTTGTCGAGGATGAGGTTGCTGAAGTCGTTGTTGCAGGAGTTGAACTCCTCGACGGAGTCGCTGACTTTTCCGTTGCAGTGAGAATTCATGTTGCTGCTGAGTGTCGAAGCAAAGCGCGGTTTGAGGGAAAGCAAAGAGGAGATGTGGCGGAGCGGACAGCTGGTCTCAGAGCTGGACTCGGTGGGCTGCTGGACTCGGTGAGCTGCTTGGCTGGATCTGCTCCTGGCGCTCAGCCTTTATAAAGCCAGCTCGAGCGCATCGGCTTGTCATTCGTCAGAGCTGCATACGTCAAAACTCAGAGAATCGTCAATGGGGTCAGCACCGACCCCCCCAATTCCTTCCCAATTCTGCGAATTTTCTGCTTCTGGCATCACACGACACTTAATGCATTAGATGTATCTCCATTGAATTTGTTGCGGTTATGTTACAGCAGTAACACAAGTGCGGCCTTAAACAGCTGATGTGGGTCATGATATTCTTTTCTTTTTTTTCTTTTTTTTTTTTTTTTTGGAAATATTGGGCTCTTAATTAATGAGAATCAGATTGTAAAAGAGGTTACAGTGGGATGAAAATGTTTGCTCTTCCCTGGCCAACTTTTCATCTAGCTGTGAATAATCAAAACTAGAAAATGAACAAATCTCCTAACGGGTTAAAGCTTTGCCAGATTTCTGTTTTCCCCTAAAATGATAAAGAGAAAAAAAGTAGAGAACCCTAATCCATAGGGATCTGAGCACTCAAATAGCTTTCTAAGATTCTCTTTAGATTGTAAGGGCTATTGTATGTTCACAATCATTATGAAAGCTGAAATATCACATTTTTATAAATACTCTGATGCCTCCAGTGGTTCTTAACTTTGTTGGAGGTACTATACCCCACCAGTTTCATATGCACATTCGCCGAACCCTTCTTTATTGAAAGATAAAATGTTTTTTTTTTTCAAATTCAAGACATAGGTACAGTCATGGAAAAAATTATTAGACAACCCTTGTTTTCTTCAGTTTCTTGTTCATTTTAATGCCTGGTACAACTAAAGGTACATTTTTTTGGACAAACATAATGATAACCACAAATGCTCATAAGAGTTTATTTAAGAGCTGATATCTTACATTTTTCATGGTTTTCTTGATTATAACCTAAATCACTTAAGTTTTTACATCAATAGCATGGCGTTGTACTGCCAAAACACTGCTTTTATGAAAGTGTTTTTTCTCTTCTGTCTGTTTTAGTCATGATGACGTTTAGTGGTACCAGGTATTAAAATGAACAAGAAAGTGAAGAAAAAATGGTGGTCTAATAATTTTTTCCATGACTGTATATGTCTTACTGGTGAACAAAATGAACCATGCATTAACATCACTGTATTAAAAAAATAAAACCAATACAATACAATGCATGATGAATGTACCATCAGGACAGTCATAAGTCGACTACTAAGCGCACCAAATTTCCTGCAGCACAGATTGGCCAAGCAACGTAGTGTGATCACCTGCAGCCAGTGATGGCCAAGTGAGGTGTGTCATCACAAATCAAATAACTGCATGTCTTGACCAGCTCTGATTACAACCAAGAGTGTTAGACTAACAACTTTGTCTGCAGTAACAGGTCAAATAATGTAGTTGTTTTGATGGCAGGACCCAACTTGGAGTGAAAGCTTCAGAAAAATAAAAATTGATGCAGAAATTGTCGTACGTAACAACTGACCAGCAGTGTGTTCGAAAAGTTGAGTCACTGTGTTCAAAGGGAACATAAAGACTTTTTTCAACAAAGCGTGCTGACTATAAACACAAACTTGTCTCTGATGAAGTGTCTTGTCCCAGTGAAAATTTTATAAGCTTTGGTAAGTATTAGTTGTTCACTTTTGTGTTATTTTGAAATTTTAAAAGATGGAAACAATAAAAAAAATAGTTATAGATATCAAATAAATGCACTTTTCTTAATTTTAATGCTTTCAGGGCAAAAGACCATCTTTTACTTGTTTAGCAGTGCACAGGAAGTAATACTGATTTTTTTTCACCTGTAATTAGAAGTTAATATAATCCAGGTTAACTTGAATGTGCTTTGTCTTATCAGTAACCTGATTTCCATGAAAATAAGTTCTATTACGAGTTCGGTTCATTTATTTGTAAGGACGATTACCCTAAACTTTATAGAAAGATTTGAAGCTTAAATCTGATTAAACCTCAAAGTCAAGCTGGATCCAGAACATACAGTAACTCAGTCTCGCATTAGTCTGGATCAGGCAGCAGATCAAATATATAATTGTGAGACTTTTTCCACCACAAAGATGGAAATATGAAACACCTAGACAAAGCACAGATGAGTTTTATTGACACCATTTAAAATGCTATTGTACTTATTACTTAGCACAGAGAATTCACTGTACATTCAATTGCAGGAATGGTTATATAACAAATCATTTTTTTGTGTAAAATTAATATTTTAGATGTGCTTTTTTCCTCAAAATCTTGCACCGTTATGTTGTAGATTCACAAGTTCTGACTGTGTTTCTAGAAAGATAACATGAGGATATCTAGAGAGGAAAACAAAGAAACAAACCAGTCCCAACATGCTCTGCATTGCTTTATGACTGGTTTGATAACGTTAAACAGGCCTGGAAGAACTGGTTTAAACTGATCTAGTAGAGGTTGTTTGTAAATGACGTGAGGATTATAGGGTGAAGTGTAGCCAGTGAAGCTAATTTGAAATTAATTTTTTTAATATCATCGGAGATATATCTGATCATTTGATTTGTCAACGTGCTGATATAACATAAGTATAATTAAGTTTCCATTTCAGAATTCCATGAAAGACCATTTTTACATAACACTCACTCATATAAGTATGTCTTCGTAAAGAATCCAACTCTCACATGCTCCTATACACCCATCCAGTCAAACATGGAACAAGACAGTGTGACTTATTTTCCTGGTAAAACCTTTCTGTTTTTTTATCCAACTGTATCCTATAGGATTAGTTAAGCTACCATTCATGGGTTACCAGGTCCTGGAAAAATAAATATATATGTCCCCTCATTTTCTTTTGTCCAGTCAGCTGAGCATGGTGCAGTTCAAACTCATGCTAGTTCAGGGAAATTCAAAATCATTCTTCGAATAATTTAGTCTGCAATAATTTGCTGAGTCCATGGATTTTTTTCCCCTCTACATTATAAAAGAAATCCATTAATTACAAGAATTATTTAACTTTTGTTTAAGCTTGATGGTAAGTTTTAAAATGATCCGAGGTTTTCTTTTCCCTAAATTGTAAATGAAATGCAAAGAGCTATCTTACAATTATCAGTTCATCAAAGTCAACCCATTTGGAAATAGTTCTGCAGTCAAACATTTGGGTATTAAGTTATAATCAAAGTTTAATGCTTATTTCATGAGGAGTAAATGTATGAATTCATGCAGGATGTATCATGAGGTGTCAGTCATGAAATTATAAGGACCCGATTTAATTAACTAAGTACCCTGACAAAACCAAAGCAAATGCAGGGAGAACATGGAAAATCTACAGACGAAGGTCTCAGCTGAGATGCAACTGAAGAACTTTCTTACTCAGTTCAATTAATCCATTATCTATACCCACGTACGTACATTAGCTGCTATTCTTTCTTATATGTTGTTATATATGACGCAGTTTTAGGGCTCTAATGTGTCCGCCTGTTTGCATTGAATTTTACATTAATTTAACTTAAATATTTGGATAGCATTGCCTTTAATCTAGGCCACGCATGTCACTCATATAAATGTAAGAATTAAGTTCTGAAGTTATTCTTGATCTGATGTTGATTCTTTGGTCAACAGGGAGTCGCAAGCTGGAGAGTGTGATCCTCAGCAAACTGAACTTTGAGGCTTTTGCCAAATTTTTTTTCTAATATGGGTCACAGGGGCCTGTTGGAGCCTATATCAAGCCACCATGCTATTCTATTCTTTCTATTCTGTTCTATTCTGTTCTGTTCTGTTCTGTTTTGTCCTCTTCTGTTCTGTTCTGTTCTCTTCTGTTCTGTTCTGTTCTGTTCTATTCAACCTCAAGTTTCTGAGAACTGCTTCACAGCTGTGCTCCATGGAGTCGACCAACTTCTGTCACCTGTGAATATGTGTTCCAGCCCTGGATGACAGACTACATTCCACAATTCTTCTGCATTTCTAAGTTTTTTGTTTTGTTTTTCCCAGAAACAGCATTTTTTTTTATGTCACCCAACAAGTTTTCTATTGAATCAAGGTCTGGGGACTGGGCTGGACACTCAATAATGTTAATCTTGTTGTTCTGGAACCAAGATGCTGCTTGCTTACTTACTGGTGTGTCTGGGGTTGTTGTCTACAAACTTAGACTCAAAAAGAACAATCTTGCTTTCATCACTCCACAAAATGTTGCTCCAGTTCTCTTCAGGCCCGTCAATGTGTTCTTTGGTAAAGTGTAACCTCTTCAGCACTTGTTGTTTTTTTCTATTATGAGACTTTATGGAGGATTCTTGTTGATAGCTTGGCTTCACATAGATGTCTTCTAATAGTTAAAGTTCTCACAGGTAACTTTAGATCCTCTTTGATCACCTTGGAGCTGATCATTGGCTATTCTTCAATTCATTTGAATGGTAGTTTTACATTTTCATCCAAGTCTTTCTGGTTTTGGTTGCCATTTCAAGGCATTTTAGATCATTTTAGCTGAGTAGCCTATCATTTTCTGCACATCTTAATATGTTTTCTTCTCTCCAATCAATTGCTTATTTAAAGTACATTGCTTTTCTGAACATTGTCTAGAATGACCCATTTTACTTAGATTTTCAGAGAAATGCACTATAAACACCATGAACAACATTTGCTGTCTGTCTTTAACCCTCATTCTACCGACATATTTCACATACATGGATTACCGACTGGGGTCCGTGCGAACCCCAAGAATAAATACTGTAATAAACAACCATCAAAGAAAAATTACAACTTTTTTCTTCTCAGAATATTATTACTGATGTATTAAATGTCATCTGAGGAAAAAAACAACAACAGATTATTAATATTTTAAGAAAGTTTTAGTTAATTTGCATATTTTATAAAAACGAAAATATACTTTTCTTTAACCCAAAAATGTCAACAGTGGAATTGTATGATCTCCTTTACAACAATTAAGATCCTATCCTAGCTAAGCACAAATCCATTGAAATTTTTCAAATCAGTTAAGGAATGAGGCTACAGCGCAGCTTTTCCCTCTCTATTACCATCTCTATAGTAGTCACCTTAGACTTGATTCTGATATAGTTTAGTGTTCAGTACTTTCAAGTAAACATTATTTGTGTTGTATTTATATGGTGAAACCAACCAAGGTCATTTTGAACCCAATATACAGTCATGGAAAAAATTATTAGACCACCATTTTTTCTTCACTTTCTTGTTCATTTTAATACCTGGTACCACTAAACGTCATCATGTGACTAAAACAGACAGAAAAGAAAACACTGAATACATAAAAGCAGTGTTTTTGGCAGTAAAACGCCATAGCTATTGATGTAAAAACTTAAGTGATTTAGGTTATAATCAAGAAAACCATGGAAAATGGTAAGATATCAGCTCTTAAATAAAACTCTTATGAGCAATCTTTGTGGTTATCGTTATGTTTGTCCAAACAAATGTACCTTTAGTTGTACCAGGCATTAAAATGAACAAGAAACTGAAGAAAACAAGGGTGGTCTAATAATTTTTTCCATGACTGTATATAAAAACTTAAATAAACCCACAATCATTTAAATGTCATTACATTTTAATTTTATTTGAATTTTAATACAAAAGTCGATATTCAAAACAAAGGTTGAATAAATGCAATTCAAATTGAGATTTTTCAATTTGTTTATAATGTAAAAGGAATGCACATAATGTCAAATGCAGTTGCCATCTCCAAGAACTATGAGGTGGACATTACGTCAAATGCAGGAAAAAGTGCTGATTGTTATCCCCAAGAACTTAAAACTGGTGGCAGCACTGTTGTTTGAACTCTGGACTATAGACAGTTATGGCACACAATTTGTCTCCTGCTATAGTCAGGACATACTGGCATGTGGCAGAAGGAGCAAGTACTTGCTACTTTTCTATCTGTGCTTCGGGAGCAAAGGCAACACCTTTTTTTGCAAGTAGGTTTTTCAGCCAAGTGTTGGACATCAGCAGGTGGAGTTTTACTTACTCCCATGATGGTCATTGCTGCACGGATTGGGGCTTGCAGTGTGGCAATCAAATGCACTACAAACTATTTTACAGTCTTATCTTGTAAAATAGAACTTAAACATTCCATTTCATAGTCATATACATTTTTAGGATGGAATTATGTATTTTTATTCCTGACTTTGAAAGTCGTCCTTGCCTTAGGAGGAGCAGTATTTTGTGTTGTTGACAGAGCACATGACTGAATCTGTCTCTGCTGCTGCATTTGTGTCTATCTCCCTCAAAATGACTGACAGAGTGCCCCCACCCCCCCTGAGAATGTGTGATACTTTAGATTAGGACCCATGGCAAACACTGACTCAATAAATGGTTCCATCTATTAAAAATACATAGGCGGAATTAGAGATTTTGACTGGGGTCCTCTTGGACCCCAATGCATTGGAATTTTTAAAAAGCACAGATAAAGACAGAAACAGAAAAAAATCATATGACATCATTAGGAACAAATTGATTGACAAAGTCATGAAAAATTGGAATTATAGAATAAAGCACCTCTGAGATATGACAAAAAGTACACCTCTGGGGTCCGAGAGGACCCCAGTCGGCGGTATGAGGGTTTTAATTAAGCGTTTAATTAAGTGTTCCAAGTGCATTTTTATAAATGGAAATACAAGCTATTGTAAGGATTCTGAGCTTTACTCACTTAAACACAGCGTTATTATTCTGAACACAACCGTAAATAATATCTTTACATTATTGCATTATGGCGTTTTCTATACTGGAAAGTCCGTGGAAATTCCGGTTCCCCTCCAGCTCTGACAGGGGCAGTATTTCATTTTCAACTTTCTTGCTCACTCACCCAGAAGAAGAAGTAAACAACCGTCTCCACCGTTTCCATGGGAACAAGACGTATGATGACGTCGCTTCCTGTTTGGCTCCATCACTGGCGGGAGATTCCAGCATGGCGGTGCAACCAAAGCAGAACCTTTCCATGGACAGTGCAGCCGAACACGGCTTTCTGAACTTCATTTTCTCCATGCCGGAGAAACCGGACACCACGTTTAGAATATTCGACCGTAACGATTACTACACTGTTCACGGGAAAGACGCCATATTTGCAGCGAAGGAGGTTTTTAAGACAAATGGGGTCATCAAATACTTGGGATCAGGTAGCAAGAGACTGCTTCATCTTAGCTATGCAGCTAGCCCGTTTAGCTCTAGATTGTAGACTGCTTTCTAGCCTCTTGATACTATAATATGTTGTTTTAATATCTGCAATTACGTACATTAGCTGCTATTATTTCTTATAAATTGTTATTTATGACGCATTTTTAGGGCTCTAATGTGTCCGCCTGTGTGCATTAAATTTTACATTAATTTAACTTAAATATTAGAATAGCATTGCCTTTAATCTAGGCCATGCATGTCACTCATATAAATGTAAGAATTAAGATCTGAAGTTATTCTTGATCTGATGTTGATTCTTTGGTCAACAGGGAGTCGCAAGCTGGAGAGTGTGATCCTCAGCAAACTGAACTTTGAGGCTTTTGCCAAAGACTTGTTGCTGGTGAGGCAGTACAGAGTGGAGGTGTACAGGAACCACAGCAAGAGCAGCAAGGAGCACGACTGGAGGATCGAGTACAAGGTACTGATGTTAACAGTCTGACACACACCCATGACCTCCCTAAACAGACACGAAGCATTTTTGTGTTTTCAACTTAGGTGTAAGATATTTGGAACATGAGGTTTAACCTGAGGTTAAAAACACAAGAAAATGCAAAAATATTCCTGATGACAACAATAGACAGGCACTAAAAACACAAAAACATAACAAATATAGAATTTCTCAAAACCAAAACACTAAAGAAAGCACAGCTGTATGAACAACAACAAAATACAGAGCAGCACTCCACAAAATATCATTTTCTGAGAAAACGTGCTCTCTTGTTTTGCACATTGGGACCCCTATAATTTTTTTATTTCCTGTTTCCTCCAAATATAGGCATCTCCTGGAAACTTGACTCAGTTTGAGGAGATTCTGTTTGGAAGTGGGACCGGAGCAGAGGGCTGTGCTGGAGTTGTGGCTGTGCGGTTTGCGTCAGCGGCTGATGGGCAGCGTGTGGTCGGGGTCGGCTACGTGGACGCTGCCCAGAGGACGATGGGGGTCTGTGAGTTTCCAGACAACGAGATCTTTTCCAATCTGGAGTCCCTGCTGGTCCAGATCAGCCCCAAAGAGTGTCTCTTAGTTCAGGGTGAATGCAGCACTGATGGGAACAAACTGCGGGAGGTATGTTGGCACAATGTGATGGTGGAGCCTTCTAGATAAAGTTTCACTGTACGTTCAGCAGGTTCCCCAAACAACACAAATAAAGACCAAGTCTCTGTGTTTCATGTGGTTTAGCATAACACGAGGTGTAAATTGTTGCTTTCAGTGTGTTTGGGCCATAGTTAGGGGAATACTGTAGCTGTTTGTGTGAATATCTTGTTTCTTGTTGTTCTTGTAGATAGTGCAGCGTGGTGGCATACTGGTCTCTGACAAAAAGAGAGCAGATTTCAGCAGCAAGGACATCGTCCAAGATCTCAACAGACTGCTGAGAGCAAAGAGAGGAGAGTCGGTGGCGAGCAACACTCTGCCTGAGCTGGACAAGCAGGTGACTGAAAGAGAGAGAAAACTTGTTTCCTAATGTTATTTATCACAGGTGCTGTTATCAGTACAAGACTGATGATCATCGGAGGAAACATAGATTTATAAATCTTTTTTTTTTTAAACTCAGCATGGATGCACACAGACAACAGTGGGGATCAAAGACCTGTGGTTGTTAATTTTGTGAACAGTGAAAATTACTTTTATTAAAGACACTTAATGCTATAATCACAGATTTACTGTCATATTACTTATTAGCTCTTTATACAGTTATCAAATCATCCATTTGTGGTTGTCAACAGTAGTTATAGGTGTTAACAAACACTGACATACTCCACATTTTTGTGAAGTATCACTGTTTTTGTCCTCCAATTAAAAATTAAATAGGAAGATTTGGAATCTTTATAAACCCAAGAAACTAACCTTTGATAAAAATGTTTAAAAGACGAACTGGCTGATATCATTAGATTTGTAAAGTCACATACAAGTGACCTTGATGACCACGATAATCTAGTTTTCAAACTTGGAATTAAATCTAATAGTAAAATATACAATAAAAAAAAATAGCCGTTCAAATGAAATCAAGTCACACAAACTCAGAGGTCTTGCTTTTTAGTCCATCCCCTCCACCAACTCCATCCACCCCGTTAATAACTCCTAACTCGGATGAAGTTTTTGTGTCTTTTTGAAGGTGACGTTGCTCATCAGTGCTAATTCAGGAATTACATCTGCTTGTAGGGGCAGGTAATCTACCTGAATGTTAGGTGACACTGAACTGTAAATATCCCAGAAAAATACGAAGAAGATGAACAAACATCATAAGCCTGAAAGACTTGGTACATGCAATATCACCATTTTTATTTAACTACTTTTTTGTATCTGTGTTTTTGCCTTCTTTAAATTGGTTCTACATGGCAGAGAAGTGGAAGAGGTCATGGGAAGAAGAAAAAAAACAACCAATTTTGACCAAGGCCCCTGTGTTTGGTTTCATTCTCAGGTGGCCGTGTCTTGTTTGGCTGCAGTGGTGCGTTTCCTTGAGCTGCTCTCTGATGAGTCCAACTTCAACTCCTTCAGTCTCACCACGCTGGACCTGGGTCAGTACATGAGGCTGGACAACGCTGCCGTCCGGGCTCTCAATCTGTTCCAGGTCAGTCCTCCTGACCCACATCACAGGACTTTGATGAACATGTTTTATAAAATTCATAGTGTCAAGTGGGCGGAAAACAAAGTTGTATGTATGATATATTTCTTTAAAGTTATTAAGTTGAGTGATGGAGCTAATTATTTTCAGGAAGTATTGAGGGTTTTGACAAGTAGCACAATCAAGTTACCAACATTTAGCTGGTTAAAGGCTGCAGTCCAGATACTCATTGTTAGCTAGATATTATATTCAAAAAAAGCATTTAATGTTATTTTGTGCAGTTTTTTTCTCCTCCTCTTTTATTTCTGTAACAACATGAACCAATATGAACGTGAAGTGCAGGATATTGATAAAAGTGAAAATTAGATAGAAATTAGATGCAAAGCTCTCCTGCAGAGACTTAGTGACCACCCATATACCTGTATGTGACTGAACTTAAATTAGAAAGAACCATTTTGAGTATTTTTTGTCAGTAGGTTAAATGTTGTGACACATTTTAATCTATTCCTTCAGGGTTCACCCGATGACACCAGTGGAGCCAATTCACTGGCGGCTTTGTTGAACAAGTGCCGAACTCCACAGGGTCAACGGCTGCTCAACCAGTGGATCAAACAACCACTCATGGACAAAACCAAAATAGAAGAAAGGTAATGAGCCTTTTTCATCACAGTAATAATAACATGATAGAGATGAACTGTCAGGCTCTGCAGTTTCTACAAATTCAGAGAAATACTTAAGAAGGAAGTCAGTCATGTGTCATTTCATGTAAAGATCACAAAAGAGGACCTTCAATATTTAGATGAAGGAAGGGCCAGTAAACGACCTGAATTACCATCCTGAACTTGAAAAGCACAGCGTTTCTGTTTGTATGAATATGCTTTACTGAATCATAGTGGCTGAATATAGTGCAATAAAAGATGTCAGTAATTACAGTTGCACACACAGGACTTAAAGCTTTGTATGAATGCTTGTATCTATGTGCACATAGGCTGGACCTTGTGGAGAGTTTTGTCTGTGACTCTGAAATGAGGCAGACATGTCAGGAGGACTTGCTGCGACGCTTTCCTGATCTTCATCGGATGGCCAAGAAGTTTCACCGTCACTCTGCCACGCTGCAGGACTGCTACCGCGTCTACCAGGCCGTGGGCCACATCCCCAGCCTCATCACAGCCTTGGAGAGGTATTCAGGTATGTACAAATCCTGCAGTTGTCCACTTTATAAGACCCTCTAAGAAGCAGTGACATCTTTTTTCTGTTCATTGTGTGTTCGTCTGTGTGTCTATCTCTTAAACACAAAAAAGGACCCAACAAGTAAGACTGATATCCCACAGTTAATTTTCGTACTGACTCTTAACCCTTTAAAACAGACACATCTATTTTTAAATTCCTGTAGATCATTAATTATTGTTACGTATAAAGCTAACGACAGATTGCATATCATGCAGTCACCGTTTCCTAGAATGTTTGCATAAATCAAGTCAAATAACGCACGCAACAAACACATAATCCAGATGAGACAAGATCTGGTTCTCACAGGACTTCATCCACTGGAATAAATGAATAATGAATTGGAAGTGGGTTGCTTATACGACACTACCCGTGACAACAGCATGTGACATCATTTTCCTGGAATTTTAAGTTGTTTTTTTTCCTGCATTGAATGCGACTCTTGGCTCGCAGTTGTACTGTTGCTCTCGTTCATGTCCTCCTTTTTCACCTAAACACTTAGACTAGGGATGGAACCGTTACAGATATAGCTACGTTTTGGCGCAGCTGATGTGCTTTTTAAAATACTACAGAATGAATCATTGGATGCGCATTTAAAGATCACGAACAATTAACGTTCCTGTCCCTCCTCCACCACCAACAGTTTCAGACATATTGCTCTTTTACATGCCGACACACGAGTTGCGCTTTCCCCAAACTCTGTATCTTGCGATCGCGGGTTTAGGAATAGCGGGTCGTCTGAACCACCTGTACGGTTGCACCCCTAGTATCTTATAACATTGGCATCGTAACATAAGCATGATGGAAAGTGGTGATAGCACGCAGGACATTTACCAACCCACTAAAAGAAGGAAATCTGAGGCCTGGGCATAATTTGTTTGGTGGAGGACCATCCAGTCTCCAGAGCATACAAGAAAAAAGTTGCTGCGAAAGGCAGTAACGCTTCAAATGCATATTTTGACCTACTATGGTTGTTAAAGTGCTCATTTAAATTTGCACCAGACAAATAAGCTTTGTTCCTGTAATTTATTTTGTACATTTAAAATAAAATCTCCTTCTGTGCCAGTTGTTTGCCCTTTTAATGTGAAAGTTTCATTTTGATAAGATTTTGGCCTCTAATGTTTTCGTATGACAAGAAAATCACAAGATTTTGTGAAATTGTTTTAATTAAGAAATTATTTTTGGATATTTGTAAAGCAATTAAAAATACCGCAATAATATAGTAAACTGTGATAATTTGGTCACTATAATTGAGATATCAAATTTTCCGTATCATTACATCCCTAACTTGGATACACACAACCAAGGGCGTAACCATGGTATAGACATTGGGGGGGTCCAAATGAGAGCCCTCCCCCAGAATTTTTTTTAAAGGTGCATTTCCCACAGTTCTGTGATTTTTATTTATTGACCATCTGAAATCACATTTAAAGGAATAGTCTGCAATTTCTCTGACATAGTAGCAAATAGGATAGCTTCCAACTGGGAAAAATTACATGCCTAAAGCATGTTGATGTAAATATTGTGATTGGAACGACAAAAAGTCCATAGCACACGATAGTGCTGGGCAATATGACGATACATATCGTGGGGACAATATAAAAGTGTATATCGTGTCATTTCTCTTCTATCGTTTCTATCGTTTCTAACCTAATTTTATTAATTATTACAGCAAATATGTAATTAAATAACCTGCATTGATACATTTGATAGAATCATATCTACTTCTACAAAGTAGCCTTTTATATGTTTGCACTTTTATTCATGGTTAATGCCTAAATAAAATAATTTGTGTTTATTTTTTATAGCTGAACTTCAGTGCAAAAATGTGTTTTTCCTCTCAGAAACTGTTGTACACTTTAAAAAAAAATGTGAAAGCTACTGTACCTCTGTACCTACCTGTTTTTGCTGCACTAAAATGTATGTTTGTGACAGTTCAGCTAAATGTCCTTTCAAAATAAAGTTGAAAAGTAAGCAATGAAATTTTTGTCAAACTTTTCAGAGAATAACTGAAAACATACTTTATTATGGTATATCGTGATATATATCGTTATCATGATATAAAATAGTCCATATCCTAATATATGATTTTTTCCATATCGCCCAGCACTAGCACACGATGGACTTTTAATTCCAAGTTAATTTGTATTTTGTTGATTTGTCTCAAAATGAATGTCTGCACATTTACACTGAAACGTTTAATGTGAATGAAATCATAGATTTGTACGAAGAATTAAATGTAAAATATTGATTTTAATTGAATATATATACAGATTTATTCATTTGACATAAAAAAAAAATAGTGTGGCCTGTCCTTACACAATCCCTCTCCCTGTCTCTCTGTGCTGCCTGCATTATGACCAGATATTATTATTATTGTACCAGAAGAACAATAACTGACCTCTGAGGATAATTTTAATTTGATACGTTGAATATTTTGCTTGTATTACTAGCGTTACACACACATACACACGACACACGGAGAGAGAAAACAGCACACACACGGAAGACACATCATATCATATGATACAGTCTCTTCACTTCAAGCTAGCTAGCTCAACTAACAAACTGAGCCCTTTTTAACGAGTTAAATATTTCAAATTAATTTAATAATTAACACACTCTGTATGACATCACTCCTCTTTAGCTATCTAGTTGCTTACTTCTGAAAAAACTTTGTATGTCCTGTTTTTTCTGCTTTTTGGGTAAAGACATTGCTCCCTCCTTTCTTTCACATTTAAATCTCTATTGTTTCCTCTGTCGGAGCCGGCGCTTCAAACCAGAGGCATTAAATGGCTGCAACCAAGTGTACAACTGGGAGGGGGAGGTCACACACTTTAGTGTTCCTTAAAAACGGAAATAAATTGATCGGTAAATATTCGTAAATAACAAGAGACAGACTGTTGAGCCAGGTTTCATAAAAGGAGGAAATATTTAACATATTTACACATAATATTGGGGGGGACAGATTGGTATTTTCCCAGCATTGGGGGGAACACGACCCCCCCAAAGAATGTGTGGTTACGCCCATGCACACAACAGACACTAGAAAATAGTTATTGAAAATAGTTTGTTGATGTATATGCTGTCTTTTTGCAAATTGTGCATCGTGTGCATTTTATTTATTTTTTTAGTTTATAAAAGCGTGTGCATCTCCAAAATATGTTTTTTTTTTTTACATTTGTTATTTTAAGGGATAGCTATGACATTTCTCTGTGAAGATGTTAAATCCTTTTGTGCTTTATTGCATTTTTCTTAATTTATTTTGTTATGAGCAACTTATTACATACATTATTACAACTTGGCATCGAAGGGTTGCATTGACATGTAGCAAATTAAAATTCTCAAAGAAAAATGGCTCTCAAATGAAAAAGAGGAGGTTGTGCTGGCTGAGGCCAGACTAGCCATATGTCGGTCAAATTGAGACCAGTTATACCATTTAGGTTAGACTGACAGACTTGTCTGTGGTCATTAACCCCTCACCATGTGCTCGTCATGTGTGAGCAGTCCTCGACAGCCAGCCTCCTCCAACTGCCGGCAGATATCACCCAAGAGGCGTGAAGGGAATTCAAGTCAGCTGGATTCAGTGATACTTGATTAACCCCCCCAAAGGGAAATGTATAGAGTTCCAGCTGAGATACAGTCATTGAGGGACTGTGCATAAACTTTGTACTTAATGTCTTGCGCCAAATGCTGGCTTATTAGGTCTGGAGTGATACTGCTACATGGATTGCCCTTTATTAAAAAAACAAAACAAAAATGTACCATTAATAGGATTATCCAGAACCTTTGAGACCTTGTTTCAGCGCCTCACTGTCTGAGCCACACCATTGCTCATGTGTCATTGCTCAAACTATATTTCAGTTGTTACCATGCTGCAGATTCGATTTGTACAGTGACCTTAAAGGGCAAATCACAAAAACAGGACCATAGACATTGATTTTCCAGAATGAGCAATGTTTTTTAAAAAAAAATACAATTTTATTTCAGAGAGCACAACCGCCAAACAGAACCAAATACTTTATGTTCTCTGTTGCTGTATTGTTGAATATTACGTGGGCATAGTGCTGTTTTTTTTTTTTTTTTTTTTTTAGAGTTTTTGATTTAAGAGTTGGATTTGTTGTTTTCACAGTCAGGCGTTTTACTGTTTCCCTTAACCCTCCTGTTATGTTCGTTTCTCAGGAACACTAATTATGTTCCTGGGTCAATTTGATCATCCAAAAGTGTCTAAAAACTAAACACTCCCAATAAACACTGTCTATATCTCATTATTAACTCCATCACTAACTATTTCAATCAACATTTAGTGCATTGTTATTCTTTACCTCTCACAGATCATGGTTCAATTAAAATAATTCACTTGTTTTATTTTTTTTTTTATTAATGTTAAAACATTTTTCAGGGTCAGCTGGATTAAAATCAAAATCTACTTGATTTACAGTGAAAAACATATGAATTGTTTTTGAACCAGAAATAATTAAAAAAAAGAAAAATCAAAATAACAAATTAACATTATGAACATGGTGTGTATATATGTGTGTCTGAGTCTCCACAGCACACAAGTGATGCGTCATCACATTGTGACAATAAACACTACACAATGTGTAGAACCAGAAATCCATCAGAATTCCATCATCTAAGCTGATCCATCCACCATCTTAGACAGAAGATGTGCTCCTCACAGAGCTTTGATGTGTTTCCACTCTGGAAAGATCTCCTTCCAAATGACAAATGCGTTGCAGGCTGATCTATCAGTCATGTTATAGAAGATGAGCAGCGGCCAGCTGGCAGTCATTCATTTGGTGCTTTTAGACCCCCCCCCCCCCCCCCCCCCCCCCCCCCCCCCACACACACACACACACACACACTTTGGTGGCATTGTAGGGATCACACTTGGTTTCTGATCTTCTTATGAGCTGATTTCGGAATTTTTGATCTAAGTGCTCATGACATTTTGACAACATTTCCCTCTTTTTGGGACAGTAAGGCTCTTGGTCTGTGGTGTCTGTGACAGCAGACATGGAGGACTCAGGGGTCCTGTTCTTGGTTACCAGCAGCTCAGCAGGGAACTCACACTGGTTCTTATGGTCCGTTCCAACCATCGTGAGCTTTCTCTGTAGAAGTCCCTGACCCAAGTTGTAGCTTGTGAAAAAATTGTCACAGGTTATATTTTGCCCTCTGAGACCACGTGTCATGTCAAGCTCGACCCAAGGGAGAGGGTGTGAAACTGGGGAGAAATTGCAGTCACAGTTGCAAAAAAAAAAAAAAAAAAAAAAAAAAACTTATAGTTTTATACACTTAAAACCCCTTTTAGTCTCCATTTTGGCTGCTGGGTCAAATTGACCCGAACAGTATCTGTGTAACATAAACATGGAGGGGTAGGTTGTAAATGTGTTAAATCAGGGGTGATCCGTGAAAGGGAGGTTTTTGTTCCAACCATGCAGCAGCACAGCTGACTTGTTTTAGTCAATCAACTAGTTGTCTTCACTAAAGGTCTAAACCAGTTCAGTTGACTGAATGAAACAAGTCAGCTGTGTTTCTGCATGATTGGAACAAAACCTGCAGCCACACGACCTTTCACGGATCAGTTTGACCCCCCTGTGATAAATGAACCATTTTCATTTTATATGTTGATTACACTAATTAAGCCAAGCAGAAGAAGTTTTATCGTGGAAAAAAAAACTTAACTATTTTTTAGATTTTTAATTTTCAAAACGGGTCAGACTTTCGGACTTGTGTACAGATTTATTCTGTCAAACCAAAGCTGTCTCTGCTCTCAGATAAACTGTTGTGTGTGTGCAGATGTTCTCTCTCTGGTTACTAAACATCTTGTCATGGATTTTAAATTTTCAATTATGTGTTTGGTATAAAATGCTCAGTAGAATACTGTATAACTCTATTTCCAAAATAGTTGGGGCTTTTTTTTTTTAAATTTCAATGAAATTACAATTTAAAGACTTTCAAATCGCACAAGTCAATATTTTACATACAACATAACAAATGTTTAAACTGGGAAATTTTACATTTTTATTAATTGAAGTTTTCTCATTTCAAATTTGATGCCTGTCGCAGGTCTCAAAAATTGGACATTTAGCAACTAATGAAATAAATTGATATAAGGTTGACCATGATCTCTTCAGCAGCTGGAAACCTCTATCAGGAAATAATGGGACCAAACTCCAACACCAGAACTCCAGAAACATGGAACCTTTATGCCCAGATGTCTTCAAACTGTTTTGAAAAGAAGAGGAGATGCTCCAACATGGTGAACATTCACCTGTCCAGCTATTTAGAGACCTGTAGCAGGCATCAAGTTTAAAATGAGCTCATTTTGTGCATAAAATTGTTAAATTTCTCAGTTTCAACATTCATTATCTATGTTCTGATTCATTATCTTGTTCAGTCTCAGCCACTCATGTTTTCTCTTCAGCTGCTTTGGGTGGTTTTTGACAGAAACAGGGATGGGAGACCACGATGGTGCTTCTGAAAAATAATCAATTATTTCTCCAGATGTTCATATGTTGACATAAAAAGACCTGTGATTGCTTTAAAACTTGCACGATATTTGTTGCAGGCAGCTACCAGGTGCTGCTGCAGACGGTGTTCACGTCTCCTCTCACAGACCTACAGACTGACTTCACCAAGTACCAGGAGATGATTGAAACCACACTGGACATGAACCAGGTCCGTTTCCTCAGCTTCTGTGCATCCACCTGAACTGTAAGGCTGTTGTTCTGTACTTCGTGTGTTTTATTGTGCGTTTGTGATAAATGTAGATCGACCACCATGAGTTTCTGGTGAAGGCATCGTTTGACCCGGTGTTGAGTGAGCTGAGAGAAAAGATGGATGCGCTGGAAAAGAGCATGCAGGCTGTGCTGAGCAGCGCAGCCAGAGAACTGGGTAAGTACACGGCACACAGACCGGCTGCAATTTATTGATTTAAGATTAAAGATTGGTTCCTTCAGAAGATCTTTTGATCTTCTATTTATCGTGTGACTGCATCTGTTGATTTTCTTTTTCTTTTTTTTTTTTTTGAGTGTGGTGCAACAAAAAAGCCACAGCAAATGGATTACTCCACACAGTCATCATGTGCTATAATGTGGGAATTTAAAGCTGTGAAATTGGCTCCTCTTTCCATGATTAAAGGACTAAGATTTTAAAATTGACACGTCCACAGCAGCTGAATCTGATGACACAAATCTCCAAGTCACTCAGACCGGACATTATGTGAAATGTCCTCATGATGTTTTTGTCATCCAGTTAACGGAAAAACAGCTGGCAGAGTGGAAAAGGTTAATTTAGACAAAAACAACAAACATGCACTATATTGCCAAAAGTATTTGCTCTCCCATCCAAATGATCAGAATCAGGTGTTCCAGTCACTTCCATGGCCACAGGTGTATAAAATTAAGCACCTAGACATGCAGACGGTTTCTACAAACATTTGTGAAAGAATGGGTCGCTCTCAGGAGCTCAGTGAATCTCAGTGAGGTCGCCAATTTCCAGCAGAGTCAATCACCACAAACCTCCAAACTTTATGTGGCCTTCAGATTAACTCAGCAACAGTGCAGAAAGCTTCATGAATGGATTTCCATTAGGGATGCACGATAATTATCGACCCGATAACTATCGGGCCAATAACAGGAAATTATGTCATCCCGATATCATGCCGAATAGCCCCGATAACATATATTTTTGTCAACACGGCAGTGTGTCGCTCCCCCTGAGCCTTGAATGACCGGCAGTGAATGTTATGTTCAACTGACGTTCGGCATAATCAGATAAACGATTTCTCAGTAAGGAAAATAAAGAATACCCCCTCATGCCAGAAAACAACTTGTTCACTCGGTCATCATTTTGGCAGTTGCTGACTTTAATTGATATTCGCAGTATTTTCCCACGTTACACATAAAAAATAGAAAAAATAGAAAGGCCGAAAGAACGACGAGCAAACGAGGGAACAGAGGAATTTACGTTACACCTTGAATGCAGCATTGCAGAACTGCGCTGATAAAAACAAACATGGCGGCGATGGTGTAGAACTTCGTTAAAGTTTCCAGAGGAAGATAGTTTGCTGGTTATTTGTGACAAATGCTGCAAGCGAAGGAGGAAAAAATAGCACAACCTTTAATATGTCAAACCCGATCAGCCACCTGAAACATAACCGTCGCTTCCATGGAGTTTTGAAATCGCGCTAATGTGAGCTAGCCAGCAGCAAGTCAACCCCTCCACTCTGCTCCTCTCTGCTCATCGCCATCATCTCTCTCATCTAAAGCTTCCATGAGATTTTAAAAAAAAAAAATACTAAACCTCATTTGCTTTAATTAAAGGCATTCATTTGAACGGAACCACAAGCCAAAATGCTTTAAACGTAATTTTTTGTTACTATGGGGAGCACTTTTTCAGCTTATTCACACAGACAAGTCTAACTTGTGTCAGTACATTATGACCTGTGGATTCTTTTTTTTTAAATTGTCATTGAGGAATGCATTTTTTCAGTTAGTAATTCTGATGCATGTATTTCCATCAGTTCAAGGAGCCTTTATTTTTTTTATATCAGTCAGTAATGCAGCTTATTTAAGTTGATGTGAGATATCAAATAGGTTTGTTTGATAGCTTTACAAAAATGTTTGAGAGGCTTGCCAATAGCATTTCATTATAAAAACAAATATCTGTTCATTTAAAGAGTCAAAACTGTTTTTGGTTTTGTTCATAGTATTGATGTAATGATCTTAGGTATATGTGTGTGTTATCCGTTATCGGTATCGGTATCGGTATCGGCCTTTAGGAGCTGAAAGTTATCGGTATCGGTTTAAAAAAACAGTTATCGTGCATCCCTGGTTTCCATGGTGGAGCAGCTCCATCCAAGCCATACATCACCAAGTACAATGCAAAGCGTTGGATGCAGTGGTGTAAAGCACACCATTTTCTTTTTTTTTTGCATTCTTTTGGTGTCATGTGCTGTCTACTGCACCCAAAGCCAAAATAAGTTTTAGGGAGTGCATCTGACACAAACAATGTTTTATTCTGTGCTGTATATGTGAAAGGTTAAAATGCAACAATGCTGAGACCTCATTCTCGGGACCCTGTCTGGAGATTATGTGTGAAAATTAATTCTTCTCCAACTATTGGGCACAGCATTGAAAGTCAGTGCCTATGTCCCATGAAAGTGAGCTTGATTATCTTGGTATCTCCAAGGTAAGCAGACATGATAAAGCCAGGGAGATGTTGACCAAATGAATGTGTACTCTCCCAAAAGGATGCAGCCACCAGCATGTAACTAAGCAAACAGATGAGGGGCTCCCATTTGACAAGTTCTGCGGTGATTAATGTGCAGCCTAAACTACTGTAGAGAACAGCTTCTCATTCCTAAAACTGCAACTGAAGAGGCATCCTGTTATTGTGGGGGGAAAAGTTACTGTTTCAGAAGGGTCAAAGTATTGGCCTGCATCAAGCCAGACAATCAACTAAGAAACTACAAAAATTTGGAAAAAGGTGATGTGGCCTGAGTCCAGATTTACCCTGATCCAAGGTGATGTTCACAGCACAGGAAGTGACTGGCGCTGAGCGTCCAAACCTGTGGAGTCCAGACTTTGACCCCTTTGAAATCCTTGAAGATGTCCTGCAGAACTTTATTATATTTATGTTGAGAATACTGACTTGCTTTACGACTTTGTGCTGATTATTCACTGCATTGTTAAGGTTCTCTGTCAGTACAGTACAGTCATGGGTTTCTTTGTGGTATGTGAAGTTTTCGAGGTCATAAACCTATATAGGACAGATGGCTCATCGCTCTGACAAATGTTTTCATCATGTCTGTTTCCATTTTCCAGTGCATTCGAATTTCTTATTCATGATCAATGTTTAGGGCGGTTTTAGGAAGCCACGTGGTGCAACATCGCTGATAAAGGCAGAAGACAGATAAGCCAGAGGGCACCAACAAAGCATTTTAGAGGAGTACCTTGAAACACACTGTCTTGTTTTTTTTTTTTTGTGTGTGTGTGTGTGTTCTAGGTCTGGATGCTGGTAAGACGGTAAAGCTTGAGTCCAACGCCATGCTGGGTTTCTACCTGAGAGTTACGTGCAAGGAGGAGAAGAGTCTGAGGAACAACAAGAAATTCACCACGCTGGACGTTCAGAAGAACGGCGTGCGCTTCACGAACAGGTCTGTTCCGCTGTGTCACACGCCCAGAGATGGTATCTCATATCCCCAACTTTCAGCTGACGGACTGACCTCGTGAACGTACCCTTTCACGTGTCTGCAGTAAGCTGAGCTCCCTGAATGAGGAATACACCAAAAGCAAGGAGGAGTACGAGGAGGCCCAGAACGCGATCGTTAAAGAGATCATCAACATTGCCTCAGGTACGAAATCCCATCACATGCTGCTCATGGTGTCTCTTCACCATGATATTAATTTACCAGCTGTGGAATACATGGTGACCTGTCCTCTTGGAAATAGGAAGTTTGCCTCAGGTACCGTTTAGTAATTGATTCCATTCAAATTTCCTCAAAAGGTCAATAATTTGTACACTTTTAACTTTTGAAGAGGAGTTAGCTTTGGTGAGTTTTGTGGTCTTTTATCGCGCCTAATCATTTTGTAGCTTGCGCATGCTTCATACTCCTGTCTGTGATCATGTTTTGAGGTTTTTTTTAACCCTTATCTGCCACCAGGTTACGTGGATCCCCTCCAGATGCTGGGCGACGTGATAGCGCAGCTGGACGTCGTGGTGAGTTTTGCTGTCGCGTCCGTCTCTGCTCCCGTGCCGTATGTTAGGCCCCACCTCCTAGACGAAAGCTGCAGGCGTATGGAGCTGCTGCAGGCCAGGCATCCCTGCATGGAGACAGACGCAGACACCGCCTTCATACCTAACGACATCACCTTTGTCCAGGGAAAGAAGAGCTTTTATATTATAACAGGTGAGAGACGTCGTAGGAGGCTGGATTTATGAAATAGAGGACATTTGTAGGTAACCCTCCCTTTTATCTCCAGGACCAAACATGGGTGGGAAGTCGACGTTCATCCGACAGGTGGGTGTGATCGCTCTGATGGCCCAGATCGGCTGCTTTGTGCCGTGTGAGAGGGCGGAGCTCAGCGTGATTGACAGCATCCTGGCCAGAGTGGGTGCAGGAGACAGCCAAGTAAAAGGGGTGTCCACTTTCATGTCAGAGATGCTGGAGACTGCTGCCATTCTTCGGTAAGAGCAGACACACACCTTGACTGAGTGCAGATGATATGCACCCAAGGCTTTTCTTTTTTTTTTTATGTTCATCCTCCACGTTGTCCCTGCAGCTCGGCCACTGAGAACTCGCTCATCATAATTGATGAGCTCGGCAGAGGCACGTCCACCTACGATGGCTTCGGGCTGGCTTGGGCCATCAGCGAACACATCGCCTCCAAAATTGGCAGCTTTTGTCTCTTTGCCACTCACTTCCATGAGCTGACGGCACTGGCGTCGCAGCAGCCCATCGTCCACAACCTGCACGTCACAGCCCTGACGTCCCACAACACACTCACAATGCTGTACAGAGTCAGACCAGGTCAGCGCACAACAAATTAGTTTTGTTTTCTTTCCACAGTATTGATGCAAACTTTTTTTTTTTTTTAATTAAATTGTCAGGTTTGTTTACCACAGCAGTGGTAGTTTTTCCCTCCTCACTGTGTATTGTAAGAAAAAGAGAGCAACCTCATCCGCGTCTTTCAAAACTAATGTGTAAGTTGATAATGTGTTGCCTGTCTTGAAAATTAATCATTTAAGCTGTGACTTACACTCACCGGCCACCTTTATTAGGTCCACCTGTCCAACTGCTCGTTAACGCAAGTTTCTAATCAGCCAATCACATGGCAGCAACTCGATGCATTTATTCATGTAGACATGATCAGGACGATCTGCTGCAGTTCAAACCAGCATCAGAATGGGAGAAGGAAGGTGATTTAAGTGACTTTAAGGCATGGTTGTTGGTGCCAGACGGGCTGGTCTGAGTATTTCAGAAACTGCTGATCTACTGGAATTATCAGCACAACTGTCTCTAGGGTTTACAGAGAATGGTCTGAAAAAGAAAACATATATGCATGTGTTGATATCTCATCTGCTCTACAAACCTAAATATTTTTTTCTTTTTTTTAAAGCAAGATAAGGGAAAAAACAGGAGTTAGATGTCCGTCTTTAAAACGTGAAGTCTGTCACCTCGCACCTATATACATAATCACTAGAAACGGCAGATAACAAGATTCTTCTGCAGCGCATCTGATGTCTACTTCAACACAGTTATTTTTCATATCACTTTTTTTGTTTGTTTTGTTGTGGAGATGAAAGGTTTTACCAAGGTAAAGAGCTGGACTGACCACCAGAGTCCGGTTCTGTAAAGCGAGTTCACAGAAGGAGTCTGGTTGAGTTTGGCCTGACTCACTTTTAGTTTATTATGATCAATCAAACAAGTTCAATATGGTTCATGCTCAGTCATCACTGCAGGCTAATCCTGAGCTGTTGTAAAAAATGGAAAGAGATGATTGTGTCACTAATTTTTTGCTTTGCTGCCATATTATTGGATTTTATTAACCACTGAAAGCTGACAGAAAATCAGTTTATTCATAGTCAGATAGACTTACTGACTTTTACATTAAAACCTTTGACAGGTGAAGTGGCGTCATTCACTCTCAGGCTAATACCTTTTAATCTATTTGATCCCAGGCGTGTGTGACCAAAGTTTTGGGATCCACGTTGCCGAGTTGGCTTCCTTCCCGCCATCAGTGCTGGCTGCTGCAAAGGAGAAGGCAGAGGAGCTGGAGGAGTTCCAGGAACCTGCAGGGGACCAGACGGAGCAGGAGGAGGAGCCCGAGGCCAAGAGACGGCGGACGGACAAACAAGTACGGCTCATTTTTCCACAATCCTGCTGTCACAAAAACCTAGAAACAAGCAGGTCCATGTTGATCTCATTGTGCTTGCGTAGTGAACAGAAACACAAAATGTTTGTGCACAAGTTTTTAACCTGCTGGTAAGCTTTAAACAGCATTAAGAGTATCCAGCAGAATGCTTTTGATAATTTACAGGCCATTGATCTGGCAAAAAGAGATCTGTATTCAGGTGACATCTGTATCTTTAAACTGTATGGTAAAGCTGCTTTGTGATTTACCTGGAATGTGTGTAATAACTTAATTTATGGTTAATAACTTTCATTGTAAGAATGATATTCTACCTCTCCTTCAGGTGGCAGAAAGCCTGATTGAGGATTTTCTGAAGGAGGTAAAGTCTCTTCCTGTTGCCAGCCTGACTGAAGAGGAGGTGAAGGTGGAGCTCAGGAGAATGAAGCAGGAGCTGGTTGCCAAAAACAACACGTACATCAGTGAGATCCTTGCTCGCTGCACTCCTGTAAAAACTAAAGTTTAGACTCACGTTGTGTCCTCAGCTAAGCTAAAGCTTCATTTACTGTAGAATCCACACTCAAGAGTGCTCATAATGTATAGTTTTTCAATAAATTTTTTTCTCTAATGTGCTGCAAGTTTATTGTGTGACTCGATGATATGTCTTTGAGCAGTTTAAAATGTTGCTTGATACTCTTAAGTTTGTGCTTAGGTGATCTAGGCTTTCACAGCTCATACTTAGAACAGCGACATCACCCCAAACCAAGAGGGAAAATGTGTTATAGTCTGACAAAAAAAAAAAGGCTGAACCTTTTGTCTTTAAGTCTGAGAGGCATGTTGGGTGCAAGTCAATACAGAGCATCATGGTGTGGCATCATGGGGCGGCTTCCTTTCATCTGCACGAGGGGCACTTGTCAAGATAGACTGAAAATTAAAAACTAAATACCAAGATATTTTTTTCATTTAATCTGACCTCTGTCAAAGAGCTGAAAATGAACAATTCTACATTCCCCACATTAGTTTTAACTAAGTCTTGGCCTCAGAAAAGGAAAATCAAAGTCTTGGAATGACACTGCTGGAGTCCAGACCTCAATCCCACTGAAAACATCTGGAATGATCTAAACAGCTGTATGCAGGAGATGCCCTCAGTTTGAAGGAACCTTATGTTTTTCTCCAATGAAGAGTGGAATAAAGTTCCAGAGTCTTGATGTGTGAAGTTTATAGAGACTTATTCACAAAGGCTTGACGCTGTAAGAAATTCCCTAAACAGCCTCCCAATATCAAACTTTTTCAGGTATCTCCAGGCTTGTTCTTTCCCAGGCATCCAGCTCTATAGTACCATCTGGCTCGACCATAGTTGACACTGTTATTTCCACTTAAAAACAGGGCTCATTTCGGACCGCCTGGTGACGCAATGGTTAGGGCAGGCAGACCATATTACAGAGGCTATAGTCCTCAACGTAGCGGTTGCGGGTTTGACAACCATGCTGCATGTTTCCTGTTCTCTCTCTACCCCCTTTTCTGTCTTCACTGTGAATAGTGCCAAAAAAAGGGGGCTCATTTCGATTCTCTATCGCAGTGATTCCCAAAGTGTGGGCCCCCTGGTGGGCCGTGAGAGGTCATTAAAATTAAACAAATGTTTTAAAACCTTGATCTTTTTAAAATAGTTTTTTAATTACTGCAAAAATATTCATAAGATGATTTAAAAAAACATTAAGAAGTAATGAAACAAACCAGTTAAGTGTTATTCTACTACCGTCTTGACTTAATATGACAAGTGTCGTCTTATTTGTTGACCTCTTACATTAATGTCAGAACATAGCTTCTAGTCCTGAATGTTGATCACAGCTGTGATTAAAGGTTTTGGTGGGCCGCAGAGAATTTTCACATTTCAAATTGGGCCTTGGTATTCTGAAGTTTGGGAATGGCTGCTCTATCGCATTCTATTGGACCTTAGGAGTCCCCCCTTACATAAGCTTACAACGGCATGGGAGGAGGACTTGAGGCTCTCTTTATCTGAGGATACTTGGGTTTCCATACTAAAATTTGTTGATTCAACCTCCCTCTGTGCACGCCAGCACTTGCTTTAGTTTAAAGTGGTACACGGGGCTCATCTTTCAAAAGCAAAGTTACCCTCCATGTACCCGGATATTAGCCAGGTGCTAGCGGTGGTGTCTCATTCATATGTTCTGGTCCTGCCCTTAAACAAATATTCATATAAAAAAATAAGTTACCCTCTGCAAAACCACACACTTCATCTTTTGTTTCTGATTGATTTGTCTTCTTCTTATATCTCGGTGAGCAATTCTGTTTAGGTGGAAAGATACGCTCCCTCCCACCCACGTGCAATGGCTGGAAGACTTTATGTACTTCTTGAAACTGGAGAAAATCAGAGACTCGCGTCAGCAATCTATTAAGTTTCCGAGAGTGTGAGGGCCCTTCCTGGAAGTAGTTCAGACCCCGTGAAGGTTTGACCCTTGGATGTAGGCTAACTATGCTGTACGCTGTTTACGTACTCCTAGTGTGAGCTCTTGGTGCAACTGAGTTCTTATTTTGTGACTCTGGCTGTGACATATCTATGCCTATTTTACATCTCTGTAATGACTTTTCAGCATTGCACCTTTACTATACTGGAACAATTTAAAAAGATCTCAAAATCTCAAAAAAAAAAAAAAAAAAAAAAAACCCCAGCAACTTGTAATTTCATAAGGGTGTCTATACTTTTTATATCCACTATACTAATATACTTTTGTGTATTGACAAAAAGGGAGAGCAAATTCAGCATTAAATTGTATTTTCATAAAGTCCAAATAGATGTATTCATTTTGCAGGATAGAACAACTTAGACTAGCTTAAACTAAAGCTTCTGATGCGTTCATGGTTTATATTCAAAGAAGTGAAACAAATCTCAGTGCTTTAAATCAGTGCTTTGTGCTCCTGGACCTGGTTGGTGAGTCAAAATGAGCATGTGTTCAGCTGACCCAGGATTCCTAGAACTCAAATATCATCTAGTCATTTGAGATGGTTACATCTGATGTTTGACCACCATGGTCATCAACGCTAACAGAAGTTCATTTGTGCTGTTGCACTTACTGGCGTGAAACTTAGATTTTACAGTCTTTCTGCGGTTGGTCACATTTGATAAAATTACACCACAAGCTTTATTGTGTGTAATTGTGATTATCCCCTAAAGGGTCTGGGTCATGTTATGGACTCTGCATGCCTCTTAAACTCTCAAGGTCCATCAGATTAGATAAACCTAAACATCCATCATCGTTCCTTCCTTCAAATCTGACTGGTTTGGAGCTGGGCCACCTGTGGATGTTCAGACTAGTTCTGACCTCCATCCTGCTCATAAGTCAACTGTCTTGTCTCATGTGTTCACACTGAGGAGCAGGATTTCTGGAAGGCTTTGTTTTTGTCAGGCTGCAGTTATTCTCCACTGGGCTCCTAACACTTTTCCCATAGCTGTCGCTGAGAGGCTGCCACTACCCAGTGTTGTACCTGAACGCGTTCATTGAACAAAAGTTCACGAACTAGTTCATATTTTGTGCGAACGTGAACTGAGCGCGTTCACTTTCCCCTTCACGAGCGTGGGGCGTGAACGAGTTCATTTGGGCAGTTGTGAACGACGCTCTTTCAAAGTTCACGCACGGTCAAAACCGTGCCAGGTTTCCAGCGAACCCCATTTAAAATACACCACAAACGAGCCTGATATGTATCTGCGGAAAGCAATCAAACATGGCAACCCGGGGTGTCGCTCTGTCACGCTAACAATTACGTCATCAAACGCTTAAAACAAAGCTGTCGTCGGCCAGAGCTGGAGGAGCGGTCCAACTCCCGGGGGGGATTGAAATATTGAAATGGGGAAAAAAATATATATTTGCACCTTAAGTACCTGTTTTTGTCTTATAATAAAGACCATTTATTAACATGACATGATTAAAAACATTAATAAGTATTAAAACAAACCAGTTAAGTGTTATTCTACTTGTCATCTTAACTTAATATGACAAGTGTCACCGTTATTTGCTGACCCCTTACATTAATATCGGATCATGGTTCCTAGTCCGGTATGTTGATCACAGTTGTGATTAAAGGTTTCGGTGGGCTGCAGAGATTTTTCACATTTCAAATTGGGCCTTGGTATTCTAAAGTTTGGGAATGGCTGTCCCTTCACTGCTAATGTGAACCCTGGTTGGTTAAGGATTCCGAATTGGACACATAGTTTTCAACAGTTAAAATGGATAAAATAATCGACGTTTGTGGTGGTGTAGTATATGGGCAGCAGCAATCATTTTGACAAATAATTGCTCGCAGCAACATCAAAAAAGAAATTTAAAAAATGAACTAAAAATTGAACTATTTCAGTTAATTTTTTGAAATGGTGAACTGAACTATGAACTTAACTAGTTCGTGTAGAAAGTGAACTTGCCCAACACTGCCACTACCATACTTCACTATAGAAGTTTACCAGATACAGAAGACTCAAAGTACTCTCTGGGCTTCTCAGGTTTTACTGGACGGTCATTATTTTAAGGGTCTTGGTGGTTCCAAATGTCCTCCATCTCCTATTGTGTGTATATATGTGTTATTCATATTTTGTTTATGTTTTTATTTATTGTTTTATTATAGTACTTAAAAAATGTTTTTTTTTAGCAGATATTGATGCTTTGCTGTTTATTCTTTTTTTTTTAACCTTACCTTATTAGATATATTTGATTATTTTTGGGGATTTTTATTTGTTTTAGCCTGCACAGCACTTTGGTCAACTGAGGTTGTTTTAATTGTGTGATAGAAACAAACTTGACTTGACACCAGCCACCTGGATATCCTCTTTCACCACATCCAGAAACCTTCTCCTTGGTTGGTCTTCCCCTTCTTCTCCTGCCTGGCAGTTCCGTCTGCAGCATCCTTCTATCAAATGCATTCACTATCCCTCCTCTTTACATGTACAAACCATCTCAGTCTTGCCTCTCTTGCATTGTCTTAAGCCAGCTAACTCTGGCTTTTCCTCTGATGAGCTTGTTCTTAATCCTCTCCCTCCTTGTCAGTGCTGAAGAAAATCTTAACATTTTAAACTCTGCCACCTTTAGCTCTGCTTTCGTGTCTGTCAGTCAGCCCCGCCATCTACAAACGTTTCCCTTTTCTGTCCCTGCTGCTCTTCTATCACAAATAACGTCAGACCAGACAGTCTCCACTGGAACTGGGCACCTTGGAGTCATTGAACTGACCATGAACTCAATGTAGTAACGTAGAGACCGATGTAAGGCCATCTGGCTGACAGCTAAAGCTTGGGTCAAAACTGGGTCATATAACGGACCAGTGAGTAAAGAGATCTACAACAGAATACCGTACCGTACCGTACCGTTTTCTTCCGCTTATCCGAGGTCGGGTCGCGGGGGCATCAGCCGGAGTAAGGAAGCCCAGACCCCCCTCTCCCCGGCCACTTCTTCTAGCTCCTCTGGGGGGATCCCGAGGCGTTCCCAGCCCAGCCGCGAGACATAGTCCCTCCAGCATGTCCTGGGTCTTCCCCGGGGTCTCCTCCCAGTGGGACGTGCCCGGAACACCTCACCAGGGAGGCGTCCAGGAGGCATCCTAACCAGATGCCCGAGCCACCTCATCTGGCTCCTCTCGATGCGGAGGAGCAGCGGTTCTACTCTGAGCCCCTCCCGGATGACCGAGCTTCTCACCCTATCTCTAAGGGAGAGCCCGGCCACCCTGCGAGGGAAGCTCATTTCAGCCGCTTGTATCCGCGATCTTGTTCTTTCGGTCACTACCCAAAGCTCATGACCATAGGTGAGGGTAGGAACGTAGATCGACCAGTAAATCGAGAGCTTCGCCTTCCGACTCAGCTCCCTCTTCACCACAACAGACCGGCGCAGCACCCGCATCACTGCAGATGCCGCACCGATCCGTCTGTCGATCTCCCGCTCCATCCTTCCCTCACTCGTGAACAAGATCCCGAGATACTTAAACTCCTCCACTTGGGGAAGGACCTCATCCCCAACCCGGAGAGGGCACTCCACCCTTTTCCGGCTGAGGACCATGGTCTCGGATTTGGAGGCGCTGATTCTCATCCCAGCCGCTTCACAACCGGCTGCGAATCGCTCCAGTGAGAGTTGTAGATCACGGCTCGATGAAGCCAACAGAACCACATCATCTGCAAAAAGCAGAGACCCAATCCTGAGGCCACCGAACTGGATCCCCTCAACACCTCGACTGCGCCTAGAAATTCTGTCCATAAAAGTAATGAACAGAATCGGTGACAAAGGGCAGCCTTGGCGGAGTCCAACCCTCACTGGAAACGTATCCGACTTACTGCCGGCAATGCGGACCAAACTCTGGCACCGGTCGTACAGGGACCGGACAGCCTGTACAAGGGAGTCCGGCACCCCATACTCCCGAAGCACCCCCCACAGGAATCCCCGAGGAACACGGTCGAACGCCTTTTCCAAGTCCACAAAACACATGTAGACCGGTTGGGCGAACTCCCATGCCCCCTCCAAGACCCTGAAGAGGGTGTAGAGCTGGTCCACCTGTTCCAACGGCCGGGAACGAAAACCACACTGCTCCTCCTCAATCCGAGATTCGACTATCCGACGGACCCTCCTCTCCAGGACCCCTGAATAGACCTTCCCAGGGAGGCTGAGGAGTGTGATCCCCCTGTAGTTGGAACACACCCTCCGGTCCCCCTTTTTAAAGAGGGGGACCACCACCCCAGTCCGCCAATCCAGCGGTACTGTCCACGAAGTCCACGCAATGCTGCAGAGGCGCGTCAACCAAGACAGCCCCTCAGCATCCAGAGCCCTGAGGAACTCCGGGCGGATCTCATCCACACCCGGGGCCCTGCCACCGAGGAGCTTTTTAACCACCTCGGCAACCTCAGCCCCAGAGATAGGAAAGTCCGCCCCTGGTTCCCCAGACTCTGCTTCCTCCTGCTTCCTCATTGGAAGACGTGTCGGCGGGATTGAGGAGGTCTTCGAAGTATTCCCTCCACCGATCCACAATGTCCCGAGTCGAGGTCAACAGCTCCCCATCCCCACTGTATACAGTGTTGATGGAGCACTGCTTCCCCCTCCTGAGACGCCGGATGGTGGACCAGAATCTCTTCGAAGCCGTTCGGAAGTCGTTCTCCATGGCCTCTCCAAACTCCTCCCATGTCCGAGTTTTTGCCTCAGCAACCGCCGAGGCCGCGTTCCGCTTAGCCCGCCGATACCTGTCAGCTGCCTCCGGAGTCCCACATGCCAAAAAGGCCTGATAGGACTCCTTCTTCAGCTTGACGGCATCCCTCACTGCTGGTGTCCACCAGCGAGTTCTGGGATTGCCGCCGCGACAGACACCAACGACCTTACGGCCACAGCTCCAGTCGGCCGCCTCAACAATAGAGGCCCGGAACATAGCCCACTAGGACTCAATGTCCCCTGCCTCACTCGGAACATGGTCGAAGTTCTGCCGGAGGTGTGAGTTAAAGCTCCCTCTGACAGGAGACTCCGCCAGACGTTCCCAGCAGACCCTCACAACACGTTTGGGCCTGCCAGGTCTGACTGGCATCCTCCCCCACCATCTGAGCCAACCCACCACCAGGTGGTGATCAGTTGACAGCTCCGCCCCTCTCTTCGCCCGAGTGTCCATGAGTGACATGCGGCCGCAAGTCCGACGATACGATTATGAGGTCGATCATCGAATTGCGGCCTAGAGTGTCCTGGTGCCAAGTGCACATGTGGACACTCTTATGCTTGAACATGGTGTTCGTTATGGACAGTCCATGGCGAGCACAGAAGTCCAACATCGAAACATCACTCTAGTTCAGATCAGGGGGGCCCTGCCTCCCAACCACACCCCTCCAGGTCTCACTGTCGTTGCCCACGTGAGCATTGAAGTCCCCCAGCAGAACGAGGGAGTCCCCAGATGGAACATTCTCCAATACTCCATCCAAGGACTCCAAAAAGGGTGGGTACTCTGAACTGCTATTTGGTGCATAAGCACAAACAACAGTCAGGACCCGTCCCCCCACCCGGAGGGGGAGAGGCTACCCTTTCGTCCACCGGGGTAAACCCCAATGTACAGGCGCCAAGTTGGGGGGCAATAAGTATGCCCACACCAGCTCGGCGCCTCTCACCCGGAGCAACTCCAGAGTGGAAGAGAGTCCAACCCCTCTCGAGGATACTGGTTCCAGAGCCCAAGCCGTGTGTCGAGGTGAGTCCAACTATATCTAGCTGGAACCGCTCAACCTCACACACCAGCTCAGGCTCCTTCCCCTCCAGAGAGGTGACATTCCACGTCCCTAGAACTAGCTTCTGCAGCCGAGGATCGGACCGCCAGGGTCCCCGCATCCGGCCACCGCCCAGCTCACTATGCACCCGACCTCTATTGCCCCTCCTGCAGGTGGTGAGCCCACGGGAGTGGGGGCCCATGTTTCCCTTTTGGGCTGAGCCCGGCCGGGCCCCATGGGCAAAGGCCCGGCCACCAGGCGCTCGCCTCCGAGCCCCACCTCCAGGCCTGGCTCCAGAGGGGGGCCCCGGTGACCCGCGTCCGGGCAAGGGAAACCTTGGTCCAATGTTCTTATCAGTCATAGAGATCTTTGTGAGCCACACTTTGTCTGGTCCCTCACCTAGAGACCTGTTTGCCATCGGAGACCCTTCCAGGGGCATAAAGCCCCCGACAACATAGCTCCTAGGATCACTGGGACACGCAAACCCCTCCACCACGATAAGGTGGTGACTCATGGAGGAGTACAACAGAATAGCTCATTGAAATACTGTGCTGGAACCTTAAGAGAGCTGTGGATAGGTAAACATGCACAGAACTCAATAAACTAGTGATGGGTCCAGCAACACCGATGCGTCGGCGCATGTGTCAAGCTCAGAGAGCAACACCTGTGTCGGTACGTGTCGGTACGGGTTTCGCCTTAAGAAAGTCACGTGACTGATACAGGTACTGTATCGAACTGACAGTGACACGCCAAACTGTTTATAAGGAAGTACATCTGTCGACAGGATTCACTGCCAAAAGAATCTCCAATCTTTTGTCACATGTCGTCAGAATCGGCAATCCGCACCTCTTCCAGCTTGCCTTGCGGTTTCTTTGCACACCAGCATCATCTGTCCCTTGTGAGAGGGTCTTTTCCAAGGCTGGAGAAGTGTTGTCCAAAAAGCGAAATAGACTAAAGTTCAAATCTTTGGAAAAACTTATTTTTTTGAATAAAAATTTATGAAAAAATAAATTCTGTCCACAAGCATCTTCATTCACAACACGGCCACTTCCATTTTCTAGTTATGATACATGTATCTGTATCTAAAGATATCAAAGATACTTTAAATATAAATTCAGATATGCAATGATGCCATATACAATGCAATGACTTACATTTTATTATTGCATACTTGGTCATATTGGTGTCAGTTGGGTCTGGCAACTCAGTTGCCTGTAGGGATTTTTAATGTCCAGCAGGTGTCAGTATTCAGTGACACAGTATCGACATGTTTCAATACAGTTTGGCAAGGTGTTCCATGAGGCGCCATGGACCCATCACTACAATAAACGAAATCAATATATAGAATGGATAAAAATTCCTGCACAATGATAATGGCATGGTGAGAAATGAGTTGTGTGGGCCTGTATTTGTTGAATACCGGCATGGATCATAATCTGATGAGTTTATGATTGAATTGAGAGATGAGGCAATAACCTTTGAATATTACTATATATACTGAGACCCTTAGACTTAGACAAACTACTGCTTTTGAGAAAAACACAACTGTTATTCAGTGTCCCAGACAATTGGTTAAGTCCAGTTCTTGACACAGAGAGAGAGAAAACCACTTAAAGGTAAATGTTCATTAACTGAGGACCAAATGAGGTTTATTACAGATGCACCAATGGTTCCCTTAATAAGCACAAAAAGGAGTAAAATGTTCCATCGCTGCCACCTGCTGTATTTAGGGATTAATTCACATCTGGGAAACTGGTTGGAAGTGACTTTTATTTCGGCAACAAATAGTTTGTATCTACCTTAAAGTTAAACTATTGTTGTTACATATGAGTTATTTCCCTTAGATGAGTTATTCTTAAAACGTGCAGCATAAATGGTAGATGAATCTTCACCATTTAACAGAACAGTGAATTTAAAGAAATATTCTTCAAGTGTATATATATATATATATATATATATATATATATATATATATATATATATACATATATATATATATATACACACACATATATATTAGGGCCGTCAGTCTATTAATTTTTTTTAAATCGAAATTATAATTAATCTTAAGATTTTCATAGTTAACTCGCGATTAATCACACAAATAATTTTTTTAATGTTCTGTTTATCCATCATCTACACCCATTTTGTCTTATACAGGGTCACGGGGATCTGCTTTTTTTTTTTTTTAAGCCCTTTAGTTTGAAAACCGGAAGTCCACCAATGCTGCCGTACTTTTTGGGGGCTTAATTCATCTGCTTCTTAGTACAGTGGTGCGCAAACTGTGGTACGCGAGCGCTCTCTGGTGGTGTGCGGGGAACGCCATGACTTTCCACATCTTCACTTAAAAAAAAAAATCCGAAACATATATTGCATTATAAATACAACGTTTCAAACGAAATATGTAGCTAGAGATGATTAAAATTGTGTCTTTAAAAAAATTTTGTTACATATTCAGTTGCAGTGCAGATGTAACAACTTTTGAGTGTTTATTTTGCTATGTATGAGAGTATATGTGAGAATTGTTGGACTGAATTGTAAATGTCTGATTCACTAAAGTAACAATTTGGGTAATAAATAACCACAATAAGGAATAAACATATCTCCCGAGTGTTTAAAGCTAATTGAGAAGGCATATATGGCCATATTTTAAAATTGGTCATCATAGTGGTACTCAGAGAGCTGAACAGTTTCTCATAAATTGAATAATGGCGAGTGAAGTCAAAGACACACAACTTTGATCTAATAAAGTTTTATTTTCTTAGAAATGGCCAGTTTCCTGCTTTTTTTTTTTTTCTTTCTAAGAAAGTATACCCCATTTTGAATTCCAACTAGCATCTACATAATGGTTATTGAATACTTCACAATATATTAAGTCTAGATGTTATGGTACATGCATACGATTCAGGCTGCATGAGGAGCCACAGTCACCACGATACACAAGGGGAGGGGGTGGGGGGCTGCAGATTGACTCTGAAGTTCCAGTCAAAGGAGCTCGGACGCCTCCTATTGAAACCCTCTCCTCACAACACTGACTGCATCAACTTAAAAACAAACATACACACACGCGCGCACGCGCACACACACACACACACACAGTTTGTATACGAGACATTTAGACACACCACTTAATACACGTGTGGAGTAACTCCACCTGTCATTAAAACTAACACACTGGAGAGGGTTTATAGTGTTTAAATGAGATTCTCTTTCACAGAAAGAATTTCACCACTGGGACATTTGAGTTTCTGCAATTTGATGGATTGGGAGGAGGATGCTAACCAAAGAAAAATAATAATTATAATAATATATAATAAAATAAAAGACATTCAAATACAGTCAGCTTTTTGCTTGAAAATACAAAACTACATGAGAAAGCATTGAAATAAAATCCATTGATGAGAACATATATATATATATATATATAATTTTTTTTTAAAAAAAAGCCCAAGTGCTCCATCACACATACACAATCTTGCTCTTTATCCACACACAGATCAACATCCACCCATCTGTTGCCTAGTAACAACTGCCTGGGCAGCCAATAGGGGTGACTGTTGCGAGGAAGCAGGAAGTCTTTTTGACAGCAGTTCTTGAGAAGAAGAGGTCTGGGAGCTGAGGATTAACCGGGAAAAGATCTTCACACTCCAAGTGCTACGAGCTGACCTCTACAGCCTGCTCGGCAGCTTCTCTCTTTGTTTACAGACTGCAGTAAGAAATACTCCAGTGAGAAATCTCTTATGGCTGTTCTGTCATTTCATTCGCAGCTCCACTGCTCCCTCCAGTGCAGCTATGTTTGGCTGCAGCTGAGGCAAGTTGCTTCCTCTGCAGCATCTCCCACCTCTATCCCATCTGAGAGCGCTGCAGTCAGAGTCTCTCTGGGAACGTATGGCTGCAAGTGGATGTGTATATGCAATTGTGAATATGGCTGTGTGCAATGTAACGTGTTTGTATGTTTATGTGAAGGGTGTCAACTTGACCAGATGTCTTCAGTTATGTTGCAGCGTGTTGGACTCGATAGGCGGCGCCGAGTCATACAGAGTGTCCGTGTCATGTGTGGGCTCTCCAGCCAACGTGCATGGGTTGGACAACGTTCCTGCTCCGCAGTCACAGAAAAACCTGGAGCAAAACATTTAAGGCATTATTGACACTTTGAGTACATGAGGTAATTCAATTATCTTCTGTGGAGTATAAAACTAATTTATTTTTTAAACAAAGTGACAACAGTCAATATTATCTTACCGATCGTGTCGTATAAACTCTACATCATGTCCCTGGTGACATTTTTTGATGCAGTTCACACAGATGGCATTCCTATCTGTTGTATTACAGGTGTGACACCTGCAGAGACAGAAGAGGTTTGTTCTCATCAATGAAGGTAAGTAACTGTTTACTTAGGTAGGTAACTTTTTTAACCACTGACAAAATGTCTTATATTAGCAGTTTGTGATGAATGCCATTTTTTATGCAGGTAACCAACCCACATTTATTTACATTTTGATTTGTCAATGACTTTTTTTTCTACCAAGGGAAAAAAAAACCTTTAACATGTCTTATTTCATGTACTCAGATTTTAATGACTATATAAATATTTAAATATCATGTCTCAGTTTATCAATTCACAAACCCATGTCTGTGCAGTTCTCAGCAGAGAGAAGAATTGTGGAAATTTTAAGCAATGCTGAGGCTAAGAATATGTATTTGAATGTAGCCCTAAAATGAGCCATGAGCATGTTATCCTTGGACTGTGATCCAATGTCCATCACAGTCTGGTTATAGATACTGTTTGACCAAACGTTTGGTAGTGAACCATAAATAAAGATATGGGGAAGGAGGAAAAAAAAACCCCAAAACAATCACACGAAGGATTTTGCTGCATTTTCTTCTTTCAAAATGATGGTACAGCGAGAAGACTGGCTGCTTTCTGTGGTCGTTTGTTTAAGTGCCGACTTTCCCTCAGCGATTTTCTTCACATTTCTTTTTTTGTTCTTTTCATTCCAACAATATCCAGTAGCTGCTTGTTTCTGAAGCATACTAGCGTCATGCTAAACAGAACACCATCTGCGGGATTCCCCGCTGTTGGATACTCTCAACTTTCCATTAAGAACATAAATGGTGCAAGGGTAGTACTGGGCATTTGTGTGTCACTGTGTTGCCATGGTAACTTCATCATTTGTTTGTTTTTTATTATTTGTTTCATGTACCCACCACAGCAGCACGTACGTTGATCAAACTGTCCTGTCACTACATAAAATAAGCTACATTTGTTGGGAGCTGCTAGTTTCCAGCTGAGGTCCACAGGTGGCTACTTGGACACATACTCAAAATAACTACGTAAATGGGTCCAAACATGAACATTAACTTCCAAACTAAGGCATTACCATAGATATTGTTCCAAATGTTTGACTGGTATCTGTCACTGACACTAAGTAGTGGCAGAAAAGTGTAAGAAGTATGAATTTTTAAAACTGTAAATAGCACCAGAGTACCAAGATGGTATTGAATGATGGTAATGAATTTCCCCCTTGGGGGATCAATAAAGTATATTTGATTTGACTGTTTAGATCTATGTAGAAGTTTACCTGTAGAAGTCATGCATGGGGTAACTGGTGTAGCTGGAGATCTTGTAGAGACACTGTCCTCTGCTAACTGCCTTCTCAATGGCATCCTGATTATTCTGGATTTTGTTATCTACAAGAAGTTAAACAGAAATATTAAAGTGATTAATGAGGGCAAGCGCAATAACCAGATTGGGTTCAGTTTTACTGGTCACAAACTTGTCACTTACCTTTCATCGTGACGTTGACTCCAGAGGCCAGAAACAGGCCTCCAAAGCGATTGTTGAAAATTTGGTTACCCTCCAGTGTTGCAGTGGCATGGTTTGTAATTTCAATGCCTGGATAGAAGAGAAAACTCTCTTTAGTCAAGAGAAGATTGACTGAAACGTTATAAATGTTGTTTATGAAGCTGACCTGCTGCAAAGCCGTCAAAAATGCGGTTCTTGCGTAGTACTGGATGACTATTGGTGCTGATGAGCACACCAGCCTGAGCGTTCCTAAAGATGTCGTTCTCTTCCAACAGACCTATAGAGAATACAATTTTAAGTTATACATATCCTGTACCATAATGCAAATATCAACTTAAACTGCATTTATCCTAGCACATGAATATGGGCCACCCGAGTTCTGCAGAATGATGTGTAAAAGGGCAGAATGTGCATTCTTCCAGAGCTTTACATGTTTGTGTCTTTCTGCGCTACAGCTCCTTCTGGTTATTCCAGGAAAAGTAGAAGGGATCACCACTCGTGTCACTGTCAGTGCTCATCTTTTCCTTGCCAAATTGACAGGAACATAAGCTGGAACTTCCTGTGAAGTTCATCATGTTGACATTCTTCTCGGTTCTGTCCTTACCTCTTAAAATCAGTGCACTCTGAATCAGTTGAAGTTTTGAGAACCTTTATGTATTTTCCAAAAGCCCCAAATGCAGTAGTAACAACCAGTTTTGATTGTTGCTGCTGCCTAGATGATACCATTTTCATGGCATTTGGGTAGCCTCTATTCACACACCAACAGGTTGAATGCACTACGAACTTTCACTTGTCTATCTAGCCACAGATTTCAGAAGCAGTATGATCTTCTGATAACTAGCCTGTTGTCAGAAGTTGTAACTGTAACACATAATATTATAATGTACCTCTGCCTCCGTTGAAGATGCAGATGCCCCCATCTCTGCCATCATGGATCTTATTCCTCCTCAGTGTGGGGTTGCTGTCTGTTTTGATCCACACTCCAGCCATAGCATTGTCAAAGATCTCATTGTCCTCGATGAAGCCCAGACCTGTAACATAACAATAAGGTTAGACGAAGACGTAATTATACATTGTATTCTAGACTACTGTAATGACAGAAGTAAATGCAGACCTGAGTTGTAGACTAAAATCCCTCCATTTTGGCCTCCCCAAATTTTGTTGCGTCTGATCTTTGGGTTGCTCCCCGTCCTGTGAAGATTTAAAATTTTTCTCAACTGTGCTAAAAAAAAGTTAACAATAAGAATCTGTAGATGCTTAAGTATTTTTGTAGAATTTGCTGCTTAAAATTAATCTCACATTTAATATGTTTGTGAAAACAATACTAAAAGGGGTAATCCTTACCGTATCTGTACACCAGAGTACATGTGATTGTAGATGTCATTGTCTTCCAAGACACCATGCCCATTGTCATAGAAATATACTCCAACCTGAGGGAAACAAAAGGTAAACAGAAAATTACATGAAAGAAAAAAAAAAAACCAGGAACATTTTAAGAGATTAAAACAAAACAAGAGTACAATGACAGAGTACAATGGATATTGTTTTCAGTATCTTCATTTACCAACTTCACTGTAAATTGAAAACAGAAAAATACAGAATTTCATTCCAGCAAAACACCAACTAATCTGTGGACAGTGGATTTGTGTTTTGTAGTCAGATGAGTCTATGTTGTACCTTGATAATGTCAGCTTCATACATGTCCAAGATGAGGAAAAACTACCCTGTCTGTTATCAATTAAATGTGTCAAAAATGGGAACTTCACAGGCTATGGCATAGGGGGATTTATGTATCAAAGTACCAGTGATGCCAATGCCTACATTCAATGTGCCTCAACAGGAGGTTTGTTGTGGCCACAATGGTAAACATGGCCTCTCTTCTTGAGTGTGTTGCTGGTTCTAGGCTCCATGCAAATGCAGTTGGTCAGTAAAATTACTGATTTGTGTACATTGTATAAAAGTTCAAGTTTATAAAATTATGAAGATTTCTGTTTTAGTAGCATTTGAGCAAATGTACCAACTTTTCAAGAAAGGAACTAACACCACACACACACCAAGAAATGTATTGTAACATTTTAGTTATTTCACTGCAGGACTTTAAATTTTATTATTCCATAAAAACCGTGCGCACACAGAAAAGGTACCTCTCAATCAGCCAATAACTTCAAAGTTTAGTATTTGATATCAAATCTATTTTGATTGCATGTGAAAATTTTCAGGTGTTGAGTGTAATTTACATGAAAGTTAGGATAAAAGATTAAATAAAAAGCAAAATAAGTTCCAAACTATTTTAATGTTTCGAGATGATTTTAGGCTTTGTACTTGAAAGGTTTACTCATGTTCAACAGTAATCATTTTACCTGCTTGCCACTGTGGATACGGTTCTTGCGGAGGACAGGAGTGCTGCCTGTGGTCACCCACACCCCAGCCAGAGTGTTGCTGTAAACCTCGTTCTCTTCAATCACTCCCTGTCCTTTCTCATGCTGACACACAAAGCACAATTAAATGTCAAAATAACAAAATAGAAAAGACGAACAAACACACATTCCCATGCGCCACCTGCTTCTTATTAGAGGAGTGTATTACCACATAGATGCCTCCGTGCTGTCCATCATGGATCTTGTTGTGCCGTACGATGGGGCAGCTGTTGGTCCGGATCTGGATTCCAGCCAAGGCGTTACCATAGATGTCGTTACCTTCTATCAAACCTCGTCCATCCCCAAATATGTACACCCCTCCTTGGTTACCATTAAAAATAGCATTTCCTCTGAAATCAAAGTTGGGGAGAAAAACAAAATTACAAAATAATCTTTACATTTAACTTTACACTGTAGACAACTCTGACCAGCTTTCCTGTCCCTGCTGAAGAAAAGCATCCCCAAAGCATGATGCTGCCACCACCATGTTTCACAGTGGGGATGGTGTGTTCAGGTTGATGTGCAGTGTTAGGTTTCTGCCACACATTGGCATTTTGCATGTTGGCCAAAGAGTTTAATTTTGATCTCATCCAACCAGAGCACCTTCTTCCACATGTTTGCTGTCCCCGACATGGCTACTGGCAAACTGGACTTCTCTATTGCTTTCTTTCAACAATGGCTTTCTTCTTGTCACTCTTCCATAAAGGCCAGATTTGTGGAGTGCACAACTAATAATTGTCCTGTTGACAGATTCTCAACCCCCTATGATTCTATTTGCTTTCTTGTGATTTTATGCATCTGTAAAGCACTTTGAATTGCCTTGTGCACAAATTGTGCTCTACAAATAAACCTGCCTTGCCTATTTAGGAAGGAATTTACACATTTCTTTTATGTTGCATAAAATCATTAGAAGAGCCAGGAAATGTGGAGGAATTTCAGTTTGTAAAGTGCAACATCTGTGATCTGATCCCTCAGATAGAATGGCACCAACACCTGTCATTTATCAATAGCTGATGGCATTTGGCATTTGACTACAACATAAGCTCCAGAGTGGGGAAAAATAATGTTGCGATCAGACACCTCTTTCAGACACATGTCCCACTAATTTAGCAGTAAGGTGATATATTACATACAAAACACTAAAGTGAGTATTACTCACAAAACCTATAGCCTAGAAACTGGAATGACAATGAAATCAAAGCAGAACAAAAGGTACTACTAAAAGTTTGGGGTTTCATCAGTGTTAAATTAATTTGCACTTTTGTTATGATAGAATAAACAAAGAAAAGTACATTTGAGATTTCAGGACAACAGAAAAGAGTACTGGTGCTAGATTGTCCTCCCAACTTGCCAAAAACCTGTATTGTTGGACACCTTCACAGGAATAATAGGACAAAATGACTCTTAAACACTTCTTCATTTGGCATCCTCAGAACAAATGACAACATTGCAAAGTGGTAAAAGCTTTACTGTCCCAACTTTTCTTGGAACATAGCAGGCTTGAAATGCAAAAATGGATGTATATTAGACTGATTTGAATAAACAAACCAAAGCCTGTGTACATACCGTATCGTTGGGTCACTGTTGGATGTGATCCACACACCAGCAAAATTATTGGCATAGATTTTGTTCTCAATAAACTGGCCCCGGCCCTTCTCGTGAACATAAATGCCGCCCGTTTGGCCATGGTGGATCTCACAGCGCACTACTGTGGGATTGGCGTATGCCTTCACTTCAAAACCTGCTATGCGATTTCTATGGATATTACAGTTCTCAAAGTAGCCCTGAAATACAGAAAAGACTTAATAAATTGTCTGATTTTTCATGCTTCAAAATGTGAGATATTACTTAGCTGAAAGTAGTTACCATTCCATGATCGAATGTGAAGACTCCGACATCTCGGCCGTGGTGAATGTGGTTACGTCTTATGATAGGATTACCATGATTTTTCACCCAAATACCCGCTAGCGCATTGTTGCTGATTTCATTGTCTTCGTAAATGCCCTGAAAGAAACAAAGAGAGACACTAAGAAACCGCAGTCCTTGTGAATGTTTCAGTATTAATTGGAAACAACGCTGAATTTGGAGAAAATGAAGTTATAAACAAAAAGTATCAATTTTTACCTGTGCATGGTCTGTAATGTACAGTCCAACATTCTCACAGTCGCTGATGTTGCAGTGTTTGATGGTTGGACAGGCTCCCTGGCCACTAACACACACAGCTGAACCCACTAAACACAAAACACACAGGAGTCCCACAGCAGTAATTAACAAAATGTGCAATACTACAACACAAACACATCCTCACATTTGAAAAATGTAAGCCCCTTTGTGTTTATTAAGATATGACGGTCGTGTTCAACCGGCAGTTTCCAAGGCTTTCAGCTGAATAATGGCTCATTAGACGGCCAGTCCTTCATTTCCTTTTTTATTCGCATACTAGCACACCTTCCGCTAAGTCTCATAAGAGCAGCCATTTCTTTTATTTCTTTTTTAAACTGTCAGCACTATAAGAAATCTTTTTAGCCCAGAATATAAGACAACTTTTTCAGATGTATTCAAAGGGGTAATAAAAAAAATAAAACCTTGTCTTAGGTTGTTTTCACACATGCTGGTGCAGTCTCAGTGCGCACCAAATTGCAATGTATCATTTTCAGTTAGCTGAGTTCGTGTTCACATGATGTTTTCACTCTAGGCCAAACGGTGCACTGAAAGTCACATGACAACGGTCAATGCAGTCATTGGTCAATAGCAGCTTTGGCAGAGCGTCATGCCCATGACAACTGGCCTAAGGTGAAGAGCTGAAAAGAATTGCGTCACAGCAGCTACGTATTGTTGACCCAGATTGACTATTTGTACCTATATTATTTGTTTGTACCACTTTACACAAGCTTAATGCCTCATTTGTCCACAACTGCTGGCATTACTTTCTTTTGTCATGTTTACAGTCTCCTTCATAACCCACAATGCGGTGTCCAGTGGACTACGGAAGCCTCTTTAGGTCAAACATGTGCTGTACACCCTGTAGCTGGGTTGGCCCGAGGTCTGCAGCTTTCACACCACAAACAAACCGCACCAGAGTTTGACAACAGCTGTACCGACACCCCCTCTTCTAACTGCTTTTGGTACAGCTATTTTGGTGTGCACCAGAATGTGACTGTTGTGTTCACACTGACCCAGGTGAACCACACATGACAAAAACACATTTGGGTCAACTGAAATCGGTGCACTGTGAAAACGACCTTATATTTAGATCAATACGATAAATTCTGTCACAAAAATCTGAAGAAACAGATTACCAACCAATACATGTGAATTTCAATTTATTAGGATGGATTTTGGTTGTCGGTAAACCAACAACTGAATTTTCTATTCAGACAAATTAAAAAATAAAACATATACATACACACATATACTGTTGAGAGCTGTGATTTCCTTTCAATAACAGCATATAAATGCTAGTTTTGCAAAGCTGGAGTTTTAACAGTACCAACAAAAGAGACAGGCAACTATTTTTTAACCCTTAAATAAGAATTCAGTATGTGTAAATACCTGTGCATGTGGAGCGGATAATGCAGTGGTCAATGTTCGGGCTGCAGTTGACTGTGATCTCCAGACAATGGTGGGCGTTGTGGTGCTGCGCTGATTTATCATCTGGATTAAACTAAGGAAAGAAAAGCATACACATACAGTAAGAAATCATGATTGCTGACAGCACTTCTGCCCACCCACTACATCCACACCAGACTCCCATTGGAGACAATCTTTTAAACATTTTAAATGCAATTTTCACAATAAAAAGTACATAAAATGTTCAACCAATCCAAAACAAAACTTGCTCAACATTTGATGACTTTATTGTGGGTTGGGAATATTTCAATAAAGCTGAATAAAATCAGATTTAAAATATCAATGACAGAGAAATGGCCTAAAGTAATACATGGCAAAGCATTCATCAAAACGTATTATAATAATAATAATAGTTATAATAATAATAATCTCCAATCACGTATAATTACATATAGAGAGCTTAATTAGACCAGCAGAAATGTCAAAACAGTTTTTCCGAAGTGTTTTCCCTATCCGATGTCTGATGCCCTTTTAACATCGTCATTTTGCCCACTTCAGCCGTGCTTTAAAACGTAACCCAAATGGAGAATTAGCATTAACAGCATTTATCATGATGTGCTTTACTTCTAATATTAAAAAACAACCAAATTTTGATTGCCTTGTGTTGATATTCCTTAATAGCTTACCAACATTGTGCTCACGTCTATGTTTTCAGCTCAAGAAATACGACAAATAATTAAATAATGACTTAAAAAAACATTCCAGCACAGGGGGCAACAGAACTATGTCAAGATAATTTTCTATTTTAAGCCTTGTTCAAGACTCAAAAAAATGTCATTTCACCTAAGTGATAGTGAGGATAGGGTCCCTACAGAGAAACCGAGGCAATTTCAACTTTGTAGTGCCTGTAAAAAGTTTGTACAGGAATCCCAGTCTGTTTGCTGCTAACTTGTCTTAAGTTTGTACAATTCAACAACTGATTTCACAAAAATTACTGTCAAAGGACACAAAATGAGGAGTTTATGGTCTCTGCTTCTATAGAACTGGATTCCTCCTTTATAGTCCACATGCACAATATACATACATATGTTTTGTATCTCAATATAGACAAGTGTTAAAAGCACAGGCCATGAATGAACCACATTGTTTTGGCCCGTTATTAACGTTTATAGTTCTTACCATATAATAATAGACCTAGGGTTGTTTTAACTCTGGAATGCTCCTTTAAGTGTCAAATCCCTCAGTCAACTAACTTTTTGTGAAAACCCTACTTTTAGGTTGTCTTTTTCCAAATCCTGGAACTAGGTTTGAAAAATTTTGGGGATGACACCTTGTTTTAAAACTGGGACTCTTAACTGTTGTCACATAGCCTGCGTTTGTACCACTATGATAAGGTGATAAGGGTATGATAAGGGTACTGATGTAGAGCCTTTCCCCAAGTTAATTTGAAAATAGGGAGAGATGGCACACTTATTTACCTTTATAGTCATGTATCCAACATATGCATCCTCTGAGCCCTCCATGAAGACAAATGTTGAGTCTCTTGTATTTTCGATCACCACTTTGTCTGCTACTTTACCAGGAGCTGAAAGGAAAGCAAAGAAGGCACACTGAAACCCCTTTGTATACAGACACACACACAGAACTGAGAAGAAAACCAATGCTTAAGAGATATTGATTAGATGAGGTGCATTCATCAAGTATGCAGTACCTCTCAATAAAAGCAACATGCTCACCTGCACCAATCATGGTGATGGGGGACTCTATATAAATCCACTCATCTGTATAGATGCCAGAATGAACAAAGATGAGCCCATCAAAGTGAGCTTCTTGTACCCCACCCAGAGCATCCTCAATGGTGTCATAATACTGTGAGAGAAAGGGATAAACAATTTCAGGAAGAGCATACACATTTTACAATTCATCAGAGGACAGTTTCCAAAAGCAAACAATGCATTGCACCAAAAAACAAACATACAAACAAACAAACAAACAAACAAAAAAGAGCATCCCAACTTTTACGTTGAGTCCTAGTAGGAAGTAGGTTTTGTTGTGGTTTCTACTGATCACTAGAGGCTGCCTCCAAAACAGAGCAAATATACATCAACACCTATGTTAAAATTACATATTTTGCAGCAGAAATAAACATATTTAAAGCCTGATACAAAAACATTTTTTTAGAATGCATGGTTAGAGTTCACATCCATGAAAACTGTAAAGGGGTTGAATTTTATACAACTATTCCAGGTAAAATTGAATAAAGTAACAAAACTTTTGCCACCCAGCAGTAAATTTGGGCAGTGGGTCCCAGCAGAGCTCTGTTAGTCTTTAAGTTCCCACAGCCCTTGACTCAGATGTCATTTCTGTAGTGACACTTGAAATAAGGATGTTTGGACAGATATGATCATATAAAATGTAAAGTAATATTAATTAGCAACATTGGTTAGTGTTAGCCAAGCCACTCAAGCTAAAAAAAAAAAAAGCTAACTGTAACCCATTTATAACATGGTGTTGCACAGTAAGAGAAAAAGAGGTTTCAAAAGATGCCTGTAGAAACCTACATCATGGACATTTGTCCAGTTCTTCTAATACAGGTCTTGGTTTTAACTTACCAGCATGTTCTCTCTGCCTTTGTATCTGCCAGGGTTACTGTAGAAATGCTCAGCAAACCCTGGCTTTACATGTGCACCTTTGTACTGCAACACACACAAAAAGAGCAAAACAAAAATCAGTGTATGCTGTTTTATTTACCTAGTCTTTCTTCAACTTTGCTATCAGTCGACTCTTTAAAGCAGACCAAAAAAGATATCTACATATTATAGAAATGCTAAGTTAAGTTTTGTGATTCATACTGGAGGCAGTGTTTGTTAGTTACTAAGATGATGCAGCCAAAGGACAACTTATTGGCAAAAGCTACAAACAATCCCATTTTTCACTAACAAAGGCCTAAAAAGCTAACCAGATTTTATGCAGCAGATGTGTCTATTTCCTGGAATCCTTTGAATCACCTTGCAATCCATCAGATTTATCTGACGACTTCATGCAACCATCAACCTTCAAACCATCCACCACATCACATAAATTGGTGAAATGATTTTTTCCAATCACATTATGATTAAGAAAGCAAACCTGTTGGTTTCCAATTACACAGGCATTCAAATGCAAAAGTAACAAACTGAAACTTAATAACTCAAATTCTCAGATCAACAAAGCAATCATATTAAATTACAAGCTTTCACTGAAAAGGCTGTTTCAAACCAAATGATGGCATCACTGTGCTCTGAAATTTATTTCAGGTTGTTCCACATTGTGAAACACTTTGTCACTGTGCCTTAGCAGGCTTGCACTACTGAATACTCATGCAGTAGAGACCAGGAATAAACCCAGTCACAAAAGACAAAATAGAGAAAAAGCTGGTGTTGTTGTGTGCATGTTTATACTAAAGTATAGGAAACAACTTTATATTGATTCCTCCTGTTCCCACAGGACTGCCATCTGAGAGAACAGCACAGCTCTGCTGAATGTTGAAATGCAGACTGGCACATCCAGTGTCTTCTTCTCACAAGCAGAACAAGCTCCAGAGCTTGCTTCTTTAACATGAGCCAGATGCATATGCCTTGATGGCAACAGATACACTGCTTACAAACTGCCATTTCTGTCTGCCAACAAAATAATGACATTACTTTTTAGGGGAAAAAAAGGCTTGCTTTGTTTTGTATCCCACTAACTACTGCACTGAACCCATTGCTGAGCACTGTTTATAACATAGTGTGAAAGAGCCAATGAAGCCCCGTGTTAGGACTCAAAAGTTTTAAAATCCATTTATCATTCACTGGAACAAAATTCCCCTCTAAAAGACAAAGAAACAAAACAAAACTATAGAACATTTTGACAGAGTTGGTTGTCAGGGTTTCCAAAAGGCAAATAAGCATTTATTAACAAAATTTTATTTAGTTTGTGATGTAAAAACAAAGCATCAAAGTAATTCAATACTCTAAAGTCATCTATTCAAATATGATGATGTCTTTCAAATTGATTAAAACACTGTAACGTCTGTTTTATCTTTAAATGCTTACAGTAACTTAATTATCTTAATTTTCCTGTAAGCTTATTAATTTTAGTCTGAAGTGAGAGATAAGCAACCATGTTTCTTTGCACAGAATGACATCTCCTTTATTCTTTTAACACTATTTTACGTGTGTTTACAAAGACGAGAGACTTTAATTCACTCACTGTAAACTGAATTTACCTAAGGGTACAATAAACATTCTGAATCTGACATTTAGAAATGAAAACACATATATTACTTTAAAAAAAATAAAATAATTCATTGTGTGAGGAAAAACTGTTTAAGCCTTTACGCTTGCGATAAAATGAAATTGTTGGCAAAACTTTCACTATATAATGATGCAACTATATAAATAAAAGAAACATAAAATTAATCAAACAACAGAGAAAAACTTACCAACTGCTGGAAACTCTCCTTCCAGGGGTTTGGGTGTTCATGCTCCTCAGGGCTGACCTGGAAGAACCTGCCAGGTTCTGGATGCATCATGGGGCGTGTATACTCAAAGACCTCCATGTATAACCGTTTCCTAGAATATATCAAGAATCCATGTAGGCATGCACGAAAACTGTTTTTTTAAAACTGACACTGATAACTTTCAGCTCCTAAAGGCTGATACCGATACCACACACATATATCTAAGATCATTACATCAATACTATGAACAAAATCAAAAAGTTTTGACTCTTCAAATGAACTCATTTATTTTTTCCGAAGAAAAACTATTGGCAAGCCTCTCAAACATTTTCATAAAGCTATCAAACAAACCTATTTGATATCTCACATCAACTTAAATAAGGTGTATTACTTACTGATATAAAAAAAAAAAAAAGGCTTCCTGAACTGATGGACATACATGCATCAAAATTACAAACTGAAAAAGATTTACGTTAAAATGATTTTGACTTGTGGTTCCATTTAAATTAATACCTTTAAAGTAGATGAGGTTCAGTTGTTTTTTTTTTCTTCATCTCATGGAAGCTTGAGATGAGAGAGATGAGGGAGAGCAGAGGGGAGGGGACACTTGCTGCTGGCTTGCCCACGTTAGTGTTAGCTCACGTTAGCGCGATTTCAAAACTCCATGGAAGTGATGGTTATGTTTTAAGTGGCTGATCAGGTTTGACGTATTAAAGCTTGTGCTTGTGTTTCCCTCCTCGTGGAATTCACTTGGAGCATTTGTCACAAATAATCAGCCAACTATCTTCTTCCTAAACTTTAACAAAGTTCCATACCATCGCCGCCATGTTTGTTGTGATCAGCACGCTGTGCCTCAGGTTGCATTCAAGGTGTAACGTAAATTGCCACGTTCCCTCGTTTGCTTGTCGTTCTTTTAGCCTTTTCTATTTTTTTTTTTTTAATGTGCAACATGTGGGAAAATATTGCGAATATCAATTAAAGTTAGCAAATACCAAAATTATGACCGAGTTAACAAGTTGTTTTCTGGCATGAGGGGGTATTCTTGATTTTTCTTATTGAGTAATCGTTTTTCTGATTATGCCGACGTAACTTGAACATAACATTTCACTGCCAGTCATTCAAGGCTCAGAGAGAGTGAGGCACTGCCGTGTTGACCAAAATTATTATCGGGGCTATTCGTCATGATATCGGACTTATCGGGATTACATCATAATTTCCTGTTATCGGCCCGATAGTTATCGTGCACCCCTAAATCCATGTATAGTAGACTAAAAAAGTATATTTCCCAATGTCTGTGAAACACAAAATAAAAAAAAAAAAGCAGTATTCAGCTGCACTGACCATAGGATGGGATCATTTGCTAGCTGGCTGAATCTCTTGCAGACACAAGCTGCCTGGCAAAGGTCTTGCTCCAGTAAATAGGAGAAGATCTTCAGAACAACTTCATCTGGAAGCTTCTGTTGTAGATATTGCTCTGCTGGGGCTGCTAGAAATATACAAACACAGATACTCACATTTGTAAGGCTGAAGATAACCTCATCACTTCAAGCACTCTTAAGTAAAAGACAGCAAACCATCTCCTTATCCATTTAACACACACCTGGGAGGTCGTGGCTCTTACCGGACACTCTTGCCCGCTTAGCTCGATGGCAAAAGGCCTCTGTTGATGAAGTAGAAGCTCCCTAAAACAGAGGGCAAACAGGACATAAAGTTCAATTCAAAAACTTAGCAGAACGTGAATAAAAGGAAATTTACTATTATGTCACAATTATTGATGTAGAGGGAAAAACAACAACAACAAATCAGCGATTCTCTTCCAATCCCATGCATCTGCACACTCCAGGCACACAAAACCGCATTAAAAGTCACATGTAATACATGCAAGAGCTTTAATCTAACCTCCATTGGGCTCTTGCTGGGACAGGCAGAGGCGGTGGCAGAGGCAGTGGTGGTTCTCTTGGGAAGCAGGGTCTTGCGTCGAAGCTGATAGGGACTGTTCTGAGCACCTGGACCGGACTCCTCGATAGCCATTTCTGCTGCGGCTGCTGCAGGAGCCTCCTCATCTAAATGGAGAACCAAAAGAGGTTGTATAGACACACCACACTCCATAGAGACACCTACACAAACAAAACTTAAGTACACCAGGGACATGTACTAATTATATATGTGCGTATTTATACACACACACACACACACACTATATATATATATATATATATATATATATATATATATATATATATATATATATATATATATATATATATATATATATATATATATATATATATATATCCACACACACGCATACACACCCACAAGCATTTCATCATTAAGCATGAGCATTTTTTTTTTTTTGTTCAATTTTACACATCTCAGGAGTGTTCAGGGACTGCAGCACATTTTCTTGACACTGCTCTACATTAAGCTTGAATGCCTGACTGTTGTGTGCCAACTGCGCACACCACAGCCAGGGTAATAGCTGGTAAGAAGACAAAGGTTGGTGATTGATAATGGCAGATGCACTCCCTGCAGCCAAAGTGTCTTTTCTCCCCCATCAAGTTATTTCCGACAGACAGCAGTCAATTTGCATTTGTCTCCTGACGGGGTAGAATCGGGCTTCTCATTTGTGGTGCTGTCAAATTTGGGGCCGGAGATGGAGTCGATCAGTGTGCGGCTAACGGCTAAAAACTGAACTGCGTAGCTGGCAAATCCGCGGTGTAAACAAATCAAGCTACGGCTAGCAAACACCAGTAGTTACAGACGAGACTATTTGTTCGCCTGGTAATAAGCTGCAACCCACAGACCCAAACAGGATAAAAGGTCCCCGTGAATTCATGCAAATAGCACAATATCACCTATAACAGCTGATCTGTGGGGCCTCTTGAAGCAGGAGCAGTTAGCTCGTATTGCTCCCAACCGCTTCTGTTTCTGTTAACGTTACACCCTAAAAAATGTCAGTCTTGTGATTTACGCTGTCAGAAACGGTTGTGACAGCTTGGAATGCAGTAAGCGAGCAGACAGAAAGCTTGCGATTAAAGCGTATTAAGTCTGTCTTTTTGCCTCCAACTGAGAGATATGATCCGTGTATGATGTCCATGTAGCTACATACGCATTTACGTTAAAAGACAACCCCCAACCTCCTCCTACCCTGGTAAGCTAGCTAGCACCGATCACTCAAGCCAAACAAAGCGCGGCCTGGCCCAAGCCACGGAGCCAGAAGCCTCGGGTTTTCCTGCTGAACTCGTCGTCACTAGTACCATTTGACAAGCTAGACGCTGTGGACGAGGGTTGTGTAAAGACCGGTGTCGCTTGACAAAAGCTTTGTCTGGAACCATTTGCTGGCCATGGCCTAACTTACCTCTGTCCCCGTTGTTCCGTTCGGGCTGTACCGGGCGCGGCCTCGACACTCGCCTGGGTCTCCTGTTGGTAGCTCTGACGGAGTTCATCTGGGGAGTTGGTTGTCGAAAAATAGACCTCTATCCTCGACCGCCCGCCGCTAATTTTATCCCTCGAACCAGACAGCCACACAGATAACGTTTTTAAAAGATACCTTACAAAGAACTGCGGTCATAGAAAACCCAAGGTACTAGGGGTTAAATTGTTTCCCTCTACGGTGTCACGGCTACCCCCGTTTCACTGCTCGGTGTCAGCTCCGACTCTGTCTGTAGCAGGAGGAGCCATTAACCCACACGGGAAACAATCGCGAGAAAAAAAGAACAAACATCCTCTCGGCCAATCATATCCGACGTATTATATTCTCTTCTTAAAGCGGCCAATCAGAAGCTCCGTAACAGACTATTTAACAAACCTACCTTGTTGGGTTTCGGAATCGGTCAAGCGACTCATTGATCAATGCAAGAACTGAATGCATCAAAGGGCGTCATAGTCATCAGTTAATGTAGTTTACGACCTAATCACCCATCGTAAAAGTGCATAGAAAATGTAGGTCGTCGTCTTGGTGATATTTCTGATAACGCGAAATTCTAAGATGAAACTTTAATGTCAAATTAGAATACAAAAGTCCCCCAATAGAAAAAGAAGAATCCCATCTGACATGTAATAATATTTGTATTTGTTTTATTTTGCAAATGCACGAGGGTAATGATGAGATTTTCTTGTTTGTAATGTTGATACGAATGTAGCACACAAAAAAAACTGACTAGGAATTTAATCTCAAGATATGAACATTGTAATATGGATGTAAACATTACATTCAAGTTTACTAGAATGACTAACAAGGGAACTTGTTTTTTTTTCAGTTTTTGATAAGAAAATGCCATGTAATCAAATAAAGACAAAACACGCAAAACGTTCTTGCATGACTTTGTCTCCAAATCTAGTACAGTTGTTGTTTTTTTTAATTGAATTTTAAAATGAATTACTTCTGCATATTTATTTATTTACTTTTTTTTTTTTTAAATAATTTGATATTTTCGGGACGAATGTTTTCAAATCGATGTTTTTGGTGGACTATCGCTTCAGGTTTCGGAGTCAGTTTGTGTGTGGCAAAGATACCACTAGGGGGCAGTGTTAAGCTGCAAATGACCACGGTTTGAAAACAATTGACAAACATATTGAGGCAGTTTTGTATTCTTTTTCTTTTAATTTGAGTCTAGAAAGAAGCAAAACACAACAACAACAAAATTCAATGATTCTCAGTCATTTGTATGTACAAAAAAATGTTTTTTTCTTTTTTTTTTTTTACGAAGGTGCGTTAGAAATGAAATGTATATGTATCTAAACTAATTTTAACACTGCAGATACTACACTACCAGAATCACCAGCATCACCTGGTGGATACAGAGCAAAAATGCATCCACAAGTTTCACATGCAGGAGGCAGTGCATACATATAAATGACACAGACTTGGATTCCTTCTTACAGCTGCAGCCTTGAAACTCTGTGTTTCTGCTGAGTGTGTGTGTGTGTGTGGACCTTATCTTGCTTCCAAATTTGTCCTCCTGTAATAAGCAGAAGGAGCAGCTGTGTAGTTTCTCCTCCTACACCCACCTTGGTACACAGAACAGAGGTTGGTAGAGAACTTCATCCTTGAAAGCTTTGGATGCTCCGAAGGACAGCATTGCTAGATAGCAACAACTGGATTATTGCACGTGCATGTGTATGTGAAAGACCTTTTATATTGAAATATTCTAAAGTGGATATATTTATGAGCAAATCATAAAGCAATATGAAAACAACCAAATTATACATTATGTACAAAACAGATTAGTTTGTTTCAAGGATCATTACTGGATCTTCTTTTAAAATAACAGACACTGAGAACTTGGAGGGGATTTGGAGTCTCGGCACAGTGAGCATATGAAGTAATTATTAATCAGCAAGTCCCCTGCAGTGTTCATTTAATGAATATAATACAATGACATCCTTGAACATTAAACTATTTATCTATTAAAAAACCATCACTCCTTTACTTATTCTTCTAAATTGTCATGTTGCCAGAAACTAGACCTATCTCAAAGTTCAAACAAGTTACAAGAAACAAAAGGTATCTGGGACAGCTTTAGGACCCAGTTTTGTTAAACGTTTCTGCAGTTGTTTTGTCTATAATTGGATACATGTTTAAAAGTGTTTTAAACCATTTTATAAAGTCTATGAAGGAAACAACACTGACTGCCAAGTCTTCTTGATGTCCAGAGGTTAAATATTCAAGTAATCCCAAATGAAACTGTAGCTGAAATGTTGTCACGTCTAGGAATAATTAAAGCAGAAAGGCACTGGACCAACTCATCTAAATGATGAGCGTGATAAGCTGAAGCAGGGTGCAGCAGTCTGATCAAGCATCTGTTCAATACGGAACCATGAGAAAAGTTTAATTTCTCAAACTTAGAGGTTCTTATCCATTACAGACCGTTGTATCTGCTTGAGGCCTTTCTGGCTGAAGGAAATAGGATTTCCATGGGAAGCAAAATAGGATAGTCCAGTGAAAGTCTGCACCTGTGCATATTTGGACAACAATCAGCACTCTTGTTTTCCATCTAGACTCAGTGTATTGGCCAAGGAGTAAATCACACGGCTGCTCTTTGGAGAGGTCCAAGTCGGCTGCTGACAGGATGAAGTTTCTGTCCGATATATTTGTGCCCGAGTCTTAAACAGGCCGAAGCGAGCTGCCAGGAGAAAGAAGTCCCGTCGGAACGTACGGGTGAAAAAGGCGTACAGGAAGGGGTTGGAACATGAGTTGATGGGGTAAAATAGGACCATCAAGAGTTTGGAGTCTGAGACCGTTATGAGAGGGAGCTTCAGGGCAGCAGAAATGGCAAAAAAGGAGATTGGAGCCATGCAGACGAAGTCGGTGAAGATGAGGATGGCCATGCGCTGAGCCACGCGGGCGTCAGCGTGAGCTGGTGCTGATGAAGGCTTGCGATAAGTCAAGTAGATGCTAAGGTAGCAGCCACACACACAGAAGAAAGCCAGGATGTTGAGGAGGAGTAGAGAAACCACATAGACCTGGGACATCAGAGAATCCACATCCATGGGCAGGCAGATGCTCACCTGCATAGAGAGGAACATATATAAAAAACAAACAAACCAAAAAACAACAACTGTGATTAAGGGTCTTGATGCACTATATTTCCATACCATATCCTGCTTTATATACGCAGAAACTTATATGAGAGATATTTTACATCTGGATGTGCTTCTTTATGGCATTTTTTTTTTTTTTTTTACCCATTTTTGTCCTGTTACTTAAATAGTTTTCTGTCTATTTGGTTATCCTCTTGAACACCAGGCCATTCTCAGGCTCCTGCTTGAAAATGACATGGACCCCTATTAAAGGAGACAGATAGTTTTACAGCCATTCACACTGCAATTCATGTGACCAAACCATCTCACATGTGAGCAGCTAAACTTTGTACAGCGGTCAAAATAACCTAATGACCCACAGGAGGGGATACTAAAGTAAGTGATTTACCTTTGACTTGAACAAACACACATTAAGAATGAATATTTCCAAAGCAGCTTATAAGCCTGAAACACCTCCTCCTCCAGTCAGTTAGAAGCCTTTCAGATGAAAAGTAAAATGTTCAAGAACCAAGAAAATTAATTTAGCTGCTTTCAAACATGTTTTTTCCACCCAAGCTTTTCTTTACCTTTTTCTCACTGAACAGTAAACATAAAAATAAGTTATTTGAACATTGCAAACAGTATATGTTTTAGCCCTGATATAGATCAAGATTGTTTTGGCTTCATAGTGACCAGTTTCTCACTTCTGAAATTTAGCTATTTTTTTCTTGATCTCCAAAACAGTATTATTATTAATCACAGATAAAATAGTTAGATTGTTTTATTGCTTTAAAACCTAGTCTAGATATTCTCGTCTTCAGTTTGTAGGAATGGATTAAATGTGCCACTTTAAAAACTGGCACAGAAAGCACAGAAAAATGAAATGCAGAATGTTCGGGGATAAATAAAGAACGTACTTTGCTGTAACTGCTGACCCCAACTGTGGGCAGAAATGCAGCGAGTGCGAGGAGAAGATCCAGCCTGCTGTCATGATGATACATGCGTGCCTGAGGCGAAGTTTACGGTCGAGTCGCAGAGCATGTGTGATGGTGTGCCAACGCTCCACAGTGATCGCTGTTAATGTGAACACTGACAGCTCACTGGCAAACACCTGTAAATTAATTACTTATTCATCATTTAAAAAAATTAGATTCCTGAGTCTGTCGTCACATGTCATCAACTCCATGCAGGCATACACACCGTGAAGAAGCCGGCCACATTACAGCCGGGTCCTGTCTGCCAGTCAATGGCATGGTTGTAGTACCGGCCATGGGTGAGCATGTCAACGGTTGCTATGACTACCAGGTAGATGCCCATGCACAGGTCAGCAAAGGCCAAATGACACATGAGGAAACGAGGAACAGTCAGCTTAGAGCGGCTGCCTGTGCACACAGTGATGGGAAGAAAAAAAATGACATCAATCAGACAAGTTAAACTGAATAGATATTAACAGCAAAATCATTTTAAATATAGAGGAGAGAAAAATAAAAGAGGAAACTAAATAAAAAATTAAACCTTTTGCCTTTTGTGTGAAAAGTTGAATTACTACTGAAATAAAATATTTCCCTTTAGATGAAAACCAAGAATTAGCATTCAGTTTTCAAAGCTGAAGATATTACAAATGTGTGGAAGAAAAATGCAGATCATGACTACTTCGGGGCTGGCTCTAAAAGACTCAATTTCCACTGATCCCCATGTTAAAATCTCCAACTCTACAGGAGAAATAAACAAACTTACATCCTGGTACAAAAAAATGCTTTTTGTCTGCATTGCTAGGTTTCATATCCAGGACCACTGTACAGGGGTGAATTTTTATGTACCTCATCAGTTAAAATTATACTGAACAACAACTTTATGTTTAATTATGGACATGGTTTTATGAGTGACAGTTGAATCGCAGTCTGTGGTGTCAAACAGCTAGCTGACATCTCTTTAGCCACTTAGCCCTGTCATTGAACTTGACTTCTGAGCTGTGAATAAAGACCTAAGAGAGCATAATCAATCTTACTTTAAAGATAATATGACTTGTTGTGCTGTTAATTGTACCAACAGACCACCAGTGGGGCTCTCCCTTGAACTTGAAGGGTTTGGGGGTGAAGGTGACTGTTTTCTGGTCCTCTGGCCGTCATGGTGGCTGTAGCGTTTGCCATGGTAGCCAACAGCAGCTGGTTGGAGGCTGGCTGCTCCAGCTGAGACAGCCTCATTCAAAGACCCTTTCAAGGAAACTCGGATTCAAAGGTTCCGAGACAACCCATCCTGGTTGGGTACCTGTATCACTGCAAACCAATCGCGTCTAGTCAGGGCAGTATAGCTAGGAGCCGAACGACTGCAGTAGCTCCAACACACTTATAGAAGCGCTCTAGTAGCCATGGTTACAGAAACAACTACTGAAACTACTGGAAGAAAAACTACTCGAACTGCTGAAACAACATCTGAAACGAGGATGGATGGATTTCATCAGAATAAATCTAAAGTAAAGATAGTTAGCATAATAGATCAACATGAGCTAAACTAAGCTAAATTAGCTACCCTGTGGTAAATGAGCTAATGTGGACATGTTCCAACCAACAGACAGGTCTGTTAGGTGAAGTCAGCTCCAGCTAATATAGCTTATACCAGAGCTCTGACAAATGGGCTTTAAAACCGCTCTTCAGAAAACCTGTGGGTGAGGATTTGTCCAGTCTATTTTGGAAACACTGACATCTGGTGGAAAACCTGTACATTTCTTGAAATCCTAACCAAATGCATTTTTTTTTAATTTGTGAAAGCATAACAGCTAATATATAAAGAAAAAAAGCTACATGCAGTTAATAAAACGTTTTGAAGAGTATGAAGTGGCTTTGAATTTGTTCACCAAATGTCCTACCTAACAATACCAGGAGAACCACTGCATTGCCCAGCAGAGCGAGGACAGAGATAATCCAGATGAGGACCCGTAAAGGGACTGGAGACATGATGTCCTCACAGGGATTAAAGTTGTCAGGTGTTGGGGTGCATGTGATGGAGGTGGAGTTGGAACAATGCTCCCTATAGAAAGTAGGGTAGTTCTTTGCCTCGGGGTGACCACACCACGGGTTCCACCTCGATCTAACAATAACACATACGAACAGTACTTGTGAAAAAAAGGTGCATCTTCATTTGAGCATTAACTTTGTTTGATGCATGTTTTTCGATACAAAACTCATGTATGTCACTGGAAACTGTATATTTCACTAAATAATGTGTTTGAGTACCTTTTGCATAGCTGGGCATCTGTACCTGTTTCTGTGCATGTTTTGGAAGGCACAACAATGAGAGGGATATGTCAGGTTGGCCAAGTCCAGACTGGTAAAGCGCTGCGGAGAGGGAAGTTTTTTAAGGTGATAGGTGGACTTTGCAAACAGCTTCTTGAGACCACCGAGGATGGAGTCTGGCAGAAAGGTGATAGCTGTGTGAGAGATGTCCCTGCAGACAAAAGCAAGGAAAGGAAGATTCAACAGGGTAGTCATGTTAATTTCATTTTTGATACTTCTTTTCTTTATTTGCTCCAATGATTTGATGTACTGAAAAAAAACCTTCCTTCTACACTACTTGGGATGCTGTGCAACAAGAAAGTAAAAACAGACCATAATGATTTGTAAATCATTGAAATCCAATGTTTAACTGAACCTAGTACAAAGGCACCAGAACATCCATCTATCCATCCATTATCTATACCCGTTTCATCCTCTGAAGGGTCACGGGGATCTGCTGAAGCCTATCCCAGCCGTCTACGGGCGAAAGGCAGGGGTACACCCTGGACAGGTCGCCAGTCCATCGCAGGGCACCAGAACAAACATTTACAAACTTAGCTTCATGTCTGTTTGATGTTAGCTGCTTAAAAAGACAGCTTGATCAGTGACTACTGTACTCCAACATGCTGATTGCGCTGTGTATTGTTTATTCATTTCTGGCTCATGACCTAATGGTTGCACCAGTATTTTTAAACTCCTAAATGTAAATTTGTGTATCTAGAGCCAAAATGAAACTGCTGGAAATGATAAAGAGACATTGGACAGTTCTTGATTGAGCAGTCTGGGTAGGTGGCTAGACTAACTATGGTTATGCTAGTTAACAATGACACCAAGCATATATGGGCTTACTTAACAATCAGACCATTTAAGAACTTGTAACTGTGAAATTGAAAGGACCAGAACATTCACATAGTTATTTAATTCCTGCGCATTTTATTCTTCACAATATTAATTATTATGTTAACGTTAGCATTAGGCAAGTATTAACTTAATGACACAATCACAAGCCAATAGTAGTCAACAAAAAACACTCCTGTTCATGTAGATATGTTTGAGAACATGAACTGACTACAGTATCACATGTGCCTCTACTATCCAAAAAAGAGCAAGTGCAGCAATACCATCAGCCACTATCTGATCTCTGTATTTCCAGTATCTGCAATTCTGCAGTGGAAATCTTCTGCAAGGAACTTCTGTAAAGCATTGTCTGACAGCACAGTTTAGTCCATGGGGCAACTTCTGGCTTTTTGGAGTCCAACTCTGAAGTCTGAACAGTGCAGTTCCTCCTGAGTGAATTTCCACTGATCCCCCTCAAAATATCAAAATTTACAGCAGAAATAGACATACATATCCTGTGATACATCCCAATCTCTATAGCTAGTTTTCATAACCATGACAACTGTACAGGGAGTGGATTGGTTAAAATGATTTTTAAAAACACAAAGTTATGCATAATTAGGGCTGTTTTATTATGAGTGACAGTTGCATTGCAGTGTATAGTGTCAAGTGACTAGCTGTCACCACTTTAGGTACATGGAACTTTCAGGGAGCTATGAATATAGTTCTAACAGAACATAGTTATTCTTATCTTGGAAAATATTTTGTCTTGGTGGAGCTGGGCCTCTCTGTGGAGTCTCTCGTTGTGTCTGCATGAGTTTCTCTGGGTGCACCTGCACAGTCCAAAAACATGATGTTTAGGCTAATTGGAAATACTAAAGCCCACCTAGGCTAAATGTACATTAACCATGATCTCATTTAATTTTTAGGAGTAATTATAGAAATAATTATAGGAATAGTTTCATCTAATAAATAAACTGATCTATGCGTGTGTGTCTGTGAGAGAGACTGTGTGTATGACAGTGAAATAAAGCTGCTTCGCGTTGTGAAAGTGCTTTGAGTGGTTCCTAGACTAGAAAGGTGCTGTATAAATACATTATTGTTGTACTATTAAAGCAGCACAGAGAACTTTTGCAATTTTAAGCACTCTGGGTCCCCATATAGGCAGTGAAGATTAAGTCACTTTGATTAAAGTCATTAGTTGTCTGACCATGACGGGATCAGGAAGGAGCTTTGTCCTGTTTTTGTTGGTAGCGGGCAATTTCAATTCATGCTCACTGCTGCAACCACTGCAACCAGCTCTGAGTCAGCTAGAAATGGTCCAGAGGTAAAGGTACCTTGCAAGCTCTGATATGTAAACAGGTGATGCACGAGCCAAAATCTTTACAGCATGCCCTTCGCATGGACTCTGCTACTTCCCAGGGCCATGGGCACCATGAAATACGGACCAAGGAGTCTAACTCATCTGTGAGTGACAGGGATGTCACTACTGAAACAACGTCTAAAATGAGGAAGGAAAAATGGATTTGGTGACAATGAATGGAAGGAGAATGTTAGTTAACTTCATATGTAAGCATGATCTGGCTGTGTTATAACTAACTGTCAGGCTTGTTTGTTCCACTAATTTTCCTACTTTTGGATTAACTGGGGCTGGGAGGAGTTGGGAACAATGATGGGAGCTCCCACTCTTGGGTTTCAAAGCTACACATTACTAACAACCTGTTAGTAATGTTGCAGAAGTGTTTGTCCAATTCTTTTTTATAGTCTTTTTTTAACCTCTTTTTTACTCAGTGTCCCCAGTCTTGGGTTGAAATGAAGAACCATGATTAATCAAGGGGCAAAGTTGAACACAAATTGCCAGGGATGTTGTTCTACTGTTCGATCCTCCTTGGCGCTGGTAGGTTGGATCTTTGACAGGCTGATTCAGTAAGATAAACACTGCCCTAGATGATCTTTGATATAAGAGATGGAAATAAAACAAGCTGGGTAAAAATTGTGACAATAGATAATAGAAGTACCCTCAATAAATATAAATCTAGAATGCAATCCAGTCTTGCAACTCATTGAGAATAAATAGCTCATCACTAAACAAAGGAGGCCCCAAATTTGGAGCGGCTGAAATCCAATATCAAGCACGACTGAACACTTTCAGAATGACAGCAGTTGGTCCCCTCAGTTCCAAGCGTGTGGTCCAAACTCTAACAGAGTGCTGTTCAAAGCGTAGCTTTTACAAAACAGTGTAAGCATACTCCGCTCCACTTTTTTCTGAATCATACTGATAAAAGCATTCCAACTCATTTGGAAAGAGGGTTCTATTATTAGCTGATGAAACCTGGACTAACTCTGATTCAGGGGAAGTGGTTCATACGCCGGTGAAAATGTTGGAGCTGTGCATCACCAAGTCTTTGCTGGGAGTGAAAAAACACAATCTTTAAAGAGTGCACAGTTTCACTCTGCATGTCAGATTGTTTCTTGTTTTTTTCCTGAGTTTAATAAGTGATGATGAGGAAGGTGAATCATGTAGATGAGATACTGTTGGATGTCATGCTTACAGTACCACCAACTCACTGGAACCCACAAAGGCACTGGGACTGATGTGAGTAAGTTGTTTGTTGCCTCTGAGCAGTCTAAGACAGAGAGAGAAACAAAGAAGTTAAATATGTAAAATTACCAATTTTTTGCGACTCTCTCCTTTCAGCTATTGTGTGTCTGCCTATGACTCACAATCTGTACATCTTTGTTCCGTTGAAGGCGTCACTTGCCACCTCCTTGATGCCATTTCTGGTGAGCCGTCTGTCATGGGAAAGAGAAGCCAAATTACAGTCATGTGGCTCCAACACTGAACATTCCCTACAACAAAGTTATCGGAGCTTCTGATGCCAAATTTACTGTCTGCTTTTCTTTTGTTCCCACAAACTAAAGCTGCGTGAAAACACAGAGTTTAAGTAAAAAAAAAAATTTTTAAAAAGTGAACTGCTGACATTGGCATCCACATCCATCTTTTATTTATTCCTTTATTTCACAGCAGTTGTTGGCTGGATTATGAAACCATCGGTGTGTAGACGGAGATGTCCCACTAAAGTAAAAGACAACTCAATTAAAGGTGGGGTGGGTGTTGTTTTTTTGCAACACTTTTTACAATATTGCCTGAAAACCTTTTCACATTTCCATTGCACCCACTGAAATAAAATGTTTGCAAAAAAAACTAAACATTTTGGTCCAGTCTAGAAGGTATAATCAGAGAAAAACTCTGACCAATCAAAAAAGTGATCATCACTATTTTGATTGGCTGCCTAATACGTCCATCAAATATCACCCCTCCCTCCCTCCCTCCCTATGGTTCATGCAGTCGTGAATCATGTGAAGGCGTGGTTTCGAGGGGTGAGCTGAAGAGGAGGAGGCGGAGCCTTTGGGAGGAGGGAGGGAGTGTATATTTTCAAAATCTCACTTGAGTTGGATTGCTGGAACCGTTTTTCAAACAACACCTACTCCACCTTTAAAAAAAAAAAAAAGAAAAGAAAAACTGATATCTGTGATATGATTGTTGTGAATCCACCCATGCCTTGTAAATGAGTTATATTGAGAACAGCAAATCACTCCTGGATACTTTTCAGTCTAATTTTAGTTGGTTTAGATTTTTTTTTTCCATTTTGATCAAAACATTTTTTTTGAATCACTGTGGTTGTTGCCTCAGTTTTGATTATTTTGTATCTCACCTAATATTGTATGGCACTCATTTTTATTGTTTTGCATCTTCTCATCTTCCACACACATGTTCATTTTCTAGCTTTATGAAGCAATTTTCTTCGAGTTAATTATTATTATTAACATTCGAGACACTCTTTCTTTGAGATTCTGTCTTCTTTATGACTAATTCAAAATCTCTTTTATAGCCCTTTTCTGTTTCTTTTTGGTGGTACTGCATCTCTTTGTCATCAAATCTTTTCAAACACATCTTTTCAGTTATATTTCTTCCTCTTGAATTTTGGCGGTCTTGTTTGCTATTTATGGAATGTAGACAGTATTATACACAGATCAGCCATTCAAACATTAAAACCACAACAGGTAAAGTGAGCAACGCTCCTCATCCTTTATGTTAAAGTTGAAAATAACATGTGAGGCTGCCAGAGTGGTATCAGGGGAGTCTGGAGACCTGGTTAAGAGCTGCTCGAGGCTCTAATGTGTCTTTGATGGCCTCCAGAGCAGTTGTGGGTGCAGCTGGGTGGCTGCTACTATAGATTACTGGACTGCTACTGGGCCATTGATTGGCATGAAGAAATGTTATTTATTCATTTATTATTGATAAACTGGCATTGTTTTTTTTTCCCTGTTTGTATATGATGAGCAAAAGCTGTGCAAAAAGAGCCAGCAAGTGTTTGTGCTGAAAAAATTGAAAAAAAAAATGAAGAAAAAGAGCAAAGATGTTTGTAAAATGCCTGTAACCATGTCTGTTAATGTGCATTTGACTGTTACTGGTTAGTAATTACTGAAGTATTATGTTATTATGTGCAGAGTTTTGCAGATGCAGGCACTTGACATGGAAGCTAATTTGAACAATTTTATATCCTGTTGAACTTTCTAATCCTTATAAAGTTGATGACATTATTAATTAATAAGACAAAATATTAGTCTAAAAACTACAGCCATCCAAAAGAAAAAAAAAAAAAAGTAGAATGCAATACATCACAATGCAGAGGTAAAGAAGAAGATGCTGATGTGCATAGTTGTTGCTGTGCAAAACAGACAAAATAAATGAATGTTTTCACACAGTCTTGCTTTATAATATATCACTATCATATTTCTACACTATTAAAATGCTGCACAATGATCCAACATATATATGGAAAATGGAAAAGAGTTAAAAATGTAAGGCGCATGTGAGAGCACACTCCCTTAAAACAAAAAGGAAAAAGATGAATGCCTTACATCTCTTCTATAACTTGAGTGCAGAGGCCTCTGAAAGCATTGCCAGGGACCGTCTCTATGTTGCTGTTGTCCTCCAGATCACTAAGCATCATGAAGATCAATAACACATATAAAGAATAAGAGAAGTGTCAGAAGAACATTTCTGCAATGACAGACAGCAGGGACATATATTTTTAAATTACAAAATTGATAACAATGTATCACAATCCCTCTGAAACTCTCTTTGTTTATGAAACTGGCTGATGTTAGAAGAGTTTGAATGTGGATTTTTGAAGGGTGAAGACTGGGGGGAGTTGGTTTGTGCGGCAGATAAGCCTTTCTGTCAGGATTAATGTATGTATGTGGAGGTTTGGAGTGCAGGATTACATGTTTTGTGCGTGATTTCCTCTGGGTATATTTAATTCTGAGAGCGCATGAATTCAGGTGCAAGTGGGAACTCATACGCATGTGTGGGGTATGTTCCTGGGCATGTGTTTTTGGTTTATTTTTATCACTTACTGACACCTACAACACAAAACGCTGAGCTGTAGAGTGGATCTCAGAGAGGTGTGGAAAAATCCTCAAGCCGGTGTTGGAGATGGTCCTGCAATGAGAAGATCCATACCACCAGATTTGACTACATCCACAATATAAAACATACAATGAAGCATTCATTTTCAAAATAATTATAATTTCAATAAATGAGAAATTACATTTTAGAGCGAGTTAAACTGAAGCTTAGCTTAGTTGTCATAAAGAAATCTGTGAGGTTGTTCTTTAGACTCGGTCTGCCTGAAATTACTTGCTTTAATGAAATGATAAGCTTATGCTGGTATTTAGCTATATTCAGCTTTTATCCTTTTGAACATCTTTTTTTGTACATGGTATCATAGAAACAACATCAGAAAGGACAGCTGTGGGGGAAGAGATTCTCACTGATTTTCTCTGCTTTTAAATAGAAAGTAGCTTCTGCTAAAAGATCACCAACTTAAAATTGACTTATTTTCCTGTAACCTTGATTATCTGTTCTGGATTTAATGGGAATCAGTCCAATTTCTGTTAAGATATCTGACTCAAAAAAATGTAATAACATAACGGCCTGTAAAATACTTAATGTTATGCTTCAGTTGTCATGACCCATTCTTCATTTCCAGGACTGGGTCATGAATGGGTCATTAACAGAACGATGGAGACCTTGATGACAAGCTGATGGTGATCCCTTTATCTGAAACAGTCGTGTTGGAGCAAGGACACGACTAAAACATGCTGGACAGTAGCCCTCGAGGACAGGAAGTGGGGAACACTGATCTAGATTTTCTGTTGGTTTTGGTTTTCATGTTGGTTCTTTCTTTATAACCTCTGTTCTGTGCTTGGCTGTATTTATTCTCTTCATTCAGAGTTTATGTTTTGTTGATCTTTTGGATTTTTTTCAGGTTTAGTCTTGATTGTTTTCTTTGTTTAGTTTAATTTCTATTTCAATTCACATTTTGGAAGAAAATCACGCACAAGGGAGAAAATATTTTCTCCCTTGTGCGTGATTCCTGGTCTCTTTTAAACGAACAAAAATTATCTCACTTCTGGGTTGAAGCCAAAGAGGTAGTAACAGAAATTGCAATTCCTCGACTGACCACTAGGTGCTGGCTCCAAAACAGGGCAAATCCCTACTGACTCCCCTGGGAAAATGTGCAACTTTGCAGCAGAAATAAACATACTTACAGTCTGATACAAAAACAGTAACAAACTACAAAAGTAGCCTACATGTGGGATCTGTGTTTAAACTTGTCTGTTGTTGTTGTTTGCGTCCCTCTGTAATTCCACCACCAAACTGTAGGTGGTGCTGCAGCTTCTTTTCTGCAGCGCCGAGCTTCCGTTTCTGTACTTCTTTTGCATAGCTCAGACACAGCAACGGAGCAAATCAAGGACAGCTACCTAGAGTTGGAGCCATAACTGTCACGTTTTGGATTTGAAAATAAGGGAAATTTTCTGGCGCCCGCCGCGAGCGTTCCCACCATCTCAACCAAGCTCCAGTATCTCTGACATTTTTGGTGTACAAAAAAGCTAAAATCACAGCTACACTATTTCCTGAACTTCAGCCAGCTCTTTTGTTTCCTGTGTGCCACAAACTGATCAATCCAGGTGTGTCTGACCATTGCTGTGAGGTCAGACACACCTGGATTAATCAGTTTGTCAATTAATGGCACACAGGAAACAAAGCAGCTGAACTTCAGGAAGTAGAGCAGCTGTGCATAAAACCACATTAACATAATGTGAACATTCATTATAGCCTAAATGGAAACACAAAAAGGGGTATATATGAGGAGTATTTATTTGAAGGGATTTGCATATTTTTTGTTCATTTAACATTGCTTGTATTTACATTTACATTTGATTTTCATTCCACACATTGTTTTCATTTCATATTGCTCTTCTTTTACAGTTTTTCACCTCATTTTACGTGACTTTTCTTTACTCTTTTAATGACTTGTTGTACTCATTTGTTGCAGACTGAATTCTTTATGACTGTTTTGGAAGGAGTGTATTTGTGGACTGGTCTATAGTAGTTTATTTTACATGAGAGAAGAGCGCAAACAGTTCTGTTGTCTAACGACATCCTACAATGGTTTTTTTCTTCGCGCGCTGTCACTCATCAGATGTCATACACTAACCTCGCGAGATCTACAACCTACAGTACCAGTAGTCATAGACATATATAGAGATAGACGCCGCATCGAACGCTACTCCCTACTGGCGCTGACGAGATTTGGGGCCGCCATCTTGGACCGGTCACCCGCTCCGCTCAGTGTTATTTGTTTGGCAGGTGTGCCGTCAATGTATTTAATCATACCTCACGAAACGAAACGAACTGATTTTCATATATATATTTATATAATATATTATAATTATATAATTATATATATAATTATATTTCTACAATAGCAATTCTTGTGTCAGTTGTAATCTAAGTCAGTGTTATGGAATATGATTTATCAAGTCTCAGTTCATAGCCAGGTGAACAATAAACATACTGTAGCATTGTTAACTGCCATTAGCTTAGCGTCGTTTCATTAACGTTACGGTAACAAAGGATCCTTGCTCCTTCTCAAATCTGGTAATATTCAATGAACAAAATACAACCAATATTATAGTAACCCACTGAGCAATAGACGTCTCGTTTAAGTTCACACACGAAATTCGCCCGTCTATAATCGGTCTATATTAACGCAAATCTATACGGTACAATTTAATCCATTAATAATTAAATACAAAATAAAACAATAGTAAATTGTATAAATGGTGGCCAAATGCTGGATTAAAACATTTTAACAGTCATTGATCAATGTACAATGTAGTTTAGATTTAGAAACGGCTAGTCTAAAACTTTCATTTAGACCAGTGGTAGACCGATTTTAGCCCAGACGTCTAGGGACCGTTAGACGTTTATTAGACGTTTATTAGACGTCTTTTAGACCGAAAAATATGTTAAATCTTACTTGTGAAAAGTAATCCCCTGAGCCCTGCTTCTGATGGTCCGCCGATTGGAGCAGGAATATCCCACACAATGTTCAGGCATCTTCTCTCACTTGTGCTGCGACTCGACGTACGATAATACTACTACGGTTATAATCCCAGAGAATGACCGGTCCAAGATGGCGGCCGCATTTCTCGTTCCAAACAGCCAATGCGGCGTCTATCTCTATATATGTCTATGCCAGTAGTAGCTACTGCTGTGGCAGGTATCGCGAGACAAGTGACAGATCTCAGATTAGGAATGTTTCGTTTTTTTACTCTGCCCGATGCAGTTTTATTATTCTTTTAATAACGCAGTTTAAAATACGGGAAATTTTCGGGAAAAATACTAATATGGGAGGACGGCGAGAGAGAAGAGTAAACTACGGGACTCTCCCGGCCAAAACGGGAAATTTGACAGGTATGGTTGGAGCAGATAAATTTGGAGCGTTGACATTTTCTTTTTTACCGCCACTGCAGCAGTCCGTGTTTCTACCCGGCTTGAAAACGAAAACAAAAAAGCAGGAGCAGGAAATATGTAGGGAAAAACACTGCCACTCAAGCAGACCTGTCACATTAGTTACACTTCAACTCAACGCAAAAGTTACTTTTCTGTGGAAGTGCACAACAGGTTACAGTGGAGTTTATGTTCTCACTTACAACGAAAATGTGCAACACCATGCTTATATAATGTCTTTCTAGTCCTGAAACTGATATTTTAATGTGAAAAAACAGCCTACTTAACATTTTCAAAGGTTCAGCACTTTCAGCAAGCAGCTATTATCCTTGACGACAAATACTTGTCTCAAGCCAAAGAGGAATGTATTTTATTTTTGTTTTGAAACAAAATCAGCTTTGAGAAAAAGCATTAATTTCTTTTTTTGGTACTAAAACATCTGCTTTTGAAACTGATGATTGTAGTATACAGTGATGAGTTTATGTGTCCCAGTTTTACCAAACTAGGACAAGCAGACCAGTTCTAATGATACAATCCCTGAGGGATTTTAGCTATGCACTGTCCCTTAAAAATTGTTACTTTGAGATTGTTTATAAGCATGGAAACAATTCAGATTTCACAACACATAAATGTAACATGTTTGTTACAAGTGTATGTGTGGAAAAAATGATGTCTTCTTGGTTGGAAGATGAAATGTGAGCGCTGATGTTTCATCAAGGGGAGCCAGGCTAATTAAAAATTCATGTCTCTGGTTGTGTGGGCCATGAGATGTAGAGCTGTCACCCATGACCTATTTTGGACTCACAATTAACCTGAAAAATGTAACTGAAGTAGAAAGTATTCATCTTTGCTGCGCTCTCGCTGAGTACTCACAAACAGCGAAGGTTCACGATGTTCCTGAAAGCATCTGAGTGGATGAATCTCAGGTGTTTCGACTTGGATATCTCTCTGAAATAAACACATTTAGTCCCGCACTCGTTAATTTGATGGGTCTTGCAATCACAGTGTTTCACCATTGCAATTATCCTGCCAGTATACTTACATGTCAGTGAGCTCTGGGAGATCAGAGAAAGCAAAAGCTCCAATACTCTCCAAAGCAGCATTTTCAGATATTAAACTAAGGGAAACACAAGAACATGAGATAAGTTAAAGAAATTAAGCTGTCAAGCCCTTCATTTGCAAATTTGCTCTAATGTTATTCCTGTCTCCATCATCCTGCTACTCTTCCGGCTCAGTTATCAGGGTGATTAGCCTTCTCAGAGTCTGCAGCTCTTCTTGTTTCATTACAAAGACTAACACACACAAGAGTTTTGGATCAAAAACGCAAATATATACGGGCCTTCAGAAATATGTATACTCACACGTCAGAGAGCTGAGGGAGACCGGCAAAGGCAGATGCACCAATACTCTGCAGCATGTCATTCCCCAGGATGGTACTAGGGTGAGAAGAAAAACCAAAGTACATACATGTTGGCATGTGTTCTTAGATATTTAGTCGCAACCAAAGCAAGACTTATAGGTAATCTTATAAAAGCACTCCAAAAACTTGACTTAGTTATTTTTTTCTTAACATAAAGAAAATAACATGACTCTTTGAGATTCAAAGGGGGTTAACTTAATAAAATAAGGTTTCCTCACATAAAACTGTAGGTGGCTTATTTTGTGCTCATAGCATAAAATAATGTAATAATGTATTTCTGTCAATATCTGAAAAATCTGCTTGTGAGCATTTATGAGTGTTTGAAATGACTAACAACCCCCCCCCCCCAAAAAAAACAAAAAACAAAAAACAAAACAAAACAAAACAAAACATAACAGAGTATTATCCTTTTGTTTTGGGATGTCATTCTGTTTGACAACATAAGCGGTTTTATTTTGAAGGGCACTGTGACATCAACAAACTCAAATCAGAAGAGGAGAATCTCCTACTCCCTCATTTTTATCTTCTCCCAGCCTCAAATGGTTTGACAAGATAGATAGATAGATAGATAGATAGATAGATAGATAGATAGATAGATAGATAGATCATCATGGTATATGACAGAGCACACTCCAGCTGATTTAATGTATTTATAGTCATAGATAGTTAATAAAGATAAGCATAATAATAAAAAATCTCATTGCATTTAAACTTGTTAAACTGGGTTTCACCTTTGCTTCATATGCGCTATTTCAACATTTTACTGATGATTTGAAGCTGTTTTTGTTATGGTGAAACTGGAGCTCTGAATTTCCAACTTCTGAGTGCGAAGTAAAAAAAAAAAAAAAAGTACAGTTTAAGTCAAATCACCAAGAATTTGTGTAGGTGTTTTATGTCCTGGTGGGGATGTAAAACATCTGATACATTACTGTCTGAGCATTATTGTCTCCCTTATGAAATATGCAACTCCTGATGATAATTTGCTGTGGAGAGTAAAATCAGAAAGAAGAGGGAAGGAGTTTTCAACTCTTTATCTACGGTGAATGCAGCAGAGGAGATAAATACGGGGAGACTATTAACCCACCTCAAGGGCACTCGGAGTCTCAAGAAACAAAGCTCTTATATTGTATCATAAAGCCTTATCTCTTTTCACAAAGCAGAGAACAGAATTATGTACCTGTTGGGGAGAAACCTGTCCATTTTTCTCTGAACTGGGTCTGTGGCTGTAAATCAGAACTGCTCACTGAATTACACATTTGTATCCCCAAACAAAGTGCTTCGAAACTGCACCCACTGTTTAACACTTCCTAACTGAAAATAAAAAAAAAAAAAACAGAAATGTATCTCTTAATGCTGATATTACCATATATTATATAATGGAAGAAATATCGTAATTTTGTGTCTGAGAAATCAATATTTGTCGTGTTTTGACCATTTGGTTTTGCATCTAAAATAAACATGAGAAAAGACAGACACTTACAGTTTCCTGAGATACTGGAGGCTGCTGAAGGCCTGCTGGCGAATCTCTCTGATCTGCGTATGCTTAACGTCCCTGTTGATGCAGACAGCCACTCTCATTAGCTCTAAGCAGCACTCCCATCACACACGTGCACACTGTAGAATTGGTGACTGATCATTTTCAGATGTTCACTTTTGTAAGTGCACTGGATAACAAAGCAGGGTGTGATTGGTTTTTCTAGTTGAGGATGTTCTTTCATGCAAGAAACAAACTGTTTTGTGCAACAAATGTGTGTGGAAAAATCCCAAGCGTTGTGAATCTGGTTGTTGTAGGTCATCTGGAAAGACCATTCATTGCTGCATACTTGCAGATATCTCAGCTGTTCCTCACCCTTGACCTTTGAGCAAAGCAGAACTGATGAGATACATCCATCGCTGCCTGGGAGTTCACTGTACGTCTCCTGGGAACTGTTGCTACTTTCGACACAAAGTAGGTCCTTTCCTTCTGACTAGTGTGTGTGTCAGCAGTGTTTGGTAATTAAACTGCTGTGCTGTTCATGTGCCTTTCAAGCTGTTTTTCTTCTCTCTTTTTTTTTTTTCAAACCAGTGGCCTCAGGTGATTTCAGACTTTGTGAATGCTCAAAAACGGATTAGAGCGACTGCTTGGAAACCTTTGAATGGTAGGTGAACACAATATTTCTTCATGAGACTTCGTCCACTCCACCACCGGCAGATTTTATGTGCAGATGCAACGTTTCCTCTATTTTGTTGTGCAGAGGTGTATGCATTAAAATTTCAGGGATTTGTTCTTAAAAGCGGTAAAAAGGAACAATGGACGTTAAGTTGCATTTGCAACAGCGAAACAGATTTACTCTTGTTCAGTCTTTTGCTCGGTTACTCTCTCATTACTCTCTCAGAGCCAGAGTTGGGTAAAAACAGCCAGTTCATGCCACCTCTGTGAATGGCACAGAGGCTGCTATGCCCTGTTGCACCTTGGGAGGTGGTGTCAAAGGCTTAACAGAGACTAAATGAGTGCTTTGTGAATTGGCCATTCAGAGTAGCATAACAGGGGCATGAGGAAGGCTGCTAACTGCACAGAGGAGGCAGTAGAGAGCTAGAAAACGGTTCCTGAAAGTATTTTAATAATCCTTTAAATTACAATCAAAGGATTTTTATTAAAAAACAAAAATCCTTTGTGCTGCTTTCAAATTTTAGGTTAGAGGTTAGAGTAAATCATAAACAAATAACTAATCTAACCAAGTATTCAATACAACCCTAGCGAAATGAAATGCGATTATTCTGATTTTTTTTTGCAATTTTTTTTTTTTTGTTTTTTTTCTTCTTAAGCCAATCATGTGGTTGTGAGAGACCATCAAATTACACATTTTGCTAAAGGACACCAACAACCTCTGCCAACTTCCTCCAAGAATCATCCCTCCACTCCCTGTCTTGCTCGGCAGGAAGTGAAGGATCATACAGGCCAACCTCAGTGTCTCCTCCATATTTTTTAATGCAGAACTGAGATTTTGCATCATCAGCTGTTGCCCTTGATGAACACATCCATGGTTTTGCCAGAACAGGCTCTCTAGCAGCAAGGCCGGAGTGCCTTCATGGTTTCAGTCACGTACTGTATGTTGCACAACATCTTTTTCTGTTTCATGCATGCAGTCTTAGAAAGCTTTCACTGCAGACCTCATCCTAAGCTGACTGATTTTGCCGTTCCTCTACCCGTAAACCTCAATAATCATCACATTAAAGCTTGCCTAGTTTAACCTGTACTAAAATTAAACTGTGAAAACGACACTTTAAACGAGCCACGGTAGCTGTAGATGAAATATACAAAGTAGCAATCTGCTCATAAATGCACTAAAGAAGATGCCAAACCTAAATCACAGATCCAGATAATGCACACTGTAGATACTCCTCAAATACTGGATTAAAACTTTATTTTCACTTGTTTCCATGAAAACTCCACAGGAGGTCTTCAGCCAGCAGGTGCATCAAGACACTGAGGAAAGAAAAGTCGTCCTTTGCATACGTTCTCAGAGTTAATCAGTGTTTAATAAAACCAGCGATGGGAAAATGTGTGAGAGATTTGGCCAAGGGGAGATGAGTGAGGATCAGATGGAAAAATCTAAATAATTATGCACACTCACAGGAGGGGAACACTGCATGTCCCCGAGTCTGGACTGATTTAAAGAACGCTGAATGGAGCGTAGAGATATATTCTCTGAAATACAGACCTAAAGGTTTTTGCTTATTGTTCATTTGAGTTTTACTTTCACTCGTCTTCAAAGTATATTTTCTCAAGTATAAGAGAAATAAAACAGACACCATGAGGTCTATGACAATTTGGACGTCTGTTGAGTTCCGTTATTAGAAATCTGGGTTTAGATTATTTTAATGTTCTTTAGCTTGGTTTTCTGAAGAGCCTCAAACTCAATATTTTTGGGCTCTATTTATTTTTAATCAAGTTTCTTATCGGTCCATGAATCCCAACATGCAGACTGAAAAATTTCAGTGCCAAATACACAACAGTGCAGAGTGAAAAAACAACTATTGCAACAAAATAAACAAGGTAAAATAATAAAGCAGTTTGCATGTACATTACATTTAGCTTATAGTATTTTTAAACAAAGAGACTTATAGCAGGACAGGGAGAGTGACATTTATAGAACCCTAAAATATATGTATATATTTTTTTATTTTTCTTGAAGCAGCATTATTATTACATTTAATGCCACAAAATAACAGCATTGCATTGGATTTCTAGAAGTTTGTTCGTGAAAGTCAAGGTTGAGCCGGCAGATATGCGTGTTTACGTGTACTCACAGGCACAAGGTGTTTCTGGAGATGTTGGAGGGAATTGTTTTGACCGCAGATCCCACCTGGTAGCATGCTCCTTGGTTTCCTGTCGCCAAACTTGGTCTCAAGGTCCATGGCAGAGCCTGGCACTGATGCTGATGCCATCCTTATCACCACCACCATCAGCATTATCAGTATCATTACCACCATACTTCCAGTTGGGTTTTGTCCAGTCCCCTTCACTTTTCAGAGCTCCTTGTTTCTCTTCTTCTGCGTCTTTCACTCATGTATGCCTACACATCCGCAGGCCCTTCACCAGAGCCCATATGCCAGTTTGACGTGATAACTTTTTCTCATTTTTCTGCCTGTCCACGCACCGCCAAAACAGAGAGAGAAGAAATACGAGGTGTTTTGGTGTTGTCACGCAGCGGTGAATGCCGGGGGGGCGTGTGAAAAGCTTCAAGGGTGTACGAGGATGTAGGAGGTCTCTTCTGGCTTGACTGCATGCTTGTTTTTGGACTGTCTAACAAATACGACATATGTCAGATTTTCCTCTGTCCACTCATTTGTTACACTCCGACTTTGAAGGTGACGACTTCAAATCAAATAAGACCAGGAATCAGTCAGAATTCAGTCCCTGGGAGACGGTAGTAAATGGTAGTATCTGGCTTTAGCTGTTTTGTTTTAAAAAATAAACCACAAGACACATTTTATTTCCTGAAGAAAAAAATAAGTGAACATCCCTTTAATGAAAGTTATTACTTTTACTACAAAAAATATATCAACCCATGAGGTAAAATGGAATACCCTCTAAGAGAAATAAAACCTACAACACAACCAAAATACCAAAATACAACCTCAGACAAAGAATGGGATAAACAACTTTTTTGTCACAAAAACATTTATAAAAAAAAAAAGCTAAACAAATAAGGTGAGCAGTCCTAAGTACCCCCAGGATTTCATCAGCTTGTAGACCCACCTCTGGATCTACAAGCTTCAAGCTTCATTTCCTTTGTGACTTGTCTCTGAAATTGTTGTGGATGAATTTTTGTCCACTCTTCTTTTCAACATTACTTCAGGTCATTGATATCTCACCGTGCACACCTGCTCATGGTAAATTCATCCTGCACCGATGATTAAAAACACACCTGGCTGTGTGTGGGGGGGTACTCTGCAATGCTCACACCACTTTTTGTGTTTGCTGAAGTTGTGTTGTAAAATGGCGCAGGGAAAATAAATGACGTTGTTGTTTTACTGAGGTTGTATTTTCATTGAATTTAATATTATACGGTGAGAATATGATGAGGGGTTTAATTTTACGACCGAGTTTTGAGCTCCAGGTTGGAAGTTATTGGAAAAGGCAGCTTGTGTTTCATTTCAGTTGACACTCGCCAGCTTTGCAGTCCTTGTTACTGAAATCATAAACCATGGAGATAAAAAGTAAATATTGCAATAGTTTCAGTCTCCTTTTTTTGAAACCGGTTAGATGCAACAGAAAATCAATTTGTGCTGGACAATAATTTGTGGCATAAATAAAAACTCTGAAAGAAAATGAGACCAACTTGTCTGATAGGCTGACTACCTTCTTTTTTAAATGAAGGCCAGGTGTAAGTCTGTTTTGTCTCTCGCCTCATACTTGTGTTGAATGATGAGCACAGTTTGATAGCAATGGACACAATATTCTTTTCTAATTCTCTTTTCGCTCATAAGCAGAACATACAGCCATCTAGCAAGGACACTCGGCATTCATGTGATGTCAAAAACACACCCACCCACGTAGCAATCTCTTTTCCTTTGACACTTGCTCCTTTTAAATGTGTCAGACTCTGCAGTCCATACGTGTTTTCTTGTGCAAAGATACGCAGTGTGGTGTGCGTCTGTGTTTGTGTTGTGCTGTGGGAACTTAATTTGGAGGGGAAAAAAAAAAATCTCTTTGAGATTTATTCCAAAGGAGGAAGAAATATGTAGCCTTGAGCTCCTGACACACAGGCACGCACACACACGAATACTTTCTCCCACAGATGCTCGCTTACACACGAGACAAAAAAAGAAGCAGAAGGATTAAGACATGGAGACAGGATGTTGGTAATGTAAGGAGAGGATGTGAAGATTTTAGGACGATTTGTAGAATTCTTTTACACCTGAGCAGGGGGAAAAATATTGACCAATCCTTGCCTCTGCTCCACTTCCGCACGAAAACCAGTGGATGCAAAAAAAAAAAAAAAAAAAAAAAAAGAAGAAAAAAAAGGAAGACCTTGTTTCACACAAATATTTTGACTATAAAGCAGGTGGCTGCGTTTAAGGCTTCTGCCTTTAAACCCAGCTTCGATTCTGACTCACCACAGAAAATGTTTGAAAGTAAAAAATTGTGCTGCTGATGTAAAAGTCTAGAAAATTAAAACCTGAAAACTCAGCCTTGAATCATACCTTTTTTTTTTTTTTTTACCAGCTTTTTCCAATAAGTCTCAGACAGAATAGTTTTACAGAAAAGTTTTAGCATTTGAATTATTGATAATATGAGTTCAGAACTGCATTTTACTGGCGTCTCAGTCTCACGGTTTATGGTCTGAAAATGAGTGTCTGGAACAGATATTTATGTTTGAGCTGCAGCAGATGAAGAAGAAGAAGTGGACATTGTCACAACATTACACTGAAGGGCTGAGCTGAAACCCAAGGCCACAGGTATTTTTCATTTCAGCATTTTAAAAGGAGGAAGGTATTCATCATAACAGTATTCAAGAGAAAACATGTATTTCACCGTCAATGATCATCATTGTTATTATAAACCAGTTTACACATTATAATTAATTTTTTTTGTTGATTTTGTTGTTTGCTGGCTGATTGACCAATGATGAGAACTTTCCAAGTCTAGCAGGACCATCTCTTTATCTTGGTGTTGGCTCTTTGTGGTCAAGGACGACAAAGCAGCAGATGGCTACATTAAAACACAAGCCTTTTGTTGAGCTCAGGCTGTTCAGTGGGGACAAAAAGAAAGTTAAAGGAAAACAACAAAAGAACAGGATAGCAAGACTTGGGAGGTGTTTATATAAATAGCAAAACCTTGTAGCTGCTCTCACCTGAGGATGCAAGCTGGGCTCTGCAGGCTCGGGGATCTTTCATCCGGCAAACAGGAACTCTGCAGAGACCTTTACCGTTTACTGCACCAAATCATACTTCAAAGCCCCGCTTGTTGTGTGCAAGGAAGTATTTATATGCCCAGAGTCCCAGATAGAGCACGAGCTGAAATACAAAGGTGGCACTTTCCATATTTCGATTAGACAAAACGTGAAAAAGGAAACTTATTTGAGGTGTAGTTAGTTCAAGAAACACTCGAGTGTATTACTTAAGGAGAGTGTCCTTGATGAGGATTTTGTAAACAGGGAATCGGCTCACCTGATTCTGTTGGGTTGCAACTAATATTTCTTTCTTTTTCAACAAATCAGACAAATCATCTTGAGCTCCCTGTACAGCAAATGGTTAAAACTTTTTATTACAAGTTCCCAAAGTCTTATGTCATCTTCAGAAGTCTTGTTTTGTCTGGCTTTTGTCTGGCTACCAGCCTCAAACCCAAGCATAAACTATCATAGAAAAACAAATCCCACCGAGCAGCTGAAACCTGAATATTATAAAAAGAGAAGGTTTTGTTGCTTCCCTGGCCGATTGATTGACTAACTGTTGCACAAAGTGCGTTGCCAGCTCCCACATCAGTTGTACATATTATACATTCACATTAGACACTTCATTAGGTACACCTGTTCAGCCGCTTGTTTATGCCAGTATTTAATCAGGCGATCACACGGCTGCTGCTCCTCGCAGTAAGGCATGCCAGACGTGGCCAGGACAACTTGCTGAAGTTGAAGCAGCATAAAAGTGGGGAAGAAAATAAATGACTTCATATGAGACCACATGGCTGTTGGTGTCAGATAAACTGGTCTTTCGGAGACTGCTGATCTACTGTGATAATCTCACGCAGTCATCTCCAGGATGTTTATCAAAAATGGTTCAATGGTTCAAAAAAAAAAAAAGAAAAAAGGAAAACTTTGATGCCAGAGACTGGCCAGGCTGGTTTGAGATGACAGGATGTTGCAGTGACTATGGAGAGGACAATCTCTGAACACACAGCAGATCACAACTTGAAGCAGATGGGTTACAGAAACTATCAGCTAAGAACCCCAAACTGAGGCTACAATCAACACATGGATCCATCCTCCCATTAACCTCTGCTTATCAGAATGTGTCTTTGTTTAGGCAAAGAGTCCCAGACCTCCCTCTCCTCAGTCACCTCCTCTAGCTCCTCCGGGGGACACTGAGGTGTTTCCAATCTAGCTGAGAGACATAATCTCTCCAGCATGTCTTGGGTCTGCCCTGGGGTCTCCACCTGGTTAGACATACCCGTGACACCTCCAGGATGCACCTAAGCTGTTTCTCACTTAATCTTTTACAGGTCAGGGTCACCCTGTGGGGGAAACTCATTTCAGTCAGTTCTGTTATCATTGTCATCATTGTATTGTTCCCTACAGTTCATGACCATAGGTGAGGGTCGGAGCATAAACCGACTTGGTAAAAAGATTCCTGCCTTTTGTCTCAACTCTCTCTTCACCATAACAGACTCATCCCTCATTCCCAATTCACACAGACTGACTAAAATTTGAAAAAAGAACATTTAAAAACGTTGCCTGGACCGATGAGTCTTAATTTCTGCTGCAACATTACGCTGTAGGGTCAGAATTTGGTGCGAACCACATGAATCCTGATTCCAAGCTTCCGGCTGCTGCTGCTGCAGTACAGGAGATAATTTCTTGTCTCACATTAAGCCCCATAAAACCAAATGAGCAACATGTCAACACCACAGCTGATCTGAGCTGTGTTGCTGACCATTTCCATCCCTTTAGAACACTGTACCCATCTTTTGACAACTTCAACAAGATAAGATGCCATGCAATAAAGCTCAAATCATCTCAATTGGTTTTTTGAACATGATTGAAGGTCACTGTACTAAAATATAATCCACAGTGAGCAGAGCTCAGTCCAATAGAGCACCTCTGAGATGTGGTGAGTTGAATATGCAGACTTCAAATTTTGATTTTACAAACACCCACAAGTGGCATGAATTTTCTGAAGCAAAAAATTCTGCCCTTTAAGACATACTCCAAAATGTAATGCATGTCTGCTCTCACTGACGCCATAACAAACACTACAGTCGGAGGCAGATGGGAGCGAAAAACCATCACAAACACACTCCAGGATCACTTGGGTAATATTTTATTTACTCATTAATCTTCAAAACTATTTTTTATAATAAATTTCCACTTTATGTTCATCAAAGAACAGTAACAATAAAAATAAAAGTAAAATACTGTAGAAAAATTGTACATATAGAAAATAAACATGGTTAATGAACAACTAGATGTAGAATCCCATTGGTTGAGACAGCTCCTTTATTTCAGATGGCAACACAACAGAGGCAGAGGGAAAAGAAAGTGGTAGACATGGAGGAACAGAGAAAAGAGGCAGAACGCACTGAGAAGAGGAGGAAAGGGAGGGAAAGGAGGTCAAAAAGACCATTTAAGAACCGACAGAGCATGGGAAAATGTTAAGTTAATTTTCACGCTATACTGTAATCTCACACATTTCACAGTCTGTTTCATATCTTTTCATACCCTGGTCCACGTGTCATGGATCTGCTTGGTTAGTTACATTGTTGGAAGAACTGGAGGGGCTTATTTATGGCATGGCACTGTTCGTATTATTTTATGGGGCTCCAAGCTCTATCAGGTGCTGTAGAGGGCTGAAACACTCCCGAAAGTCTATGAGGAATAATTATGTCACAGCCCACAGGAAACCAATCTGAGTGCCCTGTATTGATTATGTTAGGAGTTCTGATAAGCCCGTCAACCAATGGCATGGGTAGCATGGACGATTAGAGAAAGGGAAGAGCCAGTGAATATAAAGCAACTCAAGTTATCATATAGCCAGTGGCTTCAAGAATCTGTCTTTTCTATCTTTTAGGAACACATGGTAACATTTGTTTTGTTCTGCTTTTGATTCATTTCCTCAGCTGGTTTTTGTTTTAAAGGGTGATGGTTAGAGTGGGTAACAGCAGTTGTGGCCTGTATGACATCAGGCTCGAAGACAGGACTTGGCCTGTGGGTAGACATCCTCTTCTTCCTCCACAGAAAAAGCCACTCCCCCTGGACTTAGTGGGACACACCACCACTCCACAACACAGCTCAGACACTCGGGCATGCAGCACACTCGAGATGGTCACACTTGGTCAAAAAAATAAAAAATAAAAAAAGAAGTTTGAACTGAGACTGGATTCAGAGCTTTAACTCATTGTTGAAAACCATCACTGAAAACCATTAGAAGTGCGTATTTAGGAATACTTCAAGCCAACGTGGTAATTTTAAGATGGTAGTGTATCATGGTGTAACCTCTGGAGTTTCAACGCGGTATAAATCACACGGAGTAAGATAATTCACGTGCAATAAGACCCCCCCTCCCCTCCCTTCCCCGGAGTCTATACTGCCCGAATATTCTTCATATTCATCATAATCATTGCCATAACAAGTATCATAATGATCATTTTCACCTTAGTCTTCTTGTATAGTCTTCAGAGTCAGTGATGAATATTTTGTGGGTCTTTAGCATTGCAAGTAAATGTCTATGTAGACTTTTTTTCTTGTATGTGTGCATGTGTACTGTATGTATGTGACACAACAGTTAAGCAAAACTGGTGTCTGTAGGTAGCATCTGAAGTCTCAAGTCCAGGAAAATATATTTCCGCTTCCGCTGATTCCACCTTTGAGATTTACAGGGTGCTGTAAAAAACATCAGCTCTGCAGCATAACAACCACGGCCCATCCATTATATTAACGGGCCCCAGCCCTGCCTCTGCCTGTTTGGTCGTAACTCACCGTCTCTACGGCTACACAATGAATTCTTGTCCTGTTGCTCGGATTTAGACTTGAACCATTGGTGTGCTTGTTTCCTCAGTATCCACTGTGCTTCATCGAGTCCTGTCTGCTAACAGGAAGAAGCTTGGAAGAGACACTTAGTGCTTTTACATCATCTTTGTTCTGGTGTGCAGCCTCTCACTTGACACATATGTGCTTCATTTAATGTCTCTTTGACCTCACTCAGTCCAACTGGAGAGGCCCGACTGCAGCAGAGAGTCTATTCTTTTGATCTGGCAGGCTCCAAAATGGTTGGTAACTGAGAAGTGATCTGGTTCTTTCTAAATCATTTGGAATGGTGTTTATGCTCATAAAACAAGCCTCTATCAGAGGCTTTGTCATTGGCAAATATTATACAGTAAGGGCTCAAGCCTTCAGGCCAGTCTGTGTGTGCTTAAATGTGAATCTGTGAGCTTGTTACTGTATGTTTGTGCTTGCCAGCATGTGTGCAGGTGTGGTTTTTGGAGAGTAAACATTAAGATCAGCATGTTTATGTCTGTATTAGTGTTTTTTTTGAGAATATATCTATTTATGTACATATACTGTTATATATAAAGGTGTATGTGTATATGTCTGTGTCTCTGAAGTCTCAGTTTTGCCTCAGACATAGTACTCCTTGTCTTTGTTCTTCTTGTTCTTAGAGATCTTGGCAATGCCCAGTGGCTTGTCCTTGGCACTGCCGTTGGGTTGTGTGGCTGAGTTGCTGATGTAGTTGCGACTCTCGTCGACATGGTAGGAGCCTTCATCACGATTGCGATACTTGTACATGGCGTAGAGGAGGATTAGGATGCAGAGGGCAGCGGCTGCCACAATGCCGACCACCATGCCTGTGGTGCTGCTGCTCTCCCGCACCACGTCCGGTGGTCCTGGGTACGTCACCTCTGGCAGGGGAGGCCGGGCTGAAGGTCAGGAGTAAAGTCATGTGTATTACAAATCACCTCTTCCATTAGTGATTGGGACTACATGTGAAAATAATATGAGTGGAGTAGAACAAGTATGCAGGATCTTGATAAATGATCTGACTTGCATTTTGCATAATGGTTCATGCTGGCAAGGAAAGATGCAGCTTAGAGCCAGAGCTGTTTACACATTATCTCATCATAAGCAAGCAGATTACTTAAGACAGTGGTGAGAGGAGGACCGGAGTGCATATACATATTCATACTTCTGACTACTTATGTCATACACACCCATTGAAGGCTTTAATATTTTACACTGAATTAAATAACTCTTGAAAGCTTAAGACAGTATAATGCGTGTAACTGTGGATGGTTCTCACCTGAACTGGGGTCACAGGGGTCAATGTCTTCGTCATCGCTTGGGCACTCAGCTGATGCCACCAGCAGGTCATCTGTTGACTGTGAGGAGAAAGGATCGAGATGAATAAGAAAATGTCAATGCACGTTTAAAGACAGAAACGGCCTGTAATCCACACCCTTTCTGCTTATTTCTACTTGTGAGAGCACACAGCGTCAATCCACTGCCCACCCGATATCCAGTTAGCCACAGATACTTTTGACTGCTCGGCCCCCAGTAATGGCAGGCAGCCAAATTATGACTATCAAGATGAGGAGAACAAAGGAGGAGGGAGGAGATAAACAATGAATGCTGTTTAAATCCACAAGGGGAAATGTGGTTATCATTTCCTATTCTTTTAACCCTCCTCCTTTCTTCATCGTTCTAGTCTTTCTCTCTGCCTGCGTCCTGACATTCAGCACCCTCCGTCTGATATCAGAAAGTGATGAAGACTGTGCTCTACAAGGCTACAGATAAAATAAAACTAGTTTTCATGAAATACTCTTGTAAAGCCCTAAATGTTTCAATAAAACCTTCTTCATTTAACACTTCTCTAGAAATACCATGTCTGTGTTCTACAAATAGTCGACCTGTAACATACAAGATCGACTGATTTCTTAAGAACAGCTCTCTCTGCATGGCTCACTAACTCTCATTGGAAAAGGCGCCCTTTTTCCTCTTCATCCCTGCTCCCCCTGTTGCCATGGCAACTCTAAGTTCAGGCTGTTAAAAATGATGGGGAATAAAAAATAAATAAATAAGGGAGTGTGCATGCAGCCTCAATGGGGACCAGTGCATTGATTTGCCTTTCTAGCCAGAATGTGAGGAGAGAGTAGACAAGCGGGAGTTGGAGAAAGATAGATGGATGAATAAAAAGAATTGTACAAGGACCCAGCTGGGAAGAATAAAAAAGAATAGAACACAGGATAGGAAGAAGAATTCAAAGTGCTGCGGTCTTTACTTAACACTGTGCTAATAAGCTCTGCATATTCATGAACTACTGTTAGCATTGGCTGTCTTGGCTCTTTGGCACAGGAGATTTTAATGTGTGTGTGTGTGTGTGTGTGAGTTTTAACCACACAGGGTGCTCAGTGCCGACACTAAATTAAAATTGGATTGTGATGCATTGCAGTGGATGTAAGTAACCCACAGAATAAAGGAGAGGAGAGAGAACAGCAAAGCTACCAAAGAGACAAGCTCCAAGGGTAGATTACACCAGAACCAGAGGAGCATTTTAAACCAAACAAAGTACTCAGTGGCCAATAATCTTGTAAGTCAAGATTACAGAAATTCATCAGACGTAGCTTTCTTACCACCTTTTATTTGAAGGAACATTGACTGCTTAAGTAGTGAAGAACCAGCCCATTTGTTTAATTATCTGAAAGCACCTACAGTGCAAGGTGTGCTGCTGGTTCTGACAAGTCTTCTGTGGTTCAAAGTGGACTGAAACATACATTAGGGCATCGATGCTCCAGACTGTCCATTCTCTGCCCTCTTCATTGCCTTTCCAATCAGTTCTGCCCACTGGGCTGTCAAATGTCTGCTAGAGTGAGCTCAGACTCTGGAATCCACCCAGTCAATAAACCTCTGTGCCATTGCCAGGACTCAAATAACACATGAGCCAATCAGTCACAGGGAAACACATCATCTGTGACATCTGTCACTGATCAGTGTTGGGCCACCGTGCTCGATTATTGATCCAAAGACAGCTCTGCGCCCCCCAAATGAGCCTGAATTGATTCTTGTCTCAGTTAGAACAAAAACAAATGAGTAAATTTTACGAGGTCCCTCCTCGGATTTGTGACGTCACCTCATCAGCTGACCGTCCCACTCAAACAGGAAGGTGTTAATTGGAGTATTGATCCAGTCATCATACGGGATGCAGTGAACAAGAAGAAAACTAGGGACATGCCAGACACAATCAAAATCACATCAATAACCCGCAGAGGTTAACAATGTGCCAGATAAATGTAATCTCAAGTAATACCCTCCACCTCACCCCATTATGTCGCTCCCTCTTTGTCTCTGTTTACTCGTAGTCTATCAACAACACATGCTGACATAATGACAGATGAAAATAAGACACCATTTGGAAAGGAAGAAAGAGATACAGGATGAAAAAGACAGGAAGTGAAGAGAACAATATCTGCATGCTTAAAGAGCAAAATCTCTACCTGAGCAGCCGAACAGTGCCAACGACCGTCCATGCCTCCCTGACTGCCTAGTTCACACATAGTAGCTGCTCTGTGTACTCACACACTCTTGCAGAAGATTCAGCAGCTACTTTCAGAACTGGAATCACTCACATACATATACAAACTATAATGGATAAACATGGTCCACTGGTCCACTATTTCTATTCAAACACAACTACACAGGCATACAAGCATACATCAGATCAGGCTGAGTTTGGAAGGCTGATGAAGAGATCCTGAGGAGAGGAGCTAGCTCCACTACTGCAGATGGTGAGATAGACTCATACAATGCCTGCATTAACAGCCTATCACTGGAGCTCAACCACAGACAGGGAGGGAGGGAGGACAGGAGAGGAGAAGGGGAGGGGGGATAGAGAGTAAATATGGAAAGACATGGAGGCAGCGAGAGGAAGGGAAAGTGAGAGGAAAGGCACAAAGAAAGTGGAGACGGAAGAAGGAAAAGATGAGAGTATGACCACAAGAAGGATGGTGTTGAGTGAAGAGTGTGAAACAGGTAGCATGGAAAAAGAAACAGGGAAGAGGGGAGTGAATGTGAGACATAAGGCTTGTGGAATTGTCTGTGCCAGCTGATTCCTGATAGCCAATAGGGCGCCTCTCTGAGCTCTAGATTTCCTCTATCAATCTTTTGCATCAAACACAAGTAGATACACACATGAACTCCAGCGCACACGAACGCACATCCACAGACAGACACCGAACATCAAATCCAAACCCAAGCCCTGTGACTCAGAGCATGCCTCTAGCATCAACACTCTCCCTCTCTTCTCCTTGCTGGTGCTGAGCTGTCATGCATTATTAATCGCTTCCACTTTTCAACACAACACACACAAAAAAATAAACTCACTGTGGACTTCAGGAGGCAGTGCTGAAAACATTTTTTTTCTGCACAAAGCACTTGTGGCAGGAGTAACCCCATTGACTTAGACAGATCCACATCCACACACACCCAAGCTCCAGGCATGTGCATTTAATCGCTCAATTATTTTGGCCTGTAGCATCTTAGCAAGACTTTTCTCTCCAGTGATGCAATGTGCTGCAATACAATCCTATTGTTCTCGATCCACCTGAGTTTTGTGTGTGAGTGGAATCAGTATTTGTGTCTACACTTTTATGTGTGTGCTGGTTAAGGCCATACTGGTTGCCAGGCAACACAAGACAGCCTCTATAGAGACCCTGTAGGGTCTTATTAAATAAGACAAATACACATAGAACCAGAATTTGGAAGTAAAAATGAGGAACTTGGTCTTGCCTAGGTGCAGATGCAGTCTGTAGAATATTGAGCATATAGTGGATCTGACCTAGTTCTCAGAGTGTTACTGACTCCACTGCACATCTCTGCATGTCAGATTTAGCATTGACATCAATATATTACAAGAACAAAGCAGTTCAGTTAACTCTCTCTTTCTCTCTCTCTATAAATATATAAATAATATATATATATATATATATATATGGGAAGAGAATTAGAGGTGAAGTGTGAAAAGAAGCCCCTGTGACAGCGGTTTCACTCTGCAGCGCTATCCATCCAGCTAATATATCCATTATTGATGCCTGAGGCTTAGCTCGCGGCTATCAGTGTTCCATTATTTATGCCTGAAACAGCTGGTGGTTTATACACAGAGGAACAGGTCTCTGTGGGAGCCTGGACGAGAGAGAGAACGTTAGCTGCGGGTACTGGGGCTCGCTATTTCCATGGCAACTTGTATTACAGAAAAAAAAAATTCAGTGCGGCAGGCACTCACTTTTATAACACAGAAGAACTGCAGCTTACACCGACACAGACAAAAGAGTCTGACAACGTCTGCAGTGATCTGAACAATGATAGTGATCACAAAAAAACTGCTGAGAAAGCATGCTCAAAACGCTAACATTGGCTCTGTTGTTGCAGCCCCTAAAAATATATATATTTTGTTAACAATTGTTTTTTTTTTTTTTTTTTTTGTCCCATTTGCACCAGTTTGCTAAATGTCTGTTATGGAGAAGCTATTACATCCACCATTAGCGCAAACATTTACCATCCTGTAATTTAATAGGGAGGGACTTCTTAGTTGACAATTTGCCCTCTAATCTGTTTGAATAAATGCACCGAGGCAGAAAAATGATGCCAACCTTCCATACATTAAGTCAACTGCATTCAGTTTTTTTAAAAGATCTTACTGAAAAGCAAATCTAAACAGACAACACTATAAAAAAACTTTAAGACGAAAATCCTGTTGCAACTCCTAAGAGGAAGAATCTACGCCCTGCAAACAGAAAAAGTACTAGTTAATTTTACAGCTATATCTATCTATCTATCTATCTATCTATCTATCTATCTATCTATCTATCTATCTATCTATATATATATATATATATATATGAGAGGTAATATCAGATAATGCATTCATTTATGCCTTTATAGCATTATAAGCCTATATAGTAATATATACATATATATATATATTGAAGTTGAATAAAATGAAAACTAAAAGACTTTCAGATGAGATGAGCCAATATTTTATTCACAAGAGAGCATAGATAACATAAATGCTTGAACTGTGAAATGTTACACTTTTATCCTCAAAATGAGCTCATTTCAAATTTCATGCCTACTACAGTTTTTAAAGAAAGTTGGCACGGGGGCAACAAAAGATTCAGCTGGAAGAACATCTAGCAACTAATGAAGTTAATTGATATCAGGTCTGTAACATGATCAGCTATAAAAGAGATGTCTCAGAGAAGCAGTCTCTCAGAAGTAAAGATGGGCACCAGTCTGTGAAAGAGTGCTTAAAAAGATTGTGGAATACTTCAAAAAGAAAGTTCCTCAATGTCAAATTGCAAAGGCTTTGCAAATCTCATCATCTACAGTGCATGACATTATCGAAAGATACAGAGAAACTGGAGACATCTCTGTGTGTCAGGGACAAGGCTGAAGACCTTTATTGGATGTCTGTGGTCTTCGGGCCCTCTGATGACACTGCATCTCTCATCAGCACGATTGTGTCAATGACATTACTATGTGGGAATACTTCCAGAAACCACTGTCAGCAAACACAATCCTCTGTGCCATCTGCAGATGTCAACTAAAACTCTATCATCAAAAGAGAAGCCATATTTAAAAATAGTCCAGAAGCCCCGTTGTGTCCTGTGGACCAAGACTCATTTAAAATGGACTGTTTCGAAGTAGGAAACTGTTCTATGGTCAGACGAGTCCAAATGTGACATTCTTGTTGGTAATAATGGACGCTGTGTCCCCCAGGACAAAAGGAGACCTTCCAGCATGTTGGCACCATTCAGTTCTAAAGCCAGCATCTCTGATGGTATGGAGGAGCATAAAGGCTTATGGTATGGACAGCTTGCATGTTTTGGAAGGAACTATGAATGTTGACAGGTATACAGTATACCCTTGGCCATCTGCATGTTTGCGGATTTTGCTCCCAAAGTTTTTTTTCATAATGTATTTGAATTTGTGGTAGCCTCCGGCAATTTTGTGAATTTCTTTGGCCATTTTTTAGCAGAAAATTGCTCACATTCACCCTAACTAGTATTATTCTATTTATATATATTTTGAACATTATTATTGATAAATATTATCACACAACAAAATTTAAATGTTTCTAATTCATCATTACTACATTATCACTGTATTAATGAGTAAGAATGTCTTTAAAATGTGTTTGGGAAGCATATTTTAGTGTATATAATATCATTTATAGGCCTTTTAAAACTGCATCAATAATTTGCATATTTTTGGGATTCGTGGGGGGAGGAAGGAACGTAACCCCCGCCAATAATAAGGGTATATTGTATAAAGGTTTTAGAGCAACATCTGCTCCCCTCCAAACGACGGACTGTTTCAGGCCTTGAGTATTTCAGCAGGGCGATAATAAACCACATACTACAGCAGCGTGGCTACGTTGGAGAAGAGTCCAGGTGCTGAAGTGACCTGCCTGCAGTCCAGATCTTCCTACTTATAGAGAACATTTGATGCATCATTAAATGAAAGATACAGCAAAGACGACCATGAACTCTTCAACAGCTGGAAACCTCTATCGGGGAATAATGGGACCAAATTCCAGAAACTCAGAACTTTTATGCCCAGATCTCTTCAAACTGTTTTGAAAAGAAGAGGAAATGCTCCATCATGCTGACCATTCCCCTGTCCAGCTATTTAGAGACCTGTGGCAGGCATCATATTTGAAACGAGCTCATTTTGTGCATAAAACTGAAAAATTTCTTAGTTTCAACATTCATTATCCATGTTCTGTTGTAAATCAAAGATTGGCTCATGTGATTTGCAAGTTTTTTAGTTTTCATTTTATCTTTTTCATTTTCTTTCTAATAAGAGACAAAAAGAAAATGCAGAGATAATATTAGAGGTAGACCAGTGAATCACTTGAGTAACTACTGGCCAAAAAGCAGTATCATTTTAGTTTGCCTAGATAATATATATACACACACACACACGCACACACAATGTTCAGAGCAAAATGACTCTATAAGCTAAAAACAGTATTAAGAGTGACTTTGCTCAGAACATATGACATATTACATATTTACATATGACTTCACAGCTTATAAGATCATAACTCCACATCAGTTTGAATTGACAAAACCTTCTGGATGGACAGCGAAACATCCAAAGAAAAAAAAAAGTCCAGTTGCCCTGATTCAGAGTTACCATTACATGGATCTGAGACCAGCATTGCTTTCTTACTTATCCTATTAGTTTAGGATTCCATGACCTATCCTTCAGTATCCAAAACAAACTCAGATATATTAATATTGTCATACTACTTGGGATGCATGTGCATAAATGTAAAAAAAATTAACAGTCACATATGATGCACTTATGAATAAAATACTTGGGAAAATAAAATAAAATAATTAAAAACATTTCAATTGTCTTTGCCTTCGACTACAACTTGAGCAGTCATGCTTATCCATTTTCTACTTTATTTAGTTTTTCTCATCCAAGTGTTATGTCTTAGCCATCTTTACTTAATAGGAACAATGAATTTTATGAAGCACTTTAATTTCCTCGCCATATGAAATGATGTGAAGCATGAATAAACTAGCAGAGTATAAAACTGCTCCACTCCTCTTGACATATCTTGCTGTTGTCGGGCCCTTGAGAATTTTTACTGTGCGTATGCTAAGTCTCTCAACTTATCAGAACCACTTACCACTCTTTAATTACCTATTGTTACCTAAAGATTACGAGTTCAACATATCTTAAGAATTGAGATAAGCTGAGATACTCATTTGCAGATATGACCACACACTGCATGGATTTAATGGCTTTTCCATGAAGAACTGACACAGAGAAGCTTGAAAATGTTAACGTTCTCTGACCTGTGGTGTTTCACCCTGCTTCCTGTTAGTGGCTGTGGTGGTTGTAATGTCTCTAATAGAAGGGGCAGAGTCAGAGCGGTTTCCTCCAGCTGCAGCACTTGAGTGTGGTGTGATGGAGGAGGACGGCATGTCGCCGACCAGCCGTGCGCTGCCCTCCACTTTGATGTGCGGGTGTCCCTCCGCGGCCATATTGAGGATGCGGAGGCCGTTGTAATAGAGGCCAGACAGCTGTCCCTGGAACATTGGTGCCCCTTGCTCGCCTCCACCAACACGCACTGTTGTCTGGCTGTTGAAGATGGTCAGTTGGCGACCTATAAGGGCACACACAAGCGCACGCACACCAAACACACCGCAACACATCATCAAGAAGAAAAGTGGATGGATGCAAGGAATACAGTCACACACACACACACGCACACACACACACACACGGAGGTCACATACATGCATACGTACACACACAAGAATGTTTGAGTTTTACACAAGGCACCCCCAAGGCATGGTGAAAAGATGGGATAGATTGAGTATGGCAGAGCAAACGGAAGCCGTGGAGAACCGTGAGGAGACTGATGGGGATAAGAGTGAGCACAGAGAAAAGAGAAGAGCTGTGAAGAGAGTGAGAAGTTTAGGAGGAGGATAAAGAGGCAAAGAACAGAAGGAGGAGAAAAAGGCAGTGGATAAGAGGAGTCAGAGGGCCCTGACAAGACAGGGCTGACAGATGGTTGCTATGGTGATGGCTGTGAAGCACAACTTTGTAATTGAAGGAGCAGCAGACAGGCAGACAGGAAGACAGAGATCTAAGAAAAACTGTTGTCACAGCCCTATAAAGCATGCACAGGTTATAAGCTCTAGCACTGCTCACTGTTAAAGGGACTAGAGGCTAATTTAAGTAGCTCATCTTAAGTTTAGGAGGAAAACTCTTTGCTCTATTAGTCATTTCAAATTTACATAATTACATAATTACATAATTCTTACAAGTCATAACACTTTGCATGTACTTTAATTTCATTTCAATTTTTTTCCCAAAATATAATCTTTAGTAAATGCTTTATTATTTACAATTTGATGATAAAATTATTTACCAGTCTTAATAAAGCATCTTTTATCAGTACTTCTTTTCTACTTTCTGATTTATTCACATTTAAATCTCTCCATCGTCCCTTTAACCTGATATTATCAGATACACACTAACATGATACGTTCACAGGCACTACAGTTTACACAGTATTACACACTACAGCTGCCCAACTTTTAAATACTTAGTTATGGATTTAGATTTTTAGATGTTAGTTGATGGTGCACAATATAGTATAATAAACTGTCTTCAAATTCTATTTTAAGCTCAAAGTTTTAAGGAATTTTAATCAGGGTTTTTACCTTTGTCGAGTAGCCAATCGTCAACTACTCGACCGAGCCGATAGGGGATTCGCTGTCTGGCGATGGCCAGGCGCTCGTTATCAATGTTGCCTTTAATTTAGAGATGAAAACACAGTAGTAATTACGCACATACAGGAGCTGGATACAAAAAGAACAGCAATGAAAAGAAAGTAATGGTCTGCTCATCGTTAGCACATTACTGTGTTAAGGTAAACTTGGTGTTCCAAGAGATGAGGAGCTGCATTCTCTACGTTTCAAGTGAGCGGACTCTTACTCTCTGTTCATTGGATTTAATTTAAAGAAACATTTCAGGGGTTAACATCTGCAACAGCACAGGGAAATAGTGTTACAGCTGCCACATGACTGACTGAGTTTGGAGTTACAGACAGGAAGAACCCTCATACACACCTTACAACAACTAGCATTTAGCATTTTAGCTATCAGCTACCTACAGCCTCATAGAGTTAAAGACTATCTAAGATTACCTCTTTAAATATAAAAACAAACAAATATAAAAACAAAGACTGTATTCAACCAAATACATTTTGTTCTTTTTCTTATTTTTTCTCTCTAGTTAAACATTTATCTCAAAATATAGCAAGTTTTTAAATTATTATTTATCCAAAAAAATGCACCAACTCTTATTATTTTCTTTTATTAAAAAAACCTTGAATCAACTATTTTCATAAATTACCTTTAACACTATTTAACAGGCCTAACATAACATAGCTGTCTGGTATACATGCTAATCTAATAACTATCTCTTTTTATGGTTTAAAAAGTCATGATTCATGTCAGATCACACATGTTTCATTGAAAACACAATAATACAACACAAAGCTTCAATTATATCTCTTAACCTCAGTGTTTGAAAATAAACATTTAAAAGAACACTGATGTGGTTTTTCAGTCAGAAGAAAGTGGGCTGATTTGACTCATATGTAGTAAGTCTGCCTCACATCAGGCAGGGCTGTGATGGCTCAGTGGGCGGGGCTTTTATGGGTGGGGAAGGGCCTACCTGAGGGATAACGCTCTATGACGGGTAGGTCGTCCAGCTGGAGGGTTGCGTTGCCACCACTGCGAGTGAACCGAATTATGTGGTATTTCCCATCGTTGACAAACTTGGAGCTCTCTTCAATGTTGATATCGTGAGTGCCAACATTAAACACCACTCTAATGTTGCCATTGTCCTTGGGAGGAGAAGGAGAAAAAAATGTTTCATCAGATGTAGTCATGTTTTAAAAAGATATGGAACCCTTTTTGCGTTTCAGGTCTAATGCATTAAAAATATTTACAGAATAAGTAAATGTGTGTATTTTTGTGTTATCTTGCAATTTTATCCAAGTTTCTCCTTCTAAGGGGGATAATGGGACTGTCAAAACATTATAAGTTTGCAAGTGGACAAATATAGAGCATGAAAGCTGATGTTCCCCTTCTCCTGACTGACCTAGATTAAATGGTATCATCTTGATAAATTCAGGTCTTTTCAATGGCCTTATTTCATGATTCCAGTATTCAGTGTTTCACTACCTACTAGATGTGATGTATTAGAGTCTACCCAAGTACTGTGGAAAGGGGCTATTTTTTATTTGCTAGGTGACTTTAACGTGTTGCATTTGAGGATTTTTGCAAACATGATCACTTGCAGTAAAGAAACAACAAGACAAAACACCCGATACAGATAATTCATTTTGAGTCATTTTCTGTCCTCATACAACCATGGTGTACTATTGTGATGCTGCGACTCAGGCCTCCCACTCCCTGGCCACCTCCTCCAACTCTTCCGGGAGGACTCAAGGTGTTCCCAGGCCAGCCGAGAGATGTAGTTTCTCTGGCGTGTTCTGGGTCTGCCTTGTGGTCCTGTCCCGGTTGGACGTGCCTGAAACATCTCCCCTGGGAGGTGTCCAAGAGGTCAGATGCCTAAACTACCTCAGCTGGCTGCTCTCAATGTGGAGAAGCAGCAACTCTAGGTTGAGTCTCTCTTGAATGACTGAACTTCTCACCCTATCTCCAAGGGAGAGTTCAAGCCACCCTACAGAGGAAACCCATTTCACCCGCTTGTCTCTCATTCTTTTGATCACAACCCACAGTTCGTGACCATAAGTGAGGGCAGGAACAAAGATCAATCTATTCAACAGGAGAGCCTTGTTTTTTGGCTCAACTCGCTCTTCAACACAACAGTCTGGTACAGAGTTTGCGCCACTGCAGACGCTGTACTGATCTGCCTGTCGATCTCCCAACAGTCTACCTTTTTTTTTTAACAGAGAACCATTTGGACCATTCTCAGATTTGGAGGTGCCAATGCTCATCTGTGCTGTTTCACACTCGGCTGTGAACCGCTCCAGTGTGAGCTGAAGTTCCCCACCTGATGCTGTCAATAGAACCTCCTCATCCGCAAAACGTGGAGATGAGATCTCTACACCACCGAACCAGAACTTTTCTGCTCTTTGGCTGCGCCTAGAAGTTCTGTCCGTAAAAGTTATGAACACAATCAGTGACAAATGGCAGCGCTGAAGGAGTCCAACTCTCACTGGAAACAAATCCAACTTACAACCAGGAACGCGGACCAAACTCTCGGTCTGTTTGTATAGGGACTGGACAGCCTGTAGCAATGGACCCACTACCCCATATTCTTGGAGTACCCCCCCACAAGACACCCCGAGGGACACGGTCAAATGCCTTCTCCAAGTCCACAAAACACATGTGGACTGGTTGGGCAAACTCCTATGCTCCCTCTAGCATCCTTGCAAAGGTATTGGGCTGGTCCAGTGTTGCATGGCTAGGACAGAACCCACATTGTTTCTCCTGTATCTGAGGTCCGACAATCAATTGGACTCTCTTCTCCAGCACCCCCACATAGTCCTTACCAGGGAGGCTGAGGAGTGTGAGTTCCCTGTAGTTGGAACATACCCTCTGGTCCCCCTTCATAAAAAGGGGAACCACCACAAGCTAACCAAGCTCAATAGAACTTCTTTTTCACCTTGACGGCCTCTCTTACCTGGGGGTGTCTAGCACCGAGTTTAAGCATTGCTATCACGGCACACAGTGACAACCTTGTGGCCACAGCTCTGGTCAGCTGCCTCAACAATGGAGGTGTGGAAAAATGGACTCAAAATCTCCAATCTCCCTTGGCATACAGCTGAAGTCTGTCGGAGGAGTGACTTGAAGCTCTTTCTGACAGGTCAGAAGCTTCCAACAAACCCTCTCTATATGTTGGGGTCTACCAGGTCTGTCCGGCGTCCTCCCCTGTCATCTGATCCAACTTATAACCAATTAGTGATTAGTTGACAGCTCAGCTTCTCTCTTCACCCTCTTCACCTGAGTATCAAGAACATACAACCTCAGATCGGGTGATACAGCTATGAAGTCGATCATTGAACTATGACCTAGAGTGTCCTGGTACCATGTGTCGTCCAACAAAAAAAACACCACTCGGGTTCAGATCAGAGAGGCCGTTCCTCCCAATCACGTCCCTCCAGGTACCACTGTCACTGCTCACGTGTGTTGAAGTCCCCCAGAAGAATAAGGCAGTCCCCTGTAGGAGCACTTTCCAGCACCCTTGCTAAGGACTCCAAGAAGGCTGGGTACTCTGATTATAATTTGGCACATGAGCGCAGTTGACAGTCAGAGCCTGTCGCTAAGCTAAGAGCACAGGGAAACTACCCTCTACTGCGGAAAACTCCAACATACAGAAGAAGTAAAAGCATTGATGGTGCAACACTAAAGTAACAAAAGTGCACTAGCTCCATTTTAATTTAGTTTTACTTCCGACACCTATTGTTACTAGAAATCCTTCCCCACTGCCTTTTAGATATTGGACAAAAAAGTTTAAACTGAACAAGATCTGTCCTGCTTTTTTATGATAGCCATGAGTCATCTTCTTTCATGCACACAAGATAAAGAACAAATTAAAACAAGGTCTTTACTATCTTAATCTGCAATTAGATTTTTATTTGAAAAAAATATTAAACCAATTATAACCAGTTATTACAGGGGGAAATGTAACAATTGTTTGCTATAGTAAATTTAGCCTCTGAGTCAGCCTGGCCAAACGTAAGAACCTTGTTGTGTAACATTTCCAATAATTTCCATTTAGGTGCATGTGCATGTGCATGTTATGACTGGAAACACAGGAAAGTTTATGAGAGTTCATTGGTATATGGCTGATTCATGAGGCCATCCAATCAGTCAGTTATAAATACATGAGTGAATGGAGCTCTGTGGTATTCATTGTTCCTGTTTCCACATAATGAGCTAATAAGCAGGATAAACCATTATGCACTTCAATTACCAACAGGGGCTGAGAAGAGTAATGCAATTAATGAACCAAGTAATGTACATCAAGTAATGCATGTAGGGCAACTGTACAATAACACAATATAATGAGATTATTTTGGAGGTTTCTGCTTCTTTTTTTGAAAGGAAGGCAGGAATATATAATTATGATTTTGTTAAAGGACATAATATTTAACATCCGTTTAACTTCAAATAAAAAAATAATGCGTTAATTTTTATAAGGTGAAAATGATGGACTATTGTGTAATACACATCTGTGTAGGCTTTACCATTACTGGATGGTGTCCTCTCAAATTCATTTATTGGACAAAGGACCAGGAAATATGATACCTCTCATTCTGAGGATGAGCATGCACTTGTCAAGGGGAGACTAATTTGTATTCATTCAAAGGGGAGCGACATCTACAATTGTAGATGAAAATATAACAAATATGTTCTTTGTTTCTGTGTACTTACTACTTGGAGTTGAAGGTAGTCTCCCAGGCCAGAAGCACTGTCAACTCGAAGCAGAATTGCATGTTTCTGTTGAGTGCTGAAGCCAAGAGCCAGCCGGTCTGCTCTGGTACTGGGGCGTTCATTAGGGGGCCACGTGTAAACCACCAAGCCTCCATCACGGCCAAAGATATAAGTGGTCCCGGCTGGACCACACACCACAGAGATAAAAAAAAAACAAAAACAAAACAAAACAAACAAACAAACAAAAAAAACAAACATATTTCCAAACATGTCTGTATGTCATAGCATCCATCATTTATCAAAGTTTCCCTGTTTTGTATAGCACCTCTGCTTATTTTTTGTGCTCCATATACAGATAACACAAAACTATGAGAAACTTTTAAATGTCACCACTTGCTGGCTTTCCATGCTCTGATTGTTTCATCCTACACAACTGAAAAAAGTCTGTGTATTCCAAATTACATACACTACTGGGGGAGGGCGAAGTGACTCATACAAATGACCACTCATTTGTTTGAGTCATAGGGTGAAGAAGAATTTATGCATCTCACTTCAAACTAAGACTGCAGAGGATAATTCAGTGTTTAAAGAAGAGAGTAGAGATGATTTTATTTGATGTCAAATTGCATAGACATAGTAGATTTAAAGTCCATTAAGGAAGTAGAATCTCTCTTCTTTCAGAAGCAGGGGAGAGGGCCCTCATGTGGTGGCTCTGATAAATGCACACAAAAACACATAATAATCTAAGAATACCAGTTTAGTATCTGAAGTCCTAGACCAGGATCAAGATATAATTTGCTGTTTTTCTAAAGTTTAGAAATGTTAGGTATATGAAAATAGGCGTAAATATATAGATATAACATCCGTAGCTTCTAAAAATAGATAGTTAAAACATTGGGGGAAATATATCCTTCACTCTTAGAATGTGGAAGCATGAAAACAGATTATTATTATTATTGTTAATATAAATAAACCTTTATTTAAGCAGGTGGGTCATTTGAGAACCAGTTCTCAATTACAATGACGACCTGGCCGAGAGGCAGCATAAAAAGCAAAGACAAAATCTTCTGTAATACCTGGGATAGAGAGAACAAAGGGAAAGACTCACCGTCATTGCATAGCGGCCCTGCATACGAAGTCATGCTGCAGTCACAGGTGAATCCCTCCCACTGCTGCAAACAGACTCCTTGATTTGAGCAGGAGTCCTCTTGACATGTAGTGCTGGGACCTGCAGTGACAGATGAGGTGGGGTGGTGGATGGTTGCCAAATGTTAGGAAAAAAGAATAAAATACCCTTTTTGGTTTTTCTACAGCCCAGTGTTTTTGCAAACCTCAATCAGGACAGTCTGCTTTATTTCAGATCACAATTCCCTGAAGCATTTGCATTATAAAATTATTAAACTATGGTATTATGTTATGCTGATCAGCATGAGTGAGAGAGGGAAGCTGTGGATAGGGTCTACTTCTTAAACTATGCACTGAAGATGCTCCATAAGATGCTAAATTCTCATATTAAGCGAAGTGAAGCTAAAGTGAAGCGTTATTAGATGTAAAGAGACAAGTATGGAAGAGAACATGCAAATGGTGAGCCTAGATGAGTGGGGCAAGAACTGGAGGAGTTTAACATGAAATGTAGAGTTATGTTTAAAGACCTTCAACTCAAATACTCTGTTTTCATCAGTCTATCACCTTTCTCTTTCTGCCTTGTGCTAAAACCACACAGGAGGAGAATGCCAAAGCTCTAATCTTAGATCTCCTTCGTTGCAATTCTAACATGAGGCATGGAGGTAAAGGTGTGAAATGATTCACCAATGGAGTATTGAAGTTTAGATTGGGAGTACGCAGGAGGGGATGGAGAGCATGCAGCTAGGAAACCTGTGTGATGGAGAGGTGGTAAACTCAAGTCAAGCGGTGGTAATGTCTAATGTGACGGAATCACTATGGTGGCAAGGAGAGGATAGATCAACTCTGGCCTTTGACTCTGGATCACTGGGATCCATACAACACTGGACACCACTGGGTAGTTTCAGTAGACTTCAACACACAAACATACATTTTTGCACCTCCAGCCATGTGTCTCACATGCTCACACAAAGCGATATACCTTGCAAGTCAGCTTTCATCAATGTAACTTTTGTCAGCCAAACAAAAAAGCAAACAAGCAAATTAACGTTAGATGGTTAGTCAATGCACACAGATGCCTGTGAACTGTTGAAAGAGTGGAACAACCAAAGAACATAATGAGGACATGACGCAAAGAAAGAGTTAAAATTACATCTAACTGACTGAGAGCTGGGTTAGTGGGTTATCCTAACAACAGAGAGCATGAATTAAATGAAAACTGAAAGAAAAAGCAAAAGACAACGAGGGGTAGAGCAGATATACTGCACCGTTTGCACCTCACCTTCACAACCTCTCTCAACCTGTCCCGAGGTTGCCAAAGCATCAGCCAAAAGGTCCGGGAGCCGGCCATTTAGATCAACTGTTGCTAAGCAACCCTGAAATCCCTCACGGGAGTGAACCAGCTTCGGTAGTTCTCGGTACATCTCTTTGGAAACACCCCCAATGTAGAGATCGCCTGCCAAACAGAAACACAATGACATGCAGTTTCAGGCGCCATTGCTTAATGCATTACCCACTGCTCTGATTGTGAAAATTTCACATGATCCCACATTTATCTAACCAGTATCACAAAACCCCAAAATATACATTTTGCAGTGATATGGCACCAGCAGCTATCTGGCAGTGAATAGCTTGATAAATTTTACTTGATAAATTACAAGCAATAAATCAATTTTGCATGCTTTTACCCATTAATTTTCCAGCAGGAAATATGTTTAATTGGTATTTTTAATAAGATTCACACCATAAAATGGATCACTCTCATGTCAGTATCTGCGGGTATTACCAGAAGATAGTTTGACTTAGTTTTGTACAAAGACTGGAATCAGATCGACGCAGGAAGAAACCACCTCCAAACGCAGTGGCCAGGAAATACTGTTATATACTCCACATGTAGAATATAAAATTTGTTTTAAATGCTTTATTCTACTGATTAAAAAACAAGATAAAATGTGTTAATAGGTGATCCTTAGGGGGATGCTCTTGTTTTGTGTATTTCCCAGCAGCTACTCTTCCCCTTTAAACATGCAATGTATTACAATAAGGACCTATAAGAAACATAAACATCATACGATTAAAAGTAATGTTTTTTAAATAATTGCTAAATTAATTAAGTTTTTATAACTTTAGAATAAAGTATTCCTATCTATCTGTACAATGGTCCTTCTTAAGGGAGAACAGGCAAATTAAAGAAGTGAAAACATGAAGAGGCAAAGCAATTTTAGAATAGACAAAAACAATAAGAAACACTGGTGTGGCTTTTCACAGATGGAAATCACTGATAATGAGCACAAGTCTTTGGAGGGACGCCAAGGTTCCTTGTTTTCTACTTGGCAGGTAATTTTCCAACAGATATGGAAGCAGTTTATTGCAAGATAGTGAGTTGACTGCATTTGAGATGGCTGCGATCACCAACTTGACTACTAGATACATGTAGTTGTTACATATGGTTAACCTAGTAATCATTTTAGAACAAATATTTATTCATTTATTTATTTTTGTCAAAAACATCCTCCCATGTATAAAAATGTCTACAAATGTATACAGTTTTTTCTAAGTACAACAAATACAGCTCTTTAACTGATGTTTTTCTGCTTGGATTTTTTCCATACCCTTTAAGTCAAGGTTCTTGGCACCCATTGTGGTCTGCGTGGTAACTTTGGTGTCAATCTTAACCGTGTGGAGGTTGTTAGTGTCCCGGGAAATATGAACATTATGCCAGTGGTTATCATTAAGAGGACTGTTCGAGTTGCCTTTGATCAGGTGTGCTCCATTGCCCAGGTCAGAGATATAATGAAGGTAACTGGGTGAAAAACAAAAAGAGGAGATTGGAGGGGGTTAAACAAGTGAGAAAAGGGAAGGAAAATTAATTAAACTTGTGATGAAGAACAACACAGGGTCATACACCTCGGGGCATTATTATCTGTCTTGTAAAAGCTTAATTACTAGTCTTGAAAAAGACCCGCCCAGCTTCTGCATTTTTAATATACATTTAACAGCCTGTTTCAACTCTATAGTCAAGATTTTTTTTTCTTTTTTTATTTGTCTGTCATCAAGGGCAAACTAAAATGCAAATCCCAGTAAAAGAAAAAAGTATTATGTGAAGTTATTTGTACAGAACAAATATCACCATGAACACATTTAACGGAATATTCTTTCATTCAACGTGTTTATATTCATTATGTTATCTAATTTGAGGACAGCACAGATCCGTGAATGTTATGTAAATGTAACACACCATTTAGTATCCAGCTCACCCTTTAACCAGCTCTACGACTATGAAGTCAGTGCCGTCTCCCCTGTTGAAGAGAATAAGACCGTCGGGGGATGTTGTCTTGAACTGCATGAAAAGATGCATGGAGTAGTAGGCTTGTAGCGTGGGCAGTGTGACAAAACTGGAGCGGGAGCGGAAGGTGATGGGATCAGCCACAATGCTCTTATAACCGATAACGGCGTTGAGCTCGCAGTAGTCGATGTCACCGTTCTTGCACAGGTCAATGTAGGGCATGCCGTTCAGTGTCAGGCCCTGAAGGTGGCCGATGAAATTGGAGGGTACGGCAGGCATGAAACGCTTCTCCGTCACAATACCCGTCTCCACGTTGTGGAACTCCAACTGGGTGTGGTCGCCCGCCATCTGACCTGGTGGCGTGGGTAAACTTCAAAGGTGAGAACTATGGACAGATAGGTTTCAACTGGAACTCCTGAAAACTAAAACAAATGCTAATCCTAATGCTTATTTCAGCACAAGAAACGTTAATACTACAATTGTTATTTTCACTTACATAGGTACAGATGTTCTCTATAAAAAGAAATAAACCCCTTAATTTGGATCAGTTGCAAAACAAGTCATCAATCAATCAGCCATTTAAACTGTTTTAACACAGAACACAAGCAGATGTCAACACACAAAATCAAGGCCTGTGGAGAGAAAAATTACAAATTAGGCTTCTCTGGTTACCTTCAACAGGCTGCAGGTCATCCACGGTGAGTTTGAGACTCTTGCCACGCCGGACTACCCTCACCGTGTGCCACTCATTATCATTGAGGCCTGACCCAGCAAAGATGGTCTCTGGGCCTTTACCTACACATAGCCCAGAGCACCATTAACAAAATGCACAGAGAGGCGCAGAGACACAGAAAGAAAGAGAGACAGAAAAAAAAAGAGAGGCAGAAGAAAGAAAAAAGCAGAGAGCCAGGCAGGTTGCATCAAAAGTTGGGGACAGAAGCAGAAGAAATGGAAGCTAATAGGAGGAGGGAGGGGAACCATACATACCCTGGGGAGACAAACACCTTTCGTGTCAATTCATACAGACAGACAGAAAGACACAGCGAAAGCGAGACACACGATGTAACAGAAGGATTAACATAAACAAATGTTATAGGTGCTTAAGATGGAGACAGTGAGTCACAACAGGCCCACACTGAGGCAATCTGTGGGCAGAGCACGCTGCAATGACGGTCACCTACAACCCACACATCCACAGATTGCACACTGGTAGCCCCTTGATTGTCCCTAAACTCTCCAACCACCATGCATGTACCAGCTTGTGTGCTTGAGCGTGTGAGCGTTACCTTTTTCCAGAAGAGCGCAATACTGCAGTGAGCCTCATGGTGGCACTAGACACACAGAGTAGCATTATAGTGCTCTCCAAGGTGCTGACATGCAGCAGAATTGAAAGAAGCGGTGATGTTCTCGAATGATGTCTCTCTCTTTCTCTGCCTATATACCACCTCATATCTTCACATACTTGACTGCACACATTTGACAGACTGACAGTGTCCCCTCGCTCCTACTCTTTACAAGCACCCCTCCAACCTTGAACACGACACCCGCCACCTCCCAACACACATGCACCCTCTTCCTTCTCTAAAGCGCTTTTGGCTTCAGGAGTGCGACTGAGTCTGCTTACAGTGACCTATAGAAGGTAATGATGGGGGGAGGTGAGAAGTAAACTGACCCGAACAGATTCTGCTGCAGAAAATGTCAAGCATGTCTACATCAATCATGGAAGCAGGCAGGCAGACACACACACGCACACACACACAAAGGTAGAGAGGTAGAGAAAGATGCTGACATACAAGCTTAATCAAACAAATATGAGAGGTCAATCAAAATGGCAGCATGAAATGCTCGAGTGTGTGTTTGCAATGCTAAAAGAGTGTGTTGTGCATTAAGAGAGGACACAGGCTTCCCCTGAGGAGACTCAGCTGTGCTCTGGGCATGAGCAGCTCATCCTGTTACCATGGATCACTGCCCAGCACTGAGTAAGGGAGAGAATATATGCATGCTTGTGTGAGTTTATGAGTATGTGTGTTTTTGCACATGTAACCCAATACTCAAAGAATGAACCGACGAGAGAGGGAGGCAGTGATCGGTCCCGGCCGGGGAGCAGGCGGAGGCACAAACAGACAAAGATGCACCTATTTTGAGCCGGTGAGTTGAGACTAATGGTGAGCTACTAGCATGCCTGCACTCTGTCAGGTCGAACTAAAGGCAGCAAGAAAAAAATAGCTTAAATGTAAAGACAAGAGAGGCCACTTGCTGCTGTGAACATACAAATCAAACCAAATAACATAAGCTACAGAGGATTATGAGAAGAGGATAATGAAAACAAAGTGACAAAAAGCGATTCATAATTCATTAGCTCCAAATAACAAATGGCTTTTCCAAAGGATAAGCCTCAAATCTCTGCAATGCCAAGGCTTTTATTTGACTGCTGAGTGGACTGTTTCAGTGGCGCCTAGCTGTTAAATACATTTTTTCTTCCCTTTTGAGTATGATATGTATAATTTATTGTATGCACAGTGTGCTAGAAAAGTGGCTGCCTACTAAAATGTTCATTGAGACAACTGGTCTAAAATTGGCCAGCAGACATGTGGAAGAGGAACAGGAACAGCAACAGTGCTGTGTGGCTAGTAGGGTTTCTATGGCAACTGCAGTCGTCCATTTCAGCACCTCTCTGCCGTCAAAGTATTCGCCTCTCTCTGTCTCACTCCATTCTCTGTGGTCGTGACAGAGAGAAACTCCACGTAAGGGAATTAAACTTTATCAGGGATTCAGCTCCACTCACAGTTGGACAAACAGGAAACACGCACATTGCACAAAAAAAAAAAAAAAAAAAAAACCCACCCAGAAAACACAGATGGGAGATGAAAAGAATACCGAATGCACAGGCGCTCATTCAGACACAGCCTTAAAAGCTATTTAGGAACAACAAGAAAGCATAGAAAAGGTATGACACTGTCTCTTTTTGTCTTTCTGTCTCTGGCATGAAGGAGCAGTAATTAGCCTGAAGCTCTGAGTTCAGTTCATTCACCTTCTACCTCTTTTTTCATCTTTTACTTGTCCTTTTCAACTCACTTAAGTCCACTTAATCATCGCCTCCTTTCCTAATCGCCTTCTTTTACTTTCTTTTCCTTCCAACCCCCATCATCTTCTTTTCCATCCATCCTTCTTTGCTAAAATGGCCGACCTGAAAAAACCCTAACCCTCAGCAAAAATTGCACCTCTCCTGCAGTTGGCTGAACATGCAGACACTAACACATATGTGTGGCTCCCCTGTCCAACACACACACACCTACACAAACACACTCACACACCTATATTTGCACAGAGACACATGGTACAAAGATATGCTGAATAAGAGATCGCATTAACACAGAGTAACATGACAAAGGCTGTGAAAAATAGACACATTAAAAGCAGTCATTACAGTCTACGCACACATGCGCGCATACACACGAAGGAGGAAGAGGGAGGGGGAGGAGTTAGGTGAAATGGAGGATCACTTACTGGCTGTACAGTTTATCCTGATACAGTCTGGAGGGAGAGCAGAGCAGAGGGTTAATGCTGCACACATAGACATGCTATCCACGCCCTGGGGACGCACACATCGACACGCCGTGCACATACTGTATATGTGCAAACATGCACGCGCACACTGGTGAGAAAACACACACTCTGCTTTGTCAGAGAGCCCTAAGATGGACTTGTGTTTTCATATGACAGTGTGCTGCAGATGCAGTTTTAACTGAGTTTGAATTTTAGCGAAATAAAAGAAGAATCTGGATTTGTAATTTGACTGTGTTAAAGATAATTGTGTGTGACCACCTGAACAATGTGCTCATATGCTGCTCTGGCCTGAGCGACACTTTCAGTCACCAATCAGCAGCATCGGGAGACTGAGATGGGTTGTGTGCTTCAGTCTGTCTAATGACACTGAACACATCCCAATGGTTCTGTCGCTCATCCAGAGCACAAATCTCTGCAAATGCTTGGAAAATTCAACTCATTTTACCGACAGTGCCTTGGTGTGTCGTGCGGCGTCAACCACAGAAAGGACATGGCTGCAGACAACCAGAGACCAGCACATGCACCCCTGTGTAAAGATGTGTATGTTGACTTGTGGATATGTCTGAATTAATATTAGAGTGTCCAACTGTCAAAGAGTCAGGCTGAAAATGAACAAAAAACAGCTGGTGTTATGTGTGGAGTAAATAATTTGAGTGTGCTTGTACAGATTGTGAGCCTTTGCATTATTTGTTTATAATGTTGGGGATGCACAGGTCTGCTGGGAGTGAGCAGAGAATGCAGCTTGAGGCTTCACCCTCTGTTCAACACAGAAACCTACAACCGTGTATGTTTGCATGTAGATAGATAAGCTGTGGGCCTATGTACACAACACAAATACTAAAATATATGTGCCGAAAGTCAGTTAAGCCCTTTACTTTAAGTACAGAAGAATTATCTGGAAGAAAAGGTCTATTATTATACAAGGGAAAATAAAGTATTAATCAACATTTTTGACATTTCTAGGCAACAAATAGCCAAGAGGCCAGTATCAGCTGCATTTTCCTGACAGGTAATGTAAAGAATGGTTGTAATTTTACATTTTTGTGTGCATGGGTGTACCTAGGTTGACAGTGAGTCGAACACGGCCTCCATCCAGCTCTAGACGAAGGGTGTCGGCGGAGTTACGGGATGTGGTTGCCATGAGAATGCCATAGGCCCGCTGGGAGCGAAAGCGTAGCGAGACGTCCTCTGCCTCAGTGTGCATCGCCACAGGCAACTGCACCTTCATAAACTTACTGCCATCGTAGGAGAGGATGGTGGCATCTATACAATAAGCACAGTGAAAGACAGATGAGAAAGGGATGACAGAGGAAAGGACGTTTGTGAGAGAAAGACAGAGGAAAATGGTGGAGGATAGCAAAGCGGTCCAAATAGATAAAAAGAAAGCTGATTGGCTGTGAGAAAAAAGACGTGAGGTGGGAGACGATAAAAGTATTTTGACAATGAGTGAATCAGATTTAAACATGACAAAGTGCAGGGAGGCCACACTCCCTTGTTCACTGCCTTGACACGCTGCGACCCAAAACCTGCTTCCAACAGAATTATCCCGTCACCTTACACCCCTAATTCATCATCAGTCCCTCGCCTTGGAGAAGAGGGTGCAAAAATAGCCGCAGCTGGTTGGCAAGCTCTGTTAAATCAGAATGCAAGGCAGTGAGTGTGTTAGCCACTGTCCCTGACATCCCAGGCTCTTGAGTCATAATGTAACAAGCTCAGGTGATCCCACATTAATGCCTTTGCATACTCATTTACATTTTCATAATCTTCTCTCCTTGCCACCTGCTGAGGCCAATCCCCAACCCGCTAAACTGTTTACCTCCAAGAACCCTGTTTTTATTGGCCAATTACATACACAGCTAAACACACTCTCCATGCCTCTGTGTCTTTATCTCTCTTCTCTTCCTTTTCCCCTTTATTCCTATATCTCTCCACACAATTCTTCTCTCATTTTCACTCCCCCTGTTTCTGTGGGAGACGGTTGAAGCAGAGGCAAGTACAAGAGAACAGGAAGGGTGGAAGGCGTCATGAATGCTGATGAGCTGAGAAGGAGGGAAAGAGGGAGATAGTGCATGTGTGTGTTTTTGTGTGTGCGCATGTCAGAATCAGTGAGTGAATTTAAGTGTGAACAGAGGAGGGTTTAGTAAAGTGGGGGGGTGGTAAAGACAGAGCACGAAAGAGAGGCAGCAAAGCTCTTGGCTAAAATGCAAATGAACCCTCATTAACTTGAGGAAAAAAGAAGGTGGTTGGCCTGTTATATTACAGATAACGTAACCAACGGCCACGCACACACCAGGCGCACACACGTCCATGCATTTTTGATAAGTGAGCCAGTTGACTAAATATTCCTCACCACAGCACCTGACTCACTACCAGGCAAACAGAAGGTTGGTGTGTGGATGCGAAGGAATTACGCAGGCTTCTTAATGTCAGAAAAAGAAAATGAAACGTACTGCCTCTATCACAATTTGTTAGATTCCTGTTGCATTTACCACAAAGAAAGTACTATTAAGTAAAGGCATGAGGTCAGAGATAATACAATTTCCTTGTCTATGGCCAATGCCTTAATTAAAAGCTCAAAACCAGGCCTACATCAATCTCTGACTGCTTTCTAAATGTATTATGTCTCTGTACTCAGATCCAAGCTCCCTGGTTCCGTCTAAAAACAGTAACCTGCAAAGGTTTCAGGCTGTAAAGATGAAGTAAATGGGCTGGCAAAAGCAATATAAAAATAAGTTTTAATTTCATGAACAACTTCATGCAAAATAAAAATGTATTACATCAATATTTAAGGTCAATATCTGATGAGCAAATTTGGACATTTTTATAGTTGGATTTTGAAGGAATTTTTCATATCCTAATTGTGAGAAGAAACACATGTACTTCTTGATGGAACCCCCTGATGGGTTCTCCAAAATCTCTAGAATAGTTTGTTCCCATAGACTGGTGCAGATATTCAGTTCACAGCAATCAAATAAAGCCAATGTGGGACTGCCTTACCATTAAGACTCAATAAAGAATGATTTCAAAACATCATTGGCTCAAAATGACTTGAATTCTAAAAGTTTAAATTACTGCCACAAGGTACTGAGCCAGTTAATTTTGTCCACTAGTTATTAAAGTGCTATTAGCTAAATTAATACTTTGTGATCCTTGAGCTAGTGAGAGATAGTGGAATTTGAAAAATGATTATTCTGGTGGAATTTGTGCTGGTAGAATTTGAGAATCATTGAATAATTTATGCTTTTTCATAGCTCAAAAGAGGTATTTTTGTCCATTCAGGTTTCAGGCATCACTTTCCCTCTAAACCCATGTGTCCAAATATAGTCACTTCTCTCTGGCATCATTATGACAACACTTCCTCTGTTAAAGTGAAATAGCTTTAGATAACACATTAAGACTGTTTTTACATGACATCAGTGTTCACGATTGAGACAAATACAAACAAATACAATAAGTTACAGTTACAATGTCACGGAACACAAATGTAAGATAAATTGTTTTTTCAAAAACATGTGTTTCTAAGCTTTATACCAATATTTCATCTTTTGTTATTTTACTTAATTGAATCTCTGAATCAATCCATCTTAGCACTGCAAATAATTAAAAAGTACCACATTTATTATAACTAAACTGTATCTCATAAAATAAAATGAGCATTTCTATGCTAATGTTAGCCTAAGTCCATAATCCATCCATCCATTTACTATGCCTGCCTTTTTCTATTCAGGGTCACGGGTGTCTGCTGGAGCCATGAGTTTACTATGATTTGTATGAATTTCAAAAGTAAGTATGTTATTAGTCTTGTCATTTTTCATACTAGCTTCTTTCTCTTCAGAGGCATGAGGGGAGAGGCAGGGTATCCCCTGGACATATCCTCTTATTGATTGTTGTACTTATTTATTTATTAACAATAGGCTGTTTTGTGTTATATTGAATTCTTTCTGCTCCAGATAAAGATCAGACCATGAATGCTGACGAAGAGGATAAAAAAAGTATCTTCAAGGCAGTTAGCTGTGTAATTTTCCTCTCATATATGTGTGAATCATTGCATCAAAAAAAAAAAAGGTAAGATGAAAGGTATAATGAGTTGTACCAAAGGATAATTCATCTCATGGCACATTCATCTCAAAGCACAACAACCATGTTTGTTCCTTAAGGAGAGAGGAGGAACAAAGGAGAGAGTGAGAGAATAAGGGAGGAAAAAAGGGATGGAGAAACCGCAGGTAGAAGGCATAAACGCGGCCAATCACTTTCTCCATCTGCTTCTCCATCTGTGCTTCCTTTAATCCACTGAACCACCAGTTATTGACCCCTCAATGCACACAGAAAGATATAGACAGGAAGACAGAGCTAAGAAAAGAGAAAAATAGGACAAACTATGGATGTGTGTCCTCTGAAATAAAGCATTTCCATTTCAACCCCTTCAGAAAAGGATTTGTGTGTCTGTGTGTGTGCTATATCTCTGCTGTTCTGCTGTTAGATGATAGTACAATCATCACTTGAGACGCATCAGCAGTTGCGACACAAACAACATTTCTTCTTCTTCTTGTCTGACTCCATCTCGCTTCTTTCAACAGGCCTATATCAGTCCCTCTGCCAATCTTTCCTAGTTACCATTTCTGTTTCGATCTGAATTCATGCCTTTTCTCCTAACTCTTTCTCTCTGTCATATTTTCTATTCCCGCCTCCCATTCCTCTCTTTCTCGTCACCTGCTGTCATCTGGTGGTTCCAGCCCGGTGAATCCAGCCTCCTCTTTCACAGCTTCTGCTCCTTGCTTTCTGCACATTTCCTTTCTTATCGATTCCCAGTATCTTCATCTACAGCAGTCCAATAGCCCTGTCTGCTGCTCTGCTTCCTCCCACCTTTTCTCTTTCACCTTTGTTCCTTCTCTCCCTTTCCTGCCTGCATTTTTCTACTTTTCTTCTGACAGGGAAATTTTGAATAAAAAACACAAAAAAAAAGGAAGATCAAGATAAAGTCAAAGATAGAATGCCAGTACTATTATTATTTTTGTCACTGATCATTTTTTTTCCCTCTGCCTTATTTTCAGTCTACCTATCCATACCTGTTTTATACCTGCCATCCTCTTTCTATTTTCATCCTTCCATCCACACGTAATGATGTAGCTCAGGATAAACCTACCTAAACTCAATTTCGGCTACTTTGTTTGAATAAGATGTCTGCCACATTCTTTTTTAACATACATTTTTATGAGGGTGTATTTATATTCCATCAGAATAAGTACTGCCACACTGCTGTAATTTGTTAGGAGGGGGCTTTTAAAAGAGGCGAAGCATAAATCAAGGGTATAATGAATAAAATTTTTACTAGCAATTATAACTGATGAGCATAATATATTTTCAGTAGTTGATGGGGTTATTCAGAGTTTAAGACTTCAGACTTTCCAACCCACATAATCTGTCTTTTGTCACTCAATCCTTTCACATTATTCAGTGTTCTCAAGACGAAAAGCAAATGACAAAGCTGTCAGCATGACTGTGTTTAACCTCATGACATTTTAGAAATTTGCACAAAAAGTTACTGTTTGGAGACTGTTTTTAGCCAGTTTATTCATCTCTGCTGTGAAAATGAGTCACTATATTCTCTCCACTTTACATCACAGTCTAATTCAAGTGTTATTTTGGCTCCTTTTCTCTCTAGCCTCCTACTCATTCATTCTCACCTCTCTCACAGGAACGGCCCAGGTAGCCTGACCCGGAGCAATCACAAACATAGCGATTCCAGCCTTCTCTGCAGATGCCGCTGTGCTGGCAGGGGTTGGATAGGCACTGCTTCGGTGGCTCTCTGGAGCACGAGGGCTTCACCCCCACCGCCCGCTGAGCCTCTGCTAGCCGACGGATGTCTTTGCTCTGCCCGTCCACAAACAGGTCTCTGATGCAGCCTACGTAACCGTAGTTCAGCAGAGCTGTCCACACCTGAAGAAGAAATCACCAGCACTGAGTTGTAACATATAACATGTTGTAGTGCTCAGCATTGAGCCCAATTAAAAAAAACAAATGGTTTTATGTTATTTGACAGTTAAAAATCTTTTGTTTCTTAGAATAAATCAATCACATGCTTGAATTAATTTTTAAAAAAATCCTGAAAATGGTTGTAATGGTTAGTTTGGCATTTAAAAAAAAAAATTTGTTTAGTTTCATTTGGGATCCTTCACTGACTTTTCAGACTTTTTTTTAATCATTTTTTTTAATTGTCTGCATAACATGAAGAAACTAACTATCATCCAATTACAAATCGAGGCTTTGCTAGTGTACAGTAAGCACAGTCGGAAGGCAAAGTTTCCTGCACTCAGTCCCATCAGTCTAATTTAAAGTGGTATGGTCAGTGGTAGGAGAGGTGTTCAGAAGCTTTACTGCAGACAAAAGTACTAAAACAACACTAAACAATTGCTACTTTGAAAGCTCTTAATAAAAAAAGTCTTATATTGAAATGCATTTTGGTTATGATAGGTGAGGTACACTCTGGACAGGTCGCTAGTCCATTGCAGGGCCACTCAGACTCAACCATCCAAACTAACATTCACTCTCATGGTCAATTTCAGCCATGGGGAGAACGTACAAAGCTCACATAGAAAGAACCCAGCTGGGATTCAAACCAGAAACCTTCTTACTGAAAGTACTGGACACAAGCTCCACTTTGTATGTCAAAGGGACAGACAAGGAACAGTATTCTTTCCTTTTTTTTTTTTTTTCCATAATTTATTCAGTAATAATGGAGTAAAGAGTAATGAGAGTAAAGAGACAAAAATTATAAAATATTTTCTTCTGAAATCTAGTGGACTGGCACAAAATTCCCAGTTAAGTGCAGGTGTCTCATCTATGTAGCATAGTTCTGTACTTCCTTGAAGTAGACAATAATTAGTTAAATTCCATTTATGTTGTCTGTCAATTTACTTCCCAAAAATGCACCAGCAAGGGTTCTGATTTTGAAAACTTTAATCTGACCCATTCATTTTTTCTTTGACTTAAATGCTTAAATGATATAACCGGTCTTATTTTTTTTTCAATTTATCATCTAATTTCTGTTGCTCCAATATCAGTCATAGTACTTTCATCAGGTAAAACATCAATACACAGACCTCTGTAGGGAAGATGAGTCCAGCACGGATCCTCTGGTAGTCCTCCAAGGTATAAGGTATCATCCAGGTCCAGGATCTCACTGTCTCCTGGGGCTGTGTACGCTGTTCTCACGCTATTCACAGAGATGGTTCCTGAATACATCAAAACAACTTTAGTAATCATTATGACCTTCAGTATGAGCATCTCCATTGTCGCCCCACCATTATAACTGTTATCATCATCCTTTTTCCTTTTTATGTCCTCCTACTTCTTATCACTACCACCACACATCATTGTTATAATTAGAGGCACCTGAAATCCAAAATTACACAAACCTAGGTCATCAGGGAATGCCTATGAAACAGACACTGTTGGTGATTTTTTTTCCTTGGTTGTTATTGGCTAAAAATTCATAAATTCATGAATGACCTTTCCGTATATTGTAATTCAAATGGTGTATGAGGACTTCTGCACCTCCTTATGTGTATTTTCAGGCTTTAGAAAAAGACAGGAGAATTCAACCAGTCAGGCATTTTTAAGTCCAGATGTAGTAGTAGTAGTATGGACAATAAGGTAAGAACAGATCATGGGATAAATAGACTAAACAGAGGATCCTATTCTAGGACAGAAGTGTTTGAGTGCATCTAATACAGACCAGCTTCTAGTACACGTGTCGCTCATATGCCCACTCTAAGGTGGTGGGAAGGGGGGATGACAAGGAGGGAGGAATTGGAAGCTGCACTTTCAATTTGTGCTCTCAGTTTTTACTTCTCCTTTTCTTCCCTCTCTTGATTTCTGCCAACACCAGCTGGTTTCATAGAGCTACATCCAATATTTTGTCACCAATAAATCATTAATACATTTATTTTTAGACACTGGTACAGTTACAGTACGCAAACAAGACCCCCACTGAGAAGACTGGTTCGCCTCGACTGAGTGCTTTTATACTATAATTAGCACATAATTAAAGCTATAATTATATAAGTAATTGATGGATGTAACTGAAGAGAAAGTAGTAAATAATTCTGTAGCATACAAGTGTTACACTGGAAATGTTATGGTGTAAGTAGAAGACGAAGGCATGGGATGGATATATCTATACATCTGCAGCCTTTTTGACAAGAAATATGGGTTTATGAAAAATTTAGTCACAACAGTACAAAGAAAAACAGACTCCTTGAAGGCTTTATTTGGATGCATATTTGATAGAATAAGGCAATAATATATATAAATCGGATGGTGCTGCTAAAGTTTGGATAGAAAGTCATAAAACCAGTTTTAATAAACTAAGTTTCAATTTCAAATAGTGGAATGTGTAATACTTATGTAAAAATCTTGACTTACAACAACTCTACATCATCCACCACTTCTCAAACTTAAGAGTGCTGAGTATACCTGAGCGTCCATCTCTCTGGAAGTCCACATGATACCACTCTCCATCATTGACCTTTCTGTCAATGGCCTTTGTCTTTGTGGTTCCAGAGCCCATGTCCAGCAGCAGGTACAGGTGTCCATCCAGCATCTCAATGGCAAAAAAATCCACCTGTACGATCAACAGGCACAGCATCAGCATCGTGTGAAATACTGGGACACTGATAGCAAATGAGAAAATTGTGAGAAGTGTAGCTGGTGGTACAGGAGCCTTTTTTGCAAAGTTGTCATGTTTAACTGAAAGTTTGTGTACATATGTAGTCAAACTTTACTTTCTCAAGTTCTTCCCAGTGCTATTAAGGATTTTTTTTTTTTTTGGCTCTAATGGGAATGGAGACTTCTAGGTTGCTTAAAGTCATAATTATGAAGGTTAAAGCATCAGTCCATCCAACTGATACAAGGGTAGCAGTTTATATTTTACAGAAATAAATCATTTATGTTAAAAAAAAAAATACAAAAAATTAACTTTGATAGGAGAACAATAATATAAGAACTTTTCATCAATTTTATAAGCTATTTGTGGTTGTAACTGTTGTAGCCTAAAAACCATCCTGTCCCTTGGCTTCTTTTCAAGCACTATCACAGAGTTAGTATTTATGGTCTTTATTAAAAATATTTTGATGTCTTATTTTTGGATTGCAAACAATCATGTCTCACTCAGGGTGACTGATTTTGGGAATATTAGGTTTATATCTGTTACCTGTTCTTATGGGCTTTCTGTAATTTGTAGAAAAGATATTCAGATCCTTTACTTGAAGTAAAACTACCCCTAGGGCAATGTAAAAATACTCAATTACAAATAAAACCTCTGAAAAGTTCAACCTAAATGTAAGTATTAATGCACAAATGTAAGGTAAATTTATTGGTTTGGTCTTTCTGTCTGGTTTCATATTAGTATAATATCATCATGTTAATAATAATGAACTAATGATGTGCAAAACAGCATGTTAATATTGTAGACACTGAAGCTGAAGATATTTTGAGTTTCCTTGTATAAAGAACCAGGCCAGTAATTAATTTTGTAATTGTCTCATCAGATCTGCAACAATATGTCTTGGCACCATGAGTGAAGAGAAGAGCTCAGGGCATAAGACAAGCTCAGTTCTTCATCTACCATCTCCAACATAGCTTCTCCAACGTTGTGAGGGAAGCTAGGGGCATTGAGTTCGAATGAGCTGTGCTCAGCTTCTCTACTGCTGATGTGTCTGTACTGAGCTGGTTGTTGATGCTTGTCATGACAGCAATACCCAAAGCTGGTGGTGGACACCACGTGTGAGGGGAGCTGTCAAGCTGAAGAAGATGGTGGTGTGTTCCAACCTCAGGAGGGACCACACTCTTTCCCTGGGGAGGTTTATGTCAAAAAGAAGAGCACAGATCTTGCAGGGGAAAGGCTTTGGTTCAGTTTGTCATTGGTTTATTTTCATCACACGGTTTTCTTGGAAATGATTAAATGCGTTCCCACTGTAAACTGTTAACATGAACAGAGTCCTTTAAAATAATGGTCAATGACGGTATACAGTATATGGGATTTAATCATTTTTGCCGTCAGCTGTAGAGCACAATATTGTTCAGCAAAAATAGTAAAACCCTTTATAAGCAGGCTCTTTCATACCCTAGAATATACACACGTGGACAAAATTGTTGGTACCCCTCAGTTAAAGAAGGAAAAACCCACAATTCTCACTGAAATCACTTGAAACTTACAAAAGTAACAATAAATAAAAATGTATTGAAAATCAAATAATCAAAATCAGCCATCACTTTTGAATTGTTGATTAACATAATTATTAAAAAAAAAAAAACAAAAACTAATGAAATAGGGCTGGACAAAAATGATGGTACCCATAACTTAATATTTTGTTGCACAACCTTTTGAGGCAATCACTGCAATTAAACGATTTCTGTATTTGTCAATGAGCGTTCTGCAGCTGTCAACAGGTATTTTGGCCCACTCCTCATGAGCAAACTGCTCCAGTTGTCTCAGGTTTGATGGGTGTCTTCTCCAAATGGCATGTTTCAGCTCCTTCCACAGATGTTCAATGGGATTCAGATCTGGGCTCATGGAAGGCCACTTTAGAATAGTCCAACGCTTTTCTCTCAGCCATTCTTGGGTGTTTTTGGCTGTGTGTTTTGGATCGTTGTCCTGTTGGAAGACCCATGACCTGCGACTGAGACCAAGCTTTCTGACACCAGGCAGCACATTTCTCTCCAGAATGCCTTGATAGTCTTCAGATTTCATTTTACCTTGCACACATTCAAGACACCCTGTGCCAGATGCATGCAGCAGCAAAGCAGCCTCCAAAACATTACTGAGCCTCCTCCATGTTTCCATGTTTCACCGTAGGGACAGTGTTCTTTTCTTCGTATGCTTGGTTTTTTGAGTCTATGAACATAGAGTTGATGTGCCTTACCAAAAAGCTCCAGTTTGGTCTCATCTATCCAAAGGACATTCTCCCAGAAGCTTTGTGGCTTGTCAACATGCATTTTTGCAAATTCCAGTCTCGCTTTTTTATGATTTTTTTCAGCAGTGGTGTCGTCTCCCATGAAGTCCACTTTGGCTCAAACAACGACGAATGGTGCGATCTGACACTGATGTACCTTGGCCTTGGAGTTCACCTTTAATTTCTTTGGAGGTTGTTCTGGGCTCTTTGGATACAATTCGAACAATCTGTCTCTTCAATTTGTCATCAATTTTCCTCTTGCGGCCACGTCCAGGGAGGTTGGCTACTGTCCCGTGGGTCTTGAACTTCTGAATAATATGAGCCACTGTTGTCACAGGAACTTCAAGCTGTTTAGAGATGGTCTTATAGCCTTTACCTTTAAGATGTTTGTCTATAATTTTTTTTTCAGGATGTCCTGGGACAATTCTCTCTCTCCTTCACTTTCTGTTGTCCATGTTCAGTGTGGTACACACCTTTTTCACCAAACAGCAAGTGACTACTTGTCTCCCTTTAAATAGGCAGACTGACTGATTATGAGTTGGGAAACACCTGTGATGTCAATTAAAGGACACACCTGAGTTAATCATGTCACTCTGGTCAAATAGTTTTCAATCTTTTATAGAGGTACTATCATTTTTGTCCAGCCCTATTTCATTAAATTGTTTTTTTAAATAATTATGTCAATCAACAATTCAAAAGTGATGGCTGATTTTGATCATTTGATTTTCAATAAATTTTTATTTATTGTTACTTTTGTAAGTTTCAAGTGATTTCAGTGAGAATTGTGGGTTTTTCCTTCTTTAACTGAGGGGTACCAACAATTTTGTCCACGTGTGTATAAGGAGTTTTATTAAAAAGTCTTGGGGAGGCTCTTGTTCTCTGACAGAACATCCTTCAAAGTCAAATCTTTTACGGATAGATCTCAATACTTTAGTTTGCTTTCCATGTAGAACTGGTTACTAAAGGATTCTATAAAGAACAAACAACTTCTTTAGTCACGGTTCTTCTGTAGTTTTGTGTTCTTTCATAAAAATGCAAATATTTTTATTTTTCACCTTGACAGTGGGAGGGGTCCGTGGGTCTTTCCGTTGCAGCTGTCGGGGTTTCCCATGGCTGAAAAGCATCAAACCGTTGGGCTCTGTTGTCCTGAAGTCAAACGAGATGGATCCAGCCTTCTTCGCTGTCCACTTGCTCAGAGCCACATAAGACTCGGGGGTGTCAAAGGTCACTGGGTCCAGCGTTGCTACACTCTCACACTTGAAGGACACCACACCACTCACCTGGAGACAGATGCACAGGAAAAGTAAATATTTAGCGGTTCTAGCATTTAAAGTTTCAGTGTAGTTAATATCCTTAAAGATGAAGGACCTGACAATAGGTTGGGATCCAAAGAGGTTCCTTGTGTTCTGTGCATAAAAAGATAATGCATTGTCAATTAAAGTTGAACACACTAGCAGAAAGCACATACCTTCATCTTTGGGTCTGCCTGTTTAGCTAGTCGAGATAACTCCAGTCGTACGTCATTGTTCTTGTACACTACCTTTAAAGAAAAAGGAATGGAGAGGAAAGAAATTAATCCTGAATTCGTTTTTTTTTTTTTTTTTAATTTAAGCCCTTGAGTTCTCATTTTAAACTGAAAATATACTCTCTTCTTAGATATGTTTAACATACTTTAGGTTGTATCACAATAATTAACTCAGTGTTTCATCACAAAAAGAAAAGAAAAGAAAAAAAGAAGAGTAAAGCTTTTCTTAAGTTATAAAGAAAGGAAAATGGTGAAGATGTAGAGGGAAGATATTTTCAAATACATCCAACAATTTTTAACTCAGGAAACCTTTTTGTTTCAAATAAGTTCCATGTTTTATTTTCATTTTCTTAAAAAGATGAACCCTTAAGAGCAAACTGCCACTCCAGCCCCATCCTTTTAAAACATCCTAGTTGACCCTGCCACTTGCATGATTGCTTTTACACTTTTATCCTCTTTACTTTACTGTTTCTGCCTTTCCTTGCCCTGACACATGTCAGCTTTATAAAACTGAGCAGCATAAGTGTGAAGTGCATGGCTGTGCTGAGCATTCTAATGCTGAGAGATACAAGCACACACAGGCTCTGCTTTATTATTACAGGCCTCCTTGTACATTCTGTACAAATAAGCAGGATTGGTTTTGCAACTAGTTTATTTTGAAAAATTAATAATTATTTTATGCATGGGTGTTAAGGGAAAGAAGGTAACTGCTGATAATAGTAACTCCTGCAAACTGACACTGGCATGTGAGTACATATGAGTGTGCCTTTATGTCATCAAATGCACAAAATTGTTACAACCATGATTGTTCATGTGCATAATTCACTGCATACATCTTAATTTGCTCACACGGATTATCATATCATCGTATTAAATATGTAAATGTGTCAGTGGAGGGCTCACTTTGACTGTGGCAGCCTTGTTTAAACACCATCAGTCTTAATGAAGCAACACAGAGTGCATTCACCAGCGATACAGATAGCTCTCTGTTTGGCACATCATCTGTCGGCTTGTTTGGTTGTTTGTTTACACCTCTGTGTGAGTCTGCTTGTGAAAGAGCAACTCAGACAGGTTGTGAATTTGACAAGTATGAGTAAGGATGGATAGTTTCGAGGTATCAAGTGCTGTGTATCCGAGTGTGTTTATTTGTGTTTGACAAAATTTTGTGTCTGCTTTAATGGAAATTTTTGTGCAAAATGACTCATGTGCGCATGCATGTACACAGGCTAAGACTTTGTTTGAGTGTACAAGCATGTGTATTAGTGTGCTCTCTAATCTGTCTGTCATGTGAGTCTTTGCTGCTGCAGTGCTGTGGCCCATTTCAAGCAGAGCGGATGGATGGAGCATCTCTGTGGCGTAGCTAATTAGCATGTTAGTGCTTAGTGCTGTATCTACTCCCTCAACGACACTCATCACTGATTCCGTCTGATGCTTGAAAGGATGTGTGTATCTGGGACTGTTTTGTGTGAGTCTGCCAAATGGAAACATTTCTGTGTGTGTGTATGTCTGTGCATTATAACAAGAATGTGTGTAAAATGTTTCCATGATGCACGACAGAAAGGGAAGAGAGGAAAGTAAAAGAAAGAGTAAGAAAAGAGGAGAATCATGATTAAAAAAAAAGTACAGCATGAGGAGTATGAATTAATTCAACTAACATTTGTTTGTGGGGCCCATTTGAGATATAAATGGACCGAAAACGGGAAGAAAATATGGGATTGTCCATTGGTATTATATGGGCCCTACCTGTTGGTAGAAAAAGGTAAGGTGGAAGGTTTGTCTGTAGGCAGAGAGAAAGGAGGAAAAACAATAGACTAGGGCTGGGAGTAGGGACTTTGGATGTAGGGACTATGACAGGAAAAGATAGAGTTGGTTGACATGATGCAGAGCTGGAAGGTGGATGTTCTGTGTGTTCAGGTCAAAAGCTAGCAAAGCTAGAGGCTTAGGAACAGAGTTCAAACTGTTTTATCACAGTGTAGATGGAAAGACAAATGGAAGTAGGAGTAGTCTTAAAGGAGGAGCTTGTTAGGAATGTTCTGGAGGTAAAAAGAGTGTCAGATCGAGGGATGAGTCTAAAGCTAGAAATGACTAGAAAACGATAGTGATGTTTAGGATGACTGGTGGTGAGGAAGATGAAGAGGGCAAAGGCAGAGTAGAGGACAAAGTAGTGGAAGCTCAAAAAGGAAGAGTGTTGTATGGCTTTTACAGAGGAGTTGAGACAGGCTCTGCATGGTCAGGAGGTGCTTCCAGATGACTGGACAGCTGCAGCTAATGTGATCAAGGAGACAGGTAAGAAAATTACTTGGTGTGTCATCTGGTAGGAAAACAGACAAGGAGACTTGGCACTGGAATGAGGATATGCAGAAATATGTCAAAAGAAAGAGATTAGCTTAGATTAGTTATGAAGAAGTGGGACACCGAGAGGACTGAAGAGAGTAGACAGGAGTACAGAGAGATGCAAGTGTAAGGTGAAGGTAGAGGTGGCAAAGGTCAAACAAAGGGTGTATGATGATTTGTATGCTAGGGTGGACAGTAAGGAGGGAGAGAACTGACTTACACAGGTTGGTGAGGCAGAGAGATAGAGATGGGAAAGATGTGCTCCAGACTACGGTGATTAAGAACAGAGATGGAATTGTATTGACCGATGCTAGGAGTGTGACATGAAGATGGAAAGAGTACTTTGAAGAGTTGATGAATGAGGAAAATGAAAGAGAATGAAAAGTAGAAGAGATGGCTGTTGTTGACCAGGAAGGTGGCAAAGGCTTGTCAGGGAGTGGAAAGCCAGTTGGTCCTGATGAGACACCTGTGGAGGTATGGAAGTGCCTCAGAGAGGTGGCAGTAGAGTTTTTACTAGGACATTCAACAAGATCTTGGAGAGTGAGAGGATGCCTGAAGAATGGAGGAGAAGTGTGCTGGTGCTGATTTTTAAGAAAAAAAGTGATGTGCAGAGTTGTGGCAACTACAGAGGAATAAAGTTGATGAGTCACACAATGAAGTTATGGGAAAGAGTAGTGGAAGCTAGACTAAGGACAGACGTGAGCATCTGTGAACAGCAGTACGGTTTCATGCCAAAAAAAGAGTGCTACAGATACAATATTTGCTTTGAGGATGGCTGATAGAGAAGTACAGAGAAGGTCAGAGGGAGCTGAATTGTGTCTTTGTAGACTTTGAAAAAGCAATGACAGGGTGCCAAAAGAGGAGTTATGGTATTGATGAGGAAGTCTGGAGTAGCAGAGAAGTATGTTAGAGTGGTGCAGGACATGTATGAGAGTTGTAAGACAAGTGGTGAGGTGTGCTGTAGGAGTGACAGAAGGGTTCAAGGTGGAGGTGGGACTGCATCAAGGATCTGCTCTGAGCCCCTTCTTCGTTTGCTATGATGATGGACAGACTGACAGATGAGGTTAGACAAGAATCTCCATGGACTGTGATGTTTTCAGATGATATTGTGATCTGTAATGAGAGCAGGGAGCAATTGGAGGAAAAGCTAGCGAGAAGGAGGTATTCCCTGGGCAGGAGAGGAATGGAGGTTAGTCACAGGAAAACAGAATACGTGTGTGAATGAGAGGAACCCAAGTAGAACGATGAGGCTACAGGGAGCAGAGATAAAAAAAAAGGTGAAGGATTTTAAGTACTTAGGGTCAGCAGTTCATAACAACAGAGAATGTGGAAAAGAGGTGAAGAAGCATGTGCAAGCAGGTTGGATTAGATGGAGAAAAGTGTCAGGTGTGATGTGTGATAAAACAGTATCATCAAGAGTGAAAGGAAAGGTGTACAAGACAACATTGAGACCTGCAGTGCTGTATGGTTTAGAGACTGTGGCACTAAGGAAAAGACAGGAGGCAGAGTTGGAGGTAGCAGAGGTTAAAATATTGATGTTCTCTTTGGGAGTGACGGGGATGGATAGGATGAGGAACGAGTTGATCAGAGGCACAGCACATGTTAGACGTTTTGGAGATAAAGTCAGAGAGGCCAGACTGAGGAGGGATAGTGAATATATCGGTAGAAGGATGATGAGATGGAACTGCCAGGCAGGAGGCCTAGAGGAAGACTAAAGAGGAGATTTATGGAAGCAGTGAAAGAGGACATGAAGTTAGCTGGTGTGAGAGAAGAGATTGCAGAGGTTAGGGTTAGATGGAGGCAGATGAATAAAAATGAAAAGAAGATGGGCCCTAGCTACAAATGTAGGCTAAGAAGATAGACTATAATCAAACATTATTATTCATTCTCTTTTAGTGTAGGAAATCGATACTTAACTCTGTAAATGAGTCATTTTCAGGAAACATTAATGGCAAAAAAAAATAAAAACCCATTATTAAATACTTATTTTACAAATGTTTAATGTGATACCTCATAAAAAATAATCAGCATAATGGAGTTTTTGATTTTCAACCACATCGTCTACCAGAGATAAGTTTTCCATTTTAAGTTTTCAAATCATCAAACATTCATCCTACCTCTTTGAGACAGCCCATGAAGTTATTGCTGACAGGAGAACCAGGCAGGTCAGCAGTGCTGGGGCTCCCTCCCACGTAGAAGAAGTCATCAGAGCCCAGCATAGTGTAGTCCTCCTGGGTGTATCCCGTTGTGGTCAGGATTCCATCCACGGAGATCGTCACCTACACAACAAAGCACAGGGAAAGGACACGCTATATACTCACACCAAAGGCAGCGCTAAGCGCTAGCTATGCGCTGACCAGCCAAATTAGCCCCCGTTACTCTGGTAACCAATGTGTATGCATTCTGGTGGGGATTGGTTTGGTCTGATTAGGTTGGGAATTGGACAGTTGTGCTGCTGTTGGGTCTTTTATTTGGTGCAAATGGATCAGTACTAACTGTGAAATATAACTGGATAGTGCTGATTCTTGACTTTATTGGGTATTCCTGGGATTAGAATTATATGCCTACATGCCACTATGGTCCTCTCATTATCAGTCATTCTCCCTGAAGTTTGTAACAGACTAAGTCCCATCTAGCACCTGTGTACTCTTGGGCTCAACCTCTCTGCCATTTTCAGCCTATAAATAACAGTAAGTCTGTTGTGAAGAAGGATGACTAGATTCTGTGTGTGATAAATTTTATTTTATCCCAGCCCAAAGCTTCACAGCCTCCAATAGTGACTTGTAACTTCAGTTAGTCTGTGACTGCATGGTGCTAACTTCATAAAACAGACTCACCATCCTGGCTTGTGTAGCTTTGCAGGAAAAAAAGATAGCCCTGATTCTGCCATTTGACATTAAATTTTTTTTTAATTAATTCTATACTCCTCAGATTGTGAGTGGCTTTAAAGCCTGAGGTAGAAAATGCAATTTGATTTACTCCCTAGTATAAAAACACCAGTGTTCCTAAATGCTTTATCAGCAGTGACACTGCTGCTTTCATAATTTAATCAGCCCATTCTGCTGTTTAACGGCCTGTATAGGGGCTTTTAGCTGTCACTGAGATCCAGTTCAGTCACATGTAAGTTGCAATTAGTAGTCCATTATCACTAAGATATCCTTCAGTTCATTACTGACCATGTTCAACTGCCCATAGAAGTCATGAGCGCTCATTTTCCCACTACAATACAGTTCTCTCTCATTGTTTGGCATTGCCAGGCAAACTCGCCCAGCCAGGTGTTAGTAAGTTTCCACAGGCATCTTCGTGCTTTACAATAAATGTTAGTACTATTTCCTTGTTAGTAGTTGTTAGTTGGTGGCAGCCAAAGTAGTGTTACTTGTGTCAGGCCAAGCTGTGTTGGGTTGTTGAGGTTAGGGTTAATGATTTTAATGCTGTTAGTAGTTGTGATGATGTTATGTTGCTGTGGTGTTAGGGTGAGTTGTGATGAAGGTGTTGGTTAGTTTGCGGTCTTGGGGGGGTTTGTTGGATCAGCGAGCCTGAATGAGATGACACAGACGAGCAAACAGATATTGATGTACACACACGCACAGGTGTTAGATGGGCTACAGCTCAATCCACACACACATACACACAAATATATAAGCATGCAGCCTGTTCCTCTCTTTGCATGCAACCATTGACAACGAGGACAGAGCAGATAAAAAAAAGGACGACAAGGACAGGATGACTCAGAGGCACCATGGAGAACGTGCAGTGAAAGAGTGTAGGACAAAAAATCAGGAGGAATAAAAACGAAGGGTAGGAGGAACCTCTCTATCTAACTTATGGACCAAGTCAGAGAGGGGAAGGGTTTCTGAGTCACGCCATGCAAGGAAGGTGGGGCTCCTCATTTGCGTGCAGGTGAGGGATGAGCCAATCTGTGCACGCCTACATGTCTATCACATAGTGATGTGGTGAAAAAAACGGCAGAGATAGGGGGGAAGGGGAATTTTAAATAAAAAAGTGGTTGGCAACGAGGGGGGACAGGGACTCTTTAAGCGTAAAAGATTACCAACCGGATTTATCCTTTTATTGGTTTAGTTTTCAGGTCTATGGTTCAAAAGGAAATAGACACGGGGAAAACCCAAACTAAGAAACAATTAGAATGATATCTACCGAACAATGGAGTTTGTTTACCATAGCGTGTCCAATGCCTGAGTGCTTTGTAGGAGAGGGGGAGAAAGGAAAGCAAAAACTGTGAACAGAACAACTTCGGGAACAAAAAAGGATAGCTAGAAGGCCTCTGGTGAGTTTAGTAGATTGGTTGGAGTGGTTTCGCTAGGAGAAGGGCACAGGTTAGGTTAGTAGAATGAATCATTCCATGGATGGTGGTTAGTTTCACTAGCAGGTTAGTAAAGTTAGTAGTCAAGTTAGTAGTACAAGACAGGCAAACGGTAGAGGCAGGGCAGAGGTAGGTCACAAGCACCTGAGTGCTCATGATCCTCAATGTTTTCTAATTCACTCTCTTTTTCATTCACACACTCACTCGTATACACACACTCGAGTGAAAAAGCACTCACCTAGAGCTGAAAGCAGAGCTTTTCTGGTGGTTAACTCACTGTAAACTAAGATCAAAACCTCAGGCGTTTTCTTACTACCACAGCATCGCTGCAGCTGAACAACAGACCACTGATGATAGCTTCTACATCGATTAGTTTCTTGCTGCAGTCTATAGTCTTTCCAGCTGCCTCTGGAACATCTGCAGCAGTCTCTGTGGTTCACCAAAGTCAAATACAGAATGAAACTAATAGACAAGTCAGTTACTTGTACTTTTCTTTGTATGATCAGATAGTCTACACTCTTTTCCCATCAGAACGCTCATTGCTGTTCTCTCTTGCCTCTGGTTCTCAACTAAAGAGCAGGTCGCATGAAATTCATGGTGAAATTGAAATCAGCAGGGTCCATGTCTTAGAAAAAGATTCTATGTCAAAAAATAGAATTTACCAGAGCCAGAGTCAACACCCCAAATCTATTGCATTTAAATTGCTATAAAACAGATAAAATGCATCAAATACTCATTTTGTGAAGCTGAATGATGCAAGTTTTATGAAATTTATTCTTAACTTGACAGACAGCTCAGGTGAAATATATCAAACTGTTATCAATAAGTTTGTCAGTTGTTATTCATTTCATCACTTAAAGGTGTAACCATTCATTCATCTAGTACTAGCTCTCGTTTTGTCCCTTAGATTTTTATTTCTAAATGCTTCTCCTCTGTTCTTTGCTCAGCCCCTCACTCCACTACCTGTTGTGTGGTTACCTGTCTCAGGTTGCGGGTGACTTTGACGTCATGCCAAGCATTGTCGTTGAACTTGCCGTTGACAGGCTCCACCAAGGCCTCGAAAGCCCCAGAGCCGAGGTTAATGACAAGTGACACAGCACCGTTCTTTAGTGCCAGGTTCACGTAGTCGGCCGATTTGCCCGTGTGCAGCATCAGGCCATTGCGCTGCAACGTCTTGAAGGAGAGTGTGATTTCATCACTGCTAGACTGGATGGGGTTGGGCGATAAGTCATAACAGAAGTACTCGGAGCCCTTGAAGGTTGCAACATGCTCGTCACGAGCTGGGAAAGTGAGGTAGAGGTGGGAGCAGGGGGGAAGAACAAAGAGGAGAGGAAGTGTTACAAAGCAGCAAAACATCTTCTAATGATTAGTACAATATCCAAGCTATAATACCTCTTCCCACACTGCTCTTCACAGCATGCTCAAAAATGAAAATGGTGGGTGTTAATCAGAGCCAGCTGAGTGAAACAAATCTCAACTGGCCTTGATAATATTTGATTCCAAGATGTGGTGCAAAAAACATTTTTTTTTATGATGCTAAAAATGTTATTGTCAAGCAAAGCCTCACTGATTCCAGCACTTGGAGGAAACTCTTCCTTACATACCTCTAATCGTACCACAGAGTGGTGGGTAAACAAGCTTTGATCAGTCTTGTGGGTTAGAGATTAAACAGCGTGGATATGAGAGAGACAGTTGTGAGAGTGTAGCGTTCCAAACTCGTTATGAAACCTGCCATCCTATCTTTTGAGAGAACAGCTGTGCTGGCAGTCTAAAGTGATGTGATCTTGTTTGACAACACGGCTCATTTCACGGTGTTCGTTAAAAGCCAAAATGACGGTGTTGGTGTAAGTCAGTGCAGTAACAGCATAGGTTGGAGGGGTTTTGGAAAGATGGCTAAAACTGACGACGAAGGTGGAGGACAGCAGCCTGCAAGCATCATGGAAGTCAATGCTAGTAGGCGTAGCCAATTAGAATTCAGAGTAGCAGGCAGACAACAACTTGCAACTTACCTTGAACACCCTTTGTGACCCCCAAGGACACTAGACCAAGGTTTTGCAATCCATCATCCTTAAGCTCACATTTACTTATCTGCTTTCTCAAACCTACCCACACATCAACGCACAGCTGTACACCCAAACCAGGAAAGGAACAAATATGCACACCTACACACACATCTGCATGGGAAAAAAAATGATCACACCACTGCACTGCATAAACAAGCAGGGTCGACATTATCTGTCTCCTCAACCTCCACTCCCCTCCTCCCTCACACCAAAGCTTCACCCTTCCTCTGCATCTGCTTTTGAGTCCTCAATACGATCCCTACATTTCTCACACCTCTTTCTCTTCACTCTGTGGAACCTCTGGCACACCCACCATCTTGTAGGATGCCGAAATGAGAACAGTGGAGCATTTAGAGCACAGCGGGTGTAGCTGGAGAAAGACGGAGACTTGGTAGGGAACTGCTACAGAGTAGAGGGGGGGAAAGATTGCCACATAATGAAGAGACTGGAGTGTAATAGGTTATTAAGGTAGTGAGGGACAGAGAGGAGTGTTGAAATGGAATCTGCTGCACTTGAGTGGATATAACACAAAGAGAATAATGAGAAGGAAAAGTAAGAATGTATCACAATTCAAAGGCCAATTGTGGCAAATTGTCTTTCTTTGCTTCTGTTGTATGAAAAAACCCAAAGTGTGAATGCCAATATTCAAGTGAGAAACAACACGTTGTTTGCCAGCGTGTGTGAGTTCCCCCTGGTGTTTGATTCCTTCCTTCCCAGCATGTTAATTAAGAGTGTGTGTGTATGTGTGTGTGTGTGTGTGCGTGTGTGAGCCTTGAGAAGAAAATAGTGTGTGAAAGCCTGTATTCAGGCATTTAGTGTATGTGTGCACGGACAATTATATGCTTTTTTTTTATGTGCATGAAATGTGTGTGTGGGTGTGGGTGGGTGCTGGTCTCTGTAAATATTGGTGTATTGCTGTCAGAAAAGCTATTACCAACTCAGGGCCTCGGGCTAGTCTTTACTGAGAGGAGCGAGAGCAAAGAGGAGGCAGACACACTAGAACAGACACACACATATATGCAGACGGAAAGAGCTACGAACTTTAACACAACCACACATGTTCACTGACGAACGCAGATAAATGCAAATGAGGTGCTCGGGAGAAGAGAAGAAGGGGGGCACGTAGTTCACAATGAGAACACACACAGCCGTCTAGCAGCATTCAAGCGGTAATTTACAGAGGTGCCATTAGGTTTCAGTGTGGTGCTCCACCATTCTGTGGCTAATTTACAGACACGTCATTAGACCAGACAGAAGCACATAAAGCATCTCTGCATCGATCTGGAAGCTCTGGCCCGAAAACACTTGCTCCTTGTTCTATTACACCGGGTGGACACGCAAATGCACACAAAAATGAGACAGGAAAATGCATTTGGGGTGACACAAAACACAAAGGAGGCCATGTGTTTAGCATGCCCACCGTCGGCATGCAGACACCACTGTAACACACGGAAACATGTTTCCTTCCGAGTGGGCAGGCTGGAGTGGATCTGTTGTAGCTCAGATTAATGGAGTGAGTCAGTATTAGCTCAGAGTAAACACTGAGGCAGACACTGACATACACACCACATGTCACACTTCATCCTGTGGAGAGCACTGTCGATCAAGGCGAAGGGGTCGGAGATCGGAGGAATACAGTGGCAAAGAGAGAAATGCTTAACTTTAAATAAAAGACAGAATGCGAGTAAAAGATTTTTTAAACACGATTACAGTATTTTATGTTTTTATTTGACCTGAAATCCTTTCACCTGTATATTTAACTGCGGCAATCACTTTTCTTTGCTCTGTCTCCTGTAAAACAGACCTTGATCTTAACAATACTACCTGATTAGATTAAGTTAAATGAATAAAGCCGAGGAGAAAGCCTTCTCTCAAACTGGGTTATTGTGCCCCTGAGAGACTTTACAGTAAAGCATTATCAACTGATGCTTAAACATCCTTAAAAAACTAAGTAGAAAATTAACTGACACTGACCCGAATAATCACTTTGTTTGAATAATTTATTCATCTGATAAAAATGTCAAATAATTGTTGTATAAAGCTTCTTAATATTGAGGGTTTACTTTTTTTAAATTGATTTATATAACCCATAATTGAATCCTGGAAACAAAACAAGCAATTTAAAGATGTTTTGAGGATTTTGGATATTCTGATTAAGATATTTTTAAACCTTTAATTTGACACTTCAAAAAATAAATGATGAAAATTCTATTGGAAACACTCCACACACTGTTGTTCTTACTCCTGAAAACTCCAATTCATTTTTTCCAGCCTGAACCACATCACCAGCTACCGACCTTCATCTACTGGAACTTTTAATGGATAGACTGAAGAACAGAAGTTCTATTTTTAGACAAAATGAAAGATCTACTAATTTAACCGTGAGCATGGCTCACGACCCAATATCCCCATGATAGCCTAAGTAGTTGTGAGTGGGAGTCTCATATGGGACAACAGCCATCAGCAACTCCCGGAGCTGCTGCGGGAATAGCTTCCAATGCGCAGGATGAGCACTGCAGGAGTGGCTCAGTCTGTCAACACTGCTGACTCTTGCTGGTGGTTCCATCGGTTATCATCAGACAAAAGCAGTGATTGGATTTGTCTCAGCCTGTCTTAATCCAGAGGCAAGAGAGCTGGACATATTTTGCTACGTGCAGTTCCGTGTCAGTCAGAAAATTCTGCTGCTTTTATGAGCTTTATAACCAGGAATTAAGACACTGGTGGTAGGAAAAACCTGTTGGCTAGCAGCGTGTTGGCTAGCATAATTTTAACAGAATTTAAAGGCCTATCCGAATGGTTACATTTTCTCTCTCCCGCTGTTTTCCAAACTGTTACATTAATAGTTTTGAGTCTGAAATCAGCATCTAAGACACTTGTCATTTATTCAGATGTGCTACGAACTTTTTTCTAAATAAATGACGAATGAAAGAATATATGTTTACTTTGTTACAAAAGACCTCCAATGCATACAACATGGACATAATTTTGTAACTCACTTGTCCCTCTTATCAAATGAAAACCATATAAGCATTTCTGAAGCGATACTGACAAGCAGTCCCACTTGTGGGAACATTTCAGTCTGAGGCACAACAAAGCTGCCTATTTTGTGCTGGGATAAGGGGATAGCTGTATGTATTTAATATCAGGAAAAGATCATGGTTGTGGCTTGATTTTACTTCTTTCACTACACTTTTCAGAGAATTTTGCTTCTAATGTTACCTGAGTGACAAACTGCATGAGCTGCAATTTTGCAAATACATAACTAGAGCTACAACAACCACTTCACTGAAACAAAACTATAGGTCGTAATTATAATAATGGTCGAAAATGGTAAGAAAGGAAAAAAAATGAGGACAAAAAAATTAGAAAAGGAGGGAACTAGGAATCTGTATGAAAATTAAAAAACATTAAAAAAAAAAAAACATGTACCAAAACAAACAAGACATGAACTGAAAAGGCTGTTGGAGGAGTGTAAATGAGTAGAGGTGTAAAGATGATTGGCATTGGAGCTTGAAGGCTGTCATTAAACAGCTACTCTAATGAACCTGTAGGAAGGCAGGAGGGAGACAGAATAACTGAGCTGATCGCTGCTGCTTCAGGGACTAGTTGCAACTGTACCACCCCTCCAATGATCAAACCCACATCACATGGATTTTTTTTTTGTGTGTGCGTGGTGTGTTTGTGCACATATGGGGAGTGCATGTGTGCCATTTGTGGCATTGTCTCGTCTCATGGGTCTCCTCCTCAAGATTTCCCATACTAATTTGTCATTTCCATGGCAACCCCATGATACAGGGTGCTCCAACTAATATGAATGTGTGTCTTTCAGGGAAAGAGAGAGACAGGAAGGGAGATGGAGAGGGAGGGCAAGAGAGAGAAAGAGTGATTGAGTGAACAGTACATTATCATGGACAGCTGTACTGAATCAAAATGGCGGATAGAGGGTGGGAGCACATCAGGGGAGCCTTCATTATACAGCACCTGATAGAGGGAGCAGGGTAGAAAGAAGCAGGGCAGAGAAGGGGGAATGAAACACAAGGGGAATTTGAAAGGGGAAGAAATAAAAAAAAGGGATGGACACATTCATTGAAATGGGGTACACAACATGGAAAAGAGAGGGAGAACAAAATAGAGGGATAAAAAGACGAGACAAGCAAAGGGAGTGGCAGAAAATCTGGGATAGATGGAATACGAAAGAGAGAAAAATGCTGGTGTGTGGAAATCCTAGTGTTGCAAGCTTCAATCATGGCAACCCTGTCATTCTGGAAGATAGTACACTGCAATTCCCCTGCACCTCGTTTTTAGCCCACCATGCAGTTCTGCTATCAGCTTCTGTCAGACTGTGCACACACGCAAATGCATTTCCTCACACCCACACACACACACTCTAAAGGCATCCCTTCATAATAAAAAATGGATTAACTAAACACTTTTACAGCGCACAGATGAAAATGACCAGTGCTGGAAATGAATGTAAATGTATTTTATATTATGTTCAAGTGTGAAAACTCATTGAGTAAAAGCCAAGTTCACTATTTGCCATCTCCATCTCTTTTCAGTGATATGGAACGTCTGGCTTTGAAAGCGATTGGGTTATCACATCACAGCCGAGGGAGCAATACTGTAGAGGAGGATATTACTGTCAGGACAGTTGTGACAGACTAGCTGCCTCAAACGTTGATATCCTAACTCTTTTTGTTGTTGTCGTTGTAGAAATGAAGGCATTCATATCTCAGAGAAAGATATGTAATTCTTTCAGGACAATGATGTAAAGCTTGTGAATAAATAGTCATTGGATTAGGAAATTAAGTTATCTTTATACCTCTTTATGTGCTTCAAACATTTATTAACCATCCATTCCTTAGATTACTGTTCAGATTTTAAGGTGTTAAATTGGAACTTGTGCACACAGAGATAACACTTATTAATGTAATTTTGAACAGTAGATCATGTGATTTATTGATTAATAGGCTGTAACTAACATTTCCAAGTGAGAATCCAAATTTCCATCAGTGAGAATCCACATTTTTCCAACTTGGAGGTGTTGTGATCTATAAATCCAAGACAATATAACTATCTACAACACCGTAGTTTACAATAAACTAAATCCCTTAAACCTTTTATTTATTTTTTAAAGATGATATCATCTAACCAAAATATACATTATCGTTTCTCAAGTTAGTTTTTTTTTTTTTTTTGGTTGAAAAACTAAAGCCTGAATCTACTCTAAACACCCAGCTAAGTCAAACAACAAAAGATAAATTATTTATCTGTGGTGAATAGAATCATTAACTGTAGCATTTTAGTAAATAAATTTTTGAATGTTGACATGAAACAATGAAAAATGCCGTCTTACCATGCCGATGTGGAGTCTTTAAAAAAATCATATAAATCAGTCTAATAGAAACGACATCAAGAAACATGGTCTGTACATGATTAAAAAAAAAAAATAATTATTATGGTAAAAATGGATTTTGAGCAGATATAATCTTTCTTTCCTTGACACACAAACTGAGCATAGCCATAGCTTATTTTTCTTTGCCTTTGAACTTTAGAATTTCATTTTAAAGAAAAAAAAAAAAGCAATGACAAGCAAACCTTCTGCTTCAATCTTTGATTTATTTTCCTTTTTTGTTTCTTTTTATCTGTGCTCATCTCTCATTACTCTGTCACCATCTTTACAGTACGAATCTGGCCTTCTCTCCGGTACCCAGGGAAACCAGCTTGTTTCCATGACAATGTCTTCTCTTAGACTAGTGTATTTGTCTTAAGCTGGATAAGATCGAGTCTGTTTCATCCCTATTAGCCATACAAGGACACACAGACACACACACACACATTTAAAAAAAGTGCAAATGTATAATGTCACAAATGCATAGCATCATTTGTAGAGGAAGAAAAACGATGCCCGCTGGAAAAGTCTGAACATGTATACAGCCGAAAATAGACAAATGTAGATTCATAAGCATACTGCAATGTGACACACAAACTAACACAGGCACACAAACACACACTAAACTCATGACAAGCTTTTACAGTAGCTTGTTAACAAATAACAAGAGCACAAAGAAATCATTTCACAAAGGTAATATAATGGGTCTATAATGAGTACTGTTGCTATTTTCAGTTATTTCAGTAGTAATATCAGACAAGCATCTGAAGAGAACGTGTGTGTCCATGTGCACAGTTCCTGTGAGTGTGTGTCTCCATGTTCTAGTATTTGTTCTTTTTTTGGCCAACAGCAAAGAAATGAACCTCAAATGCCAGATGGGGTACTGAAGTGGATCGCCAATTGGGCCGCTGCTCTCAGCAACCCACCAAGATACAGAGAACATTTTTGGAGCAGGTAAGAGACAACTGGAGCACTAGACTTTCTCATTCATTCCAAAAAAAACAGTGCGCGTGTGTTTTTGTACACAGACACGCGTATACATACATACATATATCTATATCTCTCTATATATTTATATATATGAGAGAGAGAGAGTTTGTGCGATTGTGCCAGAGTCAGGTGAATATCTGCAGCACTGAAGAATAACAAACTGGCTTATATGAGTCTGTATTGAGTCAAGGAGTCCAAGGAGAGATGCAGTGTTCCTGCTGAGAAACACTGCAGTCTTATCTCCCTCCCTGTGCGTCTCCGACCTTCTACTTCCACCTCTCTTTTCCCACTTTCTGAATGTGCTCCTATCTTTCGTCACCATCACTTTTCTACACCACTTCACCCTATCGTCCTCTCACCCTCCCTCCTTTGTCCTCTGAAAATGGAAGTTCGTTTGATGTCTTTATTTTTAGGTATTGGTACTGTATTGGTGCATTAGTTATTGATGCATTGGTTTTGTGTGTTCTCTATTAGAGTTGCAGTGAATGTTAAAAGTGTTAATGTGTACGCTTGTTAGAAACATGGTAATTAAAGGAAAAGTATGTATTTACCAGTGGGATTGCCACACACGTTTTATGTTGAATTTTAAATGGTGCATTTTCCTGATAATGCGGGAACACAGCTCTGCATGTGGTACTGTGACTTTTATTACACGAACTGCTTGTTATTACAAGAACTGCTTGGATGTTGAGCATTAATGAGTGTTGTGCTATAATGGTTCTTAGTAGCAGAGAGAATAGGCAAAATTAGTCTCATTAGATGAGAGGGGATGTCGAGGAAAATTGTTCTGTTAAAATTATACTAAAAAATCTGCAATTGCTCTTCATCTGCTCATGGCCAGAGCCTTATTAATTTTTTTTCAAGAAATCTTAAAATGGAGACATCAGCTGTCATGCCAGTTAGTGAAACAGGCAGTCGACAGACAAATGCCATTGCCAAATTTGAAAAATGATGTAAGCATGAACAGTGGGGATTGTGCATCTGACAAATATCTTTCAGCCATGTAGTCTCACACTATCTTCTTTGATTTTCTTTCACAGGTTTTCTTTCAGAAGGTACATTTTGTAGAATGCAAGCAACATTTAAGTGAATTCATGTGCCTTACTTTTCTGTTATATCGAAATTGCTGGATTTCCCTTAAAGAAGGTCTTAGAGATAATTTCAGCCTACCTACAAGCACAAATGTAAGGCACTTTCTCTCACTGTTTTCTCATGAAAAATACTCACTCAAGATTGTCTAAACTAATTCTCAACAATGTTTTCAATCCACCAAATTAAGAATGACTATAATGATTGTTAAGGGACACTTTTTAAACACTGATTGCTGATAGAAACAAACTTAAGTTTTAAGTATTTTACTTATTTATATTATCAGTCTGGATAATATATCTGGACACTAATATCTATCAGAAAATGATTAAACCCTGCAATGTACTGTCGTGTATATACACTGTTACCCATAATGTTGGAACAATTTTGTTTTCAGACGAACTATCTATCAAGAATAAATCCCGTTGTTACAACCATTTCATGAGAAGAGGTAAAAAATATTGTATTCCAACTTTATGGGCAACAGTGTACTAATTTTACGTGCAATAAAAAGCTTTTTGTAATTTAGCACAACTGATAATTGATAAATTGGTGTCTAACTAATGAGAGGAAACTAGGCTTATGGCACAAGCGAGGGGGCGGGTTCATTAACTTCTAATTTTACAAGAAATTTCCAAATATCCAAAGCCAACTGCCAGCTCCCTGGTCAACTTTGAAGGTCCAATGAACAGCCAAAGTCAAAAGCTAACATGTAATCCCACCTCAAGCCATGTGTAGAGTCCAACATCTCTATTTTGCTAAAACCTGCCCTTATACCTCTCTTTGTGGGAAAATGTGGACCACTCTAGACTGCAGTGAACTAACATGCATGAGCAACAGGGGTGGACAGCAAACAACACTGACCAAAGGAGCATAACCACAGAGAAAAAGACTGATAGATCTTACACTGCCAGTTAGTAGCTCAATATAATATTATGGCTTAGAATACATTAAATAACTTAAAATACATTAGAAAAGCTTCCTTAAGTTTAAATTTTGTGCTTTTCTTTGCCATATATGGTAGTGAAGTCAATATTTTGGACTTTGAACTCAGGGACCACAAATTGGATTATGAGAAATTGTTTTGTTATTTAATAGACAATATGAACGGAAAATAAATTAATTATAACATTAAATAATCAGCCTTGAATTACATGCAACACTAGAGTAAGGAAAATCTTTACATTTAAAAATCTGGAATCAGTTGTGTGTTTTCCTGAATGTAACACAGAGCATATTTCCATTTGTCTCATTATTAGTGACTGGTTTTCCTCCAAACAAAACATCTTTTATGTGCAATTACATAAAACGACACATATTGAGAAATCGTACAAGCATAAATAACCTTATAAAAATGACTCTGTAGCTTTTATGGTTAGTCCTTGTGTGATTTATTAATACAATTGTACACGGTGACGAGTAAGAGGTAGGAAACATGCTGTACTTTTCTGGTACTAACTGGTTCCTCTTGTCTTGGCGTCTGCTACCACTTCCAACCCCACATATGGTGGAGTCAGCATGAAGCTCGTCTGCTGTGTTTGTGTGCGTGTGATTTTGTGCATTTGTGAGAAAAGTGCCATCATGCGTATGCTGAGGAGAGAGCAATGGGTGGGAGAAGGACAAAAACTTAAAGTGAAAATTTTGAGAAAATTTTCAGACTGTGACGCTAAGCATGTGTGTGTGTTTGTAGCTTGTTTCTGAGTGGGGTGTCCGTCCATATGTGTGTTTTTGCCATAAGACAATGTGATAAAATGAGCCGCTTTGATTGCCGACGCTTTATGAGTCACAAATGATGACTCACAATCCGCCTCTCCTGAACACGCACTCATGCACTCAGGCGGGACACATACACACCTCCCTCCCTCTCCGGCCTTCATCCACTGACCGTGAAGAATATGTGCAGGCAGCCCTACTCATGCATATTTACATTGAACACACACTAACTCACCTGCTTAGCGGGCACTCTTTAAAGGTTATTGTGTGTGAATGTGTCTTTTTGTCCGTCTGTTCACGTACAAGCATCTTTAAAGGTCACTTCAAGTGAGGCTGACCACTTGTCTAGGTTGTGCATAGATCGGTGGATTGATATCGAGAACACTTGGACATGCAGACAAACAACCATTATTAACTGAATATCCTGCATCAAAGCGAAAAAGAATATATGAATATCATAAACAATGATGCCTACCAATTATACCCAAGAACCACTCCTCAACCCCATTCAGAATCTGCAATCATTCATCCAGTCTTTTCTTGCCCAAGCAAAGAAGAGAAAAGGGCAAAATCTGTTGGCTTTAAGCACATTTTCCATCCAGATTATTGCTGCTCAATACTTTAAAAAATAAAATCCATTTCCCCCCTCTTCCTTTGGCTGCTCGATACTTATGAAAATCCAATTTGGCTTCCTCTTTTCTTTCTTCCACAATTCGCGCATTTTCACCCACTCAAAGTGATTAGTGATCTGTGGGTATCATTTCCAGGGAGAATGATAACTGTGTTTTATAGAGGAGGGGAAAGGTCTGATGGGCTGATGCCGCTTGGAGAATGGCTGGGCTCGGAGGGCAGACAGGGGCACTGCTGTCGCTTTGCAGATACAGGGAGCTGCTCTTCATCACAGGAGAAAAGACGACTCACTTTATCTCCCCCTCGCTTCCTCTTTCTCTTTCTCTCTCCTCCCTCTATCACTCATTTCTGTAGCTCTTCTCTCACAGGCACAGTTTCTTTTAAATTTCTCCAGCGAACTCATACACGCGTGCACGAGCACATACACACACACGCTCTGTATATCTTTCCAAGACACCCCTCCCAACACCCAATCCGCCCCCTCAAAGAAACTCATTTCAGCTTTGCAGGCACCTCAAAAAGCCTCTTTACGCTGAGCAGACCTAAGCCAGGCTCCGTCTGCACCATTTGACAGCCTTTACATCTCAGTATGCAGAGCAAAAACACACACTGGCTTGTGGTGAAAGAGACTTCAAAGACTTGAAAAACAAAACAAAACAAACAAACAAACAAACAAAAAAACAGCTATACCTTCAGCCTATCGCTATCCAAACATCTGTTACAGTGAGGACACCCAGTATACACAAACACACCAGATACATTGTGTAATAATGCGGGAAACATATGTTAATACATGTCGATCCTTAAGTATGTGATTTAAAATGCTGAGCACAAGCAAGATGAAGCAATTAAATTGTCACTGCCACCTGGATGATTCATGGCAGACATTTTAAGGCAGAACTCCCTACAGGCACGCATTTGGAAATCAAAACACAGCAAAAATGCACGGACAGAAATATTATTTTCTTAATAGGGATGTCTGATACGATAAATGGCTGTACACAAAATGCATGCTCATTTCAAAATAGTCCTATGCACCCACTTAAATGAAAATTTCATTTGATAGCATATTTGACCCAATAAATGGCAGTTCTATCGCAGTACAGGACAGCCATCTTCATGTCTTCTCCCACCCAATCAAAGAGCACAATAGCCCGTTCACAGTCAGACTGGTCTTCATGTGCACCAATCAGAGTATTCATCAGAGTCATGCAGCGCCAGCTGATAGAGCAGCACCTACCTTCAGATTTTCAAAAGCACCGCAGGCGGGAGCTTCTATTCATTTCCACACATGCGGGCACGCACGCTCACACACACATGCAGTACCTTACCTTACCAAAAACGACACATTTGAATTCTATTGCAAATAGGAATTTGACTCTGAACAACTCTAAAGGTCTGCATTACTGTGTAAGCAAGAGCCTGTCAACACATTATTGTACACAACAGCCCAATAGCCAAACACATAAGTGAATTGGAGGGGATACCTCTGAATTTTCCTAAATTCACAGAGAGTGGTGTCCCAAACAGTCAGAAAGAGGGCAGAACCAAGATAGAAAAGGGGGGGAAAGAGGGCAAAAAGAGAGAAGTGGCACTGAGTTTTGATTATCAATGAATAACTTTTAGAAAAGCAGACCAATGGCACCACTTGTTTTTGGATTATTTTCAAAAACAGTGGACTACTTGGGAATTGAGGTATAACAGCACTGCCTTCATACACCATAGGAACATCTGTTCAGAACTACAGATGCGCTCGCCAACATGATCGGGAGCCCATGTGAGCACCAGCAACGACAGACATGCTGGAAGCTGATGGAACAGCCACTGAGGAGGGGAATGAATGCTGCAGTGAGGACTTCCACAGTCACTGGTATAACCTCGATAAAGCACACATGCACGTGACTATGCATGTCATGCACACACACGCTCACACTCACATTTCCACAATCAAACTCTTAACATGTAGATGAGGGAAAATGGTAAGAGCTGGAAGAGTAAGGACCAAATCAAACCATCCATGGTGTCAGTCGATCACATGTCCCTTAGCTCCATTACCATGACCTGGAGCTCTGCCATGTCCGTTGCAGCATAGCACCATTGAGCAGCAGCCATCAGCACCCTCCCACTAGTCCCTCCACCACATGTGTGTGTATATATATATATATATATACACATACATATGTACTATATATCTATATATATATATATATATAGATATATATAGATATATATCCTACACAATAGAAGTTGCTCTCAGGTTGATCAGCGTTTACAAAATCAGACCAAAGGTCTTTAAGGTTATGTTTAATATTGAATTTCTTTCCATTTTAAATTAAAGGTTATTTCATAGGACTGTTTAACATTTCAATTACAGAAAAAAAAACTGACCTTAGTTCTATGCCTAGAGAGTCAACTTCCTTCTGCACCAGGTGTTGATGAGGTGGGAAGGGATACAAGGAGTTTTGATAGTGGACGTGTGAGGAGGAAGGGAGTGTGAGGAGTAAGGGATGATGGTATGGCAGAGGACAACAGGAAGTGAGGTAAGAGGAGCCCATACCTTGGTCGCCAATCATCAGGTGTGCCAGACCTTAAAGGAAGACAAGAGCACAGTCAGCACAGCAAAGGATAATGAGGTGTGAAGTGTGTGTGCAGATATGTGTTTTTTATGATGCAGGAGTTTGTCAGTGGCATTCTGGTGATGGCTACAGTTTTCTGTGTTGGTGAGTATTTCTGTGTCTATCTGGGATTCATCTAAATTATACAAGAACTTTGCTCTGAAGGCACTTACTTATCCTAGGCACTGGTCCTATGCACAAACAGATACGAAGACAGACCTTTGCACAAGCCATGAACTTACTTTTGTACACCACAGTCTAATGTATGTGTTTATGTCTATGTAGCCTTGAGGCAAAAGCCACTTTAGATGATTGCACAAGGGATGTAGTACTTACCAGATGTCAGCAACCAACTCTGGTATAGCCACAGAGACCATGTATACTTAACCTGTCTAACTTGTACCCTGGCTATCTAGTACCTCTGCATTTCCACAATAGAAGATGATGTGCAAAGTAAAAATGTTTATAGAGAAGAATGACATGGAAAAGATGGAAAAAAGGAAAACAATAACATTTTTATGCATCAGAATGCATTCAAGCATCAGAGGAAGAGGGGATGAAGAGCTGTTTGAACATAGATAGATAGATAGATAGATAGATAGATACTAACACCTACCTGGAGTGTAGCTGTGTTCTGGAAAGGTGTTGCAGCCAGGCGAAGAGAGAGAGAGACAGACATTCATTAACATGCATGCTCAGCCCTAGGGTCACCATGGCTACTTACTGTACATGCACAACCGTCCAGGGTTATCGCGGTAGCATGCATGCAAGTCAACACAAACGTCACAATGCTGCACTGGTAGCCAAAACTGAGGTTTGTCCAGACATGTACGCACACAGTTGCATCAAAGAAATTCACGATCCTATTCCGTGTGTACAAATACACGTAGCTATACACACAAACACCTACACTTGGTAAAAAAAAAAAAAAAAAGACAAAAAGGGGTAGGGGTGGGGGTGGGGTAGGAGTTGGGGCATTAACATATATTCCTACCTGTAGATTTGGATTCGAGACCTGTTTACCCCAGAACTTACCTTGAAGCTGTTTCCTCTCCCTAGAGCACCCCAACAGATAGCATGCAACATACATACACACACACAAATACACATTCCCTCTCACATTCTCTGCCACACCCTGTCTACCTTCCACTCACACACACACTAACATTGACCATGGTAGTTATAATGATGTAAAGAAGCAGGGTAAACAGGTGGGGATGGATTAGCAGTGCAGGAGGACGAGGGGCATGCACGATTCAGTGTGAGGTGTGTGTGTGTGTGTGTGTGTGTGTGCATCTGTGTCTTTGTGTACATATAAAAGAGTGTTTGTAGGTCTGCGTATTTTGATCTGTGTAAGCATCTGAGTGTTTCCTTGTCTCTGCCCTTGTGCTATCGCATGGCAGAAACAGGTGGAGCCATTAGCATGCTAACAGCAATTTGCCCTCAAGGACAATGCAAGCCAGGCCAGGCCTAACAAGCCAGGTTCATTCTGCTCTCGTTGCAGGGCACAGTGCCTCGAACCATAATTACATTTATGCATAAACCTGCTCAAAGTGTCTTTACTTACTACATTTAAATTCTGAATATCTCAATGTGTTGTATAAGTTGTATTTCTCCTGTGCTTCAGAATGAAATCTTTAAAATAACTCTTTCTGTACACTGGCATGCAATATATAACATTATGCAGTCTTTTCGGGAAAACAGTAAATAAGATTGTGATACTTTGCAAAGCTCTCTAAAAATATGTGCACAAATAAAAGTGCATCATTAAGGAGCCTTGAAGATATGGTGTGATTGTAAATGTGTATGGAAACTAGCACTACTGCAATCAAATTGTTTATTTCTGTCAAACATGGTCCAAAGGATCGATTTTTTCCTCTAGCAAAGCATATTCATTCAGTGTTAAAAGAAAAATGACCTTTTTTCCCCCCACCATTTTTTAGGTTTCTATCATTTTATCTCAAAGCCTTACCCTGCAGCTTCAGGAATGTTGCTGGATTCAGAATGATCCCGTAATTTCAAGGTACCATAAAAGAGATAATCCTTTGAATTTGCCTCTCGTTGCTTCAAACAACAGAAGTATCATGTGAACCTGGATTCATATCCTTGCAAAATGATGTTCATACTAATTTTCAACAGACAGCTATGGTTTCACAACGACATACAATCAATGCTTTACATAACTCTACAAAACACATTACAGCATGTTTGTGCTTTAGTGAAAGGTGTATTTTTTATCTAAGCATTTATTTCTTACAGCTCTTTGCAGGCAGTTTATCTCAATCAGATACAACCTTTGAGTATTCCTCAGAATGCATCTGTGAATGCATGTGAACTGAAATTTCTTTTGGTGTCCTGTGAGTTGTTGATAGTCTGATAGTGATATGAATATTTGCTCAGCTTGCGTGTCCTGTGGTTGAGGGTATCCTGCTAGGGCAGTATTTATCAAACCAAAATGAACAGCAGCACATGTGACTAGATTAAAAATATAAATAAAAAAATCCAAACACAAAACAGTATTTCGAACAGCTTTAACCATTCATTCACAAAAAATACATTATCTGCTCAGTTCTGCTCTCAGAGCTCTTGATATCTCTATATTACAGTAAAGAAAAAGTGAAACATGAATCAAAGAACTCTTACATGAGAGTCTGCAATACTCAAAAGATGTTTCTTCGCACTGCTGTCTAGGACTGAGCCTTTTTTAAATGGTTCTTAAAAGCTGCTGATTCAGTGGAAAGTCTCACTGGTTCTGTTTCCTGAGCACGAGTTCAATACCAGCAAGTCACTTAAGACATTTTGAATTAACATTTCCAAACAATCCATAAAGCCCCTTTCAATTTCTACCATCATCTAACTATTAACTCTAAACCATACAGATTTCTGCCGTAGTGCTAGAATTTGGAAATGAGACTAAAATCATACTAGTGAATAACTACTCTGACATGCTTAAACGTCACTCAAAAGCCAATTATTCTACTACACCTACAAACAATCTATTATTATCTTTGACCCATGTTAAAAGATTGCTTAGGGAAGAAAAATAAGTATATTTTCAATCAAGTACATTTCACACGCAGTGAGGAGTGTACTGTAGTATTGCTGAACCCATACACATCTCTCCCAGCAGACCTCTAAACTAATTTATGAGACTTCCATTAAAAACACCAGCCGATAAGCAGCACATGTTTTCTGAAGCAATGACATTTGAATCTATCTTTAGAAATGTAAAACTTCTCTCTCTAAGGTGTAAGCAAGCTCTTGTTGAGTGACAAGCGCCAGAGTGAAGTAGGCACCAAATCTACTGAGAGCCTTTATGTAAAATGTCTCCATCTCCTATCTAACCCGTGGAGCAGCACTGCTGTTGGGTGCCTCAGTGGTGATGGGAGTAATGGTTGGGATGGAGTCTGCACAGTCCGTGAATGTGCTACTCCGTGTTTGTATTTTTGTGCTATCTGTGTCTCTGCAGGTATGTGTGTGTGTCATTGATGTCTGGATCTCCCTGCTGTGCTCTAAAGAGCAGCAAAACAGCAAACTGGATTAGACTGGCTTGGATTGCACATATTGGAGATTTCAGTGCAACAAAGGGAGTCTGCAGAAATCCATCTGTCACCTTTGGAAATTACAGATGCTCAACATGCAGTGCCAGGTGCTACACCTGAAAACAATGACAGTAACTTTGATACTAATCAATCTGTCATTTGTTGTATCTATAAAACAACCCAAAATAATAGATGCAAATGTTCATTTACCTCACACAATGTAAGGTCTTTAAATTTGCTGTTTTGTCTAACCAATGGTCCAAATGTATACTAGTTTACAATGATTACTAACAAAGTTTAACATTTCTGCTTTTAAAAGTAGATGCAAAACAACCCAAAATCATTTACGTAATCAATTATGGACAACTGATTTGAATACAAAAATGTCAGAAAATAGTGAAAAAAATCTGATTATCAGTCTAAATGAATTTTGTTTACTATTGTATATTAGGAGTGTGCCATAAAATCGATTTGCATAAGAATCGAGATTCTCATTTGCTACGATTCAGAATCGATATAAAATGTCTCAAAATTGATTAAAAATAAAAAAAAATAAATAAAATAAAATCCGCTGGCTGTCTGTGTCAATTTTGTAACTGCGCGGGACGTCCTGACATCACCAGCTTTGGAACGAACGTACACGCGGAAAGCACCAAAACAAAGATGGAAGAAAAGGAGATCCAACCGGCCAAAAGCGAAAATTTGGCCGTAATTTCGGATTTTACTGAATGGCCGGAAACACCGAGCTGGACATGATGCACAGAGTGTGCAAGCATTGCAAAACTAAGATCAAGCACTTCGGCAACACAACAAATGCGCGGGCTCATATTATGAGGAATCACCTGGAGATCTAAGACACGGAGCAGAGTCAGCCGCCTGCTGCAGACCAGCGCACACTGCAGTGCTTCACCAAGCTCTCTGCCAGCCCTGAGCGGGCAAAAAATAAAAAATAAAAAATAGTGAGCAATGCTTAGAGTAGCAGTTAAGGACCACAAACTGTTTTTGGTAAATGCACTTTCCTCAGAATTCGATAGGCAGCATGTTTAACTGCACTATTTTTCCAATAAAGATGCACTTTCATTTTTGTTACTGAAGCAGTATGTGATATTGCTTTGATGTAACAGTTGCAACAATTCCATCTAAGTATGGATAAAACTTTATAAATGTGAAAAAGACACTTTAATGTCTCCATTTGTCATTCTGTCTTGCAAAGCAGGTGGGAGTAGATCATGATCAGAAATCAGATCAGAAATCATTATGAAGAAAACTGTTTTGAATCGAAAATTAATTCTGAATCGAAAATCGATTTTGAATCGAACCGTGGCCCCAGAAATCTGAATCGAATTAAATCGTGAGGTAGTAAAAGATTCACACCCCTATTGTATATAATAGAAAAAAAACACTAAATTCCTATATTTAAGTAGGTGGAATTTTTTTTTTTTTTTAAATTTACATTGATAATCAAGCTAGTTTCTGATTAATTTTCTGTAGAAGAACTAAATGACTAATAGTTACATCTTTAATTATTATCAGTAGATTTATTATTTCAGGACACATGGAAGTAACCATACCTTCCCCTGCTGTTTGTTTCAAGGTTCATATATTCTGCATCAAACATTCAAAGTAATTACACACCCACCACCACAAACATGTAAATACAGTAGATTTACCTGAAAGACATAAAAGCTAAAGTCACAAACCTGGGGACAAGCAGCAGGTAGCAAGGAAAGTGGGAAGTCGAAGCTGAGGGGAGGGAGAGAAACTCCTGGCATGAAGTCTCCCTATTAAACGTGTCTCTATGGTAACCTAGGCCATCCCACTGCCCATTAAATGCTGGGGTGTGAGATGGTAGGTGGCTAAAGGAATGTGTGATGCTGACATAGGTTTTGGGTGGAGAGCAAGGTCAGGCTGGTGCTGAATGGTGGCTGTGCAGCAAGGCCGCTCTGCCGTCTTTTTGGCAGATGCATTTGTGTCATTAAAAAAAAAATCAATCACCGGGGCAAAGCCTGAAAAGGTATGTTTGGTGTACAGCAGTTTAGAGAGCTATTGATTAAGAATGCAGATTTGCTTTGAATGAACTCAAGCAAATCTGACGACACACACAGCTTAGCAGGGGGAAATGAAAGCATTTGCAGTGTTGGCCATAACAAGGTAGCTGAGTTCATTAAGCAGCTGTTTTTCCTCTGTAATCGCCATCATTACACTGCCCTGTATATTGGCACTTGTATTGACCAAAGGCTTGTTTGGCGGTATTAAAGGAGGGTGTCCTTGTAGAGTTTAAATACAAAAACATCTTTTTCCTTCTACAGTAACGTACTTACAACTGTTTATAGTCACACTTCTTCAAATTTATGAAGTAGTAGTACTGACAGGACAATGCTTCTTTTTTATAATGCATGAGTGCACTGATGCATTAACACATACTACACAGAATCACACAGACACAAGCGGCATATTGGCGGGCTGCAAAAGTTAAAATTAATGGCAACAGATAGATTCTGCACTAATCATTTCAACACCCAATGTGTAGTAGCTCTGACGGCCATCTAATCAATGCAAATCCATTAACACAGACAGCCAGGTGTCAGCGATGTAACAACCAGTGATTTCTTTCCTCTTAGCCTAGTTCCAATTAGAGTTTTACAACAATGGCCAACAGCTGCGTCCATAATTGATCTATATGGTTCTATGTGCTAATGTGCCAAATAAACCAACCGAATCCTTCAAAAATTTGCTAGTTAGGTAAGGTACTTATTTAACTTTAGGAATTTCTTGTTTTAGGTCTGCAGAATCTCAAGTTTCACAGTCTAAATACAGAGGCTTTCAGCTTTAGCTCCACAAAAACTGACTAGATGTTTTAGGCGCGCAAGGTGGGGAATTTAATTCTGGGTTCTGGACGAGCATGGTAAACGGGGAGTCATTTGCTGACAAGAAATCAATATCAAACAAAATCAGTATGCATGTCTTGCACTGTTTGTGAAGGCTGCTGGTCCATACATGCCAGCTGATGCTGGCTGTGAACGTTTGAATGAAAAATATACATCTCCATTCAGGAGCCTGGTATTTGATATTAGGGGTATAAATTTGGCACTATCCATCAAGAGTAACTGCATGACTGTGCATGTGTGTATAACTGTACGTGTTATGTAAAGGATGGGATGTATATGATGGGACAGCATGATCTGGGCCTTACCTTCGCTGCAGTCATTGCCTTGGTAACCGGTGTCGGAGCAGTCGCAGACGGCCTGGTCGTTGACCACACTGCACACCCCTCCGTTCTGGCACTGGTGGTCTGGTCCACAGCCAGGTGTTACTGCGACGCCCTCCGAGCCATCCAGCATCACCAGTGAGCCATTGATGCTCACTGCCGTGATCCAGCCACGGAAGGCAGGGTGCTCCCGCGCCGAGGGAGCAGTGAGGCGCAGGGGCGAAGAGTGAAGATCTGGTGACAACCCTCCCATGTATGTGTGACTGAATACTGTCATGTCTCTTCTCTTACTCTTGACTTCCGCCCATCCCTCCAGTCGCCCATCCACCTCCAACGAGGTGTTCCTCCAGTCCCGCTTGACACGCACTGCGTGCCATCGTCCATCACTCACCGCTACACCTGACTGCAGCTCAGCAGGTTCAGCACAGAATATGGAGAAGCGCAGGCGAAGGTGGCCGTGGAGAAGCAGCAGCTCCAGGAAGTCGCAGAAACCCTCGTCGTCCAGGTAGAGCAGCAGGCCCTCCTGGCTTTGAGTCCGCAGGCTGAAACTCAGCACACTCTCACAGCAGGCATTCCACACTGGGAAACCGCCCCCACTGGCTCGTTACGCCCCCAAACTCCAGGACCTCCCCGTGGGCCTGGCCCCCTGCACTGCACAGGCATAGCCCCAGGAAGAGCAGAGGGGCTGCTGCCCAAACGCAAACCGCCATTACACTCATACACACACTCGTTCTCACACTCACACACACACACACAACGGGAGAAGATAAAGGCTAGAGCTGAGGTGTTTCCTCTAGCCTACAGCTCATGGTGAAAACTGTAGGGCACTTAGTAGAACACTTTATAGGTGTCTCAGTTGCACGCTGTTTTCTTCGTCGTGCCTCTTTAAAGGGAGGTGCTCCAGTGAGGGGGGGGGGGGGGGGGGGGGTCAAGCAGCAGCACCCTCCGTCTTCTCAGCACACTTTGGACATCTTCCCTTGGTTTTCTTTTTTTCTTTTTTCAAAGTCTCCTCTCCATTCAGTCTTCCATTGCTCACTTCAGCCACAAGATATCCAGGTGTGTGTATTTGTGTTTATGTGAGTGTGCTAGATATGGGACATGTAGGATGTGAACTCCATCTTTGTGCCCGAGATAGGGCCTGTTCCCCCATGCAAGCAGCTCCCCATGGAGTATGAGTGTGTGTGTGTGTGTGGCTCACACACTGGCAAAGGAGAGAAATGACACCGTCATAGCCGTAATTTCTCTCCCTCCTCTCTGTCTTCGTAGGGCAAGACTTAAAGTGTGTGCGGGCAAATGTTTGTGCGTGTATGTACGTGCACGAGTGAAGTATGTGTGTCTCTCACTGCCGCGTCATCACTCTCTCCAGCGACCTACAGAGAGAACAGAGACGGCACAATCAGCCAGGGTCAACACACACACACACCACATGTGAACACTCACATGCACAAACTGTTGCAACACACACACACATATACACACACAAGCTGAGCCTGCTGTTTATTCTCTTTTATGCACGCAAACATCATATTGTCACACAATTAACAGCTCCACATCATGGCTATTTACACAAACACAATAAAACTGAGATTTTAACTTCCACACAGCCCACACAACAAAGACGACTTCAGTCAGTCACACACAGCACCCTTTGGCCACATATACACAAACAGCACATCCTCAATCAAGCTCCCATTATGCCGCAGGAGGTTTTTAGGTAGTAGCTTATATTCCGACGGCTTTAATATTTCAAAGTACAACCCTAAACACCGTAAGAGGTACCGTTAACGTCATACTTTGATTCGGCGCCTTTGGTATTTAGGTGTAATTCCTTTCACGGGCCGGTTAGGGCACCTTGCGCCACCGTCAAGGATTCTGTTAGCTACATCACAAAGAACGGGAGCAGCAGCGCGCGCGCTGCGGTGGATGACTCAAACCGTCTCGCTTTATCGAATTAACGGCTCCAACCGCTCTAACGGTAATTTCTCTTAACGGCAGGACTCTTGTCAGTCAGACAACAACCCGCACCATCTGCAAATGTAGGAGACGCACGGCAGTCTGCGGCTGCGAGCGGTCTCCTCTTAGAACCCGCGAAGGCAGAAAAGCGGCGACATCGCAGTTATTGATAGAGGGGGTGAATGAATGCGGTTGAATTATCGATTGTCGATTTGCGGCCATACCTCCTCCATTTTTTTCTCCCTGCCACCCGCTACTTGACTACACTGGAGGTTCTTTCTCGTCACCTGCGCCTCGGAACTAAGCGTTAACCACAGCTTAGTCCTCTACTTTTTTTTTTTTTTTTTAGATTACACACAAAGCGAACTGTTTAAATTGACACCACGCTGCACCTGGAAGAAACAGCCTCGCCCCAGTGAGTAAAAAACAAATAAACAAACACATACACACACAAAAAAAACGTCCCCCCCAAATTAGACATACATTAAGGCTAGAAACACCGACATACCTCAGACACATCCTTTGGTTCCGTGGCAACAGTGCCGCGCGCGCGAGTCATCGATTTTCCTTTACATGTGAGGAGAATCTTGAATCCGCGCGAGGGGAGGAAGCAGCCGCGCGCCCGGTGCCAGATGGAACCGGTCCACCGGACAGGGACACAACTGTTGGGGACTCGCCTGCAGGCGGTAAGGTGTTATCGCTCTCCGTCTCTCTCTCTCTCTCTACCGCTATAATTCCCGCTCCCGCGCTCCCTCTCTTTCTGTCTGGCGCTATATCTCTCTGTTCCCCCCCTCTCTCTCTTACTCTCTCCGTTCTCCTGAGGAGGAAAAGGTGCAGTCTGATGCTCTCGCGGCAGACTCGACAGAGGGAGGGTCACGTGGTCGCACAAGAGAGAAAGTGTGAATATGTGTGTGTTAAGACAGAGCGAGAGAGAGAGAGAGGAGGTGAGAGGGGTGAGTTCTAAAGGATGGGCCTCGGGCGGGGCCGCGCGCTCCTGCAGCACCTTGGACAGCGCTCACTCACGCCAAGCACGAGACAGAAACATTTCTCTGAGGGTGAAAATAAGACGAGAACCTGTGAGGAGCGGAAAGATTAGGACACCCGCCGACGGTGATGATGCTCTTTGCTTTTCTGCTCCGCATTCAGGGAACTGTGGGGTGGATGTAGAGCTTCCGAGGCGCAGAAAACAGCAAGTTTAAACCACTCACATCATTTCAGAAAACGAAACAAGAACATGGAACTGCATTTGACAAAGCTTCATAGAAGACAACAGAGTTTCAAATGATACAGTAACAAAGAGAAAACACAACAGCATATCAAACAACAACAACAACAAATGAGAAATCAGCTCCACATTTTTAAAACCAGCAATGTAAACATACAAAAGCATCATAAACTGTCCTTCCTACTCATCTATACCTACTTCTTTCTTCTTTCTTTTCAGGGTCAGGAAGGTCTCCTGGATCCTATCAAAGCTGTCTTTGGGACCAAAGGCATGGCTACACCCTGGACTGGTCACCAGTGTATCGGGCCCACATATACAAGGAACCACACGCTCTCACACACACTCTCCTATGGACAATTTCAGAATCACCAGTTAATCTAATATGTATGTTTTTGGACTGGGAGGAAACTGGCTACCCAGAGAAAGCCGACAAGCAGCGTGCAAGATTCTGCACAGAAAGACCCTGACCAAGATTGAAACGAAGAACTGTCTTTGAGGCAACAGCACTAAACACCGAGCATACTTCCCTAACATTTAAAACCATTTAGCGTAAAGCACAACACTTCAGGGGGGGAAACAAAACAAGACCACAAAAAGCTAAGGAACAGTATTTGACAAAATGTAAGAAAACACAACTTTTCAAAAGCATTACATTGGCAGTTCTTGTTGCTTTTGATTTTGTTGGATTTTTGAATTATTTTTATTTAGCCGACTGTTTAAGGTCACTGTCATGGAAAAAAACAATAAAAAAGGACTTAGAAAGGGCCTGTAATTTACTAATCCCTCTTAATATATTTCTGCTTCTCTTCTCACTCAGATAACCCAAACTTAATCTGAATAAACATACTTTGCATACACAAAATTTACTTAATTTACAAAAAGTTATTTCGTCAAAAAAAAGATGAGAGAACTGGAAGTCTGTCTCAGGAGGTCTTGTGGCCCAAGCATAACGAGAGCCCATTCAAAAAGCGCTGTAGAGAGACGGCTGGTAGAAAAACCAAATTACACCCAGATGAGAAGCAAAACAAGAGCAGTCCCAGAGAGACAATCACAGAGGAAGAGCAGCAGCAAACACACACTCTCAACAACATTTCTAGGCTGAACCAGTGAAAATCACCAGCAGCTCCCCCAGCACACTTCACCTGGAAGCAGAAATTATTATCGATTTCTAAAGCTGCATGTCAGTCACACTACAGCTGAGCAGGTACTGAGGGCCACAGGAGACCAATATTACTGTAACAATGGAGATAGTTACTAAGCAGAACCATCATTTAAAATAAGTCAAGAGTAAGAATAAACTCACTGATTCAGGGTATAATCATGGAAGAGGAGTAATTCCCTAACCCTAACCCTAACTCTTCCCCTTATGACAGCAATGATTATCGTTCACATAAAATTAGCATATTTATAACTTGACAAATATGAAATGATCATAGTATCATGATGGCTGTAATATTATTGCTTTTTAAATATTTAATTACGCTCAGTCCAGTAAGATAAAAAATAGTTGAATAATAAAAAGTTGTTCTATAATGTTAAACGTGTAACTCATCTTGTGACTCAGTGTGACTAAGAAAAAGCATCAGGAAAGCTGAGTGAAAACAGATGGCCTCTAAATCTGGAAGTCCCCTGAATTGAAACAGAATGTTTATTGACTAAACTTAAAGCTTGAAAAACTCATTGCCAAACAAGCACCTATGACCTCAGACTAAAATAGAACTTAGAGAGTTTCCTCTCTGAGTAGATGATCGTCTACTCAGTCGGGACTTCGTCCTGTACTGATCACACCATCTCAAAGTCCATCCAGCACAGTTACTGGAAATGCAAACGATATGATATCAGACCATTTAGGGGGAGCAGAAACTCAGGATTTGAGAACCATAGCAGGCGTTCTTCTATAGCTAGGGCAACTTTGAAGAACGCCTGGCTCTGAACAAAAATCTTCAATGACAGCTTGAAGACTTGTTGAATGAAGATCAAACCATTTATAAGCCTAATCCTGACTGAACAGTTTAAACCATTAAAGGTCAAGGAAGTCAAACAGGCTTACAGATCACAATTAAAGGCAACAATGTTTACTTTTCTTTTTCGTCTCTCTGAACCCAAGGAGGTTGCGGATAAAACACCCAGAAAAGTTTACATTTTTAATGATATTAATGCTTGATTGACACTTTTTTTCCTTCATGTATAAGTCATGTTTACTTAGACTGCAAGATGCCTCTGGACAGGGATATGCATTTACAGACTACAGAGTATGATTGTGTTAGATTCGTGGATGAAGAACTGTAATTCTTCTGTCAAGACTCTGAAATGAACACTTCTCTTGAGGTAAAGGCCTATGTGTGGGTTAAATAACATAAACTATAACAATCCCATAAGAAAGAAAACTCTTATGTTCTGCATAAGAATTTGTCAACCAAACTGATTTATAGAGCATTACTGGCACTAGCAAGTGAAACAGGGTATAGAAAGACAGATTTGTAGTAGATGGAAGAAGATTTATAATGATAGACTATGTTATATTGTCAGGATCTTGCTGTATGTCATATTGTCGGCATCTTATTCAACTAAAAAACAGTGTGAAAAACTTAGTACCCTGTATTTTAATAAACTAAAGACTGTTCGACAGCTGAGATCCTTTTATTTTTCATCCATTCTGAAATAGATTTGCTGGTCTGTTTTGTATCATTGTTCTGTTCCATGACCCATTTTCAACCACGCTTTAGCTGTCAAACAGATGGTAATTGGTAAATGGACTGTATTTATATACCGCTCTTCTGGTCATGTTGACCACTTTTACACTACAAATCCTATTTATGTATCCACACACACACATTCATAAAGCACTCTCTTTGTCTGTGAATTCTATACACATTCATCTAATAAATCTATGCTTTGAACAATTAACCTTTGATTATAGGTAGAAGACTTGTTGAATAAAGGATAGACCATTGTGTGGCCTAAGCTTGACTGGGTTTTTTTGAACTCTTCAAGATCAGAGGAGGCTAGGAGGTCTAAAGATCAGGACGAAGGACAATGATGCTGACTCTTTTGATTCATCTCTCTGAATCAAACATACACAATCACACACTGATGAATGCATCAGAGGAAATGTGGTGTTCAGTGTCTTCCCCAGGGACAGTTAGACGTGTAGACTATGCAGTCAAGAATCAAATCACTAACCTTCCGATAGGCAGTTGACTGCTATACCCTCCGAACCACAACCACCAAGGTCTCATATTTGTTGAACAGATTAATAAGTTCTGCAGACTCAATGGTTGCAAGGTGCCTGGGTCGTGTGGCTGCAAAACAACTCCAAATCGTCACCCCTCCACCCACTGTGCTTGACAGTGGGACAGGAGATGTTTCGGATGAAGTGCAGTGTTTTGTTTTCATCACACATATTGCCGAGCATTAAGGCCAGACAGCTCCTCTTGGGTCTCATCTGTCCAAAGTGCATTGACCCAGAAGTCATGTGGTTTGTTCAGATGTCATTTTTTTGTCAGTTGTCAGTTGTGCTATATGTTTAATTTAGACAGGGATGGAGCTGCTGGCAACTCCATCCATCCATCCATTATATATGCCCGCTTAAGGGGTCACAGGGATCTGCTGGAGCCTATGCCAGCTCACTTTCGGGCAAAAGGCAGGGGTTCCACCCTAGACAGGTCACCAGTCCATCCCAGGGCCACATATAGATGCAAATGCACACTAACATTCGTTCCTACGGGTAATTTAGAACCTCTAATTAACCTTACATGCATGTCTTTTGGGGAGGAAGCCGGGAGGAAACCCACGCATGCACAGGGAGAACATGCAAACTCCACACAGAAAGACCCCTGCTGAGGTTTGAGCCAGGAACCTTCTTGCTGTGAGGCAACAGTGCGAATCACAAAGCCACCATGCTGCCGCTGCTGGCAACTCTTCCAAACAAACTGCACATATTCAGTCTTCTTCTAATTGTGCAATCATGGACTTGAACATTTAACTTTCTGTGAAGCCTTTTTATACTGAGACTTTGATTGTGTGTTTTTGTGAATTTTGCTGAGGATTACGCTGTCTGAGTTTGAGGTGACTTTGACGGGACAGACACTGGTGGGAACCCTGGCAATTAACTTCAATATTTTCCATTTGCAGGTCATCTTTCACAATGTAGAACATCAAATTTCAAATAGAGGTTACCAGAGTATGGTGAAATGGTGCTATTTTTATCTGCTAGGTGGGAGTGATGCAGTACATTTAGGGATTTTAGACAACATGACCACTTACGGTAAAGAAAGCAACAAGCCAAAAGAAACAATACAGTGCATTCATTTTACGTAACTTTCTGCCTCTAAACAACCATGGTGTAATACTGTGATGCTGTGGAGTGTAAATAACAAAGATCCAAAGCAAAGAAGCTACACATCTGCCCCTTCATGGCTGACGTGATGTGGGTAACATGGTTGAAAGATCTCTCTGGACAGAGAAGATGGAAGACACTGATTCAGCTTTAGGGAAAGGGACAAAATGCGGAAGAATTCAAATGTGTTGAATCTCACAAGAAATACCAGGCTATGTTCCCGTTATTTCAACAAGGAAAATATCAGCACGAACGACTACATTGGTCGTGAGCCTGTTTACTCTACCTGGAATAACTGGAGGAAGCCACCAGCGTGGGCAAGACAGGCAACACAAGATATCTGCAAAGCCCTGGATGAGTGTGAATGTTGCCCCCTTTCACATCATATTCTGTGGTAACTTGGGTAGCCTCTATAGTTAGGAAACAGAGTCTTATAGATTATAGTCTTACCTTGAGTGATGAAGATCATCGCTTGTCTCTCGAAGACCGTAGCTTATGTCTTTCCTTCTTGGCATTGTGTTAACACACACCTGAGTGCTCCAGATAGGCAAACTGCCAAATGTGAGTTTTTATCGAGGTCTTTTTAGCTGCTGATGAGCCCTGTTCATCCAGGGCTGATGATTAGTAGCACCTGGCTGCAACTTACCCTCTTAAATCCTATTGAAGAGATTAGAGGTGATTTATTATTGCTCACATGATTTTTCCTCCTCACTTTTGTTAAATGAATAATGTAACAATGAAAAAAGCTATGAAGTTGTGTTTTCTTAACACTATGTCCCACTATGGTCAGATGATTTTTATTACATTTTTACACACAAAAAAGATCAAACGAGAGATACCAACTGCTGGACCTGACTCTAAATCTTAGATTTTCAACATAGCCTTCAACAACCTCAAAGTCCTTCAAAACCGCTCACCCCACGGTGACTGACCACTCCAAATGAACATGCTGCAGCTGAAGTTGAACAAATCCACAGCCAATTCCCAAAGCTTGTGGAAAGCCTTCTTACAGCAAACAGCTCTGGTTATAGCAGCTGGTAAATATCCATGGTTTTAGCATGAGATCAACAATCATTTATGGGTGGGTTGTTTTTAAGGTTCACATATATGGTAATTATGTAGGTAGGGGTTTCAGTGTGCAGTGTACCATATGTGTGGTCAGGTAGGTGGATAAATTTGATTCTTCTAAAGTAAGTGTTTTTCAGGCAGCGCTACAAATCCAATTTACTGAACTAATGATAAGGTGTCCTCATACTTCTGAGTACATACAGTGTATTTACTCCCAGGCTAAGTGTGTAAATTCTGAAATATTCACACAATCCTGAGAAAGCTCATTAGCAAAAGCACATGCAGCTGCACATACAGGACATTTTTCCCCCAGCCTCTCCCAGTATGAGGGAGGGACTCCAGCTGTGTCAAGCCCAGCTCAGGGGCGCTGTCCCTGGGCTCCGTAAGCCAGCTGCTGCTCCTTTTCTCTCATTGTACATGTCCATCTCTGACAAGCCAACGCATGTTTCATATCATTCTCTCTTCTATAAAACTCCTATTTCCAGCCAACAGCTTGAGCTAGGGAGCAGGGAAAATGGGAGCTGACAGTTGGGGTGTCTGTATGAAGAACGACCCTGAAGCAATGAGATGCTGATTCAAGATGCACAAAAAAATAAAAATGAATGGAGCAGTTTTGTGGATGTAGAGCCAGGTGTGGCAGACATTCTTTATCTCTGTTTTTGCACAGCAGTAGTCATCTTTAGCCCTGTCTGCTTTTAGAGGATTGTATATTCTAATGGCTTTTTGGTGCTGTGAGATATGTCCTTATATTCCTACAGTATTTACTCCAGCAAGGCAGATGAGGGTTAGATAGACAGCTTTATGCTTGAGCTGGAGCATATCAGTATGACCACACAGCTGGAACATAAAGGTTCAAATTGATTCGAGCTGCCGATATGAAGCCAAAAGAGGTTGACCACAAAAACCTTTGTTGAGATAAAAATGGGAGGTCTGAGCACACAGTTGTGCACATGTTTTGTGTGTGTTCTTTTGTATAAGGGAGTGCTAAAGAGAAGAAGAGAAAGGGTGGAGGAGGCGTTACTATGGAAACTATCTCAGCATCAGCACCTAGTTTCCCATTGGGCTGACCACTGCACCACCACAACTTGCTCATACGGTACATGCTCCTCCTCTCTTGCTCTGTCAACCCACGCACCGTAAACCCTTGCCATCAACCCTCCCCCACCCCACCCAGCCCCTCCTAACCCCCCCCCCCCCCATCTCTCTGCCAGACCGACCTTTTGGACGAAATGGCATTATGAAATAATAACGTTCTACCACAGCTGCTCAGTGATTAGAAAACATTACAGAACCTTCTGGTGTGAAGTGTGGAGTGAAATGCACAAAGATTATGTAAACAAATTAAATGCAGGGATTGATTACTGCTTTTATAAAAATGTATGTGGAGTAAAGTATTTATCAAAGAACAAATATTTAATATGGTGAGATGCTCATTGTGCTTTGAATTACCTCAGTCTTTTCAATCTTTAGTGTCTTTTCTTGAAAGAAGACAAAAAAAAACTTGCTTCAAGGATTTTGAAAAGAAATCAAGCTCAACATTTCACTGGAATTAATGTAACAAGAAGTGGAAAGGTTGTCAGAGAGTACAATCCTCCACAAAGGCCAGTTCCAGTGATCCACATCCACTCAAAGTTTTAAATGTGTTCTTTTTCCTGCCTTTTACCTCTGCCTGTATTCCTTATTAACCTTTTACTAGAGTTTGACCAGTTTTTTTTTCACTAGAGACCAATGGACAAAAAAAAAAAAAAAAAAAAAAACAACCCCCCCCCCCAAATTAAATTTATTTTCATAATGTAAATAAATTATTTTATTTTGGTAACAACTTGACTTAATTAATTGATCATATGAGTGCTTTCAATATCTAAAGAGACTGTTAAATCAAAGCTTAGTGAGTTTTGTGGACATTATTTTTGCTTGACAAAACTGCAGCAGAGAATATAGTTGTCTGCAGTAATTCTAAAAGTTGGAGTAGTGAACTTTAGGTAACTTTTATCTTATTAAATGGATTTTGGAATGACATACTTTGTAAGAGTGTGATTTTGAAAAGAGGAAAATGGTCAGACATAGTAGAGGCTCTCTCTCTATATATACATTTACAATGCTGCAGACCAGGTTATCTGTTACAACAAGAACCAGTGAGGCGTGACGTGATGTATCATCAATGTGTGAGAAGCTCACGGATAAGCATTATACCATGAGCTTTTTATATTGCTGCGACTCTATCAGCCAACATTAACCGAGGCAGATATGGGCCGCCGCTGATTGCATTAGTCTTTATTGAAAGATGAGGCGGAGGAGCTCCATTTTGTACATTCCTCCACCCACGTTTCTTCGTCTTCTGCCTTTTCTCACTTCCCCTCGCTCTTCCTCCCCTCTGACAGGCTGACAGCAAGCAGTGACCCTTGACTCTTTGCCTACTCAGCAGAGAGAAGGTCACGGTATAAGCGTGGATCTGAGTGTGTGTATACATATTTTCTTTACATACTGTATGTGTGCGTGTGTGCAGGAGCGCTCGTGTGGTGGAAAGATGTGTCTGAACTGCCAGCAGGGAGACTATACAGCCAAAAATAAAATCTCATCTGTCAGCATTCAGCAACTATGTGTGTCTGTTTGTGCACTAATACTTTGTTCTTGCATTTATATCTGCTTGAGATGGTGTGGCTTGCCTAGTTTAAGCTGTGAATGGTGGCAACAGGCAGGAAAATATTATTTTAGGATGGTGGAGTGATATAAAAGAAGAGATTATGTATAAATGGAAGACTGTTGCCATTAAAAAACATCTACACCAAACACTGGACCTCTCAAAGAGCTGCAGCCACACAGAAACAGTTTGATTAGATTGTCAACATTTAGCTCTATAAGTACTACAACCCTGGACGAGATAGTTAAGAACCTAAATTAACTAACTGACTTTTTCAAAAATGTTTTTGCTTCTCTAGAAACACACATGTTGAAAGTTGTCAATACATCACGCCTTATCAGGCACTTTTCCCAGATGTTTCAAAACGGTAAATGTCAAGGCCCTTCTAGAAAAAAGAAGCTTGGATCCTTCAGTATTAAACAATTACAGGGCAATCCCTGATCTTCCCTTTATTGGAAAAATAACTGAGAAACCAGCATTGATTCAGATCAACAATTTCTTAAATGCAAACCGCAGACCGATTTGCAGAGATGTTGAAATCGGTGGAAAGTTACTATTATGTTTGGTGATCCTGCAAATCACTATAAAAACTAAAGAAATTACAAATTAAAGAAATTATTATAAATTAAAAGAAATATATATTACCAGTTGACATAATTTAGCACAATAATGACTGTAAGATAAAATGCAAATAAAACAGAAAAATAATTTATTTAAATATTCAAACAATTTATTTAAAGTTATGTTTAATTGTCTTTTGCATATAACAAAATGTTTTGCATTATTTTCAGCCTCATCAGAATGAAAATCAAAAGACTTGTGGTAACTAAGGAAGCGTCTCGTTTTCATTTGTGGTTGTACTTGCGATCATACATTTGAGCACAAAACTAAAACACAAGCACAAAACTAAAAGTGATGCTTGATCGATTGTACATCAGAGATGCTCGCCACAGGTTGCTCAGTCATTCAAAATGGCCATGCCTATACAGCAGAATGGAGACATAGAGAAAAGAACAAGAAATACTCTAATATTAATGCATCATTAAACCAGGTAGGAATAGTCTGTGATTATCTTGGACACTTGGCAGACAGAAGGATGGATTTGGGGGTGGTTTAGTTGGTCTTTTCACTTTTCCATGGATATTCTGACTGACAGGTTTCAATATCTCTGGATTTCCATCTGGGTTCAGAGAAACACTGGAACATTAATTCAGGTACAAGATACAAGATTCCTTTATTGTCATTGAGCCAGCGTCCCAGGACAATGAAATTACATTCCAGTACATCATCCAAGAAACAGAATACAAGAAACAGACAAACATAGTAGGACATGGGTCGACGGTGCACTGAGGCTGTAGCCACGTTGCAGCGCTGCCTTTCATTAGATAAGGAAATGAGGTAACATAGGGAGCATAGGGAGAGAGAAGAGGGTAAAAAAAAAAGTATTTCTCACAAAAGTTGCTGCCCAGCTTGAATCCAGAGAACTCAAGTTTTAGAGTTTTAATTGACACATCAAGACTGTAACTGAAAACAGCTTTTTATCACCTCAAACAGAGTCAGAGACGTGATTTACAGCGCAGACTTAGAGAAGCTCATCCATACCTTCATCTCCAGCAGACCTGACTACTGTAACACTCTTACGTTTGGTCTTTCCAAAAGATGATTAGACAGCTTCAGTTCATCCACAACGCTGCTGCCAGAGTTCTGACAAGAACCAGGAAAACAGAGCACATTGCTCCTGTTCTGAGATCTTTACACTGTCCACCAGTTGTGATGTCGGAAAACATGCAGTTATGTTCTTAGTGTGTTCAGTTGGACTCTCTTGTGTTATGTAGATTACTGTGTCTTTAAGGCTCAAAACAGTGATTGACAGCAATGTGTCGTAAAAGAGGTGGAACAGTGATCTGGGGCCGTCCCAGGTCTCATAAAAAAAAAAAAGTATAGTTTTTATTGAGCGCGACGGTAACGGACTGTACTGCTCATAAAATTCCGGGGGGGGGGGGGGGGGGGCACGGGGGACGACGAGAGAGACACTGGCAGCTAATCAGACAAGCGCTCCAGTGTGCGTGATGTGAACGCAGTATGTCCCGGTGATGGTGGGCCGCCAGGGACCAAAAATGCCCGGGCCATTTTTTGGTCCCAGTCCAGCCCTGGAGTTAAGTAAAGGCTACTTCAAGAAGCTACACGGTGTGGTTATTGAGTCCCGCTCAAACATAACATTTTGGCAAACGAGGATGTCTGAACTCATCTTAACCCCATCGCCGCTTTCCTGCCTGTTTCCGGAGAACCGGCTGTTCCCTGGGATTGCTGGCTGATGTCGTATGAGGATTATTTGCTAGCTTTGACCTGGCAGATGCGAGGAAGTGTGGACTCCTTTGCCATTTTCTCAGGCAGGAGAGACAGCGGATCTTTGCCATGCTCACCTTATTGGCTGATGCATATGCCACAACCACGGCCGCTCTGAAGGCTCACCTCAGCTCAAGCAGAAGCCAGCAGATGCACCATTTTGAGTTTCATCAGAGGACCCAAAAGCCGGTTGAGACCGTCGCTCACTATGTCTGTGCCTCACTGATGTGAACAAAGCCATCATCCCTGATAAGAATCCTCTGCCTACAGCTGAGGAGCTCACTAGCCATTTTCCACGGCTTCACGGTTTTCAGTAAGATGGGATATGGAATGGATATCTGCAGATCCCTCTGGCACTGGCTAGCATGGATCTTACAGCATGTGGGAGTTTTTAGGTTTAAACGCATGGCATTTGGGCTTTCATCAGCCCCAAGCTCTTTTCAGAAGATAATTTCACTCATACTGGCTGGTATTCCAGGTGTCTTCATCTACCTGGATGACGTAGTGGTGCATGCGCCCTCCACTGCGCTGCATGGCGCTTGCCCAGACCAGGTCTTTAGGCGTTTTGAGCAGCACAGGGTCACACTGAACTCTGAGAAGTGCATGTGCGGGGTTGAGGAGGTCAAGTTCCTGGGCTTCAGGCTCTCGAAGGAGGGTATCACCCCGATTGTGTCCCACACTGAGGCTATTCTGTCCTTGCCAGACCTGTAGTCGCTGTCCCAGCTAGCCTCCTTCCTGGGGATGGCTGCCGATTACCTGAGATTCATGCCACACTACCCTGACACAACGGCCCCTCTGCGCCAGCTGCTCCGGAAGGAGGTCACGTGGGACTAGACTCTGGCCTTCCACGACGCCATGTGTGCCATCAAACTGCAACTCACGTCCCCACCCACACTGGCCCATTTCATCCTGACTTCTTCCACCATGGTCACCTGCGATGCTTCTGGGCTGGTTCTGGGTGCTGTGCACTCCCAGACTCAGGAGGAGGTGGAACAACCGGTGGCTTTCGCCTCATGGGCACTTACTCCAGCTGAGCAGAAGTATTCGGTAGGGGAGAGGGAGGCACTGGCCTGCCTGTAGGCATGTGAACACTGCATGTTTCCCTATATGGAAAGCCTTTCACTATCCGCACAGACCAACAAGTGCTGACGGCACTATTGGCGACCCAAGGTACAGGCCTATGAGACTGTTGAGGTGGGCTGACAGGCTGACTCAACACCACTTCAGTCTAGAGTTTATGCCTAGGTGGGCCAACACAGTGATCGACCTCCTGTCAAGAGCTGTGTCGTCGACAAAGCAGATGGACGGGGTGACCTCGGACGCAGAGAGCGACGCAGATTGGAGCCTGGCAAGGTGGATGACAGGCTGCTTCCCTCCTACCGCTTCCGTGACGAGCTATCCTGCTGGGGGGCAGTATGCCTAGCTCATGGCCACCAGGTGGTCACCCCAGAGGCTCTCAGGTCCAGAGTACTGCACATGGCACATGAGGGGTCTTTGGGGGTGGTCAAGGTAAAGCAGCACTGCCATGATAAGGTGTGGTGGCCCTACATAGACTCTGATGTGGAGGAGCTGGTGTGTAACTGTACCTGCTGCCTTCTGAGTGGGAAAACCAGCCGACCTGAGACAGCACCTCTCACCCAGACTCCTTGGCCATCTTCACCCTGGGAACTATTTATGTGGATAACTTCACTGGGGCTTCCCTAGTATTGTCACGATGGATAAAGGGGCCCAATTTACTCCAGCAGAGTTCACAGACTTTCTCACTCTATGGTCCATCAAACACATCCGGACAGCAGTGTATCACCTGGAGAGTAATGGGGGCTAGAGAGACTAAATAAAACTCTCATAAACAAAATCCGGGCCTGTCTGGAAAAGGGGAGAACCTTCAACGATGCTCTCAACCAGGGGCGCCGCTAGGGATTTTGGGCCCCATGAAAAGAATCTTTACCGGGCCCCCCAACACAGCGGCGAAATTTGTTGATGCCATTTTACATACAATGCATTTTAATGGTATTTTTGACTATCATTACCATATTTGTGAAAGAAGAGCAACATGACAGTAGGGAAAGAACTGAGCACTCTGAATACAATGGAATTCATTTTGATTCATTTATTTGCTGGCAATTTTGATCATCATTAGGGGCCTCTCTGGGCTCCCCTCAATCATGGGCCCCTATAATCCGTATCCTTTACCCCCCCTTTTCGGCGCCCCAGCTCTCAACCAAACCCTCCTGACCATCCAGGCATCCAAACATTCCACCACAGGAGTGTCACCTGCATTGCTCATGATTGGGCACGAACATAAACAACCATTGGACTGCTTGAGAAAACTGAAAACTGTTTTCCCAAGCCTTAATTTAGTCTAGTTTTACTGTTATTACTTATCTTTTCTAAGCTCAGTTTTTTTTTTCTTTTTCTACCCAAATTATATATTTTATTTGCATATTTTTATAAATTTGATTTATTTATTTATTTATTTATTATCCGTCTTTTGTCTTAATGGCTTTGTAAAACTCTTTGAGTTGCCTTTGTGTATGAAATGTGCTTTACAAATGAAATTGCCTTCTCTGCCTTGTTAGCGTCACTGACCATACTTGACATCCACAGTGGTGAAAGGAAATAAATATAAGAGCATCATTTCACGAGTCAGTCAGACGTTCCTGCTGTCACAGAGAGGATGGTCTTATGCGTATATCTGAGTGTGCATCGTAGACTGTTGAAAGACAAGTGGACAAACACTTCTGTGACATCGCCCATAGTTTTCTGAGGCTGACTCTGCCTTGCCAAGATGGTCTCCTCATCCTGTCTCTATGTGAGACTCCAGCCACCCTGCGGAAGAAACTCATTTCAGCTGCTTGTGTCTGTGATCACACTCTTTTTGTCACTAACTAAAGTTCATGACATAAATAGAGATCCTTGCATTTTGGCTCGGCGTCCTCTTCACCACAACAGACCAGTAAGGACTCTGCATTACGATCTCCCATTCTATTCCTCCCTCAGTAATGAAGAAATGACCCAAAGACACTTGAACTCCTCCACTTGAGGCAGCACCTCTACTCTTTTCTGACTGAGAAACATGGTCTCACATCCAAAGCTACTGATTCTCACCCGTGCCACTTCACACTTGGCTGCCAACCACTCCAAAGAAAGCTGAAGAACTTGATGAAGTCAAATTTTCTGCAAAAAGCAGAGATGGAGACTTTCCCCACCAAACCAGACCGCGTTCACTCCTTGGCGGCCCTTACAAAATCTGTTCATAGAAGAGAATCTGTGTTAAAAGGGCAGCCCTGAGGGCGTCCAACTCACACCTGGAGCCAGCTGTTTTATCTTTATAATAACAATGATTACCATATACTTTGTTAGGATTTATTCACAGCTCAGAAGTCAAGTTCACTGAAATGGATAATTAGCTAAAGTAACATCAGCTAGTTGTTTGACACCAAACAACAATGCAATGTAGCTGTGGCTCATAAAATTTGTGGTTTAATATAATTTTAACTGATGAGGTACATAAAAATTCATCCCCTGTGCAGTGGTCATAGCTGGAGCCAAAAATAGCTGGCCAAGAAGCCAAAAACTGATTTTTCTATCAGGCTGCATGTATGTCTATTTCTTTTCTAAAAGTTGGACATTTTAAGATGGGGGTCACTTGAGATTGACTCACTTTTGGGGCCAGCCTCTACTGGTCATTCAAGGAACTGCATTTCCACATAGGATATCTAGAAGGAAAACTGGAGGTTGCACTTTGGTGTGTATCTGTGCATGTGCAAGAATGAGTTAGTGTGTGTGTATACGTGAGTGTGTTTGACAGGCACCAACCTTTTTCTAAATGTGATTAAATGGGAGGTTTGTCTCTAATCTTGTTGTAATGAGTTTCTGTGTAGCTCATACATTTACTAATTCCACTTGCCAATAGTGGAAACAGCCACGTGTGTGCATGTGTGTTTATGTGTGTGGACGCGTGTGAGGTGGGAGAGGTCACCTCCGTGCAATCTTAGTCTCATTTATAACAATACCGCCACCCTGTCCTCATCAAAGGATTGCAATTTCTAAACACAAATAGCATTAGCTCATGTGCGCAAACTTGTACAAATAGATGCCCACACTCTTACCAGCGAGAAAACGTGCAGTTCATCTATGTATGGATCTGTGTGTCATTAGGACTCCCAGCAGGCATCAGCATTGATCATCTGACCGGCAGATGGAGAGTGACCGACAAGGACAAGACAAAGCCTGTCTCGTTGGGTATAAGCGTACAAGTATGACTGGGCACGTACGTGGGGGAAGTGGGTGTATGGCGGAGAGGAAGGTGTGCATGTGAATGTGGGCTTGCTTGCGTGTGTGACCAAGGAAAAAGGACATCCACAGTGCTCTTTCACCAGTGATTTATGTAGGTGTGTGTGGCTGTGTGCAGAGCTGGTGTGTGTCTGTGAGTCTCAAAATGACTGTAAATCTTGACCCAAAAGATGCTACAGGTTGTCACGGTGATGCAGCCCCTCTCAGCCTGAGGCAGTCCATGCTCTATGGTTCGGGGTCAGAGGCTTCATCAGTTTGAAGCTGAGGAACAGACTCTCGGTCATGAAAAGGCAAACCGGTAACAAGGAACACTGTCACCTTTTACCTGGACCCATGGCCAGTAAACATGTGGCCTTCAGAATGTCACATTAGCTACAGAGCACACATGGAGAGACCTGCAGTCCCCTATTACCTGAAGCTAGATGCACCTCACACAAAGTTCATAGATATACAGGATATAGACACGCAAAGCATGAGACAACTCTCATTTGAGTTTATCCACTACATCTCCAAAAATGAAAAATAAAAAAAATAAAAAAGATTTACAGTGTGATTGTCTGTAATTGTGGAAGCAGATTTTTTTTGGTTTCAGGTTTTTAGACTGATTAACAAAGTTCATGTGAAGAGCAATATAGAAGCAGAATCATTTTGCTGGAATACAGTCAAAACCATTGGTTAATGCCTGAGCACTTTTAATCAGCTTTGTTTAAACAGCAACCAGGAACAGAACATCTTGAGCTTTCCAGTATCTGGATACTTGCTACACCAGCAGCATAAAACATTAACAATTACTCCATGAGGCTAAGGCAAGCTTATACATCAGCATCAGATTTCACAGTGGACCCTACGTAAGTGTCCTACACTTATGTGAACGTTCGAGTTGACGTGAGTGTTACTCTGCAGTTTAGACCCCCAAACCCCTTGTCACCCTGTGTTACTGATCACTGCTTCAGTTGAAAGCAAAGATTTAGCAGATGTAACTCTGGTCGTGGCTAATAAATGATGAACACTGAGTTGGCAGACAGCAGGAATTTTAATGACTTACTGATACACACAGAAGATTTTGAGCTCAGCCATCATCAATGTTATTTGATACACATTTTGCAGTGGGAAGTTGGTTATTCCTGGACATTCATTCATTTTCTGTATTCCCTCTGACATTTCCAGGATCGCTCAGAGCTAGAGCCCTAAAAAGAGCTAGAGCCTTCATATGTGAGACTGATCAGGAGCCAGGGCCAACACCGGACAGATTACCGGTTCATGTGTGACCACACATCACAGCAATGCAGACCATAACAGCTGTGACTGGTGCATTTGGTATGTATTTATAGGATACTGCTTTGCTCAAATACAACGTGAAACCCATTTATAAAATATGAGAGGGTCTGTTTTAAACTAACATAATATTCAGCCTGCAGCTACTTTGTCATAAAAAAAAAAAAAAAAATCTGCCAGTCTGTGATACAGGCAGAGTTCAACAATGTCTTCTATATTTCCGTAATTTCAGTAAAAGCAAATGTTGTTCAATAGTTCTTTTTTTTTTTTTTTTTTCTAAAGTGACTGTTGTTCAACAGTTATATGAAGAAACTATTGATTTATCGTCCAGGTGTTATGGTGTAGACTGACCTATACACAGACTGCACAAGCATTACTGTCAGTGGGTTCGCATGTGGTTTCTGCCAGGGGATCTTATATTGAGGCATAAATTTGAGTTCAAAGAAAGAGACAGAAAATCATCCATACACACATTTACACTTGCAGCCAATTTGAAATCACCCATTGACCTAATATGCATCTCTTTACACTGTGGGAGTAAACTGGACAGGATCCAATGAGGAGAACATGCAAAGTTCACTCAGGAAGATCCCAATTGAGCAGCAGTTCCAGTCCAGAACCTTTTTCTTATGAATCGCCAAAGTCCTCCCAGGATTTTGAAGCCAGGTTGAAGGGATTTGCTCCAATTCAGCCACAATAGTGTCAGCGATGTTGGATGTCTCAAAGTTTGCTTCCCAGTTCATCCCAAAGGCAGTGGATGAGGTTGACTTCAAGTCTTATGAAGCAGTAAATTCAGATCATGTACAGCAAACTGGGGGAAAAAATTCCAGTTTCGACATTTGCTTTATTTAAATGCTTTAAACAGGAAATGGCCTTCCGGGAGCTGGACCGTTCTCTCCTGCATCATTACTCAAGACGATACGGGGCAGTGTCGAGATTTCCCTAAATGAAAAACTGCCCCAGACTGGAAGCCCGCAGAATTTAGTTTGTATTGATTATTCTTGTCGAGTGCCCCTTTTTGCATGTCTGTATGTGCACAAGCACACACGAGCGCTCAGGCCATGGGGAGAGGGGTAACATGAATTAGGAGGCTTGAGCAGGAGAGGAGGGTTACTATGACAACAGGGGAGAATGTTCCAGGTGATAGTTAAATCGTTGAGATGCTAATTGTCCATTTTCAATCCTCCATAAAGTTTAACAGCCACTCTGCCTCCACATGTTATTCTAACTCAGTCACAGAGGATACCTCCAGGATATACAGCTACTCCTCCCTCCCCTTTTTTTAATTTATAATGACACCCCTATCCTCCCTCCTGCTCATTCTTCCTGCCATCATACGCAGAGAGAAGGAGCCTATGTAAATATCGTAGACGATTTGGAGCATATGTTTGCGTCTCTCTTGAGGCCAACCAGCACCTGATCGTCAGACTCTCTTCCATCCATCTCTCTTTCATTTGCCACATTCTCACTCTCCTTCCCACTGCTCATTTCTTCCGTCCAAATTCATCTCCCTCCTGCCCCCCCGCATCCTCCCCCATGTCTCCCGCTGTTTATCTCTACCACAGCTCCCTCCCAACGCACTGCGTTTAACCACTTTGTTCTCCTTTAAGATAAAGATAATTAAATCAGCAGCTAAATGAGAGAAACTGCGCTGCTGGCGTCACCATGGAAGCACTTTGATGTTTTATTTCTGCAAGATAGTATCAACATCGTGTCATCAGTCCCAAAACTACTGTTGCACACGCTCACACACAAAAGTGCACATGTGCACTATTCATGCATTCGCAGCACACATTAGACCCTACCTCCCACCTCCTCCTCCTACTCTTACTGTATACACAAAGACGGATTTGACACGCTAAGCTTTGCTGTCTTTCTGTAGGTCCTCTTTCTTGTCATCCAACCACAGCATTCTTTACTGCTGATCTCACCCACTTCGCTCCCCTCTCCGGTCTCCTCTCATTTCTAATCTTATGCTGCTCCCTCTCTTTCTCCCCCCTTCCGCCTCCTTCCTTTCGTTCGGCAGGTTGCTAGGCAACTGTATTCCATTGATCTAGGGGAGCACGATGACAAGCTCCCATAACTGTCATGGAAACACACACACACACACAAGTGCACACATACACACGTGAATACACACATAGTTATTGAAGATGTCTGGTGGCACCTTCAAAATGAAGGCATCCGCTTATCTGATGGGGACAGGGAGCGGGAGGAGAGACAGAGCGGCGACAGAGAGATACAAATGACAGAAGAGGAAGAGGAGGAGAGAATGGCGCTCTGCCTTGGTTTCCACCTCCCTTCACTGTTTCCATTATCATTCCCTATCTCTTCCCTCAGCCTTCCGCATGTAACCCCTGCCATCCTTGGAAAACAATTACCATCCCCGGTGGTCTTGGCTACATTTCCAATCTGACCCATCACACAGTCATGACCACTTCATCACAGCGATCTATGAACTGGCTTCATTCTATTTGTGACTTCGCTTCAGCACTTACTATGTGGAGCGCCTCGATAAAATGAAACAAAGGAGAAGAGGTGGCGTAAGAAAGAGTAGCAGACTCTGAGAGTGGTTAGAAAGTCCAAGGATGAGCTACAAAATGGATGAATTGTCATCAAATCATAATCAAATGCCAATATGTGTCTAAATACTTCAGGACAGTGCAGTTTAAAGGCATATCTGAAAGGAGGCTGCTGAGGACTAACCTTCATTTGCTTGAATTTCTGAGTTTGAAGTCTGTTAAATTAAAGACCAAGCCTTGTAAAAGAACTTATTAAATTCTTGAGACAGTCTCATTTACTGTATCTCTAGAAAAATAAGGTTAACATTCCCCCAAATCCAAATGTTGAACTCAAACTTTCTTTGATAGTATTTCTTCGGTATTGACTGCCAGACATTCACTCAGCTCTTTACAAGTGGGAATTTGAAGTGTAGCATGCATGGTCGCGTCATATTCAGTTGGATCAGTGAAGGGTGAAATGTGTCCTGTTTTACATCATCATAATTGCAAAGTTAATTACTTTAAAAGGACATGAATCACAAATCTTTGCTGGACACACACTTCCAAGGAATCAAGGTCAGTTCTGTAGTGAAACACATTTGTTTTAGATGTCTGGAGAGGCCATGTGTCCTGGGAATGGAACAAAAACTGGGACTTAGCACCAGTCATTTTAGTTGCTTTATCACTGCAAAGTTACTTTGGTCACAGATGTTGAAGTCCAGTATATGATATAGCCAGACAAGCACTCATGAACAGTTCTCTGCATTCTTCAAATGAAATGGCGAGGGACTTGTCTAGAATGATAATTCCAAGATGAGAACTAAAAAAAATGCAATCACATTTAAAATTCTCTGTGACCACTTTATCAGAAGGACTTGAGGTGCAAATGTGCAGTGAAGATGATTTATTATACTACTCTTATCTCTGGGTGCAGGGAGCTGCGAATATCTCTGTCAGAATCGAGGTAAAATGAAGACTTTTTGCGACATTTCAGGCCCTTCAGCGTTCTCCACATTTTGGTTTCTTTCAGAGTCAGGATCGTACACCCATGTCTCTTCAGTGGCGAAGCAAAAAACAGGCAACCTGAGCATTTTGAAACTGTAGCAAGAATATAAGAACACTCACTTCATACTTGATCATCATGCGGTTCATTAGACCTTATTTGCATGGCACTTTTCAAACAGCTGAATGCAGAAAGAAAATGCTTGACAGAACGAAATGTGAAAAAAATTGATAACTAACAAAAATCAAGCAATACCCTGAAACTTACACCTTGCCCTGTTAATAAATAAATAAATAAATTAGTTCAGAGCCTGAAGAATTTAATGAAATGCAATAAAATTTGGATTTCCTAAATGTTGTAGATTTGCACTGACAAGACATCTTTAGCAAAATTATAAAAGTTTGAAAATCTGAAAGGTAAAATAAAATTTATTTTAGAGAATATATGGTTTTAGTTTTCTTGTGTGTCTATTTTTCTCTTTTTTTGAGTAGTTTTTAACCCTGATGGTGTTTATAAGAAGGGATTTCTTGAGGAAGTGTAGGTCTCTTCTGTTTGAAGGGACTTAAACTATGTCAACTACTGCACAATTAATTTTTTGAATTTACTTAATAAGTCCTTTTGATTCACTATAAGTGCACATCACATCCACTACAATGTAAAAATAACATGAAATAAAACAAGAAGGTTTCTAGTAAAACCCCGTCGGGGGTCTTTCTGTGTGGGTGCTTGTGTGGGTTTTCTCCAGCTTCCTCCCACAGTCCAAAGACATGCATGTTAGGTTCATTGGTGGTTTTAAATTGCCCGTAGGAGTGATTGTGAGTGTGCGTGGTTGTCCCTGCAGTGGATGTGTCCAGGGTGGACCCCTGCCTTTTAGCCAGAAAGAGCTGGGATAAACTCCAGCAGATCCCTGTGACCCTGCACAGGAATACTGCTGGAAATTACTGCAGTGACTGTTAAAAGGAATTCTATAATATTTGCCGTGTACATAGGCAGGAGAACAAACTGATGCAAAATTGCATAGAAATATGGAGGTGGACAAGGTGGACATCAGTCATGAAGACCAACTGAAAATCCACTGAATGAAGCTAAAGAAGCTCAGCTGACTTGGCAAAATCAACTTCTGCTCAAACTAGCTCTAAAGATGGATTAAAATAATGTAATTTGGACAGTCAGCAGGCCAAAACAAGGTTTTATAGATCCACCTTTATTAGTTACATTGTTTAAAAATATATTATGATGTGGTCTGCACTATGACACATTCTTCCAGATGTCTTTATGAGATGTTTTAATCAGTTATTGTGCTTTGATTGCACTTTAATTAAAACAAGTATGAAATCTATATCCCCTCATTCTGCCTATGCTACTTAGGAGAGATTAATCCTGTTAAAACAAAAAATAAGCAAAATGTACTCTAAGCAAATTTGAAATGAGATACTTTTTAATTGAGTAGATATTTACACCTGTAATTTTAGTTGTGTTTAAATTTTAATATAATTAAAGTGATAGTATTTGTACTTGAGTAGAATATTTTAATGTGTACTGAAACGTTGGAGGACAGCTACGGGTCTTCTCTTCCTGCTCTCCAGGGAAGGCGGACACTTTTCTGTGAGCTCCTGCCCCTCTATCTGATCCTCGCTGCTCTTTGTCCTGTCTGTGTGTTTTTGGAGCCTCATACGGATAAAATCTGAATATCTAAATTAACCATGGATCTGGTTAGCTGGTCTCTCAATGCAATCGATCAAATTTTTTCTACAAGAAGGGAGTCTAGAGGTGAGCCTTCGTGCCCAGATGGAACAGAGCCAACGGGGTACGTTCAAGATCCATGGGCGAAGTGGCGCTTGAGCTGCCAGGCTCCTCTGTTCATCGAGGACGCTGAAGATGTCTACATATTTGGATTTATGATCATCGGATTCCTGCTGTTTGGCGTTGGCGAATACCTGATGTATCGGAAAATTAAGCGCACGGATGCTGCTATTCCGGTCCTCATGTCCGTGTGCGTGGAGGTTAGCCGTGCTGTGAGTGCCGAGACTGTAAAAAGAGACGAGATGAATCGGAAACTGGACGTGATTCACGGCGTGAGCCACCGACAGCTTCAGATGCATGAACTCATGGGGAAAATGGATAACAACCTGGGGAAACTACATGCACAGCTTAGGGAGTATGGACACGAATAATTCGGACTTTTTGGATGATTCCCACGAGAGAGAACCAGCAAAGGACTCAAGGCAGGCAAAATTCACTGTCTGTCTGACCGAAAACAATCTCTCTTATCTGAATCTGGCTCCCCTGAGCGGCCTTGGCCAAGGCCGAACTGAAAAATAATCTCACCGAGGTCTTATCCGAAGTAGGCTCCCCCCCCATACCATCCCCCGCTCCATTGCCTTTCCCTGACTCTCAACGTCCTCGCTGGATCCTGGTGTACTCCCCCACGTGGAGCGGACTGAATTGCACTGCGCGCCACCGGCTGCGTGCCACTGGGCGAGCGTGCACGGGCCGCTTGGCTGGGACCTTTTTCCTGATATGATGTCTTGTCTTGTATTAAGCTTGTTATGCCTGTGCTGAGGTTTTTTTTGTGAATCCCACAACATGTACCTCTGATCAAGGACATGTGGTGTGAGACACCTGTTTTTTATCCTCTCCCCCACCCATCCCCTATGTGATCATATTTTCTTCTGCTAAAATTGAAGCGCTCTTATAGCGCTGACCCAAGCACCGTTGACTCCTGTCCATATGTTGTGTTGTTTTTGTATGTTTCTCTTGGACGGTGAACTGGGAAGTCAAATTCTGCTGTGTTGGGATGCTGGCTCAGTGGCGATAATAAATTTGATTCTGATTCTGATTCTGATCATCCCACAGGCTTGGAACAGCTTTCCTTTGGATGCTTCTCTCCTCCAACTTCTACCAGGTCTGGTCCAGATTCTGGCCCATCAGCCCAGTCCTTTCCATAAGCCGCTCCCATTTTTGTGAGAGTGGTGCATCAGGTCATAGTCCTGTGGAAATGTAGCCTTCACCCTGGTCTGATATCCTGAGCACCATGATGAAGGTAACTGCAATTTGTTAAACGCTGTAGAAGATCTGTGCCTCATATCTTGCGTTTCTTTCTCATAAATCATCAACTGTGAGACTGTATAGAGAGCAATGTGTGCCTTTTAATTATGTCCAGTGAATTAAAGGTCAGATACAGGTAAACCCATGTTAAGATATTCCATAAGGACCACTTATGGAAGAAGTACACACCATCAGCTGTGAGCCACATAATAAAGTATCTCAGTACAATGTAGATGTGTTCATTCAGTATTTAAGGTGTGATGCATTTACATAATACTCTGAAGAAGTGCTTTTGCTTTATCACTGTGGAGCAATCGATTGAGTTGGATCTATTTTAAGATGACTCTCAAGCATAATGACATGTGAAAAAAGCTGAATAAATCTACAAAACGTTCCGTCGACCCTGTGTAAAGCGCTGCAACCAAAGGAGCTTGCCATACAGAAAAACCATTTTTGAGGCCATTCAACTGTATGATGCACACACAGAACATACTGAGTCCCTGAAAGCTGCACACTCATCAATCAACCCCACAGAGTGAACACAAAGAGAAAGAATTTTGAATGGGGCTCTTTGCAGGGCTGAAGCAGAGAGGAGAATGTTTCATTGAGATAAAGACCTTGAAACACATCAGCAAAAACAGTAAAAGCAGATGAAGATTGAAAAGACCTCCTTGCTACAGCATCCATTAAAGCACGAGGTAAATATACATTACAAAGTACTGTTGAAGAGATTTAACTCGTTCAGCTGAAGATGTCGTAAGATTGAAGGTAACCGCTGCATTTGACTTGAACAGAGGGAGAAATCGATCACCAAGTTAAGCACGTATTTTTCATCATTTCACTTCGCCTGATCGGGGATGAATGAACACACTACACAAACTAAAATCTATTTTACCTGTATGAGGGGGGATGTCAAGAAGTATGAATGTTCTTCGAAACAGTTAGAGGAAAGAAATTTGGAGTTTAGTGGTGTAATGAATCATTCATTTAAAAAATGGCTGTGTAGATTCATTAGCGAGCAGTGAACATTTCATAATTGGCTTGTTTAACTGAGATCTTTGAGGCACTGTGAAGATGGAAATATTTACAGCAAATAAAAGAAAATGTTCTTTTCTGTGGCTACGAGCCATGTCAAGAGCCCACAGTAAAGTGGTGCGCTGTCACACTGACAGACTCCTTTTCATCATATCAGTCCAGCTCACTTCAACCTGCCAAACTCAACATTGACAGTGCAATTTCTCTTTTTCAGCTTCACGCTGCCGGACACTTCTAAAACCAATACATAGTTGGGATCAGAAGCGGAATAATAGGAAGATTTTTTCTGTCCAAGCCTCCACAGTAAATGACATCTCTCCATCTTCGCTCTCTTCTCCTCACTCCAGTTCTCCCTCTGATTTCAGTTCAGACTCCAGCAGCTTTACTCTGGCTCCTCTCCAGCAATTATCTGCTTGGTTCAACTCTGACGCAACTCAGACTCCACTCATCTTCCTCCTCGTCATCAGCTCCTGCTTCCTCAGTGTAAGCAATGCTCCCTTTCTGACACAGACTCCCACTCATCTCCAAAAATGGGCAACATCTCTATCTTTCCTCTAAATATTTCATGACTAAATCTCATCTCCATCTCCTCTGTGGCTCCTCAGCCAGATTGACACCAACACCGACTCGGCTGCAGGAAATCCCAGACTTGTTGCTAACTGTCCATCAGCTCTGATATCATTTCTAGACTTAAACCTTAAACCTGAGCCTGCCCTCTTTCCGATCCAAAGTTTATCCCAACACAGTGGGGCTCTTAGAAAGAGTTCTGGCTCTTGTGCATTCAGTCTACTACTGTAGCTCAGACCATCAAGGTTTAAAGATTTAAATCACCATCAAGGACTGAGGTTTTCATGAAATACCCTTGATCTTTCCCAGGGCCTCATCAACAGGCCAAAATTTATAATTAATCCTGAAATATTTGAATAGACATCCCTGGTTCCCTGATACTACTTTAATGATTGCTTCTCTTATGCTCAAGTGTTATTATGAAATTCACATATGTGGTCATGAGGTGCTTCAACAACTACCCAGCACTGGATCCTGACAAGGACGGCGTTTGTTTGCAACTACTATTATTCCCATACGGTTGAGTTTGATTTTGTGTTTATTGCCAATCATCGAAATGTTAGTATTTTGCACAGAGCCTCGCTGTGCATAAATACAGGCTTACAGAGCTGCACAAAGCTTGGCCTGTAAACAATACAGCTTCCCCCGGGGGTCAGTTATTTTTTAAATATTTATTTATTTATTTTTATCCGCATCAAGCTCTCACAGAGAAAACCACTTAAATTTCAAATACTACAGCACTGACTCATTATAAAGCCCAATGTTACTGGTTTGGAAAAAGAGGGGGTGTATGGGTGACTGCTATTATTTTTGAGATCATTGCAAAAACATGCAAATGATCACATTTCTTTTTTTTTTTCTATTGAGTATTTTTTGTTCATTCAGTTGAACTGTTCTTGCTTTCAGTTGAGCAAAAGTCTGGTTCACTTGTGGCAATAGTAATAGCAACTTTTTTAAAAAGTGAAAATAGCATTTTTAACATCCAATACATCTATATATTCAGATGAGTTTGCTGTTTCAAAGACAGTTAATTATAAACTGAACAATTTAGCTGCCTGTGATCAGTATCCAATAACACATCATGGTTCAAACATGTGGAGAAGGTTATAGTTTTGGTTAGAGCAAAGCTTAAAGAAGCATTAGAGTATTAGTTTTTATTACAATGACTGGACTTAAGCCTTATCTATAGAAGCTACATGGAAAAAAAACCCCTCACACCTTTCTTGGGGTGTATCAGTTCGAGTATGGACCCTAACTTTTTTTATTGTTATGAAGACCCCAGGTTTTGCATTTACTTTTTTGTAGCCTTATTGTTTCAACAAAAACAAACAAACAAAAAAAAGACAAAAATGGGCAACCTGTAACTAGCCTGGTGGCTGGAGTTTTACTGATATATGCACAGGAGAATAAATAGCTTTTGGTTCATTATTATGAATCATCAGTTAAAGTAAATATACAACAACAAAACAAATAAATTCTATTTATAAAAAGAACAATGAGTGATAAACTGACATGTGATTATGATAAAGTGAATACATAAGATCTGATCAATCAGATGGGAGAGGTAGGTCAACCTAATAATACATCTATGTGCCAATAATTAGAACCCTCTTAAAGCGGATATTATTTACACTTTTGACAATTACTACCTGGAGATCTTGCTGCGACTCACATCTGTTGGAACATCATTTCAGGATCTGAAAACCTCTTTGGGAAAATTATTGTGCATACTTTTGATTTGAGTGAAGGATCAGAAAAATACCCAGCATTGTTTTATTGTAAAGAAAATAATTTGCAAGATTTAAAAAAAAAATTTTTTTTCTCATATTATACACTTTTATTCTTATTAGCTACAAACGTAAGAGTCATGTAAGAAGGTTGTTGGGTTACCTTCATGATTGAAGTTGGTGTCTTGGACTATTTAAATATCTTTTTATTGGTATCCTGCTCCGAGGTCTGTGAGTAAAGAAAAATTCCTTTAAAGATCATCAGAGTCACTGGACGTATTGACCCACATAACCATTGATGCTACTTGAATTATTTTTTTCTTTGTTAATGTCGGCAACGGTTTTTATACTTCATCAGTTTTTTCTAAATATTTAAATTATACATTCACTTGCCCTCCAATTTCTTACACATCGACCATCTTTCTTTTGCCGCTTCTGTCATTTTACGTTTCTGCAGAAAGTCACGTGACTAAAGGAGCAGGAGGATCTCTTCCGTCTACTTGGTGTTTCCATGATGGATCATGGTCTCAGAGCTCCATCGATGATGGCCTTTTATAGTCGTGGTAACTCAGGGTCAACATACCAACTCTGAACAACTGTTCTGAAATTCAGTTTGTTGACTCAGAGTTTGTTGACTCAGAGTTAGCTTTGGGACTCAGAGTTTGTTGAACCTCCTTTCTGAAATGCACCCCATTTTTCGATTTGATTTCAACAAATCAAAGATGGAGCTGTTTGGTCACAGTAATGGTAGATTTTTGGTCCATATCGAGAGAAAGCTTTCGCTGTGAAGAATGGTGTTGGAAATCTTACGGTTAAATCACCATCAAGGACTTGTTTTGTGACCTCAGGGACTGACTTTTCTGTCAGTGGCCCTTTAAACACAGAGATGGAGCTAAATTGTGCTTAAAGAAAGAAGATGCCATTGTTATCCTGCTCTTGCATGTAGGTATTTCAGAATGAGCTGAGCGACGACACTAGAGCAGCGTTCTCCACCATGCCGGCTGTCCCTGACGGACACGTATACACACACACGTACACACACACACACATTAATTCAGCTCTGTGACTGCCTCTGCTGCTGCCTCAGAGGTGCATCGACTTTGATCCCACACTCCTCCTCTGTAGCTTACAAATAGGAGGTCCAAGTGCAACATATGCTCAGCAGTCTCGAACATGCAACATGAAAAACACAGACTGTTCAACTCTGAATTCTGCATTGTAGCAAGGAGTGCTGGAATATAATGTGAGGCCAGCTGTCTGAAAGTGAAAGTCAAGTGAACCTTTCAAGTGGATATTAGCAAATCCACCAAGAAATGGCTCAAAAAGAATAAATAGAGGGTTATGGATGACTTTGTCAAGGGACAGATTCGAGTCTCATTGAAATGTTGTGTGTGTAAGTGAGAGTATAGATGGGTGAGTTAACATGGAAAAAGGACAGGACAGGAACACCTTCAAACAACTTGAAGAAATGTGCAGGTAATTTCCTCAATCCAACGCTGGAAACTGGTGGACCATTACGAAATACACCAAAAGAAGCTTTTGTGTCAAGGAGTTGAATGCTGACCTTTAAAGCTCAAGAGTGTGGACGCAGAAGGATATCTACTAATATCTTTGCTGGCCGACCATCACCCATTTTATTTCTGCAGAAAAACAAACATTGAAGATGGTTATAGCGCACACAAAGTGTGTTTAGCTACCTGGAAACTAATGAGGAACAAATCAGAATCCATTTTCTAATCAACCAATTACTTAATGATGAAATCCTGAACAAATCATATTAAACAGCTAATGATTATCTAATGATTAGTTCATAGTTCAATACGAAATGAGAGCTAAATAAATGATCCGGGACCTCGTGATTGATGGCTCATTAATAAATGGCTTAGCAAAGAATAGTAAAGTGATTATTGAGTTACTAACAGATTACAATAGCTTTTATTAAAGAATCATTCAGTAAGTATTGGTTAATAAATAACTCTTAATTATTGGTGGCATCTGTCCTCATGAACGGGCAAAATATGGCATTTTGATACACCTTGATCAGACGTTTATTTTGTAAAATGATTCATTTTTCATTAGTTCCCATTTAACAAGGCATATAAAAGACATTTTTCTATCATCATAGCAAAAACGATATCATCAAAACAAGCGATAGTGAGTTAAAAGAAGTGTCTTTCATCACATTACAATTATTTGATTTTTATTTCTGATAAGATAAAGGAGAGTACAGGAGTTTTCATCTGTGAAAGTTTTCGCTTTTATCACCAGTTCTATTATTACACTCCTAATGTTTGAAGAATGTCAGTGATGTCAGTGTGAACACATGACTCCCGTGCTATTATTCAAATTAGTTCAGGCTCAAGTGGGAGCAACATTGTTTTACAAAGTATGTTTTTCAAACTCAAATGCAAAAATGTAGTCATAATACATAACACTGGCTTGCTGATAACAATTTTCTTATCAGATAGTCCTTCATATTTATCATTCTTCATAGCCACATCAGATTCACATTATCAGTGATAGATGTGGAAAGTATTCGGCAAACCTCTACGTGAGACTGTGAGAGCAATCTCAGGACTCATATGAGCAGTTCCTGATCAAACAGTCTGAGGCCTCAAAGCATGAAACGGTTCATTCAACTCTGCTCTGTACTTATAGCTGACTTTTATGGCTCAGTTGGCCAGCGCCTCACTATGGCTGCTGAGATGGAGTCAGAGGTTCAAGAGCCTTTTTTTGTGTGTGTGAAAGCACACTTGCTGGAGTTAGTCGATATGGAGCAGACCTTTGGATGGGTTTTGTGGACCTCAGTAGCTGCAAGAGAACAACTAAATATTGGAGGTTAGTCAGAGGATGCTGATGGTGGATACAGTGAAGAAAAAGAAATGTTTAAAGAAGTGAGCCTAATCACAGAGGGAAAAAAGAAGCTCAAGGTGTGGATAGACTAATGAAAGCAACACTGGCAACGAATAAAGGTAGGGTAAGCAATTTCTGGATCACATCGGATCAATGGCCACAGTTACATTATGTTTTTTAATTCTGAATTAATTATTCCGAATTAAATAATTCAGAATTAAACTATTTTCCTTCGAGTTTACATGGAAATAGTAATTCCAAATTGAGGTTTACATGGAAAACATGTTCGGCTTTATTCAATTCTGCTTAAGGTCTGGGGGTTGGGAAGGGTTCTGATTGGATAGGAGGGCGCACGTCTTTATGTATTTACGTCTACCGGAAGAAAACAAAGTTACTCTATTAGCAACAACATGGAGGACTACATTATTAGCATCCTTTTTGGATTTGTTTTGATTTTATTTTTGAAGCAGCAGCACGACAACATCATGTCGATGATTTTCTTTCGAAAACAAGCCCAGCGCAGAATATAAGCGTCATCGCGACAGACGGGCAAGAGAACGAGCATGCGCAGAAAGACCAGAATTAAATTAAAGCGGAACGAGCGTATACATGACCGCGGAATTATTCTATTCAGATTTAAAATCAGAATAAACCAGCCACTTACTTCGGAATTAAGTTTAATTCGGAATGGACATCTTTATTCGGAATTAGGTGTTTACATGGTAATTTTTAATCATTTTAAATCGGATTTAATTTTAAATTAAGGAGGAATTAAACTTCCCATGTAAACGCACTAATTAAGTGTTTCAAAGAGATCTAGCTCTACAGATCTTCTAAATGTGAGTGTGTATCTCACATGTGTCTCTTCCACCAATGTCTTTTTGTTTTACTCACAGAAAGGACTGCTGGGAGATAGAAATTAAAATTGAATCCCGACTCCATCTCAGAACTCCAAATTTTATGAAAAATTGGAATAAACTCAATTCCGCTATCAACGCCAGCAGTGGCTGAAATGCATGTAGTAAATAAATAACGATACATTAGACATAAAATATGACGTTTATTTTGACATGCAATGATGCAGTGACAGACTGACAGTTGTATGTAGCCGCACCGAAGCCTTAGCTGAAGTGGAGACACTGCTGCCACCTGTAGAGGTGTTATGTTTCTCTCTATTTGGAATTTGATACAATAAATTCATTGTGTTGGGGCTAGAAAGGTATCTAGTTGTATTTGTTTCTTTATTGAAACTGAGCCTGGAATTACTAATGGAATCAACTAAAGAATAAGATCAATAAGCAGAATCGGCGATAATACTGATGTTGATGAAATCTCATCGATTTCCATCCCAACAAGCGGATGTTGAAGAGATATTCATTTCATCTGCCTTTAAGTGGACCCACATGAAATAAAACCTAGCCTTCCACCTTTGGCAGAAACACAAACTCAAAAGAAGTTCTGCATGGTGAAAGTTCTACTTAGCAAACACAGTGAAACTGGGTTAAATGAATGAGGCTTTGGCACAGGACACAAAGTACTAGGAGGAGAACAGAAAGATTTTTTTTCTTTTGCTCAACAAGAAAACCCACTCAGAGCAGAATGGGAAAACAGAGCACAGGGAGTCTAAGTGCCTTAAAAGGGCTCACCTGTGATTTAGCATTGTTCCCCTATAAAGGCTGGGGAATTAGACATTACATATTTTGAGAAGACTGGTGAAAATCAATGAAACAGAGGCTTACGCATCCTAATTTTCACACTCTCATACATGACATTTCCCATTGTCAAATTTATTAGCACCCTTTGTTAAATGGTGCGTTCCAAACATTTCAAAAGCAAGCTTGAACGTCATAACACAGGCTTTCTATTCAATAAATTGTCCTCCAAACTGACACACAAAAGACTCTGCAGCAATAGTTTGTGCCCTTCAGAATGAGGAAACATATTTTCTGGCCTGATCACTTAATTAAAATGACTGCTTTGCTGAGATCAGAGGGCACCCATCACGGCTACAGCAGCAACCACGTAACTAAGGCCTGGAACTACTGCAATCATGGTTCAAAGAAACACTTGTTCACTGTCAGTGGACTGCTTTTGTTCAAGCCTGTTGTCTTGTTTGTCCATTCACTCCAAGCTTTTGCTGCCACACTTTGTGGCCCTAGGCTGGTACTAAGTGACCTCCTCCGTTTAAAGATGAAAGGTGCCAAAAAGCAACTTGATTTGTGTAGAGCTTGTCTCATCAAGGAAACTGACATTCAGATTTGTGGAGAGACTCTTTAAATGCGGAAGAAAACGATCAAACATCGACATGTTAAATCAAAGGCAGCACGAATGAGCTTGTACAAATGAGAAAAATACAAATGAACACGGCGTCAGAAAAGCTCTGTCTCTGGTGGGCGAACAGAAGAATTTAGAAGGTCTGCAGCTGGAAAAGGAAAACAAAGAGAGGACGAGTACCGAGAACGGAAACTGAAAGAGAAGGATGTGCTGGTCAGAGAGGAGGAGGAGGAGGAACTGTTAATCTGACATGGAGAAAAGGACGAGCACTGATGAACTATTCTGAAGTAATGAATTATTTCATGCATTTTATCATCACGGTGATACAGTGACTCATCAGATTGCATTTCATGCTCAGAAAATTACCCTCAGATTCATTCCTCTTTAGGCATCTTTACATTTTATTGCAACACACATTTTTTTTTAACCAATAATTTCCAACATTTTTCCCTAAATTCATCTGCTGAAATCATATGCAGCATGTTTCCTTCAGCAGAGTATATAACAGTTCATTATGCAAACGGAGTCTCTGCTTAAAAAAAAAAAAGAAAACAGGAAAAACATGATGTAGAACACACTGTTCATATTTTCTCAAACATCAGAGTTATTTTCCATCATAATACAAAGCTAAAAAAAAAAAAAAAAAATCCTCAACATGAAAAGACACAATTGCAGGGTGTTTTCTTTTTCTTTGTTTTTTTCAAAGGCAAATACTACTAAACAGCAAGTGGTGGTGTTGACTCCCAGATAAATGAGAAAACAATTATGTGTGTTTTCGGTTTAAGATGGGGAGGCGGGAGCCTATCCCTGCTGTCATCAGATGAAAGGCTAGAATGCAACAATTTGCAAATAATCCTCTAGACCCTATTGCAGAGGCACAGAATTCAGATGGTAAAAATGAGAAATGTTGTCTTTTTTGTGAATGTTGTGTTCTGACTTTGATAACAGCAATTTCAGTAAAGGACCGGAAACCTCATGTGAAGTTAAAACGATGCTTGCACAGTTTGAAAAGTCAACCTAAATCCTGTGTGAGGGCAAATAATAATAAAAAAAAAGAAAAAATTCTCAACACAAACTTGCAAAGAATTTCAGAAAGTCTGTAGAAATCTGCAAATATTGCAATAAAATTGCAAATATGGGTCCAAAATAGGTTTGTCTGTGGCTTCTGTGGTGCCACTGCCTGTGTTTGTCCATAAGGACTCTCAGAGGAATCTAATTAGTTTCTAGGTGGTGCCCAACTAGTTAACTGGCAACCAACTATATAAGGACCACACAATTTCTTCCCTTCTTAGCTCACGACCTCTTAACTCACTTGTATCTCTAATGAGATATACAGTATTTGGGCCACAGAAGCTTCCGATTCGGGGCCCATAGTACAGAAACAACATGGGACCCATACCATTTGCCTATTTCAAGTCCAAGCCCAATCTGTACCTAAATAGCCCACTTTTTAACCAGATGGAGCTGCATGGACATGCTAGCTGGGACATGATTAATCTTATTGTTAATTAAGATTGCATATAAACACAGAACTGCTGTATATGGAGAATCACTTACTTTACAATAGATTCATAGCAACCACTTTTATCCAAATTAACTTACAAAGTGAAGAACACGTTGGAGGGAAATGTGGGCTTCAGTATATGCTTGTCTAAGGATATTTTGACATGTAGACTGGGTATGTTGGGAATCAAACCCGTGACGCTCTGTTTCAGGGACAACCGCTCTTCTTCTTGAGCTGAAAATCCCAGCTAGCGCTATGACAGCGATTAAGACAACACATATTGGGTGACAAGCAAAAAATAATATGTATTTTGTGGCACTAGTGGCCTTTATTCATAGTAGAGAGAAACAGGAAAGGATGTAGAGAGATAGGGGGAAGACACACAGCAAAGGATCATCCGGGCCAGGAGTTAAACCCACAACCAGCTGCATGAGGACTGCAGCCTCTGTGCATGGGCTGCCTGCCCTAACCACTGTGCTACTGGGGCAGCCCAGCAAAAACAATATGCTTTTGAGTTGACAACCACAAGAGCACTGAATATTATTGTTGGTTTCACTTTCATCTACACTTCGCACTTCCACATTTACAGACAATCCCATTGTAGAACAGTGGCCAGCTTCAGTCATTAATAGGGCTTTCTGTATGGCAACTGTTTCAGCAACGTTTCCCAGTTCCAGCTGGGGAGTTGAACCACAGATCTGTGTGTCTAAACTGGAGCCTGATGTAACATAAAAGGCTTGCTACTGGCCTCTCTCAGAAGCAGAGGAATGAGCCGGGCTGCTGTTCATAGGGCTGACGTTACAGGACAGACTGTTGCTGTCCATTTTATTTGGTTCTGAATCAATGCTCACACGCAAAAATGAAGAGGAATTTCATTTGGTGAGTTTAACATGAGCCTTTATGGGATATAGAAACTCAGCACCCCCTGCTGTCAGATCTGTAGTTCTGTTCTTGGTTTTAATGAATGCAACATACAATTAGACATGTATTTAAATAAATTAATGGCTGCATATTAGTGGCAACCTATAAGTACAGGTTGGGACACCAAATAATATGTCTACTAGACAGCTAAAAAGGGACAACTGCATCTATTGTAACTGTCTTTAATAATGCTTTGTCTTCTACAATAAAGGAACACGAACACACACATTACTGGTTAATGGGTTAGTAATATCATGGATCATTTTGTTGTTGATACTTAAAATTCCTGTATTTATCAGCTACAAAAATAAATGCAGTTCTTCTAATAAAACATACAGAACAATGATAGCAAACAAGATGTGTGTTTAACTCCCTATGCTTATTAACAAAGCATTTTTGAATTGAATTGAATTGAATCAGTTTTAGGGCAGTTCTTACTGCAGTAAAAAAATTAAATGGGCTTTTTAAATTATATTGACAATAGAAAACGTGATCATGATTATGTGTGAATTAGCATAATGCCATTATTATATGTAAAATTTATGCGGTTTTATGATTTGTTGGACACGATATGTTTCTTACCTTTTGACCCAAATAAATTTCGTACAGTACAAGATTTAAAATACATTTTAAACGACGGGTTGCCTTCAAAATAAAAGCAGCATGTTCTGAAGGAACACTCTTGTGACACTGTACTGGCTATGGATATACAGTGCCATAAAAACTGAGCTTTTATTTAAAGTAATAACTGAAAATGTTATGCATAGTTGGTATTACTACAAAAAAATGCAACGCATTTAATAACTGGCATTTACACTGAAAGTCACTAAACGGAAGTAGAGATGTTTACGTAATCCAGATTATTTGACAGTTTGCTCCCGAGCCAGCGGTTTTTCAAGTGAGTTGCAGTCGTTAAACGTCACTTACACTCTGACAGGTGAACATGACAGTTATTTTTAAGACAGGTATTTTGAAATACTCTTAATTAAGTATAAGTATTTTCTGTCATTTCAAGACGTCTCTGTTAAACTAAAGTAATACGTCCAGCTCTGACCGTCCTCGTTGCCATCAGGGTAAGGTTAGCTTAACGTGCCATCATCATGTGGGTTTTCGGTTACGGCTCCCTGATCTGGAAAGTTGATTTTCCTTACGAGGAGAAAAGGGTTGGCTTCATAAAAGGATTCAGCCGTCGGTTTTGGCAGGGTAGTACCGACCACCGAGGAGTACCGGGTAAGGTAAGTGCAATGTCTGTCCGAAAACCCCGTTCCTGAGTTGGAGTGTGTGGAGTTGAGAATTGCTGAAATACGGTTTTTAAAGATGGTAAAACAAAACAAAACCCACTGATGTTGAAATGTGAAGTCACTGAAAATCAGCTCTTAATCTCCAGGTGTCAAGTGCTTTGAGATCTTTCCAAGTTAGCCTGGAAATACTTGAAGATAATTGTTGACAGGTTTCATTGACGGGTGAAATTAGAGAGACACAGGAAGGTCTGGACTGCTATCATTAAGGATGAGCTGGTTGGTCTTTTGAAGATTGAATATGGGCTGAAAATCATTTTACAAATCCACTGGCAGTTTATGGAAGATACCTTCTCGAAGCAGTGATGCATGGAGAGGTATAAAGCATCCAAGGTTACAAAAGTATCATAAAATACGGAACCGTGTCGTGTTTGTACAGTTTAGTTTTGCATTTAAAACAAATCAATTTATGACACAAAAATATATATATTTTAACAGTTACATTCTGACTTTGTTTCTTAAAAATATAACTTAGATAGGTGAATTATTATTGAAATTAATGGCCACTTTAATAATTTCACTAGTGAAAAACAATATATTGTTATGGATATTTAGTTTCTATAACATCTCATAATTTTAAATGAGGTTGAAGAGAAGATGAGAGAAGATGGTTTATGATCCTTGAAATAACTTAATCATTACCAAGCCTCCTTTCAAATGATGGAATGAGAAAAAATGACCAAAATTTCAACAAACACCTGTGCAGCTTCTACTCTACCTACACCTGACATGCAACTCCAAACCATCAGTGACTTTCTTTAAAATGCAGCCAAATAAAGAAGCTTTTCAGTTCAATAACTGGTTTGGGAGCAAAACTATATCAACTTCAATTATATGTTTTATTTCAGGTAAAAAATAATTTGTAATTAAAATGTGAATCTAAAAGTTATGTTTCTGAAACCTCTTTTCAGTCCTTAAAAAGTTTTCTGTGAAAATCTAAGTTTCTTTTGAGATCTCTTTCCCTGGGCGGCCCTGAGCTGTAGATGTAAGATTATTGGCCAGTCCAGACTGATGAAGCAGCCCAGGAACATCTACATCCTCATCAGTGATGCTGTACTCACAAATTGCAGTAAACAAAGATAATCTACTTTAACCGTCTCAAACCTGAAACTCTTGCTTGGCAAAACGACATGAAATTTGTGAAAGTAGACCTACGTACTCATGGTCATCTCTTCTCTTTCGTCCATAAACTTTGTTTATTCTTTGAATGGATCTTGCCAAACTGCCGCTTCAGTTTAAACTGGCCAACATAGATGCCAAGAACAGCTTAGGTCCACCCAGGAAACCCAGCCCTGCAGCTCACAAATCCTTTGGATTTGCAAATTAAACTTTGGACCTACACCAAAGGTTCTAGCATCATCTCCTTGCTCAGTGCACATTCAGGATTCGTAATCTGAATATCAGTCTGAATATCAGTTTGATCCAATCAGCCACAGTCTTTGGCTGCTGGACCTTAGCCCGCGGTAGGCCACACAGCACTTTCAATAAAATATAAAAGGGAGCCAGCAGACCGCTCTGAACATCAACACTCTTGTCACTCAGATGATTTTACAATGCCGACATGCTGCGCACAATCACATGCTAATGCAGCGCTGTGCCACATCCATTTCATGTGTGGGAATTTAAAAAGGGGAACAGCGAAGGCTTAACGAGGACATCTTTTTTGTGCCAATATGGCACAGCCAATTTGTGTAAAGGGTTTGTGACCTTATTTCTTCTATTATGTTGCTGATGACAATTTATGCTTAGCTTTTCTGTCTAAATCCTATTTCTTTCATCCAATTTCTAGCCTGTGGTTAGATATTATGTTTTAATAATTTCCTGATTTTTTCCCCCTCAGCTTGAGTTGAAAAAAAAAATGCCAGAAATTACTTTTTTTTTTTTTTTGGGAGACAAAGTGTTTAAAATAACAGCATAATAATGTGTTTAAAAAGTGAGTAAAGGTCAAAATCCTTATAATTGCTTTTATTTCCATATATTGGAAACTGCACATTCTATTCCAAATCAAAATATTAAAAAAAAAAAGTATAAATTTTGTTATTACTTTACAGAAAAAGAAAAAGAAACATTGGGCTGTTCAAAAAAATAGCAGCGTGGAGTTCAGTTAATGAGGTAATTTATTCTGTGAAATAACAGGTGCCAAACAGGTGACACCAGCAAATGTTGACCATGCTGGTTATAGTGTAACTATTGTGTAAAAATCTGAGTAAAATGGGTCGTTCCAGACATTGTTTATAAGTTCAGCGTACTTTAATGAAAAAAAAAATGATTGGAGAAGGGAGAAGATATAAAGAAGTGCAGAAAATGATAGACTGCTCAGCAAAATTAATCTCAAATGCTTTAAAATTGGAACCAAAACCAGAAAGATGTAGAAAAAAACCTCCTGAAAACTACCATTTGGCTGAATGGAAGAATAACCAAAATAGCAAAGACTCAGCCAATGATCAGCTCCAGGCTGATCAAAGATCTAAAGTTACCTGTGAACTCTAACTATTATAAGACATCTACGTGAAGATCAATCATCACCAAGAAGTCCCCATAAAATCCCATTGTTGAAAAAAACACCAAGTGCTGAAGAAGTTACAGTTTACCACAGAACTCAATGACTGGCCTAAAGAGAACTGGAGAAACATTTTATGGACTGATGAAAGCGAGATTGTTCTTTTTGGGTCTAAGGGCCACAGACAGTTTATCGGATGACCCCCAAACACTGAATTCAAGCCACCATCAACTGGAGACAGTGAAGCATGGTGGCGTAAGCATCATGGTATGGAGATGTTTCTCATACAAAGGTATTGGGACTATTTATCACATACCAGGGATCATGGATCAGTTTGAATACATCAAAAATACTTGAAGAGTTCAGAGTTGAAGAGGAAATGCCCTTAAAATGAGTGTTTGAACAAGACGACCCCAACAGGCCAACAAGATTAATGTTATGGTGTGGCCAGTCCAGACCTGGACCTTGATCCAGTAGAAAACTTGTGGGGAGACATCAAGAACACTGTTTCTGAAGAAAATCAAGGAATGCAGAGGAAGTGTTGAATGTAGTCAGGTCATCCTGGACTTTAATACCTGTTCATAGGTGACAGAAGTTGGTCGACTCCATGAACACAGATGTGAAGCAGTTCCCAGAAATAACTAAGTATTAGCTCAGAGATTCACAGGAAAGCTGAATCTTCAAGCATTTCTCAGTTTATCCAGTAAATATTTGAGAAGAATACAGACAGTGCATTTTTTAACACCCTAATATTCCCTTTTCCTCTCTTTCTGTAAAGTAATAACAAATTTGATTTAAAAAAATTGTCTTAATGTTATGATTTGGAACAGAACGTGCCGTGTTCCCAATGTATTTGCATGTTTGAAAATAAAAGCTACGATTAGGGTTTTGAGCTTCTCTCACTTTTTTAAAATGCACTGCTAATATTTTGAACATTATGTTTTACAAAGTCATTCAGCTCTTCAGCTGTTAAAGTAAGAAAAAAAAAAGTTTTGTGTCATGACAAAGTTCTTCTACAAAATGAAACCGCTGAGTGAGCAACCTCCAACAGTGGCAAATAGATATTTTTTTGGCAGGGGTTGTGAATTTTGTTGAACATCAATTTGGGAAACTGGTTGCTGCTTCAGCCAAGGTGATTGTAAACAGACACAGACTCTGTTGATGGCTTGTCATAGCTGCGATGTGTGGGTTTCTCTTCATTTCTGCAGGACCAAAATTGTCATGCATTTGTCATTTTGTGCTACATACAGCTTACTGCTCTAAAAAAAAAACAAAAAAAACCCAAAACAACTAACAAACTAACATACGGTGGTATAAAGTCACAATAAACTGGTGAATTCCAAGAGATTCACATACTTTTTTTTATTGCCACTGTATTCTTGTGAGAAAAACAATAAAATTTATTCTGGATTATATGTTTAAAAATTATTGAATTTATTATTAAATAATTTATTATTATTTATTATAATTTTCATTTTCATTTTTCATGATACATTCTGACTTTAACCTTTCAGATAATTCCTAGTTTGTTTTAATTAATAGTTTCTAGCACTTAAGAGTAAACACAGACACTAAACACATTTCTTCTATGTAAGCACCTGTTTTGACCTTAAAAACTAAAATCCTCTTTGTCTTTTATACAGCCAGGTCGGGTGGTGACTCTGGTGGAGGATCCTGAGGTATGTTATATCCACACCTACTTTTGTACAAATATAAAACCAAAGATGACTGTATTTCAGTTTTAAGGTTTTATCTATCATGACCAAAACAAAAAACAAGAGTCAGAGCCTTAACATTTAATCAGCCAGCGTCCTGCCTTGTGGTACATCTGCCCTTTAAAGGTGTATGAGGCATTTTTGAGCGGGACTGTTAATGGTTAAAGGCTTTAAAATGTAAATACGTGAGCTGATCAACAACCCGTGACATATTACAGTCTGTCATTTATTTCACAAAAACGTGCTTCGTGTTAAAACGTAATGTACACCACACGATTCAATAACTTGTGAGATGATAAGTTATTGTAAGTTGTTCTAGAAATAGCTTTTAGTTGTGTGACTTTGGCTACATCGACATGAATATGTTTTCATTTTGAAACTTAAAACCTTTCTTATGGCTACACCCGGCATCCGCAGCACTCTGCTGAATTTGACCCTTAAAAACAGACACAAACACAAACCGCTGCAGTCTAATGTAGATGTGCTAGAAGGTAAATGTTGGCAAATGATGACACGTATCAATTTGATTCATTGTGTGCTCTTCTGGGTCATGGATAATCTACCTTGACTGGCCAATTATCTAAACATGACTGGAAGGAAAATACAGATGCGCTTCAACGGCGGTGTAAAGATCAACGTGCAGACGGAGCAGAAAACACTGATAACTTTGTTGACTTTGGTATCTGCTGTAATACAGCCAGCATCTCTTTGTGTAATTTGTTGGCTTGCCTTTGTGTATGAAATGTGCTACTCAAATAAAGTTGCCATGACTTCCCATGCTACCTTCTTTCCTGTCGATCTACTTCTTCTTCAGGGGTGTGTTTGGGGCGTTGCCTACAAACTGCCGACAGGCCAGGAGCAGGAAGTGAAGAGCTACCTCGACTACAGAGAAAAAGGCGGATATCAGGTCATCACTGTAGCTTTCCATGCCCGCCCACCACTCACCTCCTCGCCCAATCAGACGCTGCTCTACATCGGCTCTCAGGACAATCCCGACTATCTTGGACCTGCGCCTCTGGAGGAGATAGCCCACCAGATCATCAACTCTACGGGCCCAAGCGGGCAAAATACAGAAGTACCTGTTTCAGCTGGCTGATGCTGTGAGGACTATCCTGCCTGAGGACTCAGACGCACATTTGTTTTCCCTTGAAACTTTAGTGAAGGAGAAACTTCAGAATGGACAGAAACATTCAAAATAGATTGTCATGATTAAATAAAGAATACGACTTTATCAACAGGTTGAATTTTTAAAATTATCTCAGGATTTAAGATACTGTACTCATGTCTGAGGTCAATTGGGGTTTTTGTCTAGAACAGAAAATGAATTACCTCATTAGTATCACATTGCACAGAAATGTACCATTTTGTTTGTCAAAATCAGACAGCCTAACGTCAAATATTGTTTTTGTGTGGTTTTATGATCAAATACCTGCAGAAATACATCCCAGAAACCTCATCTGTAATTTTTTTCTGTAAGCTCTAATTAGCATTGTAACATACTGTCATGGTGGACATTTTATCTTTTTTTTTAAATTTCTTTTTTTATTACATTTCAATTCTAATGTAATGTTAGCTTTTGGTTCCAGGTTGCCGTTGACAGCTTGCACTTTATAGATCAGATATAAATCCTGCCTATAATGATGCCTTGTTTGAATTGATTTAAAAAGAAAAAGGGAGAGTGCATCTCTAAACTTAAACTCGAATAAAAAGGTTTAGAATAATGAAATCAGTCATGCTCAAGCACATTTTCTTTCTTTTTTTTAAAGACATCATCATAATTCTTTGTTGAAAATCCTTTATCTGACAGGTTGTCATCACCACAGCACTCTCTTTATCCTATTTATCCTCTCTCACAGAAATGTTTATTCTGGACTCAACTCATCATTCTCACTATCTGTGCCAGCAGACATTTCAGCACAGTGAACATATAAGAAAAAAAAAATCAATATGCAGAATAAAGGACTTAAAGCTTTATCCGATCTTGTTTTTTTCTCCCTAAATATAAAAAACACAATCGAAACCATTTACAAGTATTTATTGGCTGTAGCAGCATCTGTACAATGTTACACTTTTTTGGCACAAAACTCAAAGCTATCCATGCAAGACGAAGTCCTTATGTTTGAGCTCTGTGCATGATGTGATAAACTGCTACTGAATGTGACACCAGTGTCATCGCTCTAAAATCCACCTCACTGCAAAAATGATGCAATGACTTGAATTTAACAGGAAACTAAACTCTGCTTAGCTGTAGTATCATGCAACACAATGTTTTAGGAATATAACTGTTAAAACATTGGATTTTATTATCCACTGTAGGTATATATACTCATATTATTCTTTATATACATGTATATGGTACATATATATTGATATTTAATTATATATATATATATACATATATATATAAACATGGTACCTGGTATAGTAGCCGTAGAAACAGTTTGATGAATTTAGTAATATCACTGTCAATTTATTCAAATCAATTCTACATAAATAGTATTAATAAAGGAGTGGACCGTTCAAATTAATACCTTTAAGTTAGAGATCTTTGAAAGTATACAGTGGAGGGAAACACACAGATGGGAAAAATTATCTCACAAGAGTTCTCTGAGCTAATGAGTGTTAAAACAGAAATACAACAATAGACTGTAAACACTTCTGGCTCTAAAATGGCCACCTTTGGGGCTGCTGTGCTGCTTGGTGAAGAAATTAAATACACCAAGCAAGTTAAAAATTTGAAACCGTATTGCCGAGAACTGCTTTGCTACTAAAGGCCAACAGTGGCACGTGAGGTTCCAGAGGGAGATGTAGCCAGCATTATCGGATTTTATCCTAACAGGATGCACAGAGGACTGGAGTTCCCAACAGTGCTTAAAGGTGTAATGATTTTTCTGTGGTAGCTGACAGTCAGTCTGTGGACAACATGGGGAGGCAGATGGGCGCCTAGGCGTAGTAACAGGGGGACACCAGCAGGTTTGTAAGCACGAGCAGCTGGTCGTCGGTGAAGCATTGCCGATGCTCCTGCCAGTTGTCATGGTGAGTGCGCCTAAACTCCGACAGGGTCTTCTTTACTGTCATCTGGAGGTAAAATTGAGATTAACATAAACCGATTTATAACTTCCAGAGACTTCAATGCATGCTTTAAAACAATATTACAGAAGGCAGTGAGTGACAGGTACGTGAATTCTCTCCTTAAATGTAATTTTTACCCATTCTTTTCTACAGCATTATTTGCATCGCCACTGATCTAACAAAAAGTATGAAACTTATTGAAATTCCCTGCAGGTCAATAAGCCACAGCAGTAAAATGTCAATGCATTAGTAAAAATGTTTCACTGCCATTTATAGAAGAATGTTTTCTGTCTTTGTTCAACCCCATTTACCTCAAAAAGTTAGGACACTATAAACTGTTAATAAAAACAGAAGGTAATCATTTTTTAAAAAGCTCTGGGATTGGATGAGATCCGCCCTGATACAAGGCTCTGGATGCTGAGGGACTGTCATGTTTGACACATCTCTGCAACATCACAATGACATGGGGATGGGGGGGGGGCAGTGCCTCTTGATTAACAGACTGGGGGGGGTGTTTCCTCTATTCCAGAAGGGGGACTGGGGTGTCCGTTCCAGTTGCAGAGAATCACACTCCTCAGCCTCCCTGGTCAGGACTATACAGGAAGTGTTGGAGAAGAGAGCCCGGTTGATGGTCAAATCTCAGATCCAGGAGGAACAATGTGGGTTCTGCCCCGGTCGTGGAACACTGGACCAGCTCTAGACCCTCACTAGGGTCCTCGAGGGAACATGGGAATTTTCTCAACCAGTCCATATGTGCTTTGTGGACTTTGGAGAAGGTAGTTCGACCCTGTCCCTCTGGGTGTCCACTGGGCCCATTGCTACAGACTGTCCCCGTCCCCATACAGAGGAAATGAGAATCTGGTCCACATTGCTGGTAGTAAGTCGGATTTGTTTCCAGTTAGAGCTGAACTGTGTCAGACCTTTTTCACTGATTCTGTTCATAACTTTTATGGACAGATTACTGGGCGCAGCCGAGGAGCAAAGGGGTTCCAGTTTGGAGACGTCAGGATTTCATTCTGCTTTTTGCACAGGATGTGGTCCTGTTGGCACCATCGGGTGGGGATCTTCAGCTCTCACTGGAGCGGTTTGCAGCCGAGTGTCAAGCGGTGGGGAATCAGCTCCTCCAAATCTGAGACCAGGGTTCTTGGTCAGAAAAGGGTGGATCTACCTTGTCCAGGTCCAGAGTGACAACAGTACCAGTCTGTTTTGGTGAAGAGAGAGACTGTCTGTTTACCAGTCGATCTTTGTCTCCTGGACGCCTCCATAGGGGAGGTGTTTCAGGCACGTCCAACTGGGAGAAAACCACAAGACTGACCCAAGACACACTGGACAGACTGCATCTCTGGGCTGGCCTGGGAAAACCTTGGTATGCTAGCAGAAGAGCTGGAGGAAGTAATTGGGGGGAGGGTGGTGAGACCCTGAATCCAGATAAGAGGAAGCTGATGGATGAATGGATGGTAATGATTTTTAAATTATTGAAAACTTTTGTTTATCTGGAAATAGCATAAAGAAAAAGACACTGAACACAGAAACTTAAATTGTATTTTCACAGGAATGTATTTTCTCACTTTTAATGCAATGTCTGCAACATTTTTTTTTCCTAAGGTTTGGGATGACGGCATGTTTAGTCAGGGGTGAAATTAGACTTAATTTCTTGCTGTAAATACCACAGCCATTGTGGTTTACCTTCATGAAATACAATGGATGGTGAGGTGCAGTTTCCCAGCATGCTCTAGAGTCTAGACAGTATGTTTGTTAACATCCTACTCAAAATGAGTTAAAAGATGTTGTTATCACTTAAGTTGTACTATTTTCTGTTGCTAACAGATGTGTTGGTGGAGGCTTTATCACCCCATGAGTGAGAGTGCATGTACAGTTTAAAACATCCCTATGAGTCTTAAAACTATATTAGTTTAAAAAGTAGAACAGAGAATTAATTTGTAATCATGCTGGTCATTAGAAGACTCCATCATGAAATGGCCTTGGTACCATTTCTGTTCACAACCATTTTCATGCACTGAACCAATTGGAGTGGGAGCATTGGTGGGCTTTATGCATCAATTCGTACAGGAGCACATCTAAAGCACACGGCTGAAAACAACTAAGATGGCTGCAGAATAGCTAGTAACACCTTAGATCTTTTTAGACGTTTTTACTGAAATTACAGCGCCACTGCAAAGGATTTTAATTGTCTTTTGTTGAGACTAATCTGCCTTTGCCACATGCTTTGCTTTTCTGATTGGTTCTGTGCCTGTCCAATGGCCTCAGGTGGCAGTTTCTTGTGTGTCTGATGATAATGTCCCATCGAAATCAAAACTGAACCAGAGGAACCAGGCTAATTCTTTGTATTGAAAATGGGGGAAAAAATAGGATGTCTGGCTTGGCAATGTCATTAGTGTGCAAAGACTGCAAATAAATGAAAGACAATCTATCACTATAGACATTACTGGGAGATGTCATCGTAAGTGTCTGCACATCAAACTCCCAGAAATGCTAATGTGAGTGGTTTTTGGAGTGTTAGCTGCTCTCTTCTCTTATCAGAACTGCATTCTGCCAGCAAATCTTTAACTGGAACAAAGTTCCAGGCCATTCTGGCTCACTGTCACTGCTGGATATGCTAATGTGTAAGATCTTCTAACAGCCCTCCGCACATGTTTGGGGATTCAGAACTAGTTCAAGTGTGCATGTGTCAACTCGTGTGCAGCCTGTTGCACCTGCACATCATATACTGTGTATTTTTTTCCTTAAAATACTATGTACATTGTTTACATGTATAAATTGTTTATTTTTGCTGGGGTATTTATATATATTTAACTTTTGAGGGTTAGGTATTGTATTTGGATATGATTCTTTATTTAATTCATACTTTTATTTCTTCTTTTCGAGGCTTAGAACAATAAGATTAATAAAGTAATTCTGATTGTTTTTCTGAACAGTTGCTGTTGCTTGAAAAGACGTGTTTCCTGATTGTTTCAGCTGTGGGTTCTCTTTCTTCCTCCCACAGTCTAAGCATTCGCATTTTGTGTTAATTGTTGATTTTAAAGTGTGAAGGTGTGTTTTAATAAATGCAAGGAGTATTTCCATTTGCATTAATTAAAAATGAATGAACACCATTCACTGAAATAGTTTAAATATGACTTATACTGCAGAATCTATGTTTTCATTGCAGTTCTACCTGAAGGATTGAAGCTCAAGATCTCACACAGATAGAAATAGAATCAGATTTCACCTGCCATTTAGAATTTTGGTCATCTGCATAAATTTTAGGGTTGAATTGATTTATAAATGATAAAAGTAACATTAATAGTTGTCTCTTGAAACAATCTTCCAATAAGCCTGAATGGAGGTTCTCTCAATATAAGAACATTTCCATTTAACTCTGTAGTCCTGTAATACTGAAGATATTGACGGCAGCATTTCTTTCTCACATTTCCGCTTTAAGGTGTGAAATTAGTTCAAAGCACCTTTCCACTCCTGTTAACAGGCTGTATTTATTTATTCCAACACTTAAACTTAATAGTTGAGCAATGCAGAAAATTACTTGCAAATAAGTCTCTGCTGAAACAAAGCCACTGCCTCTTGCCCTTCTTGACAAGCATAAAAAAAGAGCAAGAGAGTCCAACAGCAGCTGACAGTTTTTCCTGCATCATTCTAGCTCATTTACACCAATAAAAAAACTAATGAGAGAATAATGATTTATTCATATTAAAACGCAAAGACATAATTTAAACACGCAACACAGGAATTATTTACAGGGAAACAAGTTTGGAGTGAAAAGTTGGGTGATCCAACAAGAGCACAAAACAAGGAATTAAACTGCAAGTCACCAAAACATTTAATGTTTTTTGTATTTTTCTTCTGCCCTGAAGGAGTAGCCTGGTCAGCCATCCCAGTTCTTTTCTCCTTCATTACAGAGAATTTCTCTGATTCCTCTGATTTTGACTTGATTTTGAATTTCCAGAGGGCAGTACCGAAAGATGCAGAAGAAACTGCCTTTGGATGCCGTTAGATAGACATAAACGAGTCAGCGAAGCGAAGCACGTGATGTGGGCAGACCGACAACTAGAGAACCAGGTGTGCACCTGAGAAGGAACACCTGCAAATAAGTGGCCTTGATGTAGTTGATTCGAGGTGTTGGACACTCCTGGACGAGTCATGACATAAACCTTGCCATGCCATGTTGTGGAGACACCCTCGACCCATTTCACCAGAGAGATTTTTCATGAGATGAATAAGGACGGCAGGTCAGGAACCACAAATCACTTCAACTACAAATAAGTCTTCCCGATGAAACTAATACATGCATTTATTGTAGTTTTTATTCAGCTCTCATTTCCATTAACCCTAACTTGAAGCCTAAACAACCGCGGGTCTAATAACAGACCTGGGGTTGTTTCTTTTTGGATTGTTCCTTCAGTTCTTTTACTTACTTTCATCATAGTCTGTTTTTCAACTCTTTCACTTTGTGACAGCAGAAGCACTAAATCACTGTAACGTGTAACTCCAAAGTCTGCTCTACGAATTCCATTGCATGTCTTCTTCATGCATGAAGTAAGGCCAAAGACATAATTTTCTCCTCAATTGGACAATGAAATTGTATAATTTCATCTCAAACTGTTCTGAATTAGATGCTTGTGTATGAGTGAGTGTGTGTATGTGTGCGCACACACCTCTATAGGCTGTGGGTCATTGAGATGGTCGCTCAGGTCCATCAGTATCTGAGGCATCCACTGTGGAACATCATAGGGGCTGGACAGGATGCAGGCACTGAGGCCCAGCACTCCGGCATGGCGCCGCACTAAGTCTGCACATGAACACGCGCACATACAAATGGCAAATTAAAATAGGCTTTAGAAATTCAAGGCTCAGAGTTCTCTTGGGATAAGAAAGGGTAACGGGGCAAGGATTACTGTGATTGCCTCACTGAAGTATTGAAGTGTGTGTGTGTGTGTGTGTGTGTGTTGCGTGTCTGTGTGTGTACCTGTGGAGGCCAGCTCTCCTCTGGCCTTGGGGAGGGAAGTCTGACTCAGCGTCTGAAGCTGTGTCTGCAGACTGGAGTCCAAAGGGAAGAACTGGCACTGCAGTAAACCACTGAGGGTGGTGCAAGCCATGTCCCTCACCTTCAGGGGGAAGGATGAAGAGAGGGGAGGAATGACAGCAAGGAGAGAAAAAAGAAAAGACAGACTGATGAAAATCAAAATGGACCAATAAAGGATTCAGTGGAGGCTGTGGGGCCATTTTAGGGCAAGATACCTTTATACAATTCATTAAAAGAGGTGAAAGCAAGGGTAACATTCACTTGCAGAGCATCAGTGTCCCCCTGCATCCCTGAACATTACTTATGAATAAGCAGTGAGTGATAGTTGACTCATTAAAACAAGGCACTCATACAGAGACAAAGCAATCACCAGCTGTACAAAATATTAGAAAAAATAACTGTGATTCAGACAACGTGGTTGTTTTTCTATTGATTTTCACCCGTAAAGTACATCCAGATCAATAGAATGAAACAGCTTAAAGGGGTTTAAAGCAAGATAAGTGGGGAAAGGGTTATGCAAAAGCTGGCATGAGAAGAACTGGAAGAGACTGGAGAAGGTTGCTTTCAGTACAAGTAATTCAGAGATTACTTTAATAAGTAATTGGCTTTAATAAGTAATTTTGAGATTAATAATCAAAACTGATGTTTAGGGCTTCAGAGCAACAAATTTTTTTTTTTAACTATTATTTCCACCTCCCAATGAGTACAAGGCTGCTCTATCAGGATGCCTGTAACCACCCTGAGAGATGAGCTAGACCAGCCATTCCCAAACTTCAGAATACCAAGGCCCAGTTTGAAATGTGAAAAATCTCCACGGCCCACCAGAACCTTTAATCACAACTGTGATCAACATCCAGGTCTAGAAGCTATGTTCTGATATTAATGTAAGGGGTCCACAAATAAGGTGACACTTGTCATATTAAGTTAAGACAACAGAAGCTCTAACTGGTTTGTTTTATTACTTCTTAATGTTTTTTTAAAATCATCTCATGAATATTTATCTCATGAGTAGTAAAAACATATTTCAAAAAGCTCGAGGATTTAAAACATATTTGTTTAATTTTAATGACCTCTCACGGCCCACCTGCAGTACCACTGCGGCCCACCAGGGGGCCGCGGCCCACACTTTGGGAATCACTGAGCTAGACTGATACTTTGAAGCGATATGGAAGTAGCGCTTATAATCCACAGACAATTATGCCTTACAACAGAAGTGCAGCTGCTGCATCAAACCACTGCTTGTTATCCTTTTTGCGAGTACATTACCTCAAGCTGTTCATCGAGCAGTAGGTGCATCACCAGCTTTCGAATGCGGATAACCTCAGTGGGCAAACCGAGAACAGTGAACAAGTTGTAGAAAACCATGATCTGGAGGTAGGTCAGCACAGAGTAGCGTGCATGCCACGATCTGCTGCTTGCCATCTAAAGAAGAGGAAGAAAAGGAACGAGGTAATGAAAGAAAAGGAGACTGGTTTACAAAAACCCTCCAAAAGCAAACCTAATCCTAATTCACCGAAAAACAAATAACCCCGAAATGAGATGAATCCTCATCTGAGTGTCCACAAACTCCAAACTGTATTTAAGTTTGAGGGAAATCCACTTTATATTGTTTTTTTTTTCCCTCAGAGATATAGCATCAGACATTTATGTCAACATATCTGAAGCTCTACAGTCTGAAAGTGAGCTGCACATGTGAACCAACTATCTTCTAATCATCTTACATGCAGTTCGAGCTGAAATCAAAGTACATATGTCAAAAGTTTTTTTGACCGTATGGCCTGGCTTTAGCAGGTCAGATGAACAGTTGCTGAAATAGGTAAAGGCCAGACAGACAGACACCTGATAAACATTTGGTGTGTTCACTGAGGAGTATATTAATGATGTAGAAAATACCTTCAATATAAAACACAAATGCAGCATCTGAGCTGACTGTCCCAAACGTGATTACATTTCCATTTTTTTTAGAAAGTAAGACATGTAGATCAATACCGCTCTGATGCTTCTATTATTTCATTAATATTACAGTTAATAAAAAATAAGCACATTTTGTGAGAAGAACAGTCAGTCAGTATCTGTGATTGGAAATCCTGGAGATCAATGTCCTGATTTCCTGCATAACTGCATACACAGGCACGGCATCATGTCAGCTTTGTTGAGGGTTGAATTAAAATAGCTTTATTTTCTAAATCACGCAAAATATAAAACACCATTTAACTGTCTCTTTAGTCATAAGATGAAAATGCTTTAAATGATTTGTTTATAAAGTCATTCTGAGCATTTGAGGTCAAAGCAGAGCGGATAATCACATATTTTACTCACAAAAGGAAACCACGGTGCTCTACACAGTCATTATATCAGAGGTAGACACATGGTGATTTATTATTATCAGCTATTTTTTAATTAGCAGCACTGGCCATACCACCCACCCCAAACTAAAAAACAAAACAAAACAAAACAAAAAAAAAAAAACCTGTTGGCTTTGAAACAATATGTACACAAAATAAAACCACACAACGTTCATAACAAAATGACTTTACAAGCAGAAGTCAGTATTCAGTGTGACCTCTGACCAGTGATATTTAACTCTTTTTAAGGAGACTGTTTCATATAGATGTCTGCAGTTATCATTCATTACAATTCAGTTCTACTAAGGCTTAAGAGATGGAGTTTCTTGTATTCTCTGTTTGTATCTCACAGAGAATGGGAAAGATTTTGCATAGTACTGAAAATGTATACTTCAAAGGTGGAATATGTGGTGCCTCGAACATTTGTAAGAGTTTGTAACTGAGCCACGATCGGCGGCAAAACTGTCATTGACTGTGATGGAGAGATGTCACTTCAGTCTGCCACATCAAAGGGGATGAATGATGCTGCCTCATCAGCTTGTGATCAAGATTTGTCAATGAATCAGTCATTTGAATCAGGTGTGTTGGAGCAGGAAAACATCATTGATTCATTGATTTAACTGCGGATTGTACAGTCGCTTTAACTCTCATTTCACTTCTTGCATCATCCAGTCTTCTACTGTCGTTATGATATATGATATAATATATATATATATATATATATATATATAGATATATATAGATATATATATATAGATATATATATATATATATATATATATATATATATATATATATATATATATAGTATATATATATATATATATATATATATATATATATATATATATATATATGATAAGAGGTCTGCCACAACCTGCCTGTCTAAAGTACAGCCACACAGAAAGCCTGAAAAGGTGACAAAGCCTTTCACCAAGTCGGAGTAAAATAATTCATTATGTTTTCATGTTCAGCAGTAATCCAGATCCCAGAGATGAAATGGGTTTTTCATATCAATCACTAAAAACATAACTAATTTTTAAAAAAAAAAGGAGAAAAAAAAATTCTTTAATTGATCGCCTTTGGGCACAAAGCTGAAACAAATAAATATTGCTGCCGTGCCCTGTCTGCCATCAAATATGCAAACGCAGATTGCATTTGACTCAGACTCTGAAAGCATTTGAGGACAGAAACTTCACAACAGGGACTCTATCCAGGCACAGAAGTTCTAAAAGTAAAAACTGTTATCAGCCTTGTAAAGTTGGTAAATTACATGAGCACATTTTATATTTAGTAACAGAATATCTCTGGTGGCATTTGGTTTGCAACGCTGACACTGACAGGGCAGTGAATATGAGTGCATTTAGGGAGCCTCTGCTCGGGTGTGCATACCTCTTCCAGCGCTGCCAGAACCAGAGGGATGTGCTCAGGATACAGTAGGCCCTGGGACATGAGAGAGAGACACGTGCGTGCATCCTGCTTCATCTCATCATAGCTCTCATCAATCTCCACTGGGGCAATCTGTAGGGAGAGACAAACACAGAGTGAGACAGAGAGGTAGGAAGAGACACGGCAACGCACCATTTTGAGTAAATGAAGAGAAAAATTGAGTTTAATGAGCAAGTAAGATTGAGTGGGTAATAATGCTGTGCTGGGACCTGTGGGTTTCTGTGTGTGTATATATCCAGTACATGTGTGTGCGTGTGCTCTTACCTTGAAGAGTAGAGGCAAGAGCTGCAGTTGCTGCTTAACTGGAGTGGTGAAGGTGCGCCCAGCACTCGCCATAAGCCATTTCAGCACTGCAAATACAGGCAGCCATTGATGAAAAAACACATACACACAGGAAACTTTGGGTTGCAGCCAAATGCTAAAAGCTACAAACCTGAACTGGGACCTCAGTGAGTCGCTCCGTTATTAAAACACAATTTGTCATAATTTAGCATCTAATGGCTTGTATACAGTAATTCCACAAGCAGATATTTGTCTGTAAAATAGAGTTTTAAACTAAAAGATCTTGCAAATATTAACACATAACACATATATCTCACTTAAACCTTTGACTAACAGGTTACAAATATAGAACAAGAACTGCATCAATAACAACAAACATGAAAAGCAAACACTGACCACATCATTAAATCTAATAAAATTAAATTTACTTATAAAGCACATTCAAAAACAACAAATGCTGAACAAAGTGGTGTACATTGTGACAAACACCTCCAAGACACCCCAAATGACATAATGTTGATACAAACAAAACATGTGATATTACAAAGAAAGGAAACACTGATGCCAGCAGAGGCTAATTATGAGACAGTTCCTGATTTTTACATAGACAAGTCTTCAATTTATGCTCATCCTTCAGTTTAAACAGTGATTGTGCACGATGATAAAAGTTAAAAGCATTTGGGCTGAAACATCTTCAAACTGCATTCCCATAAATCTGCGGTTTCACACTGAGGACGCGAAGCATGAGTTGTCTACAGTCACGCGAATGAGCCATTTCTCTAAAGAGACTCTCCCTCTGATCTTTGGGAATGTCATTTATTTGTTATTTATTGTTTGTGATCGGCCCTGTGATGGACCGGTGTACTCCCAAAGGTGTGTCCTGCCTGTTGCTCGGTGACAGCTGGGACAGCCTCCAGGCCGTCCCCACACCCCTGAGCAGCATGAGGCAGGTGTATAAATGTATGTGTGGACGGGTCTGAGTAATAACAATGGAAAAGCCCCAAATCTGCCATTGGCTGAAATATCTTTTATTTGCAGTTCTTTATGTTTTATAGTATAAAAATTTGTGTTTAGGGAGCTTAGTGAGTTCAGTGTCCTAATACAAGTGAATAAGATGCGCAATGAGACAAAAAAGAAAAACACTTTGACAGTAACATTTATGGAACATGAAGTGCTGTGTTGCAAGCATGTGTTAAATAATTAATTTATATCTTTATCGGTTTACCACTTTAATTAAGAATATTTAATCTTATTTTGAACACAGCAACTTTATGTGTGGTATTGTAGATGGCAGACCAGAGACTTTGTGAAACGGCTTGAGGGCCGAACTACTGCTTTTATGGTGCGCATAAATGAAGTAATTGCGCATAAAATATGGCGCCTGTAGCATCATGAGGCCACACACACTTTCTGTAGTTAGAGAGAGACTCGCCTGACGCAACAACATAAAATATATAGTAAATGTAAGAAACAGTGCAGTTATTCTTATCATTTTTCATTTGCATTGTGCATATTGGTCAAGCTTTTTTTTCCTGATTAGGGGTTGTAAAGCTTTAACTGCAGATGCATAAAAAGTATATTTCATGCACAGACCTAAGAAGAGTCAAGAAGGCCACAAATGTCTAGCCAGTACGTCAGAGAGAATCAAAATCAACTATAAATTAAAAAGTAGTTGCTATTCCTGCACTGTGTGCCACATGATCTATTAGAGACGGCCCCCTTAAGTCTGAATAAGACTCCTTCTATCAGTTCTTTATGAGACACTTGAATACAAATGGTTGAAAATCATTTCAATTACGACAAACTGAAGAGTTGAATCAAGGGGGAGCTTTAATTTGAGTCGTCCAGGGTGCTTTTTGGTTTTTATCAGTAGGGCGAGCTGTCATGGTGTATGTTTTCCCACAGCGTCTCTCTGTCTCTGCCTTTCATCACGTTCATCCACCACAATGTTTAGGATCTGCATCCATATTCTGACCTGTCTTGAGCAGTTTGACGGCCTGGGTGCGCTCGTCCGTCTCCTGGGTGTTCTCCTCGTGGACGTGGTTGTGGATCTCTGGCTCTGATGTGAGGGGCTTGAGTCGCTCCAGGACCCGAGTGACAAACTCTGCCACGTGGGGGGAGGAGGTGGGCCTGGTGTGGGGCAGGGCCACGTCTATCATGAAAATATAGGTCAGGACACTGGAGAGAGGGGGGTAAGGAAGGAAAGGCAGAGCGTAAGGAGGGGGATAATGGAGGAGCGAAAGCCAGAAAAGGAAAAGAGTTACAAACAAAAAAAGGAAGCAGCTGAGAAAGCCATGGGGCTTCAACTGAACACACAATTAAATTAAATTAATTCAATTTCATGAATCTGGTGAAATGTCAGCATGTAACCAAGGAGGGACAGTACCAAATTATTCCCGTACCTGCCAATCCGTTCCCTGACATTCTTATACACCTGAGTAAGTTTGGGCTCCAGATAAACCAGCAGCCTGTGCAACAGTTCAGAAACTCTCCACTGCTGCTGGGCCAGACCGCCCTGAAGCACATACAGCAAACTGACAGAGACAGAGAAGGAGCAGACACAAGGATTGAAGATTGTTGCATTATATTGCACCAGCATATTTCAGCTCAGGTTACATTACATCTAAAGTCTGAAATCTCAGAACAATTCAGTATACTGTAGATGATGTCAGCACACATTGTGTGTTTAGTAACTCATACCTGGCATCCCTGAACGAGCCTCCCTCTCCACTCAGAGGACTTTCCATCAGCAGCTCAAACAGCCAGTGGAGTTTTCTGGGGTCTCTACCCTCCTGTTGAACAGCAACCATGACCTTTAGAACAGTTACTCTACATGTACAAGTTGTCACTCTGCACTTATGAGTAGTTGTGAATCTTCCACAAATTTTGCTTAAATATGTAAATTCCCATATTTAGGTATCTGATGTGAAGCAATAACTGCCACCAAACATTTCTTGTAACTGTTGACCACTTGTGCACATCAGCTTGGTGGAATATAGCACATTTTTCTGTTGAAAAAGAAAATCAAAACAGCCTCAACTCGGGGATGTCGGTAACTTTCTTGTAGGATAACATACATGCTGAAGGCCATTCATGTCTTGGTCTAGGTCAGCCATGGCAGACTTTCTTCGTTTCTTCTTTATTTTGTTGTAAGTTGGTGTCTCGACTCCCCTGTTTCTAGTCTACCTTGTTTCCTGTTTTACTATGAAGGTCTGTCTTGTCTTCGTTGTGTTCTCCTTTACTTCTCTACATGTATTAACCTGATTACTTGCACCTGCATCTTGTTTGTCCCTCTGTGTATACGAAGAGGTGAAGATCTTTGGGGATGTATACCACCGACTCACGTCATCTCTGCTTGGGACGACTGACGTGAGTCGGTGGATCTTTGTATACGACCTTCTCCTGAGGTATCTGACCGCTAGGCTCCAGCTCTTCAACCTGACAGACATCGTGTCCTTGTACACGGATTTAAACAAGTGCAGGGGGAAGCTGGCGACCTTAACACGCGCTCCTCAGCGAGGTGGTCCCAGACACACCGCCACTGGCGCCCCCTGTTCCTGAGCCCCAGACCCGGCCAACCACCGGCGTCGACCGGTCCCCAAGGTGGTCTCCGGGGACGCCACTGCTTTGGCCTCAAGGCATCATCAACATCCTCCCCGCTGGAGCCTCAACCTCCCCCAGCCCTCGTCCCCGCCGGAGCCTCGACCTCGCAGCCCTCGCAGCAGCGTCAGCCGCCGCCTCGTCATCAGCAGCAGCAACTGCCGCCGCTGCCTCAGGCTCAGCATTATCAGCAGCGTCAGCCCCTGGTCTCCACCCGGCGCTGCGGCTGCCCACTTTTTCAGTCCCTGTCCATGAACTACAAATCATGACAATTTATTTGGTGCCTGCTCAAGTTTATTTTAAGTGTCAGTTCATGGACAGATGTCCGTTTTCTTTAGTAAGGTATAATTCAGGATTTATCATCAATAAAGGAAAAGAGTCTGGACCAACAAACAGCAAAACAGCCCCAAACCATGATAGTTGCATCACTGTGATTCACATGATGATTTTTTATTTTTTTTTTTTAAATGCTAGAATTTGTTTTTTTTGATGTTTTTCAACAAATCTAATTTCAGGGGGACTCAAATTTCTCCTTTATTCTGTTCATGGTACACTTCTACAGACAACTTTCAATAGATCCCTGGTATTAGAATGAAACAGCGCACCCTCTCATACGTGACTGACATCACATTAACTGAAACACCAGAGTTAGCTGTTAACCTCAAATTAATTAATCCCAGAGGGGAATCAATTATGTCTTGGAATTAAGGTCTCTCTCTTCGAATTAAGGTCTCTCTCTCTCTCTCTCTCTCTCTCTCTCTCTCTCTATATATATATATATATATATATATATATATATATATATATATATATATATATATATATATATATATATATATATATATATATATATATATATATATATGATCACAATATGTTTCATACTTTTTACTTATCAGCTACAAAAACAGAAAAAAACAAATCATCTAGATCTCCTAACAGATAACTCTTATCTCAGCAGTACAACCAAACAAAGATGATGTGTAGAAAATTAAATACATGTGTCTTCAGGGAAAGTTTTTTTTCTTGTTTTTTTTCTATACTGAACTCTTGACAAGGAGCTGATCCATCTAAACTGATTGCTAAATACATGGCGTGTCTCATTAAATTTAATGGAAGGTTCCCTCCTACAATAAGATGTATGAAAATGGTCTGCTGATGAGTGATAGTAGGTAATTATTCATGTAGGAGCTTTGTGTTAAAAATAAATACCACTCTGGCAATAGTAACATGCTTAGAATTCAGCAGGAATAACATTCAGTATTATCCTCTAAATTTTGCAAGCATTTCTTTATCTGATAAAATAATAAGTCAGACAAAGATGAGGATTAGGGAGAATCTCACTGGCTTTGCACCTCATAAACAAAGTGGTGAACATATAAAAATGTCGACACAGCAGATCAAAAGTAACAATGAAGATTGTATAATTCATCGTGATTGGGAAACAAATGCCTGTATCAAATTTAGTGACACTGCAATCCCTTCAGCCATATGGTGCAAGAACAGCTAAATTTAAAACTGGTATATAAAAAAAACAAAGTCAAAATTTGAGATGGATGGATAGATGGGAGTGAAATGAGCAGATAAAGCTCCAGATTTCCTTAGAGTCCTGAACTCTGTGTAGTGTTTTATATGCATGTGAGCAACTCACACAAGCTGTTGCGATGCACGTGCCCCAGTCTGTGTAGGTTTCCACGGTGATGTTGGTTAATGCTGTCCTAATCAGGGGGCACAAAAGCAGCCATAACCTGTCCAACTAAGCATACACACACGGACACCCACACGAAATAATGAAAGTTTTTATTGATATTGACTTTTCTTATCACAAAGCAGAGCAGTGTGTATATTCGTGGATGTGTGTGTGTGTGTGTTCCCAGCACCTTGCTGAAACTCCAGTGTTTGCTGCCTCTGATTAGTCCTGCAGTAATCTCACACACACAGCGCTGTGAGCTCTCATGGGGGTCACTTGCAAGCCGCTCCAGGTGAGGCCATAATAACGGCAGGAACACATCGCCATAGTTACGAAACAGCCCCTGTCAATCAAGCATGAGCATGGAAGGAGGGGTTGGACAAGGAAGAGACAAAGACATTCTTACTTAGAAAGGGACAGATTTCAGTCATTGCAGCACTAAACTGCAGCCTAGTGGAGAAAAATAAATCACAGGGGATGACGCCAGAACATTCAGCTTCCTGGAGCCCAGGCTGGGCTAGAGGTGGTCTGCTACGTCACTTCTTTGTTAAAGGCCTGTCACATCTTCAGAGCAGGGGAGTTAAATTTGCACCTTGAAGAGACAGAAGCGTCGAGGGTTGAAGCTGTCTTTTCCTTTCCGTTCCTCCAGAGACAAATACTCTATCAGCTGGTCAATAAAGTCTGGGTCCGAGAAATATTCAAAGATGATCTTTTCACCCTAAGCGACAAACAAAGGCAAACCAAATCTTATAAAACTTATTGTGAGGCATCACTGGAGATTTTGCGTGGTGCAGCATGAGCACACACCTCACTCATCTCTTCGTATGGCAGGTCATCTTGTGGCTTTTCAGAAGCTGCATAGATCATCATTTCTCTGAATGGAGCGGGAGACAAAAAGAGGCTGCTGTGATTTATAGATAACGGAACAAAGAAAAAAAATCTGGATAGACACATACTGTCTTCAAATAAGCAGCAAGGATAAATGGATGATTATAAAGTCAGTTAGTCAGCAAGCTTTCCACATACAAAGACAGCCAACTCTCTGCCTATACATCAGTTCTTCTATTTAGAGCAGGCAGGAAGTCGTTCATCCAGCCTTATCTGGGCTTGGCCATGACAGGAAGTCAGTTCAACCCCCCCGCTAGTGATCCAGCCACTCAGATCAGTCATCCAACAGTTAGTCAGACATAAACGTGGCCACAAAGCCCCAAAGACAAGCATCAAATCAACCAGGCAGTTAAGTCAATCAGCTATTTAGTTCCTTCCAACCAAACAGTTAATCAGCCTTCGAGTTTCTAAATCCAGCACCTCAACATTCAATCATTTCGTCTGTACCTCGGCCAAGAGTAGTAGCCCCAGTGTGTTTTCTCCACATACTGCAGTGAGTCCCACTGCTCCTGACTCAGAGGTAGGTTGTTGCTGTCGTACTGCAGCCAGCGATTCCCCTCATGATCACCTACACAAATCCCCTCTGGATCCTGGATACCACCTACACAGAAAGATTCAACAAAATCAAAACATCCTGAGCACACACAAATGATTTAATTTTGGTTTATTGACATATAACAAAAATGATTTTCTAATTTCAAGCAATTCATCATTTGATAAAAAGCTAATTAAGATGTATATTATGACCTGGATTTCCCCACAGAAATTAGAAAACTAAACTTTTGCAACAGCAACTGGAAATGAACATTGTTCAATCAACATGATGGCTTGTGAGCTTGTGAACTCACTGATATCTGATGGCTTCACAGACACCTTCTTTCTTGGTCTTTTCAGCTGTTTCAGGATACCAGCTATTGCAGAGATTGCAACCTATCAGAGAAGGAAAGATTATTTCGATGGATGGTAAAACAATGTGCCAGAAGTTTATCATTTACACTTTTACCACATCTTTTAGAGAGGCTGCTTTAAATTTACAGGTAGAACAAACTGAGTCACTGTGGCTCTTCCAGGTCACATAAAAAAGTGCTGAGTATTAAGGACACAATATGTCTTAAGGGGTTTCCTTTTCCTTTTATTTGGCTTTATATTTGGCTTTAAATCTGCAAAGTTAAAGTCCCAAAGTACAAACCAAATTGAGTTATTTAGTCACACAAGATTCTGCTCCTGAACAGCCTTGTTTTTTTTTCCAGGACCTTCTTTCCACACTTGTTTATATCACATTACAAAACACATTTGAAAAATCCCAAATAAAGCTAAGAGGTGAAATTATGTGTTTTTAATATTAAAGACACTCTATGTAGCAAATTCCACTTCTGACCACATGGGGGCATATAGGTGTGTTGTATTGACAAAAGAGCCATTGACAACACTGTTAATGAGTGGGGACGGTCCAGCATGTCTCCCAGTACCACCACTACAGGTGCACGTCATTGAGGGGTGACACGTGAACTTTCTCATAAAATGCTGATATAGCCTTATGCCCCAGAGGTGGTATTGATACATACAGAGGCTTGAACTTAAAAACATAATCCAGAAACTACGGCTGGCCCAGATAGGATTTTACCGGATCCAGAGATAACAATGAATATTTCAAGCTGAAACTTAATTTTCTTTTGAGAGAAGACTGGGAGCAGGATTTTCTCCCATGGTATGATGCACTGAACCAGACCAAACCAGGGTGGCCCACACGCGTGTCCAGCTCAGTGCAAATAAATCTGGCTCAAATGCTCGTGACTGAACAAGATGAACAAGAAACAATACTACAGGCGACAGTTAAATTAACCACCGGTGAATGAGAGACAAAGAAAAATAAAAAATGAAAAATCCCGATAACTAAATTGTAATCCAGATGTCCACCTAATGAACAAATACCTGAGTATTTGGGATCAGTTCTACCAGAAACTCCACCAAAATCATAGATAACGTCAATTAGCATAAAATGCTCCTAAAAAGTGCTCCCTTTATCTGTATGTGCGTTTGTCATTTGGCTTCACTAACCCTCCGTCAATTTAACACGTCAACTCAGGCTCTCTGACTCTGCTTAAGATGACCAATCAAAAACTTGGAGCCACATATTTCTCACATAAATAACTAATTACTACACTCTGAAACAAATATGAGGCATTTATCCAGGCTTAAACTGATGCAACTGAAGCAGGAAGTAATGCTGATAAGAAATTGTGTGAATGCTGAAATTAGCAGGTTAATCAATGCCACGACCTCAGAGATGATCTGAATACAAATTACAGTTAAATATTTCAATAAATGAAAGTTTTGCAGGTTTGATTTCATAGCATGTCAGACAGATTTAGACTCACTCTTTCCAATAAAAACCTGGCAGTTTCAAACGCTCTCCAAAGCAAGAAAAGAAATGGAGAAATTGAGTATTTTAATGAAACTGAAAATTATTTTGATTCCCTCGTGTCTTCAATGAGCTCTTTAAAGCAAGTAGGATGTTTTCCACAGGAACAATCTTCAGTATTTTAATCCGTCCATGTTTTAGATAAGCTCTAAAACACAGTTCTCTCAGCTTCAAACGTATACGTCACACAGATGCCCAGCAGGGAAAGTCAAAGATTTAGCTGCTCAAAGACCGAGATGACAGATAGAAGAGATCCTATCAAAATCGTCATTTTCCAAGAGAACTGATTGGTCAGTAGGGTGTACCTGTACATATGCTGATACCTGCTCTACATCAACAACAACATTAGATTACCTTGTGGTGACACAAATCCTGTTCCTTAACACAGGCTTTGGTAGTTTCTTAAATTGCTTCAGTTTTTTTTTTTTTTTTTTTTTTTAAGTTTTAGCCACATAAAAAATAATTTAGTTGTAGTTTATATTATTTCCAGAGGGTCAAGGCATATTGCTCCACTGATTATGTTAGTGTAGGTTTATGACTATAAATCTACTTGTTTCAAACAAATACTGAGTGCATCACTAAGTTTATACTCTTTAGTGCGTTCAAATGTCAAAAGTTGCAAAAGAAAAGAAAAAAAAAACACTCATTGCTGATGACAACTTACAGCAAAACACACTTTTGGCCTAATGAAATTGCAATTAGTTATGCGCCTCCTCTGTTAAAGGCAGGGTAAGTGATTCTATACGATTCCCAACCCCCCAAAACCATAATAAACATTCTTCATGATAGGGCATGTTTTCATGGGGAGTATCAGAGAAGCAGAGATGGACTTGATGTTTTATTTTAAAAATCAAAAGTTCTGACATCACCCAGAAATCCCTTACCCTATCTTTAATAGTTTCACATATAAAATATTTCAAAAATTGTAAGACCCCCTGCGTCTGCAGTCCAGATGTCAAACTGTCAGTAGGAAAGGCACTGAACCCTACATTATTGTGTGAGAGTGTGTATGAAGGAGAAGTTCTTCATAGACTATGAATGGGTGAATCGTAGTGGAAACTGCTTTGAGTGAAGAACAAGACTAAGAAAGACTAAAACGAATACGGCATTTAATACATTCTTTTGGCACAATTTTATAAAAACATCCACGCTTCTTACACTGCAGGGAAAAAAAGAAAAGCTTGCGCTAACCAAAAATCACAGACAGAGAGCAGGTTGTTGTTACCGAAAGCGTGAAGAGTAAAGCGAAGACAGTGAGGAGTAAGACGCAGACCTAACTGGACTGAACTGACATTTGTAGTTTGCTGTTTAATGTGCAGCAGAAGAGCAGTTTATATGCTATCTACTCTGCACAGTTACGTTAGCTGAGCGTTTCCCCTGCAGCAAATTGTCACTTGGGTGCTTGTTTAACAAGCGACGGTACAAGATAAGACAAGACATGCAATCCTGCTCGTAAGTTACATAAGAAGGAGGGAAGCTAATGTGAGTTGTTCAAAGTGTTTGGCTCCTGCGTTGTGGAAGCAGCTGTTGTCTGGATCAATTTGACCATCTGCTGTGTCTCTGACAGAATAGTGGTGTTAAAGCTGTGCGCAAGACTTGATTGGCTGTACTGAATTATAATCAACACTTGGACGGAGGTGAAAAAAAAAATAAGATACACATTGTTTGGAGCTTTTTCCTAAAAAAAAAACAAAAAAAAACCCAAAACAAACAAAAAAAAGAACACAAGTAATTTACGTTTAATTTGTGCTTAATGATGACTGCTTGAGATATGTTTTAGACCTGTGTATGCTTTTCTGTCTGCTTCTATCCACAGAATCACATATCATTACCAGTTAGGTAATAAAATACACTGCCTGAATGCTGTTGGGATTTAACAAAGTACTGCAGTGATTAATATGTTCATCTGGCGAAAAACTACTTAACTCTATCTGATCCAGTGAGCGGCTTATTCTTCCCTAAACAATGACACTTCCTGTGAATGTGGAAAAGATATAACTCTGTTTCAGGAGGGTCAAAATACTGGTTTGCATCAAGCCAACAAAACATCTAAAATTGGGTTGAAAAGTTTTCCAACTCATTACTTAAACTTTAAAGCATAGTGAGAACCATCTCTGAGGAAGACTGGTGAAAGAAATCATGATGAGCCCTTAAACCTTGAGTGAAATCAAACCGAAGCAAGTCAACAGTAGAACTCAGTATTTGTACACGCAAAATGGGAAGATAGTTGACTGTAGTCAGACTAAACAACACACTGCCATGGACCGAGGACGTGTCCAGGTTGTACCCATGTCTGAATAAGCAGGTATAGATGATGGATGGATGGAGATTAAACAACTGTGTAGCCTTTAAAAAACCCATTTATGAATGAGGTATAGTGGTAAAAAAGGCTTCAGTTTACTAGGGAGTCTGGAAGCAATAGAAAAAGGTCTTGTGGTCTGATCCATCAAGATTTACTTTGTTTGACCGTTTTTTTTCACACATTGAGAATCATTGAGTTGTGTTGGAAAAGACTTTTACACGGTGGTCTGACTCTCCCTTCAACAGTACAAGATGTTGGGAAAAAAAATAAACGCAACTCTGGAGGGAAATAGATCCTGTGACATTGCATACGTTTGTTGTAATGATACCACAGCAAATGTGTTCTGTAATCAAAGCTAAATCTGGTGCAATAAAAATATTATGAGAGTGTGACTTCTTATGTGGCGAAGCAGCGTATTTTATCGAACATAAAACCTACATTAATATAAGATATTTTGTTGTTTTTGGGAGACTTTACTGTGATTTCCCTGGAGATTTACTCTAACTGGTAAAATAAAAGGTGAAATAAAATAAAATACATATGGTGCATAATGTAAATAGTTTGTCTGAAAGTATGAAAAAGACAGCATCTGTGTGTAAACTGCTTCAATCAGTGTCTGAATCTGTATGCGGGAGAAGAATTTCAACATCTATGCATATAAGCTGCACTAGTATGAGAAACCGCAGGACATTTGTGTGTTTGAGGCTCAATCTCACATCTGAAAAGCTACTTAAAAAAAAAAAAAGAAGTCTTAGCCACCACATTTCCATTTTTATAACCCAAGGGAAAAGCAGACTTCTATCAGAGTCTTTAGATTTTATCTACACACACACACACAAAAAAACAAAAGTTCATGCAGACACACATGCAGCTTCAGACCTTGCGTATGCTGATGGAGTCGTGCGTGAGGGTCTGTGTGAAGTAGAGGACGGCGTCGGGAGGAAGAGGGTGATCATCTCTCAGCTGGAGAGCCAGCAGGTCTGTGGCCATGTGCTCAAACTTCCAGGGCCTGAAACACGCATGCAAACAAGTCTAGAAATAAGTCTGTGTTGGACTTACAGATCCACCAACTGCAATTCTTTTTTTTCTTTTAATTGCAGATTTTAATTACTGCAGGCTTTGTGCTCTGCTAGCTTTATCAGCTAAGCAACCCTGAGCATGATCAGCAGGGTCATGCTGCTGGAAAGGTTGGATTTAGTTTGTTTCAAATGTTTTGGTTGCTGTTGCTCCAAGAGTTATTGGTTATTTATTTTGTTTTTGGCTGATAGCGGTCATCAGCCCATCAATTGCTGTGTCTGTACTGGAAACTAATCTTCTGTGGAAAAAAAAAAACATTTTAATATTATAAGCCAGTGTCACTAATTTAAGGTTGTAAGAGTAGCAAGGTTCTGTGAGTGCTTTAGTGAATGCACAACACCGAATACGATTACAGGAGGGGAAAAGAACGTACAAGTCTCTGTCTTCAAGGCAGTCCAAGAGGTCATTGACAAGCTTCTCATATTTCCTGCATGAGAGAAAAACAAGCTCGTGTCAGTAGAGCAGCCTCTAATACCAGTGTTAGTAACTACAAGCATGAATAAGGCATGCTGAGATAATTCTCTACCTCTAAGAAAGACAGAGAGAACAGATAATAACACCCTTTGGAATCGTATTTATATTCCTACCGAGCAGTAACCACATTTCTGATTCGCTGACGCTGAATCCCCTCCTTCACCTCCTCTTTGGATGGCACCTCTAAACAAGCTGCGTGACCTTTAGAGTGAATCATTTGATTGGCTATTTCGACACATCTCTCAGACACCTGGAGATGAAAGTGACCAAAGTGGACGAACGCAGTTAATAAAGCAGCTCTGTTGAGGTTAGCGTTTACTGTGAATGGACGCGCTGCTCACAGTGAAGAAGATCCCAATGGTGTCATGCTGGCGATGGATCCTGTCAGTGATGTCATCCAGCAAGTGGCCGATGGACGGTTTCTCCAGAGTCATTGAGGGCGACAAGCCACAGCGAACCAGGGCGGGCCACACCTCGCCCACACAGTCCCAGTCCCTCGCACTGGCCAGAGAAAACCCACTGTGTGCACCCAGAAGGCAGTACAGAGCACCCTGATGGAGAAACACACGCACAGATAAGAACGTCAAATAAAATAGGAAACAAACTGTCTTGATTTGTGATGTGGGCAGCATTTCTAAATCAGATGTGCCAAAAGGGGCTGTCATGTCCAGTCACATTTTAAATTCTCATCTGAATGCATCAGGCGGATGCGGACTTTTGTCTAAACATAAATGACACCACTAATGTGTGCTGGCACGTGAAATTTTAAATCGTCTTTGGGAACATTCATAAGAGCCTTATCAAATCACAAAGTCGGGAAAAACCACGCTGGTACGCTAGATTGAGAAGGTGTGTGTGTTGTGGCTGTCATGACTCACATTTCCTCTGGATTTTAATTTATTTTTAAAACAAAATGTCACAGCAAGGGAGGAATAAATGAAAGCAGACCTACGTAAACTGCACGGTTCCTATTGGGTCCATTAGCATCATATTAATTTATTACCCGCTTCCACGCAAGACTGGAAGTCACAGAGACATTTTCACCATTAATTTCATACACTGCTTGCTCATTCTCTCTGCTCTGTAAACTGTGAAGCATGAAGCTTGTCCCATTATTAGGACATTTTTCTTGTGGTAAACTGTCACACTGTGGGTTGCAAATCAGTCTCAGGCCACTAAGTGAGCCCTTTGCTGAATCATTTCTGTGATTTCAAAAAGTACAAACTGTGTTGCTCTTTGGGACCAGAAGTGAGAGGTCTGTGTGAAAAGAGATGAAGCTGCTGGAGTTCTGATGAGGTGATGAGCACGACTGATCAACCTGCCTCAGAAGGGGGTCACCTGCTCAATAAATAAACCCCAGAGTGAAATATCTTTGTCTCATTTTTGTTTAACTGGATTACTTTTTTTCTACTTTTAAGACTTAGCAACACACCTGTATAATACCAGGCAATAAAATATTAAAATGGACCAACCTTTAAACACAGAATCGATTTTGCTTCTATATCTTCTACATGCACCTTAAAGTAGAAAATCTACAATCCTAAATCTGAAAAAGTTGCAACACTATGGAAAATACAGATAAGAAAAAAAAAGAAGCATTTTTACATTTTCTTTACTCTGGCTTCCATTTACTTTCAGAGGATAAACCCAAAGTATTTCAGTTTTTGTTTCATCAATGTCATTTTTATCATTTAGTATTTATATTCTGTAACCCCTCCCCCTTTAAAAAAGGTGGAACAATAAAGTTTTTGACACTTTATAACGTTGCCATTCCTTCACACTGAAAAGGATACCAAGTGTCTGTGTGTTTCAGTTGTTATTTTGTGCCATTCTTCCTGCAAACATGTCTAATGTGTCCAGCAGTACTCGTCCCGGTCTAGGGGCACTTTTTTGCTAAATTTTAAAACTCTCCACGTATTCTCTATTGGCGATAGTTCAGGATTTAAAATCAAATCAAATCGAATTTATTTATAAAGCCCTTTTCATACAAAAGTAACACAAAGTGCTTTACATAATAAAAACAATAATTAAAAAGAACAAGAAGAAACAAAAACAACTTGTGATGGCTTTTTTAAAAAAAAAACAGCCATCACAAAAAAAACACCTCTCTCTCTCACACACACACACACACTCAGTAGACATGCCCCCCCCCAACCCCTTTGCCCCCACTCTTAATAGACTCTAAGACATCCATCTTGGCACCAATGAACCAGGTGAGGAAAACGATATCTTGGGGATCAGTCCATGTCGCGGGGAGCACCCCCACCCACAATCACAGAGGTCGCTGCCACAGGAACCGTCCGGACCCAGGCCGACCAGAACCCGCCACTGCAGACATCAGCCACAGTGTAGGGCCCCGCCCACCCTAGAGCACAGACAATCCCCATGGCAACGGCCCCAGAAAACCAAGCAGATGTAGCTCCAGATGTGGAGGACCCCCATGAGGAGAACACTGGAGTTAAAGAAGATGAAAGGCAAACCAGTTCAGTACCTGAACACTCTTTTTCCTCAGAGGAACCTTTGTAATGTCTGCTGAATGTGGTTTTTACATTGTCTGGTTAAAAAATGCAGGAATGTCCCTGGAAAGAACATTGTCTTGGAGGCAGCATACGTTGCTCTGAAACCTCAATGCACATTTTTGCATTAATGCTACCATCAGAGGAATGTAAGTGACCTTTGCCAAGGGCACTGCCACAACCTCAAACCATCTCAGATCCTGGATTTTGAGACTAAACATAAGTCTTTGTTCTGTATTGTAGCGCTTGATAAAAGTTTCCCACAGTGATTCCTTGTCTATGTGGTTATATCAGCTGCTGCTGATGTTATATCAGCTGCTGATGATGTTATATTAGCTACTGATGATGTTATATTAGCTACTGATGAATGACATCGATGCAGTGCTGTCTGAGGGATGGTTTGCACCCTTTATGCAATCCAATTTCTCCAGACTCCTCAAATCATTTAATGATATGCACTGTAGAAGTGAAAATGTGGAAAAAAAAAACCCCTCCAATCTTTCTTTGAGAAACATTGTTTTTAAACAATTCAATAATTTACACACACATTTGCTGGAAAATAATATATCCTCTGATATATCCTCTTTTTGCTACTCAGAGATTCAGCCTTTCATAGACTTTGCACCAAATCTTAATCATGCAGTGGGTTTTCTGAAATAACATAATTGTTACTTTTAATCTCACAATAAATCCTCAACTGCCACCTTTCCAGTTTCTTGAGCTCTGTACCTTGAACTGCGGCTGCGTGCATGTGGAGTGTTGTGGTGACAGCAGTTGCAGGATGCGGGGAATCGTGTCTCTGTAGGAGAAGCTATAGGTTCCCATTGCTGTCATCAGCACATTCTGCGCCCTGCTACGTACCTGTAGGGACACAAAAGCGCAAATTAACACGTACACATGCACAGGCGATAGCTTCTGTTTTAACTCAAGATTAATTTAAACACTTGTAAAAATGGGAACCAGCTAATGTTCTCATTTAATTTCTCAGTTTTCTTTTTTTTTTTTGTTTTTACCTGGCTGTACGTGCTGGTAGAAAGCAGCAGCAGATCACAGAGCAGCTCTTGATGAACCACTTTATATTCACTGCCCTCAACCACCAGTTTTCTCATCTGCTCACACAAAAACACAGTTTTCAACATATACAAATTTGCAGACTGCTCACTCTGTGACCCCGCTTAATGTTAGCGTGTCGTCAAACGAACCTCATGCTGAAGCAAAACCCGGTCAATGAGCAGTGCTCTGATGTGTTGCTTTTTCCCGTGAAGCTGCAGAGGCAAAGGCATTATGTTTAAACCACCCAGAAAGTGACTTATTGAAAATGACAGCAGTCAGTGGCCTCGTGCACTTTTCCAGCTCACCCTGTTTTCCATGGACTTCTTGACAAGTGTGAAGCTTTTCCAGCGTGAGTCAAACTCCTTCTTGTGAGTGCCACGGAAAAACATGAGGTCACTGATGATCTGCAGTCAGACAAACAAGTGGCCCGGTGAGACCTTTGCTAGCTTCTGCAAGGGATGGAATAGTCAATGTTTCATACAGTAGTAACAGAATCATTTTAAAGGGACACCTTAATGATGACAAAGAGCGACTTTGTATCATCCTCCGAGTGCTCCAAGATGTGATCTAGAGTGGGAGATATAGATAAATAGATAAATAGTCACAACTGCTGCCACAGTCCGAACAAGTGAGAAATTAATAGCTGGCGAGTGAAGATCTACAGAATCTACACTCACGCAGCAGCAGTCTCATAGTTTGGCAGATACAGTCTCTGTAGTTCTCGCGTGTATCATCTGGAGGGGAGGAGACACACAGAATCCAGGATGAGCTGCCTCATTGCTCACTGAAACTGACTGACTGACCTGGACGTGTGTGACATGGCTGCTTGCTTACCATATTCAACACCTACATGCAGCTTGATCTCCCCCAGATTCACCATGGAGGGCACCCTGAAGAAGAAATGACACGTGTTGAGGCAAAATGTGACAAACGCGCATGAAAATGCGTGTTGCCGTATCAGCGTGCACAGCTGCAGTCTCACAGGTCAAGTACGTGCGCTCCATCCAAAGGGGGCAGCAAGCTACCAGCTCCAAGAAGGGAGTGCTGCACGATGGCAAGACTCTGCAACAACTCCTCCCTGGGAATGAAACACCACAGCGGAGCATGTCTCCGTGATTCAACAGTTTGATCTGCTGTATTCAGCCTACTGTGGTTTTAATTACGCAAAAAATGAAGGGCAGAAATTCTAGATCCAGAGGAATCAGTAATGGAGTCCTACAACTCTACTTTTGTCTGTGAGCATCCCTTAATACAGTGGTTCTCAAGTGGTGGGTCGCAACCCAAAAGTGGGTCGCAGACCCGTTTTCAGTGGATCGTGGGCCTTTGCCAGGGGAAGGAAATGCTAACAAAAAAAAAAAAGCGTGTCATTCATACTCCTTAACAGTAGATGGCGATAATGTACTGTAATGCGAGTTGACACCCGCCAGTTCACACCATAGAAAAAGACCTCCAAAATTTGTTTCCATATGTTGAGCAGGTGAAACGCAGATACAGCGAAGAATATATGAGATATGGATTTTTTTATCTTGAAGACAAAGGTCAGTGAGTGGTTATTCAGCTAAAACTATATATTTTGAGTTCTTTTTGAAGCTACTGCTCAGTGGTTGCACTGTTTTATTTCATGTTTGTGCATAAAAGCACTGTTGAGTCTTAAAAATGGCTGTTATTGAAATGTTATGTTATGTCAGCCTTATGATTAATTCTTAAATAAGTGACTAGATAGTTTTAATAGGAAATTGTTATATATTCAGGAAGTGGGTACTCAGCAAATGCTACATATTTGAGTTCTTTTTGAAACTACTGCTCAGTGGTTGCACTTTTTTATTTCATGTTTGTGCATGTTGACTCTGTTAAAAAAGGCTGAAGTTACTGAAGTGAAGTGTTTTGGATTTAATTAAAATGCAGCTAATTGAGCATCAAAGGGAATATTTCCCACTTGAAGTCATTTTGGTTATGCCATTTTGGTTTTTGCGGTTTTGGTTCACCAGTAAACGTATTTTTTTGTGTTGGCATTCTGTGATATTCTATTCTGCTATCTCCGATTCAAACTGCACGATCTTTTCATTTTTCAAGTTGAAAATTTTCCTTCATTTGGGTCACGGCTTGTCATTAAGGGTGATGGTGGATCCTGAAGCCAAACCAGTTGAGAACAACTGCCTTAACAGATCTAAAGATCTAAAACTGAGACAAACGACAGGGCACCTGGTCATTGGCTTATCTCCAGATACGTGGCCTTTGATTCGCTGCAGTTCAGGGTGCAAGAGGCGGGACAACAGCTGGAAGACGAAGTTCTCCTCCTCCTGGCTGGGAACGTGCCACACACACCCAAGGTTGTGACATCTCCTGCTCTGCCCCAGTCCTGGAGAAGGAGACGCAGAAAGTTGGAGCTGTTGCCACTTTTTCCACTGGAACATGTGGCAAGCAAACCAGTACATCCAGTCAGCCTTAAAACCACAAACCTGTGTCATCAACTATTTAAATATTCGTAACACATGCAGAGGATAAGGACTCAACTTGATGGAAAAAAGAAAGTTAATTTTGCTCCAAACTGACCCAATATGACAGACTAGCAGATGAGTGCAGTAAAACACCAACATCTGGAGTAAAAACAAAGGAAAATCAAATCTAAACAAAAAGGTACCATGAACTGCAGACGGAAAAAGGTTGGTATTTGTAAGTGTGAGCTGCCACAGAAGAATGTTGTTATAACTACTACCAGAGACAGAAACACAAAACCACACTTCTTCTGAGCTCCTGTGCAAAGCCTGACAAAACACTGGCAGGGTTTTGAAAAATAAAATAAATGAAAAATCTGAGTTAATATCTGAGTCTGATGTCAGACTCCTTTTGTATGTACAGTAATCTGAGCTCCTCTCTTCTGGGAGCTGATCAGGCCATGTGTGCAGGAGTCCCTTCATATGGTCTTTAAGAGACTGAGGGAACGACCTCTCACATCAGCTATAAAAATGAGACAGCAGTGTAGTTTGGGACAATCAGATGAAGGCCACCTTCCAGATTTTCCTCCAGTCTTTGGCTAAATAAAAAAAGCTTCCAGAGAATAAAAGAGAAAACAGCCAACAGTAGTCTGCTTCAAACAAGATGGACAGGGTGAAGGTGAAGGGCTACAAATCTGCTTTTCTCTGAGATAGTGGGCAGTCTAGCCCAACATGAATCGGTTCTACTTGTCAAAGCTGGTGATTTATGAAAAATTAGAAATCATTTTGCAGATTTCTTTTGAGTAAAAGTCAGGAGTTACAAGCAATAGAATGCACCCTTTCATAATTCAGTGCAATCAAGGTTTTTGGCCACTGCAGAATTACTTTCTGGTACCGTTCTGGTATCACAGTTATTTTTTTCCCGACTTGAAATTTAGAGACAGAGATTGAGACGAAATCAGAAAACATTCAGGCAACAGTTTAGTGATACACAACTGTTTGCACAACTTGTGCAAAAATAAAATCCAATAGCCTATGTTCAAACAGTTTTTGGTAAGTATTTATTTATTTACGTTTTAAATAAAATTTCCCAATTCAATGCAATTTCTGTAATTTCATTATAACAACTCCAATCCCCAAAAAGCTCGGATGCTGTGTAAAACATAAATAGAAACAAAATGCAATGATTTTCCAAACTCATAAACCCATGTTATTCCCAATAGAACATAATGAGCACATTAGATGTTAAAACTGAAAAATTTTACAATTTCATAGAAAATATAAGCTCATTTTGACTTTGATGGCAACACTTCACCATCTGTGAACACAGTTCATCATGGAATCTACTGCTGCAAGTTAAAGCTGCATCATGCAGAGAAAAAAACCACATGTAAGCATGATCCAGAAACGGTGCTTTCTTCTCTGGACCAGCTCATCTAAAATGATCTGAGGTGAAGTGGAAAACTGTTCTGTGGTTTTGGAAACCATGGTCTCTGTGTGCTGCAGACTAAAGAGGAGAGGAACCATCCAACTTGGTACAAGCAGACAGTTCAAAAGCCTGCATCTCTGATGGTCTGCGGTTGCATTAGTGTCTATGGAGCACTATAGAAACATATGCTCACATCAAGACAACGTCTCTTTTAGGCAAAGCCTTGCATATTTCAGCAAGACAAAACCACATGCTGCATCCATCACAACAGGGTGGCTCAACAGGAGAAGAGTCTGGGTGCTGAACTGGTCTGTCTGCAGTCCAGACTTTTCACCAACAATGGAAAACGGTTGGCGCGTCATGAAACAAAAAAAAAATCTGGCAACAAAGGCACAGGACTCTTGGGCAACTAGAATCCTGCATCAGGCAAGAATGGGACAACAATCCTCTCGCAAAACTCCAGCAGCTGGTCTCCTCACTGACCAGACGTTTACAGACAGTTGTTGAAGGAAGAGGAGATGCTACACAATAATAAATATGGGCCTGTTCCAACTATTTTGAGATGTGTTGCTGCCGTCAAAGTCAAGATGAGCTAACATTTTCAATGAAATGGTAAAATGTCTCAGTTTCAACATCTGATATGGTGTTTATGTTTTCTTGGTAATAAAGTATATGTTTATGAGATTTGGAAATCCTTGCTTTTGTTTTAAGATTAAAATTACATTTTACACAGCATCCCAACTTTTTTGGAACTGAGGTTGTCAACTGCATTAACCAACCTATTGCTGTGGTATTGTTGGTGTCTCTCTGTCATCCAATTATGGTCATTTTTATTAAGTTCTCATGGCACGAGTGGCTTTTATTCATAGTCAGACAGGAAATCAGGGCAGAGAGAGACAGGGGAAGACATGCAGCAGCGGTTACAGGCTGGGAGTTGAACCTGCGACTGCTGCAGGAGAACTGTAGCTTCTTGTACATAGTATGTCTGCCTTTACCACTGCACTACCAGGGCAGCCCTATTATGGCCCTTTTGACTTTGAAAAAACAAAATACTGACACCTAAGAGTTTAACCTGAGACATTTCGACATCCACTATAACCCAGGGAAACGATGTCAACAGACTATATGACAAAACAACAGCAACAAAAAAGTTCAGAGACGAGGGGCCCAATCATACACTTCCCCTTACCCGTTCCCACTAGCCGCAACCCACAAATTGCGGGTATAGTAACCTCTGCTAACTCTGCGTGCAATCTTCTGCTTGCTAAAGCCGCTACCCATTATGCCGACTCCCTTACTCACTAAGTAGGTGTGGCAATGGGCGTGTCTTTTGCTCTTTCCGCAAACTCGGTATCTTGCGATCGCGGGTTTAGGGTTGCGGGTAGCGGGTGGTCAGACCACCCACCACCCGCATGTCAGCGCGTACAAGAGTGCGTCCAAATGGCATCAATGTGCGTCCACCTGGTCACATGTGGACATGCAGAAACGGCTCTACCTCTCGAATTAACTCTTGTATAAAAAGCGTGATTTGGCCTCAGTTGAACCCCTGAGAAAATGGCAGAGATCGTCTTAAACGGCTTGCTCGCCAGTTAAACCATAGACGACCAGAGCGTGTTTACTGGAAGCGCACCAACTATCTGGGACTTTCAGGTTGCGGATAGGAATTGGTTTGCGGGTAGCGCAACCTGCTCTTGAAGGCAATGGCTACTGACGTACTGATTGGTTTAACAGGTGGAACGTCCTAACCACTCCTATGCATAATGTAGTGGGTAGCACAGGTGAGATAGCGGATTTAGGAAGGATGGAAGATTGTGTTCTTTGTGGGAGAACGCCCCTCCTGCTACCCGCTATCCCTTAATCGCAGCTTTAGCAGATCTAGCGGAAGATGGGGCCTGAGCTCTTAAGCTCGCCACATTGGCAAAATGAGACGTTAAGTCCCATTTGATTATTTCAGAGTAGTACAAAATAGCCAGTGGCTGTAAAATCAGTTAATAAAAACATTTTATTTCTTGATAATTGTGAAAAGCTGCTGATGTCTCCTGTCAACTCCAAGTGTTGCCAGGTTCACCACCCAGACCTCCAGAGTAACCAAAACAGCTGCTGTTTTGCAGCTGTCAGAACTGTTCTGGCATGATGGGATGTTGAAGAAAGGCTATCTCAAGAACATTATGTAGCTAAATCACAGTAGGTTACAGGGGGGTGTCATGGTCAGATTTTGTTATTGCAGACGAAATGATGACCTTGCAAGACATCAAATCTTCAAACTGCAGCAACTGCAAAAGAGGACACTTGTATAATATGAATGGAAAACTTAGAAGAGCTGAGCAGAGGCATGGACCCATACACATACAGACACATATGCACACACTTACACATTCCTGCCTACCTTTGCAACAAAAACGATAAGCTACAGGTCTGGAGCCCACAGCTCTGACAGCTCCAGTGCTAGACGGTAAATGATTGAACCAGCAGTTATTTACAGATGATATTTCTCCTTTTCCTCCTCACTGATCTGAAAACGTCATTGTTGTTGCCTCTGTCTGTTTCCTCTTTTTACATAGGGACATCAGTTGTGAATTTTATTTTCACAGCATGAGAAAATGGATGTGTAGCCTGAGATGTGAGAAAAGTGTGAATTGCAGGAGTCTCACGCTCAGTGTGTGAGATTTGGCAACCCTGGGTCAACCTCTGCTTTCAATAGAAAAAAAAAGAGACAAAAAAGCTGAAAAACCTGAAGAGAAATGTAAAAAAAAGGAAAGAAAATCCAGTCTGATTTATACTTTTATGACTTTGGGACTTCAAAGTTTATAACCATCATTTCAGGTCATTAAAGGCGTTTACATTCACTGCATTTCTTTCCAGACAGATGCGGCTCATCGAGCAGCAAAGAAGCAACTTTAGGTCTAAAACAGTAAAAGAAATAAAGTGCCGGGGAACCAGCAGTGTTAGCCAGCATGCGGCCCGGCAGTGTCGCCACCTAATTTCAATTTGATGAATGGTTTCTAATAATGTTATTGGAGATGGGAATTGGATTGAAAATATCAAACCCATAAAATCCCATTTCAAAATGAGCTATAAGAAACAATGCCGGCTATTCTGAAGGTTTCCAAGAAAATTAATTTCTTCTTGTGAGAGACGGTATAAATATAACAGTAAATACTGCAGTACCACAAGAGAGGTATCATTGCAACTGTGGCTCCAAGAACCTGGATTTTCTTTGCTGTTGGCTTGTAAGATTAAATAATGGTGGCCGTTGTTTTGCTGTTTTGTGGGGCATGTGTGTGGGTGTTTACCCGGATAGGGAGGTCAGTCTCAAAGCCCCCAGAGGTGCTGCGGTACTCTGTGGGATAGATGAGGGACAGCGACCGGAGTGTGTGCTCCAGCAGACTGCAGGCAAGTGTGTACGCCCGCTTGCAGCGCAGACGCACGCACACGCACAGGATCTGTTCCAGGTCCCCCTGGTATTTTAACAGCTGCTCGCCATCCACACGGGTTACCTTAAAAACAACAACCCACACACACATGAGATCATGAACACATGCGATTTATTGGAGCTGCATCTTAAATATTGAGGTCCTCCAGTAAATCACAGCGTCTAGCTCCCACTCAGTCGCATTAAACCCCCAGGAGGAATAAAACTAAATTGAAAGAGTGTCAATGCATTCTGGGTAATGACAAAGCTCCCTGATATTTATGACCATGAAGGGTGCACACACACACACACACAAAAAAAAAACATTGTTTGGTCTCTTATAATGTCATTCCTATAATCTTTAAAAAAAGAAAAAGCAAGTTATTATGTTTTTTTCAACACAATCCCACTGAAACTTGAAAAAAAAACACTTTCTGTTATTCAAAAACTAAATACAACTTTGAGAAGTAAAGCAGATAAAAATAAGCGGTCCGGTCTGAATTTATTTCGAGTACTCTGGTTTAATAGTCCCACCTCAGAGAGTAGCTGGAGATTCCACAGCAGCTCCTTGTCCAGCTCGTCTTCATTGTGTAACTCCTCATCTACACGCAAACGTACAAGCACACACACACAAAAAAACCTTCAGACTCATGTGCTGCATTACTGCCTTAACTGAGCTCATTCTGCTCAATTCTTGGTGCCATCTCTGCTTTAGGCCATGCTATCAATGGACTAACTGTAAGGTTTTAATCCTTGATTCAATTTTTCAACCCACCTTTAACACGCAATAACTTTTCTGTATGACATCATAAGTCATTTTGGGCCACTCTTTTTTACAGTGTTGCTTCAGCTCACTGAGGTTTGCACACATTTGACTGGTGCCCATGTTGAATGGCCCAGTCTCTTCCAAGTTGTAGTTTTTTGACAAATGGCCTCACTTTTTACTTTAAGTATACTCTAAAATACTCTGACTGCAAGACGCCCAGGTCCTGGCGACTGTAAAAGAATCTCTGACTCATCAGCCCTCCACCACCATGCTTGGCAGTTGATATGACGAGGCGTTTTTGCTCTTGCTGTGGATTATACCTAAACATCTCCACTTCAAGTATATGCTGCTGCTGCAAAAAAGAGAGAAAAAGTTTTCAATCCTGTGAAGCCTGTGGACTCCGATGTGTAAAGTGTAAACGGCTTTTTGCATTTTCGAACAGTACGGCACTTGTACATTTTACTTGTTGGAAGATTGGCAAATGTCTTGACTGTTTTCCACTTGAGAATAATGTTTTTCATTGTCGAGTGATGGACTCCTGATGCTTTTTCTCCTTGGCATTGTGTTCTCACGCGCCTGAATTCTTCATACCAGTAAATGTCCAAAACCTCTCCTTTTACACAGCTGATGGTGATCAGTCATCAAGTGCATTTTACCAGAAACACCTGCGGTGACTTAACCTTTTTAGTCCTAAAGAAGCAGCAAGGGTATCATTCAATTTTAACATACCGCTTCTGTGTTTTGGCTTACATTTTGTTGCATAAACAATAATTTTGGGTCATATTATGGGTAACATTCCACTTGCTGCACAAAATGATTCTTGTTAGTTTTGTCACTGGATGGACAGCTAGGTCCACAAGTATTTGGACAATGACGGAATTTATGATTTTTGACTTTTTACACCACCGCAGCGGATTTGAAATTAAATTACCATGTAGGAATTACAGCCATCTTGTGCAAAACAACTGAATTTTCAGGGGTTCAAAAGTATTTTAAAAACAGTGACATAACTGTAATTATATCCATACATTTAAATACTTGGATAAAAATCCTTTGTAGTCGATGAATGCTTGAAGTCTGGAGTACCATTGTGAAGCACCAACCAGATTCTGCACCTCAGTTGCTGCTTGTTTCTGGGTCTTTCTGCCTTCGGTTTTGTCTTCAGCAACTCTAAAGCATGCTTTGTAATTGGACTGAGATCAGCTGACCGACTTGGCCATTGAATAATATTCCACCTCTTTGCCGTCAAAAATTCTTGACCTGCTTTCGCAGTATGTTTAAAATCATTATCCATCTGCACTGTGAAGTAACGTCCTTTCAGTTTTATAACATTTGAGCAGATATTTACAGCCCTATACACCTCAGACTGTGTCTTCTGTCAGCAGTTGCATCATCAATAAACACCAGGGGAACCTGCGCCATTAGCAGCCACACATGTCCATGCCATAACACAGCCTCCTTCCATGTCTGGCACATGATGCAGTACGGTTTGGATCTTGAGCTGTTCCTTTCCTTCTCCACACTTACTTTTAGATTACCTTGGTTTTATCTGGCAAAAGAGTCTGACTCCAGAACAAGGAAGGCTTTTCTTTTATTTTCAAGATGTTTCTGGCAAAGTCTAATCTTTCCTGTTCTTGAAAGTTACCACGGGTTCTTCATGAAGAAACAGATTCTGTGACCATCTTTCAGTAATCTTCTGTGATCATCCAGGTATTTTGATGTCATTGAGCTCACCAGTGCTTTCTGTCCTTTCAAGAATGAACCAAACTGTTAATTTGGCCACAGTGAAGGTTTTTGGTATCTCTTCTATAGATTTATCTTGTTTATTTCAGTTTAATGACGGCCCTCTTCACTTGCACTTAGATCTTCTTGGACTTCATATCGGTGACTTCAGTCAAACAGCTGCCAAATACCAGCCCAGTACCCGATATCAACTCCAGACTTTTTATCTGATTCATTCGTCTTGCTTCTTTTCAACCGATTGTTCAAATACTTTTGATCCCCATAAAATGCGGACGCTTTGCTTAAAATGTAATTTATAAGTGGCAAGAGGCATATTTTCTTTCAAAACCTCTTAAATCAAAGCTGAACACTTGGACTTTGATCACAACGTGACTGTTTTATTTCAAACCCAGTGTGGTGGTGTATCAAGGCAGAGATCCTAAAAAGCCCGTCACTATCCTGATACCTCTGGACCCAGTTGTAGGTCAGCAGCCACAGCTTTGCACTGGACCTTATTTCTGACTTATTGTATGGCATGCAACATATAATACAGTTTGTTTCCAAAAGGTTGAAAGTTGGTAAAAACAGACACATTCCTAACAAAGAAACAAGAAAAAAGAAAAAGGTTATTCTTTCATGTTGGTGATAATAATTATAATTATAATGATGATAATAATAAAACCATGTTGTTACGGCTACTAAAAAAGAGAGAAGAGAAAAGAAGTCAGACATTGTCCAGGATCCAGCTTTGGTTTGCTGGTTGAAACTTGTAAGGCAGCTAAAAATCTGTCATTAGAAAGTGTCGATTATCCTGACAGTGAGTTACACTCAGTTTCACAGCTGATAAATTCTTCAAAACCTCTCAGTGATACCCAGAAACCACTGGGAACCTGACTGGGGTCATAAAATGGATGCTAAATGATGCCATTGAAGCAAAGTAAAGCTGTTTTCAGTTTTCCAAATAGCTCCCAGTTTTTACTGTCGGAAATACTTTTGAGGAATAGCACGGGGGTGGGGGGTGCGGGGTGTCAACTGGAAGACTCATAAAACTTTCACTCATCTGTTTCGCTGACACAGAAGTGCTGGTGCTGGCAGACTGTACATGTCCCCGCTATCGCTCAATATTTTCTATTTTAATATTTATGTAATTAAAATAGTTAGCACATTTTAACAAATTTGAATCTACTAATGAGGCACCATGGTTTATCGCAGTTGCAACTCAGATGCATTTTGTTGTTTAAGTTTGCAAATTTTATGCAAAACACCTAGAATTTAGCATGTAAAAGCAAAACAGACTCACTCGCAAACTGTGTTCCTGCTTTTCATAAATCATGCGTGCTGGATTGGAGCAGCAGAGCTAATCAGCAGAGCAGTTGTTAACGAGCATGAAGATAATGTGAAAATGTTAGAAAATGTTAGAAACTTGAAGAACACACACCCAAATCTGCTGAAGTCAGATACAGAATAACTGCTGATGTTCCTCTGTAGGTGTTACCTTCAAAAATACCTCCTCCTAAAAGTTTCAGCAGCTCAAAGGTTACTTTAACATCAAACAATAAAGGTAACTTTAACAACATCAGGTAGGTGGTTCTAACATTACAGCTGATAAGTGAAAGATAATTATTTCAGGCAAAAGTAGTTAATTTATTTTGCTGATAATTTCCTCGTATTTGCTTGATCTATTAGCAATTTACTTCTTAGTTACCCCTTAAACCAGCTGCTAAGAGGCAAATATTAATAAAAATAAAGAGGATTAGCTTTCATTGTAATTTATCACTAATGTGCAAACTGCAGGTTTCATTTATCAGTGAATAATAAAAAAAAAACACATGAAATAAAAGTCAACAGTATTCATACGAGCATAGCTACATTTTGGGCAGAAATACTGTCCTGCATAGAGAGTGTGATACTGACTGGCAGTAATGTGGGAGATGACGCTGCAGCAGTGAGGGACGAACAGACGAAGAGACTCAGCAGGGTGGCACTGCAAACACACACACACACACACACACACATGCAAAAAGGCATGCAAACACAAGCACGCACATTTAGATGCTCGAGGACAAAACAAAGCATGCAGAATATAATGCAGACAATGAAAATGTAATACAAGAAATGAGCAAATGAACTGCAGCATGACACGCTCATTTTATTTTGTATGTATGCATATAAGTGCTTCTTTCTTGTAGCTATATCTCTGAGGCAAAAACAAACAAGCGACATTATATTTGAAAAGGAAACTGATGAAGACAGCTGCCTGGTAAACAAACACATACCTTTGCTGCAGCTCTGCACATGTCAGCCACCATCCTGCCTGACACGCACGTCTCAAAGATGCTGGAGGTGGCAAAGTTATACAGCTTCTGCAACGCGACCTGCATAAAGGCAACATTCAGAGAGATAAGATGATTTAGGTCATGTTTATGTGCTCACTTTCTTTCTTTCTTTCTTTTTTTTTGACCTCTTCCCAATAAATGTACAAATAAACAAAATGTGTCAGAGCCCTGTTTTTCATCAGTTGGCAGCTGGGATGTGCTCCAGGAGAGCGCTGTGACCCTGAAAGGGATTGAGGTGGTTCTAGATAATGGATGGAGGGATAATGTGTCAGTGTAAGTTGAAAAAGCTGACACAATTTCATAAGGTATTAATGACAGATATGTGGCAAGCTTTCACACCACCTTTTTCAATTTTAACCCCTAGAGTCAGTTACCTCGACTCCACTTCACCCCTCTTTTCTGAAGGGTGTGTCTCTTTTGAAATTGGTCATACAGCTTTTTCAGTGCCCACTTCAGTGGTACAGAAAATGCAGCATGATGTGAAGCTTGGAGGAGATAAAGGTGGAGTTTGCTGGATAATTCTACTCTGATCTGGGTCTAGAATATCACAGAAACCCTGCATATCTTTTGGAAGCTCTTGCAATGACATATTTTCAGAGTGAGACAGCTGCAAAAAAGTGACAGGCTTGTATTATGTTGGAGTTTTTTTTTAATTATTATTTGGCGGCTGCTTCAAACATCCAATTGAATGCTTTTAAATGCAAACAAAATATGTATATTTCATAATCTGTCTCCTTTCAAAGCATCCAACTGAGCTAAAACTGTGTTGGATGATAACATTGCTTTGTGTACAATTTCTACATTAGTCAATAATATATAGACTACTAATCCCCCTCAGCACTGCACAGTTGTGTCCTCTGGTGCAGGCAAACATCTTGTGTCCTTATTGTCAGTTGGATGCTGTCTTTCCAGCATGTTCAAGTGCTCTTATTTTTACCCAGATGCTAGCAGCATTAAGAGACACAGCAAGGGGCCCTTTGTAGTCACTGGCTTGTTGACTAAAACCTCTGTGATGGAGCATGTATCTGTGACACAGAGTGAATGCTTTTATGCACTACCTTGTATATTTCTGTGGAGCTCTGTGTTAAGATGGTGCTAACAGTAGAAGACAGTCCCAGCTCCACCAGGCTCTCCAGATGAGTCTGGGTATCCGTCTCCGTCTCATCTCTAGTCTGTTCCAGCGTACTGCTGTCTATCAGAGCAAAACACCTGCACAAGCACACAGGGACACACACAAATACAAGAATGCATACTTAAAAAACACTTGTCAAGGATGAAAATGTCAACAGTATTATGATTACAAAAGAAAAAAGGAAAAAAAAGCAAAAAGGCTGTTTTACTTGAGAGGCAGAGAGTCTAACGCATTCCAAACAGAAAGACACATTTGACATTCAGACACTGACAACAAAGCTTCACTAAGTGACAGCCTGACTTGTTAATTTATCTCTACCTGTCCAGGAACTGGAGAACAAAGTCTTCAAACCCAGCCGAGGCAAAGCACAGATCCTTTTCAATCTGTGGGGGAGAAATGTAAGTGATATGATTATATATATAAATATTTATTAGGACTGTCAGTCGATTACATTTTTTAATCGCAAGACTTTCATTCGTTAACTCGCAATTCATTGCACATTAATCACATTTATTTAATGTTCTGTTTATCCATCTATACATCTATCATCTATACCCATTTTGTCCTATACAGGGTCACAGGGATCTGCTTTATTTATTTATTTTTTAAAGCCTTTAGTTTGAAACCCGGAAGTCTACCAATGCTGCTGTACTTTTTGGGGGCTTAATTCATCATGCTTTTTTGTTATTTTGCTTGACCGCAGTAATTTGCTGACGGTCCCTAAACTCCACGGCAGCAGTGAGGTACTCAGAAGGACATTCAGCGCTGTTCCTTAGAGTTTTAGCCACACTCACTGAGCTTAGAGGGTTGATGACACGTGTGAGATCTCTGGCATACCTATATCTACAAAATGATACCAACCTGGATGCCATTTTCATGATGCTATTAAAGTTTAAAGTGAAAAAAAAAAAACAAGCGAATGTCAAATGTGAAACTAACTTTACTGCGCCCCGCGGTGGTAACGCAATTCACAGCGACAGTAAATACAAATAACCTTTTTCTTGTCAACAGACCCATCTGGCAGCACCTTAAGGCTAAACTTGCCATTCAAAAGACCCTTTATATATATATATATATATATATATATATATATATATATATATATATATATATATATATATATATATATATATATATATATATATATATATATAAACATTGTTGAACATTTTCAAACATTTTGGGATATACACTTGAAGTAGCTGTACTGTCATTTTATCTCCTAATATTTGGCCATAGACTTTGAGTAAAGACCGAAAAAATAAGACACCGGGTAAAAGGAGATAAAAGGAGAACTTTGACACTTTTTTGTTTCTCAGCAGGCTGGCCTTCAATATTAGATGAAAGGTCCGGTGGAGGCTCAGCAGGAGCAGCAGGCTGTTGCTCCTCCTCTACTTTGAGTGAAGCCACCAGCCTCCCTAGACTGCTCTCTTTAAGCACGTAACAAGGACAACCATCGGGGTAGGAGGCCCAGAGCCAGCCCAGGAAAAACCGCGGGGATTGAATCTCCCAGCTGCCCCGGGAGAGGAGGTCCATTGCCTGTCTCCTAAATGTGAAGGAGATGCTCAGCTGAGCGTGAGGTCTGGAAGAGGAGGCTGACAAACAGGCTTCCTCTGATTTTTGTGTAAATAAAAAATAACATATAAACAGGTAGTTAGTGATGTATAAAGATTCTTGTGGGCAGATTTTGTTGCTGTTGTGTTAAGGCTAACAGGGCCATGTGAAGCTGCCTCTGGTCCTTATACTAAGCTGAACTGACATCTGCACAAACAGAAAACTGCTGTCAGTCTTCTCATTAAATCATAACAAAGAAAACACATAAGGGCCATTCCTGAAATGTCAAATGAAAAGCTAAATGAGTGATGTTTTTCAAGCCAATACCATATAATTTTGCTAATACACAGAGCTCTACTGAAAACCGGGTATTCTGCTCTAGATGTAAAATTAAAGCCGCTGGCATTATTAATAACGTAAACTGACTACGGATTTGGAGACATAACAATTTTCCACAATGTGTTCTGTGTTTCCGTTCAGTGCAGCATTGTGGAATAAATAGCGTATTTTAGACTTCAGGCTGAGGAAAATGGGTATCAAGAGTAAAGTAATGACCTGGACTGAAGTGCACATGGGCAACATATTTCTGTGGTAAGAGCAGGAAAGAGAGAGTTAAACCTTTTAAAGGCCTCTCAAGTCTCATCCACTGAGCGTGAAACTCATTTCACACTTTTCACACGCTCTACTGCTAGACATCTGCTTTCTGGTGCAGTGGCAAACAAATGTACAACTGATGATGTTGCTGCATAAAAAGAGGCAGCTGAAACACTGGTGCTGACAAACAGGCCACTTTGTTGCCATGTCTGGCCGCATTTCAGACCCTGGTGTCAACTAGCGCCAGAGCTAGTAACTCAGTCATAATTTAAGACTTGTTTTTACCGTCTGAAAGAAGATTTAGAAAATTGAAGACAAGTGAGCAGGCTTGAAAGAAGGCTGGAAACGACTGCTTTAGTAGATGCCACCTAGACTAAGAAATGAGAAGAGATAACTCTAGAATATTACAGTGATGTAGAATTGACCAATCAGAGGCCTCCTTTCTCTCCTCTCTGTGAAACTCTCTGATTGCACTGTCTGCGGTCACCTACAATTTTGGGGAGGTGCACCGGAGTGTCTGCATAGGGTGGGGGGGCATATCTGCGTTATCTGCGTCACACACGCAGACGATCTGATTTCTGAGCATAAACCAGGCTTTAAGGTGCTGCCAGAGCATTCCAGTTGGCTTCAAAACAAGCCCAAATCATCAGCACTCCAACACCATGCTTGACAGCGGTTGTAAGGTCTTTCTGCTCATATGTTGTGTTAGGTTTTCACCAAAAACATGGTGCTGGGCAGTATCTATGCTATAGTGAGGAAGCATAAACTGTAACTCATGCTGTACCCCTCTTCGGGTGAAAGTACTTCACCAAATGTGATTCCTCTGCTTGGAAGCATTGTTTCGTCTCTATATTTTCCACAGCTAGTTCTTCTTCGTCATTTTCCAGCCAGGTAGAGAGGTAGATTACTGCTGTCAGTAAAAATGTCTGAAGCCCCAGCTTACCTAGGCTTATCTAGATGTGTTTGCTTTAATATATGCTTTATTTGCTCTGTTGCTGTGTTTGAATCATGTACAGGAAGCAGACATAAAACAAAGTTAAAGCGCTACAGAAAATAACTCACACAGGCCAACTAGAGTTTGGTGGTGCAATTACAGACAACTATATACAGCTATAAGGATCGGCTTTTAGGCTTTGTGAATGATTGCTAAGTGGAGGCACAAATCATGCTTGGCCATCCCAGCGTTTGCCTCCACCTGGGTGCTGGCTGGCGTGGGGACCGAGATCTAGTCCTCTAAACATCTCACCTCAGTGCTGCTACCTCCATCTTTTTATGTGATGATTATTCATTCATTCATTTGTGTGCTCTCCTCTCTCTGTCCTACATCCTCTCTCTGTCCTGACGCTATACAAATAAAACGGCATTTAATTAAATTGCTTAAGACCAAACAGCTCCACTTTGTTCTCATCAGTTCATAGCACATTGTTCCAGAAGTCTTGTGGTTTGTTCAAATGCAGTTTTGCAAACCTCAGTCGGGTTTCCATGTTCTTTTTAAACAAAAGATCCTTTCTCTGAACAGGCCTTACAAATAAACCCTACTTGTTCAGTCTACCTCCCTTGGTATTGTGTAAACACATACCTGACTGCTGCAGAGCAGCAAACTGCCAAGATGTCTGCTTTTACAGATGTCTGCACACTGATGACCTGCTCTGATGACAGCAGCTTACTTTCTTAAATCCCATAAAGGCAGTAAAGTGGTACTTGATAAATAAAAAAAATTGTGGAATGGTAAAATAATGTATTCGTTGTTGTTTGTTTAAGGTTGTATGTGCCTATTACTAAGGTCTCCTGTGATCAGATGACTATTTCTATGATACATTACAAAAACAAAAATAATATTGAAAGACACTTAGCACATTTCTGAATAAGAACTTATAGCCTTTACAGTCACAAATCATCTCGTAAAACTGTACCTCCGTGAGATCGGTGTGTTGAGAAGGAGCAGATGAACAATCCACTAAAGGCACCAGAGTAGTGAAGGTGGTGATGAACTGGAATGTTATCTGGACAGAGGCACAACAGATCAATAGAAATCACCTGACACGATCACGGCTCATGTCAGATAACCTGCCAGGTAAGATCTTTCAAATGCACTCATAAATTCTGGTGTAAAGATGAATACAGCATGGGGAAAATGAGCACTGCAGAAGAGGGACCCAATCCATTTCTCTATTCAAGCACAAGAACAAGCTCACATTAATTGTGAGCTCTTCAAACTGAGATATTCATTCCACTTTCAGGAATAATTAATAGGATAGACCTGAATACACAAGGAGGGAATTCAATCAGCAAGAGCTGTATTGTCTACTTGTCAAACAGTTTTTCTCCATTACTAATCAGCACATTCATTACTCACCATGCACTTGCTGAAATCATTGGGGTCGACCCCTGGGAGAGAGCCCATGAGCAGTGGGAGGACGTGTGCATGGCCCTCTGGGTAATGGTTGTTAGGGGAAACCAGGCTGCGTGCCATCCCGATCATGCAGCTGAGGGTGGCAGTGAGGGTATGTGGCTCTGTCAGGGTCTCTATTGCAGCGTAGGTCCTATAACACACATTTTGAGGGTGTGATGATAATAATATAAGGTGAGATAAGGTATAATTTTGTGCGCCGCTGCTGCACTTCTTCGCAGTCATATGCTTGTTCGGAGTACTGCTTCAAGTCAATATGATCACGCAACCACAAATCACAACAATGATCCTTAAAAACCACAGAAAACACAGATCTTACTTTTCAAGCACTGGCGATATGGCAAGTTCAGGTGTGAGAAGAGCCAGGTTCTGGAGAGCATAGGCTGCATCTGTGCTGCCAGTTTTACTGCAAATCATCAGGAAGAGGGCACATGAATGCACAACAGCAGTACAGCATGGACAACAACACCACACACACAGAGACACAGATAATCACAGATGACCTGTCTTAGTCCAGATTAAGATCACTGTGGATGAGGCCAAGTGTGTGCAATGACTCACAGTAAGACACAGCAGTTGGATTACTGGATGTGTGCTGAATAGTTGTTTACATCTTTACAACTCAGTGAACACTGATATGATGACTCCTGACAGTTAAACTGAGTCACTGAAGTAACAGTGAGATGTAAAGAAATGTTGACTTTTCAGCCTAATGTCTCTCTTAACCTATAAGTCTATCTGATAAGGACCAATTTCCAAATTATGGTTGGGGCTTTCTCTTATTTGATGATTACCGATAATGTAAAAATGAAATGAAATGAAAACCTGGGGGAATTTTAGCATACATCAACCAGGAAGTGGCTCAGACAAAGCAACACGATGCTCCTACTCCACCCACAGTAACACTTACAATTCCTACATATTTCTGCATGAGTAGAAATAATTTCAGCCTTCCCACATACGGTTGGCTTGTTTTGTGTTAGTTTTTAAATGTCACCATTGAGTCTATTATTATAGAGCAGCTTTATATTACAACCACACGTTTGTTTGTTTCCTTTAGTGGGATTTCACTTTCGCACTAATACATTTACTTCTGCAACGGTTGAGCACCAATTTGCTTCTTGAGTTGTTCAATCTACTCATTTTGAGTTTTATGTTATTACCGCTAAGTATATATTGCTATAAAATGGCCCTATGATTACTTAAAAAAAGAAAAAAAACATATATATATAATTAATATAATAACATAACATTTTATACACACACACACACACACACATATATATATATATATATGTTTATATATATACATATATATATAAAATGAGTATATCTCAGAGCAGCTGCAACGTGCAGGTATGTATATTACCAGGAAACAAGAGAAGAAGATACACAGCATAAATAAAGTGTTTCCATCAGAGATAATACATTTTTAGAGTAACTTTAACACCCTCTGAATCCATTCAATGACAGTATCATCATTTATTGTACCAAGGCTGAGCATACTATTATGTAATGGAGTTTTTAGAAAGATTTTCTTACTTTGGCACCTATGTTTTTGAGCTTGTTCACAGGTTCCAAACTGTAACATTTAATTTATTTGATATACATTTTTCTAATGTAGCTGTTCATTTTGGGATTTATTTTTTACCACTTAATCCCTTCAGAATATGAATTATGGGCCCTGATGTGGAAGAGCTGAGGGGCTGTGGGTGTTTGCACAAGGCAATGTGCAGTCTTTAGAGCTAGTATAATCAATGGGCAGTTCACACACCCACATCACTTCAGGCATTATCCAACCAGAAGGCCACAAAGATTGTACGCTTCCTGACAATTGTATTCAAGAGTCCCATTTTTGTATGCGTCTACTGATCACAAAAATGAACCGAGAGAGCAAAAATGATTTTGATTTGTCCTAGAAGCTTGAGATTATATGAACTGAGTGGAGTTTTTCACAGGTATAGGATTCATGATGGTGAAATACCAAAAGTAAGACTATCTTTGTAGATAGGCTATAGAAAGTGAAGTTGCTTTTTTTTTTTTTTAATTTTAATTTTAATTATTCTCTTTTTTACTTTTCTCCTTTCTTCAGCTTCTACCTCAGTGACTTCTTGTCACAGAGCAGTCATACTTGCACCATTTCAATCTGAGGAGTCTTAACTTCCATGTGATGGCAGGCTTTTGCTTGTAGCATGTACTTTTTTTCCCCTTGATTTGGATTTAATATTATAATTTTAGTTAATGATATTTGCTCGGGGGTCATGCTCTGGGTCTCTGTAAAGCACCTAGAGACAATTGACATTGTAACCAGACGCTATACAAATAAAATTGAATTGAATTGAATGTAGCAGCAGATGCCTTTTGCCAGTTTTCTGTTGTACATTCTCATCTTTTTCTGCTCGTTTATCGTTTGAATTGTGTTTTGCTTGTGTTGATAGTCTTTCTGAGAATAAAGCTGAGCTTTTACCCATTTGCTTGGTGTGCTAGGTGTGTATCATGACTTGTGTGATTAAAAATGACTTAAATGATCTCTGTGCCATCAGCCTCTGGATCAGGGGCCACTCATTAGGAGCAGGTTGATAATTTTTTGTGCATAATTCAGATGTGAGTATAAATGTGTCATTTGCATATACTCATAACAAGAGATCTTTAGATGTCAAAACAGATGCAGACTTGAACTGAGACAAAGAGTGAACGCATGAATGCTTAGAAAATTTGTTATTCAGGTAAATGACCACTAGATTGCAGTACCTAAACATGGCCAGCAGGGCGGCTCCAGTGAGACTGCGGGTGAACTCCTGCAGATCTTCATCAGTCAACTTTGACACTCAGGGACCAGCGTGATCCAGCTGGGTGCAGCGTGCCGCTCGCGATGCACACGGCGCACAACGCTCGCCTGGGAGTCGCTGAAGCAGCCGCATCAGTCGAGACTGCCCACCAAACAGTTGTGTTATCACCCAGATTTACAGAATCCACCATTAAGATCTGTGGAATCACTTTTTTCCATACACAAAAAGAGTTGGGCAAGTTTGGAAGAAGTGTATGAAGTAGAGGAAGAGACTTGCCTGCCAGCGACCGTGATTGGAGGGGTGGTAGAAGGAGGCAATGCTGTTGAAGAGGCAGGTCAGTTCTTTCTGTGCAGGGTTTCCTGGTCCACCCTGCAGGGGTACAAATTTGCATTTGATTAAGCAGCTACATTGTGCTTAATAAATGCACACACAAACATTCTTTGTGTGTTTTCTTAAACACATTTCATGAGAAAATTTTTAAGGTTGTGTACCAGAAGAGCTGTGATCCATAAAACCAAGTATCCAATGTCATAGGCGTTGGTGAGATACCTCGGTGCCACCATCTGACTGACCCCTACTGGAAGGTTCAGACTGCGCAGGATCCTGGTGAAGATCTACACACACAAACACAATCGAATTTCACCGTGCACACATGCGGCAGTTTTCCCCTAAACACATTAACAAGTACACTTGTATATCCACATAAATCTGCTAATGACTCACTGTGGGAATATAAGGAGTCCAGTCCACGTAGCCGATGTTATCATTGGCAAGGCGAGCAAACAGGTTCACCAGGTGCTGCAAGACAACATCAGGCATAAATCACTGTGAGTTCATAGAGCATTCCCAAAGTGAAGCCTGTCATTCCAAGACTTAAATATAGCTTAAAAATAGAGAGATGTTCTGGAGGGGAGGATGTGAGCTCAGCCAGGATGATGTGGGCCGGAGGCCTGAATAAAAGCACAGACCGAATGTTCAAGTGGAAAATCTTATCTGCATGCTGAGTGGAAACCAACAATACTTCAGCAGTATTTCAATCATCACCATCAGGAAATGCAGAAAGCGTGTCATTCCACGATACTCGATCCATATTTAGGAAAATGGAAAGTTCATAATCCATTGCTCAATACAGGAAATTTAAGAAATGGTGCAGAAATGATTATTTTCAGCTTTAATTTGCTGTGGCGCTAAAAATGTACCTCCCAGGCCAAAGAACTATTAGTAAAACTGAACATGAAGAAGCGCAGGAAACACCTGAAGTTCTGTGAGTGTGTGTATGTGTGTGTGTGTGTGTCTTACCCCTTCCCAGCTCGGCTGATTTTGCACTGATATCCAAAGATTCATTAACTCATCAAACCACATCCTGAAAACACAAGCACACGCACAAACACTTAGATTAAAACTCTATCATACACACACACACACACCTGAAGCTGAACTCAACTCATTTATCTCCAATTTCCCAAAGCATGAACTCATTCTCTCCCCTGTATATTCTGGAGGAGAGAGCGACAAAATGAAGTGGAAAAATAGAGTATTAAAGATGATGTATTATGGAAACTGAACAGAGACCGCTTTTGAATCCAAAAAAAAAAATCCAAAAAGCTTGCAAAAGAACGAATACAGTGAAGAATGCACTGAGAACTTTAAAGAGTTTTGGTTGCATGAACAAAAACATGACGGTTACAGAGAAAGAGAGGGGGGGCAGAGATTTCCCAAGAAAGGCAAAATATTACAAAAACTTAACAGCAAGAAGAACTCTAATAATTTCAGATGCAAATATTTAAAGTACTTCAAGCACCCGGAGATCTGATTACTCATGCATCCAAAGAACTGCACTTTGAAGCACATAAACAATATACAACCATTAAACTTATTTTGTTGTTGCTGTTAATTTCATTGAGAGTGCTTCAAGTAAACTATTTCAAAGTCTGTGCCGTAACTCTGGCTCTGGAAATGCAGAACGCACAGGTTTCAGTTGGGAAACTTACTGGAAGCCCTGGCTGTGCTCCTCTGGGGGCATGATGGTGGGCAGGAACAACTCCATGTTGCTGATGGCCTTCTGCATGACCACATCAAACACACACAGCAGGGGGCGCCACTCATCCAGCATCTCTTTGGTGGAGGATGCAGGAAAGTACCTGGAAGCAAATCACGCACACACACACCACACACACACACACACATATATATATATATATATATATATATATATATATATATATATATATATATATATATATTGTAGACCACACACACACACACACATATAAGACGGACATGAGCACGGATAGATGTGGACGGGCAGAGGCGGGTGAATGTACGAAAACACATTTATCTGCAGTACACAGCTCAAGTGAGGATCAAAGCAAAACATTAGCTGCACAGATTACATGATCACAGAGGATGAGACTTACAGTCTGCAGCTTTTGATCAAAGCCTTCAAAATGTGGTCCACTGAGCTGCAAACAAGCAGAGAGACGAGGTGCATGAGCATCTTATCATCAAGGACAAAAAAAAAAAAGGAAAAAGAACAACTCAGGATCGGAGTATTTTCCACTTGTTATGTCTGATCTCCAGTCCCAAAGCCAAATTAAATAATTTAAGAGCGAGAAAGCAGGAAACCACTGACTTCAGAAAAAAAGAAGCTGCCTGTTATCTTGGCGGCATACTGACAACTTTAATCCTTGTTGATTTGCATATATGCCGGCTCCAGTCCAACTACAGTCCAAGGACCTTCCCAGTGTAAGCCATGGATGCATTTCAAGAATGATCCATGCAGCTGAACTAAACTTAATTACAAACTAACCCAAAATTCAAAAGACAACTGAACACTGATGAGCCACAACATTTAAAACCACTGGCACATCGATCCTTTGCTTTGCTTGGAAGACCCGGATCCTTCTATTTATGTGGATGATCGCGACTTAAACGCAGACCAATAACTATTTAAATTATTGACAAACTATTTGGTCATGTGATCCATCGGTTTGTGCAGAGAACTTATGGAACCTCTTTTTGCTCTAACTGTGTAGCGTGATGTTGTAAAGCGGTGGAACCAGCAGCGTTCATTTATTTTCGTTTTGCCTGAACATCCTCCTTTTAAGTATCACTAATGGAAACCCATCTGGAACAAAGCAAGTCCTGCTTGTCCTCAGCATGGCAGGTCCCACAGTAGAGCTCTGTGGCTGAGCTTGGAGTGACTGGAGGTCCCACTGGCGGCCTGCTGGCAGCAGCCACAGAAGCCGAGGCCAATTATGGAGCTCCTTCATGGAGCAAGAGAGCCTCACGCTGGAGCTCCATGTGAGGCTCCATTGAGATTTGCTCTGTCTTGGGGATTTGCTCTGTCTTGGGGCCAGCTCCTAGTGGTCAGTGGAGGAGCTGTAACAAAACTTGGTTCACAGTTGGGCTTCAATCCAGAAGTAGCATGGTCGCTACATGTTGCAGACCAAGACTGGGGAGTTTTTCTGTAGTAGCTAAGTGCTCCTGTGAAATGACTGTGAAGATTGAAGCTACCTGTAGGCAGGTTAACTCCTTTCATCAGGGGTACCTCAGCTGGATTCTCTGTCTTTGAGTTTGCCTGCTGAGTTTGCCTGCCGTTTTGTAGCTTCATCATCTCGCCTTTGGTGGTTTATTTTCAAAGTGAAAGGCGAATTGATAAGAGGCACAGACTGATGCAGTTCTTCAAATGATAACAGCCAAAGGCAAAGGCAAAAATCACTTACTTGGGGAACCAGATGAGCCCCAGATGCTCAGTCTTGGAATAGATGACTCTTTCATATACATCATAAAGTGGTCGCCACGGCAACTGTAGGTCATCCCTTGACAGTAGCTCCTTCTTCCTGTTTGAAAAAGAAGTCAGTCATCAGCTGTGCAGTCAGTGAATTAGGGTTTTGTAGCACATCAGGCAAGTTCTTAGATATTCACAGCTGTGGAAAAAACCCCTGGTGTAAAAAGTGTTGTGTTGAGATGAGACACTACAGGACGTCCACAGGAGTCAGTAATCATGGGAAAATGAGTCACAGCCTCACAAGCTGCACTTAACACGCCCAACTTACAGACATGTCTGCAAACACAACACCGTGATTCTTTAGAGTCAATAAACCATAACTGGACTGACAGCTGCAGGCATTAGCAGTTTACATGAGTAGGCCCAGCTGGCTGAAAATACCCACAATACAACCTGCCTATGAGTGGTTCCAACTGAGAGAGAGAGAAAAAAAGGATGTCTAAGATCAGAACCATAACTGGCTGTTTGGTGCAGTAACGCTACCCTTTTCTGTGGCTTTAGGTCTTTTAAAACATGCCATTAAGCTTTTAGATTTCCCACAAAATGATGTTCCACTGGTGAGTACTTCATAAGCTTTAAAATGGAGCAGTTTTTTTAATCCCCCAGAGAACTTCCGCGCTTTCTTTGTACTCTATTACTAAGTTCTTTGTAAAATCACAGCTTTAAAGGGATTAAACCTCACAGAAAGGTTTAGAATCTCTGCGCTGGAGAATATGTGCAATTTCCACAACCACAGACTCCTCTTGTCACCTCCTTTCTTTATTCATCTAACAGCGGCGGAACAGACGCTCATTGGGGAGATTTGAGAAATGAAGACAAGACAATGGTGGAGATAGCTGCGAAATGCAGGGGATGATACAAGAAGACAATAGACACCTGATGCTTGATGTTAAGTATCAACTTCAGCAGCCAGCTGTAAGACCGGGGCACTTAATATATGATTTACCCAGATCTTTCTCTTTTTATCGAATGGAAAACACTCAAATGACAAATGAAACCTACAAAAGATGTTGTTTTGTAATAGATGAGAAATTCATGGAAACAAGGGAAGATAAATGGGAAGTGATGAATGTGATGATCTTGGATACTATCCGAATGTCAATGGAGGAGTGACAGATCTGACCTGCGAGACAAAACCAAGGAGTTACGAGACGAGTTCAGGCTTAAGGAATGATAAATGTACTGTACAGCCAACATTCTTCACTTCTTTTTACTCACTATGAGCGTGTCTGATTGAGTCCATGTGTGAGTGCAGCGATATTCATTTGATTTTACCAGAGCATATCCATTTTATACTGCCCGAAACGCTTCTTCAACCACATTTAAGAGGGAAATACTGCACATTTTACTCCACCAACAGCTGCAGGATAAAAAGTGCCGTTGCCCCATTTTGTCGCCACGCAGCGATATGTCTCTTCTAAAAGTTGAAATGCCAATTTGAGACTCCGTGAGCTAAAATTTTCCCATGTTTGAACCAAAAAACAGCAAAGCCTGGCCATTAATCATCTCATAAGCCATGGAATTTATTTTGTGACCCACTGGAGAGGACCTCATTGTGAGCTGGACAAACCCACCTCAGTGAATAAAGAGCAGCTGGAACTTCAGTGACAATCTAACCCTGTCAAAAGTGCAAAGTCATGATATTTGCTAGTAATGGAGTATTTTCTGGAACCGTTTGCCTTATTTCCTTCACTGTGTCACCACTGACAGAATGGGAAACAATTCACATGTTTAAAACAGATTATCAGATATCCAGACTTAAGGAGCTGCTAAAACCTCAGCGCTGTTTCACTTGTGAAGCTTCAGTGCACTTTATTGCTGGAGAATATTGTTTTGATCTGTAAAAGGAAGTAGGATGCTGCAGTTTCTCTCTATATATATATCTATAACATTTAAAGATGACTAAACTTTTGTTGTCTGCCTATTAGTGGATATTGAGGTCTCAAAAATACATACATCCATTTCAGAAGATCTTTATTTCTTTAAGCCACTTCATGCAACAATGTCACTGTTTATCTTACATATAGCAGCTTAGCAGTTTTTAGAAATCCTTCCTTTGGCCTAAAGAAGATATTTCAAGTTTGAGCTTGAAGAATTTCTGAAAGTAAATATTTACATTTCTTAGTAAATAAAACAAAAAAAAAAAAATCAATTAATTTAAAAACAATACGATTTCAGCTTTTCAAGTTTCTGATTGGACATTTTCAGTCTCCTGGTGACATCGTTGGATAAAATGGCTCTCATGTGTCCAACAGTGTGAAGTCAAAATTGTGCCATTTTTTTTTTTAGCTCAGAATGTGGATGTTAAATATGACACCATCCAAAATCTACTCTTGTTCGGTCTCTTGCTCTTTCACTCTCTCATTTCCTCTTTTCACATCACTATCTTGTCTGTCGTGATTTCCACTGCAGCCCTGAGTGAATTTCCTCAATGTTGATATTTAACATAATGTTGTAAAGCTATATGCAGCTGTCACAAGAGATGACCAGGGAGGGAGTTAAAAGTTAATTTGGCTCCTTTTTGATGATGGTGGGATCGGGAGATTTCAAGAGCCAGATAATACCTCCCAAAAGTTATAAAATAATTCTTCAAATTAAACTGGAACTGATATTTTAACAGAGAAAGAAAAGATCCTGAATAAATAGCCGTGTTTTATTATTAGGGTGTTTAACACCACAGCTCTCTCAAAGTGATGACGTTGTGCTTAACTGGAAGAAATTGCAGAACATAATTGTAACTGATGCCAGGATTAAAATAAAATGACATCAAATTCATCCATGATTCCTGGTGACAATAGTCACCCAGTATTATAAATACAACAATTGACAGATTGCATATCTTTTCTTCCCATATTAGCAAGACCACATTTTAGCTGTCATCTCCCCATGCTTTACTAACTCCTGGCCACAGCAATAATGTTTCATTCTCACACCTTTAACAACTCTTGGCTACATCTTTGTTATGAATCAACATCAAGTTAGCATAGTTGTGTCTTTCTTGTGCTCTACAGTATTAAACTTACCTGACTGCAGAGCAATCTTTGACTATGTTTGATTCAGAGCCACATGCAGATCCAACTTTTTTTCACCACATCAGTGCTCTCTAAATGATTTTTTTTCCCTCTCTCAACACTTCCGATTGCTTGCGTCAGCAAACGGCTGTCCTTCAAATGGCTGGCAGGTAAGTAAGAAATCCACTTTGTCATGTCATCTGATGACAAGCAGTAAAGCACTATTAGCGCAGTGATATTTACCAGCGGGCCTGCTCTCTGATCTCATTAAACAAACAGGAAGGCTGAGAGAGGCTCATCCTGGGGGAGTTCAGCTTGCTCTTTCATGCCAGGTAATCTTTGCAAGGTATGCAGTTATGTTCCTGTGTTTAGTGTAATCTGGTCAACCATGCAGCAGCGGACAAGCCAAACACCTTCTCTGAACTCCTCCTCAGGGAGCCTAAGGCATTCCCGGGCCGGAAGAGAAATGAAACCCTTCCAGCAAAGATCTGCGGCGGGGTCTGCAGGGAGACAGCAGCTACATATCCCTCATACATGTGTGCGCTGGTATCACACCCACTTGAGAAGCTGAATGAGCAGCCTGGCGTAGCACTGCATCATGTGAGGCTCCAGGTTTGGCAGCGTGACCAACTCATAGAGGAGTTTGATGAAAAGGATGTGGTCCTCTTTGCTGAACCTCCGACCATACAGCTTCAGGAACCTGAGAAATCAGGAGACAGGTGATCATCAACGAGCAACTGACCAATTCATTTTAGAGGAGAAATACTCCAATTTACACGTGACACAATTTTCCTGACATTTCATTTAAATGTTTATCACATGCTTTGGTTAAAACGCCATAGGGGAATGTACACTATCATTCACAGTAGCTGGTTTTAGGAGGCCAAGCCACTTAACTCCACCTCTGTCTTCAGCAGGGGGTGCCTTATCTGAGATACAGTTGAGACCAGACATTTACATACGCTGAATCAGACCCAGGTTAGGATTACCAAAATTCATTTCTGTTTGCTGAATGCCAAAATAATGAGAGAGAAGTCAGAAGTTTACATGCACTATGATTATTATGCCTTTAAACAATTCAGTAAAACCCAAATAATGCTGTCAAGGCTTTGGAAGCTACTGATAGTTAATTGACAATATTTTAATTAAATGGAGGCACACTTGTGGATGTATTTTAAGGTACACCTTGAACGCATTGCTTCCATGTGTGACTTCCACAAGTCTGGTTCATCCTTGGGTACACGTTCAACTGTTCGAACAATTATAGGCAACATGATGGGAATGTCCAGCCATCATGCCGCTCAGGAAGGAAACGGGTTCTGTGTTCCAGAGATGAACGTGCTTTGGTGCAAAATGTGCAAATCAACCGCAAAACAAAAGCAAAACACCTTGTGAAAATGCTGCTTAAACTGGTGAGAGAATGTCATCAACCACAGTGACGCAACTCCTGTACCGACATGTCTACAAGGCCACTACTCAAAAACCAACATAAAAACTGCAGATTACAATTTGCAATTGAACACAAGGACAAAAACCTTAATTTTTGGAGTCATGTCCTGTGGTCTGAAGAAACTAAAACTGAACTGTTTGGCCAAAATCACCATTGTTACATTCGGAAGAAAAAGGGGGTACACTTATTAGCCTGAGAGCATCATCCCCACTATGAAGTACGGAGCTGGTAGCATCATGTTGTGGGCTTATTTTGCTGTAGGAGGGACTGGTGCGCTTCACAAAATAGATGGCATCATGGGTAAAGAACATCATATAGAAATACTGAAGCAACATCTCAAGACATCAGCCAGAATGTTAAAGCTTGGAGACAATAACCCTGAGCACATGGCCAAGCTGGTTATAAAGTAGCTTAAGGACAACAAAGTCAAATGTTTTGGAAAGACAGTCACAAAGCCCTGATCTCAGTCTGTAGACATTTTGTAGGCAGAGCTGAACAGATCATCACCATGTGGGTGAATCTTTAAATCTAGTTCTAGAAATCAATATTGTTTACATCGATAACTCCAGATACATTGTGCACTCCATTTTAACTTATCTTACTTGCACCTGAAATGTGTTCATGTAACTTTATATTCTGGTATAAAGGTTAATTTCATCATCACATCTATTGTAAAGAAGCACGAGTGCGTTTCCAGTTTTGTTTCATCACTCACGAGAAGAGTTTCCTGCACCAGAAGGCGACCCCCGGCCACAGCTCCCTGAGGAGAACAGCTCTGCACAGGTTGGTCTTGATCTCCGCCAGCAGCTCCGTGGCCTCCCGGTCCAGTCGGTCCGAATAAGGCAGCAGGCCGTTATACACGATCTCCTTCTGGGGGATAAACCCCTCCGCACCCCCGTCCACGGTCATATCCCGCGGCTGGTCACTTATTTTCTCTGCTGTTCCCGTGCGTAAAGGTCCTCGAGGAGAAACCGCGTGTCGAATGAATGCTGCGCCTTCTGGAAAGTGCGCTGCCCAAGTCAGAGGACGTAATCCGGCGCGTCCAGCCACCGGGCGGAAAGTGTGTCACGCTAATTGAGCTGGTCAAAGCCGTGAGTGCAGACGACGGGGCCTGTTCCGCTCTGGTCTGGTCTGCAATGTCAGTCGCTGTGTCACGTCTCGGCCCACATCACACAGACGCTCGACTGCTGCCAGAGCGCGCGGGGACAGCTCGGGTCGGCGCGCCACAGGGGTTCGTGGGATATGAGCTGCCCGCAGCTTTTACTGGACAGAGTGAATTACTGTTAAGCCAGACACTGATTTCAGCGCCGCTGAGCCCGGTAACCGGGCCTTTGATATAGAAACACTTTCATGTGTGACCGTGGGCATACGTTTCGTTTGAACATGCGGAAGGGGGGCGCACTATGGAAGGGTCCAGGGGTCACGTTCTGTATCATTTGATGTTGGAAATTGTCTTTATCAAATGGGAAACACAAAAATTATCCATATATATATATATATATATATATATATATATATATATATATATATATATATATATATATATATATAGATATATATAGATATATATATATATATATATATATATATACATATATATATACACACATTACAGTCGAACTGCATATCTTTTAGGTAACTGTTTTTCCTCATGATCAGCTTTTCTCATTGATCAATACCCACATAATCAACATTACCTTTTGTTTTGTCATCTTTAGTCTTATTTGGAGAGGTAACCTCTTTAAATGTGCAGGTGGCAACTCACTTGCTTTGTTTATGTAATCATGGATTACTTACCCTTGTCATAAAGCCTCTGAATGCCCCCCCCCCCCAAAAAAAATAAATAAATAAAATAAAATAAAATAAAACTAGAAAAGAACTCAGAGAGCACAGACCGCCACCAAGCACAATGATTCCCTCATATAGATTGCGATAAAATCCGCCTTCTGGATCAGATCCGGATCAGCCTTTGAAATTTGATAGAGGTTTCCATTGTCAATACCTGAGTCAAATTTCATGAGTTTTGGGCAATAATTAACGGAGATATTGAGAAACAAAGTTTTCGGCCCCATTGACCGCAATATTATAGAAAATTTGAAAGTGATCCACAATCCAGGATTTCTTCCGGATCACACCCAAAATGAAATCAGTTCTTCCTTTTCACATTTCTGACAACTCTTGAACATTTCAGCAAAATCCATCCATTATCTTGTTATCTTGTACACAGACAGTCAGACAGATAGATAGACAGATAAACGGCGGCAAAAACATTGCCTCCTTGGCAGAGGTAATAAATAAATAAATAAATAAGCATGTTACAATGTTTTAGAGCTCTTTGTGATCTTTCAAGAATCTTTCTGAAACAGACTTAAAACTAAAATGAGAACACAATTTGGCTGTACATCCACCTGAATAAAGTCTAATCACACTCAGCCTTGCCACCTTAACAGTAACAAGCAAACTAGTGAACAGCAAGTTTTGAACAAATACTTGAAAAACACCACAAAGGCACTTACAACTGAGACCACCAGCAGTGATCTTATTCCAGCTCACTGTGCTGTCTGAATCTCACTCAGGGAGAACGGTGTTACATTTCGTTCCGCTGCTGTTCTGACATGGGAGGTATAGAGATGTAACTGGGGTGAAATGAGAGCTCTGTGGATCTCTAAAGCAGAAAATCATACCAGTGTGGAAAGGATAGCTGCAAACTCCATACAGGGGATGGAAAAAAAAACAAAAAAACAAAACCACCAGGTTTTTGACCACAAGCTTAACCTGGGGCAGTAGCCGCTCAGCAGTACTGTGTTTCATTCAGCACGGAGCGAATGAAGCAGTCAGGACTTGGTGCTGACTGTGGACCACAAATTAGAGGAAAGACCATCTTCAAATTAGGGAATGATGTCATGCTTTGTGAAAGCACACAGTTAGGAGGGAATATACTGCACGTCTGTGGGGTCACTGTGACTACACAGGTGGAATGAAAAAATGGTATCTTTATACCACAATCTCTATGTGGAGGTGGCTGGAAGTGTGTTTGTTTCTTAGGTTGAGGGCTGGTATTAGGCCACGGCCAGGTTTAGTTTGTGTGTGTGTGTGTCTGTATGTCAGGGATCATTACTTGTGCTGCAAAAAAGTGGTAGTAAAAGGTCACAATTAATCGATTTTGGGAGTAAATAAAGACCCAGTGTTGAGGACAGCAGACCTGCTAATGTCTGAGGCTTTGCTCCATGATTAGTTACAATGTATTTTCAAAGTAAAAGTCTTCTACATAATTTATAATGTCATTAAAAGTAATGAGGCCATACCAAAGGGTATACTTATGTGTATGGGTAGTATTGTATCATTCTAGACTATAAATTCCAGCATTGCTATTAGAGCATCCTGGACCCTAATCTGCAGAATATTAGGATGATCTGATAAATGGATTAATGCTCCTCTCCTGTTCTACTGACCCAGTAACCCACTGTTGTTGAGACGCAGTAAAGAGAGCAACCGTCTATCTAGGACGCCGCTCATCATATTCACTCCTGCCCCTCACGTCCTTATGACACCTTCGTCCCCAACCTTCTCTACTCTTACCTTATTGTGCACTCTTCCATGTAAATCCTTTTACTTTAAGCCCATGTAATTCTTTGACCACTGCTTGCCTCGAGCGCTGCGGCAATAGCAGGATAAAGGTTGCGGCTCACAGAGAGAGCTTAGGGTACAATAGAAAAGCCCTCTGAGTTCTCTGGTTATTTTTAGAGAAATGAGGCAATTACTGCAATTCCACTTTTCCTGCGCTGCCTGATTGCATAAAGTGTCTGATTTCTCAACCTTGCCTCAATCTCATGAGACACCTCCTCATTGCTTTTGCAGGAACACAGTGGAATGTAGAAGTCCGGGCGCCCTGTGCTGTCAACATTTCTGTTTCTGTGAGGATTTAAAGATGAGGCTATCTCCGAAAGGACAAACAATTAAATATAGCATATTGTCTTTTAGCATTTTAAGTAAAGTTAATAGGTCTATAGAGGTCTCAGATGTTAATTATTTTGTTTAGAGTTGTTGCTAGTAAAAGACAGGTGCCTCAGCTATTAGTAGCCATGTGCTCCTCTTCACAGCTTCCTAGCACACTAAAAACCGAAGCCTATAGACACATATTGATGAAGGAGAAAATTAAAAGAAGGAGCTGTTTCTTCAGCTCCTAATTGAATTGGGTTTTCTGAAGACTTCTATGCACTCCCAGAGGTTTGCAAATGACTATGAAATAAGTTTAACAAGTTTAATGCTTTCTGGAAACGTCTTGTGAAGTTTGTGAAGGAACTTTTTTACCATTGGAGAGCAGAGTCAGTTCAGTTACTGCCATTAAAATCTTGAAGCTATCATCACAGATCTACAAGAAAGAAGATGAAGAGTAAACAGCTTCTACGACACCACAATGATCTTATATATTTACAAAGGCCTCCCTACAAAGGTGCAAGTTGAAGGTTTTGCCTCGGCCTTCACAGATCCCAAACTACTCATCGATGAAAGTCTTTGGGTGAAAATCCTTCCAACATGAATGCAACATTAATGACTTGCCTTTTTCCTATTTTCACAACTGTTTGTTTGAAACTGGAAACAGTTGAAAAGGGAAACCTTGTTTGACAAACAATCATCTTTATTTTATGCCTTTAAATCTTTAACTTTGTTGTTTATGGTGGCATAATAAATCTCGGTTATTGGTGGCCAAACCTTTGCAGGCTACACTACCTTGAAACCAAGATAGTCTTTCCAGTCACTATCTCTACCAGCAAAATGCAAGACAGATATATTTGAAGACTTTGATAATCCAGAACAGACTCTACTTTCCAGTCGATTTATCAATCCGACAGCGTCAAGACAGACGTTGCCCAAGTCTTTGCCTTTCATATCTGCTCAGTTTGTATTACTTTTGGCCTTTATCTGGGTCTCAGAGCAGTGACAACACCTGCTTTTAGAGTCTATTCCACTGAACCACCTCCAGGAAGAAACATGTTATCTGTTCTTTTTTGGTCCTCGGGGTGATGTTTCTGAGTATCAAGAGGTCGAGAAATTGTTGGAAATTTCTGCATGAGTGTATTTGTACGGACACGGGCGCTTGCACACATGCACACATCTGTGAGATTCATTATTCCACAAGTGGAGTCCGCAGATGGAAAATGTGATGCAGGATGATGATGCCTTTTTGACTCAGCAGGGAGAAGACCAAACAGGGAGGACGAGAGGGATCCCAGTGAAATTAGACGTTTTTCGAGTTCTATCAGTTTGCTCATCTCTAGGTAACAATCCTCTGTAGTCTATTGAAACGCACACACATTCAAAAACATCAAACCTCTTTTTTTTCCTCTTGCATAGAATTTAGGGTAATGCCAGCTTCCTTGCTCCTAAAATATTGGAAAACTTGTACAGCCAATAAACGCGTGTGTGTGTGTGTGTGTGAATACATGACTCGATGTGTGCTCGCCTCAGTTTGGGAATAAAGAGTGGAATGATGTGTCTGGGAAACCTGCATCGAGACATCAACACACACACACACACACCCACACACACACACACACACTGACATCTCCCCCTTATCCAGCTGGGTTTCTGGGATTTCTGGGAGATATGCAACGCAGTTCATCGCCAGATACACGGGTAATATATGGCCCCTTCTCCAGCCTCACACACGCAGATGCATGCACAAATACACACACACACACACATGCATGCACGCACTGAAACAAATACCTAACCGTAGAACTTTCTGCAGAACCAACAGAGCTGTCGGCATGTTTTGCACTCAGGTTTCAGAAGGACTTCACTAATTTACTTTGGATGCTTCAACGGCAAATTACTGAAGAGACTGCGTCGGTCTTTTTTTTTTTGGTGCGGATGCCAAGGTGAGAAGGAAATAAGGAGACAAGGAAGTAAGGAAGAGGAAAAGGAGACAGATATTCAGTCATAGCTCTGGTGCTGCAGTGAGGACGAGCCTACCAGCTGGGATTTCTAATCGTGGAGAAAGGCAGAGGAGTGAGGAGCACGCAGGTATGCAAGGTAAATGATCTCTCTACCCTCATTTTTTGATTGATTCTGCTAGGCACCAGACCTGCTTGCTGTCTGTGCTGACGTATACTTGCTATATGTCATTGTGGCTATAGACGTGATTTATATGTGTAAACAGGAATGAGGCCTCTGAGAGAAATTCCCTGGCTCTTTATATCCCTCTGTGCAGCATCTCTGTGTAGGTACCACTCATGTGCATTTGCTCATGCATGCATGGATTCATGTATATGAAATATGTGCACTAATTCTGAACAGCACCTCCACCTGTTGCTTTCTGTCAGTGATAATGACTCATTTATAAATCTAGTGAGGAGCTTACATACCTGTACCTTTTCTACAGGTGTGGGTGGTGCGAAGGTCAACAATGTGTCATCAGAAATGTGTCGTCATCCTTGCGAGGAGTTAGTGAGTTTGCTGACTGAGATCCATGGTCTGCGTATCGTGACTAGCAGCCTGCTTGATGATCTGGAGAGAGTAGTAAGACCCACAAATACACGCTGACAGTTGTGGAGAAAGAATTAGAAGGACTCACCTTCTTTATCTTAAAGTTAAAGTACTTAACACTGCCCCATGAAAGTTATTGTGTTCTAGTTCCTAGAAAACCTTGACCCGCGGTTAATAGACAGAGTGAGATTTAGTGTCAAAAAAAAAAATAGATCAAAAGCACAATTTATACAATATAAGGAATGACCTACAAGGCATTTGTCCACTAAAATGCTTTAGTCAAGCTAGAAGTTTATTTTGAATAAGGAATTAAACACTTTTTATGAGCTCATATTTTTGCAGATTTGCAACTGTTGCAAATCAGATGTGAGACACAGTTGTGTGACTTAAATAGTACCAGATCTGAGGTAATAGTGACATTATAAATGAGTCTGCATGTCTCTATTTATCATGTCTATAGTTCCAGAAAAACTGATGAGCCAATGTTCAAAAACTGACAAAATACAATCAAACCCTGACACTATAGATAGGAATTTAACTGGATATTTTGGTGTATTTAAAGCAATACTAAAGAGTTACCTTTATGTGAAAATATCAGTTTCAATTTCACTTGAAGGAATTTTTATTATTTTTAGAGTCATCTAGCTGTTACGCTCTCCCATCCACACTACTGGCAAAATCTACCCAAAATAATTTTGCCCTCGTGGTCGCCTCTCACCACAGCTGCGTATTGCTTTGCGGCACTATATCACATGTGAACAACAATGGCTGTATGATGAGCTCACAGAACTACAGGTGAGAGTGGAGGCGGATAAGAAAAGTCATGACAGAAGAAGCAACGAAGAGAAAACATGAGAGTGACTAAGCAAGAGGGAGATTTGCTGAAATGGTCTGGATGATGGCAGAACTCATTTCAGGAATGTAACTTTCAAAGGAAACAGATTTTCCCTTTTCTTAAAAGTTGGCAAAATTTCTGTTTCATTAAAGAAGCAGTTACCTCTCAATAAAAATGTCTGTAACATACTCTATTCAAACATGTCCTTGCAGCTTTATTCATAACAGGTGATGGAGTAAGCCAGTTCATTCCTCCGCTCCTCTCCTCTGCAGGCCATACCTTTTTATTAAAATGATGCTGCAGCTTTGTGCTACATACTTCTGAGGGACAGCAGATGCAGAATGATGGGAAGTTGGATCTGAAAACGGAGAGAGTCTATAGTTCTTCTCTGATTTGAGACTCTGATGTCACAGTACCGTGAACATCAGAACCGCTCTCTGAATGGCACATGTTCACACTAGGGCTGGTCCCAAACAAAGTAACGTGGCTGCGCTTTGTCAGAGGTTTAGAATCGGGAAACTGACTCTAGAAATCCTAAGGTATGCCTTCAAGCTCAGGAAAAGTGCAAATATTTTCATAACATATCACTTTTAAAGATATCGGTTGCATATTTCCATTCATTTTTATTGGAAACTGCTAATCGCTGGTAGTAATTATAAGTAGCATAGCATCATGACATTAGGTGTTCACTCACATGAGGCGATCCGTACTGTGGTGTGACAGTCGAGCGCTGCTACAAAAAATCATAGATGACAGAGGATAATTTTTAGCGTCACAAGTTTCCTGAAAGGCATAAATGCAAAACTGATGAACTCTTTTTCTGAAAATAGCAAGGGAAAAAATACCACCAGGTTCTCCCTACAATAATTGCCAAAATAACTGGTAACTTTCTGCCAAGACACCAGTTTATAATTTGATTACTTTATGGTTTCAGTTGTTCTCATATATCTTGTAAAGCAGTTTAATACGGAAAAAATATTAGGCTTAACACTTTATGTGATTCATGTGCAAAATTCTTGCTAAGTAACCAATAACTAAAACTGCCAAGTAAGTGTGGTGAAGTCAGTAAATTAAAACTAAGTACTCAAAAACTGTACTTAAGGACAGTACTTCAGTATTGTTCGAGAAAAAACAACAGGCTTTTATTCCGTTTGAAAAAAGCTATTTTTTAAGTGTCACTTTAACAACAATAAAGTTGTGAGAAACGTATATTGCTATTAATTTTTTGGATTCATTTGGAAAGCATGAGACATTTTTAAGTTTAACAGTGTTCAACAGTCTTGTACACCACTTTATATGACCATGTTGGGTTTCCAGAAAAACTTGTGGGACCAAACCTTCCTTTTCTTCTGGCAGGAAACTCTGTGGTTTGTGGTAAACACTGTGGTTGTTAAGGAAGGGAAAAGTAAGCAAACAGAAAACCTTCAGCGTTGAGACGCTGGAATCATGGAACCATAGTTCTCGCCAGCAAAATTAGGTCTAGACTCAGTATGAGTGAAAACATGCACTTTTCCTGTAATTTGATTTGAATATTTTGAAAGTGTTTAATGTATTTTTTATGTGTCAGTCAAAAGAAAATGAGGAGATGCGGATATCTCTGGCCGAGCTGAGCAGCGGCGGCAGCAGCAGAAACAGTGGAGACGGGAATGACAATGATATTGACTTTGACCGAGACGGGGAGGCCATGGTGTGTGCAGGATGGACGAGTGTATGAGCAAGGGGAGGACTGGGACGTCGACAGCTGCACGTCCTGCGCTTGCCAGGTCAGTGTTGAACAAATCTCACGCCATGAATATCTGACTAAGGCACAGAGCAGGCCCTTGATTGAGAGGAGGAGCTGCCTCAAATACAGCATACGGCAGGTCTCACCATCACATACATCAGCTGGTGAGACAGATTTTCTGCACAAATAAATGTGTCAAAAAATATTTTTTTTGTATTATTTATAGGTAGCACTGAGGAGTTGTTTTTTATTCTTTAAAATACTTTACTTTGGATTTCTTTTGACCATTGAATTAAGAACTGGCTGTCTTGCTTCACTTGAAACCATGAAGTCCATTTACAGAGAAGTTGAGAAGTTTAAAACCTAACAAAAACTTAAGTCAATTTTTTTTTAACTTTTGTTAACATACACAGAGTGCAGAGGAAATTATTTGTAGTTTCTTCACTGATAAAAGGTAGGGTAAAGGAATTTCTTAATGACATTATGTCTGCTGATATTTGAAACTAAACGCCAACAAAACACAGAGCCTTTTGTTGATGTTTTGTTTCCTTTGACCTCTATCCAGTGGTCCCATCATGAACTCTCTCAAGATGGTAAAATACAGCCCTCTAAAATTCCAATATAAGTATCTGCATCAGTGGTACCCTCACGCAATGAAAGTCATCCATACCATGGACCCTGAAGTGCCTCCTTAACTTCAGTTACTAATAAATTACTAATAATAGCCTTGATCGTCTTTGATACTTGGATACTTGGAAACTGATGCTCATTTTTTCCCAACAAAAAGTATACGAAACACTTTCTAATCTGAGCACAAGACATTGTCTTTTTGTTCATCTAAGATGAGCATGGACAATACAATTTTATGTTACATTTCAGGATGCTGCAGTGTTGAATGATAGTTTTATTTTGTTTTTTTGTCACACTCATCCAACATTGGTTCTCAGCTTTGTCATTTATGAGTGATAGTTCTATGATACCAGGCTTCTGAGTTTTCTTTTAGCGTCATTGCTGCTTCTCTTGCTGCTTCATTGCTTCCAAATGTTTTAAAGCATTTCATTGGTTCAGAATGTTTCAATGCCTTTTAATGGTTTACAGCTTGAGCTCTTGGGCAATTTACTATGCCCAAAACACTACCACATTTGACAATGGTCATGTGAAAGAACACATCTACTGACATACACTGCCTGGCCAAAAACAAAAGTTGCCACCTGGATTTAACTAAGCAAATAGGTATGAGCCTCCTATTGGATAACTAGTGCATGGGTGATTATCTTTCAGCTGGCTACATGTTATTTAACTCCAACTGGTGCAATGAGCTACTTCTCATTTTCTAAACAACCATGTCAAAAGACACATCCTGTGGTCGTGGAAAAGATGTTAGTCTGTCTGAGAAGGATCAAATCATTGACATGCATCAAGCTGAGAAAACATCTAAGGGGTGGCAGAAACTACCAAAATTGAGTTAAGAACTGTCCAATGCATTATTAAAAACTGGAAGGATAGTGGGGACCAGATGTCTTCAAGGAGGAAATGTGGCTGGAAAAAAATCCTCAAAGATTGTGATCAGTGATCACTTAAATGTTTTGTGAGATCAACTTGAGGAAAAACAATTGTAGAATTCAAGGCTGTTTAATAGTGAAAGTAAGAGCATTTCCACACACACAATGTGAAGGGAACTCCAGGGAGTGGGACTGAACAGCTGTGTAGCCTTAAGAAAACCACTAATCAGTGAGGCCAACCAGAAAAAAAGCTTCAATTTGCTGGCGAGCATAAAGATTGGACTCTGGAGCAATGGAAGAAGGTCATGTGGTCTGATGAGTCCAGATTGATCCTGTTCCAGAGTGATGGGAGCATCAGAGTAAGAAGAGAGGCAGATGAAGTGATGCTCCCATCATGCCTAGTGCCTACTGTACCAGCCTTTGGGGGCAGTGTTCTGATCTGGGGTTGCTGCAGTTGGTCAGGTCCAGGTTCAGCAACAGTATGAGCTCAAAGAATGAGGTCAGCTGACTACCTGAATATACTGAATGACCTGGTTATTACATCAATGGATTTTCTTCTTCCCTGATGGGAATATTCCAAGATGACAATGCCAGGATTCATCGGGCTCAAATTGTGAAAGACTGGTTCAGGGAGCATGAGACATCATTTTCACACATGGATTGGCCACCACAGAGTCCAGACCTGAACCCCATTGAGAATCTTTGGAATGTGCTGGAGAAGGCCTTGCACGGCAGTCAGACTCTACCATCATCAATACAAGATTTTGGTGAAAAATTAATGCAACACTGGATGGAAATAAATCTTGTGACATTGCAGAAGCTTATCGAAACAATGCCACAGCGAATGCATGCCGTAATCAAAGCTAAAGGCGGTATAACAAAGGTGTATGACCTTTTATTTGGTGGCGTCTTTTTTTTTTTTTGGCCAGGCAGTGTAATTCACTAATATGCCATAAAATTGAAAAAAAAAATTAACACTGGTATGTATGTACTAAAAACTATAATAAAATATCATTTAACTTTCTAAAGGTATGTTCCAATTAAGAACTAACATTTTTTTCCCCCATTATTGCTGAAGAATCGAATCCAGCCATGAACACATAGCTCTACCATTTTGTCTTATTTTTGCTTTTATTAGAGCAGCATCAGAGTCAGTGACTTAAAGAAACTGAACAAACTGATAAAGAAGGCTGGCTCTGTTCAGGGGATTGTTCTGGAGCTTCTGGAGCTGATTGTGCAAAGGAGGATACTTCATAAAATAAAAAACATCATGGACAACTGTAAACCTCCTCTACACAACACAGTGATTCAACAGCTCGAGTGTCTTCAGTCAGAGGCTTCATCAGATCCACTGAACTCAGATCACTACAGGAGATCCCTCCTGCCCACAGCAATAACCTTCTAGAATGAATCATTGAAGAGACTTAAACAAGTACTGCAACAATGAATTTCTCTTTAGTAACTTAAAGTCCATTTATGAGCATCAACTTTGAATGAGCTTTACTACGTACAATTGGGATTGGAGCAATGTTTTATGATAGCCCCTCGGTCAAACTGTGAAGCAGCTGCTGAAATTCCAGTCTGCCACTAGATGTCACTGTTCTTCCTAATGAAGCCCCGAAGCTTCAAATCGTTTTCGGTACAAAACAAAAGAAAGCCTCAATGCTTTACAAGGTGTCATTCATCCATCACTCGCATTTATGCTCTGAGGTTTCCCCTGTGTCCGTAACATTTTTCACCGTATTTACCTGTTTGTGATGAAAGACATACTTTTTTGCTACTTTGCATTGAGAAATACTTTTCTTAAATGATCGATTCATCAATGAAGTTTGGCATAAACTAGTATTTAACAGCCAGTCCTTTTATACTTAATCCTGACACCCTCACTTGTTACCAATTAATCTGCTGACTGCAGTAACAGCTCTTGAAGAGTTACAGTGGTAAGAAATAGTTTTGAGGTCCTTGGAATTAATTGTTTTTTTTTCAGCAATCAACAATAAAATGTGACCTGAATTTCATTTCAGTAACAGTAATATACCAACACAATGTTCTTAAGATGATAACACACATTTATCATTCCTCACGCCTTTACTGAACACATTCATTAGATATTAATAGTGGTGCAGGAAAAAGTAAGTGGATCCCTCGATACAATAGCTGATCAAATCTCCTTTGGCAGAAATTACATTGTGCAGGAGGAATTTTGACCATTTCTCTTTATAGAACTGCTTTAGCTCAGACATTTGTAAGAGGTCTGGTGTGAATGGTTCTCTTGATGTAATTCCACAGCATCTCTGTAGGGTTAAGGTCGGAGCTCTCGTTCTTTCCTTTTCTGAAGAGAGTTGCTAGTAAATCACATTTAGGTAAACATAGGAATTCATCTCTCCCTTAATGCAAGTGGCCCAGGGGACTCAAACCATGATGCTCCCTCAACTATACTTCACCACTGAGATGATGTTGGTAAGATGTGCCCATTTGCTCCATACATAGTCCTATGAATTCTTCCCGAATACTCTTCTTTTGCTGCATCAATCCACAATCTTTTTCTCAGTAGTGTCATAGATTGCCAAGATGCTCTTTGGCAAACTTCAGGAATGCAGCAATGTTTTTTTTGGGAGCAGCGACTTCCTTTGTGGTGTTCTGCCATTGACGCGTTGCCTGTCCAGTAACTTAGGTACGGTAGACTCATGAACAGAGTTGTTTACCAGTTCCACTCAGGTCTTCAGCTGTTACTTGTACTTCTTCTTTACCTCAAGGAGGATTTTTGCCCTGTGCTTTTGGAGTCATCTTGGTGTCATCTTCATTTGCAGACAGTTTATCATATGGATGCCCTGAATACTTTGAGATCGCTTTGTATCCCTCTCCAGCCTACTGATGAACTACAACTGATCTTCAGAGATCTCCTTTTTTATTGTCACGCCAGCACACATTTCTTAAACCACAAACTTGAAATCTTTTATCAATCAATGTAGCTTGAAACCACACCTACAAACTAATTTTATTAACTGTACTCCAGGCATGCAAACTACTAGTCCGTTTAGCTTTCAGTCAAGTAACTGTTCTATGGGTTTACTTACTTTTTCCTCAAGCACTGTGAATGTTTATTGGGAATGTTCAAGAAAGATACAAGAAATTATAATCGTCATTGTCGGTCTGGAAGCAGATTGCGTTTGTCTATTGTAGTGACTTAGATGAAAATGAGCAAATTAATGTAGAAAACCAAAGGGATCACATACTTTTTTTTTCTTTGCCACTGTACTTGTATATTTACTAAATACAATGATTTTTTTCAGTGAATGTTGAGTAAAAGTGACTCTTTAAATAAAAAAAAAAAATGGAATATTTTTGCATTTAAAAAATGTTCTTACTTTAGAAACTCAAATGGGGTTACTACATGACAATAATACAACCCTAAAATAAAATCTGGGTTACTAGCTGTTTTCATGTGAATGTAGTTTGCATACTAAACTACCACTCTTTTGACTGCAGCTTTATATTTAGACATGAGATAGATATCAAGATGAAAGTCAAATCCATCTTCTCATCTAACTTTCGACAAGACCGTAAATAAGCATATCTTGGAAAATGTCAAAATATTCCTTTAATTTGCTCTTCACCAGCTGGGAGTGGGGGGTGGGGGGTGCATGTGTCCAATGTGATATTTGTTTATTTCCAAGGCCTCCATATATATTTTGGTCTTCCTTCATCCTCCTCCATGAGTCTGTTTCACTTTATGAAGCATCATTAGTTTTGTCAAGAATGTGAAAAGGGAGCCAGACTTGAACCTGACAGCGTATAATTCCTACGGCATTAAACAAAACATCTGGATCAAATAACATGATATCTTTGCACAAATCAAAATTATCACCACTGGTCTGTCTCGTCCAGGAAGGAAAAGTGGTGTGCCATCAAGTGTCATGTCCTCCGGTATCCTGCATCAAGGCCTCCTTCATCGATGGAAAATGCTGTCCTGTTTGTCTCGGTGAGAGAGATTTAGTGTCATAACTGTCTGTCGAGATCACCACAATTCATAAATGTATAACAGCAGCCAGATATTTGTATGTCCGTATGAAGATGATGAAGACGGCTGGTCCCCGTGGTCTGAATGGACCCACTGCTCGGTCACCTGTGGGCGTGGAGGACAGCAACGGGGCCGATCCTGTAATGGCATCATGCCCGCCTGCTCTGGCCCATCGCTCCAAACCCGCAGCTGCATGCTGATTAAGTGTGGCCGCAAGGGTAGGACATCACTCTGCACATCTGTTCTTTCAACGCTTTAATTTGATGTACTTTTGGATTGATGACACCAAGTCCAGTCCAAGGAAGAGAAGAGAGAATTTCTGAAAGAGCAGTTTAATCATTGCTGTTAACATGCTGCATTGCACTGACAGGTGGCCTTTGTTTTTCCAGTTGACTATACAAGAAAAAAATTTAAAATAAAATAAAATAATGTGTTGTGTCATGTCTAGCCCGTGCTGACGGGAACTGGGGCCTTTGGTCTCCCTGGTCTCCATGCACAACCACATGTGGAGAAGGCAACGTCACACGTGTCCGTCTGTGCAACAATCCACCTCCACAGAAGACGGGAAAGGGGTGCGCCGGCACCGCCAGGGAGATGCAGCCTTGCAACAACACTCTCTGTCCCAGTAACTAGGCAACAAATGTTTATTCAAATTGTGCTGTGGTGCCTATCTGGTTTGGAGGTAAATGATCTATTTGTGTGTAGTTGCAGGAGGCTGGACGGGCTGGAGTGAATGGTCAAAATGCTCAGCGACGTGTGGCGGAGGCCTTATAAGTCGCCAGCGTGAGTGTGTGAACCCCGCCCCCCAGAATGGAGGGAAGCCCTGTGCTGGAGACACTGCGGACTACGAAGCATGTAACAAAGAACCATGTCCCCTGGGTAAATCAAACCACTGGCTGCATGTTCATCTTAATTGTGCAAACAAATTAATCTGTCAGCTTCAGATCCATGGATAAACTCTAATCTCACTTCTCTGAGGAGGGCTTTTTTGAAATTTAATTTTTATCAAAAAATAGCTTTTAGTATTTATTCTGCCTTCCTACAATTCGTCAGGCTTAGGACATAATAGGGAACTGATTATAACCAGGGACGGACTGTTTATTCATGAACTCAAGAACACTAATATTGAAGAACGACTAAACATCGCTTGCAACTTCTAAACAAAAATGAACATAAACATTGTCTTTTATGCTGCTATTTTACAGATACTTATATGCTTGCATTTCAATCACAAAAAAAATCTATATCACATATGCTTGATTAACATTTGTTTATTAGCATTACTTGGAATGATAGCCATTAAACCTGAACTTATACCTAAAAGATTCTAACGCTTTAGATAAACATATTAGACTACTGACAAGAAGAATAAAACAGATTTGGTTTTCCTAAATCCCACAAATTACATTTTTTGCCTTTTAGGTCTATTCTGTGTCAGAATGAGCCTGCTTGACACATTTGATAGCTTTAATATTATGCTAGGGTGACCCAAAAACCCAAAAAGAGGACACCCTACCGGCCTCTTCTTGATACTGCAAAAATACTCAAAGATAGCCAAAAGATGACAAAGTAGCTTCATAAACCATACATTTATTTAAAATGTCCCTTTTCTGTTTGAAATGAAACATTTCTGATATGTAAACATAAATACTGCCTCATAACCAGTGACGTGGTGAGATTTCATGGCTGGTGAGGCACTGACTCCATCAGAATCAGATTTACACATTTATGAACCCAACAGAGTCGATTATTCACCATTTGGGTCAGCAGTAGTTAGCAGGTTATGTTTTATATGTCATATCAGATTCTTTTTTAAAAGACTTTCTTTATTGGATAGACAGAAAGCAATAGCAAAAAAAAAAAGGACAACAACATATTACAATACTGGAAATTAAACCCCCAAACCACTATATTAGAGTCCACCCACTCAACCACTAGACTACATAGCAAATACCGTTGTAGGACCCTGACATTATACTGATTTTTTTAAATTAAAGCACCCTATGCAATGTAGCTGTGATTAGTTAGGGTACCATTCAACCAATCATCCTTCAAACCACATTTGTAGCCTATTCCACAGACATTGCACCACCACGCACCACGAAAGAGAAGACAAAGATAAATAGTGCCAAAATGGAAAACACTTCTCCCCCTCAAGCTTTCTTTAGTTGTAATTTTCTGCCTTCATATGAACATTTTTATGTGTTTCAGATATGTGCTTACTTTCAAATCCATGTTTTCCTGGAGTGGATTGTACGTCAAATAGTGATGGATCATGGGAATGTGGACATTGTCCGCTGGGTTTAAGCGGAAATGGCACTCATTGTGAAGATGAGAATGAGGTAATAACGGGTAGACTCAGGATCAGGCTATGTTAAATCACCACTGCGACGCTGTCACAGATTCTCTGGTGATCGAAACAACTTTAGTTACTTAAGTCTTTAGTCTACAATCAAAGGGCCCATGATCATCTCACAAATAACTATCTCAAAAGACAGAATTAGTCTGATCCTGACAGAGTTATTCATGTAAAAAAAAACCAACACTTGTAATACCCTTTGTGCAAAAAGGACATGTTTGATATGCTGAGCGTGAAAATCTCTCAATCCCGCTCTCTACAGTGTGAAGTAGAAGGTGTGTGTGTTTCAAAGTGCATAAACACAGACCCCGGTTTCTACTGTCTGCCTTGTCCTCCTCGCTACAAAGGCACCCAGCCATATGGCCTCGGTATGCAACAAGCCCTGCAAACCAGGCAGGTAGGTGTTTACCTCTTTGAATAAAGGTGTTTTTTTTTTTTTTTTTTTTTTTGTAGCTTGGCTTCTTTGGCTGTAAACAACAATCACAAACCTTTTCTGGATTCTCTATGACATCCTCTTGTTTTAGGTGTGTGAACCCTACAACCCTTGCAAAGACAACACACACAGCTGCCACAAGTATGCTGAGTGTATATACCTTGGCCTCGCGTCTGAGGTCTTATATAAGTGTACGTGTGCTGTCGGGTTTGCTGGTGATGGCTATATATGTGGAGAAGACTCTGATCTGGATGGCTGGCCCAACTACAAACTGACCTGCAAACAGAATGCCACCTATCACTGCCAAAAGGTTATAAAACCAAAACAAAACACACACAGAGAAAAAACTGCATCTGAATCTCTGGCTGTGGAACTGACTGAACGTGCTTTGATTGATCTGAAGTTGTAATTGACTGCAGGATAACTGCCTCATGATGCCAAACTCTGGACAGGAAGACCTGGACATGGACGGACTGGGAGATGCCGTGTGATCCCGATGACGACAACGACAACATCATGGATGAGAGGGTGGGACCAAGTTGTCGAAGACAGGTGTATATTTACATTGTAGTATGTACATCTAAATGTGCTTGTTTGGCGCAGGATAACTGCCCGCTGGTGTACAACCCTCGGCAGTTTGACTCTGACAGGGACGGTGTGGGCGACCGCTGCGACAACTGTCCCTTTGAAAGCAACCCGCTGCAGACAGACACTGATGACAACGGAGAGGGAGACGCCTGCAGCATTGACATAGATGGAGATGGTAGGAACTGAACATTCAGTCAGTATCAGTAGTAGCTCCCCTGTAAGCCAGATAGTTCACACTACCTTATATCTTTAAAGCTTCAAGAGGAAATGTCAAAGCTGGTTGGCATCTAGTTTGAGAGTCCTGACGGCAGCATAATGTATTGTAATAAGTGGGGTGGAGGTGGATCGTAAATGTCAGAAAGAACAACGATTTATGGAAGAGGAGCCTATTCTAAATGACTCTGTAAAAAAAAATCAGTGTAGATTCAGTGTCCTGATATTCAAGCTTTCAGTTGGTAATGCATTAAAAACAGGAATATGTTCACTCACAGCAAGGGCTCGAGAATATTGACTGATAAATATTGTCAGTAGTTAGTTGGTGTGAGAGAAGAGGGGATTCCTCTGAAACTAGCAAGGGAACCTGAGCTTGCCCTATTTATATAAAATATAAATAAATATAAGATGACATAATATAAAATAATATAATATAATGTCCAAAAAAGAAATAATATTAATATGTGCAGTTGTGTTAACATTTCATTGACTATACAGTAAATGGCAAGTACAGCGGCAAAGAATGAAAATAGAACACATTAAACATGAAGACGAGTCGATTCAGAATCAGCTACTTTTTCACTAGTAAAGTAGTAAACTTGTCAGTACATTCCCATAATGCTTTCTGATCAATGCATTTCCCCATAGAAGCTGAGCGTCTCTGGGACTGCATGGAGCATTTTTTTCATTGCTGCAAAACACGACGGGCATTGGCTAAAAGCTAGTGTTACCTGTCTCTGGGAGTTAGTGGAGCTGAGGGTTGGCCTCGGCTGGCCTGGACGCTGATGAGTCAGGATGGTGATTGGTGGAAAAGCTGAATGCAGTTTTGACTGACAGGTTTCTGAGATATATATACTGTCATGTCTCATGCACAATTTCAGTCCATCGTGGATTTTGCATGCGAAGTCGAATGACAAGCAGCGACCATTTGTTGGCATTTCTACAGCGAAATACTTCATTTCTTACACTGTAAATAAATCACACTCACTGTATATCATTGTTTGTATTTCAAATAATCAACATTAACATTAACAAGAAGTCTACTTGCTGTGTTAGGGTCACAGACCGTTTTCTAGAAAAGGAACGAAGGGCAGAATTGACATAAATAAATTGACACGTTTTTATGATGTACTCCAACTATGAGCTTCCCCTGTTTGAAAGACCAGAAATCTCCACTGGTGCAGAAGGTGGGGTTAGATGGATGATTTGTTGGGGTGATCGCTGAAGGAAACAGGTGAAAGGAAAGGAAGAAAATATTGTCAGTATTAACATGGATCCACAGATGCAAAGAAAAAAAAACATAAATGAGATCCAATAACGTGGCAGGTCTCTTTGGTCTCAAGCAATTTAAATTGGAATGAGGAGAAGTGGAAAACTACCCTGTGGTCTGATGATTTAAGATCTAAAATTCTGGAAACATTTTGGAAAATATTCTGTTTTTTTTTTTTTTTTTTTTTTTTTTTTTTTTTTTTTCACTTATTTCAGCAAGATGATGACATGTATTAGAACAACCAGGTTACAAAACCTGGCTGTAAAGAAATCCAGGTACTAAATCTGTCCCGCCTGCAGCCCACACCTGTCAACACTGCAGGCATTCATGAAGGAAAAATTCAACAAAGGAGTTGAGTTGCTGATTTGTGGAGGCCCTGTAGAAAGTAAAACCAAGGAAAACAGTTTGTTTTCAAAACTACAAACATCTGGATTATAGTAGGTTGTTAAAAGAAGATGTGATACACTGAATTTTTCAAATGTATTTTGCTGGCATGCCAAAATGCTCAACATTCCACACCTTGTCTTTGTATTTCTGTTAGAAACTGTTTTTAAATTACTTGAAAATCATTGAACTATCTGCCTTTTATTACACAATGTGTCTACTTTTTTTTTAAAGATGTGCTTTTCAAGGTAATAAGTACTCAGGTAAAAATTGATTTCTAAGGATATCTGTATTAGCCATCTGAGGACTTGTGTCAAATCCGTTTGAAACAGCTGAATCATGTATATTTATACTGTATGTATGTAGCTGTAGTTGAGAGATACAATGTGATTAGATGTTAATATGAGAACCACCAGAAAGCTCCACAGACTATAATCAGAATCAGTTTGTCGTCCAGAAATTGGCTATTCAGGTTATTTAGAAACTCAAAAATAGATTTTTTTTTCTCTTACTCTTGACATATAGATTAAATTCCATCTACCCACACAGCCTTGACTTGTATTGGTTGCTATGTCTTTCATTATGTTCCACACAAAAAGCAATATTTCTGCTGTGTGTGTCTGTGTGTGTTTTCTTCCTTTCTGCCAGATATCCTGAATGACCGTGACAACTGTCCTTCTGTGTACAACACTGACCAGAGGGACACGGACCTTAGATGGTGTTGGTGACCAATGCGACAACTGCCCGCTGCTTCACAACCCGTTGCAGGTTCCCGGAAACACACACATACATCGGCCTAAATACAGTTAAAGGGAGGCTAAGTGATTCCCTGCAATTTCTCACCTAGAACACTTTTTGTCATATTCAGTGAACATCTCATCATCCACTAGCTGCTAAAAACAAACAAACAAAAAGCAAAAATGGTCTTCATATGCTGGCTCTGTAAAGTGGAAACTATAAATACCATTACTCTGGCCAATCACAGACAGGGGATGGTTTGTGCTTGTGCAGGTGGCTTTGCTTTGGAAATGCATGTTCTTTATGAGGCATGTCCTGTAGCGGTCTGTGTTACAGTGGATCTGAAGAAGCCTCTGACTGAAGACAATCTAGTTGTTGAATCACTGTGTTGTGTAGAGGATGCTTAGAGTTGTCTGTGATGTTCTTCATTTTATGAAGTATCCTCCTTTGCACTATCAGCTTTAGAAACTCCAGAACAGTCCCCAGAACACAGCCAGCCTTCTTTATCAGTTTGTTCAGTTTCTTTAAGTCACTGGCTCTGATGCTGCTCCTCCAACCAGACCCAGTGAAGACCCAGTCATGACCTAAAGTTAGACTGGCTGAAGATTTATTTACTTTATCCCTTAGAATATCAGTGCAGTCATCTTTTTTTTTTAAATAATTCCACACACCGGAACAAAGTTTTCTTGTGGCTGAAGCAGTAAAACGACTCCACAGCATCATACTCCCAACACCATGTTTCACTGTGAGAACTGTGTCTGTTGAGCTGAAGGGCTCTAAAGTTCCAAAGTACCTTGGAGGACTAGCCACTTTGACCTTAACTTTAAATGCTTGTGTTTTTAGCTCGACTCTGACAGCGACCTTGTGGGGGACATGTGTGACAGCAACGAGGACATTGATGAGGACGGCCACCAGAACTCCCTAGACAACTGCCCTTACATCGCCAACAGCAACCAGGCTGACCATGACAAGGACGGGAAAGGGAGCGATGTCTGTGATCATGATGATGACAATGATGGCATTCCTGACAATCGGGATAACTGTAGGCTAGTTCCCAATAGGGACCAGTTGGACTCTGATGGTCAGTACTGGTACCATAGTTGGCACATAAAACACCATTAAAAAGAAATGAAAAAAAATATTCAAATATTATGTTATTATACATACATAAAACAATACTGTAGATAATGTCAATAAACCTAGTCTCATAATGCTGAAATTAGCAAACATCACTTACCTATTACAAGCAAAATCTTATAAACTTCTCTGTGTTGTGTCATTGTAACTAAAAGATTGTTGACGCTATCCACCATCATGCATAATTTTCATGTGATCTTGTCCATCGTCTATCCCTCATCTCTTGACATAAGGGGGGACAAAAAAAAATCCTTAAAATCATCTTGCATGCTTGCCCTGACTCTCCTCTTGTCTCACAGGTGATGGCAGTGGAGACGCCTGCTTTGACGACTTCGATAATGACAGCATTCCAGATGCGCTGGATCCCTGCCCGCTAAATCAGGATATTGGGTCCACAGACTTCAAGACGTTTCAGGGCGTTTTGTTGGACCCCAAAGGCACCACGCAGTCCGACCCCCTCTGGGTGATCCGCAGTCAGGGCAGAGAGCTGCTGCAGACAGCCAACTCAGACCCAGGGATTGCTTTAGGTGAGGCAAAAGTTAGAATAGCATCATGAAGATGGTAAGTGAACTGAACTAAAATGACTTTGTTTGAACAGGATATGACAAGTTCAGCGCGGTGGACTTCAGTGTGACGTTTTATGTGAATACCAACCGAGATGACGACTATGCTGGCATTGTGTTTGCCTACCAGTCCAGTCGACGCTTTTATGTCGTCATGTGGAAACAGGTGAGGTCTGAATGTCTGTTCCATCGCTGACAACTATTGCAGTCTCTTTTAAAAATGGCATCAATTTTACATAAAAATACCTTTAGAGTATCTTCAGATATCATCTTGGCCATAACCTCTGTGTTATGTCTTTTTTATAGTACAGCTCTCACTTGCCAGAATGTAAAAAGTGCATGACTTTGCATGACATGTCTTTTTGTTGTGATAATCATCGACCATCTGCTTCTCTATGTGTATAAATCATCTTAACTTTGGCTCTCCATTCTGTCTGTGAGTGCAGGTGTCCCAAGGTTACTGGGAGAAAAAGCCCTCTAAAGCATTTGCCACAGCAGGACTCTCAATCAAACTAGTCAACTCCAGCACAGGACCAGGGGAGTATCTACGCAATGCTCTGTGGCACACTGGAAACACCAGACAGCAGGTAAGAGCAAACAACCTCATTTATCTCTACTCCTTGTCTTATAATTACATGAAATATCTTTTTTTCCCCAAGATAAATCTTGAATATTCCAGCCCTTTTAAAAAACTGCACTGTAAAGAACCCCATAGATTCCTGTCCTCCCATTGTGTGTCTGTTTCAGGTCAAAACATTGTGGCATGACCCCAATAAAATTGGCTGGAAGGACTACACAGCATACCGCATGCACCTTCTACACCGACCAAAGACGGGGTTCATCAGGTACACATGTTACAGATGATTTCTGAATGAGACTGATCCCAGATATCCAGCAAATGTAAAACTACTCTGCTCCCTTGTGTTAATGTGGAACACTTTCATCTGTTGTTTCTATATATAGTAATAGAAAAATCACAGAGAGAAACAACTGATAAATGAACCCATAATGTGTTGAGATAAAGATTTTTTTGCTTGGCTGGTTTTTCTCTTTGTGGTTAGAGCTTACATTTTTGTGTTATGCTGTCATAAACCACAGCTGAGCGATGATTATGGAAGTCACAGAACGTTGAGAATTAGAAAAACAGATTGGCTGGCTTCCTTGGGGGAAGTAAAGCTAATTCTGGTGGTAATAACTTAACTTTAGCGGCAACATTTAACTTAGGTTTTCTTCAACCAGCCATATTCATCTTAGCTTCTCCTCAAGCTGCCATATCTACTTCTGCTCAGTTGTTTTTTTCACTAATTGTCTTAAAAAAACAAATCAAAACAAAACAAAAATAGCCTTAGGCAATAAGTTCTTTGTGCTGTTAATGTTCAGATGGGACGATAAACATCAGTACCACTGTAAGAAAAAAAAGACAGAGAACAAAGCTTTTCATGCTCTGGTTCAATTGTGTAAAAAGAAAACAAAGAAAACCTCTTTTCTTTGAAGATACAATCAAATGGCCATGATGCATTCTGGCCACTGAATGGTTTTACTTTACAAGGGTGCATTTTCTGAATGTGGGATAGAAAAGTGATTGCTGCTCTTTCGTTGCAAAGGGTGAGCATTCATTGACATTTTTTTCATAGTTGCTGCAAGGCATCACCATTTTCTTTTCAACTACATGACATTCGATTTGATGCCCACGTCAGCGTGTAATTCAGAAATGAATGGCACAATGGAAAGTCACAAACAAGACCTAGAAATGTATTATATGTTGTGAAAGGTGGTAAAAGAAGAACTGATGTCTATATATTTAGAGCACTGATTATCTTCTTACATAGTTTGTACCATGAGAATAAGAAAACAAGTAGAGTTTTAGTTTAGTGGTTTTACTTACTCCTAATGTATTAAAATTTTTATTAAAGCTCCCAGGATTGCTTCCTTAAACATAGCCAGTAGAAGTATGAACAAGAAAAAAAAAAGATCTTAATTACAGCAAAAATGCACTCTCAGGGACTGAATTTCTTCCTGTCACTTGCATCTGCAGTCATTATTGATCGGCGTGTGACTGATGTCCCATTCATTAGTTTTGTGTTGCCGTCTCAGAGTGGTGGTCTATGAGGGGAGGGAGATTCTGTCTGACTCGGGGGCCGTCTATGACCACACCCTGGCTGGAGGCAGACTGGGACTGTTCGTCTTCTCTCAGGAACACGTTCTCTTCTCCGACCTGAGATATGAGTGCAGAGGTAAGATGTCCACCCCAAACGTTTGTCCTCACTACTCATCAGTACTTCAAAATGTACGTGGAGCAAAACACAAGTTGACTGCTGTGAATTGTGCTTTTTTTTTCCTTTTAAATCTGTTAACAATGATGCAAACTTGTGTAAGTGATATTTCATTGTTATATTTAGTTCAGCTGAAGCGAGTTTTAACAGGATACTTGTGAGAGATTATTAATAGGAGAGAAAAATGAAACAAAGATCTCTGTTCTTTGATGTGCCTTTCTCAAATCTTTGTTTTTCTTTCTGAATAATGAATAACTGTACTGTACTTCTAGGCTAAAAAAAAAAATCAAATGAATTACATTACTCTAAAGTTAAAAATGAAGATCCCTCTTTAGTCAAGTTATTTATAACTCTGAAACATTTAAGAAGTTTTCTGTCAGTACAGTTATGAACAAAAGTAAGAACCCTCTCTTTTAATCCTAAGTGTTTTATATGAAAATCATCTGATCATCAGAGTAGAGTCGCTGCTCCGCCACATTGAGAGGAGCCAGTTGAGGCAGCTGGCACATCTGGTTAGGATGCCTTCTGGACGTCTCCCCAGGGACGTGTTTCGAGCATGTCCAACCAGGCAAAAACCTCGGAGCAGACCCAGGACATGCTCGAGAGATCACATCTCTTGGCTTGGCTTGGGAATGTCTGTATTTACCCGGGAGAGCTAGAGGAGGGGTCTGAAAGAGGGAGGTCTGGGCCTGTTATAAGCCAAAGGATGGATCTGATCATAATGGGCCTTAGTATCAAGCAAATACAACTCAGATGAACAACAAAATATGTTTTTTTTTCTCTGTGTAATTTTTTCTATAAACAAAAATAAAGCTGAAAGGGGAAGAAAAAAGTAATGTAAGCAGTACTAAGTACCTGCATAATTCAGTAGCTTGTAGATCCACATTTAGCAGCAATAACTTCTAAAAGATGTTTCCCGTAGCTTTTATCAGTGTCTCACATGTTGTGAATGAATTTTGCTCTATTCTTCTTTACAACATTGTTTCAGTTTCTTTAGGATTCTTGGCATTCATTTATCCACACCTCTTCTAAGGCTTTGCCACAACATTTCAACTGGGTTGAGATCTGGACTTAAGCCACGATTCCAAAACCCATTAACAAAAAAAAAAAAAATTCAGCATTCTGATTTGCTCATATGTTTTAACTTTGAATCATTGTCCTGTTTAATTATCTAACTTTGACCCAGCTTTAGCTATCAGACAGATTGCCTTATGTTTGCTTCTAGAAGACTCCGGCATACAGAGGAGTTCATGGTACACTCCATGACTTTAAGGTGGCAGGTCTTGTTGCTGAAAGAGATCCCTGCATTTTCACCCTCCCACCACTGTGCTTGACAGAGCTGTTTCTGCTGAAATTGTGTGTTTGGGTTTTATCAAACATGAGTGTCAAGGACACGTTTTGTGAGGAAACTTGAGGAGGAGGTTGTTCAGATACACTTCTGCATTTGTACATTTTAGACAGACAAATGTTTGTCCTGGTAATGCTTGTTCAGTTGTCTTCTACACTCAAGGAAAAAAGAAATGCACCACTGCTTTTTTACCACATTTTCTTTTGGTTACTTATATTTAATGGAAATATTACATGTGCACATCAACCATATACCTGTTCCTGATATTCAATCAGACCCAATTAATCAATGCTTGTGACAGTTTCAATAGCAATAACACGACCAAACAATAAAGCATCACAGTAAACAAAAACACAGTTATTTGATTCAATTGTCAGTAATTAACATGACCACCATTCGCCTCAAGGACACTGATAATTGATGGGTCCCAATGGTTTCAGCAGCAGTTCTTGTTGCTGGTCGAAACCTGTCACGGAGATGTGACAGCCGATTCGCTCGGTCCTGTGCGGCCGTTGTGACACGTGGTCGACCAGATCTTGGACGGTCATTGGAGGATCCAGTGGTCTGGAAACGCTCAGCAAGGCGTACAACAGTAGAGTGATGGACTCCAAACACCCTGGCTACAGCCCGTGTGCTCCTTCCAGCTTGAAGCATGCCAATGGCACGATCTCTCTCTGGTTGCTGTAGTCGTGGCATCGTGAACAAATGTGCTTTTTATCCATTTTGGTGTCTTTTTATAGGGAATGGTTGTGCACAATTGAGGACAGGTCCAATTCATCTCTGAGTTTTACTCATGACCCAGACATAGGTGATTATACAAAACTACAATTGTTATTGCTGATCAAAATCAATCAACCGGAACCAGGAAAACAGAGATTTCATTTTGACTCAAAATTGTACTAAACTCATTGTAGTCTGTAATTTTTCACTGTCTATAATATTTTTGGAAAAATTGAGAAAACGAAAGTGGTGCGTTTCTTTTTTCCTTCAGTGTATATCTGCTATTATGGACATTAACATTTAATCTGTCCAGTGAGGCATGTAGGGGCTGAGGTGGACCTGGCAGGGCTTTACATCCTATAGAATCAAAAAGGGGACACTTAGTATTGCCTGGATTTTTTTTCATTACATTTTTGTTAAATAAATAATGGCATGGTAAGAAAAAGGTTATACATATACATATATATATATATATATATATATATATATATATATATATATATATATATATATATATATATAGTTGTTTGTCTGAGGTTGTTTTGCTGAATAGTAATATCAACTTTGATCAGATGATTTTTCATGATGTTTTTACCTTTCTTTTTTTCTTTTTTATTCTTACTACATCTGTCAAATTCATGTAGTGGAGAAAACAAAAGTACAACGTTCTCCTTGCTAGTCTAGTGAAGTTCCCTGTGCCTTCGGGTCAGGGAACGGGCTCTGACTGTCATCTGTGATTATGCGCCAAATGACGGTTCAGAGTACCCAGCCTTCTTGGAGTCCTTGGCGGGGGTGCTGGAAAGTCCCCTGAATGGGTACTCCTTTCTTCTGCTGGGGGACTTCAATGCTCACGTTGGCAATGACAGTGGTACTGGAAGCAGCAAGCAGGTATCGACAGGCCAAACGGGTTGCAGCCTTGACAGTCTCTGAGGCGAAAACTCTGGTGTGGGAGGAGTTCTGTGAGGCCATGGAAAATGACTTTCGAGTGGCTCCACAGAGATTCTGGCACACCGTCAGACGGCTCAGGCGGGGAAGGCAGTGCTTCACCAATACTGTGTATAGTGGGGGTGGGGTGCTGCTGACCTCAACTGGAGATGTCGTTCAGTGGGGGAAGGAATACTTCGAGGGGAATCACACTCCTCAGCCTCTCTGGTAAGGTCTATGCAGGGGTGCTGGAGAAGTCCAATCGATTGTCAAATCCCAGATTCAGGGGGAACAGTGTGGTTTCCGTTCTGGTCGTGGAACACTGGACCAGCTCTATACCCTTACTGGGGTCCTGGAGGGAACAAGGGAATTTGCCCAACCAGTCCACATGTGTTTTGTGGACTTGGAGAAGGTATTTGACCGTGTCCCTCAGGGGATCCTGTGGGGGGTACTCCAGGATTATGGGGTACTGGGTCCGTTGCTACCGGCTGTCCAGTCCCTGTACAAATGGACTGAAAGTTTGGTCAGCATTGCAGTTGTAAGTCAGACTCCTTTTCAGTGAGAGAGAGACTCAGTGAGAGTTGGATTCTGCCCTTTGTCACCAATTCTGTTCATAACATTTATGGACAGAATTTCTAGGGGCAGTCAAGAAGTGGAGGGGTTCCAGTTCGGTGGTGTCAGTATTTCATCTCTTCTGTTTGCGGATGACGTGGTCCCGTTGGCGCCATCGAGTGGGGATCTTCAGCTCTCACTGGAACAGTTCACAGCTGAGTGTGAAGTGGCAGGGATGAGAATAGACCATGGTCCTCAGTCGAAAAAAGGTAGAAATGCGAGGTTCTGCCTCAAGTGGAGGAGTTTAAGTATCTTGGGGTGTTGTTCATGAGTGATGGGAGAAAGGAGCGGGAAATTGACAGACAGATTAGTGCAGCGTCTGCTGTGGTGCGGGGGCTGACCCAGTTCTGGACTCAGATCTGGACCAAGCGGAAGATGATGGATGGATAAATGGAAATATTAAGCTGAAGCAAAAGCACAGTGGTGGAGCGAAACACTTTCCACCAGTGATCCTAATCTGATCTGTGTGTCTCTGATTACCTTGTCTGTCATCTGTTCTGCTTTTTCATTCTCAGATAACTGAACTGCCTTCTTGGGACGTTCAGGATACCCCGCAACAAGATACCAGAGATCAACATTAAATCCAGAAATGTTTTATGCAACCAAGAAAGAGGATGCACTCAAGCCAGGCCTTTTTCCAGCCAACACTATCAATTAGTGACCATCATCTATCTATCTGTCAGCTTTTTATGCAACAGTATCGATTCCAGGCTGTCTCATTCGCTGTATATTATTCCTCTGGCATCATGTCTGATGACACTTCTTGTAGCTTTTCATTTGTGCCTTCCTAATGGTTGTAAATAATTATTTATTGCACGATACCAGATATATAAGAGAGAGAGCGATGAAACTGATGATGGGGAAAATGGAGCAGTGGTGAGTAACTTATCAATAAAGAGCTTTTTGTATCAACTGCTTTCATGACGCCTGAGCACGAGTGTGGAAATGTGGTCTCTATCACCCTCTGGTGGTAAAGGTGATAACTACAATTAATAAGTGCAAGAGAAGTCTTATGGTGGAAAAAAAAATCCCATCAAAGTATTTTAACAAAGAAAGAGAATCAACAACACCCTATTGAAATACCTAAGCTACAAAATTAGACTGGAACATTTCAAAATTTTACTCAGCTTGACAAGAATAAACTACAGTCCAAACGCTGGCCTACTTTGAAAACAATAGATGCTCCTCTTTTCCAATGTAGTTAACTTGTAATACTGCTAAGAAATGCTGCGTTCCAACAAAAACTACCCCGGGGAAATAAATCATTTGGAGCCTCTGATTTGAAACACAAAACCTGCTAAACCGGTTTTACAGGAGAGTGCAGGTACAGCACACACCCCAACACACACGAACGCGCTACCTGGTAAGGTGACTGAGTGACGTCACAACCACCCGCATCCAATGAGAAGGATGAAGGATGAGGAAGACGAGTCTATCTACCGACTAAGAAGGTCAGAAGTTATTGTTACTCAAAAACTAAATATCTCGCGTGATTAAATGAAGAGACCGGGTGTACTTAATTAATTTCGGCTTCTGTGGGATGGCGCGCGGCTGCACCGGAGGCTGGTGCGCTCGCCTAATTCAGTTGCACCGGTCGTCTGTGTATTTCGCCCTGCTGGTCGTCGCTTACATTCTTTATCTCATCGTCGGCGCTGGGATCTTCTCCGCCATCGAGCTACCTTACGAGCGCGAGCTTCGAGAGGAGCTGAGAGCGGCCCGGCGGGACTTCCTGAGCAACAACACCTGTGTGTCCGACGCGAGCCTGGAAGAGCTCCTGGCCCGCGCGCTCGAGGCCAGTAACTACGGAGTGTCCGTCCTTGGAAGCAACACCAGCCAGAACTGGGACTTTGTGTCCTCCCTGTTCTTCACCAGCACCGTGCTGACCACGACAGGTGAGCCCCACACCTGGTCACTTACCTGTTTTCATCAGTTGTTCACGTTTATTTGATTTGTTTGTTTGTCTCGTCCTACTCATGGACATAGGCCTACTTTTATATTTTAAAGCACTTAGAAAGTTTAAATTACTGTCTTTAAAAATCCAAATTACTTAATAATTGTCCATAAAATGAAGCTTCTCGTGTGTACAAAGTTATTCAGTTAAGTTGAGTGCGTGTGTTTATAAAGGATTGCATTAATTCATCACACATGTGGTTTCTAGCCAGAGCAAAAATGGTAGTTATACCAGTTTATAAAGTGAAAACTAGTACATTTTGATAAATAATCTCCACAGGTTATCTAAGAAGCTATCCCTATTAGTTTTTGTTTTTGACTTCTCAACCATAAAAGAAAGCCAAGCTTCTTGTAATATGTTGTAAATGTCATGGCGTTTTATTAAAATGCAAAAATAATGTGTGTAAGTCTATGCTGACTGTCACTGAGTATGTGCTCTGGCTGTCTGAATATAGCGGTGACTGGAAAAATGGGGTTCTACTTTTTCAAGGAGCCTGACCTACAGAGAATAAACAATGACTCTGGGGCTACTCTGCCAAACTGAAACTAAAATGAGCCAGTAGCATTTGGACATGGACACGTCTCTTCTACTACTAATATTACATGTCTTTAGGAGTGAACCTCAGTAAGAAACTGGAGCCCTAATTTGCATGCTTACATTTAGCTTGTGTTTCTCTTCTGAGAAGAAAAAGTAACTTGTAACACAGAATGTGATACACCTCAGAGGGGGTTTTTGAAGTGTGACTCTTCACTACTGACCGACAGATAAGTGGGTATATTTCTGATACAAGTGCACACTCTGTAGCGCACCGCTGGGTTAGCTGGAGCATCATGTGTTAATTCAGTTTGTATCGAGGCCTCAAAGGTGCCAATGAGGAACTACTGTGGCTTTTAATGAGATCTGGTACCACAGAAGGTCCATAAAGTGCAATTTAAAACCCCATAGAGCCTACAGACCATCAGTGATGTGTGTTTGTGTTACTCTGTGTGTGTGTGTATATGTATGTATGTATGTGTATATATATATATATATATATATATATATATATATATATATATATATATATCTATATATATCTATATATATATATATATATAGGTTTAAGATTTTGTTTGACTAGAATTAGACTTGCTTTTCAAGAAGTCATGTTATTTAATCAGCCTGGTTTCCTTTCCTCTGTAAAGCTTCACCTGTGCTTTAAGAGTAAATTCTCTTATTCAGCCCCCTCAACCTGGAACAAGCTTCAGCAGCACCTAAAATTGTCCAGTTTGATTTCCCTTGCTAGTTTTAAAGTATTGTTAAGAGACTTAGAGAGAGCCTCTATGGTGTGTTCATGCTGACTCGCTCCCACTTTTAACTGTATTTGTTAACATATTTATTATTTTATGTTTTTATGTTTTTATTTTTTTTATAACTATATTGATTGTTTTATATGTATTGTATGTAATGTATTGTGTTTTATTATTGAACAGGTCACACTTGAAAATGAGATCTTGATCTCAATGTGTCTTACCTGTATAAACAAAGGTTAAAAAAAAAAAAAAAAAAAATTCACCTGCATTTGCTTCATTTACAGGTTATGGCCACGCCGTTCCTCTCTCAGATGAAGGGAAGGCATTTTGTATCTTCTACTCCCTCTTTGGCATCCCCGTGACCCTCTTCTTCCTCTCCACCCTGGTGGACAGAATTGTAGCCCTGGTGACTCGACGTCCAGTCTCCTATTTCCATCGACGATGGGCTATGTCTCGCCCAAAGCTGGCTGCCATTCATGCCTCTTTTCTTGCTGCCATTGTGGCCCTGCTTTTCCTCTTAATCCCTGCATGGATCTTTGTCACTCTGGAAAATGACTGGAACTTCCTCGAGGCTCTGTATTTCTGTTTCATCTCCCTAACAACCATTGGCCTCGGGGATTATGTTCCCGGAGAAACTCACAGCAAAGAGGCCAACCCACATCCACAACTGTACAGGTTGGCCATTACAGGTGAGTAGCAGCTCAGTATGCAGTAGCAAGAGAGACTGTGCAAAATGCGGTTGTAAATGTTGAAACAGGAAGTGTTGTTTTTAGAAATACATGTTGATTTTGAACTTGAGGTCACTAATATATCAATCAACAGCAGATCAGTAACGTGAGCTCACATAAAAAAGAGCATTTCACAAAGGCTTATTCTATCAGAAATAAAGGGAAGAACTATCTAGGGCAATAGCTTCATAATATTAGAACTAATATTAAACTTTAATGTATAGTTTCTATGAAACACAATCACATTAATTGAGATGCAGAAACACAGATATTAGGTGCATCTGAAGCAATGGAAGACTCACTTTTTTTTTTTTAAATCTACAGACTGATCTGCTGGCTTCTTGAATGGCCTCTTTAACCACCTGACTAAGAACTGCTTACAGATACAGAAAAAAAAGGAACCATTCATTCTAAACTCAATGAAATCGATGTGTGGGCGAAGCAACATATGCTTCAATCCCGATTACTTCTTTTTTTTTTTTTTAGGGAAGGCCTCTATCTCCAAGACAATGACCACATTCTACACATATTGCAACACAGCGGAAAACATGCAGCAGACAGTGATCACAGCACTGTCAGCTTAGAGAACCAGAGATGAATTCTGTTGGGGAAACAGCTACTTACACTGAGATGCAAAAATTATCTAAAACACCTAAAATTTCTAAAAAAACATAGTGGTTTAAACAAATGTGTGGTTTTTTTACACCATGGCCCCGATTGTACACCACCCGCTAGCCGCTACCATGCTATCCGCAAATTGCGGATTTGGGAACCTCCACTAACGGCTAATGCAATCCTCCGCTACCCACATTGCCGACTCCCTTACTCACATTGTAGGCGCGGCAATGGGCGTGTCATTTGCGCTCTTTCCGCAAACTCGGTATCTTGCGATCGCGGGTTTAGGATAGCGGGTAGCGGATGCGTAAAAGACCACGTCCAAATGGCATAAATGTGCCTCCACCTGGTCACATGTGGACGTGCACAAACGGCTCTACCTCTCGATTATGCATCACTGTATTACTTGCATACGTTTTTATTCTCTTAAGGGCAGAGGAATGTCTGTACAGCTGTGGCATGATCTCATTCAGATGTTTTCTGTGGAGGAAACGAGGAAATCACAGAACTCTGTTGTGGAGTTATCTTGTACTGTGCTTGTATCCCTCTGACCCTCTCCTTGCGCTCGGAGCACCCGAGATTCGCTCAGTGGTAGAAAGTAGATGTCATCATACCTGTTCCTCCGGATCAATGCTCATCCAATGATCCGTTCTGCAGTATTTTAAAAAGCACATCAGCTGGGAGCGGCTGTGTGGAAATGCTTTCCTGGAAGCTCACTGGCTCTATTTTTGCCTAGCAGTTTGTTGAAACTTCTTGGAGTACAAAAGAAATGATTAAATCATTTGCTCCACATTAGTTAGAGCTAGTTATGTATTTATCAGTGCAGAGGAGGAGGCAGGAAGAGTAGGAAGCTCATACAGCAGAGTCCCAGATGAGCAGCCCATGAGAGCTGCTCCGATCTGGATAAAAAGACGCTCCATAGCAGCTGCTCTTAAACCTGCTCTTAAAGGCAATGGCTACTTACGCACTGATTGGTTAAACAGGTGGAACGCCCTAACCACTCCCATGCATAATATATGCATAATATAGCGGTTAGCGCAGGTAAGATCGTGGGTTTAGGGAGGTGGAAGATTGCGTTCCTTTGCGGGGGGAACGCCCCTCCCGCTACCCGCTATCCCTTAATAGCAGCTTTAGGAGGTTTAGCGGAAGATCGGGCCCCATGTCTCTTATATTCTATTATATGAAATGGATCCACACAACACGGCCCATTGCACCAAACACAGACTGTGTATGAATGTTTAGCTTTAAAGAAACTGTAGTGACAAGGTGAATAGTTACTTTATTTAATGTTTACTTGAACTGCTTTGAAAATTATGAGGTTTGAACTGTTTCATATGGCAACAGCTGTCATTCTGAGTAGATATTAGTTTAGCTCCATATTCAACTTCAATTCAATTTTATTTGTATACCGTCTGTTACAATGTCAATTGTCTCTAGGCACTTTACAGAGACCCAGAGCATGACCCCAGAGCAAATATTCATTAACTAAAATTATAATATTAAATCCAAATCAAGGATAATGGCAAGTAAAAAACTCCCACAGAGGGAGAAAAAAAAACCTTTAAGCCAAACAGTGACATGGAAAAACTCCACTTTAAGAGGAAAAACTAGCAGAAGCCCCATCCTCAAATTTACTTTCAGACATTCTAAGAACTACAAGTATCATAGGAAAAGAATTTTAGACATAATTACAAAAAAAAAGAAAAAAAATTCTAGATTTTCATAGAGGCTTGCTGACTATTCACTACAGGCTTATTTAGACTAAATAATGCAAAAACTGTTAGTTGCTCCCTTTATTCTTAAAACCACACTTTGATTTTACGCTTGTGGTTTCACCATGCTCTGACTGTACGCACCTGTGTGTTTGTCTTCCCAGTCTACTTGCTGGTGGGCTTAGTGTGTGTATTGGTGGTGATGGATACGTTTTGCGAGCTTCCCCAGATGAGGCGGCTCAGACAGATATTCTACCAAGAAAACGTTCGCGAGCTGGACTCTGAGACCACCAACATCATCAGCCCTGATCAGGACCAGGTGAACGACTCTGCAGATCACATATCATCGGACCATCCACCAGTCATTCCTACTGTGTTAGAACAGGCTGATAGCTTGCGGCAGAATGGCAGCTTCAATGCCTTACAAACCAGCTTCAGGATCAGTTGTTAATGTTAATGGAAAGCCCAGATAACAGCTGTCTGGGCTTTCAGGGCATGGGGCTTGCACACTTAATATTTAAGATGAATGAAGTTTTCTACTCTAGATAGCTGCTCAGGACTCTCCAACTTTGAATGTTTGTCTAAGAACATTCTTGTGTATAACTACAGACGTGCACTGAGTCACTTGATTGTTTAAAAAGCGATTTCCTCTGCCAACAGCAACACGTTCGTGATGTAAAAGCAGTAACCACCCAGAGATTATCAGGATAGCATTGTTTTCTCCCTTTTGCCCCATGCCCTGCAGATACAGATCTTTGACACAGAGGAAGGGCCGGGCCCCCCCGAAACGTAAGAAAACATCACAGGTTTCCCCTTCCTGACGAAGCCTTGATACCGTACCTCAAAGCAGCACGGTGTGTTCTGTATGATTTCACATTCACTGTTTGCACATTATGTACTGTAATCTATGAAGGTATTTGCAAAGGAAATTTGCCTTCCTGGAAGCAGTAAAAGCAGTACAGCCCCATAAAAATGAGGCATACCATCTGTGGCTCAAATGTACAAGTATTCCTGGAAGAAGATCAAATGACAGCGATGAATAAATATTTTCTTCCTTGTCTCTTATCATTTACTAATGGCATGTCGAAAAATCTCTATGTAGGAACCATGTTGCAATGTATGTCTTTTGCCACTAGAGGGAAGCACTTTTATGTTACGGGTGGAAATGAAGATGTTACGATGAATCCATTGTTTTGAGCATTGTTTCATAAATGTTTTATCACAATGGAAAAATATGTCATTGTTGCTGCTGCTCTAAATCAAATGTGTGCTCAAAGGCTGATGTTTTCAGTCGTCATCTCATTTTAATTTTCGCTTTTTGAATTTCTTCAATATGGTTTAAATCACAAAAATCAAAAAGTTACAACTGGGCTTCCACAGATTGTTTTTGTTTTTTTTATTGTCATTTTTCTGGTTTAAGGGTTTTAATGAAACACTTCAACTTTTTGATATACAGTATCCAATTAACTTTCTGTATAATTAAAATGTTAATGAATTATGTTACACAATCTTTGTCAGTGACTATGTTTCTATAAATGTACATGCTTCAAGAAACCAAATCAAACTTAATATAAACTTGGGTTGTTTATTTATACAGTTACATTTCCACATCATAATTCAATACATACATGCAGACTGATGTAGATTCACACACGTTCAGGACATGCATTCAAACTCACTCATTCAAACTCAAAGACGTGTACGCACACCTTCCAGAAAAATGTCCTTCAAGCAGAGCTGCAGGTCTCGCCCTGAAGTTAGAGAATACATTTTGTATTTGTAAAAAGCCCTTGAATCCATATGAGCTAGAGGGCTGTTGGCAGCTTGAGCTGATCTTTCACCTCAACAAAAACTGGCAAAGTAGCCCATTCACACACAAACACACACACACACACTTTCAAACCTTCACAGACTGTACCTCCATTACACATCAGTCATGCATTTGTGTGTTTACACTATCTGCGGCTGCTTGCAGCAACGGGACCAGATAGGGCGCAGCATGAAGATGAAGAGGAGGAAGAGTAGTACTGCAATGATGCTAACAACAGAGACATAGCCAGCGTGAGGCAGAGGCGGTGAATCTGGAGCCTCAGCTGGAATCATGTTGGTCAAGTTCAGCATGTAGCCCAGTGTCCAGCCTGCATCACTGTCTTTTATCTGGAAAATATAATGAGAAGGAAAACTAGGGACTGCTCTTTTTCTTATGCTCAGCGTCATATTACATATTCTTTATTATTCATAACAGCTTAATTTGCCATTAGGGCAGCACGGTGGCTTGGTGGTCAGCACTGTTGCCTCACGGCAAGAAGGTTCCTGGTTTAAACCTCAGCAGGGGCCTTTCTGTGTGGAGTTTGCATGTTCTTCCCGTGCTTGTGTGGGTTTTCCTCCAGGTTACTCCAGCTTCCTCCCACAGTACAAAGACATGCATGTCAGGTTAACTGGTGGTTCTAAATTGCCCGTAGGAGTGATTGTGAGTGTGCATGGTTGTTCATCTACATGTGACCCTGTGATGGACTGGTGACCTGTCCAGGGTGTACAGGCCTTCTGCCTAAAGAGAGCTAGGATAGGCTCCAGCAGATCCCCATGACCCTAGATAGGATTAAGTTGGCATAAATGATGGATAATTCAATGTTATAACACCTTTTACACTGACTTTATTTGTATATATATATATAGTTAAAACCAGATGTTTACATATACCGTATAGAAATAAACCTAACATTTTTTTCCTCACTGCCTGACATTAAGTCAGACTAAAATTTTTCTGTTTTAGGTCAGTTAGGAGTACCAAAATTATTTATATTTGCTAAATACCAGAGTTACCAGGGAAATAATTTTTTAGAGAATCCCATGTAGGGATGGTGTTCTCAGGTTTGCAAGGTTCCCCCTTTTTCCTCTAAATGTAACGATGATCATTATGGCCAGACAGTTCAGTTTTAGTTTCATTAGACCACATCGATCCATCGGAACATTATCTATGGATTATCTATACCCACTTATTCCTATTTAGGGCCATGTTGATCTGTTGGAGCCTGTTCCACATCTCTTCTGGTTAAGAACAGATGGTATGCACTGGATAGGTTGGCAGTCTATTGCAGAGCCACATAGTGCCAAACAGGCTTAAATTATCATTTTTTTTTCTTTTTGAGGGGTCAGTAATTGCACCAACTTAGACTGTAAAGATTCTGAACTTTAATAAGGTAAAACAAAGTCAGTAGAGCAGCTTCTGCTATTTTTTTTATTCTTGATTAAGTTACTGCATAGAGTTGATTATAGTTTTAAGGAAGAAAATTGGAACTCAGAACTGGTACAGAACATTGAAACTGGTGAATCTCTACTTTTTCCTGATACCACAGCACATTTAGAAGTAGAAGAAGAAAGCACAATAGATTTTTTTTTCTCAAATCGACAGCCCTTTAATTACTTCCTCTCAATTCCTTGACATAAGGGACAAAACTAAAGAATTGTTCAAAAATCTGATTTCACATTAACCAAATGAACATATTTATTTATTTTAATAAATAAAGAACATATATTGATTGATGTAATCATCAATGTTAGAAAGGGAGCTGATATGATGATTTAATCTGAACCATGCAATCAAGCATTTGGTTTGGATCATCGTGCATGAATCATGAAAACTGATGTGTACTAAGACTGACAGGACATGAAAGGGCATCCCTGTACTGTCAATGACCTTCTGAAATCTGTTGCAAGATTTTGAAACTTAACAGGAGAGTTGCGAGCAGAAACAGCATAAGTATAATTAATAAGATAAGATTTGCATCACCAAAGACCATGCATGGTGTGTTTCTGCGCTGTGCAATGATCCTGATGAATAAAATAATGCATTAATATGTATTTCTCTGTTGGTCCTTTATTCAGAGGGCGCACCCTGCATGGACCTAAATGAGTGTGCATATTAAATGAATTACTGTATCAGTTGAGATTCATGTGTCCTTGTTAGACTGGTGTTAAAACCTCCCTGAATCAGGCTTAAGCAGACATACAGGAAGACATTCAGTGGTTGATGTGGGTTTTTGTTTGTTTGCTTGCTTTGTTTTTTGAGGTCATGCAACTGAAATCAAGCAAATCTTCAGCTGCAAATCAAACTACAGGCACTAACATCGGTGCAACGGTTTTAACACCAGGTTAAACACTAAACCTCAGCTAAGCTAGTGACAGAAACCAGTTGCCAGTTATCAGAAACCTCTACCAGAAAAAAAACAAGCTTACAAGTTGAATAAAATTCACTAAACAAATTATCCCATTGTTAAGAAATGAAGAATACTCGGTTCAAAAACTCCCATAAGACCTGGACAGATACTGGCGGGAGATTCCAGCATGGCTGTAGCTATCACCACCCTTGAAAACTTTAAAACTCTTATCCATATTCTGTGTGTATGTATAGATCATATATTAGATCATATATGTTTAGATAATAGAGATGGTTTTCATGGTCTGAAAGTCTTTATGGACATGGTTTCACACGTTTTATGGCTAAAGGCGTGGCTTTAAACTGTGTGAAACAGGAAAAGGTGGACACAGATTTACTGACCTTCTTGATGAATTTTATTTTGGAGTAGCTCTCTGAGGTGAAGTTGTATCCTTCGGTCAGCAGGGTGAGGATGTACGTGCCTGAGAAGCAGTACTCGGACAGATATTTTAATTTTATCCCTGGATGCCGTTGCTTTATCTGTTCAAGGAATTGAAATGCAGTGATATCATCATTGTACAGTAAAGGCAGGCTGGAGGACATAGATAATACACGCAAATAAATGAATATTCCAGAGTATTATTGAGATAGAGAGACTAATGAATAAACCTGTTCCCAAGGGGTAGCACAGTACACCGCCAGGGCCTCCTTCACTTTGTCTAGAGGGATGGATGTATCCGTAAGATTGAGGAAGTTCATCACAAAGTAATAAGCAGAGAAAGCCTGCAGGGAAAGATTAGAAAAGGTTAGATATAAGTAAATGAACTAACAAATGAAGCAACCAATTTATAAACATGGACTTCTATTAATTTGATGCACAGTGGTAACCTAACTGACTCATACGGTATTAGACTCATATATTATTTTTATTCAGACATCTGAAACCTTTGCCCACCTGCAGCAGTACAAATTAATCTTTTCACATAAAATGTAAATTGAATGAAAGTACCCAACATACTGTACAAACGAGAAGTTCTTCATCACGTTACTGGCAGGAGATTGATAACAGTTTTGATCATTGTTTCTGACAGCTTTTGACGCTATTTCTCAATCTTTTCATCATTTTTGAAGAAACAGAGAAATGATTAAAGATAACAGAGAAAACAGTCGGCAGATCAGGCTTTAAGGAAAATGAATCACTTAGTTTGAGTTGGAATTCAAACCTCAAAACTGTTGCAGCTGGAACATACTTTCTTTTTAGTCTCAGAACATCACACAGTATCATATGGATCATTTAGTTTCATTGGAATATTATTTCTTAGGGTTTGTAAAAAAGTTTAAAATCCTTGAAAATGTTTGAATTTTAATGTTGTGTTTCTAAGGTTTTGGAATTTTGGATAAAGAGCTTGAGAATGCCTGGAAATGTAGCTATTTCTTTCTGGCAGAGTCTGTCCTCTTGAGTCACGTGTATCTCTGCAAACTGCAGAGTTGACAGCCTCTCTGAGTTAGCAAAAATTATCTTTATGCAAGTTCATACTAGTGGGTGAATTCCAAAGCCAAATTATTCAGATGCACAGTAGGCAAATAATGCTGTAGTAGTAGTTTTACTTGGCAATGACAGCATGTCTATTTATAGAATATGTGGAAAACATTGTCAAACCAAACAGTGGCAGCAACATCAGTGATATACTGCAACTGAAAACTTCAGCAAACATTATTTCAGTGAATCCAGTTGAAGAAAAAGTTTGACCATTACTTTACATTTTCATGTGCTGTGTGATCAGCAGTTTCTAAAGTTTTGACTTTGGGAACACCTCCAAGTTTTACTAATGCAGGTGTGCCGAGGTAGCTATTCCTGACAGTAACTGTGCCTCCAGCTATGGGAGCGCACACTCTCAGAGGAGACTGCTCCACATTATAATTTGTGGCCTACATTTCACCCAAGTACACAGAATAAAAAACAGTTAAGTACACACATTTGATTGATTGCATAATTTTTTTTTTTTTTTTGCTTTATCAGTGACGTTTGACAAAATATTTCTGGATCACGACAAAATAAATCATCAGTCATAATGAAGTTAAAGTAGAATGATGTTTAAGCTTTGCATTTGCTGTATATATCAGTTTTAAGGTGCCAGGCTGGAAAAAACACTTTGACAAAACATCTGTGTTATATTACCCCAAATGTCCCTTGCAAAGGTGGCTGGAAGACTCCATTGAAAGAGCATTGGCTGTATTTGCAGGATGTGAAGTTAAAGACATTTTTGACAACTTCCTGGCATTTTTTGAAGTTTCCTGCTCCTTTGTGAGTGAAGTTTGTAAGAGCGTTCTTGGGTCTCCTGTTTGACACACAGGGGCTGTCATAGAGGTCTGAGTACCTCTTTGTCTCAGAATAGTCTGTGTGGAAACAAGGATCTGATATTGTTGATGCATCAAACTAGGAGAAAGAGTGAGACAAAGATGAAAGGGAGGAAACTTATCTTGATAGTCTCAGGTCTGATTAGATTTCAACTGTCAGAAATGTGAGACGTTTACCTGAGCCTGGTGGGCCAGTGCCATTCGTAGTGCTTGGTCTTTCCCGTAACACAGGAAGCTGTGAGTATACAGGTTATAGTCATTTCCGTAGAGTCGGAAGGTCATCGAGTTGTCGGGTGATTCCAAACTACTGTAATTAGCAGGAACAAAGCTAATCTGAGTTGAGGCCCCACCAAGGTCAAGGCGCCTGTGGTTTCTAAGCCCTGTGGCAAAGACAAAAACACACCATCATTGCAGAATCCGGAGCACATGTTTTGACACACAAAGACAAAAATATCTCAAGTTAAACCTGCATTTAGATCTATACATACAAACCTGTTTGAGGCGATCATCCAAGTAGTTGACCGTGACCCAGACGAAGGCCCCCTCTTCCTGCCCAGTAAGTATTCTCGCTCCCTGATAGGAAAAGGGAAACTTCTGCAGGGCTCCTGCCACAGCTGAAAATACCTCGTCTGACGCCGAGCTGTTTTCTATACTACATGCACAAATACAGCAACACCAATTTATTAGAGTGAGTCACATCATAATTCAAGTCACTACAGCAGCGCATAATTAACAAAGACTATATCTTCAAAGATGGATTTGACAGTAATGCATTCACTTCCCTGGCTTTAAAGTTCACAGGGACATAAATCATGTTATTTAGGGACAGAAAGAACTGCACGTATAGTTTGTACTGCCAGTACAAGCATACCTGCAGAGTTTGGGGTTATAAGATTACAACAGAGCGAGCAGAGAAAATATAATATGGAAGTGCAGCGGTGGAGCTGTGGAAACCTAACTCATGTGGACTTCTGGTATTGTTATGATGGTTTCAAAATTGATTTCCCCTCTTTTTTTTTTTTAGCTGGAGAAAGGATCGGGGATCTTGAGGATATTGGGTGTAGTCATCCTGGAGGTACCTGTCAAGGCCCTTTGCTCAGCAGAGCTGCATTAATTCATGTTTGTGAACAAAACCAAGGTGTCTCAGAACAGAAACGTTTGATTCCAAAAACAGGATTTTGCTCATTTTAGTTGACAGACAGTTATTATATTAACCTTCATGCCTGGGCATGTAGGAGAGTGATCTAAACGGATTGGCGCTGAAGCCAAGATTTGTTGTTTCACTACTGGTTTACAAATGAGAACCAGATCATGTTTGTCTGTTAAAAAAAATGTAGAATTACCACAAAAGCAGTGCTTTGGCAGATGGTTGCAAAGCCTTAAAAGATATAGTACACTTGTGTAGTTGAAATATAACTGAAAGCAGAGTTTGATGGATGTGGTTCATCTCATTTAGTGTTGTATACCCATCATGTAATAGTAGAGCAGTCACTCCATATTTCTGTCAAGATGATGAACACTGAGCCTGGTATGATTCCCTTACAAGATGCTCTCCAGTTTATTTTCTATTTTCTTACATCTTATGCTTCTGTATGTAATGCATATAAATGTGCTGCATACTTCAACAATCTCATTCCTGCAGTGGCTCCCAGATAAAGAGGGGTCTCATTGTGTCTTTTTTTGGGGACCTGCTTCTCAGCCTCCTGCATGCACTCTCTCAGCGACTCCCCTGCTTTCATTGGGTCACCTGCATAGCTTGAGATGCCTTTACCTGTGAGAGGAACAACATTTTCAGGAAAAGGGTCAAGTCATTCTACCATAAAAAAGGTTATAAAAAAAAATGATTCACATTAGAGTCACAATTCCTTTTCTTTTTTTATATTTAAAAAATTAAGTCACAAATTTGGAAAATGGCATTCATTTGACTTGTTTTCTTGCCGTTCATTTAAGATGACACCATGTATGGGATTCTTTACTGATTACATTTGAATATTATAGAGGAAAACCAGCATGTGAGTTACTTTAGGCTGTTAAAGTTCACTCACTATTTCATTTTAGAGCAGCAGGAAATTCAGCTAGCAAAACAATCAGCATAAGTGGTTCCATAAGAGCCAGAATGAAAACCCACTGGTGTCTAAGTACAGTTCAAAATATGACATGGTTTAACATTTGACATTTGAAAGGCAGTTTCCTCTTATTACTAATGATAAACCAGATAAGAAGTGGATGTGAAGTTGAAAAAAAAAACAATACAAGTGAACTCCATCTGATTCAACCAGAGACCTGCAGGATGTGAAGCAACAACACCACTGGCATGTCCACTATGTACCATCATAATGCTATTATGCTACGAAAAGTATTTGCATGTCACTTTTTCTTAAGCTGTTCCTAATCACATTGTTTTTCCTGTAATGCCTGTTGAATAACTCAACAAGTCAGTAATGGTAAAATTTCTTATTATAAAGGAGTTGTTAACTTTGGATTTTCACTTTGGTTTTACTTGCATATAATATGATTATGATTTGTTCAGATCTGCAGCGAACAGCTGGACGGTGAAGGTAGAATAATGAACGTTTGCATTTGCAAGGCTGTTCTGGTGATCAGATTATATTTTCCACTGAAGATCAGACTACAGCTGGCCTCCACTGGAATATATCTATTGTTTGTGCTCTGTCTTTTATTTGTCGTTAGTGTAATTTTTTTGTCTTAAATATATTGACAAACTGACTAAATTGGGAGCATTGAGGAGATTTTGTAAGCAAGTAAGCAGCTTAGCTTGTCGCAGTGTGAATGACTCACACTGGCATGACTTTATAGGCAAAACAATGTCAGGTTATATGATCATAAACAACTTCTCCTGAAGCAACAGTGATTGCCGTTGGAATATGAGCCACATGGATGGCATTGACTTAACACAGAGCATCCTGTTTTTAGCTTTTCCTCATGTAAATATCCTCAGTGATTAAAAAAAACATGTTCCAGGCAACCTTCATCCACGCGCCATGGTACAGATAAAGACTGCTTATATAGACATAATTTGCAAGCGATGTCACAGATGCAAATTTTTAACTCTGGTATTGATAGCTGCAAGGGATCCCAGAAACTGCCACAACTCTAACATGCACTTTTTTCCCTTATCCTTCCTTTTTTTTTTCCTTCTCTTATCCTAAATACTGACAGTGCTCAGTAAAACTACAGTGTTAATCCCTGACATTAAATATACAGTAAATCTTGCCAGCTGGACCCAGAATATATCACATAAAGGGTCTATTTCACATGTATGTCACCAGCGCTGCAGAGCACAGGTGAATAGGTTATGGCTTATGACTTCATTACCCTCCTGGGCTCATTGGTGCTGCTACTGCCTCTGATCACTACCACTGGCCTTTGTCTGTGACTGGATAGGGAGGAATGCTGCTGACTCAAAACAGAAAGTTGCAAGATTGTTTCTTAGATTCTGCATGCAATTCCAGTCGCCTCGGTCATTTAAATAAGTACAAGCGGGAGCAGAATCTCAAGAGCGATAAACAATGTCAGCAGCAATTATCAAGAGTTCTGATAAAGTTTTCAAATATGCAAGTCATTCGGTTGATAAACATGTGTTTAAATGCTGATAATAGTTTATGGTGTTTCATAACATAACAATTTATACCTGGTACGTGGCCTAAGTCTTGTCCAGTTTTCCTTCATTCAATTCAATGAGAAGTGATTTTTCTTTTGCTCTTTAATATATCCTATACAGGTTTTGTAAAGAAGCCAATCCAACACAGTCCACTTTACCTTTTACTTTGCAGGAATGTTTCTGTGTAGCTCTCCCCGTGTTGTTATCTTTCTCTGCTGGCCACTGATAGATATAAAGAGCTGTGTGGGAAGAGCCAGCATCCAGGACGATCCCATACTGGAGTGGAGAGAGAAGGAGGGATTCCCATTAAGTTTTCTGTGCTGTTAACCCTGGATTAGTTTCAAGCAGATGTGGCTACTGGAAAAGTTGATTTAATTATTTCATAACCCGCAGAAAGCGTATTGAAACTATACCAGCGACACATGCAGCTTTATAAACAAGAAAGATGATAGCTTAGTAAAAGTGGACCCCAGCTAATGTTATTAATTAGCTGTGGCTGCATTTGTGATGAAAAAGAGGTGATGTTAATGTCTAGTCAGCGTTCACTAGCTGCATTTAGAGCTGAGTTTCTACAGCCAGCACACGCTGACACGTTAAGGTCATATCAACTAGAAACCTTATGTTGCTTTTTCCAGTGTACCAAACACAGTTTGATCCCTTACTGGTTGAAACATTTTAGCACTTCTTTTTTTTTAATCATACCTTGTACTTTTGTGGGGATGGCTTGTTCTGCAAAACTAGAATGGTCACCAAGGCAACAATTGCTATGACGCCAATCACAGTGAAGATGATGGTTGCAGGCGAGAGCCAGGGGTTCTTCTCTTTCATCTCTGAGAGTGTGGGCGGAAAGACAGACAGACAGACAGGAAGGAGAAGCCAGGGGGTTACAGAAACAGACAGGGGAGGATTGAGGGCACATTGGAAATAGGAGGAAGTGGAAGTCTGTCGTCAGCCCTTCCAGATGTAAGTGATATCACATGTTCTAGTCTGTTGGAGGTCATGAAGTGTTTTCATCATGTTTTGGTTTGTAACCAAGGAGTTCAAATGAACACCTCTGCTGTCTAAACTATTGCTAGACGATTCATTAATTACACGGCCATTTTGTTCATTCAGCTACAGAACACTTTAAATGGTCTATCACATAAGTGTTTAGCTCATCATGGAAAAATTTCACTTTGGAAAAGGATTAAAATGTTTATTTTGGGGGTGGGGGGAAAGAACTGTTGATACAAAAAACATAATAACAGTTGGCTTTCATCCAAAAGATAGTACTGAATTGTGGAAATGTTGACATGTTAGGACAATCAGCTGCTGAACCGTCAGTGTTTGCCAAATACTGATTCATCCGTTTAGTGGCATATTATTTATGACTCGTGTGTCTGCTATTATTCAGTTCTCATTCATCCTGAGCACCCAATGAAATCTACGATTCGATCTGTAGCAAACACAAGCACTCACAGTTGCTACTGTTGCTAAAATACTCCCATTTCTAAAAAACATAAGGAAAACAACAGGTTGTCTGTAACCACACTGTTATTCTAAAGGCTGAAAAGGATGCACTCACACACACACACACACACAGTTTGAATATTACCAGGTTAAGTAAACTTGCATGAACTTGCAGCCCATGTGTGCACGGCAGCTGTCAGAGTACATTAATACATAGTCAAAACTGCCCTGACCGTAGAACACGACACACATTTGATGAACAGCTGTTTTTCAGCTACGCTGCACCGGCAGGACACAGAGTACTGATCAAAAGCCTGACCTTTGTTCACTGCAGGAAAACACAAAAACGCTGAAACTGAAAGCAATGAGCCCGAGGCGAAAGAGAGCACTTACCTCTGCTGTCTATGTCAGTGAACTTGCCTCTGATGGGAAGGGAGGTAGGCAGATCAAGAGAAAGAAAAATGAGAAGGGGGGGGGGGGGGGGTGGGGGGGTGGAGGTGAAAGGGAGAAAAACTATGGGCAGGACAGGGAAAGGACAGGGAAATGGCTCAGAGATAAGATGAGGAAGTGCCTGGACAGAACAGTAGAATGGAGGTGTGTGTGTGTGTGTGTGAGAGAGAGAGAGGGAGAGAGAGAGAGAGAGAGTGTGTGTGTGGTGGCGGAGGTCTGAAGTACAGCGTTTGGCATTTCCTCCCTAGACTGGGACTGTAAAACTGATCACTATGGAGACGGCGCCAAAGCGTGTTTGTGCATGTGTCTGTGCGCTCTGGTGTCCATGTGAACCCCTTAAAAGAGACTCTCTGTGAGCTAAAGAGACTCAGTCATTCCAGCACTCCTCTCTGCTCTGTCTGCTGGATGTGTAAGAGGGAGGAGAAGTGGGGACTCCCTTGTTTGGCTGTTTTTTTTATTACTGGCAGGCTGTGATGTCATCACTGTGACGGATTGGGATCCCCTGCTTTCTCTCATGCTGCACGTGTATCTGTATTTGTTAGAAGAGTGGAGGTTGCTGAAAAGGTTTTGTGTGTGTGTTTGTGCCGACCCAAAGCATGACTTGCCTGCAAATGAGCTGATCCATTCACAGATTGTTCTGTTAGTCATTTCCCTCTTTTGCTTTGCTTTTGATTATGTATTTGTAAATATCTAATCACATGCACATGAGAATTACCATCAGCTTCTCATTCATTTTTTAACCTTAAATTTGAATGAAAAATGAAAACAGGTTAGTGCTTGACTTTCAGCACAGCAGTAATGTTCATGGGTGTATATTCACAGAATCCTGTCCTGCACACACGCACCATTAAATAGTTTTCATGCAGCATATATGCTGCAGCACAGGTGACATGTGGACCATAGGAAGAATCTGGTGAAATCTTCATCTGAACCACACACGTGTCTCAACCGTGCTTTTTTTTCTCTCCACATACAAAGTCGCTCCTCTTGTTGCACCACTTGGGGAGCAAATACAGACAGGGCTGAATAATGTGAGCTTATAGCCATAGGTAATCCTTGGGCCTGTGTTTCACACAAGCAGCATTTTTGCAGTCATGTGATGTATCAAGAGGGAAAGAGTGCACTGGCCTTGTCATTCTTGCTTTGTGCACTACTGAGCTCGATAAGTGCGTTGATAACAGTCTAAAGTCAGGATTTCCAAGTGGGGGTGGTTAAACAAACATTCTAATTTGAGAGAACAGAGTAGAAAATGTAATCGATAATACTTGTTTCAAGGGCCACCATTGAATAATTGGATAGATGTGTGCTGCCATGGAGATGAGGGATGAGCCATCAAAATAAACCCTGAGTCGCTTGCTATCTTAACACTAAATTAAACTCCAATATTCTGATCTTCTTATCTAGATATTATGATTTTGCATTAATTACATATAGGTTACTCCATTTATATTCACAGTAACTTGTTATAGAATATACTTTGATTTGTTTTATTAATCACACTATGTCCCCTTATGCCTTTGCAATATTTATGGCTTTCCACAGACTTGGTAACATTCTTATTCCTTAAAACATGGAGCATTATTGGGGGTTTTGTCAAAAGCAAACACCACAGCCGTCCTGTTCTGCAGTGACTCTGTTGGAGTCTGGGCCATCATGTGATGTACAGCAGCGATGAACGATGCAACATGTCAGGGCGGCTACAGTCATGCCATAGTGCAGTAAAGTAGTAAAAATATGCAAATTAAAAAACTGGATTCCAGCTAACTATGTTGTTTATAGGAAAGACGCCCAGAAAGATGCTCAGTATGTATGCTGCGTATTTTTTTTCTTTTCTTTTTTTACAACAACCCATCCTACACAGATCATAAATGCATTAACCAATAAAACAAACAAAAAAGCTTCTTGATTCCCTCCTAATGTGCACAAATTCCCCTTAAATGAACTGGATATTTGGGGATTCCCCTCCCTAAAAGTGAAGATCAGGCCCTGCAGCTGTGTGAGCTCATTTTCTCCTTGACTACAAGAGACAGGCAACATAGATCACATTTACTTTTTTCTTTTTAAAAAAATATAACAATTACAATACAATTACAACCTCCCCCAGCTTTAAGTTTCCACGCTCTCATATCATGGTAGTTGATTAGTTTATTGTTGTGTCAAGAAAACCTCCTTCCACTGCAGCCCTGTGAATAACATAAAATATCCTGTAATTGTTAGGCTGTTCATTTTTTTTTCTCGTAAATCTGGCACACTTCCTTTACCACAGTGCGCTTTTGCCCTTTTCAAGAAGGTCACTTCCTGTGGTTAAATGGATGTCAGAGGGCTGAACTAGAAATAGAGATGAATGTTTCACAAAGTGTCATATATTTCAAATCAAATGTTATAGAGGAAACACAGAGGCTTATTCTGAAATAATATGTAACTATGTTTTCTGTTAAAGAATGACAAAATTAAGTTGTTGGTACAACACACTTTTTTCTTTTTTTTTCCTAAGGAAAATATGTTAATGTTTTTTAGTTCAGAGAGAATATTTAAGCTGGGCTCAAATTCCATTTGCATTGAATGAGACATAATAAAGCCTTTCTTCAGCTGGGACAGTTTCTAGAAGTCTTACTGAAATTTCTCACGTGTTTTGGTCAAATGCCAAAGAGATACAGTACAGAAGCAACCTTTTCCACCATGTCTGTTCAGGTCTGTTCACAGCAGCTGGTGGCACCTCAACTACATTCTCCCTTGTTTGATTACCTACTTCAGAGGAACAGCAAATTCAGCAGGACGTAAAACTGCATCTGTGGCGTTACCCTGCAAGTCTGAACAGCTCACTGAATTACATATTTTTGGTCTTTGGTGACCCACAAATTGATAAAGTTGAGTTACCTCTACATGACAAAATACGAAGACAGTGATTTATACAGAAAGGGTTTGCCTGCAAATACTGATTCAATACAAACTTTTGTGGACACGCAGCCATCGTCCCTGACTACACTGCCGTGTGAGTTGCTTTACACAAAGCCGTAGTCTGTAGTCTGTATTCTGTGGGATTACAGAATTCATCAAAGCTTTCCTTGAAGATATACAGCCACAGTGAAGCAAGAATGAAACCATATGTGTTTGCCAAATGTTTTCCTTGTTTTACAATGACTTCACATGTCAAACATTTTAAAGGCTTTGGTAGATCCCACCCTGAGAGCGAAGAGAACATCTGGAATGTGTCTGCTAATGAAGGAAACAACCATTACAGTTACTGTCAAGTCTATGTGTTCAGCAGAAACTGGGGCCTTGGTCTTAAATCGGATTATGTTAATAATCTGTTGTATTTGTGTGGAAGTGTGGAAAGGGGTTGCATTATGTGTTGTTGTCAAGTGATGACGATGCTTTTGGCTGCTGACTAAACAGAAGTAGACACAGACACACACGTTGAGACATAAAACAGGGCTTACCCAAGCAGCTTTACTGCTTTAGATCACAGACACACTCAGCAGGGTTTCAAGACAGGACACACAAAAAGTTATTTGTTCATATCAGGATGGTTTTTTTCTTACATATTGCATTTACCAATCAGCACAACTGCATGCCCTACCTACTCCAGTCATGGGACAATATATCATCAAAATAACATCAAGTTTGGACTTGTGTACTTGGTAGCTCATTCTTAGCAAATTCTTCTTTGGAAAGTGTACCATGGAGGATGGGAGGACGCAATTTGATCTGTTATACATTGGAACGGCAGCATATTTGACAATATCAGATTAGCTAATGCATCGACATATCTACCTATTTATTTAAAGTGTCAGAGGAAGTTTTCAATTAAGGTCTAGCTTTGTAAATCAACCATGCATTTGAAGTTAGAAGAACTACATTTGCATGTGGAAATAAATTAAAACATTCTGTTACGTAACAACAGCAGTCATTTGAAATTGTAACTGACAACTTTAAACTACGGGCAGCACAGTGGCTCGGTGGTTAGCACTGTTAGCACCGCAGCAAGAAAGTTCCTGGTTTTCTGCAGGGGCTTCGGTTTCCTCCCACAGTCCAGAGACATGCATGTTAGCTTAACTGGTGGTTCTAAATTGCCCATAGGAGTGATTGTGAGTGTGCGTGGTTGTTTGTCTACATGTGGCCCTGGGATGGACTGGTGACCTGTCCAGGTTGTACCCCTGCCATTTGCCCAAAGAGCTGGGATAGACTCCAGCAGATCCCTGTGACCCTGTATAGGACTAAACTGGTCTGGTTCATGGACGGAACTTTGAGCTATCTCCTCCAGTATACACTCTGGTGTAGCTTTAGCCAGATATATCCACAAGAAAATAGGCATAGCATGAAGACATTGTTGGATTTCAAATGTACTATTTATGAGCCACTGAGATATTGCAGTTTAAAAATAAACGAGCTCTATTAGAGCTTCACAACAAATATCACAAAGGTTGTGGAGTGCTAAACACGTGCTGCCAACGGTGTCCTCTAGTGGACAAACTATGCAACTTCAACACTCATTGATGGCTTAAGAATGCCCCCCCCCCCCCCCCCCCCCCATCTTTCATTTTTAAATTTTAATTTATCAGCCATTATAATGTTGATACTGATAAATTGGCTAATATCCGTGCTATCTCATTATCCAGACATCACTATGTAGAAATGGCGACAGCCCAAAATGAGCTCATTTGTATTTATATTTCCACTTCGCTACAGAGGAAAAACCCTCGCACATTTGTAGACACAACAAAAGTGTTTCTGATCTCTCTGTAAACACAAATGAAGTATGTAGGTGAGGCCAGCATTACTCAGATTTGACAGCAGGAGAGACCAGAGCGGAAAGGAAAAGGGAGCAGAGGGGAACAAGGCCGGAAACGCAACATCTTTTATCCCAAAGTGCTTTCTGAGAATAATATAAATATTATTAAGACTTTGGAGCACATTAGGGTTTGTTTTTATATCTGCCTTCTGCATTACGGGTGAGATGGCATTCAGATAATTTATCTACACAAAACAATGTTTAACAAGTCTGACACATAAAGTAATATTCAGAGCTCATATCTATTTGGACTGCCTAACCCACGCTATTGCTAATCCTTAAATATTATCTTAAACCCACAGTAAAGCCTGTTTCTAACCTTCAAAACTTGAGTAAGCCATAATGCCAGACGAAATGACTTCATCAAACAAAAGTCTGCAATTTAAACTTGTGACATCACATTTAAGTATTCATACAAATAAATACAAGTGCTCATGCAGTGACGCTGAGCTGCTCATGTGATAGTTTCGTAGTGAATCAATTTCAGACAAATGACATATATTTGCAATTTGTTTATGCTTTTGATTTTATTGAGAAGTAGCATAAGAGAATTAGCTTCTTGAGATCATGAAAGGAAGAAGAGGAAAGATGATGGCTTGAAACTGCAGTGAATGGCTGAATTATTACTTTACATTCAGCAATGAGTCAACGGGTGACACAGCTGGAGGTCGCGCATGTGGTTTTGTAATGATGGGTAGATGACAACAACGTGCCTGCTAGGCAAGTCCTAAATTTGTTGTGCTGCTCTGGTGGTTGGGCTAATCAACTCGTACGTTTTTGTGCAGACAAGGGTGCCATCCATGACTATAATACATGTGTTTCGTAGTCAACAGTCCTAACACCATGGCGAGATGAGCGTTTTTTATCCTCTGATATGAACACTACCAGGGTAGGAAAACATTTCACAGCTCTGCATCAAATGTTAAAGAAGACATTTTTACTAAAAAGTAAAGAGAAGTTAAAGTCAAGGGTAGAAAAATGGAAAGAAATCACGAAAGACAGCGCAGATTTCTAATGAAGCTGTAATGAAAGAACTGAAATTGTAAAATGACAGCAAATAAGAGCAACCCTAATGGAACAAGCACCGCCTTGCTTTGAAATACTGTGGAGAAAAAGATGTGTGGTATTCTGGTTACACTGTGCTGGTCTCAATTTCCAAACCAATGTGGATTTTAAGCATACCATTGTACCGCCGACAGGGTTATGGATGTAAAGGGTTTATCTCAAGCTGCTCTGAGAAAGAAAAAAAAAACATCAGAGAAAGAAATCAAAGCTGATGCAGATGCAGAATCTGTCTCAAAGACAGAGACTGTGTCTTCAGCTTGGAGGTTTATTAAATGTTGAATATCTGACTCAGAACAAAGGATAATATACTGCAAACTAAATTTAATTTTTGCAGTTGGTGGAAACACACATGTGGTTTTCCTTCATCACCCCAGCAGATATCATGAGACTTTGGTCGTTGGACTCGAGGGGGTCAACTCGCCGAGGTCACCAAATTATAAAGCCACGCCTTCACTGAGGAGGAATTCAGTCACAGCCACACTTATGACAAGAAAAGTAAGAAGTGTGATCCGTGACATGTCCTTTATTAACATGGCCCCAACTGGTCAACGCTGAAAAACAGGGTTTGGACATGTTGCTATAAACAGTGGATCACCTTGGCGAGTATTTCAGCCATAGTCGTGTCCCAGCGCTGTGAGGTCTGAACACTACAGAGGCAGGAGATAGAGCTACGTATGCTCAGCTGGGTATTTTTCCACCACAGCAGACCTGTGGTCCAGTCAAACGATACAGTGTAATGGTGCACTTAGGCAACTGTGCAACCATTGTTTGCAAACTTTGTACTTTCTGGAATGACTACACCGGAGAAGTGATGGAAGAAGACCTAAGAGATGTCCTTAATTATTGGGTTCTGAGAGAAGAGAAAGAAATGGCCCTAAAGGCAGGCAGTGGATCAAACATTAGAAAGGCAATCTAGCTGATTCATTTACGAAGGCTTCAGACACAGACTTCACCTTACCATTGCCAGTATTTACACTTTATTGTGCGTATCAGTTGTATTTTATTGTGATTTTACGGTAATTTACAGACTTCTAACAGACTATACTCAGCACTGGCACGTGGAAATCAATTCTCGCCTTTTATCTGTGTCTGAGGCTGTGAGAGCTGCAATAAGTGGTCAGGACCAGATCTGGCAGGACCCCTCCCTTTTGTAAACACCATAAAATAGCTCTTCTTTGGAAATAACAGGAACGGTAAAGCAATTATTCAACTCGGACAGGAAAGATCAACTTTATTTGGCTACTTTTAATTGCCCTATTAAATCAGATTGCAGCTGTTTGCCTTGTAGCAACCAGTGAAACAGGCCTGTTTTCCAAGGTTTTTCTATATACCTTAGGATTTCTCATGGAGAAATTTTATATTGTAATAATTTCTACTATTTTACTACTTTATTATTAATGTTGCTGTATTGAGTCTATGACTTAAGTAAAGGACATGAAAGCTTTTTTCAGCCCTGCAGGTTTTATTAAAAGTCACTTTCAATACAGAAATCTAAGAGAACTAAATAAAGGAAAAACCCACAAATTACGTAAAGGTGAAGTCTATAACAGGATAAACATTAGAGATAGAAAACAACAGTTTGAGGAAGTGCGTGGAATGCTTTTACCCAGTGATGTAATTGAAACCAAATTGGAGGTATTTTTCCCTTTTGATGTTGCAAGTAGGAATTCTTGGCCACTGCAGCGCCTGTCCTCATGGATAAACAAATCTGACATTCCCACACCCGTCAGCCGTGCCTCAGATCACAACAGCCTTGATCTTTTATCGGGCCCCTGGCTTGAACTTTTTTTTCAGCTTATCATACAATTGATTTTAAACAGTCCCCATGCAATGTTTATCCTAATGGATGACAAACTCACTTAGCAACGCTATAAATACTACATTTAGGACAATTGTGAAACCTGAAAAGGGAACCACTGGCAGCGTCACATGATGAGAAGTGAGAGGAAGCATCTCTGCCAGCCACAGGGAAATGTCCTGTCCTGCAAGGTCGGACCGGTCAAACTGACACTAACCCTGATCTGAACTATTTCTCCCTGACCGTAAGCAGGGGGGAGGGGGGGGGGGGTGGCTATGTCAGTTAAAAGCCTGTTGATAAAGTAATGCCCATAAATCAGCTGTTATCTGAACAAATGTTTAGTTTCATTTACATTAAAGCCTTATATAAACACTTCAGATAAGCCATCAGTAACAGCAGAGAAGCACTTTTTTTCTTTTTTTACAGGCATTTTCCTGGGATTCTCTAAACATCATTAATACCTAGATGTTACTGTTCACTGTCACTTCTGAGATATTTCATCTCATATTGGCTGATTTCATTTAACGTCATTTTTAATCTCATTGCAGAGTTGGCTTTTAACGTTTATACAAGGTAGTGGACATCAAACATTAAGTTATTTTTTTCCTTTTAAATCCATAAATGAAATCATTTAAGTCAGCGGTGCGCAAACTGTGGTATGCGAACCACCAGTGGTACGCGAGTGCTTTCTGGTGATACGCGGGAGAATGTCATGAATGCATGACAATGCATTATAAATACAACGTTCCAAATGAAATTCAGGTAACAATAAATAACCACAATAAGAAATAAACTTCTCTCCTGTGTGTTTTAAGCGAATTATGAAGGCATATATTGTTATATTTTAAAACTGGTCATCATGGTGGTACTCAGAGAGCTCAATAGTTTCTCAGGTGGTACGCAGCATTAAAAGTTTGAGAACCACTGATTTAAGTAATTACTAAATAACTGATAGGAAATTAGTCAAAAACAAGGAAACAATATTTTTGTCATTGAAGACAATGTCATTTATAATGCTTTCTACACCGAAAATTACACTATTCAGGCAATGCAGTCTAAACTGATTCGGCGACCTCCTCTTGTATTGCATCCTTTAGAGCCCTCAGCAAAGACACATCCGCTTCACGATAAATGTGAAGCGTTACTGCTGAAACACAAACACTGAGTCATACTGGGAGAAACACTTGACGTTCAGTCAACCCCTACGAGAAGTGGTGAGCTGACCAGATAACAAACTTTACACGAAGTGACGACCACGTGCACATGCAGCAGCTTTCTGCAAAGGAAACTCTGACAAAGCAATCTTCTGGTTGAGTCACCCAAAATCAAATTTGAGTCCATTCCTCCTTAATGTTTGAGTCAAATCCAAGCTATTAAAGGAAAATCTGCATTGAGATCAAGTTGAGTCCAATCTAAATGACGCAGTTGTCAGCATGCACAGCTTTTAAAACACACCTGAAGCATCTTTAATCATGCATATCCTTTATTTCTTCTCTGATTACCCGATACCTCAATTAGCAACCTTAGTTGCATGCTTATAGCCTAGTTTTTGCCTAGTTTGCTTTTATTTATTTTTTTTGTCCAAAGTGATTTCCAAAAGAGACCTCAATTTGAAAGAATACAATCTAATTTATTTTTTTTCAATTAATGAGCAAATGAATAGTTTAACTGAAAGGTCAACTGCTGGTGGCTGGCGCCTACTGACACTCTGTCTCAAACTGCATCTTGCACAAAACTAATAATAACTGAGGACTTGTCTCTGATTTACAAGTCCAAGACAAGTCTTTAAAATTAGAGTCCACTACAGTGTACTCCAAACCAGTCACAAAGACAAAGCAACATTCACACAAAGGCACCTGCTGATGTTATCTGTATACACCATCAAGCTCATCCCATGAAAAAAAAGACACACCTGCCTCACCCTGCTACACAGCTGCTACATAACACAGTTGAGAGAGAACACGCTCTCAGCTGAGACTTTACTGCGCTGGCTGCCGGTCCATCCTACTACTGGATACACCGGGTAATAAGGATTTCCTACTCTTCAGTGCATGAACGTGTGTGTGAGTACCAGTCATAGCAGTACACCTACCTCTTTGTGCAGACATGGGTTCTTTCTCAGCAGTAACACAATGCTCGTTCTATTCTTTGCCCCTCTCTGTCTCCCCCTCTTTCTCTCTCTCTCTCCCCAACCCTTCTTCTTCTCTCTCTCTGGAAACACAGCTCCCTGCTCTCTCTCTGACGTTTTTCAGCACCTCCTTTCAAATACACTCGATTTATTAGGAGAAGCAGCACTTCCCTCCTCCCTGCTGCTCAGCCCACCCCCTGCCGTCTTCCAGCTCCTTTATTTTTGCCTTATGTTTACCCCCTTTTCCTTCAGCCCCCTCTCCACTCTTGTCGTTCTCCATGCTTTCTTATCACTTTCTCTATCCCCTCTTAAAGCACATCTCTGTCCTGACTCTCTTGCTCCCTATCATTTGAGTCTTCTTATCAGTTTCCTCCTGCCTCTCTTTCCTTGTCATTTTTCTCTTGTCTTGTAAAAGTGGGTCACACATGAAAGCTGTGTTAGATCTGGGAGCGGGAGCTGAAACTGGAGGGATGATAAAGAAAAAGCAGTTTGAACTAATTTTCTCGCTTAAATTTTTGATACCGAGCACTCTCATTTTCAAAACTGAACTTTACAGAAAGAAAAAAAATATTTCGTGAATGACTTTACAGAAGCCTGTAACTGTAAGAGGTGTTGCATAATTTCTACCAGCGGGATGATAACAAAACCTGGCCCAAGGCACGGCCACTGTTACCTTAATGCTGTATATTTGCATACTTTCAACAGGGCTGCAAAACAGAGCCTTGGTTGTTCTTGAAATGTAATCACAGGGACAACTGAAATTCACACACTAGGGTCCAATTTAACTACAACAAGCCCTCCATTCATCTGCACTGCTACTTGTATGAGCAGGAAAAAAAAAAAAAAAAAAACGAACTACAGCCATCAGCAGAAAGCAGTTGATACATGACTGTATTAGTATGTATGCTGCTGTGCAACACAGAACAAATGGCTTCAGGGAAATTCTCTTTTAATGGTGGAACTGCATAGTGAGGAATTGTCTGCCCATAGTTTTGTTCACCAGTTGAACAAAAAAAAAAACAGCACTACCTCTCATTTAGTGATATTCCAAATGGCATGCAGAATATTTCCTTCACGCCCCACGAGTCTGTCACTTAAAATGAAGATCATCATTAGTAACAGTACGTGTTTCCTATGGAGTGAGAGGGAGCAGGTGGGCTAACCACCTCTGCAGATTGTCATTAAAGTGCCTGAGACCCCCGCAGCTCCCCGCCCTGCTGTAACAAGTGTCCCACCGGCTTATCATTTCTGTGTATTTTTAGTCTAAGTGCCTCCTGTATGCTGCTGTGATTGCTCCCGAGGTCACTCTGAGTAGTTGCATTTTTAATTTGATCAGGGATTTATTGTTCAAACACAAATCTCAATCCAACTTAGAACGTTTGATTGATGGAAAGATGGCCATGTGCCAGCAGGACCCATCCATCTTGTTGGAGCAGGAGCTGTTTTTTTTTTTTTTTTATGTGTGTATGTGAGAAATGGACCAAAATACCAGATGCTGTGACTTAAGTATTGCAAAAGACAGCAGAGTTGGAATTTTTGATTTAGTGTGTGGGGTGGGGTTTAGAAAACATCCTAAATGAGAACATGACAAAGTGGTTTGTCATGAATACAGTCCAAGAGAGGATGATTCTGTAGCCAGTGATTTAAAGCTGCCCGGAAGTTTATCAGAACCTCCCACTAATGTTGATGAGGTTAAGTGTGCGTGCGGCATCAAGCACATAGGAGAAGATGATACCAAACCCAGAGGCGGATTTATGCTGCTGTCTGGCAAGTGGTTCAGGAGCACCTGTTGTTCTTGTGACTTGTGTCAGAATGATGGGAAGTATGGAGAAGGAAAGGAACAGTGACATAGCCAAAGCATACCAGATCATGTGCAAAACAGAAGCAGTAAATGTGGTACAGGCATGTATGTGTGCCAGTGGAATGTGCTCGCTGGCACATTTACTGATAATGTGACTTCTGACAGAAACAGTCAGATGTTACAGGAGACAAAACTGAAGGCACAACGTCTCACAAACAAGCGGCAGCTGAAGGTGGCTGCAGTAAAGCATCTCCAGGGAGGAAATGATGTCCACGGACTCCAGACTTCAGGCAGCAATGAGCTGCAGAGGATTTTCATCAACTTCTTAATAGTACGCTGATGTCACTTCATTCATATACTTTTGATCCCCTGAAAATTGAGGTACTTTGTTTAATTACTAATAAGTAAACACCATATTTTCAGAGAACCTTAATATGTATGCTTTGATCACATTTGATTGTTGAATTCAAAGTAATTGAGGTGGTGTACAAAGGCAAAAATGATAAAGACTCTGTTGACCAAATAGTTCTGGACCTTAGTCTATACGTGGATTGGATCTCACATATGAGACCATTGTTCACTGTTTTTTAGACTGTAGACTCCATGAACTCAGTCATATGAAGGGATTTATGCTCCAGTTTAATTTTCCCTAAATAAAAAGCAGACAACTTATTGTGCATTGTTAGAGGTGTCTGGGGAGCATCCACCCTAATCACTTGCACTTTCTGTCACTGTGCAACAAGCACTATGTTGAGAAAATTTGAATGCAGTTACTGAGAGTTTATCTGAAAAGCAAATCCAAGTATCTGTTAAGTGATGTATTTGGGTCACGGTACAGGTCATACTACAGTAAACATTCAGGTCTGATGCTCAGAAACATTTGGCATAGACTGTATTTGCTCAAAATGCAATGGATGAAGTGTGTGCAATAAATTAGCCTTTTTACTTATTTATTCATGTAGCGCAAAACTTATCAGATTTCAAAATTCTACTTCATTTCATTATATTGATCCCAAAACAACCTTACACTGACACAGTGTCTCTGGAAGCACTTTAAACATTGTGAAATTGTGAAACTGCAGAATAATCTTGCATAAGTCTCAGTGTTTCCTCATTTTATAAATGGCTTAAGATTAAAAAGTAACAGTTCCCCAAAACGGCAAGAAGGTCAAGCCACAGGATGAACAAGACAAAGCTTATGATGAGTTCAGGGAATCAAATATTTAATCAGCAGTGACTAAAACTTGGAAATCAGTAAACATCAGTTTTTGTTGTAGGGAATCTCTTGCTGACTGGCATCCACAACAGCAACATTTTATATTTAATGCTTTCTATTTACAGTATTTCCACCAAGAACTTGTAAAAGAAACAATGTAAATCATTCATGTCATATATGTTGCCACGCAGACGCACAGCTTAGGAATGTTCCCTTTTATTTACAGACTGAGGCTTTTTTGTAATCAACTGAATAGACTGCGTATATTATAAATCCGTTTGTTGAAAATATAACTAAAACAGAATGAGTCAACCTTGATAGATTAGGCCGAGTTGTGTGCGTGAAGCAGTGATGTAAGAAATTGTCATGGATTTTCATAAACTAGTTCACAACTGACCCTCCTGTTAGTTAGACAGCAGTTTCTGGGGAACGTGGTTTCTTGGCAGCAACACGTCTTGGAAATGAGAGGGAAGCTATAGCACAATTATTTTAAAAGCACGTCAGAAGCTCTTGTCAGCAGTGGTACAAACGGATCAGCGTGTATGCAGCCATAGTCATGTGACGGGCAAATATTTCAGCTGATGCAATCCTACTTTATCTTACCTTTCTGACAAACATTTCCAGAGCTGTACTGGTTCGTATGTTGTGTAATTGTGCTTTTTTTCGGTTTCATGCAGATGTCAGAAGCCTCTGAGGGAGTGCCAGTTCGCAGTTCCCTCTTGTATGACGACTAGACGTGTCACGATGAAGAAATTCCATCACCATGGTTTATTCTGGTGCACTTCAGCTTTTGTGGCCATATAAGGGAAGATTTGCATGATTTTACAGGTACTGTGGCACAATAAAAGATGGCAACATCCTTGGCTTGTAGTTACAGACAAAATATGTTCTTATTCAAAGATGAACAAAAACTAGTAAACCAAATCTGTATGGTTTTAAGTGTTTCCACACATAGGCCTTTAATCACACAAAGCTGGTTCATCCCCATGAAATTATTTTATTGGACAGCTGTGCATCAATTCAGTCTACATTGCAATGCATCTAAAAGATTTTCCCCCCTCCTGTTCTACGTAACAACATACATTTGTAAAATCTTACCAGACAAGGATCAGCTGCACTTATATGTTCCAATACTGCAACTGCACCTCTCCCTGACCTGTCAGAAATAATTTGTTACGTGTTTAGAGCCCTGATGTTAATTACAGTCTGTGACAGCAAGGTTCGTATTGTTTTCCTTGTGAATCTCTGCATGCTGTCATGGCAAAATGTGCACCTCATGACCTCTACTGAACCAAAGAGGATCTTCTGAATACCTTGGCAAGTCTGTGCCTCTGTCTTAGCTTACCCCTATAACAATGACATTGTCTGAGTCTTATGAAGAAGGTGCTCCATTGTCCATCCAGTGTGTGGTGGAGAGGGTGGTTGAACTTATCCATGACAGGTAACAGTTTGTTCAGGGTCCTCCTCTCCACCACAGCTTCCAGCATCTGCTGGATCAATCAATGACAAATCAATGACAGATCAATGATCAATGACAGAGCCGGTTCCTTATCAGTTCATTTAGTCTGTTTGTGTCACTGGCTGAAATGCTGCCTCCCCAACAGCAGCAGATCCATCAGAAAACCTCTGAGGGCGGACTGACTCTGAGCTGAACTGGAAATCTGTGATGTATAATGTGAAAAGGAAGGGAGACAGCACAGTACCCTGAGGTGCTCCTGTATCACTCACCATCACATCAGACAGGACACGGTCCAAACAGACAAACTGTGGCTGCCTGTCAGGGAGGCGGCGGTCCAGGACACGATGGACACGCTGTTAGCCATGGACAGCAGCCTCTCACAACTGGACCACTGGTCTGAAGTCCTTCAGTGAAGATGGAGTCGACTTCTTGGAGACTGGAGCCAAGCAGGAGGTCTTCCACAGCAGCAGCCACCCTGTCCAGGGTCAAGCTGAGGTTGAAGAAGAGATGCTGGAAGAACAAGAGACAGCTGGCTGGTGTTGGTCTTCAGAATCCCGTGGCTGGATGTGTGTGTAGGTGTGTGTGTGGTGGTGGTGGTGGTGGTGGTGGTGGATGTGATTGTGCAGTTGGCTGTAAGCTGAACCTTTACAGTAAATCAGCTTGTTTCACGTTGACTCGTGTTGCGCTCTCCTCAGTTCCTGGCTGTCACCTGACCTGAAGGCTTTCTTCCTCTTGATCAGTAAAACCGTCAGCAGTAATCCATGAGGATTTATTACTGGGGAAACATCAAACAGTCCAGGTGAGCATGATGACATCCTCACAGAATTTGATGTACTCTGTGATGCAGTCGGTCATAGTGTTGATGTTCTCCCCATGAGGCTGACGAAGCACATCTCAGTCAGTTCACTTCAAGCTGTTCCTCAAAGGCTCCTCACTATCTGAATCCATATTCCTCACTAACTTTATATGCACAGACTGCCGGCTGGACAGGAGGAGCATACCTCATGGATGGTGTTGAGATCAAATGAATTTGAGGTCCAACACAAAGCTACTAAGTAAACACTCTAGGCCTCATTATGTATTTGTACCTTCCCATGTGAGGTATCTTTGACTTGTGTGTAGATATATTTTTGAAGGTAGATTTTAAAAAAAAAAATCATTGGTACCACAGATGGTGTGATCTCATCAGAAGATGATGTTGTTTTTGTGAGTGTTTGTTTTTTCTTTTGAATTCAATTCAGTTTATTTGTAAAGCATTGATTCATAATGAAAGTAATACAGAAAGTAAATAACAGTCCGATTCGCTCCAACTATAAACAATTTAGGTTCAACACCTGGTGACAATTTTTTAAAAAATATGGACTTCCAGCTCCAAGCATGAGACGGTTCTTCAAGGATACAGCAAGTCCATTGATCACAAATACAGGAACACCAATACGAGAGTGCAGTTTCCTCGGATGTGTTTTCTCATGAGATTGTTGTTTCATTTCACATGTTTATTGTGTTATTTCATATGAAGTGTTTCTATCTACAGTGTCTGCTAAAACAATGCAGAGTAAGTTCTGGCTCCGTACCGATCGGATCGCTACTCTAAGAGGTGGTTCACAGGGTCACTTCATTTATGGCCTTTAATAGAAGGGAATCAATGTTCCACAGAATTATGATTTAATAAAGCCGTCTCTTGTACAGTTTCATTACATACTATAAATGATCTGCCATGAATAGTTAACCTGCACATTATTCCAGAAAATACATTAATTTGTTTCACTCAACCATTTGGGAATGCTGTTAAAGTCATGAAAGAACTGCAACATGTTTGACTGGTTTGATTGTTTGTGGTTTGGGTGACATTTATGATAATCAATCTGTTTTGAAGGGAAAATAAACAGACATTTGTCCGTTTTACACCAAGGTTTCACCACTGCATGACTAACGGACTAAAGTTTGAAGTACATTCATTAATACAACTTTAAAAAACTCAATTGGTTTAAGAACAAATGGGTGCAGATGATCTTCAGATCACTTCTTCTATTAGAGTTTTAATTGAAAGATTCCAAGTGGGAGGTGGGATCACATCATATCAACAGTTGATCGATAAAACAGACATTGGTACGATGAGCCGGGACAGCTACCTCCTAAAGGTTTCAGCTCTGAGTCCTGAGGATGTGAAGAGTAAGAAAAAAATGTGTTTGGAAAGTAATTTGTGTGTCTGGTAATATTGTTAGAGATCCAGTCAGGCTCCCCAGCTTCGTTTTATCAGCAAGGTTCAGAAACGGTTTCACTGTTCTTTGTATTTTTAATTTTTTTTTAACACCAGATGTTCACCATGTCCTTCAGAGCACCCACTGGATTCCTTGAAAAAAATAAGATGGAGAGCACATTTGCCTGATAGGCCAATGGATGAGTTGGATAACACTTGTAATGCACTTTTGGGGTTATTGTGCGCTCTTAATCCTTTCAGTAAGAGCTGTCTGATCGAATTATGATACTCTTCCACCATCTGTTGAGAATATTTTTAGCTGAATTGTGAAAGAGAGACAGAAAGAGGAAGAGCGTGAAGGAGCACCCTAACAAGTCATTATCAAGCCAGTGAAGTTTCGTAGAGATCTGCAGAACGATACCATCCACACAAACAGGTCAGATACACAGGATTTTCAGTTCATTATTTATTTATAGGCTACATATCATAAATTATTTATATTTATGCCTATTTGTCCCTATGTTCTACACTGTGCACATTGTCTCCTTTCATGTGCAGCCAGCCTGAGGCAGGAGATGTCTGCTCAACATGTATGGCCTGTGCTCTTAAACCACACTTTTATACCATATTAAATTAAAACAATTTGACTACTAAAACAATTTAGCGTGTCTTTATGTATCTATAGGACTTAATATTTCCAGGAGGTTAGCATGAGTGCTTTCATTAAAACGTCTCAACCATTTTAACCATGAAATGCACACATTCATGTCCACTCATTCACCACATCACTAAACCTTGAGCTTTTTATCTTGTCATCTACTTGTTGAATTATTGACTTTTGGCCCAATTTCTGCACAACTTATTAGATGTGCTAATATACATCCAGATTTTCAATTCAGGCCAGAAACACATTCGAAAAATAGTTGCAAATCAGTAAAGCTGTTACCACCGTTTTGAGGTTTCCAAGAAGCATTTCAGTTGTTACTTTGTCCCATTCTTACTCCAAACATGTCTCAGAAGTGGAGTAGGGGATGCATTTTGAAAGTATTCAACCAAAATCATCAGCCTCTTTCTTCTAACATCCATCAAAAACAGCACGTCTAGAGTCACATCAACACATGGACACACGCCACCAGCTAACACCTCCAGGCAAGCCCATGTTAGCATGCAACGTATACCCTTCAGTCTCCTCTCCTCCCTTTTTGGAGCTGTAGCTGTTTCAACTTCAGACCTTCTTTTCTTTTTTTGACCCACACCGATTTTTTGGTGCATTCTCAGCCATTTCGCTCATTCACTTCACCAGTGTTAGTTGCTGCTGTTACCACTGACAACTAATGGTAGCTCCGCTTATATCTGTTTGCCAACAACATCCGTCACGTACGCTGAACGTGCATGAAACGAGAGCACACATCTACCCCAGAAAAATAAGCAGAGAGCCTGGATGACTAACAGAAAGGGGACTCAATCCTTTTCCCCTGGCCCAAGTGAATTAACTGAGGATAAAAAAATACTTCTTAAAATCATCAGCCAATCAACCTTTAATGCATGCATTCAAGCTTTTTAGATGCGAAGCATACCTAAACTGTGGAGCAACTAAACATGAAGAAATATCCTGGGTTCATACTCTCTGCAAAGAAGTTAAGGTCAAAGGAAATGTAAGAGCCACTGTAGCACTCGCTTCTTTGTGTATGTGTGTGTTTTCCATATACCTTTCCCTCAAAGACAGGCTCTAACGGACCTTTGTGACCCTGAACTGGAAGAAGAGCATTTTCCATACATTTCCTATCTTGTTCTTATTAGGGCTTGTGTGTTGTCGTGTCTCCCTAACAGACCTTTAAATATCAGTAAAGAGTGTGGCTGGTTTGTTGAAAGCATTTGCGAGGCACATCTTTTATATTTGTAACTACTTCTGTCATCTAATAGATGAGTTATGTATGTAAGATGATGGCTGTAATACCAAATGCTGAATCCCATATACTGCATCCTGGTTTCAAACTGTCCCTGTGAAATAAATGTTTCTTAGATGAAGCAATAAGAGAAAAGACTTGGTTGAACACACAAATGCCTAGTATACTCTGAAACTAGTTTCCAAAGCCTCACATAAAAGCATCTGAGCAAAGACGTCACGGCTCGGTCCATCCTGGTTCATGTTCCAGATTCTGCTTGAAAGAAAATGGAAAGCTTTGTTAATAAGTCCAAGATAAAATTAGTCAGGGGTCAGTCAAAATAAGACCGACAGTTAGGTTTAATACATAATTCATGTGACCTCTTCACTCATCCTGGGCCTTTTTTTTTTCCTTAAAGCATTCAGTGGGGTGAGGTGGGGTGTTACCATGGTGCCGGTCACTGAGGAAGTGAAAGTTGCCAACAAAGAGGCTTTTTGTCTCTTAAGGTGCAAGATTAGAAACTGGATTATCGTGATTTGATTTTATTTTTATTTTTTGTCAATAAAAGCTTAATGATAGCCAGTCTTGGTATTTACAGGTGGCAGTGACATGGATGAATGCCTGTGCTGTGTAAGCACAGAGAAACTGCATTTTAATGATTTATATGCCCTTTTTCTGCTCAAGAATCACATGACACCGTAAAACAGGAACTTCATTGTCTGCTTTGCAATTGTGTTGTATGTCCATCTTCTTTTGATGCTTTTAGTTTTAGTTTTTGATAAAATAAAAAATAAAAAAATAAAAAAACATTTGGTGAGGAGAAACTTCACATAAAAATTAAAGCTGGATTTATTTCTTTGTTCAGCATTTAAAGCCATTAACACAACAAGTATCATTCTTTGTTCACAATAGTAAGGACCTGAACCACCAAATGATTGTCTGTGCAGTAACAGATGAATAACTGGCATTGTTTTATTGGGTGAAATTTGTCTTTGGTGCTAAAACGATCTCATTTACATATAGATTGAGGTCCACTGCCCCCTGCTGGTGAAATACTTGTACCGTAGCTCTGTTCGTGTTAGGTTCTTCATTTGTGTATTTATTTAATTATTCATATTTCTAATTTACCCACTGGTATTTTGTTTCTGTGCATCCATCTTATTTAACTTCGTTAGCCTCAATTTTCTATTCTAAACTGCAGAATATTGTGATATAACTTTGTAACTAGAAGTTATCTTACATGATTTTTAACCGAATATTCTAGGCATTATACTTTTATGGGCAAAAGAAGTTATATAGCAAAATGAAATTGTGCCTTTAATTTTGTAAGACACCTTTCAGAGTTTTGAGAAAATATATGCTTGTAGACCAAGATATTAATTTAAATAATATTAATCTCATGGGCCTTCTGATGCAGCTCATGGACAAAATAACCAATATCAAGACTCTTTTAGAGGTTGATCAGAGCCTTAAAGCTTGATTTCATATACACACATACATAACATACTCGAACAGGCTTGCATATTTTTATGTTTGAGAAAGAAAAACCAAGAGAAACTAATTACCCTCTGTTGCTGCAGCACCTCTCACCATCTGTCTGTAACGCTTCATTCCTGCTGCTGCCTTTTTCTGCATCTCCACTCCTGAACATCCGGGGAGGCCAGCTCTGACTGGCCAGAAATGGGTTAGAGCAAAAAAGCTGCTCATTCTTGTTTGAGGCGAGATAAACTTGTCATTAAGCAGGCATTAAGCAGAAGTGTTAAAGGGTGATGTAGATAAGTAATGGAAGATAAGACCAGATGACAAATGAGGCATTTTAAGCTGTTGAGGAAGTGTTTTCTGAGGATGAGAAGAATTATTTTGTACTTTTATGTTTACAAAATGCTCCAAAAAAAGCATCACATGATCTCTTAAATAAACACCTGCATGTAGTAGCTGCTCTGTATATTATTGGGCACATGCTAAAGATGCTATGGCTTTAAGATTCTTACTTGTTGTTTCAAATCACTTGATTACTTAAATAAAATTTTAAATGTATTTTACAAGTATTTTAAAATGAAATACAGAGTGAGAAACGTGATAGAAAGCTGACTGGCTGTAAATTTTACATAAAAATGCACTTACAGCCTTTTTTTTTTTTGGGTCAATTACTAATTTTATTTCATTTTTCTTTCTATGAACTATCGTCAACCAAATATAGTCTTTTTAAGTCAAAAGAGATATCCAATCAAAGGCTATCAGAAAAAGGAATTACAGTTCTCTGCATCACTTTTATCCAGAAGATTACAGGGTCTTTAACATTTATCTGCCTGTTAATTGCTCCTCTTATCTTAGCAGAGGTTCATGCCTGAGTGCTGTAGTAACTTTATTTTATAGCGCTTTACCTGTTTTCATGACACTGAGCATGCTCAGTGGGGTTATGCTGTTCTACCAAGTGTTTTGGTTGTTTTTCCTGTGAGGTTTAATTTTCACCTTCCAGGCCACACAGTGTTATCTCTGGGTGTTCTGCATTCACCAGTGAAACACACACAGAAGATGAGTGTCTGAGTATGACATCAGCCGGTCCTCAGTCACACTGAAAACAGCTGATCAGTCGCAGCATCTTTAGTTTACAGATGTTGATCGAGCCGGACAGCCTGAGGACCTCAGTGAAGGGTTTCGGCTACTTAAAGGGCGTATCTGACACATTTACACAAATGTGGAGAGAATGTGAACGAGCTGAGGAAACCACAGACTATCTGTTAAAAAAAAAAGAAGCAAAAACAACAACAAAAAAAGAAAAAATAGTTTGACGTCATGGAGTTACAGCAGAATGATTTTCTGAAAGTACAGTCTGTGCTGTCATGTATGAAAAACACAGGTGTACTAGTGACTGATTTCTATTTTTCACGAGTCACAGTTTAAGATAAAGTTTAAGATACTGTTCAAAGGTCAAAGGAAACATTTCATAATCAGAAACTCTGAAGAAAGTTTTCACTGACACACATAGCCATTTCAGATGGATTTAATATTGCAACTTCAATTATAAAGATACTGAGTCCAAAAACGGGATAGACCACCCACAGAGAGAGCAAAGGCAAAGAGCTGGAGTCTGAAAGGACCCTGCTACTAAAAGGACAGCGTGGGCAGAAAATGAGTCATGGGGAAAATAGACTTGGGCTGTTTTTAAGTCATTTACTTCCTGTGCTGCGTCTCACGTCTCCCACAGACACACACGTACACAAAAACAACCACCGTGATCACTTTATATTTCTTTGCTCCTTGGCAACTGTCATTGTGTCAGCTGTTCATGTAGCACATACATACAGCAAATATAGAACTGCTTAATGTTTGAGTACCAGATGGACTTCCTACCTTAGTGGAAATGCACAGAAAAGCTGGATAACATTCAGGAATACTTTCCAAAGAAACTAGCACTGGACAGATTTTATTTGAAACATTCTGGCTCTTTTTTTTTTAAACCACTATGGAAAAACAAGTCTGAGTACTTTAAAATATTGTCATGAATTAACAGGATATTCATGGTCTGTGGTTGTGTTTGCCCCCCCACCCACCCCATGGCTTTGAGCAGGCACTGAAGCATCACTTTTGTGTATTGTGGCTTTTTCCATTGCAAGACAAAAGACGAGCTACTTCTTCCTATGTGCTGACTACTCATCACTAAAGGAACATTCCCAAGTTAAAAACTCCCCAGGGTCTATTATTAGATGGCATTAGATGTCCGGGACCGAACATAACGTGAACTGAAGCAGTTTTGAGTGAGAACAGAACATGTTGAATTATTGAATCACTCAGTAGATATTTATGACAAAACGGTCCAGAGTTAGAAACAGAGATCATGAACATCTAGGTGCCAGTGGAATCACCTGTAAAAGTCCTCTTTCATACACTTTCTGTACACTTGCAAAGTTAAAATGACGTTGTTTAGTCAGGAGGGATCCTGGACACACTATGACTGAAGTGTAATGATAGTTTTGAATCTTCTGTGAGGCTTAAAAGACTATTTATTGCCCCCTAGTGCGAACAATTGATTGCCAATTTGCTGTAAATGTATATTCTGCTCTCACTTTTAAAACTGCTTTTTATTTACGTTATTTTCATCAGTAAAGGAAGCTTACATTCCTTACCATCCAATGGGTATATTTAACTCCAGAACGACCCTTTAAAACTCCTCTGACTCTACTGCATTTAGTGGTCACATTCATTTCCCGTTTTCAACTTAGCATTGTTCCTCAAGCTTCGTAACTTAAAGTACACGTTGGCACTAATTTCTGAAAAATCTCTAGTCTATAACGCAAACAAAGTAAACATTTTCTTCAGCGTTAGAAGTTCTTGGCGAAAGGCTTGGTTATGTGCTTTTCAATGTGCTATTTAGCAAAATTTCCTGCTGTCTGCAGACAAAAGGCAGACAGTGGTAACATCCATGTTAAACGCAGTTGTACACCACTCTGAGGTACAAAATCAGCTGAATTTCTTTCACAGCCCTGTTGGGATGTCGTTCATTCTTTTTCTCATATTTCAATTCGTTTCACATTCGTGACGGGCTCGTATCTTTAACACAGCGGGGAGAAAAGAAAAATCGTTTCAGTAGCTCCTCTAATGTCAGAAGTCATCATTAAATGAAAAGGTGTTTGAATGTTTGTTTACAATTAACATCAACAGTAAAAAGAAATATTAACATTAATGTCATCTTCTCCAAACACAAGAAAGGACTGTCATTGTCAATACATAAATACATTTACAATAACTACAACTTTTAAAAATATGCTGTCAATTCAAAGTGACACTTAAACATCATAAACATTTAAAGTACAATATTATACAACAGAGCTGAAATCAGGGACATACTTTGAAGCTATATGCAATGACAAAGTAATTATCATACATGTTGTGAAATGTACATTATTAATCTAGTTTTTTTTTTTTATCCTCTGACATACCGTATATTACAGCGAGAAAGGAGCTGGAGTTAATGGAGGGACAAGTGCATAGCAAAATAGAAGATCATTTGACCAAGTTAAGGAAACACATTAAACTGACAAACTTGCTTTAGAAAAACAACATTAAAAACCATGTTTAAGGCAAATCTCATCATTTAAAATTGGCATAGTCTGAGAAAATGTCGACGAAGTCTTGTACCACCCTGTAGCAGAAGTCATACTGTTCCTGTGGGTAAAGAAGATAAAACAGATTAGATGTTAACTTGTAAAATAAGCAACTATAAAGCTTTCTGAAAGATGAAACAAGATCATATTCATAGCATCTTACTTTCGGACCTTATATGAACAACTTACCACAGTTTGGACCATATGAGGCCTCTGCATGCGTAAACTCTTCACGGTTTGGAACACGTCCAGCAGACCCTCTGCTTTGACTCGCTCCAAGATATTGCTCAGTGCAATGAACGTACCTGTTCGCCCTGCACCAGCACTGAAGCACACACAGAAACTCTTAGCTGCTGCAAATGTTTAAAGCTCTATAATATCCTACATTGGAATTTGTTTATACCTACCTGCAGTGTACGACAATGGGATGGTTCCCAGACTGCTGCTGTTGTCTCTGCACTGACGCGATGATGTCGATCATGCCTTTCCCCTCGGCTGGGATGCCAATCTCTGGCCAGCCGTGGAAGTGGAAGTGCCTGATCACCCTTGTCTGCTTCTCCTTTGAAAGGAAATGCATTGACAGATTAAGATCATAATGCCTCTCAGATATGATTTATTAGCAGTACATGGAAGCATAATGGCAGGTGCAATTTCAGGGCTGGCCATGTGATGTAGAGAAGTTATGGGCTGATGGGAGATATTCTGGGAGGAGTGTACGACTCAGTCTCTGAAAGGTAATGTGGGTCGAATGTAATGAAATATATTAGATGAGAGTCTCCCATGTGGTAACTTTGAACACAACCTGCCTACATTTCCCCTTGCAGACAAAAAAGTTTAATGCACTCACTTAGATTTTTATTCTTAGTCGAAGATATTTATATTTAACCCTGTATAGCTTGAATAAATCCTCTACTTAACTTTTTATTGATCTATTTTTTCATTTTTTAACAGGAAACCAGTGAATACTATAAAACTATGAGGAGAGTTCAAGTAGCACTGATTTTATTGCCTGAGTTTGAATATTTATTTGCAGTTGTGGAGTGCAAATACATCTTTTTACATTCTTTGGCAATAACAAATATGCTAAAAGGAATTACGTTAAGAGTGGAGGCAAATGCTGTCTTTAAACTAGCAGCCATAAATGAGGTTTTGACAGCCACAGCTGTCTGTGTGATACTGCAATGTTCATTTGCTTACCGGGACAAAGGTGAGTACCAAGTCTCGAAGACTGAAGGTTTCACACAAAGTGTCTCCCTTCAGCTCTACAGTGTAATCTCCATAAGTGACTGACTCCTCTGTGGGCCAGTACTGGAAACATTTGTCCTGCAAAAATAGAAGTAATCGATTTATGGCTAAAACATAGACAACAGCTAAATAAATAAATGTTAAGAATTTAAAGTGCTTTTGGTATAAATGATGAAACAGTGTAGTTTTCTGATAAAAGCAGGCAATCTGAGCGCAAATGTTTGTTTCTCTGTAGCGGGCATTGAACTCATTGTACACGTTGAACTCATAATACATTGAATGTATTATAGCTTCCATAGAGGGACCAACTATCGCAGCTCACCTGCTCCCTCTCCTGGAGCTCAGTGAGCATTACAATGGAGTGACATTTCCATTCCCACACCATCCTCCAGAAATCCTCCACAGTGTGAGACAGCGGGCCCTGCGTGGCGATGAAGTAGTCCTTCTGTCTGTATCCCTGAGTCACAGCAAAACATTCAGCTCTTTAAATTTCAAATACAGTCAGGTGCATTACTAATAATACTGCGGTCAAACTGTTAGAGAAGAGACATGCATGCTACTCACATCTATAAAAGAGGCATTGATGTAATCTGTGAACTCTTGACCTCTTCTCATGGAAAGGATAACTCTGTTAAAGTCATCTGTAGCGGGACAAGAGCATCAAAAACGTGTGAGAGCAGCACATGCATATGTTCAAATTAAGGTGGAACGCTGTGTGAAACGTAAATAAAAACAGAATGCAATGATTTAGAAAGCTCATAGGCCCATATTTTGTTCCCGATAGTATATGAACATATCAGATGTTGAAACTGAGACATTTCACCATTTCATGGAAAATATTAGCTCATTTTGACTTTGATGGTGGCAACACATCTCAGAAAAGTTGGAACAGGAGCAATAAAAGGCTGGAAAACTAACTAAAGAGGAGAGGAACCATCCAGCTTGTTAAGAACAGACAGTTTCAAACGCCTGCATCTCTGATGGTAATAGGTGAGCTTACACATCTGGAAAGGCATCATCAATGCTGAAGAGAACATAGAGGCTTTAGGGCAACAGATGGTCCTGTCCAGAAAACATCTCTGTCAGGGAAGACCTTGCATATTTTCAGCAAGACAATGCTGAACTACGTACTGCATCCATCACAACAGCAGGGCTTCGCAGGAGAAGAGTCTGGGTGCTGAACTAGCCTGCCTGCAGTCCAGACCTTTCACCAACAGAAAACATCTGACATAAAACGGAAAAAAGGCCCCGGACTGTTGAGCAGCTGGAATCCTGCATCAGACAAAAATGAGACAACATTCCTCTCCTGAAACTCCAGCAGCTGGTCTCCTCACTTCCCAGACGTTTACAGACACTTGTTGAAAAAAGAGGTAAACATCTGTTTTTTTCTGAGATGCGTTGCTGCCAACAAAGTCAACATTTCCATGAAATAGTAAAATGTTCAGTTTCAACATCTGATATGCTCTTAATGTTCTGTCGGGAATAAATTAAAAGCTTATGAGAATTGCAATTCATTGTGTTCTGTTTTTTTATATTTTACACAGCGTCTCAACTCTTTCGGAACTGGGCTTGTACACACGGGAGATTCCAAGAGCGTTTCAGGAAGTACAGTTTGCAAACAATCACATTTTTCGCCATATCATGCCAGTTCGTATTCTTACACGGAATAATTTGCAGAACTCTGTTCTTCTTCATGTTGGCAGGAAGGTTCCCCGTCCTCATGTTTTCTTTCATTATTCTCATGTTGGTCAGTTTCTGAGCAAAAATCAAACAAGTTCAAATGTTACATGCGAATGTTAACTGTCCCTTTGATGAAAAAAAAATCTAAACAATCAACAAGATTTTATGATTTTTATCAACACTTGATATTCTTATACAATTAATTTCACATTGTACATTGTAATAATGCCTGTTCTGTGGCCCACTTGATGTTTTTGCATTTGGGTTTGGGTTAGGAATTTTCTTTTCTTCTGGTGATAAGGGAAGACAAGCAAAAGTAATGTGTAAAGTACTTTACAAGAATACAGGGATTCATGGAAGAGCTCTGTCTAAACATTGGTTTGCCACAAGATTAAGCTTTTAAGTAATCGGGTGAGATGGCTGGAGGGCAGGAGACCAGAGTTACTTTCAGAGATTTGACACTTCCTAAACATAAATATTTCGGCATACAAAATTAAAACTGACGTTTTAACACGCTGTCGCTCTAAGGGGGTCCATGGGTCAAACATCTTGTTTTGAACAGAATGACAATCCAACTGAAATCTGAAAAATTTGGCGGCCAAGTCAAGTCTTATTCACAGCATAGTGTGGATGAAAGTAGCACGTCTCTGGATAGCAGGACCCAGCGATTCCTGGAGCAACCACACTGCCCCCGCTATCTTAACTTCCTTCCCAGAGACACTCATTCTAGCTACGCAAATGATGTAATTAATTAAGAGTGACCATGTCCTTTTAGGCTTTTATGGTTTCAGTCTGTTCAACAACAATCAACTTGAGAGTAAGTTTGCTGAATCTTCACTAATTTTTATTCCTTGGAGCGTTTGGATGTACTGATTCAGTCCCTCAGCCTCCATATTGATAATGTCCCTCAGATCTCTACCACCACAGCCGATTTTTCCAGCATATAATGTCTCACCTGTTGATAAATGCTTTGATCATCTTCTGTCATTGGAGGATCTCCAACAATTTAAAATTTCTTTTTTACTTTTTTAACTTCAAAACATTCTTAGTTAAGAATTTTTTCTTTACCAAGAAAGGACAGGCAATTAATTGAGCTAACCTAACTGAACCTAATTAATTAAGTACACTAGATGTTTCAGTGGTTTATATTCTGTAATTTCACAACCAAATGTGCAGCAGTCTTGATTTTGTGTTCAAGTGATCTTTTGGGGGTCAGAATGTGAAATATAAGATCTTACTTTAAATTCTTCCTCCAGACCAACGCGATCACCGTCTGTAAAGGTGTTGTGCAGTTTGTGCAGATGTCCTTCCAGAGATGACACGTCCAACTCCGTGTCTCCATAGAGGTAGTATTCAAGCAGCGCCTGGTAGACGAACGAGTACTGCATCTGGAGCGAGAACACAAATGTTATCTAATACACTACACATGGGCACATTGGCATGTGATTAAAGGAGGTGATAAATGACTCCCTTACATGCGTGCCGTGTGTTACTGTTGTGTCATGTGGAGAACATAATCGCTCTCAAACTCACATCTGTCTGGATGAGCTGTGAGCGCTGCTCTCGTATCTTGGAGACAAACCCAAACACATCAACTTTCTGCTCTGCGTGCATCATGTCGATCATGGCATCTATTACAATGAAGGTTCCTGTCCTACCAACACCAGCGCTGGAGACAGAAAACAAAACACAGTCTGAGTGAACCACCATCCTCAGCTGACATGCATTTAAATGGACAACAGGAGGGAAACAAAGGAGACATCTGTGCCTGAAAACACATGCTTTGCTCACTCAAAATGTTTGTCTGCCCACAGATGAACACAAACAATATTTACACCTAAACACATTTATCTCCATAGGAACCCACTGGATAATTAAAACATGCAAAAGCACTGCTGCGATGGGATTCAAGTGAAATAGTTCCATTATCTCAGCTCTCTGGTACCTGCAGTGGACAACAATAGGCCCAGAGAAGGGTGGATTCACAGCCTTGACCTTTTTGAGGAACTTAAGCATGCCGATGGGGGAGAAGGGAACTCCGAAGTCGGGCCAGCTGGTGAAGTGAAGCTGAGTGACCGGACGGGGAGTCTTAGCAGCATCACTGGCTTGCTGCACAGACACACAAGCAGATGTAGAAAAAAAGTTGATTTTAAAGCATCATGTAGCAATCTTTTATTACGGGTCTCTGAATACATTTTCTGTGCCATTGAGCAAAATTTAAAGGAACAAAGTGTCTATCTAGATCAGAAAGTTAAAGAGGAGACAAATAATCTAAAATTTCTGTTAAATAAATACATGAAACGCACATATTGCACACAAAACTTGCGTATGGTGTAGTCCACCAGGACAGTGAAGTCTTCGACTGCAACCCTCACGTTCCCATAGGTCCAGCAGCCCTGGTCCGGCCAGTACTGGTAACACTTGTCCTGCAAAAAGACATCAGTCATTCAATACATGTCCCAAAACCTGTTCTATTAGAACATATTCCCTTTTAAAAGCAAAGTGGGTCACAGGCATGACTTGCAAAAGATCCATATGTTTCAATTTCACAGCCAGATCAGTGTATGGGCAGGCCATGACACCAGTCAATAACCAACTCTGGTGGCTGATTATGATACAGACTTTGAGGACCTTATTGCACGTTATATAGCCATTGATTTAAACCCGTCCACAAATTGATTTAAGTGCTTACCACTCCTCTTATTATTTATCTTTTTTTCCCCTCAGTCTCCCCATGTTACACTGTTACACAACAGATACAGCGTGTAATTGCACAGAAGCAGGTGTGGAGAGGTTGTAACACGACTGATCCAAATATTGCACACCATCACCTGTTACCACAATCTATGAAATCTTATTTTCAATGCTTATTTTCCAATCAGATCTCTCTTAAGACAGACCAAAATATGAATAGCACAGGATATGACCAACATTTCACATCTTGTGCCGGAAAGCCCAGAAACAACATACCTCTTTTCTTTCTTTCAGGTTTGTGAGCATAACAATGGTGGCTACTTTCTGCTCCCATATCATCCTCCAGAAATCTGCTACCGTGTCTTCTTTTGGACCTGAAAGACATAAAAGGAGCATTAAATCATTTGTTCAAAATCAAGATATGAAAACAGTTTTTGCAGCGTGCTTGAGCTTACCTTGTGCAGCAATGAATTTGTTATTTTCCGTGTAACCCTGGCAGAGAAAGGATGTTATTATACACCTCTAGAACACCCAACAGGGTGAAATGACTTTAACGCCAACAGCTTCCTTTGATTAGTATTTTATAAACTGTGGAGCAGAGAGTATTTGCTAAAGACTCACATCAACGTAAGATGCATTCACATAGTCTGAACAGGGATTTCCCTCCAGCTGAGACAGCACCACTCTGGAATGATCATCTGAAAGAGAAAATAAGGTTCAATCATTTAGAGAGCTGGCATACATTAATTAATATATGCATTTAAAAGGAGGAAACAGCGTGCTCGATTTGACTCAAAAGAAGATCGAGCTCCTTCAGAGAAGAAAGTACACTCACAGGGAAGGATGTTGGGGTATCTGTTCTTCTCTTTGTTTTCGTCCTTATTGGCCTCCTGGTATGTCCCTTGAGCATTACCTCCTGGCAAGGACTGCGGGACAAAGTTGCAGTTATTACTGAACCTCACAACGCTGAAAAAATGGTTCATTAGCAGTTGGTGGATAGTGCGTTTTGTTCTGCCACATGTTGGCACTTCCTCTGCTCTATACAGTACACAGTTGTCCATTAAAAACTTCAACTTCCTCATCTGTGCCGACAAACAGTCCAAATAAAATGACTCAAATAGTCAGAAAGAGACATGAACAACCAAAAGGGTAGTTCTCATTCATGTAGGTGTGTCTGGCAGCAATATGTGTCATGGACAATGTGACACATTACTCCAGTAAACTTCCTAAATTAGAAATAGCTACATCAGTCATGGTGGTGGAGTTCACAGAACACGTAGCATGTAGCACTTCTGGAAATTAGATGGTTTGTTAGAGTATGTGTGCGGTACACAGACCGGGGGGTTCAGCACATACTGTATCTAATAGGAACAGTAACTGCAGCTCTTATGTAGAGCGCAAACAGCTGCTTCAGGACAGCATGATACCCTGACCTTCAAGAAGAAAAGACAGCGGATGCTTACATTATACTCCTCCCTGAAGAGCTTTCCATCGTCAGCAGAGCGGAGCCTGTACTCCTCCTCCAGTTGGTCGACCAGTATGGGGAAGTAGGTCTTGGAGGCTGAGGAGGATCTGGGCAGAAGGACGACCGTCTGTTGGTCTGTGGGGAGAAAATATAACGGGTCAATCACCGCCGCGGGGCTGATAAGGGTTACATCAGTTAGCTGTTTTTGATGAATGTATTAATTCAATGATTTGGTTTTTGTGGTATATAAATTAACAACTAAAGGAAACACTAGATAATGAGACAGAGTTGATTTAGAGCAGTGGTTCCCAACCTTATCTGAAGCAAATGCTCGTCACCACTCTCTATCATGTATCAGTTTCATTTTGCCTGTCCCGGTCAACGGTTGCAACAAGCGTCTATGTCAGCACTATGTCACACATCAACAGTTTTAAAACTGGCTAACAAAGCTACAGAGGACAACATGGTAGAAGTGACGAGGAGACCCAAGAAGAAAAGCAATGACAGAGGACCCAAGGAAAAGAGCATGAGAGCAAGACCGAGCAGGAGACCCAACAAGAGTAGACCCTGGACAGCATCGTAAAAGCCAAACAGCCTCCACGCTGATAGCATGGCCCTCTGGGATGGAAAACTGCTCGTGTTCCTCCTATGTTACTTCCAACTAAAATTAATATTCTTTAACTTTCAGCTGTCCAAAAATGAACTATCCGTTTCAATCAGCAGCTAAGACTTTTTACTCCTTTTAGCCAGCAACATCAGCCGTTTACCTATTATATGTTTCTCATGAAGTTTTTCTGCCAACTTCAGTTGCACTTTTGGAAGAGAAGCATGTCTGGTTGGGAATCACAGAATAACACAATCATAGCATTGTACTACTTTGAATTTGATGTTACTTTGTAAATGAAATGAATTGATTACCAAGCTGATTTACAGAATAACAGTCTACGGTGGGAGTTTGCAAAAACTCTCATAGGTGATCACCAAACATGAACAGGACTTAGAGGATCAAAGAAACCCAGGGAAAGAGCGACTTACGGCACCTTTACTAGACATGTTATCATTCATAGGTTGAAAAAGTACAGAGAGAGTGTTAGTAACATGGCAACACTTATACCACCACCTCATATACCTGACCTGGTGGTACAATGGTGTATAACGACTCAGTACTGTATCCAAGCTCTAAAACACACATACCACATGACATCACATTAACAAATGGACAGGAATAGATTCAGAGGGCAGTACAACACTGTCTATACGCAGAGATACGGGTTCCTTTTTATAGTTAAGAGGTCTCCATTTACTCTCCGACATGACACTTGAGATTTCAGTTTTAATCATGTCCTTATATATATATCTAACATGGGTTTCAATGTATGCTCATGCATAAATACACATTAACTACTTAAAATGAAAGTAAATCTGGCCACAAATCCTTGAGTCTCTTGTTTCTCGTTTCTACAATCTGGAAGTCTACCAACCCGGAGTCTCACTTTTTGAGTCTCTGCTGTGTTTTTCCATGTTATAGTTCCACAATAGAAGGTAGCAAAATGCTTTCTAGCTCCTTTGTAATGATGTAAAGTAAGAGAGTACTTCCTAAAGAACGTTTGCACAAACTTATCGTGTACTGTTTCCCATAAAGTATGATAGTCTACGTCTATTAAACCTCAGGCAACCCAGCTCTCATTTCATTATTTAATTTTGTTTCTAGACAAAGTGTCTTGGCACAGTGGCACTGATCGTTGATCATACCGTACCGTAAACTAACTTTACTGGAAGCAAAGAGAAGCGCTATAAATGTAGATGAAGATAGCTGATAGTTTTCATTTTTCATGTTAACCACAGGAAGTGTGACAACCACGGTGCAATGTGACTACCTGCATTTACAGTTACACATTTAATTTACTTTACACTTCCTTCTATCTGCTTCTTTTACACTTTTGTCCCCTGCTCTTTATCTTTTGGCTTTATCAGGTTTTTATGTATGTGTATTTTTAACAGCCAGCTTGTCACATAATCTAAAATCTTTTTCAGAACCTTTAACAATTTACTGAAGAATTTACATTACCTTGTTCTTCCAAGATGCCATTTGGTATTTTCTTGTCAACTGTTGTGACAGCTGCTTTCCTCTGGTTTTTTAACCTGCGACGGAAGAAATAGAATAAAATGAGAGAGGACAAAATTAAATACAAGATAGAACACATGATTCAATGATGGCATGGTATAATATTAAGTTTTTTTCAGTACTCCCCCCCCCCAAAAAAACTTTCATACCATCCGAAGCTTGTGATGATATTTTTTCTCATTAGCTGACGTCTTGGAAAGGCAGCGTTAAAGTCAGAAATCGGTATAGAATTTGTTCTTTCCTCTCTTTAGTGACTCGTGTAGCTCCACTGCCACAGCCTGCCCTGCTCTCACTAAACATACGAGGGAGTCAGCCTGCAACACTTCCTCACGGGGCTCCGCCTTAGTGACTACAAGGAGGAAGTGTTTGTCACTCTGAGCTCTGCCCCTGAGTCTGGCACACGGCCAGTTCGCAGAGGGCGGTGAGTGGGAAAGGTGAGATAAGTGAGTCTGGCCGGGGTGGGAGTTTTTACCTGAGGAAGTACCAGGCCAACAGCGCGACGATGAGCAGCAGCAAGAACAGAACCAGCACAATTGGAAGGATATGTTGGCTGGGGGATGCAACATCTTCTGAGGAAGAAGGAGAGGCACAGGCGGGGGGTCAAGGAGCAACGCCAACAAAGAAGCAGGAAAAAGGGGCAAGGCCGACATTATACATGTAGGTGTGTGCAAATGCTTTGCTGCTGTCACGTGTACATTGCAAGACCTCATCAAATAAATACTTGGCACAACAAAATACCTCCTGTGTTCCTTTCTGGCCACGAAGCCAATTTAATAACTGGTCTCAGCAGTATTTTGTCAACATAGATAAGCATCACTCTTGTTCGTCCCGCTGGCATATCTAACACAAAATTAGAGGCTCCATGAATGACGACTGAGCCAAGAGTCACAGTTGCAGTCAGCTAAGGTCTGTTTATAAAGTTGTGCAATAAGCTGTAAATTACTGTCCAGAGTCTATGAGCTTCACTGTAATCTGGTAATAACAAAGCTGCAGAAAAGTCTGTCATCAAGCAGATGCATGCACAGCAGGCGATGCATAATAATCATATCTTTGGGAAAAGTGATGACTGGCGGTAAGGAATGGGGTTTTGTTATCGTCGCACATTCTCCTGCAGTCTCGCACGCTGAAGAGGAACTGCACTTGTTATTGTTCTTACCTTTTGTATTGGTGTCATTGCCAGTGGAGTTAGCCGTTGTTGTGGCTGCCACCAAAAACAGAAGGGGGACCATTGTGACTGCAGGAAAACAAATTCAAGACGGATATTAAATTTAGTGCTAGACATGTCTGCAATCAAGACTCATGAGAACGCGGCTGCTGGATAATATCACCATTCAGGAAGCACAAAAGCTTTTGACAGATCTGAGGCATATTCCTTTATTCATGACTGCTGCTTTCAGGAATGTGCGCATCGGTGCAAAGGTCACAAGGACATAATGGAACAACACACTCATATCCTGGTCATTTGTTGGTCCTGTCATAAAACCCATGTGTAATTCCACACATGTCCACAGGGTGGTACAATACTTACAATCTTTAAACAGCAAGGCCCCTGACAACAACACGGTTCCACATCAAACTTAACAGTCAAATAAAAAGTTGCATCCAGAGGAAGAAAAATCACCTTTTAAATGCTGAATTAAATCCTTATTTCAAACCTAATTAGTGTAGTTTCAAAAGTGTCTCCAAGTACCATTTGGAAAATGTTTCCAAATGAAAACAATGCCTCAAACTCTCCTAACAAACACCGTGTGCTTAGAGTGAGGAAAGAGAACTTCCACCTCCACTAAATTCCACTGATGCAGCTGATACTAGCTGTTATTTTTTTTCAGTTATTTCCGTAACAATGCCTTTCCGGAACACAAGGGATTTCCAGGATATTGCATCTGTAGGTTTTAGAGCGTTTTACGTTACAAACAACAGCACACGCAACCATGCATCATACTTGTCAGCAAAACGTCTGCATGTCATTTTGTCCTAGAATAGGTCTCTAAACCGCTACAGAACTGCTAAACACTGATTCCTGTGTTCTCTTTTCTTCGCCACCTTTCCCCTTCCCTTTGATAAGATCACCCTAACAAAAACAATCCCTCCCATGAGCGCAATATCATACATGAGACACAGGCATGCATGGCAACACCCACAGCACCATGAGCCTTGTTGAGGCCTCCTCCACACAGGGAGATCCAGGAGAACAACACCACGGCCATCCTCTCATTTTCTCATGGTTAAAAAATGCAGATGTGGGAAGTCAAAGGACTTTCTGTTTGGGTCTTGTGTTTGAGTATGCAGACCGAGTTTCACCTCGCTCTGATTTAAGCACCTCGTTTTAAAGCAGTTGGTAAGATTTTAAAAACCAATAATCTTCAAGATGTTTGTAGCTTTAAGGTCTTTTCTTTTTCACTTTTCCCCTGTGACACTGTAAGAGTTGGAATCCCATACAGAGCTGCTGTCCCAACATAATAAAGCCAGGGAGATTGAGCTTTCCATCCCCACGGCTGCAGGTGTACGAGCGCGGGTGTGTGTGTGTGGTACTTTGCAGCTGCAGTGAAAAGGAGAGCCCACGCCAAGTGCATCATCAATGAAGACACTGTTGAAGCCTCCACGCTGTGCCGCAGTGTGCTGTCCTGTGTCCAGGCAGGACAGCGGAGGAATGTGGAGGCAGCGGAGCAGAGACACTGACTGCAGCGGCAGGAGAGGGAGCAGAAGGTCCAGGTCAATAATATTTCCTGGAGCGATTAATAAACCCTGACATGTCAAGCCCAAGCCCTGTGGGAAAGACTGATGAGGGAATTGTAATGAGAGAAGAGAAAACAGGAGGAGCACCCCCCCACCCCTTCATTCTCCAGCTCTCCTCCCTGATTCCCCCTCTTTAAGGTTTCCTCTACAAATGTGACAAGCTCAGATGAGAGGCTGGATATACAGCTGAGTTTGTGAATCGTTAGAGAAAGACTGTTTGTTTGGAGACTTATTTTGATGTGAAAACATTTGCTGCAGCTTTTAGGACTCCCCCGCTACGCAAACTGCTCTGAATTTTATTTACTTTCTCGCAGTCTGTTTTTGTTCGTGCATCAAACAGGGACATCCAGATTTAGGTGGCCCTGCGGTTATATCTTGCAGGTTTTTTTGTATGCAACTCCCAGTTCTTGGCCACCTGTTCCTCTTTATAGCCTCTGGAGATAACACCTTCCCTGTGTGGCTCCCCTACACCTGTAGGATCCCTGGTGGTTCTGCTCCTGCTTTCTGCTTTGTCACTTCACTGGTATCCTGCATGGCCACTTTCCATCAGTGACAATAACACCAGCTTCCTTTTCTGTTTCTCACATAATACTGTCGCTGTTCGCTATCTTTTATTCACTTTCTCCTCATCAACCTTCTTCAGCATAAACCAAATGACAAGTCTTAACCTTCACTATTTTATATTAGCCGTGCTTAGGTTGGGTCAGACTGGTCCAACTGCTCTCATCTGTGTATTGTCCTCTCTCCATTTAGCACTCAGCAGCTAGTCACCAAGCATTAAGCTAGCCATAATAAAAATGGGTCATGGGAGATGTCAGCTTGAGGGAAGTTCCAGGGTGTCCTTATTTCCTGGTAGAAGACATTTGCAAGTAGCTTTGGGGAAGGGTATTGTCTTGGCCAGCCAGACGGACATTTATTTCAGTGGGATGTATGACCCAAGTTACCCAACCATGAAGTTCACTCTGTGACGGAGCCCTAAGCCTCATCCTAGGCTGGCTTTAGCAGCACTCTTTGGCATCACAAGCTGAATTTAAAAAAGGTAAGATGAAATTCATAACCTAAACTATTCCAAACTTTGCATGGCACCTTATAGTCACAACATTAATATACAGTATAATGAAATATTATGCAGTGACTCTTCCTATCACAATTCAAAAATAAGTGCTGTAATATGAAACTTTAGAAACAACCTGTCTAATCAGAAACATGTCTCAAAAATGAAAAAAAAAAAAAAAAAAAAATAGAAGCATTGCATCAAAAGACCTGTGAGACTCTCAGAGTGTGAAAACAATACAATAACCTGTAATTTCTTAAAGCAGGAACTTGAAAATAATTTGGGGAATTTGTGAGCTTTAGTTATTTTATTAAAATCTGTTATTGGACGTTGGAGCTAAATCAATGCCATGCTCTTTATATCTTCAGTGAAAATAATGAATTGAAGTGAAGTTTTGTTAAAGTTAAACTTGGATGCTAAATTAAAAAAAAAAAAAAGTATTCAAAATAAAAGAATTGCAGAAAAGGCATGTTTAAGCTTGAATATAAACTTCATTTATTAATGCATTATTATTTGTTTTAAATGTTCATTTTCTATCTTTACTATTGTTTCTTTCACTATTAGATTTAATGTTTGCATATTCAGTTCTTCTTTCTTAGAGAGTTCCTTTTTATCCTGTTTCAGATTTGTTAATGCTTTTGAACATTTCCTTAACAAACTTTAGTCACTAATGAGTGGTGAGGGGGTGAGGCATCAGATGAGAGAGCAGTGGAAACATGAGTGACAGCTGAACAGAGGAAACTGAAGGGACTTCCCGAATGTTATTTTCAGGAAACGTGGGAAGTTCATGACTAAATATTTACGTGATTTACTATGAAAACGTGCACGTGCTGCTGAATAAGTTCAGACATTTAAGACATTTTCAGTTAACTCTTGGGATTGAAAAATATAAGAATTATTTAATATTTTTGGAAACCACATGGGTATTTTTAGAGTCAGTGAAGCAAAACTTCATGGAACAATGGCTGTTTAAGGTCTTGTTATAGTTTCTTCCATGTTTTGATTAGTTATGCAGATGTTCTTTTAAAAAGGTTTTATATGTTATAAAATGTAGTTTCCTGCGACGGTATGGCAAAAGGCTGCTTTTGATTGTTTAGTGATGTCTTGCCAGTGTTCAATTCAACTTATATTTAGTTTATTTATTTTTCCTTTCAAAGAAAAATAATAGTTCTGGTTTCGCTCCATAGCTCTGACCTTTGGGCCCTCGTGCAACACTGGATCATCAAGAATGAACAAAAACTTGCTTTATTTGCAAATGCAGGGTAAAAAAAATTTTAAAAAAGAATGTTTTGGCAAAAAAAAATTATCTTTTAACCCAAAACCAGCTAACTCTGAACCTGTTCATCTACCTCACTGAAGATGGTGAAATGTAAAACTGCAAAACTCTTGAGTGTGAAAGTCTCAGAGCTAATCTTTAAATATTTTGACCGTTTAAAAGCATTTCTTCTTCAGTATATCAAAGACCTTTCAGCATTAACACTAATTTCAACCACATCAGTCAGACCTGCTGCATGCCAGCACCGCAGCAGCTTTAAGATTTGTTCTCTGATCAGCAGCAGCACCTGGCCCGCTGTGTGTGAGTCACAGCTTTGTCTGCACTGATTACAACCTGCCTCCCCTGAACGCATCCACATCTCACAGCAGGAAAACAATGATACGGAGATGCAGATATCACCATATCACATTTCACGAGAAAGCAGTTCACAATACAAGCATGTCACCACAGGGCTCGTATTTCCTTCTTTTTCCTCCGATGGAAAGGGTTATGCGGGAATTCTGACTAAAAGTCTAAAAGTCAAAAGACTATAAAATGTTTTTCCCCTGGCATAATTTTGTTTTGGCCGATGAGCTGTTTCACTCTGTGGGTTTTGTGTTTTCCTTGAGGTTTGTCTTCCTGTCTTCATTTCTTCAGTCTGGGTTTAAAATAAACACAGAAGTGACATAATGATACCCTTGCAGTTGTCTACCATTGTCCCACTAATAAGCCGAGAAGCCTAACCATCAGAGGGAACAAGCTTGTTGCAATTAGAAGATAAGACAGGGAAATTGGCTGTCTTTGACAGGAAACACAGCGTCCCCAGCACTGTCAGTTCCACTGAGCACAGTTTCTCCGTGCACAGAGTCTCTCTGTCCCTTCAAATACATCAGGTGGGGGGGGCTTGGAGAATAGGCTGTAGGTGCGTGGATGGCATGGCATCGTGAGGCAGGCGGGATATACACTGTCCTTAAAGCAAAATGACTGTTCATCCTTTCATCCACAAGGATTTTAAAAATGAAACTGTTAAATGGCTTAGAGATCTGCTATGTTGACTAAAGAGAAATTGACAATACTGTCTCAATAAGTGGGGGTTCGTAATACCACTTTGTCCCACAAGAGGTCCACTCTGCTTTGTGTCTTATACTTGAGGCTGACACATAGACTTTCTTGTCATGTGCTGCCCCCATGTGGTCAGAAGTTTTAATGCTACATAAAGTGGCTTTAAAACTTTGGAAAGGGTTGCATATAATATGAAATACATTTAGTATGTTGGCTTAAAGTAGTTCGGTTTAGAGCAGTTATTAAACTAGAAACTAGATTAGGTCGTTTCATCATAAGGTGGTAGTGCACAGTAAACAGAACAACATAATAGTCACAAATCAATAAGTATCAACCATAAAGCTCTGATGTGTAATATCTAGGGAGGTTCTGGTAGCAGAAATGAAACAGAATCACTTCACTTTATATGTTTCAGGTGAGCACCTTCAAAGGTTACAGTCACTGTAGTCTGCGGTCGTTAAGATATTCACTTGGTTGCAATTCCCAGTTTACACCACTTGATGTCACTTTATCAAAGATTTTGTGGTAGTTTCTAAAGTAAGTCCTGATTCAGACTCACTTGTTTCCCATTAAAATTTATTTGGCCCAAATCACAAAAAAACACTTTTAATTCAGCATTTTCCATCAAATGCTGTATCACCTTTTCATTTTCATCAGAAAAGAAAAGGCACCGGCCCAGTAAATATGTTAAATATCTCAGTAATCCCAGTAAATACGCTAAATCTCAAGCACACCTGTAAAATAATGGGAGTAACTTTTCGCACAAACACCGCATTCATTTTATACACCTTTACTGCATTTTTTGTGATGGTCAAACAATCCTCAGGCACTGATTTTACTTCTGGCTCTGAACTAACTACGTCACATGCTTTGTTTCCATACAACATGCACAGTGTCATTGGAGGCCCTCTTGTTGCAGAGTGGTAAAGATGTACTTCTCTGATATATTTAAGGACTGTGCAAGATGTAAAACTACAAATATTTAAAGCGTCACAAAGCTGCAATACCAGAAAAGAGAGATCCAGTGTTTTTTATAATGTGCCCCATTCTGATTAATCTGCGACTCCCACACCTTTGTTGAAAAATGTTACAAAATATCTATTTAACAGGTGAAATCTCATTTAATTCATCTTTACCAGATAAGATATTTTGATCAAAGGCAAATTCCAGTAAGTTAATCCTCTTTATTTGAGTAGGTCAGCCTCATAGCACTTCTCTCAGTGTCAGTGCTCTCAGCCTTAGGGGAGTTGGACTGTACAAACCTGGTATGGGTTAGCTATTTAAAGGACAGTGCGCTACATTCACAATCTCAGTTGAGGAAATGATACTGGGGTGTCCATCTGTTCACACAGATGTTCAACTTGCTTCCCATGCAATGTAACCCAGCTGGACAAGGTATTCAGTCTTGCCCTATCTGAACTAATCTGTCCGTTCCTGCTGATTCTGCTTTAAAGATAGCATCCATAAATTAAATTCTGAATGTATGAGTAAATTAAACTGCAGGCGTCGGTTTTCTCCATCTGTGGCAGCCTGTTCATTAAACGTGAATCCATTTTAAGGTTTTTATTACAGTGTAGATTTATTGTGTTACCATGGTAACATGAATATCAGCGCTATCTCCAGCGTGGCACATGTGAGGTATTGACTGGACATGTCCACTTAAAGATAGATAAATAAATAAAACCAACACACACTCTGCAGACCCTATGTCATTTCAGCCATTTGTCTTCGTTAATAGTTGCTGCAGAACCTTGATGTTAGTTAAAGAATAAGGTCAGAGGAAAGCTTGTTCGTTAAATATGCTTGTACCACAGATTCTAAAAAGAGAACTGGACAAACCCTTGTGTGCTGTCATCTGTAGGATCCGAAGTGTGGCACTGAAAACCTAATTGTGAGAGTTCCAGTCATAATCAACTTGGGAGGAGCTGACATGGTTAATCCAAAAACTGGCAAATCGGTGGAATGAACAAGCACATGTAAAATAGCTAAGCTATTTTATTTTAGCACCGGTCATGCTAGCCTGTGATGCTAACTAACATTACCTTACATTTACTCTGATCAAATCCATTCATCCATCCTTGTTTTAGATGTTCAAAACCTAAAAGATCTGAAACACCGGTTGAGCCCTACTGGACCTCTCGCCGTGGCCTCAGCTGCTTTCAGTCACGCTTCCCCGACCCCCATCTACCACCTATACAGTCACAGATGGGAAATCTAGTCATGAAGATCAAAACTGTTTTTCTCTACCATTTATAGTGTTTATTTCTGCTGTAAAAGTTGGACATTTTTAACATTTGTTGACTCATTTTTGGAGCCCACCTGAGCTGTTATTCAAGTGACTTCACATTCTTGTACCTCCACTTAAAGTCGGAGGGAAACCAGTAGTTGCTCTTTGGGCTGGACTGATGACACCAGATACAAGATTATGCTTCCAGGTAGACACAGTCTGATAGGCTTTATCTATCTCAGTGATCCAGAAAACTTTGTCTTTCTGAATGCATCCAAAACAAGTTAAATATACAGTGTTTTCTTATTATTCACGGGGGTTATGTTCCTTCCTCCCCCCACTAACCCCAAAAATCAGTGAATTATTGATGCAGTTTTAATAGGCCTATGTATGATATTATATATGCTAAAATATGTTTCTGAAACACATTCTAAAGATATTCTTACTCATTAATACAGTAATTGTGAAATAATAATGTAATGATCAATTAAAAATTCAAATTCAATTCAAAAATTCAAAAATACTTTATTAATCCCCCAAGGGGGAAATTCAGGTTTCAGTACACCAGTCTGGTGTACTAGAGGAGCTGCCGGCGTCCGGCGCTCCTTTTCATGCCCGGTCCCGTGGTCCGAGTGCTAACTCCAGTTAACAGCCATTCAAAAACAGTTAACAGCCGTTAAACCAGTATATCTCCATAATGATGACAAGTGAGATATCTCCAGGTCAGAGGAGGAAACACCGATGAACCAACCGTCTCCTCTGGGAAGACTGAGCTCCTTCAGTCCGGCGAGCGACAGAGCCGACCTTCCCAGAGCCCGGTTCATCACGCGGACCGGACCAGGCCGTTGTCGTCTCCCCCGGCGGTGCTGGGCCCCACCAGGTCACCAGACGGCCCCTGCCAGGTCAGCTGACCCATCCGGCGTGTAGACTGCTGGACAGAGGCAGCAGCTGTATGCCGGTCACGGCCACGCCGCCGCCGCTACGTCGGGGGCTCCCGTCGCTGCAGCCCGGATCCAGTGGCGGTGGTTGCCGCGGGTAGCAGTTCAGGACTACTTAGCTTTCTCGAACCAGCCTCCAGCGACACCGTCCATGTCCGCGGCGGCAGGTCTCCACCAGCTGCAAGAGGACCGATCCACCCCCCGCAGACAGTATGTTGACATCTGACCCCAAATCACCACAAACCGGGCACAAACTGGAGCCTCCAGCATCCAGCGTCACAGGGATAAGTCCCTGGAGCAGCAGCGAGTAGCCTCCATGCTAGGCGTCATCCGGGCAGTGACAAACATTCTAATTTTGTAGTGTGATAATATTTATTAAGAATAACAATATAAAATATGTATAAATACAATAATACTAGTTAGGGTGAATGTGAGCATTTTTCTGCTAAAAAATGGCCTAAGAAATTCAGGAAATTGCCGGGGGCTACCACAAATTCAAATACATTGCAAAATCGGGGAGTATGCGGGACCATGAACGGTGACGGATAATAGTACTGAAAGTACTATTATAATAGTACTGTCAGTCAAATGTCCTGTTCATTTAACAGTTTGCAACACAGTGAAAAAAAAGAAAAGGAAAATGAGTAAATTCAGAAAGACCTTTGAATATCATTGAAATAACACTGGCCAACATTCAAACTCATTTACTGCGCAGGTTACTTCAGGTCCTCTAGCTTATTCTTCATTCTCAGTTAGAGCTGGCTGGCTACTCCTGTCACCTGACTTTTATCCCTAATTATAAATCCAAACTGCTCACAAGAGCTGCTGGACTTTCCCACCGGCTGCTGCCCCATATGGAACTACACATGCCAAAATGCTGTATGTCCAGCTCTCTCAGTCACTGTTACTTCAGCAATGAAGCTCAGCTTCATGAAGCATTTTATCAGTTATCAGCTCCATCCCGTAGAGTATCACTAATCTGCCATGAAATTTCAACCTTGTCACGAGCAGCCACCGGTTTCTTGGTTTCATTCTTATCCCATTTTCCTGCCATCTCTTTTTCCAAATTTGCTGGCATCTTGAGTTAGTGCTCTAGTGCATTGTGGTGCTTTTGCTTATTTACACAACTTTACTTTGGGCCCCAAAGATCCACGACCATAGATCACCATAGCAGTAAATTAGCAGCCCAGCCTCTGCCATCTGTCTCAAAGGGGTATAATCAAGCAGCAAACATCCCACTTGGGTTGAAGCTTTGGTGGAACTAACAGAAGTTACAGTTCATCGACTGACCGCGAGGTGCTGGCTTCAAAACAGAGGAAGCTCCCCACTGACTTTCACATGAAAATGCCCAACTTTGCAACAGAATTAACCATATTTACAGCCTGGTGCAAAAAATGGTTTTGGTCTCTGTCGTTAGATTTGACATCCCTGACTGCAGGGGAGGTAAACTTTTTTCTAGCACATCAGGTAATATTTTGTAAAGTCATAAAGCCAATCAGATGGCTGGATGTCATTTAGCCAGACAGCTAGCCATTGGCTTTGTAAGCTAACCATCGTTATTATCATTTTCGCTACTTAGGACTTAGCATTGTGTCGACTTCTGGTGTGTGAATAAAAAAAACAGAACATGGTCATATTTTAAAGAGAATATTTTTGTTGTGCTCATTTTAGTAGACTACCAATGGCAGTAGATTGGTCTGGAAGGGTTTTAGTTCAAAGCTTAGCTTAGCATAGCCATGCATCACTGAGAGTTCGCAAAATGCACGTCGCCCCTGAAACAACATCTGAGCCGGTGGGCAACTCCACATGTGGAAGGCAAGACTCACTGTGGAGTTCCACCATGGGATCTCTTGTCGTGCCGAGCACTACAGCAGAGCTGCCTGTAGCGGGGGATCCTGTGGTGGAGCTGCATGAGTGGAGGCCTGAGGCCCATCACAGAGCGCCGGCGCAGAGCATTATGGAAAGCCTTGCATTTTGAAAGCCTGCCACGGAACCTCTGGGCAGCGCTTGTTTTGCTCCAGATGTTGTTCTGGTCTCAACACTTGAAATGATGTTCAGACAAAATGAAAACAAAGTAATATGAATTATCATCCTGGGTCAGCAGAAGTTGAGCCAGCTGAGCTAAAACAGCTAACTGGTGAACGTATTCCAGCCAACCTCTCAGCACTGCTGGTTCCACCTCTTTGCAACATGGCACCACGCAGTTCTAGCAAAAAGAGGCTTCACAAAAACCTTTGGGTCACGTGACCGGGTGGTTTGTCCAGTATATACAATCTATGGGTATAATACACACAGGTAAGTTTTGGAGGGGTTTTTTAACTCCAAAAGATTTTGCAGTTGCATCCAACTGCAGTCTGGCTAACAGTTATTTACTTTTTGATGGCAAGTAAACAATCAGACATTCACTTGTTTAATCGCTTTGCATTATTTTATATTTTGACTTGTGCTGCCTTTAAATAAGTATAAAGGACCTTGTGATTACCATAATGGGAAGTAGAGGCTGGAGGCTTCGGACCTTTTTGGACTTGGATTGGTACTTGGGCTGAATAAAATCATCCCAAGAGTTATAATTAATTGATTGGAATTTATTTAATTGATTCCATTTTTCAAGTAACTGGCTTAAGTCAGGCCAAAGCTTTCAGTCAATGCAGAATGAGTATTCAGCATCCACCATGTTCATGAGATTGACTTCAAAAGAGTTATGTCTACCTTTACAGTATGAATATCACTGGTTAGACTATTATCACTGAAACAGCAGAAGTAATGGGTCAGTTGCTGCATTGTTTTACACTATCTATAGCACCAATATACAGTAAACAGCTGCAGCAATGCTCTCTTGCCAGTGCAGCTTCCTCTCCCCCCCCTCTTCGAGCTTTGTCATTAATCAATTCTTGCCTCATTCCCAAGGCACCCAGACACTGTGGCAACAGTAATGACCTTGGGGACCCACTACTACCTCTCTGCAGTCTTATCCCTCCACCTCTGTGTGAACAAATATAGCATCTTCCACAGAGATCTAAGGTTTTTTGTAAGATAATCTACTTGTGTGCTTGATGCTAATGTTAGGTATGGAAACAGAGTAAAAAATCAAGGAGAAAAAGGTTGCTGGTCCATGCCAGGACAAAAAAAAAAAAAGCCATAGTTGCCAAGTTCACACCATAGCATTCCTGTTGACACAGATATGGTGGCTACTGTGTTTGACCCTCAAAGTGCTCAATGAAAATAAGGGCTTTAATCTGTTGTATACTGGTTCAAAGTAACCGAACAGCAGAAAAAAAGTAAAGTTATTCAAGCCATAACATTTGAAGAAGCTCTCATTTAACATGTAGCTCAATGACTTTAGTGTCCATGGCATGCGTAAAGTACGGTCATAGTCTGCTGAGGCATAAAAACTGCAACTCTAGTCTACACAAGCAAACACCAAATAGAACCTTCGACTCGGTCAGCTCTTTTTTGGTCTGTGCTTGCAAGACTGCATGTGTGTGTGTGTGTGCGTGTGTGTGTGTGCCATGCACACAAACAAATGGTAACACTTAAAAAGATTTGTCATGATTTCTAATCCCTAGGCTTGCATAAATGCACAAAATGAAAACATTTTTGCACTAAATATGAAAATAACTGGCATGCAAAGTAACACTGCATGATATGAAATTCACACACTGAGTCAAAAACATATCTGCAAACACACAAAGGTTACGCTAGGGATCCAAGTGCTACGGCGTGTTTGAAGACCAACATGCTGGAAGTCATCCACAGCATGACTGGTGTTTGTGCATATGTGTCCTCATGTGTCATCATGTCCCAACAGCTTCCTTACACCTCTCAACCTGATAGCGGTGAACATGGCAGCATCCATCTTTCTCTCCTCCTGACACCTCTGGGATTAGCTTCATCCATTTTTTCAATTATTCGAAGGCAGGACAATTACGGGCTAGATTCAGAGCTATCGATAGCAGGCACTGTGCTTGGCAGATGTGATCAAAATAACAAATTCAGCATTTTAAAATCTCTCATTATCGCCCAGCTCTCTGAGATTAGCTCTACTTTTCTATGAACAGGTAATAGTGACAAGAAAGTGGAAAGACAGAAAGAGAGGACAGGATGATAAAAAAGAAAAAAATGGAATGTATGGAAATCTGTGGAAGTCTGTCAGCATAGCTGCATTTATTACCCAATTAATAGAGGATTCAAAGTGGATGGATTCCAGTAAATGAGGCAGCTGCTTGTTTAAGGACTCTGTTGTACCTGCATTCATCAAATGGCTCCACTTCAGTTCTGGTATTTATAAAGCTGAGCTTTCTTCCAGTGTTTTTTCCCTGCTATGACTACAGTCATGAGCTGTTTAGCTTAGCTGACTCTCTTTCAAGGTTAACCTTCCTCAACTTCAAACTGTATCTTGTTTATTTCATTTGTGCAAAAATTAGAGGGTGCTCAGTTTGTTTGTTGTACAACCATCTGCCTTGGCTTGCACATATGATATGATTGTGGTCGTTCCAGTTCATCTGAAGGGTGTATTGAAAAGAGAATAATGTATTGGAGAGGTTAACTGAGTCTAAAGCTAGTTTTCAAAGTCCCAAGGCTGGCTCTCTTAACTAGGCTAAGTTGCTCTGGTAACGTGGGCTGCACAACTAACTTTCAACGGAGGAGTTGATGTTAAGAGCTAACTAGTGTTAATCTGAAAGAGTTGTGTGAAAGTAATTCCACTAAACAACAGCCATGCAATTATGAAAGCACAAACAGTATTCGCATCCTTACGTTTACAGTTAGCGAACGCATATGCGTTTCTATGACTTTTGGTGTTTATCGCAAAGATTATTCAGTCTACATAGGTCTTTTGATTTTGAAAAAAACAGACAAAAAACACACACATACAAGTTACGTGGCTGCTTTTGTAATTCCAACAAATTTAGGACTTAGACATTGTGCTGACATCAGTTTTTTAAATTGTTTCCTTGCAAATTAATCATGAAAAATAATACGAGATTCATGAAGAATCTCATGTCAGCATATTTCAGCCTCAAGTGATGCTCATCCCGTACCGAGTAATGTCAGAACGTTCCTCGTTGTGGCTTAACTTTTTTTTTTAAGAAATTGAAAGATGGTTGAGAGTGCAGGCTTGTAGCTCGCTGTGAGCTCTTGATAGCTTGAAATTTAGCTGCTTTGCTTGTATTACCTTCTTCAAATGGGGTACGTTTGGTGGGGTTTTAAGTATTCTCTTAAGTTTTGCTGTTCAAAACGTGTTAGTTATTATTTCTCCATGGCTTAATGTTGTTTTTTTTTGCCTTGCAAGTTGTAAAAATTGCTGTCTTTGGGTGTAAAAATTTTGAATTTTGGCCACGCTGCAATGATGCGTTTACTGACTGTTAAAAAGTATTGGATTTCTCGGTTTTATGTACATAGTAAGTTTAATGAACATACAACAAAAAGAAAAAAACCAGATCTGCCGCTAACCAGTAAGGCGATTCCACTCACCAGACAGTCAATTCATTTTTAAGTTTTAAATCTTTAATGTATAGCTCTCACATTAAAGATAATTCGCTTTTAAGAGTGTTGTGGATGACAAAATCATTTTCAGCCAGCATTCCTTTCATGCCAGTAATGGTGATCAGGTGACGGTTTTGCCAAAGAAGAGTCATCTCATGCAACAAATGCTCCATTTTAATTGGAAAACTCATGAAGCCTGAAGCAGAAAACCTGGTTTAACAAAATGAACATGTTGCCAACAATGATCAAAACAAACAATCTCAGACTGGGGGTTGAGCTACTGTCAATTACGATAGTTAAGACATAAAAAAGCTTTATTGTTTATTAGTAAGCCCATTAGGCTCCCTGTAACACTGCCATGATGTCTATATTAGACTGCAGTCTGTACTTTTTTGCTGTTAGTGCAGAAAAGCTCTATTAGCAACTGACAAACGATACTCCGACTACAATCTAAACGATTTCCTCAATTTAGCCAAGACATCAGAGCTAGTCTGTAACAATTAACACACATTAGTCCCATTAAGGGTAAAATAATCTCTTCAAATGGCCATAAATTTACTTTAAGATAATTTTTACAAAATGTTACGCTCAATAAAGCTGATTACAACCACGAAGAATGTCATTATGTTCAGAATCAAAGCAGCTAAATTATATGCCATCTGGAAGTGTGATTTTTAGAACGCCCCCCCCAACCATCTACAACTCATCTTTATGTTTACAAAGCACATAAAAAAACAGGCAATTTAGAAATTCTGTGGAACAAACAAAGCCACTTCAGTCACCCCATGATAAATAAGCTGCTGTGTCAGTGCCTGTAATCATGAAAATCCACAAGTTTTTCTGTTGCCCTGAGAGTTATTTGACATCAACACTAACACAGGGAATGGGGTTAAACAGAGACTTGATCTTGTGGGATCTGCACAATGAAGACAAGATCTATTCCCCAAAATATCCTTTCATCACCAGAAAGGAGGACGGAGCGTGCAGCAATGGAGAGAGAAGCGATAAGCACTGCCGCCGGAGAACAAAAAGCCACTTCTGAGGGAGAAAAAGCAGAGGAGTAGGAGGAGAGGAAGAGATGAGGGACCAGAGGGGTAAGAGCCATGCGGCGGGGTTGAGGACCCTGCCTCTGCTGCACAGCAGACACGTCTGCTCTGTGCAGACGCAAACTATAAAACCTTTCCCCTTGACAGGGGTTTGATGAAAGCATCTTCTAGTTCGTGACATGTCCCCAAACTGCCTGTAGGGAAAGCAAGGCTTTCCTGTTGCCATAGCAAAACTAGTCCTTCATAGCAGCGGTTATTTATCTTCGGGCATAACAGCCCCTCTATGCTCCCTTATCACACTCCTGGCGACAGCAGGTTTGACAAACAAAATGGGGAAAAAAAAAAAAAAAACTTCTTTTGTCGTATGGTCCAAATTCACAGAGGAGGAGGGGTGATGGCAGCTGATCTGAGCAGCAGCATTTCTTGCAGGAGACTCAAGGCAGCGCAAAAACACAGTAAATCCAGGCTGAAAAGCTAACACATTTTTCACAATCCTCTTTTGCAGGATCACAACCCCTGCAGAACATGTTATGAGCAGCACTTTGTTGATTAACATTGTGTAACACTGTTGTTTGGTCTCAGCCTGAATTCTATAGAAATATGAGTCATTCAGTGAGGCCTTGGACACCACACTGAGCTCATTGTCTTTTCTCCTAAGCAGGCTTGCTACAGGAATGAAAAACCCACACACTCACGCACACACAGCAAATGACCGGCCTAAGTTGACGGCCTCTCACAGAGCTTGCTTCCCTCTTGGAAAAAGGAAATGCAACATCCAGGCTTCATCTGCTGCTGCACAAAAGCTCTGTGAGACAGGCCAGCATGCTGGGAAAGACCTCTCTGTTGTTGAGAGCTTTTGACAGGGGCATGGAGGCGCGGTAGGCCATCAGAAATCAAGGACATACAAAAGTTCAAGCAAGGGGGAGGAGGTGATAGTGTTGTGCATTACTAAATCTCAGGAGGACAAGCGTGTTGACCTGCCGGCCAGAGATGCCACCGATAATGTGTCCACCTGTAAGCTGAGTGTGACATATTAACCTGGCGAACAAAACTGAAATATTTCACGTCCCTGAAAGCTTGCACAGACTGAAAGAAGATTATACAAATATTGAAGGTTATGTTCAAACCTTAGAAAACTATTTTGCAAGCAAAACCTCCAACAAGTGAGAATGAGAGTCAGAGGAATGAAGTTATGACAAGAAGTGGACCATGGTAAAAGATCTGTGAAAAAGAGAAAAAAAAAAGCCCTTGCTGTCATGAAAACATTTGAAAAGTTTGTTTCAAATGCCAACATGCTTTTTTTTTTAATCTTATTAAATCAACTAAACTTTATTAAAAAAAACAACAACAACATGAATATTCTCTGCAGCTGTCATTTAACAATATATGATGTTGGGTCATTAGTCCCAGTACAGCTACTGTATGAGGAGACCTGTGTGCACGTGTGCCGGTATTTATGTGTGCGTTTCTGCAGTGTAAGCACAGGCTGTCCTCCATCTGCCATTTGATAGAGACTGTTTCCTTTCCTGCGCAGCCAGCCAACCAGCCTGCTTCCCTGCACTGCTCTGCTCCAGAAGGGATATGGAAGCAAGACGGCCGCACACTCCTGACAAACACGCTGGATAAGATACATACACATGCAGAGCTGGACAGGCAAAGGCTTATCCACATGTTGTAGCACAAACCCACATACAGATGTCTTCTCCCTTCCTGGTTGCTTCCATCTTAGTGCCAAACATGTTGCTTCAGGCCTGGCATAAATTAAATGTCAGCAGTTGGGAGGCATCGACAGCGTCTCTTTTTTTTTTTTGTTGTTGTTGTTGTTCAAATCAAAAAATTCAAAAAAAAAATTGAAGTGGACTTTATCTCAACAAATCACACAGAGGTATTTATAAAGCTTTGTTTGCAGCTAATGTCCGAATGCACTATTAATTACCAAAAAAGAAAAAAAATCTTAATTTTTTTTTTTTTTTTAGCATTTTAGCATTTAGAGTGTGTGAGAGAAAACAGAAAACAGAAAACAGTGAAAACAGTGATACCTTTGAGTATTTAAATGCTGGAGCCTTAAATATCACAGCATGCTTCTTTTAAGAGAGAAATTTTACTTTAATTTGCAAATCTCAAGTTCAGAATTAAATAGACTTCTGATCATTTTATCTTTTTTAAGTGACAGACTCAAATATTCTGTTATTTTGTAACAACTTATGTTAAATAATGTTCCAAATTTCAGTGCACATGGTTGAAAACGTACAGAGTCGACAGTTTGAATTCATCTTTCACAATTCTCACCTGCTTTACATGATGGTATGTATTTATATTAGAAAGCTGTAGTGTATTAAACCTGCTCGTGTGATACAGGAACTAAAGCGTAGCCTGCTCATTACAGGTGTGCAGCTCTGGACACCCAGGCCTGCTGATGCTTATGCTCATTGCTTCCACCTACAAAGACCAAATGTATTGTTGTTTTTTTTTAACCTGTAGGAGGCGGTGATGTACTAAACCGAATCTAGTCCCCTGAAAAAAGAAGAAAACCCTCTTCACTTTGTGTTCCCGTGGTGTATTGTTGTCAGTTATTATGACTCCTGCTTGTATTTTTGCACTTCAACATGATGCTGCTTGAATGATTACATCCTTCTACCTTTCCACTGATTTCAGTCTGATACGCAGCAGTAGCCTGGACACCTGCTGACGTAGCTCCTTGGATAGTGAGAGTTAGTAAGGTCTCAATAAGTAAATAAAGAGAACAAAAATGTGACTCAAGCGTTATATCTTATATGGCAAGACAATCATGGCTAAGGTTTTATGCAGGCTCCAAGTACTGTAATAAACCAAAGTTCATATATAATGTACGAAGAAAAACATACAAACTTAAGATGCATAAACTGATTGGCTGGTGATCAGCACTGAATGACTTTCACTTCATCACTTCTGACTGGTGATCAGCCAGTAATAGTTCTGATAAATCTTTTTTTTTTTCTTTTACAGTCTGTAAATGCATCATAATGAGACAGCCATCAGGAAGCATCTCCTGAACTGATGACAGAAGACCCAAAAATAGCAATTTGAACAAGGTGTAAGGTAAAAATAACCCATACACAAACAACAGCCAAAATGTGGGAGGAAAGAAACTTAATTCAGCTCTTAACAGAGCGCCATGCTGAGAGCGCTGAATACTACGAAGCCAAACAGTGGCTAAGAGGCTAAAAATAAAGCTAGCAGAAACACAGCACTGCTCTATTATGTTAATGCTGTTCCAGATTAGAGTCTAAGAAAGAAAATCATCATCTACAAAAATCAGAATCAGCAGGTGAGACCTTTTAGAAAATCGGAATAAGCCAAGAAAATTATAGTCATTGCATCAGAGTAGAGTCAAACCGTAGTATTTTAAAATTGCTCCCATTCATATGATTTCAATGGTCTTTCTAGAACCGGGCACTATCTTACACCGGCTTCTGTTCCCATGACTGCTTCACACAACTGTCTCACTTCCTGTTTCTTGGTCCATTTCATCAACCAGCAGAGATGGCGAGCTAAAGCTATGAATATCCAAAATGAGGAAGCCACTGTGAATCGTAAGAAATGTGTCATCAACTTGGGATTAAAGAAAAAAAAAATGTCAGACATACAGTGAAATGAACAGCCTCGTGGTGCCTCTAAAGGAGTAAAATCCTCAAAAATGGTCTCAAAGACTGACATCAAGAAAAAACAAAATGAGCAGCTGCCACACAGTCTAGAGGCGTATTCTGTGTTCTGTTTGCCGGGGGTCAGCGTGTGAGAAATTACCTGGTTGAGAATTAATTCAGTGTGCGCCGATTCTCACTTCCATGCTAGCGGGTCACATGGTTCTGGCAGAGTCCAGCAGTCACATTATTTTCGCCGCCTTCAGTGAAACGTTGTGAAGAAGTTGGAGGTGGCGAACCGAGGCCTGCCTCACGGCCCAGCGGGGACAGACAATCCCTGGATCCAGGAGGGCTTCACCGCCAGCAGTTAATCAAGTAGCAGCCAGCTTGAATTCTTGAGGAGCAGCAGTGGAATCCTTAAAGCGATGCGCACTTCCTTTAGTTCGACAGAGTGTGAGAAAGACAGAGCACATGTTAGACAATTAACATGACCAAGCAAGACAGATAAGGAGAAGGTGGAGGATGAAGCAAGGTATGATGCAGTTCCTGTGTTGAGGAGAAGCAGTACATAGAAAGCAGAACAATGAATAGTTCAGTATGGCTTCCTCACAGGAGCGGGTTTTCTTCTCATCTTATAGGTTATATAGGCGTTACATAACAGTCCCCACGATGAGCTGTACAGTCGCTGTACATTGCTGCACAGTGTCAAAGAAAGTATAAAGGCTATACTCTAGAAATGGAGCCATGTTGAAGAATTACTTTAATTCTTGCGGGCGACAGTTTACAGAGAGCCTAAAATGCAAAATAGTCCTCCAAGTCTCCAGAAACTTGCGCACATCCCTTTGTGCGTATTTACCTCCGCCAAGGAGGTTATGTTTTTGCCAGCGTTTATCTGTCTGTATGTCTGTTTGTTTGTCTGTCTGTGTTCAAGATAACTCAAAAAGTTATGGATGGATTTTGATGAAATTTTCAGGAGTTGTCAGAAATGTGAGAAGAAAGAATTGATTTTGTTTTGGGTGTGATCAAAAAAATGTTGTTGGGGCCAAAAATGTAGTTTCTCAATATCTTGAGAATTATTATTGCCCAAAACTCATGAAATTTGACTCAGGGATTGACAATGGGAACTTCTATCAAATTTCAAAGGCTGATCCGGATCTGATCCAGAATGTGGATTTTATCGCAATCTCTATAAAAAATGGGGGTGTCCTTACATTTCAGCCTACTGTGCCTTTAATATTAGAGGTAGAAATCTCTGACAAGCACCATCGTGTAGCTGAGTCAATTGAAGTTTGTCAACGGATTTGATCTAGCTTTGATACTTTAGGAGTTAGATCCAGAAGAAAACCGTTAATTTAGAGGACTCTTTAACGTTGGTGGATACGACAATTTTTTTTTCAATGTTAAATTGTTAATTGTTAAATCGTTAAAATAATTCTTTTGTCATTTGTTTTTCTAAGCGAAGTACTTACTTTATAAAATATACAATGTTGGTTTTTTGCAATGTAAATAAATGGAAATTATAAGGCAGATAAGAAGATATGGTACTTTTTTAGCAGTCCCATATTGTCAGTGCTATATGTACGACTAATATTTATGGTGTTAATCACTATATGGGGGAATTCTGCGCTCTCCGAGTGCTTTTCTAGTTTAGAATGAAGTCTTCTCTCCTATCTTTTCCATCTGTGAGTGAGATTTTCCAAAATTATTCACCTTTTCTTTTGTGATAAAATACTGGTGCAAACTGTAGCTGCTAGTAGAAGTTGTAGCTGCCATCTAACATACAATACCGCTCTTCTACCCTGCATTCCCTCACCCATGAGAGACCAAGCACCATGGAGAGGAGAGGAGTGTGTGTGTGTGCGCTTGTGCTTGTGTTTGTGTGGAAATGGGGACAGGGAGAGAAATTTATCTACCTGAGAAAGCTAAGCAGCCAATAAATCTGGGAGCAGTGTTTTTGTGTGGAAACTTTGCAGCTTCTCTTCCTTCTGTAGGATTTTGTATAAAAACTCTACTGGACTAATTAAGTTCTTAACTAAACTGCAAAAGCTCATAACAATATGCTCCTTTCTCTCCTGCAACTTTGCCATTTTCAAAGTTACAAGGTTTTCACTTGACGGCAATGGGCAGCATGCGTAGTGGTTGCTATGGTGACTAAAGGAAGATGCATGGGTAGGAGGAGAAGAGAAGACAGGAGGGTTGGGATTATCTCCCTTTTGTATTCCCTCTCGCCTGTTTCTTAATTTCTAAGCTGTAATGCCGAGCTAATGGACGCATATCCTTCAGTCCTCTCCACCCCCACCCTCCCTTTTCCCCCACAGGAACTCAGGGAAAACAGGCAGTCAGCATTTGCACTATGACATCCTGTTAACCCATTTAGACCTGATGCAACATGTAGATACTGCGGTTCCCATTCTGACCCTCAGGTCCGAATGGGTTATATGAGATGTCATACCTGTGGAATACCAGGGTAATCAAATAACAGCAAACGCTAAAGAGTGCAAACTCTGGTAGGGTGAGGTGGAATGGGGCAACAGATCAAAAATCTGGATCATATTGTTCATTCTGCATGATAGAGGTTTAGATTTATACATAATTTCCTGGAAAACAATGAGTGGGAGTTCTTGAAATCAGACATATCCTCAAAGTTCATCAATAAAGAATGAGGTTTGACAAGAGAAGAGTCACATCAAGCAAAGTGTTAAATAATAGAAGAGCCTTTCTTTAATGCAATCAGATGCATGGCGTCATGTTCAACAACATCAAAGCAAAAGACTGCTACACATGAAAGCTGCTATATGCAGAATACAATTTGAATGTGAATACTGACTTATGCTCATTCTGCATGGAAGCAAAAGCAATCTATCTGTAGAACTAATTTTAATATTAATAAAAATTGAGTATAAATTACTGTGAAAGGTTAGAAAAAAGTTCTAAAAGGCGTCCTCTGGTTAAACAAACTAAATCATTCAATCAAGCATTCTTACACACATTGCATTTGCTTTTGAGAAAATATTCTGCACCACCAAAATGTTAATTTCTGCAATTATTAAAAAAAGCAAGAAAAATATCAATAGTATGGACTAAAACAAGACAGTTCATGTTCACGGCCTGCAGTTCAGTGTACCACTCCCTCACCATCACACTGTTTTCCACAGCGCATTAATTAACACCACATATATTTGCTTGATATCTTGTACAAGATTCATAAATGGTTTGCTCTGTAAAATGACTGTACTTGACTTAGCAGTCCAAATGTGCATCCCTACTAAAGAAAGAAAATATTGGTAGCCCTCTATAAAAGCACCCTTTGAAAAGGGCCTATAAGCTTCAACTAAATAATCACTTGCATTTGACTGAAATAGAACATTTTTTTCCTTACACCATGAGGCAGCTAAAAGCTCACAAAATTTGCAATATCATCATGGCAGGACAAACTAGCTTCACAGAAAAGAGATATACTATATAATGCTCTTAATTCACAAGTTGAAACAATTTTCTGAGGTCTTTTCAGTGAATAAGCAACACTAAATGTGCAAAACAGTCGTCTTCCTATTTCTGAAATACAGCAAATGCATCATGAGTTGAAGTTGAAGTTGGGTGGAGGCCAAAGAGGTAAAGATGGTGAGGCTGGATATTTCTACTCTGATCTGATCTGTTGGCAAAAAAAAATCCCCTTGAAAATATGGACAGCTCCCTGAAAGACATATTATCAGATTATCAGATGGACCTGAAACAGGTGAATAATAATAGTAACTAGGGCTGGGCAAGATAACACATTAATATCGCATTAACTCATTAATTTATTTACAACAACATTTATTTTATCGCACATTAACACATGTTGCTCAGATGCTTTTGTTTTGAAAGGTCTGTTACTGGCTGTTGTGGAACCGGAAGAGAATTGACGGAAAAACATGTGGAAAAGCTAAAACAGACATGAAGAACAGTACAGTTACAGAACTTTAACATGGACATTTTCATTTTAAAGTTCTCCCAGATGGAGGATTTGACAGAAACAAGGTTATTTGTAACAACTGCCAAGTTGAACTCCCCATTAAAAGTTTCTGCTGTTACCTCAGAAATTACCTGTTTTAATGTTCTGATTGTGGCTCAGGATTTTGTTGGTAGACTTTTTTTTATTCTTTATAAAAACAGGATGACATAAACGCCCTGGCAGTGGCAATAAGCTTTATTTTATTTGACATTTTTTAAGATGAGACTTACATTAAAAATGTGTTTTTGACAAGTGCTGATGTTAAAAGTGTTATGTTATGGCACTTTAGTGCATTTGGCAGCAGAACATTTAAATAAAAGTGAACTTTACACTACTTTTTAATTCATTATTTGATTTTGCCTATACAATGTGATTAATTGTGATTAATCAGGGAAATCATGCGATTAATCACAATTAAAAATTTTAATCATTGCCCAGCCCTACTAATAACACATCAAAATTTATATTGCGCTTTTCAGGACACCCAAAGACAGTACTGCAAAAGAAAAGAGAACAAAAAAAAAAGATGCCAGCAGTGTAATCATGATCTCTGTTCAGTTACAGATGGAAGCTGGTTCTTAGTGAGGATCAAAGATTTGACATTCTGAAGTACAGAACATTCTGGTTTACAAGAAAAAAAAAAAAACAAAATAAAAACAGGTGACACTACCTAATTTACCTGGTGTTTATAGGAAATGCTCAGTCCATCCAAGTGTCTTCTATTTATCATCGGACTACTGCATGTCTGAGCCCAATAAAACAAGTACTACAGAAATGCCAGCGTCGGACAGAAAAGCTGAATATCTCTGGTTCTGTTTCCAGTTTCCTCTCTCTGAGAAACTAAATGTTTGATCTGTGTATTAGTAGCAACTTCATGAAATTACTGTTGCGCTTGGGTGATTATCAACTCTCATACAGCTGTTACTGCTCTGAAGACGAGCCTGAACTAATAGTTCAAATAGCACCACAGTGACATATACCAGCTAGATGGCTGGTGGATGCTCCTGGCACATAAATATATGCCTCTCTTTGACATTTACAATCTCTGGGCTGTGGTCAATCAAATTAGCGCATCATACTGAGATCTCAAAGTACTGCTATCACACACAAAAGTAGTGAGGAAGAAGAGATACTTCTTCATCCTCTGAGGCCTTTCCAAGCTCTAAGATCAGTCCAGCAGAACAACATTTACAGACATGTTCACTGACCCAAAACGGTGTTTCAGCTGTAAAAAACAGAATACCTACAACAGTTCAGGACCTCCCAGAGCAGTCATAAGTTAAATCCCAGTAGCTTTGGGAATCACTAACAGCACAGGGTAATACAATTGTAAAATACTGCATTTCTTTGCCGTCATCGTCAACCTTTGCTTTTTTCCTATTATTTCCTTTGAGTTTTATTTCTGAGGCCTAAAAATGATCAAAAGAAATCAATTTGAGAAAGAAAGACATTGCAATCCTCCTTGGGGAGCTTTCTTTAAACATGGTTTCTCTTTTAAGGAGTAATGAGACAATCCATCCCATCCATTTTCTACAGCTTATCTGGGATCAGGTCACAGGGGCAACACCATGAGACCTCTCTGTCTCCATCCACCTTTTTTAGCTGCACTGGAATGATTCCAGTCCAACTGAGAGACATAATCGGTCCAGTGAATCCTGGGTTGTACTCGAAGCCTCCTACTGAAGGTACATGAATGAAACACATCCTCATCCTGGCATCTGTACCTGATGTTCAGACCACCTCAACTGGCTTCTTTCAATGTGGAGGAACAGTGAGTCTAATCCATGTCCCTCCCTGGATGACTGAGCACCTCAACCTAACAACAAGGGTTAGCCCAGGTAGCTAGCCCCCCAGGGTAGCTCATTTCAGCAGTTTGTATTTGCAACCTCATTCTTTCTGTCACTTCCCATAGCTCCTGACCAGAGGTGAGGGTTGAATGTAGAGTGACAGGTAAACTGAGAGCTTTGCCTTTCAGATTGGCTCCTCTTTTCATCACAACTGACATGGCAGCATCCGCATCACTGCACACGTGCCTGTCAGTCTCCTGCTCCAAAGAAGAGCTCAAAATGCTTGAACTCCTCCAACTAAGGCAGGAAACTCCTGTCCAACCCAAATGAGATCAGTTCACCTTTTTCTGACTGGGGACTTTGTCCTCAGACTTGGAGGGGCTGATTACACCCGAGTTACTTCACACTTTGCTGCAAACCATAACAATTCAAAAGGAACTTATTAACATGCACACGTGACATACCAGCTCATGAACACATCTAAATGCTGGGTCACACTGGAAATGCATAAAATATATTCTTAATTCCATTATAATAATGCTTTACAAAACAGAATCAAGCAGCCGCAGTCTAGCTACCTGCTTCTCCAACTCAGTGTTAGATACACGCAAAAGCGAAGAGAAGTAGCGAGCCATATTGTGATTAATGGTGTTTACAACCAAACCTGAAAAGAACAAAATTCAGACTCTCAAAGAAAACTGCAGCTGCAGGAATGGATCCATGTCCCCGAAGAGCCATCCAGACATTTTGGGACAACAGACAGGCAGCAAAGAGGAAGCGGTTTTATGAGCTGATCACCTGTCTGTCTGACTGACTTGTCTGACGTCCAAACACAGCAGTGTATCTTGGCATCCAGGTCTGCTGAGCACCAGCGAATGGTTCTTATCCAAAGCAAGCAGGATGTCAATGTGATAATATCATACAGTGGCTCTTCCCAACTTGGCAATCTGGGTGATAAACAAAGATGTGGAAATTTCCTAAAGGGCCCAAGCAGGGTAAGATCGTTTACTGACATGGTGAGGATGACACTGACTATATCAATAGTGTTATGTAGTGGGAAGATAAATGAGAAACTTGATTTAATACTCATCTGTAGCTGGTGTGGATCAATAACCATTGGAGTACTGGAAGAAGTCACTAACATGGTGCAAATGTCAAGGATAGTCAAGAAAATAAGAAGGTTCTGCTGCTAAACACAGCAGTTCCTTTCTGCTGGTCTAATGCTGCCGGATGTATCTATAACAAAGACTTGATTGGTATAAATGCTATAAGGCTATTATAAATCTTATTATGCAAATATCTTATTAAGGAAGCACAAATGAGTTTTTGTCGTGTTAAAGTATCAGTTTTGATTTAATTTGATGGAATACTGGATTGCCTTTAAGAGGTGTCATCTACCTCTACTGGTCGTTCCTACTATCAGCAAAAACCAACCAAAGTAACTTTGGACCCCTTCCCTGGTTTCTCTCTGGTGACAACAGCGTATTATTTTTTTTTTTGTGGCATTATGTCACATATCATTGATGATAAAACTGCCACACAGGACGTCATGGCAGAGGCGAAGCTGAGACTTAAGAAAGTAAAGACGGAAGAGAAAACGAGAGAGTAAATCTTGGACAGTGTCATAAAAGCTTAATCTTCACGCCTACAGGGGAAACCTCTCAGCTAGAAACATTTGGTTTTGTTCTGATTCCAAATGTTAACTTGATGAAAAGGTGAGAGTCCTGATAGTTATCGGCATTTAAAAGTATTAGTATGCAGTGATCTGTCATTTACTGTAGTTCAGTCTATCAAAGCTTACCTTTAAACCTTTCCCGTTGCAGCCTGTAACTGTAAGCATAAATGTACTTAAAATATATACTTAAACATTAAGGGAATAATGGCAAGACTTAGTTGATCAGAATGTTAAGACAATGCGAGGAAGCCGATCACTATTGATTACACTCAGTGCTCCTCTTGCAGTGTGTTATAAAATATTCCTGGTTGACCAACAAAAAAATAAATAGGATCAGTCTAGACTCTGTCAATCCAATTCTCAGTCACACGTCTTACAGCGCGCCACAGGCCGTAAAAAATCCTCAGTTCATTAGAAGTGTTCACCATCAAGAATCCGATCCCGCCCCCCCCACCCTCGGCGGTGGTGTCCCCCTTCACTTCCTGCTCACATCCTTTCCCAAAGCTTACTCCTCCAGCCGCCTGGGAGCCGCTCAGACAGAACAGGGTAGGATTAAACAAGCTCCCAGCTGAGGATTCCCTGTAACATCTAAACTGCACCAAGCCCATGTGGTAAATATTCATGAGTGCAAAACCGAGGCGCTCAACGAGAAGGGAGGAGAAAAAAACACATCTCCACACATTTACATTTAAGAACCGTCCCATACTACCCACACAGAGACACAGCACACATAAAGACTGACAATAATGGGCACCGAAGAAACATTTGCACCCACACAAAGGCAAAAAAGTTGTGTGTATATCTGGCTACAGCCCAAGGCAGCGTGTCTCGTCTGTCTGCACAACCTTGTCTGGGAACAGAGAGTTTTCACACTTAGCCAGAGAAAGTCACGAACGCCTACATTTAATTCGCAAGAAAACTACCAAACAGTAGGAGCCAGAGTATGAAAGCAAAACACAGATATACTCATGAACTAATATAGAAATGCTCTTTTTAGGAACTGCTTTTTAAAAAAAATCCACTTTACAGCATTCTCTCCAGAAATATCAGACTTTTTCTTTGTTAAAACCGGAAACACTTGCTTGTGGGAGCGTAAACGTGATATGATCTAAAATCTCAGCACCATCTCCCCTCTTGTCTACTTTAACAAGTGGTGACTTCAGCTATATGGTCATTGTATGAAGTTGACTCAGAAGACCTGACGTCCACAAGCAGGAAGTGAAACAGTTTAGATCACATCCTGTGTGTGAACAGTGGTCTGCAGGCAAACGTGCGCGTATAAAATTAGCTCGACTGTGAACACAGACAGACACACGGTGGGAGAGAGAGAGAGAGAAAGAGAAGGGCCAGTCAGACTACGAAACACAAACAGATACAGCAGTGGGACAGAGCCGTATCTGAAAGAGCCCTGGGCGGCCTCCTGTCAAGAGTGACAACTCTGTCCACACTCACACGGGCCCGACATGTAACAGTTTAGTCAGCGCTGGTTCAAATGTCTGGCACATTAGGTCAGATTAGAGAACAAAATGGCACCAGGAAATTGTCTTTGAACATCATTTATTTATGTGTGTGTCTCACACTAGCAATCCAAGTAAAATTAGTCATCGTGTAATAAAACTCGAGTGAAAAGTGCCAAGCCAGTGACTTGGAATGGGAAAAAAGGGAGAGGCTGTTATTATGCTGCATTACACACAAACAGTATGTACGATGGAGTTAAATGTTTATTTTCTCAGTGAATCACTACGAGTGGATTAAAAAAAAAACATGAACCTATGTCATGACTGCTAAGAAATTGGAATCTTGGAAGCTTAGCGATTTAGTTGCTAAATTTCTCACCAGCAAGAGGAGGAGAAATGAAGAAAAAAGTGAAAAACAAACTATTAAACTGGAAACAAAACTTAAAGCACGCACTTCCATTCTCTCTCCATCTGTTGAAAAAGAGCCTCATGCCTGAAATGAGTGCCACATGGGGTCGCGTATGATGTTACGTCAGCGTAAAGTAGAATCACTTTGTTCCAGACAGGAAAGCTATCACAGCAGCTGTTAGGTCAGGAAAACTGTGGGCTCTGCATCCAGAGAAGGCTGGAGTTTGTGCAACCTGCCCTAACGCAATATTCTCCAAGATGAAAAACCCAATAAAGGCCAACCTCCTAAAACAAAACCACTAAAACCTTTCTACAACTTTTCCTGTTTATAGAGCTAAAGAGAAGCCACTTATCCCTGTTATGTGTTGGTGTGTCTGCATTTATTTGTCATTAAATACACAAAAGTCATCAGTAACTATTTAAACGCATGTTTACACAAAGCATTATATGTAAATACTTTGTTAATAACCTGCCCTTCAAGCGTCATGCAGTAAAGCTGACCTGCGCTCTCCCTTCCACAGCTGTATCCAAAGCACCCTGAACAAAGTCTGTCTGGGACAGGAAGTAAAAGCTCATAGGAAGAACACCCTGTAGACCTAAATCAACAGGATACAGATGATTTACAGGCCAGCGCTCGCTACACTTACAGGAGCATTGACCGGCCACGCCTGAAATAAAGGTCTCAAACCTACTTTGTATCTTCTTCTTCAAAGCCATCACTTCAGATGATCTACAGGCAGGGCTCTGCTCATGAGTAAACACTGCAATCTAGTCATCAGACAGCAGGGAATTCGGACCAACCCCCCCGTCTGCGTCCCCTCCAGGAAGCAGTCTTGTAAATACTGTAGCATGATCCCCCTACACGTAACGGGACGTTCAGGAGATGCAGCCAGGAAGAAGAACGGAGCAAACTTTTAGTACACCTAAAAACATGTTTTGTTAGAGTCACTAACGGGCCTGTGAGAATTCAGTCTCGTTCTTCATCATTACTGTCACAAATTCCCAGAATCAAACGACATCAAAAACAGCATTTCCTCTCGGATCTCATATTATCCACTGGCTCAGATTACAGATACAAAAGCCTTGTTGTATTACTCTCATCTTTTTTCTATTTGTGTTGCAGTGACCCTGAGGGAAATCTTGATTCAAAAAGCCGAGAGAGGAACTGTGCTGCTCAACAGGAAACTGGCCATTCAGCAGATCATTTACAGTAGCTGCTCCAGTCAGCAGATGGATTGATGGATGGCAAGTCACACTTGAGCTGCGACACCATTGATTTCCGTCTCATACAACCCAAGACTGCTGATGCGAGATAACGTCACGCTATAAAAAGCTTTGCTGTGATATCGTGACAATAAATTCAGCCGATGAAGCTGATAAATGACCCCAGGCTGCTCCAGGTAGGTGAGGTTTATTTCCAGGGCACTGATTTATTTGTCTGGTCCGATACACTGTTAATATTTTAATCAGCGAATATGTACTTTCACTCCTCCACCCAATCTCCCCTGTGGATTCAAATCTCTTCTAAAACCCTCTGAATTGTTTATCCCCAGTCTCCATGGGTTAACATAATGTCACTGTACGAGTCAGAGCCTGCTGGTGGTGGTATTTTTTAAATTTCACCAGATTCTCTCTGCCATTTTCATGTCTGACTTCCTGCCAATTCATTGTGCTGTGTGCAAATTGACCGCGGTCTACCAGTGGCCAAGCGCCAAAATAGACTCGACGCGTATCTCTGGCACAGAAGCGCGGACAATCGCTTCTGCGTCGCCGCAGGGCGCTTCTGGTGCAACTACTCTCATTGACTTGGCGGCAATTCAAAGTGGCTGCTGCGCCGCTTCCATTCCACGACCTGTGGGACTCGAGCTTAGCCTGTGAAGGCTGTGGATACACAATTCAACAAGCTTTCAGAAGACAGTTCAACCATTAACAAGAGGTTAATTCTGAAAGTGTGTTTCATATGTATAACAAGAGAAAGAACAAGACATGGTGAAAAAAAAAAACATTAAAAATTCACAACAACACATTCATTTCACTAAAGGTCAGTATTAAAAGTTAAATGTGCACCTTCTTGGATCACTTACACTCAATTAAGAGTCACTAAATATCTTAACCTGACACTTTTTTTGGATTGTAGGAGGAAACCGGAGCACCCGGAGAAAGCTCATGCAAATCCAACACAGAAAGGTCCCAGCTGGGATTCAAACCAGGGACCTTCCAGCTGTGAGGCAACAGCACCCAACAACCAAACCACCGTGCTACCAATTACCCAATCTCATAAACCAAAAGGTTGTCCTTCAGAAACTGATTGAACCTCTTAAAAGTAATCTCTTTTGTCAAACATTACATACATAGAGTTTTATAATGTAACATGCATGAACTTGTTCAGCTTCTCAAAGACTTCCTTTAGATGTTGGGGTCCTCTGGTCAGATGAGAGACGTGTCTTATTGAGTGGAGGGGAGACATAAGGGGAAGGTCCTTGCATTTGTTTACGTTCTGTTTTCTTTGAGGACTCTATTTCAGATGACAAACTTCTCTTGTATGGGCTGGCCTGTCTTCTAAAGCAACATTACTTTCTTCTTTGGCATTTTGAGCTCCTGAGCATTATGCCAAGAGTTCACTGTAGACTTGAACTTTTCTGGAGAGCCAACAGCTGTCATTTTTAACAGCCGGCACAGCAGACCGGATCTCACGACATTGATTTTCCAAAGCTTTGTCTGAGCTCACTGTCAAGATTGTAGAATTGTGTCGTTACTCTCTCTCTCTTTTCAAGGCCATCCACGTGACTGTCAACCCAGTATTTGGCACTTTTTTATTAGTTGTTTAAAATGCAGAAGCTGATTTTTGAGCATACTGGCTCAGGGTTTTAGTCTCACCTTTTAGCCTTGTGTATTATTCATCCAGTGCTTTCTCATCCTTTAATTTCAAATTTAGACCCACAATTTGTATCTTGAGAGCCTTGATGTTTTGAACTCAGTTGTTCTTCCCGTCCCGTTCCATCCTACATTTTTCCTCCGTCATGGAAAATGGTCAGATATTTGATTAGTTTTTCTAGATTTTGTTTAAGTTTTTCATAGCTTGTTTGTCCTGCTTGGAGATATTTAAACTTTGGGCTCTTGGTTATTTACCAACTCAGTGCAGGTTTCTTCAGTTTGGGACCGCAAATACAAGCAGCTAATGTGACTTTCAGAGGATTGCTGGACTCTCCCTTAGAGTTAGAGATAAGGGTGAGAAGTATCGTCTGGGAAGGACACGCAGTAGAATTGCTGCTCCTCCACATTGAGAAGAGCCAATTGAAGGGGTTTGGGCATCTAGTTAGGATGCTTCCTGGTCAACCCCTGGGATGGTGTTACAGGCATGTCCAACTGGCACACCTTGTTGTCCTCCCAGAGAAAATGGAAGGAGGTAGCTGGGAAGTGGATGATCTGGGACTCTGATAAGGCTGCTGCCTCTGGCAACCTCAAACCCAAAGCCGAAGATGGTGGATAGATGGGTATACTGAACAAATTCCATTATCTTAATTTAAGAATATCAAGGGCTGACCCATCATCGTGGTCCAGAACTTACAAAATGTGAGATATTGAAAATATGTGAAATATTGAAATGGGGAAAAAAACATTTGCACCTTAAGGACCTGTTTTTGTCTTATAATAAAGACCATTTGGACAGCAGGTTTTTCCTCATATTTTTAATATACTGTAAAGAGAAGCTGAAAGGGAAATTACAGTTTTACATGGGCTGTCCCTTCAATGCTAATGTGAACCCTGGTTGGTTAAGGATTCTGAATTGGACACATAGTTTTCGACAGATAAAATGGATTAAATAATTGCCGTTTGTGGAGGTGTAGTATATGGGCAGTGGCAATCATTTTGACAAATAATTGCTCGCAGCACCATTAAAAAAGAATAAGAAAAAATAACTAAAAATGAACTATTTAGTTTAATTTTTGAAATGTGGTGAACTGAACGAGTTCATTTTAATTTCTGTGAACTATGAACTGAACTAGTTTGTGTAGAAAGTGAACTTGCCCAACACTGGGTGTGGTATTACTTAAGTAACTAAGTTATAAATGTTGATAGGAGGAAAGAGTCACCTTTGGACTAGTGAAGTCCATACCCATCATTCATAACACAAGAATATGTGGCAAAATAATTGTTCTTTCATCATTATATTGTTTTTGTGATTACGGGGAACCAAAATTGAAATCACAACTAAAATTAGACTGATTGTAAAACCATATAAAGAGGTTTTTTGTTGTTGTTGTTTTTTCCCCAACAGGGGGAGTGGCATATTGGGTAAATTAAATTAAATATTAAAGCTCCGGTGTAACTGGAGGCAGTCTTAATGTCAACTCTCAGTATAATTGATACCAGACTTGGCATTATTAAAGAGATGTTAGTTTGAGACTCAGGGGACTGTCATTGTACCTTTCACAGGGAATACAAACTTGGATCTTTTTAAAATAAAGCTGTAAACAAAAGGCTGCATGTGCACAGCTCTGGGTAATGCAGATAAGAAAGTGTAGGAGGGGTTTTGGTTGGGGGGGGGGGGGGAGACTCACTGAAAAGTGTGCCAAACTAGCAGCTGTGTGATGGGTTTGACAATCACCCGATCCGTCCCTGCATCACTGATGAACAAAGTGATGAACAAAGAGCATCTTTTGAGGGCATGCCATGAAGGATCACCATGTTTCCATTCATTCAGTTTTCCCTCCCTGCATGTTGTGCATGATTGCTCACACCCAGTGGTTCTTGAGCTTGCAATCATGCAATTATTGTGTTTGTCAGACACATGGGTCTAAGGGGGTAGGAAAACTATAGAGGCTAAAGTAAACACTGCAAAAAAAAAAAAAAGAGACATGAAACAATTTTACAGAGCTACACTGTCCATGCTGCTATCAGCAAAGAGCAGGATGTTGTCTACGTACTCCAAATCAGAACATGACATAAACTGGAAAGCAACTCCTTTCTATCTAAATTCAGTGGCATTACACAAGCAAATAACAGCGGAGATGCCATGTCAGCCTCTCAAGAGGGTCAAAAATGTGCGGATTAGACTGTCATTAATACCGAATCTGGATTATTTCAATCCTGTGGCAGCTCTACGCCAACAGATTACTTCTATCCCAGCAACAGCATTGAAAGACAATGGTACTTTTTGTTCCCCCAGGACTGACAGTACCGCACAGAAACAAAGAGGGACTCATTTCTAATAGGGTCAGGAGTGATTAGACAATCGGCGGCCCTGGCAGCCTACAGAGAGACTCAAGATCCCCCAGAATCCGACTTTGTTAGATTATGAGCCAACCAACTACAATTAACCAATTAGTGCAGTTAGTTGTTGGCAATATATAAAAATATGCAACATTTAAGATTTTCATTGAAGCATTTATTCTGTAATAAAAGCAGATTTAGTGTTAAGACTGTATATTGCTGCAATAACAATGGCACCCAATTGTCTAGACATCTTCCTATATCTTTTGATGACAACTGAACAATCTGGGCGCTGCAAATGTCGTCATGCCTTTGATGCATAATTTATTAGTCTCCCACTAAAAAAGCAGAAGGTTTTACTCAGAGACATCTGACACGGTGCTAAATGTAAGCACAGAAGGAGGCATCACTTACTATATTTTCTCATGTCATGGCTTCAAAGAGACATCTGAAAGAGAGAGATGAGGGAATAGTATTATCTCCAGCATTAAAATGAAAATAAAGAAAGTTATTCTTCTATCTTGAGTTTGGGACTGGCATCCTTTCATTTAAAATAAACCATAACATTGTAATTTCAAGGGAAGGAAATCGAAAGGAGACCAGGAAGTAGAGAAAATCTGAGGCCTGAGGGACCTGAGAAAGGCAATACGGATCTGTCAGCATGAAACGTCCTTAACCTAAAAAACAAATGACATCAGAGTAGCTGCCAATCAGCTGATGTGACTCAGAGAGAGAGCCTGTCAGAATCCACCCCAGCTTTTCAGTCACCACACCACACCGCCTATCAAAATCAGTGAAATGGATCACTGCAGGCCTACAATGGATTAGTGAAACCAATATGGCTCATATTATGTTTTAATAAAGACTTACAATTGAATTTGTCATTCTGACAGATGCTGATGGTTTGAGCAGATAAAAGAGGACAGCCTGTTCCACTGCATGTAAATGTCATTTCAGTAAAACGATTCTGTGAGACACCTCAGTCTAAGTCAACTCCAGACATAATCAAATTGATCAATGCAGAGAGACCAAGATTTAAACATAAACATAATTTAGACTCTCAGGCAGACGTGTTAAATTAGATCACAAATTAGACCACAAAGAGCAGCAGCAACAGGCACTGCCATAAAATGACATTTCAAAGGCAGCAATCTCTTTGCAAACTTTATTGAGCAGAGTTACTGTTTTTCATTAGAGCAAATGACATTATGGATCAATTGGCTGTGTTAAATAATTTAAATGTCAGCAATCAGGACTGAAAGTCATGAATAACACAACCTGAAATGAAGGAAAAGAAAAAAACTGAGAAAATCATTCAAAAAAGGAGGAAAAGAAAAGACAAGCAAAGTGAATCCAAGACTCCTCAACAAATGCAGAAAAAAATGTCAAAAATAAAAAAAGTGACATATTGTTTTGTGTTTTAAAAGCACAGGGCCAGCTGCCCTGGCACCTAACCCTAACCTGGTGAAAAAACCTTGCATGACAAAGACAGTCACATGACCTCCTGAAACCCATGGTACTGTTGTTTGTGCCTGAAAACAACAAAGTTGTTTTCCATCATCATGGTTTTTATTATTTAAAGAAAAAAAAAGAAAGAAAGACAGCTTGGATAGATAAGGAACAATGAAGTTCCATCTGTCTCCATATTTTCCATATTTCTGTCATTTACAGAGTGAGTATACGGCACTTGGGGAGTAATAGACAACCATTTGTTGCATTGGTTTTTTATTGTTGATGTTGTTTTTTTTCAAATGTGCTGAAATTCAATTCAGTTAATTTTGGTTCAAGTCAGTTCAGTTTCCTTTTACTTGTATAGCACCAATTAACAACAAAGTCGCCTCAAGGCACTTTAAACAAAGATATTCTAAGTTTATAAAACGAATTATAATCTGATTAAGTCCAAACTGTGTTCCAACATGCACACACAGCGTACAAACACAAAAATGACTGTGTTAACGATAATACCTGACCAGGTTTGGCCTGTCATTGCCTTGATTTGCCTGGAGCAGTGACATTTGCTGGTCCCTCCATGTTCATCACCATTTGGGTCATTGAGCTTCTTCCACAGCGCAGCCTTCATGCTCTTTCATTAGGCCTTTCAATTCACCTGCACCTTGTTTGATGGTTTCCGAGCCACAAACCAAATATTCTGATTTTGATAATAAAAAAAGATGAAGTCCTTAACAGACAACTACATTAGAGTTTGAAATGGGATGCAGCTCTGCATCCGGGCACAAACCTGATTATTAAATGTCCTGCATTACAATCAGAGGCATTGGGAGCATTGGTAATGGGGTGGGGGGGTGGTCTCACTGGCGAGGCCTCCCCAAGAACATTTTTCATGAAGCAGATGACAACAGGTTGTTAGACACCTATTTTTACCTGTAAGCAAACATTTGATTCAAAGACTTTTTCAGAGACGGATTCAACGTGGTCCTCATTCAACTAGCCTATATAAGCATTGGCCTTGTTTTTCCATAGAAAAAAAAACATCCTGTAGAGAAACTGACTTTCTACGGCTTTTTAAAGAATCTCCTTATGTTCACTGTGTCTGGGAAGGAAGCAAATATTGTCAACAACTGATCATAAACCAAAAAAAAGTCTTCCAATCTATACTACTGTAACTTAAAGCAAACAAGGTAAAGCTTCCTACTAATTTTTCATTGTTTAATTGAAAGTAACATAAATTTAATATGACGTAAGGCTAACTTTCCGTCTCCCTCAAATATTATGGTTGCAAAACCTATAATTACAATTCAAATATCAGATAGTAAATTCTTAAACTGTTTGCATTTGAATTCAGTCTAAAAAAAAAGAGAGAGAGAGAGAGATACCAGCCATGTCAATGCAGACTAATGATACCGATTCTTGACACAGAAAACTCATGCTGGCAGGTTTTGGGACAGATCACAGCAACAGTAAATAAGAGTAATTTCACACTGTGATCAGGGGTAACCTCTTTCTAAAAACATACAGTGTTTGATACATGAAGTCTGCTGTCTCATAATTATATGTCAGATATCTACACCAGATAAAACTGTTTTATATGAGAAGGGCACTGAGACTTGCTGCTGATTGCGTTTATGTATTTCTTGACGTCTAGTTTTCTTGTTGACTCCTGATTTCTCCAGAAATGGTTAAGCCAGTCTGCAGGCGCTTATGAATCTGAGAAAACAACATGAGGATTTGGAGGTTAAGAGGTTGGCATTACCCAACAGACTTTCATAACGGAAACCAGAGCTCAATTCCATCGTAAAACCATTGTTTTGACACGAACAACACGGTCCCATGTGACGTCAGTGCTTTTTGTTTTCAGTCTCTGGTTTAGTAGTTAGGGTTTGGATGAAATATGATGGTTTAGAATGTAATACGGCTTGTTAAAATCCTTCACTTTCCTCACAAAGTACCATGGTGTGATGAGGTGGGAGGAGATCAAGACCTCTTTTGACTGAGAATTCTTCGTGTTAAAAATGTGTGTCCCTGGTTTCTAGAAAGGTAACATAGCAACACTTTTCTTGGGCGTTTGGAGTCCATCAGGACTCACTGAACAGCTTTTTAACCAGTGACACACACCCAGAGCTGGACACTGAGATACGCTGGTCCTCTGTGGAGAATCCTGAGGGCTGAAAGTTTTAATTAGATTTACTCGCTTTGAAGACATGTGAAAGTGTAACTAACGTCTACTACGATCTTCCCCAATCAGCCAGAACATTATGACCACTGACAAGTAGCACCAGGAAACTCTGCTCATACTGTTACAATGCAAAGTTCTCCTGAGACGATTATGCACCCTGGTATTTACATGAATGTTATTTTGGCACTTGCAACCTACCGTGAACATTTTGTGGACCTATCACCCCCCAGCATGGCGCCATCATCCCCCTGTAGTAGCTGACTCCCTGAGCAGGTCTGAGGTGGACCCCTCTGCAAATCTTTTAGTAAGGGTTCAAGAAAAGAGTCAGAGTTGGTCATTTGTTTTCCAAACTCCCCAGATGCCAGTCTGGTGGATCCTGATGGCATCTGTGGGAACCGGTCCCAACTCACAGAGACACCTCCCCTCAGCACACAGGGCCCAGAAGCTCTATTGGCAGTATTTCAGTACCAGACACTGCAGGACACCCTCAGATGTTCTTTGTCCAGACCCTGACCGATCAGAGGTTTTTTGGGAGCACAAGGAGGGCCTTCTATATATACAGTGGTTTGTCACAATGACTAACAAACAAACAAACAAACAAATGGGTAATCGGATATTTCCCCCTAAGCTGATTTAGTTTCTGTTGACCGTTTTGTCAAAGACAGCACAGGAAATGCACAAGACTGTAGATTATCTGCGTTGTCTGACTTGCTGACCAGAATATGAAAACATTCAAGTTACAATAGCAAAAGCTTTGACGGGGCTTGAAACAGCAAATGTTTCATTTTCAAACTTGATAGACGCCATAAATGATTGAGACTATTGAGAATCAGTTAAATCTCTTTGCACGAGGGAAATTAGCTATGACAGAGCTTGACCCGTGCTCGTTGTCAGTGTACTTCAGTCTGCAAAACATAAACCCAAACACATTTGCTGAAGGAGATAAATGCAACCATGCTGGCACACCCCCGCCATTCCTGGCAAACACTGCATGCTCTCTGAGAGAGGATCCAAGCAGCAGCCCCCCCTCCCTGCCACCACCACCCCAGCAGGATCTGAAGGAAACCTAATTGGACACATGCAAATGAAAAATGTGTTAAGAATCCCTCTTCATTATGGGGGATGCATTCTCACACCAGTAACCGTGTTATTTATATAGTGAATACTCCATCTTTCCCAGCAGCTCGCGGTTGTAGTCTGAACTGAAATATACATCCACGCCCTATTTCCTCTCCCTCTCCCCCCTTTCTTTTTATTTCCCCCCAAACAGCTTTCACCCAACCCCCCCTACAGTTTTTGACAATAACCGATTACAGGCCCAGGAGTGCAGAGGGATGCGCGACCTGAGGCTTGTACCAGACTCCACCTACATGTGACGGAATCAAACGGCCTTCCTTCACCTCTGTCATATGTTTGGAGCTCATCAGCGACAGCCACGGTGGCACCCCGTCGTATCATGCTCCCGCAGGCGGATAATGAAAACAATCAAGCAGAGACGTGGGAGTTCTGGCTGTTTTCAAGCAAAAAAAGTGCACAGCGCTGAAAAGACCACATGCTCGCTGGTGAAGCCACACTCAGGAGAGCACGTGCCACTCAGACAGTGGATTCCAACAAGTTTTTTTCACCATGAAGGCATCTCTCCGGCTAACTAAGCGGCTAACTAGCCCCCTGCTGGGTTACAGCTGCTGGAAATGATAGTACAGTAATGCTTTGGTAACAACACAAAGCCTTTCATTTGTTTGTTGTTGTAGTTCATCCAAGTCGGGCACGCATCTCTGATGGCTCAGAGCACTGTGGCCAAGCGCCGGATTTGTTTCAAAAAGCCTCATTGGACACAAAAGAAGGCACATTTGCCTCAATAAAGACATCAGCAATACAAAACAAGTCTCTGTTTTGAGGCACAACCAAACAAAGGCAGACGTCCTCACATCTGCTGTCTGCCTCCTCATCTTGGTTCTTCTCAACCATAAAAGACTGAAAATGAGGGAGTGTCTTAGTGTGTTAAGAGGAAGGCGTTTTCCCTCCCCAGGGATGGTTGATCTGATGATCAAATCCCTTCCTGTCTCCTTGTTGGTACCCCCCCTCTCCTGGGCCTTTTTGGCCTCTAATATCAGCCATGCATCTCACTCGATTGCTTAAGAATGTTAAAACAACGATATACAGTACGAACAGCCAAGGGTGACTGCTCAAGCAAAGCGTAAGGAGGGAAGGAAGCAAATTACGGATGACTTCTGTATGTGAAATATCCGGGACATATTTCATCAGGACTGTCCCAGTCAACTAAAAGAGGAGTGTGACACACAGATTTATGACAACAATGATGCGTAGCCAGAGGAGCAGGAAGTGGTTTATTTAAAAATAACAAGAACAACAGAGACGCAGTTATCGTTCAAAGACCTTCCAGCAATAAAATACTTAGCCCACTATGTAATTTTGCCTTTTGATTAATATCCAGAAGAAGAAAGAGTGAGAGCACAGAGGGAGATGTTTGCAACAATTCAGTTTAGTAGTGCAAAGACAGACGTCTGTGAGAAGAGCCACCCACTGACAACGCCGGGCCTGCGAAGATGCACACTGTGATATTCAGCACTGAGACTCATCATTATTATGATTACCCTGATCTCTAACCTCCATGCTTGCCGCAGAGAAAAACACCCCCTTTTTTTTCTGAAGTCCATCAGTGACCTGCTCCTTGTTATCTCACCCACAGTCGTCTCACCGTGGAAGGTGAAGCAGAGACAGCAGGAGCAGGCTGTTGGCACCGCTCACTTATCTCCACCATATTTAGCTCTAGCACTGCATCTCTAAGACTGGTGAAGCTGTTAACTGTTCCACTGTAGCGCAGCGCCACTTCCTTTACATCCAAGCTTGTGGCTTTGGAACCGGATGTGCCTCCTTTCATGGCTACATGCTCACTTTAATGGGACGTTCTGCTGTTGCTTCCTCTCACTGAACCAGAATCCTTCAGAAAAAATGCAGGTTTGACATTTGTGGCAAACTCCAATTATTCCACGTAATTCCACGAGTCCATATCTAAATGGAAACTGGTTTAGAAGCTGAAAAGGTATTCAAAACTATTACTTATCAAGACAGATAAGCATTTTATACATTAAAAATATTATTTTCATGCAAAGATGTGATATAATTCTCTTTCAAAGTGGTTTGATGTAGTCTAAAATAATCATCACTGGTGTGATAAAACACTTTTTTTTTTTTTGCATTTTCATTCAGGTGTTTTTATTGACAAAAATAAAAAAAACTCCAACAAAACCCCATCCTGTCGTCTGGAATCAGGACATTAACATGCATCAGAGTTGAAAACTGTGATGAAGATTGGTTTTGCAATGTAAAGCAATACTTCAGTGAAAGGGCTCTGCAGCAAAAGTTGAGCCATGCCAGTAAACAGTCTAAATAACACTATGAAAAATAAATGTATTATTTATTTTCTGAGAACACAGTTCAATTACAAATAAAGAAATAAATAGAAGACTACTACTGCAACACATTGATAGTCTTCATGTAAATTAGAATCTAAACTGGGATCTCAGACAGTGTGGTTCCATCAGACTGGCGAAAAATATTACGACATTTGAAATGTGAATGCACGGCCCCTGGGAAATAAGAGTTGCGTTATTATTAATTTGTTTTTTAGATATTGATATTTGCACAAATTAATGCAGTGATTATGATAAATTTTCAATGTGTTGTGCAGCCGTAGTGCTGCTGCTCTAAAAATCTAATGAGCTGTGATTATTCACATCTGAATACCACAAATCCAGTTAGTTTATAGGCCAACTATTGCTTTTAAACTGCATTTCTGAGAGTGCAAAAAATTGGAGCTGATGGGTTGTTAGGAGACATTTAACGAATGTTAAAAAAGCATGTACAGCATGTAAACCTTAGATTCTGTTGTGTCGTAAAGTCCTTTATCTTGAAGTACTACACCCTATGTTTTAAAATCCTATCTCCATGTCCTGTGTTATTAATGTGTCGTAGACTAACCAAAGAGAGCACAACAGAAGTGCGCTAGATGGAAAAAAACAACCTGCATGTCACATTTTCTTTTTTGGAATAAATGTGATGGTGAAGGAGTTTATTTCCCAACTTTTATCTCACTTTAAAGTGTGCCACGCAGCTGAGCTCTCTGGCACGCTGTCATCACTTAACAGCTGAAATGAACTAAAGCATTGGCACAGTCACAAATGAATAATAGTGTGGCAACTAACTAGGAACGGTAAAAACAAGCAAATCCATCCGTTATCCAAAATGAAAACTAATGGGACCAGCACCACTGAGAACGCAGAGTTGAGAAACCAACTCTACCCTCTAACCTGCTTCTTTGAACGCAGCTCTAAACATATGGTTCCTAGGATGTTTTTATCAAAGCATGTCACATACATTTCATGATAATATCAGGAAAAAAAGTCTTAAAAAAAGTCTCTAATATGCCTCCTTTAATTAATACATACATTACTTACATATATATATATATATATATATATATATATATCTATATATATATTTTTTTTTTTTTTTTTTTTTTTTTTTATTTATTTTTTATTTTTTTTCTCAGTTCACCCTCTGCGGTCTCGTATACTTGCGGATTTTGCTCTCAGTTTCTTTTTCATAATGTATCTGAATTTGTGGTAGCCCCCGGCAATTTCGTGAATTTCTTCGGTCATTATTTAGCAGAAAAACGCTCACATTTGGTAAATAATTTTAAAATAACAATGTCAGTTAATATGTAATAGAAAATTAGAAAAGAGAGAGATGATACTGTACGTAATTTCTTGAATTACCTTGGGAGGACCGGACAAAAACCTAAACAAGTATTATTATCATGATTACTATTATTATTAGGTAATTAATAAAATATGTACTGTGCTATACAGTACAAAATGTATATTTTAGCATTTTTTAGCATATATAATATCATACATAGGCCTTTTAAAACTGCATCAATAATTCACAGATTTTTGGGATTAGTGGGGGGAGGAAGGAACATAACCTGCGTGAATAATAAGGGTATACTGTTATACTGTATATATATATTTGGCAGATGAGCTCCTGAAGGGAGAAATGATTTTATGCACCATCACTGTAACTGAATGGTCTGTATCTGGTTTAGTCCAAAAAGGCTTTGGCAGCATTTCGAGCAGTGTTTTTGTCAACAGTGTGCCTTCCCAGCGGGAGAACATATTGTCTGACCAAATGCTGTGATTGATGGCTAGCAAAATACAGTGCGGCAGAGTTACGTTTATTTGCCTTAAAACCTTGGACATAATTATTAAAACTGAGAAAAAAAAAGGAAGCACATGCACTTGAAATTTTGATCTGTTTTCATTCATAACACTTGGCTGCAAAGTCAAAATGTTCCACAGCACTTATAGATTGGATCTCCACAGCTGAAGGTCAGTGTGACACAGTTGTGTTTTCTTACTTGAATGAATCAATCCAATCTTCCCCCCGAGCACCAGGCGTGTAATATTCTCCACTCAAATTTATTATTGATGATCCCTCCTACCGATGATTTATTTTCTGATGGAAAATGTGTGCAATAACACTATAAACTGTGCAGCGCTCCAACTTGTTTGAAAAGCATCATGATGTAGTTAATCAAATGTCAAGGACTGTTCAGCTCTGAGATATGAGCATATCATTGATAATTTGCATCGGTGTTGTAACAATAAATTTTCCCATTAATGAACCTGTGTTGTCACAGTTTGGTCTCCATAAAATGAGTGGATACATATTGTAGCAACAATGTCAACGTATGACATGAACTAAAGATATTAGAGTTCTGAGTATTAACTAGGACTAAGAAAGAGCCTGAACAAGCTTTAAATTCACTGACAACACCCCTGCACAGAGCTTAAATCTTTGAGAAGTGCTTCATGTCACATGAAGGCTAATACGACTTTCAGGAACATTTTTTGATTCTTTTTTTTTTATTGTGCATTAGATAAAGTCTAATGGAAAGAGACAATTTGAGAGAGGTAAAAAAAGAAAAAAAATCTTCTTAATTTGATTCTCAGTCGAAGTCTTTTTTTTTTTTGCCTTTTTCTAAAAGGCTGATTCAAGCCAGGTTTTAGAAACACCACAAAACTGGCATAAAAGCTGCTAACATAAAAGAAAACACACAACATGCACAGCTGAAAAGGATTACCGAAGCCCCGTCTTCATCGGGCTCTCTGCACCAAACGTTGCAGCCATTTGTCACTTAGTAGCAACTCCATGGCCTGTTTTATTTGGTCTAAGCAGCACAAAGAGAAAAAGGCAAAAAAAAAAAAAAAAAAACCTCACAATTTGCATATTTGATATTTGACACATAAAAAACCAAATCTTCTGTGTTCCTGTCTTCATCAGTCATGTTAGAACGCTAGTATTTTCTCATCTGCACCAAATGCTGAAAATTGAAGAGAGGAGACTGATCTAGTCGTAATAATTATTTTAGCTACTTTACATTTTATTCCAGCTGTAATACTGACTTGAGAAGGTAACTTTGATGCTCTAAACATTAGGGCTGTAGTGATACACTAATCTTGTGATACGATACGATATATTTGGCTCACGATACGATATATATCGATATTCATCTTACAATACATTTACATAATTTACCGAAAGATTTTAACAGGACAAAGTGATTTTGGTGACATCTTGTGAGTGTTCCAATTACTTTGTTTGAATTAATTGAACTGAAAGCATCAATTACACATTATATGGCTGACAGGCAGCTTGCAAATGCTGGACAAAATGAATAAAAGACAATAGGATAGCGGGGCTCCATCGCGTTCACCATGCGCCTAAAGCCGGCGTTTTCCACCACTGAATACGGTCTCAAATCCTGACAAATAAAGTAGGACTCCGTAATTTTCTGTAACCTCGGTGAAGTAGATGAAAACTGGTGGCAACAACCGCCGTCACTGTCCAGCGTAGTTTGTTTCGGATCACGCTGCAACTCTCAGTTAGCATTAGCTTGTCCGGTTGGTGACGTTTCAGGTGGGCTCGCCTCGCAGGTTGGTGGTATTTCCAGAGTACTTCATGTTTGTGTGACACAGCTTGCAAACCGCCATACTTTTGTCTAAATCTTCGCTTTCCTTTTTCTTTTTAAAACCAAACTGCTCCCACACATCTGCTTTTAAGCACACAGGCGCTGGATTTATACTCGCCACCATCCTCCTGACTGGCTCAGCTCTAGCTGGATGAGAAAGAAGCTGCTTCTGGATAACTTGTTAGAAATGCTTTACACCGACACTAGTGGCTGGTGGACTTAATGGCTCTTCCTGCACTTTGAAGGAAGAGCACCCGTGCGGGGCACGGGGGTTTTAAAGGGAGTTTTAGAATATCGATACCCGCGGCTGAAATATCGATACTCCCTAAAAAATAAAGAAATAAAATATCGATATATATCGCAGAATCGGTAAAATCTCCCAGCCCTAGACAGCATATCAACCAAAAATAAAACAGAAAAAGATTTTATAATTATATCACCTGCTGCCCTGATTCCTTAAAAAAAAAAAATCAACAAAAGTCAGCATCAGCATTGGTCATAGAAAACCGATGTCGGTCGACCTGTATTCAAGAGGTGTGTGTGTGTGTGTGGGGGGGGGGGGCATGCAAATGTAAACTCTGCTGCAGACAACTACAGTGCTGGAGAGAATTCATCAAATCACACTTAATGGAAACACTGACGTCCCTCTACAGGAGTCAACAGCAAACATCAAAGGTAAGCTTATACTTCTCATGTGTTACATCACCACGCATTATGTCAACCAGGGGATCGCATACATTAAAAAAAAAAAAAACACAACTGAAGTAGGGCTGGGCGATAAATCGATTTAATCGATTAATTCGAATTTGTACTTAATGTCGATTTGTTTTAATGAAAATCGATTTTCTCATTAACATCCGCCACCAGCGCCTGCCTGCTGGGCTCCCGTAGGTCAGAGAGCGCGGAGTGCGCGCCCCCCCTCGCGCGCCCCCCTCCCCACCCGCGCTAGGTACACAAACAAGCAAGCAGTGCTGATCTTACACCGAAGAAAAGAAACGTATCCTCGGTTATTTGGAATTGGTTCGGGTTCGTGGCGTCAGACACACAACAAACAGCACCTCGCTGCAAAGTCTGTTTAAAGGCTGTTGCTACCAAAGGTAGCAGTACTAGCAATTTACTGCAGCACCTTAAACAGAAGCATGCTGCCGAGTTGGAGAGGTGTTGCGCTCCCTACGAAAAGAACGACCGCGGCAGCCCAAGCACCGCCACCAGAAAACAACCTACCGTCTTGGAAACGTTGACAAACTGTATCTCGTATGATAAGAAAGGAGCCCGGTGGAAAGCTGTCACGGATGCAGTCGTGATGTATATTGCAAGAGATATGGTGCCCATATACACCGTGGAAAAGCCGGGGTTTATTCACCTGCTCAAAGTTTTGGATCCCAGGTACGTGCTACCAGGCCGCAAATATTTTTCTGACGTTGCCTTGCTTCGTAAATTACAATGGAAGCCTAAAATTAAATTTTTAATTTTATTTGATGCAGATGTTTAAGGTAAGTTAACATGATTCAGGGAATCAAAATAGTGCCCAAATACTTTTTGTTTACCACACAAGCACCTCCTTATTATGCAAAACATGTTCAGGTAACTGAGAGTTTTGTTTGCACTTTATTTTGTCAACCTCAAAAAAGGGGTCTTATAATACTATGTTTTACTTATTTTTTGTGTCATTTCAAAACTAGATTACTGAAAAGTTACATTGTCACTGTTCACAATGGCAGACAGGGCTTGCCATCTCTTTTTTTGTGGCTTGTTTATGTAACTGAAACCCCAGAAGGGAAAATTTAAACAAGATAAAACTGAAACTTGTTTTGAACAATTTCTTTGTCATCTACAAATTGATTTTAGGTAGGGGGTGAAAAAAATCGATTTAAATCGTGAATCGGGATTTTTTCTGAAAAAATCTGAGATTTTTTTTTAGGCCATATCGCCCAGCCCTAAACTGAAGCTTAAATATGCAAAATGCTCTTCAATTAAGATAAGTTTGTTATGTTTCTAATGAATGCTTATGTTTAAAGCACGTGTTTTAAATGTATCTGAATATTGTGAGAATATGAGACCATATGACACATTAACGTTGTAAAGTCTGATGATGCCAAGCAACATTTATGAGCACTCTTTATTTCCACCAGCTTGACACGTACTTGCAGACGGGAGCAGATTTATTTGTAGGTATTTACCTCCACTCACTCAAAGACACGAGAAGGCATGTCAAAGCATCACAGCTGATTGTCAGCAGTTACTTGCAGTGATTTGGCTGCCATTAGAAAAATAAATAAGATAAAACATGAAAAAAAAAGGGAGTGAAGAATTCCCGTGTACTGATACAGTTATCAGCCAGCTGCAATTCATATTATGGGGCAGCAAGAAGATCAGGAGGGCTTATCAGGGTGTCTGTGAGGGCAGGGATTTCCATGGATGTGCAAAGAAAATGGCAAAATGTTCTGCCAAATGTGTGAAAAAGTTAACATCAGCAAAAGGAGTTGCAGAAAACACCAAATAGCTGGAAAAATAGCCAAATTCAACTGACTCTTCTACAGAGGTCAACCAGAGTACAGAAGTAAAAATGTAAACTATTACTACAAATAATTACAAATATTTCCAGAATTTTGGTCAATCATTCAAAATATCTGACGCAGCCTGCATCAGTGAAGTGTACAGTCAAACTAGTAACCATTCTTTTATCGCTATGGTTTGAGCTAAACCATTTCCTCTGTCTGTATGAGAAACTGAAACAGCTGTACAATCCCACAACATAACAGCAGCTGAACTTACATCCTTTAGCACTGACTCAGTAAGATGGAACATTTTCAAGATTTTATTTTAACAGTTTATTTCAGACATCCCCTGTATGATCCCAACTGCCTTCAGTCACGGTTCTTTATATCACGATCTTGTATCATTTTATCACAGAAGTGCTTTATGACGCTTCCCTGCGACATACCTATCAGCATGCAGGACATGTGAGCTAACCCCTGACTGGAGGCTCAGTGTCGCACCCACCTGCACTCATTAACACATATTCATCACTGCCTCAACAAAGCTTCAACACTATAGAGCTTCTCAAAGAGTCAAAAAGTTAAAAGGTGCTTTTGATGAAAGAGCGCTGACCTCAGCAGCCAAACCACATCCCCTTTCAAGCTCAACATAAAAACTCTGGCAAGCTGGACACTGAATTAATGCTCATCTGTGTCACTGTGGATCAGAACACCTGTAATTATTGGAAGACTCAGAAGCATTCATGTTAAAAGAAACCTAGTTACAGATATTGAGTGAATAAAATACCACGATGTATCGAAAAGTGGTTGCTCTGGATTTGTTTTGGTCTAATGATCAAATACGTAAGTAGTAATTTTGAATTAACCCTGCTGGGCTCATATGAAAACGTTATATTTTGAGCTATTTCACTGCCTCCCCGCTGCATCATATCATTGAACGCACAGTGAAAAGATTGTGGGACTGGCGTGATGATCACACTCAAGTCTCTTTGCAGCAGCCTTGAAAGAAGGAATAGGAAATGGGCTGCTTTAGTAAGCATCCATTATTCATAAAGCACAGTTCTCCTCCATGTCAACAACCTCCAGTTGCACAGCCAAATCATTATTCCTTCTCTCTTTTTCACTGTCTGCTTAATTCACAATTTTTTCCCCTCACCAGTTACACCCAGCTTCATGTCATCTTAAAATGATCAGCAGACAAATTCTTTATGTGTATAAACTATAAAACACCCTACTGGCACTAAACTGACTGCATTTGATGTCAGACAGCTAAAAGAATATGAGCTGACATTACTACCTCAGTAAAAAGATGGAGGCACAACGGCCGAGCTTTACACAAGGTGTAACAGAATAAAACTATCTGACGGCAGGTGCAGAGGCTGATAAGTCACAAGACTGTAGGAGAAGTTGATGCATCGGCGTCCTGGCTCCAGAGTTTATTGCGCTGCAGAAACAAAGAAGATGATGACTCTTTCTGCACTCCATGCTACTTTAGGAATCAAATCCAGAGCCATTTTATATTTTTGTATACAAACAACAGCATTAAGGCTTCAACACCATTCAAGTCAAATATTTCAGAGAAATTACACAACAAACTAAATATCTTCATTATTTCTAACAGATACACAATGGTAAGCTTCAGTTTCAGACAATTTGCAACCTCTTTTATCTCCGTACACATTATGATAATAATTAACACGTGGCTATGTGTGGGTGTGGCATGATATATGCAAGTGAGATGAATGCATCTCAGATCCACTCAAACAAGCAGCCCTTTAGCAAATCCACAACAATTGAGTCTCTTTCTTCTTGGCTGGCGAAGTTACACTGAAAGCATGGAGCCTCCAGGCTGCCACTGTTTTCAGCAAATATTGGATATTCCAACCAATATTTGTCTTTCCTAGTCATTAATTCAAATAAATTAAAGTGGACTGAAATGTGTTGCATGCCAAAGCTGGACATGTTTGCTTTCACTTCAGTTGAAAAGAGCCACAAAGGACATGGAGTTTATCTTTTTCTGGACTCCACCCTGCTTTTCATGTTTCACCCCACAAAAAAAGCAAAGATTCAGGAGAAGACTTGTTCAAATCAAATAATGATGGATCTGAGACTGCAGTATACAGGTAGTTGGAGGATTTCAGCACAGGCTCCGTGTCCCAAAACTTTTCCTCTGCTGGCTTTCTGGTACACTTTGAAAATGCGCTCATGTAACTGGCAGGTATCCAGCAGAGAAACTATGTGTTGCCTGGAGGGAGTACACCCATATTACGAGTTGTGGAGTGACATCACTCAGTACATTCCTGGGCTGCGCTCTCTTACTCACAACCAGACAGGCCAAGCTCGTGGTTTCCACCTGAATGCTCTTGACGCAGTGACCAAACAGAAAATAAATACTTCTGTTGCTACGAAAATCTGATTGATTGGCACACACACACCACCACCACCACCCTCCAGTACAACTACTCTTATGGCTGATGTGCATTGTTACGGCTGACTTCCTGTGTATTTTGTTGATAAAATTGGTTTGAAGAAAAGCTGCAGGTTGGATAAACTACAACTGCTGAGGCCAAACAGACTGCCTCAGCACCACCAGGACCCTCTCGTGTCAAAAAACAAATCAAAATAAGATTTAAATAAATGTAAAAAAAATATATATAAATGAACAAATCTGGAGCTGAGGCAAAGAGCAATAAAATAAGAGGCAAAATAAGATTTAACATGGGTGTTGCTTTCCAAAAAATGAAATATGATGCAGAACTGGCATCGTCTCCACACATGAAGCATTCTCCTGATATGCTGCCCCCATTTGGTCTGGAGGGACATGGTTACATAGCGTGCCTTTAAATGTGAAGCTACTTATATTGTAATGTTAATATGAAAGACCTTTGCTCTGTGTCTGGAGTGTGAAAACCATGCTAACCTGCTAGCCACAGTCACAGAGAGCTGCCTTCAGTGGCGGGAAGGGTAAAAAGTCTTGAAACAGATGGTACTGACTCCACAGAGCCTTGATTTCAACATCTCAGAGTTGGTCTGGGACTACATGAACAGGTAGAAGGCAAAAAGACGAAATAAATCCAGGTCTTCAAGATGTTTGGAACATCAAACCTGCCTAGAATAAAAAAAATTGATTGTGAGTATTTAGTGCCTTTCTAAAAGGATACTCACATGAAGCTAAAAAAAACAAGTATCAAGTCTTTCACCTGCCTTTCAGCAGTGCAGGTCCTGATTTTAACAGGTTACATAGTGATGATGGATGTGTGGGAGAAGAAGGGACAGAGCAGGTAGTGTAATAGTTTGCACAGCTGCACACTGTCCTTGTAGTGTCCATGTGTTCAGTCCAGCCTATGATGACACACCCTTTGTGTGTCACTGAGGTCAAATCTCACTTCGTAGCTTTGGGAATTCTTCAAAAGCAGAAAGCTATAGTTGTAATATAAAACACCCTGTTTCTGTTTCCAGGTGTTTCTTATGTTCTCAGTAGAACTTCATGTTTTTCTATACATATATAGATGAACAATTTTGTATCTATATTTGTGGACTCAGTCCCATAGACCCCTCCGCCTCCTACTTTAAATTTATTTGCAGTGTATTAGTAAATTTGGTTGGTTAAGTGCGGGTTAAATCCTCATCTCCTCTCTCTGCATGACTTAAAATCTGTTTTATCATTATTAAATCATTTAAGCACGTTGCCAAAATCAAAAGGCAGACTGCAAGATTTGCTTTCAGCACTAGCCGTAAGCATAAACAAGCCCACGGCTTCAACATACTGCATGTTAATGCGCTTTACCAAGCTTCTGCTAAGACAAGAAATGGATAAAAGCAAGTCGAATACACACATGCTGCTTACATCAAAAAGAAGATTCTCCCACAACAATTCCCATCCCTGATTTCTGAGGCTGTCTGCAACGCTGGCTAATACTACTGCAGCCAAGTGACTGACAAGTTCCTGGCTCATCCCTGATTAAGGCAACTTGATACAAATGAGTCTCCATTCAGCCCATGTCAGAAAAAGTGTGTCCTCTGAAAACCATAAAGCAGATTGTAGCTCATATGTTCGCAGCCTGGGAGAACACAGCACATTGTGTCGTGTCTCTGCGGCAGCTCCAAATCGGAATCTAAGTGCTTCAAGGACTAATGGAAGATTGAGGGAGGGCGGGAACGCTGCGGGACGCACGAAGGAGCTGTCAGTTTGTAGTTTGTATCAAGAAAGCTGTTACAGATTCCAAGTATTCACACGTTGTTCCTCCCCAACTAACTGGATTTCATTAACCACCACATGCAGAAAGTTTGTTTCACACAGCCCACCCACGCTCTCGTGCACTTCAAACGCTTTCCAATTTACCATTTCACAGCATTAAAAAAAATTAAAATACTCAGCAACAACATCTTAGAAGTGTTAAACAGTAATTAAATGTATGTTGGAAACAGCTGTTTTACTGACTGACCTGAACCATTTTATTAGGAGTTTAAAAATAAACTCCCTCTCTCTTATTTCTCTGATAAATTGTCAGACAATTTTAAACATTTGAGTGCATTTACACTGACATAAGATGTTGTCAGTCCTCACAACGCACAAACAGAAAGACAGAACCTAAGCTGAACGGGGCGAGTAAATGACTGTCGAAGAACAAAAATCCTATCGAGTCAAATGTTATTAGAGGAAAAATGAGAGACAAACAAACCCTGTAGTCTCATTTGTCTTGAGGAAAGCAGACTAATGCTGTATGTCAGCGCATCCTCATTTCAGCAGGTTTGATGTTTGTCCTGACTCACACAAGTTGCATCTCTATGGCTCAGAGGGTCTTTTATAATAATAATTTCTTATTTACAGAAGTGAAGCAAGTTAACCTCTCCCAATTAAAAGCGTGCCTTCTTTTCTCTTTAGCTCATTCTGGAGGCAGCCTTCCTCAGCCTGCAGTAATTGGCCCCGTCAGGCTGACTAAGAGATTTATTAAAACTAATTTAGCAACATCTCTGTTTAACAATAATGAGCTCAGCTCCTTGTCGAGTCATGTAACGCTCAAAATTTGGCAACAGAACGGCATTTAATCCAAAGAACGTTGTTCATACAAGTTAAAGAGGACCAAACAAAATATCTGACGGTGTGTGCAGATTCATTTCCTCTCTTGAAGTTTCTGTTACCAAATGGAGCAGATTTTTATTTTCATGGACTAATAAGAAAGATTAGCTGAGCATCATCCATTCCTGCGACAAAGGATGCTGATCTGCTGCTGACCCTGACCTCAGACCTCCTCTTACTACAGCAGACCTTGTCTGAAGAGATTAATGTCACATGTACTGGCCATCACATTTCCACCCATTATTGTAATAATTATTATATTTATTTGAGAAAGAAGGGGGAAATTCAGCCGACATGTCAGAAATTAACCGAATATGAAAAATGAGATCAAAACCCGTCTTTTGCAGGTCCATCCTGACATGTCAAGTCCAAATGCTCATCGACATGTTGGAACTGGCTCAAGCTGCAGCCCACATAAATACCGAATATGAAGAAACACATGCTTCATCGTGATGGAGGCAGGGAGACAGACAGAAACGATAAACACGGAGAGCAAGAGAGGAGATCTGGACAAAACTCCAAACGCGTGATCCATTAACCTACTTTGACGCACCGTGGTTTACTGAAAGTCGTGAAAAGCAAAGCTCTGAAAGCGCCTACAATTAAGAGCACGTCATGAACGACGGATGTGATCGATGACACGTCAAAGCAGCACGAGCACCTGAAATGGGTTGTTCACGTGAGGGAAGAGAGAGAAAAAAAAAATCTACCGCGCTTTGCTGTGCGTAACGGACAGGTAAGACGGAGGTGGATTTGACTGAAATGTTGACGTTTCCCGCCTCGCCTCAATTAATGTCAAGATGTTTTTTAAAAAAGCAAGATGGGATGAAGTAAAGTAATATTGCTCACCTTTTGTGGCATCAATATTAAATCCTGTCAGCAGATTGACTTGGAAAAAGGCGAGGCGACGCTTCAGTGTTGCCGCCTGTCACCGGGAAGGAGGAGTTTGCGCTGAGACTCCAACACAACAGAGCTGCGTGTCAGACGTCCTCTGAGGAGAAGAGAGGGAGCCATCCTCTGGTCACAAACACTATTACAGCATGAAAACGTCCAGCCTGTCCTCAAAACATGCCGCATATTTATCATGGATTTATCATGGATTCTGAGTAGGATTGTAAAGTTATCCTGGATTTTCTGAAGAAAATCCTAGTTTACCTATGTATGTATCTTGAATTACCCATAAATGTACTTGTATATGTATACAAGTAAAATAAATAAGGATGTGAGCCTTTTGATGGAATTTAGGGGAAGTTTCACAGTAATATAATGAAATATTTCATGGTCTGGGAGGATGACAAAAATAGCAGGTCACCACTATTATTGTGTTTTCTGAAACCAGGTATATCTGACGTTTTATAGCAGCATCATTAAAGAGAAAGAAAATCACACTCTCTTCCTGTTTTCCCTCATAAAGCAGCTTCATTTTGTCCCTTAATTCATTAGAAGCAACCAGGCAATAAAACACTTGTTTGTTCGTTTGTTCGTTTTCTTACCGTCCTCATTACCAATCCCCTGTCCTGGCCTTAGAGCGTCATTGATAACCCTCATGTGATTAGATCATCATTCCTTTTCCAGTAACTTTTTTTTTTTTAAGTAATGTAAATGATTAAATTGCTGAGTTTTATGGTCATTTTTATGGCCCAGCAATACCAAGAGCAGGACTTTGACTCCAGAAAGAAGAAGACTGGATATCGTGATCTTGAATTTTATCTTCTCAAATATGCTCTGAAGTTGAACTGATCATTTTCAGAAAAAGGTCTGTCACCACATTTGGAAGAAACAGTTTGATTTTCTTGTTCAGGCTGACAGTAGATATGACAAACCTATCGTGTTAAGAGGAGAGCCGTGTCACTGCTATGACAACCAGCTCTCTCCTTTCCTGTCAAGCCAAAGTTCACAGTCATAAAAAAAAAGGAGATTTTATGACCACTGGTCCACTTTTCACTCCGCCCATGAGACGCACTCACACACAGGACCTTCAGAGAGATCTAAGACTTCATCAGTGTTTTACAGAAGAGACCGTGGGATTTCAACTTGACTAACTGGAAACCAGTGAGAATGCCATCCACAGCCAAGACTCTGTATTTCTTTTGCAGTGCGCTGGCTACTGCCATATCTATTGGACTGTTGGGGTTTGCCATGTCGGCACCGTGGTCCAGTACAACGATGGACTGTGCCAGAACTGGAAGTGGCTTGTTCAATGGAAGTGCAGAAATCACGTTGGGCCTTTTCAAAGGAAACTTGAACAGAGAGTCCTGTCCCGGCTTTGAAAGGGAAGATGACTTCAACGGTAATTTTCACATTTCTGTTCAAACAGAAATGGAAAAGATGGCTTTTTTTTTTCATTTGTGTACTTTCGGGTTTTTAAATATCTGTGTAAGATCTCCTGCTTCAAAGTAACACCACACATGATGTAACAGCAGTGAGAGCAGCTTCTACTCTGGATAAAACAACGATTTGTGTCAACCGTTTCTTCTAAACATGTTTACGGCTAAATAGAGGTAGTTTTTTTCCAGACATATACTTTTTCAAACACAAAGATCCTTCAAACAACAGTCACACAGTTTCACTTGATTCTAATACAATATGATACAGTGCATCTAAGTTGTGACACAATACTCCATGTTGTGTTAATGACTCTTTATGTGCGTGCAGTGATTCCTCAGCTGACTGAAATACAAGTCACTCCTTTGGTCCTGCATGGTTTGGTTGTGTTCCTGTTGGTCCTGTGTCTGCTGTTCTCCGTCGGAAGCATCCTCATCTCCCTCTTTAACAGCATAAGCAACCCTTATGAGACCTACATGGGGCCTGTTGGAGTCTACACCTGCAGCTCTCTCAGCGGTAAGCAAGCAGAAACGAACCCAGAGCAACACAAGTGGAAATAGCAGTCGTGTCTCCATAGATGCAGGGATGTCGTTCCTGCGCGTCTCTGATTTGCAGCAGCACTAATGGTACTCTTTGTCCTGCAGCATGTGTGTCCGTGGTGGCCCTCATCATATTTGTGCTGAACCTCCATGTGACCAGAATGGCAGAGGATTTAATTCCCACCATCGTTGGCACGGTAGACCTGAGGAACAAATCTTCGGAGATGCTGTATGGATATTTCCTGGTCATCCCTTACACAGTTCATGTCTCTGTTCGCCATTGCCGTGATCTACATGTACGACCACGCAGCCTACACACACCGGCGAGAGCAGGAGAGGCCAACGGAGGATGCTCCCAAGGACATCATGATGTATTAGTGTCACGATGACAGTGAAGTCAGTCATTAGTGACACTGACAAAGTGCTCGAGACTTTCTGAGAAAACCTTATTGCAATGGAACAGATGGATGTGTAGCACTGACAATGGCATTTTAGAGAAAATATTTGATGGCATTCCTGCAAACAACGTGTATTAATGTTGTTAAAGTCACAATAATGGAGACAATTCAATGTTTTGACAGGATTTGGGAAGAATAATCCAACACAAATCAGCTTTATGGTTTTGGCTTTTTGACACAAAATTCCACTTTTAAAAACCTACTCTATTTATTCAGCATACAAACAATGCAATTGTTATTGGTTAAGTAATTTTATTTTCCATACAAAAACACAAAATTATCATAAATTATGTTTTAAATCGGCAGTTATGGTGAAATTCAAAGCATTAAAGTGTCTTATGTGTGTTAAAGGTGTGTCACATAGGCTGCTTAAGCAGATAAGATTGTGAATATTCTTTATGTTTTTATTCTTTATGGTTTACAAGCACTTTCTGTATTCTTGTAGTGTGATGTCACAGATTTAATGAGATAATGAAGGCGTATGAAGCATAACGACTGTAAATTATGAGGATAAACCTCATGATTGGGTTTCACTAAGGAGAAAAAGAGGCAAAAAATACATCCACTGATGTTTGCTGCCCTCTGGCTTTGACATCTTGTAAATGCAAAGAGAGTGTTTCAAGTCAACACCTGCAAAATGCCTCTTGTAGGAATAAAGCAGATTTTTCTGTCATCAGCCACTTTACATGACTGGACTAATAATCTAAGGACTCTTCTGTGATATTTTGTGAAATCATAGATGGGCAGCATGGTCGTTGCTATCTAACTTGCATCTCTGGGATGGAACATTACCAGCAGACATACCAGCAGAGATCATCATACATGCTCCCAGGAGTGAAAACCTCCAGACTGAACCAGAGTAGGTGTGTTAGCTGAACTCTTTTAAATCTCAATGTCTAACAGCTGGGAAATCTCTGATTGCTTGTTAACTGCAAAGAAATGGAGGGAACACCTAAAACATCCCAGTATATCAAATTAATTGCACATAAGGGATGTCAGTCTATCGAGTTAGGTAATTATCAGTCAGTTTCAGCTGTTTTAGTGCAAATGAAAGTGACCACTGGGAGACAGGAGAGATGACAGGAAGACAGCTGTTCAGAGGAGACAGTTGGCTTTCATCAGAGAAAACTAAAAAACTAAAACTAAAGAGAGCAGGTTTACTCCGAGAACATGTGACAGACATGGAAACGTCTGGAGATGCCACGGAGCATCATCATAGAGCATGTCCAGTTTAGCAGTGGGAGTCTGGGATGGTGTATCTGCACATTGCCACACAAACTTCCACATGTTTCCCTCCTGGCATGCTGTTGGACGTTACGGTGAAATCCTCAGACCCATTGTTAGACTTTCTACAGCCGCTGTGAGCCCGAGACCACAGTGCCCTGCCTTCATGTGGTCAGAGCGTGTAAGCTGTTCCTGGATGACAAAAGCAATGTGCCATGGCGCCTCCAGACACACGTTCTTGGAGTGAACCTGGTCGCTTTCATTTTCACTAAAAACGCTGAAACAGATTCATAATCACTGAACTGATATCAGACTGATCTCCCTGATGTGTAATTAAGTTGATATTCTGTGATGTTCTGTGCTGGTGTGCTGTAACGCTCATTCATTAAACCATTCATTCACATGTACTTTACCCTCTGACTGTCTAGTACTTTCTGAATCACCAATGTGGAAATTTCATCAGTTCAGGACTCATGGGGGGAGCAACGTTTAAGGTGAGCTCTTTCAACTCTAGTGGTGCACTGCATCTTAACTGTATCCTCTTCCAACTTGGAAAAGACTTGATGAGAGAAGAAGATCTATTACAGATTTGTTAAATCCATTTCAAAGGTAAAAAAAAAAAAAAAAAACACAACCACTGCTGACAAATGCAATGATGGAGACAAGCTTGGAGGCTCCATGGAGGCTCAGATAGATCTCAGTTGGCCTCTATTGTCTCCCGGATCTTTAGACATACTCACAGCTGTGATTCACATGACTGTGTTGACATTAGAGCAAGGCCCAGGAGTCCTGTTACCTTTTCCCGTGTCCCATCACTCAGGGCCTAAAGTCTGTTTAGACATGCCCTTTCCAGCTCTTCTCAGTCCTGCAACGCCTTCTACCTGCCTTCAAAAGAACCACTCTTCCTTCAAGTTTCACACTTCAAGGGACCTGTGGAAGGATGCAGCAATTTGCTTTGTTGTCATCAGTGCGCTTATGTATTAAGTTTCTGGAAATGCCAGCTTTATACAATAAATCAAAGGCGTTTCTGGTTTGTTCGTAGAGAAGAAAATCAAACCTATCGTCTGAGATTCAGGAGAAGATGTTGCTTATTCAGGGTCGAGCTTTACTGATTTGTCCAACACATTTCTGTTTTTGTTCATTCAAAAAATCAAATTTAAAGTGACCAATATTCAGATTTTAGCACTTATTCTTTCACCGGTCTCTTTTGAAGCAGGCTGATGTAAGCCAGCAGATGAAACCCATGTACAGGTGGGACAGGTTGGCTACTCCAGAGGAAGTCACGTCAAAGCACGTCTCAGCGCTAAATCACATGCTGTGATGCCGATAAGCCCTTCAAATGACCGCGGTGCTTAATCAGCCATTAGAAATCCTGTTATTTCAATAATTTCCCTTTAAAAGTCACCATTTACCCAGTCTGAATGGCAAGGACTAAACTCTAACCGTTCTTTGTTTTCATTCAGTTGGCACATATATGCACCATTAATTATTACACTTATGATAGGGAATAAAGAGCAGCAGTAAAGGTAGTTAAAGCTGACACAGGACACATGAACTACTGCTTCCAGAGGAGATATTTAACTGTATCTATTGCCAATCTGCTTCTGTGTGCGCTGAAGTGTGGAATGACTGAATGACTCCCTCTTGCCGTTTGCTGTGCAAACATCAGTTGAATAAAATCAGAGAGGTGCAGTAATCTCTTCCTCTCTGCATAGTCTCTGTCTCAGGGCTCCCTGGGATGGATAACCCGGGGATTATGTAGGAGCCCAGAGCACTGACCACTCACTCCGCGTGATAGGATTAAAGCGGAAACTTTTGTACCTGTGAAACATGATCCTTCCAGGTCCCGCATCACAGAGACCTGTGAAACAGACACCTCCAGCTGCAGGGCGGTGGGGGCACACCTTCAGCCATGCAGGGTCCACTGTGGCAGGGCGTAGTGTGGCGGGGGATGGATGGAGCGATTCACTTTTTGGGTGATACTGAAAATGGGAGGTGTGGGTGATGGTATAAATGTATGGGCATTAAAAAACATGATTTTAACAACTGCAGAGAAATTTTGTTAGGTTTAATCAATGTATTAAACTTAATACATTGATCCAATATTGTGAAAATAAAGTAAAATCTCTAAAATAAAATTAAAAAAAGCTGTGCACCTTAACTTTGTCAGTTGATGTCTTTATTACAGGTGTGCCACCTTTCCCCTCCATGAGAGAGCAGGACAAGTGCGTGTCATTGTGTCATTCTTCTATGAGGTAATGAACATTTATAACTTCACCGCTCCTCTGACTGGACATCACGCCTTAGCAACACACACAGCTAACACGCTGAGGCACTGTGGTTCAAAACATTTGTCCTCCATACTATATAGTGGTTTATTATGAATTATTCTTTATTGTGCACAATGATATTGAGGTATATAAGTGACAGGTGATTGATGTGTTTGGGGATCTAGAGTAAATACATGAGATAAATAAATATATGACATTATAGAAGAATATTAATCATTATTAATTAAAATTAAAATGAGTTCACACACTGTTGGAAAGTTTGAATTGTAGAAAAGAGAGAGGTCTGGCAGAAATCTTTAACGATCATCATGAATGAATTGTTTGAAACACTGACAGAAACTCACACAGTTCAATGGACTCAGGTCCTATATTTAAAAAAAATTTAATTTAATTTAATTTAATTTAATTTAATTTAATTTAATTTAATTAACCATAATGACATTGCATAAAATAATATCTAGGTTAGTTTCAATATTAATTTTGAGCAGATGCATGTTCCCATGTTCATGTCATACACACATACATTCAGGTACAAATTAATGGTGTTTATATCCGAGGAGAAAAATGTCCCTACGATTGTCCATTTAGCTTTTACTGATTTCTTGTTTAGTAGCCAAAATGTACACTGGTAAGTGTTTAATCTGTAAAAGAGCCATCAAGGAGATGATTGGGACAACTTGAACTGTTACCGAGCTAGTTGCTTTGAATTAAAATTTAAAAAAAAAAATTTAAAAAAAACTTGCAGAGATATGCATTGATTTACTGGCCTCCATATTTTGAGGGTAATCTACTCCATCACCTGTGCCACAAAAAACCAAGTCAATTACATTTTAAAACAGAGAGAGAGAGAGAAAGATTATGAAATTGGAATGGCTTAAAAATTTCACTTTGCACCTATAAAACCTTTTTAATGATGGTTTATCAAGTTTTAAGTTTTAAATGTAAACTAAATATTAGTTTGCATGTTTGCTTGTGTGTCTGTACACCTCTGTACTCATAATGAGCTCTCACAATCTGCCTTGCAGACTTATGCTGGATGGCAGGCAGGCTCCTTACTTATCTCCACCATTAATCTTAATTTGTCAGTGAAGGCTGAGGTGAAAGAGGGAGGACGAGAAGAAGAAGAGGAGGAGGAGGAGGAGGGCTAAAAGGTAATTGCACCCCTGCTGCTCCATTATGGTGTCATGCCTCTGTTAACGGAAGATAAGATCTTCTCCAAATCACCTGAAGCTAATTCTCTACTTTACCTGGCTTGAACAGAGAGATAGGAGTCCGAGTGAAAAAGAGAAAAGGACGGAGACGTGCACGGCTCCAATCTACATGTGCAGAATTTACTGGCCATTATTTCTTTGTGTGGTTCAAGGAAAAAAAAAAAGTGTCTGCTGTCATGTGACACTCTGCAGCCAGAGTGATGGATGGAGGGCGGCCCGGCACTTTCTCTTGCCCATGCCGCTTAACACTGTTGTTGATGAATGTGGATGTGATTGGCAGGTGTGATACATGTCAGTGGGTGCAACACACCTGGATAGAGATACAGTTGACCCACTGACACAGCGCACGGTTCAAGGGAGTAAGTGCCTTTTGACCTGGACACAGAAACGATTACAGAACAGTGAGGAAAAAATGTTCCTGCTGGATACAAAACTGCATTTTATCAAAGCCAAAGTGAGGTTTTTTTTTTTTTTTTTTTTGATATTGGAAGGTTATCAAACATGGTATTCATTTTTTTTTTTGTTTTTAAATTAATAACTTATAAATTTCAATGCCACATCTGTGCATATATAGTTTTTACCTACAACTTGTAGTTTCAGCTAGATTTTCTTTCATCTTTCCACAGATGAATATTCTGTAGACAGATCCTTTTAGTAGGTGTAACTTCTTGTACAGCAGAGAATTGTTTCAGACCTAAAGGACATTTCCAACACTCATGAATGAGGCTTCTCAGTGATGTTTAAGGTTCATTTTGGAACGTCGAGAAGGAAACAAACCTCCACAGTTGAAGGCTGAGGCAGATTCTGGCTGTCCAGCTCTACTGACGGCCAACTGAGTTTTCAGGCTGCTTGAACCTCCTTAAACCGCAGTATTTGCGATTTAAGGATCTAGAGTAAATTGATCCTAAAATTGATCTAATTTTTTTTTTCAAGTCACTAAGTCAGAACGACCCACATTACTTTTCTTTTACAGCGTCTGCAACCAAAACCTTCTGCAGCACAAAATACATCAGGGCTATACTAGAGATATACTAGAGGATAGAGTCAATAACAGCTGAACTACTGTATATACTGTATGAACGTTGATTACTTTGTCCTTATCTGGGTAAATGGCCATGTTTGGTAACTTCAATATCTATTCATACAATGAAATATCATACCATAGAGGGTTACAAAAGAACATTTCAATGAGAACTAACTCGATATTTCTAGCTGGTTTTCTTGAAATGTTCTCTTGTAACCCTCTATGGCTGATTGTTTTTTTATTATTATTACAAATATTTTATTGAGTACCCTATAAATGTTAATATTAAGACTATTTCTCTTTCCATATCAAGATTTTCTCAAAAATTTGTATACAATATTACAGGATATATAAATGTACTTGCTAGTATTTCCATCCATCCACCAATTATATATACCCGTTTCATCCTCTGAAGGGTCACGGGGATCTTGCTAGTATTTCAGAACAGAAATATTTTTATTTCATCAAGAGTGTTTGGACATTTATTTTTTTTTTGTTTTTTCATTTTTTTCGGAAACCATCCATGTCTCACCTGTACCTGCTGATACTGAGTCGCAGGTCTCTGCTGGAGTCTCTCCCAGCTGTCTTTGGGCCAACGGTGTGTTTTTTTGTGGTTGTTTTGTTTTTCTTTTGGATTGAAAAAATGTGGGGAATAAAAATATGGGATATATCAGGAATAAATCAGGTTATGAATAAGTTAGAAATGTTGGACAAACTCCTCGGTGAAAATCTTCAAACTTCTAGATTACATCACAGGTGGATTATTTGGTTTATGTAAGTGTGACCAAAGAATTGTTTAAGGTGTAAAATTTATCTAATACATCTAAAGTTTGCTATTTTCATAAGGATAATTACTGTCATTTCTTGTATTACAGATTTTACTCTTTTATTTATTCCTTTCGATTAACCATAAACAACTGTATCAAGGCTGATGACGTTACAGAAAACAACACAAATAAAACCTACTTACAGGACTTTTATTTATTCGTTTGTTTTGTTAGCAGCTGTTAGCAGGATCATGAGTGCTTCAGAGAGATAAAAGGCTGCCGTGTGATGGAGGAGCCCCGGCTGCCGCGGCAGTGGGGCACGAATCTATAGATCACCAGAGACTCGGCTGTAAGAGAGACAATCAGTCACAGACTGCAGGCTGTTCTTCAATCCAGCACGGCCATAAAACTGCAGAGATTCCTCCAGTCTGTTCTCAGGGTAAGCAGATGCAAGTTCTCGTCAGCCTCACCATGTTTCCTTACTCTAATCTGGGAGGAAACCTTTAAACAATTCTGAGTCTTTGAATAAATAAATAAGTAAAGTCAAAAAGAACTACCAGGATCTGAATAAGGCCGACTCCTGTAAAGTATCAAGCATCTCATGGTGCTGAGTGTGTTTTACAAAAGCCAGATGTGATAGAAGTGATAGAACAAAGTGCATGAAGAGCCCCCTACGGAGCTTCTTCAACGGACTAAAGGATTTGCAAAGCTCTGTCATAAGGTCGTCAACCACTGTCACGCCTTGCCTGAAATTTACAGCACTGACAGCAGAAAAAAGAAATAACCCTTTGGGCTGTTGTCATAAGTAGTATAACTTCATCTGTAAAGTTATTCAGCTCAACATCAACACCTCAGACAATCACAGTGGAAAAAGAGACATTTAAACCGTGATATAAGACACCACAGATTACCACAGCGCATCAATCGCAGAAGTGTGGTTAGGAATGCTGCTGCAATTCAATCCTGCCACACTTCTACTTCATTTATCACCAAGTTTTCCACTTCTCCACTGCGCTGCAGTGGTATTTGCGCCTATGATCCATCCTGTAAAGGTAGAAGCACCAATCACCTGCCTACCTTTCCAGCAGAACAGAGCAGAACGTAAAGCCTTTAAAGACATGCATGAGAAACAATGCAGCTTCTCTGCAGGATGCAATGTTCTGTGTCATTTAGCGTGGAGACATGCTGTCTGACTACTGGACAGACCTGCTCAAGGCCTTTCTGCATGAATATGAAACTATTTCAGCCCAGTCTAACCAGACGAGCTCACCACAGCTCCGACCTCCTCCCTTTAAAGGACGGTTACTACAAATATGTAGCATTTTTTACTGTTGGACACAAAAGCAAAAACATATCCACTGGGTGGCAGCACTGGTCGAAACCGGTCATTAACGCTGCATTTGGGGCTTTTTTTGAGTCATGTAAACCTCTGGTTTTTGAAGTAACTATGCAAACTCCCACTGACTCAGAAGACACTGATTTAGCGTGAGGCTGAGGACAAAACAGGGAAGAATATCAACAAGCAAACCTCGCATGAAATTCCAGGCTAGGTTCCCGTCATTTCGCCAAGGGTGGAGGATCCTGCCTACTTTTACTGGAATAACTGGAAAAAGCCACAGGAGAGTGGATAATAGCCATAAGGATAATAGACTGAGTAGATGTAAATAATCTATGATATATGATTCCACAAACATCATTCAATCGTTTATTCATTTCAAAATTCAAAGACCAAAGCCATGGCGTCATTATAATTACTCAGTGTTGGCTCCATTTTGCATTTTTTTTATCGTTCCGTCTGTTCAACTCCAGACGTGTTTTGTTTTGTTATTTTTTCGTTTTTGACAGAATCGGGTGCTAGCACTGGTGGGGTTCAATCATAGCACTTGTGGCTTATTCATCTTGGAAACTGACTTAATGGTCTTTCTGGGGTGGTACTCTCAGCGTAACTGACTTGCTAGTAGGATAACCTGCGCCCTCAGCCAGTCTAACTCAACTTTTCTTCATTTGAATACAGAAAGGTTGATCAAATGCTCCAGTGACTCATGTCACCTCAAGTGGGACAAAGTGGTATTACAAGATGTGACATCCATCCCCACCTGTATGCACAGCATTACTAGTTGTTCACGGGGGATAAATGTGTTTAACAAGGCTGTTTTTTTCCCTTGTAATTGCTACATTTGGCAACTTTAAAATGGGGCAGAGTTGGTCATTTGCAATAAAGGTTTAAGATTTAACAACATATCTTTCTCAGTTTATTTGCATACTGTTGTTTCTTCAAATACAAGGAAGAAAGGGTTCCTTGAAAACCTTTACAGTACAAGACTATTTTCAAATGCAGCTCTGGTTTTTGAATCCCTTTTTCAAAGAGAACCTTTAATATGAACGAGTTAAAGAGAAAGTTGTTTCAGACAGACAAGAGGTGCCACAGCAGCGTTAACCTTAAACCATGTAAACGACTGTCATAAACTCCCAAAGTCAAACTATAAACTTGTAAATGAGCATGATATAGACTTTTTAAGGCTAGAATTTCAGATGTTGACTTATTTCTTTCATGTGTTAACACAGTGACCCTGTCTGCAAACCAGTAAATCACAAGCACCAAAAAGTTGCTGCAGTGTTTCCTGTCCCTTCCAGGGCTTCACTGTTGTTTGCTCATCTCTGTTATTGCCACTTACTGCACTGGACCCTGAACTTCACAGGCCTTCAGACTTGCTGTGGAAATAAAGACACCCAACAGTCTGACAGAATCAGTGAGTTCTTAGGATATCCTGGGAATAAAAATCCTGGGTAGTTTGAGCCTCAACAGGGCTGTAATATATGGTTTATTCAACAGAGCTCTGACAAGTTTTTTTTTTTACTGTAAACAGTGTGCAGCATGAATATATTAAATTTTCCTTTTCTTGTTATTGCATGTGGTTATATTAAAAAAAACACTCACTACTTTAGTACCTGTCAAAAGTGATTCATCATGAATGGATAGGTGTATGCAGAATTTTGAGTGACACTGTAGCGCATTATTTCATGTCCACGATGAAACATTTATTGCAAAATGTCAACATCATTGGGCTGTAATGCATAGTTCATGACAAAATCCAGAACACGCAAAGATAACAGGAATTTGAAGAGATGGAAAACTCATACATGAACAAAGAGATTCTTTTTATGAAAATATCAAATAAGATTTTGATTTTTAGTTGTGCTACCAACTAGCAGATCATTTATTCCACCACAGAAGAGGAGGAAATGGTGGTGATGGAACTCCCAGGCCTGTCTTCACCCTCTGCTTCAACTCATCACCTCCTACTGTGGTGTCAATGAAGGGAGGAAAAGGAGTGAAGGGTGAAGCTGGAAGGGGGGGGCTGGCAGGAGATGGATGGGGGGTGGGTGAAGGGATCACCTTGCCAAAATCCACTGTGATGGTCTCTTCTCGGTGCACTTAGCGGTGCAGCCGGAGCCAACACGTAGAAGGGTGTAGGTCTCCCTGAGGCGACACTCTGGCCCCGGCCTCCCTGGCATTGTCATCTGTCCGTCTCTCAGCCTCTCCATCCAGCAATCTGCCTGGAGGAAACTTACTTCCTCCCTTCACATTCTTCCTCCCTCCATTACCTCCGGGAGGAGCAGGGGAAATTGTGTTGAAGGGGACTCCCAGGGAAAGGTCAAGCGGGTATCACTGTCAAAGTTTCAGGGTTGAGGTCTTGCCACAAATGAGATCGTCTATGAAGTGCAATAAAGTATCAAACGTGAAAGAAGCAAAACAATCTTGCAAATACCATTTGCTGTGGTGTTTGTGTTTGAAATAGGATGTGTCTGGTTTCAGTTGCTCGATGTATGACTGTGATAAGAGAGTGATAAGATTCTTGCACACCTCGCTGAGTGGAATGGCAAATATGTCATCGCAAGACAGGGTCTAACTGGGCCGTTTCAGTGAGTGCACCCATGTCAGGGTGATGTATGGACACAGTAACACAACCTCTGAGAGGGTATAAGGGGGAAACGCTGCACTACCAACCTGCCCTTCAGATTCTCAGCAGAGGAATAGGGGCCACAGGTAAACATTTGAGGCCTGTCACTCATGCTCTTTGTGGTGATTCATAACCAACTTGCCAGCGACCTATTTGTCCAAATTTACCTAAACTTTAACATACAACTCACTATAACTCATAATGGGGAAGACAGGCATCATATAGTTCACCACAGAGGTCAGCCACTCTGCTTTTAACACTATGGATTACACCTTCAGAGGTTTGTCCGACAAAACCCTGCCCTTTGGCTTGTTATACATTTGGCGAAGCCTGTCTGAATTCTCTTAATGGAAATGGCAACTCATTTGTGAGGAGTAGCAAGAAAAACACTAAGTCTTAAAGGAATTTCTTCCCCTGGGGATCACTAAGTGATGTTCATCTTTCAGTCACTCAGAGCTGAAACTGGAGAGCATGACTGACACTTTGAAATCTCTCTCCCAAGATCTTTAAAGCAATCTGTTTATCAGAATCCAGTGACTGAGGATTCAGTTCACACAAACTATGAAAAAAAGGAAAAAAACTTTTTTTTTTTTTTCAGTTTTCCTGAATTTAAGCTCACAGACAGATTTGGGTTTTATTAGGACATGCCCGCTCTTAGACATCCAGCACTAAGATTTATACTAAAAGTAATTCTATGTTGTGTGAATCGTCTGAGCCCTGCCACTGGACCAAATGAGTGTTTTAAAGGCACGCTATGTAAGACCACACCAGAGCAAATGGGGCCAGCATATCAATCAATACTTCATGTGTCAGCCCCTAACATAAGACACAGTTTCCAGTAGCCAGGGCCCAGGATGGGCTTATGGTGCCTTGATCACTGGCATGTGGTCAAAACAAGTCCCTGCCTTCTGGTTACGTACTTCAGCGCGGCCCCGAAAAACTGCTGGGTGGATGATTCTGAATGCTGTCAGCAGGAGATGACATTGTTCAACCCCATAGTTTGAATTTCTTTCTCTTTTTTTTTTTTGCTTTGTCACCTTTTACTCGTAGTTTGTTGGCAGTTGGCGAGCAGCAAAAGTTGGGGCACCATCACCACCAAGTTGTGTGGAGTGTTAGGCTGCTAAATCAGTGGATCCTCCTGCGTATGACACTGTAAATATAGACACAATGGGTGAAAAGACCCTGTTACAGAACCCGGTTATGGTTTCAGCTTCCTGGGTTTAATGCCAGACCAGCACTAATGGAAATCCACCCAACACTACCTTATGTTCACAACAGCATACATAGAAATACAGCACAGTCACACCATTGTGCAGCAACTAGCATGATAACTTCAGCGTAAATATCTGCACACATTAGCGACAATAGTTCAGCCTGCTTACCAAATTAGAGGAAGTTTGCCAGATCTGTGCTGTATTTCATTTCTTTATTTGCTAAAATTAAATGTAGAAAATGTCAAAAAAGAAGCTGCCTAACTTGAGCTGTGGTGAGGAGCGTTGTGCCTCATTAAAATTTTACACCATCTCTCTCTTGCTTCCTGGGATTCCCTTCCTCCTGGTGACATCAGTACATTCCTGGTTCTCTCACTGACTGCAGGCTGAAGAGGGATTCCCCCCGAGGGCTCTGAATATTTGGCATGCTGCATCTCCATTGGGAGTCAGAGATGGCTCAGCGATGCATTGGCATGCATCTATGATGTGTCTCATAACAGCCACGTACCAACAAGCGCTCTGGACTACTCTACAAGCTCTCTCAGAATAATGTCCTGTTCTTCATTTGAATGTAAAAAGGTAGACTGAATGCTACAATTATTTAAATCACCTTTAGTGGGATGAAGTGGTATTACAAAGGCTTGGTGAACAGTCTCCCCTGGTCATTACAGTATTTCTAGTGGCTCTTTCATCAACACAGTACACCTAAATGTTTAACATTGTGTCAGAACAGTGTTTTTGAATATATTTTGATGATTTTTAAATAGCTGAAAGTGTAATTCCATTATACGGCAGCTTTAACTGTGACTTGCTAAAAAAAAAAGAAAAAGCTGCAGGTGAAATGGGCTTTCAGTTCAAAAGAAATCCACTGGAAACATTTATATGCCACTGCTTCTCTCAACTAAAATGAAGTAATAGAAGAAAGTGAGTCCTGGTGTGAGAACATTGACTCAAATATTTTACTGTCTCGTTCTAGTAAATGTAGATGCAGCATTTGTGTTGAAGTGCCACAACCTGCCCAGCAGAGGTCCTCGTTCTCTGTCCTCCCCTCAGCCAGAAACCAAACACCTCCCCATACCAAAGCAGTGTGCAGACAGGAGGATCCTGAGACATAATAAAACCGGAGATGTATGGGAACCTTCGAGGTGGAAATGTCTGCAGTGATTTATCTCAGCATGAATTCCCAGGTTGGACTCAGACATGCCTGCATGTGAAGAGTTAGACGTGAGATACAGGTGACAGAAACTATGAAATATGGCAACACAAATGTACATTCTGTCAAGTGGGTAAAGTATCATGTGAGTAATACATACTGTACCATACAGAGAAGCCCTAGTGGTCCTGGAACAGTGCCCAGACCTCGATTCTGGGACGATTATTTCACTTTGTTCTGACAAAGTTGCTAATTCTGCCCATTCAACAGGTCTGTGTTTCATTGGATAACCTGAGCAGAAAAATAATCCAGTCTGTGATTCCAAACATTTACTCCTTGCACTTTTCAAAAGCTTTCTAATCCTTTAAGTGGGACACAAACACTTAACAAAGGAATGCTTCTTTTGAGAAGAAGGGCTCTATCTGCCATCAGATGTCAAAATAATCAACTCAAAATGTTCAAGAGCTGGCATGATCTCAAAGATCTTTCGGTCGTGAATGACAGAGCCAGGGTGTGCGAGGAGGACACAGGGGGAAACAAGGCCACGACTGTGAGTGGGGTGGACCAGCGACAGCAACAAAACAAACACCCATGGGGAGAAACACTGATACTAATATACTGGCTGTTTGTTACTGAAGGCTGAGGACAACACACACACAAAACAAAAAAAAAAACTTTTATTTGGAGAAAAAAGTATCTGATACCTCAAAGCTGGTATATTTTTAAAGTTAGTGAAAAATCATATTAAAAATCATATTACATCTCTGTTATCTCCTTTAAGATAGTTCTTTTTTGTTACAAGTTTTCAAAAACAATTAGCTTAAATATCCAAATAAAGAACTTATCAAATATAAATACACACACAATTTAATACATTTAGAGAACAGAAACCTTAATGGGTTTTTGTTTATTTTTACCAAGATCATTTTTTATAAATCATTTTTTCATCACAAAGGTCAGAACTTACTGTCGATGGAAAAATAAGTAAAAAAAAATCAAATAAGTGAATAAATAAATAAAATCCCTATATTTTTTTAAATAACAATATTCCAAAATAGTTTTTAAGTGGAAAACATACAATATACAGATAAGACTGCAAGAGAACCTGGCCTGTACGTGAAAGTGGAAAGGTCAGAGTATGGAGGAAAATTCATTTTAAGAAAACGCTCTTTAAAGATGAGGAATGTTCAGTTCCAGGTATTTCTCTTGAAACCACTATTTACAAGCAAAGTCACAAATATGACACCCAGCCAGATCACAACTTGCATTTGTAATAAAAGTATTAATAAGCCATCCATCTATCCATTGTCTAGGCCCCCTTAATCCTGCAGGGTCACACGTATTATTATTATTATTATTATTATTATTGTTGTTGTTGTTGTTGTTGTTGTTGTTGTTGTTATTACTATTATTATTATTATCAATAATAATAATCATAATAATAATTTTCTTATTTTAGCTTTTATTTTTATTATTCAGTCAGGAAGTAAATGTGTGATAAGTTTGAACATTTAGCACAACCAAATGCTTGAGCAAATTGTGAAACTCCTCTCTGACAGTTCACAGAACAAGTCATTCATCATACTGCAGTCCTCGTCTTTGATGGTTACTTTCTGACTGCGTTTCAGCTGCTTTAATCTCTGTTTCACTGTTCTACAGAAGGATGCATGGCAGTAAACACAAAGGTCAGACAGTCACCAGTTCAAACTGAGTCAAACTCAGATTTTTTTGTCCATTGACTAGGTAGGTGATGAGTTTGTAAAACTGTTGATCCATCCCTCATGTGGATCTCTAGTACTGTGTGACGTAAATAAGAGTCTATCCTGACATCCAGGTGCTCTCCTCTTCTAACTTTAGCAATGGAAAAGTGAGACAGGAGGCAACCTTTTAAGGTGTTTCCTAGAAAGAAAATGTGTAAGCCAATGTAAATATCCACTCAATGCACAAAGCGAATGTTGAACCAGCACTCAAATTTATCTTTAGATCTGTTTTTCACTTATATGAGACATTTATTCCCTTATCCAAATTAAAGTGATTAGTAGCCTTTGGCTTCAGAATCTGCTGGAACATCCTCCATTATCTGATTTGGACTTCAGTCGCCATTAACTCATTAAACTATCTATTCACTGTTAAAGCGTTTCTTTTTTTCAATATATCTTGAGTTTCCAAAGCTCTAACTTGATGTTGCTTTCCAACAAGAAGCATTAATGTGCATCTAATTAGTCTGGTTTTTTACACCGCACACAAGCCAGTGTGAAGTTTTTACAATAACGCCGCTACCTCTGAAAGCCTCACTCATTCTTCTTGCAGTGATGACTTTTCTTCTCTGTCATGAAGCCGACAAGCAAGCTCTTTGATCTTAATGGCAAAGAATAAAAAATAAAATGGAATAAAACAGGGGAACAAGAACGGGGTCATTTATGCAACCGCAGTCACAACCACAAGTGATTATTGCAATTACATCCATAACTAGCATGATTCATCTACTGGTCTTTTCGATTGGCTACATGTTTCAGAGGTCCATCCGTGCACTTTAGCAGGTGGCTCTTTTCATTATACATAAATGACTGTGCTCTTCATTAAAGGCATTGCAGTAATATGGGCCTGAGATGATTGCCTCCACAGTGGTTAAACATAGTTATTGGACAAAACCTGCGCTGCTGTGTAATGAGAAAAGTCAATAGAGCCGGGGCTATTATGCTGTCAGTGCTCGTACCATTACACACCATTAAAAACAGCTCAGCTCTCTGATTCATCCTCATTATATTTATTGGATAGATGGGCTGTTCTAATTGCAGAAGCCATCCAAGGCCTGCACAGTTCAACATCTGCCATCATTGTGTCACTGCTCTGCAGGAAATATAATTTATTGAATATTAATACTCAACAATTGATCAATTAAATGTGAATTAATAAAGATAAAAGACGCGCATTTATGATATATTCACATTTTGGGGACCTGAAAAAGTGAGACTTGGAGAACATGGGCTGTTTGCAGAAACAAGCTGTAAACTCCAGTCATTATTTGTGACACAGGCTCCCAGTGTTGACATGTACGCGGAAGACGGCGTGCCTGCCTTATTTACCAGATTGGAAATTAACCACTTGTCACACCCCCTTTATCACATTGTTTCTACAGGGGAATGGGTTCACGTTCGACACTTCTGAAAGCCAACTGCACAGACTGCTTTTAAGAGAGTGATTTACAAAATAAAACAGTCCCTGCCGCAGCCTGGAGTCCTGACTGATAAAGACACCTTCCTGTCTGCTCATTTGTGACGTTCATTTATGTGTAATTTTATTCAAACGGCTCTCGAGGAGGCGTCTGGGCAGCTCACCAGTATGCAGATGAAGGTCAGGGGAGCACGCCCTGCAGGACTCGTCCTGCGGCAGCTCACCCCTCCTGTTCTGGATCCCCTGTAGGCCTGCAGACATGTCACGGCCTATCACCCCGCAGACACACAGGTTCCTGACGGGGATCGTCCACTAGACTGGCAGACTACCCTGATAGCTGCTGTTCACCTCCCTCTCCTCCAGCCCCCATTGTGATTTAACTGCTGCTCACAAGATCCATTAGCATAATGATAAGAGATAGTGACACCTCTCTTTGAATTCTATCAGGTAGCTGGGTGCAATGAAAGGGATAATTACACAATTTCTGCAGGGAGGGGCACTGACAGTTGCACAAAGCTATCTGGCCATGGCCCGACCCACCTAATTAAGATGGTATGCCATCAATCTTGATGTCCCTGTCAGTATGTTGGACCCTCGCAGCAAATAAAGTAAATAAAGAAGTGTGTCCCCGACAGTTTAACAATCTATTGGCTTTATAGAGTACGTGAACAAATTGATCATTTACAGAAAATGGCATTTTAACCCAAAGAAATTTTGCTTAAGGCATCGCAGACATTCATGCAGAAGCTGCTGCATGCTGGGAATGGTAGGCTTTTAAAGCCCAGTTAAGCAGGACATGATGATATATCATGAAAATGACCAAACTTCTCACATTTTTACTAAAACAAACCAGGTTTGTGTTGTAAATAAAGCATTTTCTCTCCGTGGAATACCTTTTATTCACAGGCTGTATCATGACCTCATCCACAGTCATTCCTCAGTGGTGCGAAATGTCTTCAGGAGAGGGTCAGGCTAACAGTCTACAGTGCTCTCCCTATTCTGTTTTTCCTTAAATAAATGTAAGTGGGGCTCCTACACCAACTGAAAAGACCAAGTGCTTAACAGAATCAAATGAGCTCACCTCTATCTCATGGATTGAATGCGGTCCCACTTCTGTGGATCACATCTCACCATCTCAGGCTTGTAAAAACCTATTTTCTCTGATACTGAATTTAAAAAAAAAAAAAAGGCCTCTTTGTCAAGTGGGGGCATGTCAACACACTTCTGTAGACGATGTTGGTCTCTCAGCTGTGCTGTCGGCATCAGCGTTGAGTGGATAGACACACCAGCTCACACACATGCAAACATGCACGCGTGTATCCTGGATTATGTCAGAGTGCAGGAATGCCAGTTCATGACAAAGGAGAACAGATTGTTGGATGAGTTACTTGAGAACTGGAAAGAAAAAAAAAAAACGCTTGTTTTTAAACCATGAACCCCAGCATGAAAAACAATGGCGCTGTGAACTGTGAACGCAGCTCAGGAGCGCGAGCAGAGGAGCTGCAGTTCTCCTGGAACTGCGTCTCCCCAGACAGGGTGCATGTCGTGTGTTTTTAGTTGACACACAAGCTGTTTGGGGTTGACAGACTCCAATACCAGAGTCAACACACTCGCTGTGTGCTGATATTTGTTTGAACTCTTGCCTGCCAAATACGCATCTTTTTTTCTGTTTCTTGGATTGCTGCAGCACATGCCAAGTTCTGAGTATAATCCCCCTGTACCCCATGGAGATGATTCCAGCTCATTTCTTTAAAGTATCACAGGGGAACAATGCTTTTTATGTGTTATGCTGACTAGAAAATATTAAAAAGAGAAATAATAGAACAACATTTTAAAGCTAATTGTGGCGTTATTACATTCTTCAAGGACTGATCAATGAGCTTTAATTCTCATTTATTCAAGCAGTTCCAAAGTGTTGTCTCGCTCTCCCACCTTTGGGATGATAGCAACAGTCTCAGAAGTGAGTCGGGGCCTTGAAGTGCGGGCTGGGATTAGGGGCAAACACAAAAGCAACATTTGAAAGAGTCGCGTCTGTCCCTTTTGAAAGGCTATCATTTAGAGCCTTCAGTCACAGATCATCTGAGGCTTACGTGGTGAAAACTTGGTAAATGTTGATTAAGCCCATTATTTGACTCTCTGAGGGCTCCAGAGATCTCTGAGGCTCAGTCTGCCTCCCCGCTTCTGTCTCTCTATTGGTATGCATCCCTCATAATAGAGACAGGAGGCAGGGGGTCTCATTAGGGGCCGTGGGGGGAGCGCTGTTTTGGGAGGGAGCAGTCTATGAATTCCTGGGGGCAGATGTACTATCATCAGAGAGCAGCAGGGCTGAATAAAGTATGTGGTAGCAGGTGAAGCGCTTGTGTTGCGAAACACAGCTCCACACCAAGATGTGCAACAAGTGCAGAAGTGCTCCAGGTGGTCTGCGTCTTTTAAGAAAAGGAACTTCATCTGAATGTAGCGCTCAAGCTGAGAGATGGCTTCCTTCAGGACGACTGGCACTGGCTGACACACGTTTCACAGATTACTATTTCCAGGATCCCCTGAGTGCCTAATGATGTCCTCACTTCCGTCTTGCCACCAAAAGGTCCACAATGGTGCCGGTAAAAATGGATTCCCTCTGGGCAGTTACTTCCTCCGTTATCTGTCACCACTTCCTGTCTGTGATGAGCAAGTAATGACAGCATGCAGGTGTTGCAGGGTGGGTGGTATCTCTGCAAAACGTTTGAGGCAAAAAGAAAAAAGAATATTCTCCCAACTTACTCACATGTGCAGGATTAGTAGACTTTTCCATGAGTTCAAATACACTCTTATCACATGCAAAAACTCAAAGTGGTCCCTGAAGCAGGCCGGAATGATTAGACATTGGCCGTTACTCAGAGATGTGTTCTGCTGCAATGCACTCACAAATTGATACTCCACGAACCCTGGATATTGTTCTCATAAGGTCATGGTTTGGAATTTCATAAAGGTGATGAATGGTTACAAATTTACAGAGTTTATGAGTAAGATTTTTCCCTGCACTGATATTATCTGGCAATGTAGTTACGAATATAAAATCCATCTAAATTCTTTAAATATCTTGCTTTTTCCCCAATAAGTCTGGTAGATCTATATATCGCTCAAAACGTTAGCCTGGTTGAACTTTCTTTCCTGGCTTCCCAGCGGTGTGTAAAAACCACAGCCGCGGTTTGTTATGACAAAGGTCACAGATAAAGGATGATCTGCCCACACTGCCCTAATGTGAGAACAAAGACCTGGTCAAACTATATTCCAGCAATAGAGCGAGCCGGGGATAGGTTACAATGTTTAGAGGATAGGTTTTCCAGACAGAGCGATGTGAAGACAGGCCCCGGCCGTGGATTTACTGGGACTCGTTCTAGTCCGTTAATCCTTGTATCTCTTTGACTCTTTCAGCAGGTTCCTCAGCTGGTGAGCTTCGCAGCTCTGAAGTGCCCCCCCCCCCCCCCCCCCCCCCCCCAGCTCACCCATAATTCCCCAGTGAGGCCTTTTCAACTGCTGCACTAGAGAACATTCACTTTAGGAAAATATCACGCAAGGAAAAATGATAAATTACATTTTGGGAAGTGGGATTATTGGTTTATGATTTAGTTGCTATATTGGAGTAAAATCAGAAATATTATTTGACTGAAATAATAGTCAAAGAAGAAAGAAAACATAAGTATGGGTTTTGACAAGTGGTGTGGGAATAGGTGTGAGCACATTTTTCACATCTTCCCAACAGCTGAGCAGTTCGCACTGTGCTGATTCTTGTTCTGTATAAAATAATCCATATGGCCAGCACAGATCCCATGCCGTTACTGGCACTTTCAGGCTTTTTACGGCCCTTGAATGGAACGATGAAACCAAATCGGGTCATGCCAATTGATAGACATTCTCCTCAGCTATCATTTGCACACACAATCCTTTTTAAGTGTGGTGTCAAGAGCTGGCCCCTCTCCTCACATCCTTACAGGCGTATAGCTGCTTCCCCAGAAGCTGTCATCATATTGTTCTCTTAAATATTTAACTTCCTCAAGAGATTGAGCTGTAAGATAAGAAACCATCCCTATAATGCCCACTGTCTGCTACAAACAGATGTGAAATTTCAGGGTACACCCCGACTGTAATCAGCCCCCTTATGGCCAAGCTATCATGTTATCTGTTGAGACACAATCTCCCTTTTCATATTCCCACTCAGATCGGCCTCCAAGGTGGCGTTATATGGTTTGTGGCAAATTATTAGGCTCTGGACACATCTTTTTTATCTGTCACTCTGAATCTTTTATAAACAAAAAAACAAAAAAGCTACATTTTTAAGTTAAACCTGCAGGTTTTGAAGAGAGGCAATGTTGCAAGTCTTCTTGTGGCTGCTCATTTATCAGTTGTGATCTGGCTTAACAGCTAATGGGAGTGAGGTTCCTCATTTTGCCTGCTGCAGCTTCATCTGGCAGTCACGTATCACTCCATCTCATGTCACTCACTGGCTACACTGTGAGCAAACTTCCAGGTCCAAAGATGCAGACAGCTCCACTCCACGCATTTCCTGTTTTCTGGAAACAGGAAGACCTCTAAATTTAGTTTATTTGTTTCTATTTTAAGGTTAGTTTTGTCCTGTATTAGCCAAATGTTCAAGGAAATGTCCATCCCCACTCACCGTAGCTGGTGTAGGACACTTCTTTGGTGTATCTAGTTCCATGAAATGAAAAGGATTAAAGCAATCCAGTTCTGAAGGATCACCATCTTTAATGATGAGAGAACCTCACCTTTGGAAAGGTGAACCTTTCAGGATGAAACCCATCATTATAGGTTTAGCCCACTATGCATGTGCGTGAGGACTGGGGCCACCCTGATGCTGAGGTATTCTGCTGGGCCTGGGCTTTTAGCCCCTGGAGCCAGGGGCCCTCCAGCCGGTAGAGTGGAGACATGGTGGCCTGACTGATATTCATGCGGGCCAAGTGAATGTGCCCTTCAGGCACAGCTGGGGCACTGGAGCGTTTCTGAGAACTGACTGGCCTGAATCATGACTGGAAAGGTGGGAGGGGGGATGTAGTGATCTTCATGCAGGCCCATGGGTGTATCCACTCTGGAATATTACCACCAATCACAAGCATATATTGCAAACTTTGTCAGTACTCAAAATGCTGAATGGCTTTTATCTGACAAAACATGCCATTATAAAATAAATCCTACTGTGCAATAGCTTTATTTATGCTGAAGTTGGTAATGATGGGGTCAATCAAAGTAACAACGCATTCCATTTTCCTCCGAAGTTGGAACTTGGAATGACGTCACACCCAAGATGTGCTCCTCCTCAGTTGCAAAATCGGAAAACTAAACTTTCCAAACATCAGACTAGCTGTTACCACTGCTAGCCTTTGTTAGCAGTACCATTTCATAGCTACGCTGTATGTGATACTAGCGCACGCCAACAGCACAGCAACACGACCACTGATAAAGGTTGTTTTCATCAGTAGGTGTGTTACTGTGCTGTTTGTACAAGCTCAAAACTGCAAACATTGCTGTTATGAACTATTATTTCCAACAGCTAGCAGCAATACTGGTTAGTGCTGCTTCAGGAAAGGTTCATGACTTAGCAGCTTCTCCCTTTGGGGGGATTTGCAGCTGAAATGAGTCAACTCTGTAGTAATTAACCTTCCCAGTCCCAACTTCCAATGTAAGTAGAATATACCATTTCTCTGAAATTCCGAGTTGGAATTTCAACTTTGGGGGCGCTCTGTTGAAATTTCTGTCTTGGATCTCAGAAATTCATATTTTAAAGTAAAATTGAAAGGCAGCATAATTCACAGACAGCTGTGTGTCTTCATCTGTAAAGATACCTTCTGACATGAGATAACAGGAAAAACTGATTATATTTAAGTTGAGGAATCTAATAATGTTGTTTGTAATAATTAGTGCGTTTACATGGGAAGTTGAATTCCTCTTTAATTCAGAATTAAAATTAAATCCGATTTAAAATGATTAAAAATTACCATGTAAACACCTAATTCCGAATGAAAATGTCCATTCTGAATTAAACTTAATTCCGAAGTAAGTGGCTGGTTTATTCTGATTTTAAATCCGAATAGAATAATTCCGCGGTCATGTATACACTCATTCTGCTTTAAATTAATTCCGGTCTTTCTGCGCATGCTCGTTCCCTTGCCCGTCTGTCGCGATGACGCTTATATTACCGCGGCTGGGCTTGTTTTCAAAACAAAGTTTCAAGATGGCAGCACGCAGTGAACGGTGGTCAAGAGCAGAGACGATTTATTTAATAAATAGCTTGGAGGAACAAGAAATAATTAAAAGAACAGGATGGCAGGAAACATAAAAATTGTGAGCTTTTCAAAGTTTTAGTCCTCCATGTTGTTGCTAATCGAGTTTGTTTTCTTCCGGTAGACGTAAATACGTAAAGACGTCCGCCGATAAAGCCGATCAAACGTGTTTTCCATGTAAACCTCAATTCGGAATTACTATTTCCATGTAAACTCGAAGGAAAATAGTTTAATTCTGAATTATATAATCCTGAATAATTAATTGTGAATTAAAAAAACATCATGTAACCGTGACCAATGTTCTAATATTATTTTGAGGCACATTCAGTAGAAACTATAGCCACTGTAGTTGGTGAAGGGCACTCCACTATCCAAGATTTTTGAAATAATATTGAATTTGTTTGACTGTAAGAAAAAACTTAATTGAACTTTAGTTCGGAGGGATTGTTAATAATTTGACCCAAAAGACTTCTATTCGCTGCTCATGATGATGATTTCAGCAGAAAACTTGTTACTGTGAGAACCCACTCCCTGATGACAAAAATCCTCTTTGTTTGATGTGGCCTTGCCCCGGAGATAATGGAGCAAAATGTGGCCTGAGTGAGATCATTTGTTCCCAGATCCTCAGATCTTAATATTTTCATTTGAGCCCAGGAGGGGATCTGCTAAATTGCCAGCTTCCATTGTGTTCCAACAAGGTGCACAAAAGTCTTGTCAATTATTTTTTTTCTTTTATTCCAGACCAAAGAGCGCCTGAGTGAATTCAATTATCAACCAATTAAGAGGTGTTTCCTTTTATTTACAGCCTTTGATTCCGTGCTTATCCATATTGTCGGAGAGGTAGGGTGTTGGATCAGTTGAACATTTCCTGTCCGTGGCCCGTTTATTACTTTGTTCCGGACAGCAGACTCACTGTTGTGGCTCACGGGTCGCAAGCAAAACAAAAAGCACATCACACGCAGCTGAACTCAACAGTTTTGGCAGATGCTCTTCAGCACAAAAAGAGATTTCATACAGCTGAGCACCCTTTTTGCGTTTTTGCGTGACAAGACTTTGGGAAAAGATGGACTACACGTGGAACAGCCTATTCAGCAATCAGGTTACAACCAAGCAGGGGAGAAAAGGGAATCAAATCCAGCTCCAACAAAAAAAGCTGAACTTCTGAACCTCGTGGAAGTTAAAGGTCTGATTGCTTGTTAATGGGGGCTATTGGAAGTGACAAGCGTAAAATGTCTGTCTTACGCACTTTGCTGCTTGCAGCCACTTGACTTCAGACTTCCTGACAGGCTCAGAAGCATATATGCTGGTTTATTCAGCAGTCTATTAGACTTGAACGAGGCGTATGGGAGCTTTTGAAGTGGATTTTTGAGGGGCTTTATGCTGGTGTGGCACTGGGGTCAGACAGTGTGCACAGCGGGGTCTCCACAATATTTTGAACGGTCGATTTAACTTGGAAATTCCCATGAAAAAAAAAGAGGTCGGGAGAGCCTGTTGTGTTCTGAAGCAAATGGTTGAGTACAATGATGTCATCTAGTGATTATAAAAGTACTGCACAGCAGATTTACCTTGACAAATATGTGGAAATTACCAATATTTTGCCATGTTTCAGCATCAAATGTGCCTGTGTGTTTTATCCTATTTTGAAATCACGTCTACAACCAACTTAGATCAAATATGAAACCTACTTTACATGCTCAGGGGCCTATTTTTTCCTCCTGGCAGGTGGACGACACAAACGGCAGAAAATAATACTTAAGAAGTTACAATACGTGACTTTTATTCAAACATCCACGTGAGTTTAAATAAAACACAATTCAGACTGACATACATTTCATGTTTCTTCTTATGAAAATAATTTCTGTACATATATGTCTTCATTTTTGGACAAAAACGCTCAAACAAAGCATCCACAATAAGATATATAGATATATAAAAGTCAAATTTGCACCCAGTCAGGTGCGTCATGTGCGCCTCTTCCATTTTTACAAATACAGTCTCTGATAGTCTACACTGGTTATCACTTTGAGTTTGAAAGGCACGTCGTGGTAAAAACCAGTTGCGGTAGGCTATTAGTTTTTATTACTGGCACATTAAATGTGGAAAACTCATCCCCCAAACAGAGATTCTACGGCTCATCTACACCTCTGTTCCCTCCCGGGAGTATATGAGGTTATTCACACTGAAGTGGTTGGAGAGGCTCTGCACTGATGTGTAATAGTTCATCCTGTTGTTGTCAGAGTTCAGGGGAGAGATTAAAGTGGGAGAGTAGGAGCCCAGTCCCGACATGCCCTCTCTGCTCTGTGACAACCCCCCGACATGTCCGGGGCCGTAGTCCCGCTCCCCGCCGCCTCCGCCGCCCGCCAGCACCGAGTTCACGCTGGACGCGAAGCCGCCGAAGCACGGGCTGTGCTCCGCGGTGGGAGACGGCGACGACTTGGGCTCCGTGGAGGCCGGGGAGCCGTGGAGGCTGGGCGGGGAGGAGCTCAGCAAGCTGGCGGTGTCGGAGAGCTTGTGCTGGCCGTCCTCGGACTTGACGGGCAGGGCGCCGCTGTCCGGTCCGTGCGCCTCCGCTCTCCTCTTCCTCTTTCGCCTGAAGTTGCCGTTGTCGAACATCTTCTCACAGTTGGGGTCCAGAGTCCAGTAGTTCCCCTTTCCTGGAGGAGGATCAGAACAACGTTTCTGTTAAAAGTTGGATCCAAGCAGCAGCTGTCACTGGGACTTTTTCAAGTAAAACATATCAACACTAAAATGATTTATTTCAGACTCACCGGGATCATCCTCGTCACGTGCCACTTTTTTGAAGCAGTCGTTCAGTGACAAGTTGTGGCGAATGGAGTTCTGCCATCCAGCTTTGCTCTTCTTGTAGAAGGGAAAGTTATCTGCCACATACTGGTAGATCTGGCTGAGAGTCAGCTTCTTGTCTTGCGCGTTTTGGATGGCCATCGCTATGAGCGCAGAGTAGGAATAAGGCGGCCTGACCATCTTGAAGAGCTCCTGCTGGCTGGATATGGACAACCAGCCGAGATCCGCTCCGCCGAACCCCGCGGGAGGCGCCAGGAACTGCCTCTGGTTCGACCCGTATCCAGACTGAATATAGGACGGCGCGCCGTTGTTCCCGGGGAGGTACGGGGAGGAGTTGATGCCCGGTCCGTTCAGCCACAGGTACGGGTTCGTTGACGGGGAGGTGTACTCTCCGAGGCCGTAGCTGGAGGCGTGAGCCGACGGTCTCTGGGGGTGATGGTGGTGGAGGTTCTGTTGGTAAACGCCGTAGTTGTCGCAGTACACGGCCATGTCCAGGAGCTCCTGCGCGCTGTGGTGCTGAATGGGGCTGGTCTGCTGGTTTGGTGCTTGGTGTCCAAAAGCGTTCATAATCCACCCAGGACCAGATACCAAAGCCTACCAAAACCTGTCTCTGTGTCTCTCCCTCAGGACTGAACTCACTTTCAGGATTGAGAGTATTTATGCGCGGCACCCGGAACCTCAACAGGTAGCCCATTGAAGAAAAAAAAAAAAAAAAAGAAAAAAACTTTTGGGATGGTCACACCCCTCTTCTCTGTCTCTCCACTCTCAGGTCGCCTGATCTCCCTTTCAATTAGCACCGATACTATTTCTGAGTGCTGTCTGTAAAGAATATCCACATTAAGTCACGTCAGTGGTTTCTGTTAATGATCTTGCGTAATTACGCACAGAGGCCCTGAGATCGCTGCCATCAGGAGACTTTCTAAAGAGCATATATCAATGCAATTAAACCCATATGCTGCCCGTCTTGGTCAGGTCTCCCTTGAAAAAGAGATTCTTAATATCAACGGGACTAACCTGGTTAAATAAAGTAAATAAATAAATAAAAATGATCGGCCATTTATTGCCTCCAATATAAACAGGCAACGCATCCTGATTACAGTCATATGTTTTACATTTCTAATCTTGATTTCTTTGTTTGATTATCTGTTACATTGATCGAAACTACAAGGTCGAATTTGAGCTCATTCACAGCTCCCAGGCCAGAAAGACAGCTATCTCTGTCTCCTTTAACGCTTCACGCATCTGCGCTCCAGATCCAGGCAAATGAATTACGCGCGTGTGTTTGTGAAAGGCCTCCTTCGATTAAAAGAAACTCGCTTGGAATAAACACTTCACAAGTGCCTTGAGTTTAGTGTCAACAGGTGGGCAGGCTTCCGAGGAAAACAATATCACTCCCATCAAATAAAAACACATATGTTATTATCACCGTTTTTCACTGCGCACACAACACATTGATAATACAGATCAAGGGGGGAAGTCGTCGTTTTTTGTTTTTGTTTTTTAATTAAAACTGTTGATTTAGGGAAATAAACACTGAATTTTAATACTGCAAATCTCAGAGAAAAAAAAAGGCTTAGTTTCATCTTAAACGTGCTCAGCTCGGAGTGCTCTGTTGTCAGTGGGCTCTGCGGGTCCCTGCCGGGTCCCTGCTCTAATCGGCACTACATTCCTCCTCTCCATGACCTTCGTGTAATTGTTTGGCTCCTAGGTGTTGTCCCGGCTGCAGGCTGAAGGCTGCAGGCCCGCTGCAGCAGCGGCCGGCAGCGGCTCCGCGGGCGAACAGGTGGCATTTAACCTCCAGATGAAAACAACACAACCTGTTAAATGTCTGGCAGAGCTAATCACTGCTGACTGCTGACCGGATACCTGACTTTCAAACAGCTCAATCAAAGACTGATTCGTGCTTGTAATCACATGATGAATCTGACAAAATTGGTATTGCAGATAAAATAGTTGCTTTTTGAAATGTAGAGAATGGTTGTCATCATTTGCACTGTAATATGCAGATATGTTTGTGTTGAAGCAGCAACTGATCACAATTTCTGACGTGTCTCCACATTCAACCTAAAGTAATTATTCAAATACTGACTGTACGGTGAGTGTTGGGGGTTCTATTGTTGCTCTGCCATGTCTGTCTTCATCCTCCTGTTTCCTCAAGCCTTTTGAGGTCATGGGAGCTTTTCCTTGAGAGATCAAGTTAATCATAGAGAGGTCAGAGAGGCAGAGCCACCGCAGGCCCCTTCGGCCTGAGACCGGGGGAAATCTCTGCTGGGAGTGATGGAGAGTTTTCACGCTGCTGTATCTCTGTTCAGTGCATATCAGGAGATTGTAATGCTGGGATCATAGCTGAACATCCACTGGTATCAGCAAAGGCCCTCAGGGTTTTATAAGGGTTGTTTTCTGCAAACAGCCTCAGCTCTATCCATGCGGCTGGGTGACTGTCTGTGACATCTGCCAACTGTTTACAGCTTTGAAGTAATTCTAATAATATTAGATGCACTTAAGGCATAAAAAAATTAAGAAATCTTTAGATAAAGTCATAATTTTGACTGTGTAAACAACATGATTAAATTGTGTAGCCAGGGGCTTGTGCTTCTTCCTTATCAGCGTCTCCCTCTAGTGGAGGAATGAAGTAAAACAAATAGCTTGCTAATTAATCTGCAGCCTGGTGCGTGAAGCATTATGTGGAAATAAAATATGCTTTTGCTGAATATTTAGCCAGGAAAAAAAAAAAATCCTCGGCTTCTTTGGCTGTGACGAAAAAGAGATTAAAGATCCTTGAAGAGTTGTGATCTGAAACTTGGCAGACAGAGCAACAATCTGGGTTATATATATATATATATATATATATATATATATATATATATATATATATATATATATATATATATATATATATATATCAGAATCAGAAATACTTTATTCATCCCCGAGGGGAAATTGTTATCATTGCAGGGGCTCCTTACAAGAATAGAAGGAATAAGAAACAGAAGAAATTTAACATGTAGTGCAATTAGAAGAGAAAATAAAATTAAAATAAAATATATGAACAAAAATATATACTAAAATATGAATATAAAACAAAAATATACACTAAAAAAATAGGTAAAAGACACACACACACACACACACATATACATGTATATATATATACACATATATAAAACACACACACATAGTTGAAACCAGAAGTTTACCTACACTGTATAAAAAGACAAATGGCATATTTTTCCTTTTCCCTCACAAGTCTGACATTAAATCAAACGTTGCCTGTTGTAAATCAGGAAGGATTGCTAAAATTATTTCTAAATGCCAGATAGTGAGAGAGAAAAGCTTTTTTTTATCGCTTCATTAAAGTCACCTCTATTTTCAAAATATTAAAATCAATAAAGGTTTATTTTGCAATCAGAAGTGAACCAAGCAGGAGTCTTAACAGTGGTAATGTTTTACCTTGTATAGTTTTATAAATAATGCAATCATTGGTCAGTATTTTGGGGAGAAGGCCCACATTTACTTGCGGGACAGTAATGATCTAACTTAACTAGAAGCACTGTTGTTGTATGTGTAGAAGTAATGCATTATGACTTTTATTCAAATATGTTTCACATCACATTAAGTGTGATTCCAAAGATAAAAGTATTAATTATGTAGACTGATTTTTGTTAAAATAGTGTTGTTTTCTTGTTTGATTGAGTCACTGAAAGCATTTGAACTATTTCATATTAATCTCCTGAGAGACATTTACTAAATCAAGTTAAGGGGTCAAGTACGGGGTCAGTGTGATGATGTCGTGTCGTGTCACAGCAAGAAGGAATGAATCTCAACGGGGGTTTGTGGAGTTTTCCTGCTTCAAACCGAAACCAAAGACGAATGGCGACTCTAAACTGATGCCAGAGAGTTTGTTGTTCGTCTGTGATGGACTGGGAACCTGTCCATGGTGCGTCCCTCCTCTCAGCTGGAGGATGAAGCAGAATATGGAAATAAAGTGAATAAAAAAGTAATAATGCCTCAGAATATAGTAGAAATAGAAAGTAGCAAGAAAAATTGCAAAGTTCATTCAAAATTGTATTTAAGCACTGAACTTCGATATAATTAACAGTGTGATAACATACACATGTATTCCAGATTGAAATCCCCATCCATGCATGTTTTGGAACATATAAATTAGTAATTTTGTGCTTGGCATGTCTTTTCAGCACAAACATATTTGAAAAATGGGGATAAAAAGCTTTATATTTTCTTTCTTGTTTACCAGTCTGTGATAAAACTATCTTTGCTGTGACGCCATGCTTTTGAGGTAAGTAAAAAGAAAACAATATGTTTTTCCTGGAGAAGAAAATTTAGTATGCTTCGGGGGCCTTTTGGCCAATAAAATCAACATAAATGTCAGCTGCTGTTATTGCAGAATATTTTGGGTACCTGTATACCTGCGTGGGCCAGCCAGAGACACCTTCTCCTAGTAATTAGATGCTCGTCCCCTCTGGCCACTTACTGTCTGAGTTAGACGGCCAGTCCAGAAGACAGCGCACTAACTGAGACTGAAATACAACCCGCTGTGCCTTCTGCTTCACTGCTGCTGGTTGCATTAGCTTAATTCTCTCCTCCACTGGGCAGATTTACACCTCTGCTCCCGTTTACAGCCTCGGAGAGATCAGATGTTTCTGGTCTGCAAGAGCCAGGATTGCAACTGTGCTGAGCTGGCAGCAGCTCAGGGGTTAGATTTATTCTACTCTGTCTCTCAGAGAGGTTTTTAACACGGAGGAGCCTCGCAAAGGGACAGTCATCAATTGTGAATTTGTAAGCTTTTCAAAGTGACTGCAACCACTGTTTGCTGATGCGAAGGTTTCACGCAGTGAGGTGCAGGTGGACTCGACACGAATAACGTGACCTTTAAACGAAGGCAGTTTTCATGTCACTTTGCTTGTTGCGTGAGGCTGTGGAGGAGGCGCTGCACTGACGGCGTGCTCCGGCTGAGGGCAGCATTGACTCAGACATGACACCTCAGGATTCACTAAACAAACCAAACCCTCATCCATCAAACATGCTCTGCACCTCCTTCTAGGAGGCAAGATATATCAAAAGCCAGAGTCTAATCAGGGTATTGATTTTAATTCTACAGAAGCATCAGAATTTAAAGTGAAAATGATGAAACACGTGTCACTTTCAGGTGGTTAACTGTCTGCATGAGCAGGATTTCTCCTCTCTGTACATGTACAGTTTGCCAGTGATAGTTCTAACATGCATTATGGGTAATATTGCCTACAAAAATAAACATATTTTGAAATGAATATTTCAGATGTCTATGCATTACAGTGAAGTACGCACTTCCTGTTTCTATATTACACATTTGCAGGAATCTGAATCTTCATCCGTTCTAAACTCACAATACTTAAAGTGGGAGTGAGATCAAAAATACCAGATTACAAAGATGTAATTAAACACTTCAAATCTGCATTCGTCCACTGAGCTGGCTTTCCTGTGGCTCTTATTAGTTATTTCCATGTGAAGCTGAAAGTAGCTGGGAACTCTGCCTTCTCATCAAACCACTTCTCCACCCCCGATCTCTAGGTATGTTTCCTAGCAACACGTCTGTCTGGCTGCCTGGGAAAACCCACTGCTTCATAATTGCCTCAGCTAATATAGATCAACACAACTTCGGCTCTCTCTCTCCCCAATCCAAGGTAAAAAATAAAACAAAAAAACAGTGCACAGAATGGATATCTTATATTCAGCGCGGAATGTAACTGATAATGACATCTGCACCAGCAGGCTCAGGTGTAAAAGGCCATCAAGTTCTCCTGTGCCTAATTATCAGGTGGAAACCGGTCTGTGTGCTTCGAAGATCTGCTCATGACCACTGATCTCGCTGCAAGTACAGGAATGTCCACCTGGAGCTCTTAAAGTTGGAGGCGGCGCAGGAAAGCAGGATTAAAGGGCTGAGTCAAAAGTCTGCGTCATGGCTGCTGCTGCACAGTTTCTCTGAGAACAAGAGCACTGAAGCTGCACGTTTGTCTGAGAACAAGAGGACTGAAGCTGCATGTTTGTCTGACAGATGGAAAGGTTCTGACTTTATCATCATGCAGGGCCTAGAACACCTAACTGGCCGATAAATTTGCCTTTCAGTCACATAACCCATGATACAGTTCACAGATTGAAGAGCTGGTAGCCATCAAGTCTGTTTTTATACTTGGAAAAAGCAAAAATAAATAAATAAATACATTTTCAACTTTGATCAACTAAAACAAGAACAAAGGAGTTATACATCCTTATTGTTTTCCATAATAATATTAATCATATAATTCGGTAATGAACCTTGTGAAGCTCAAGTTTAATCCACATAGATGAGACAGTCTGAAACAGAGCAGCTGTTTCAATGCAAAACTATCTTCCAAAGTATCACTTTATACCTTCATATACAAAGTACATCCAAGAACCTCTGCTTTTTAATTTTTATTTAAGTACAACAAGTTGAACTGGTGTAGTAAAGAACATCTGAGGCCTCTGCAGATCCTCACGTAACACACAGACTACAACAACAGATTCACATTATTGAGCTCAGCAATTTTTCTTTTCTAAAGATCATTTTTCACTCCAGTTTAAGACGCTTTACTGAAGAAAGGTTGCAAAACGCCTCCGTGATAACAGTTGATGCTCCCAGACAAAGACTCGCTCCCTTCACACAAATCATGTTTCCTCTGTCGCCGAACAGAAAGCATTCGGTTTACTGACGACAACCCAGCTGTGATAGAAACAGCCTCATGGATCCTGCGTGACGCTATCTGTGACAGCTACACGCAACACCGCACCATCACGCTGACACCCACTGCTGAAGCGCCATGTTGGCTCTGCGAGGAGCCACGCGGGCCAGCTGTATATTTACATGACAAAAAGTGATGCGAGTGTGTTTTTTCTATCCAAGTGAACTTCAAGAACAGCAACAAACATGCTTTAAAAAAATGAAAAAGTAGTATTGCATTTTAGGCAAGATGGCTAAAATTAAATATGGAGGGAGTAAAGCAGGTGAACACGTTAAAGGTTTATTTTTTGTATTTAAATGCAAAGTAGCTTGTGTCACCTGGTGGTTTTATTTTATCTTTTTTTAAATCAAAAATAAACAAAAAAAGCTTTGAATGATGAATGAGACTAGAAAAGTGCTATATGAATACAGAACAGAAGGGGAAAAAAAGAAATAAACTTGTAAACCAGCCAAAATAGGGAAAAAAGTTCTTTCATTACTCAGTCAGTGAAGATGATGTCATGTTGAACAATAAAAATGCCAATCAGCACATTTGGCTTTCACGACAGATTTAATTCGTTTAGTGTTGGATGTCACTAAAGAAAAGTCAGTTTCCAGGTTTTTCATTTAACAGTTGTGGGATCAAGTTTGCAGGAGCCTTGTCAATGATTTCTCTTTTTTTCCTTGTTTAATGTGCTCCATTCATTTTCAGCCAGACTCAGATCTGGACTGTTTGCAGACTGAGTTGACATGTTTCTGGTTTAAAGCCCTCTCCTCAACAGCAGCAGGCACGGTCGTCTCAAAACTGATTATCGTCTCCAAACAGACTTTCAGCCAATGAATTTCACAGCACACCTGTACATGAGTGTCTGTGAGCGGCCATCTTTCCTGATCACTTACCTGACACCCAACCCCAAGTCGAAATGTGCTGTTTTGAATAAGCCAGTCATTTTTTACACATTTCTTTGGAACAGAACCACACAAATTCCAGTATCATCTTCTTGTCATGATTCAACAGGATATATCACTTTTGCCCAGTCATCCACAGACCAGAGCTGCTTCCCTTCAGCCCACTGTGACCATGTATTTTTTTTTTTTTTTGTATTTCCTATCTTTTTAAGGTACATTGCTTTGAGTTTCTTGTCCTGATCCTCGTACATCTTCCTTAGTCGACCTGTTTGTATCAAAAAGGTGATCACGAGACCTGACGAGAGACCGGTCCGTGATCCAAGAAGGTAGCTAGATTATACACGCTAGTTAAAACTTTAAAGGAACTTCATAAACCACTTCCTCTAACAGAATTTTAGAAAAGCACTCCAACCTATGCCTTATAACAAATCACCAGGTCCAGATGGCTTCCCAGCAGAATTTTATACACGCTTTTGGAGCTTTACATTCCAGCACCCACATTTATGAGACTAAATCAAGCAAAAATCTAAGCTCCCCACAGAAATGAACGCTGCTATGATTTCTTGATTATTAAACCTGGCAAAGATCCCGCGTTTCCATCAAGTTATCATCCTTTATCTCTTATTAATGCACCCTAAAACCGTAAGTAAGGCACTGGCATTAATAAGAAAATATCTCCACTTGTTATCCACTCAGAACAAACTGGCTGCGTTAAAGGAAGACATTCCTCTAATAACTCAGACTATTTAATCTAATTCATCACATCACAAATGAACACACCAACAGCCATATTCTCATTGGATGCAGAAAAATCAATCGATAAAGCTAATTTGAGATTTCTATTTCAAACACTCGAAAAGTTTGGCTTAGGTGAATCATTTATCCATTGGATAAGTATCTTAACACGTCACCGATGGCAACAGTCACCACATATGGGTTAACATCCCAGCGCCTCCCTTTACACGAGGGTACAAGGCTAGGATGCCCCTGTCCCCATTGTTATTTGATATTTTTATAGAAGCCCTTGCAGCAGCCACATGTCAGAATATTAAACTCATAGGAATCCAGGCACATGAGATCAGTTTCTACGCAGATGACATCTTCCTTCATGACTTCCTCAGAAACAAGCTCCAATATACAGTAAACCCTTATTATTCACAGGGTTACGTTCCTTCCTCCACCTGCGAATCCCAAAAATCAGCTAATTATTGATAGGGATGTCCCGATCACGTTTTTTGGGTCCCGATCCGATTTCCGATCTTTAATTTTGATGATCGGCCGATTTCCGATTTTTCCCGATCCGATTTCACTTTTTTTGAGTGGGCAAACAGAGTTTAATTTCCTATGCATTTTATTTCCTGTGTACATTAATAAATAGGCCTGCATCCAAGCTGAGATTAATAGCTTTTATCATCTCATAAAATAAACAATAACTTATTTAAACACTCTTCTATCTTTCTTTTTTGTTTGGGAGAATTATTATAAAAACACATTTAGTTACAGAACAGTGACTGTTCAACAGTCTCAGTACTAAAGAACAAAGCACTTCCATTTAAATAGCAGCAGGTGAACTTGGCTAGCAGTTTAAGGCAATGAAAACACTAGCAGAAGTCTTTGCAATCAATGAAATCACATCAGAATAAAAATAACATAAAATATTAACTTAACTTCTTTCAAGACCCGCTGCACATGTTCGCGCATCTTTGTGTCCTTTGTCGTTCATGTAATGACGGGAACGAGGCTCGAGGTAATTAATGAGCCGGTTAGATGCCTTGTATTCCACAAACTCTGTGTCCTCAGTAATACATTCCGCGATTAGCTCGGTGATTTTTCTGTATTTCTCCGAGTCTTTCGGGAGTTTCTTTCTTTTAAAAGTTTCACAGAGCGTTTGCTGCCGAAGCAGGTGCCACGGCACCTGACAGAAGGCTGCGGTGATCGGTGCTGCGTGCTTTTTTAAGTGTCTGATTAAATTGGTGGTGTTGTAAACTCTCTTCTTACTTACCCATCATGATATCTCAGCCTTCCACACGTTGCAAGTCGCAGTCGAAACGTCGGTCTTTGTAATTTTATAGTGCTGCCACACTGCTGACATTTTTGCTAAAGTTTAGCCTGACGCCGCCGGTCTTAAAACTTTTAAGGTGGATACAAGACAGCGCTGCTGGGAAACCTAATTTCAGTGCAAATTATTAAATGTATATAGTTTAAAAAATATTTTTGTTTGTATAATATGATTACTTTATTAATTTGTGTTAATCAGGATCACTTTTTGAGGAAAAAAATAATGAAAAAAAGATCGGCGTGTTAAAATAATGTTGATCGGCCGATCCGATCCACCTTAAATTTTTAAGATCGAAGGCCGATCCGATCAGGGGATCGGGATCGGGACATCCCTAATTATTGATGCAGTTTTGTACTGGAGACCTCAGTACATAATTTATTACTTACTTAATAATAATAGTAATAATAATAATACTTGTGCAGGTTTTTGTCCGGCCCTACATGATGTTTTTTAATTCGGAATTAATAATTAGGAATTAAATAATTCCGAATTAAACTATTTTCCTTTGAGTTTACATGGAAATAGTAATTCCGAATTAAGGTTTACATGGAAAACACGTTAGTTCGGCTTTATCCAACTCCGCTTTAGGTCTGGGGGTTGGGAAGGGTTCTGATTGGATAGGGGGGGGGGGTGGACGTCTTTACATCTACCGGAACAAAACAAACTTAGCTAACCCGGTTAGCAACAACATTCCACTTATTTTTGACCTGGGTGGCGTCTCTATCTGCGAAACCTCCTTCATTTAACCTGGCCGCTTTAAAAAGCTCACAATTTTTTATGTTTCCTGCCATCTGTTCTTTTAATTATTTCCAGTTCCTCCAAGCTATTTATTAAATAAATCGTCTCTGCTCTTGAACACCGTTTACTGCGTGCTACCGTTTTGAAAACAAGCCCAGCGCGGAATATAAGCGTCATCGCGACAGACGGGCAAGAGAACGAGCATGCGCAGAAAGACGGGAATTAATTTAAAGAGGAATGAGTGTTTACATGACCGCGGAATTACTTAATGCGGAATTAAAATGGGAATAAACCAGCCACTTACTTCGGAATTAAGTTTAATTCGGAATTGACATTTTCATATGGAATTAAGTGTTTACATGGTAACTTTTATTCGGCTTTAACTTTAATTCTGAATTAAAGAGGAATTAAACTTCCCATGTAAACGCACTGACTGTATCATCCGTCTCTTTTCTAATTCTTTTTACCAGTTAGGGTGAATGTGAGTGTTTTTCCGCTAAAATAAAAATGGCCTATGAAATTCATGAATTAGCCGGGGGCTACCACGAATTCCAACGTTATAGAAAAAAAAAAAAAAACTTTGAGAGCAAAATCCGCGAGTATGGAGGACCGCAAACGGTAAACCGCGAATGTGCAAGGGTATACTGTATCCATAAATGGAGAATCCCAAATGGATCCCTGTGACTTTTCCTGGAAGGAGGAAAAAAAAAAAACATTTAGCAAACAAATTAGTCTTTCAGACTAGCCATGTATAAGCTGCTCCATCAGCTGCCATCATTGCTTCAAGAAGCCAATCAGAGCTACAACTCTTGACAGCCTGGCGGGAGTTTCATCAAACAGACAACACCACAGTTTCACTTAAGAAGCACACCCCCATTTGGAAGTATCCTAACTTCAGAATAAACTGGAAAACAATTCATCATTCATCATGGATCATCAAGGGGATCATACAACTTCAACATATCTATGAAAACAATACTCTGGTTCCATCAACCCTCCTTGTGCTTAAGTACGGCATTGGAGAAAGTACTTACATCTTCCGTACAACTTATCCTTAACCTTCCACCACTGATTTTAGAACTCAAATCTCTAATCACCATAAAGATTTATCCAAAAATTACAAGTTAATTTCTTTGACCAACAATAGTATCTGTTCCTTCAGTAAGATGGGAACAAGATGAAAAGTTCACCTCCAACATTGAAGTCTGGCCCCAAGTTTGTTAAAAATATATTCCTTTCATCCACTAATGCATATTTACAACTCATAAAATACAAGATAATTTACAGGGTGCACTTTACTGGGGAAAAATGATTAAAATGGGCTTCAAAGACACAAATATTTGCTGACACTGCACAAAAAAATGTAACAGATACCTACTTGCATGCTGCATGGGACTGCAGACCAGTGAAAACCTTCTGGCCAAATATCACTGACAGTCTCCGCCAGCTTCTGGACCGCCACATCCCATCATCATCCTCACTGTCTTCCACGATCACTCGCCCTAATCATCGCCAAGAAAACAATCACCAGGAACTGGAAAACTAAAAACTTTTAATATCACTCTGGAAAAGCGTATTCATTTATTTTATATCAATGGAAAAGATATATGCTTCAGTAAAAAAAAAAAAAAAAAAAAAAAAAAACTGCCAATTTTGACAGAATCTGGAACAAATTTACTAAATCCTTAAATCCATAGCATATATTGTCCCACAAGGATCTGTGGTCATTATAAGTGATGTAATCTCTATTTTTAACTCTACACAGACCTTTTGTCTCCACCCTGCTTCCCCTGCTCAGTTACCATGATCTCATTTTACCTGAGAATCCATTGATCTACATCCACTTTTCTCCAGGGAGACACAAGAACCTGCATAAATATTAAATATAAGAATTCTGTTGTTATTAGTGTTATCATGCCAGTCTGTTTTCTTTACTTTCATCCCAGAGGCTTTGTGCCTGTCACGCTCCCCTGGTGATCTGCTGGTTCTCCTTGCTCCTGGATATATGGGGGGGGGGGGGGGGGGGGGGGGGGGGGGGGGGGGGGGGGCATGGGTTGGCTGCCTGTGGTGCTGGGGGTCTGTCCATGCATTGGCTGTATCTCTGGCGGCTGGGGCCCAGGGTGGGCCCAGGGGGCTGTGGTTCCTGGTTGTTGTGACCTTGTCTGCAGAGCTGGGGTCGCCTAGCTTGGTGGGCTGCAGCCTCGTGTTGCCTGATGGAAGTGGTCACCTTGCCTTTACTGGCCGCTGACACGGGGGTGGGGGGGTTCATTGGGATGGTTGTGGGATGTTTCCTTCTACCCGGGGTATTTTCTGCTTGCCTCTGTGGCTGGGAGCAGGCTGGTGCCCTGTCTGGGTCCGAGGGTGTCCTTGAACTGGGTAAGATCTTTTCATGCTCCGGATTAGACATGAACACAGACACACTTCAACATAGTATTAAAACTGTAAAGGGTCTCTGGGGTGGAGGGGGGCCTGATTGGCATTAACTTCTGTCCTTTTCTATGGTCCAGTTTGTGTATTTTATTGGTTTGTATGTCTTTGTCTTCCATTTGCATGTCTGTCCTTTCACTGCATCAGAGTCCATCACACATTCATGTATATACACAACACAACACAACACAACACAACACACAAACACTGCAGGAATCACCAGACTGACTTTAGTCCTCTCTGACAGATTCAGGGTTTCAGGGGTTAATAAAATATGCTAGATCAGACTGTCAGATAGGACTGGTGACTGACACATTCACTCTCACACATGCACAAGACATGTAACATCTGCTGCAAGATTAAAGTGCATATATATCTAACTTTAAAAAGGTTTTGTCAAATTGTGGCATTACACATTAATATATATGCAGTTGTTTCCCAAAAAAAAAAAAGACTGTTGAATTACCTCCTGGAATTAGTTTTATAATCCTATTTTTCATTGTTTTAACTGACAGCTTACTTGTTTAGGGCATGTTTCCTGTCAAATACTCACCCACAACAGCTTATAAAGCAACCGCTTTTAACCGCAGACTCATTTGCATATTTAGTCGTGCAGGTGTGTGTTGTGTAAGTGGAAATTATAAAGTAATTCCACATTTTCCCCTGCTTGATCCATAGAAATAAATTGACAACATTTTTTCCCCCCAAAATTAAACAGCTGAATGAACATCATTTAAGAAGCGGGATTCCTTTTTTGCCAGGGGTTATCAGAGCAACGTACCAGGTCCATTACTGAAAACTTGTGGTGGGACTCCATTTGGGTGGAAAAAAGCCATGAAAACACCACAGGCAGTGGTGATGATTTATGGAATTGCTGTCCTCTTTTATTATGCCAAGGAGACATTTAAAGACAAGCATGTATGCTTGCCGCCTTCCAGCAAATGAAAGTGTGTCGAGAGAGAGAGAGGGGGGAAAATATATGCACATTATTCCTGGCTGAAATGACAAATGAGATGGGGATAGGGTGCGTTGTAAATACATTTCTCCTAGAGAGAGGGAGCTAGCTCATAGCTCTCCCCCCACAAAGCCTCTGGAAATCTTCTCAATTAAGCCATGCTTTTCCCTGTGCTTTAAGGACGGGGAGAGGGTGAAGCATAATGGCTGAGCACAAATCACTGAGAGCCTATTGAAATAGCTGCCAGTTAACGATGTAATATTACCTCTGCTGAAATGCTTCACCCTTTATCCCTTTTCAATTGCAAAGCTAGATATTCAGAGTGCACCGGGTTTTCCTGATAAGTGAAATATAATATTGATGAAACTTTTTATTTCTTAGTCATATATCTGAGTGAATGAACTTATTATTGCAATGCAATAAGCAAGACAAAGTGACTATTTGAAGAAAGAAAAAAAAGTACTGCACCACCATTGCCCTTCTTCAAGTTTTGTTTTACAACTTTAAATTGTGGATGCAATAAAAAAAAATTAAATCAAATCTTAATCCCATTGAGAAAGTAGTAATGTAAAAAGTATTTACATTTAATATAGATAAACAATAACTGCAGAAAGGTTCATGTTTCTTATTCCTGTATAAGTGGTGGTAGTCTTGTGTGTTGCAGCAGTGTTGCAACAGCCTGAGTGTTGCAATGGTCCAACATTCTTCATTTGAAAAATGGATTTTCCAGTTTTACCTGTCATTTTGTGCATATTGAAAAAAAAGTCTCATTTTTCTTTTTAGCAAAGCTTACTCTTTATTCTTGTTTTTCTGCAAGAGGATAAAAAAAAAAAAACACCAATGCTCTGCAGCCCCCCCCCCCCCTAAAAAAAAGTTATAAGCTTTGAGTTCAAGATTGTCATCTTAATGGAAAACAAATCTTCTATACCAAGTTCTTTGTGCAGCAACATTTCTCCTGGATTGACAATTATCATTCTGACATGAGGAAGTTCAAATCAGACACCAGACGCAGAGCTGTGGCATTTTCCTTTACCTTCTCTGCAATATATTCAGACTGTAATGTTTCAGTCACGTTGATTAGTCACTTTGTGCTCACGGTACAGTTAAACGCAGACATCTGCTAACCTCCTGGGACCTTTCAGGCTGAGGCATTACTGTATGACTACAGTTGCACTTTGATTAGATGTGCGATTTTCTTTAATTATAGAACAAATAAGTGCCTCTTGTCGCCGTTAAAAATAAATGCGGCACCTTTCTTTACAGGAGACACTTCATTTCTGTTTAATACACGCATACACAATGAAAAACTGACTGAAATCAGCTCATGACTTTCCTGAAAATAACTGCGAAGACGCCCAGAGACGGTGCAGTTAGTGGCCCACAGGGCACATCTATGCTTTGATCAGTAATGGGGGGGGTGGTTGAGGTCACCACATACAGTACCGGCTGCAGGTAGACATTTCTACAGTTTGACAGGTTACCGTGGAGTGAGTGGGACAGATGTTTGTGCTGAGACCAGCAACGTGCTTGTGTTGCAGCAGTGGGAACGGTCCTCAAAGAAAGGATGAAAAAGGAGTAGAAACCCCAAGAGAAAGTTTGTTACAATACTTCATGTTATAGTGAAAGTTGAATTCCCATTCAGTATCACTTAATTTCTGTCAAGTTCCCAGACAAAACTACCCTCTTTGGTGGAGAAACAGCAGAAAAAACAAACAACTACTGGGATATAGCAGAGGGATTGCTCCTGAGTTGCACAGGAATCTTACAGGATTGTTTTTTTTCTTTTTAAGTTTCATCTCATTGAGTTTACTTCTAGCTCTAGGAATGTGACTGAAAAGATTATATTTACAAGTCTACTTATTTATAATATTTATTGCTTAACCATACAGAAACCACAAAGGACTCAGTATTTTGATAGCAGTTAATTACCAACATATTAATGAGACATTTCAGTGTCTGACCAAAGATCAACACAGCCTATGAGCTACAAAATGCTCTCCTTTGATTGCTTCCCCCGACCAAAAAAAAAAAAAACTCAGGGGGAAAAGATGTCACTCAGTGTTCCTAATTAGGATAAAAGAGCTTTGTAAAGTCGAATCTTCTTGAGACAGAGAAAAACACCTTCAAACAACAGATGCTACAGTTTGAGCATTTCTCCTCAGGCAGACACCCACTCAAAGTGTCAGCAGAGCAGTCGAGCAGCAGCGGAGTACGAGCCACCTGGGGCACACGAGAAAAAAGAAAGGCACCTATCGCTAGTTCTGTGGTTAAAAAAGCTAAAGGTGCAGTGGGTGGTTCAGAAAATTAAGATTTAACGGCAATTTTATGGCAATTATTTATCACAGAGAGCACAAATGATGGCTGAAATGGAAGAAAAACCTCACTGCCATCAAAGTGCAGGTTCTTTATGAAATGTAAGTGTCCTAACACGACAGGCCATCTAGAACAATACAGTTTCCTGATATGTGTTGAATATCTGAGATCATTGTGAATAAAGACCCCACCAAGTCAGAAAAAACAAACAGCGCTGACCTACATTTAATTCAGCTTAATCTAAAGCCACTGTCCAAAAAAAAAACAAAAGGGGAAGTTTTAATGTCATCTTCAGCATTTGCAATAAAAACAGTCAAAGCAGAGAAAGCTGTGGACGGCTGGCACAGCGGTGATGAAGATCAACTGTTCCTCAAGTCTGGGTCGCGTTCCAGATTCATCGCGGGTGGTGAGAAAAAACTAAGCACGTTCCATGATTTGACAGCTTGAAGAAACACTTTTATCAGCAAAAACACAAAGTAATTGTTTTCTGATGCTTTTAGTCAGTATCACTGAGAACTAATTCTGGTCAACTCCTGGGAAAATTGGAATAAAGCTGTAAATTGACTGACTTCAAAACTGTTTGCAATTGGTTTTTACAGTCCTTTTAATTTCCAGATTGATGATTGGTTCCTCCATAACTTTGTGTTCACGCACTTCTGAATGCTGCTAACGAATGAGCAGCACCAGTCTGCTACTTCGTTTTCCCCCCACACTGCTTCTGCATTTTCCCAAACAATGAGACAGTATCATTGTTCATTTGAGGTTGCATGGACCTAATTTCACCTCCATTTTTACCTGGTGAGGACATGCAGAACCTTAGATGACTGTGAGCCAGAGCCGGCAGAAAGCTTTGTCAGTTGCTCGGTTTCCTCTGAAAGCTGCAAACATCTATTTTCAGCATCTTATGCTGCAAGGAGAGATAATGAGGAAGACATCTTGTTTTTAAAAATACATACATTTGAAAGTTTATTCAGAAGTCATGTCAGTAGTGAACTGGATAAGGTCATTATTGAAATCCAAGGTTACAGCAATCAAGGACAAAGTCTGAACAATGATAGTGCGATAGGAGTTAGTTGAATGTGCACTCCAAAAGTTTTACCAATAAAATCCACAATGGGTTTTCACATACCAGCTCTGTAAAGTCCCTGTCAATTCAAACCTACAAGCCCTTTTTCGTTTCATATAAATGCCACTTAATCTAATGATACGTTAATACAAAAAATCATGATCAAATTACATACAAAAAAACTTGAAATAAAATAAAATCATATATACAAACCTCTGTACATAGTGGGAATATGAAAAAAAAAAAAGAAACTGGAATAATGCTTTAATGAGCAGTATGCTCTCATATACTTGAGAGTGTCAGTATTGGAACGCTGTTGGTCCAAGCTTTTTTTTGTTTTAGCATAAACGCATGTCAAGTTAAAATCTCGATGTGGTGGTGTCATAGACAGCATCTACAAATTCAGTGACTATTCATCTGTGGAACATGCTGTGTTGCAGACCGCATCATCGTCAAACCGAAGGCAAAAAGAAGAAAGGAGAGAATTAAAGATGATAGGAGGGGGTGGGCCGCGGTGAGGTATTCATCTTGTCAAGCTGGGACAGCGAGCGAGGAATGTGTGGGTGAAAACAACAATTTTTCTGGGGGAACATTTACTGTTGATGCTGCTTTTGTTGTGCTGTTTGGTCCTAAATCCAGCGTCTTTGTTTACTGTACAATTCCTGAATCGATGGAGGCTTGTTTGCGGGTGGTCTTGGGGGGTGGTGGAGGGGGGGTCTTGCTAGGCAGAGGAGGTGGAATGTGCTGCAAATAGAGAGAAAGAGGGGAAAAAAAAGAACATTAAATCTTTGTTTTTAAGCTTAAAACAATTTGGCTTCCTATTGTCTTTTAAAAACAGGGATGAAAATTTACAACCAAATTAAGTGTGAGGAGAGAAGGGCAGGATCAGTCTGAGCAGCTCCAATGAAACTTGCAAAAAGGGCACATATTATAGGAAAAAAATACACATATTTGAGTGTCTGAATGGATCTCGAGGAATCTAACACAACTCTGCCTGAAGTACCAGGGTTTGAAAATATGCTGTTTTGTGAGTCATTCAGATTTGCAGGGTATTCTTACAGTAAAATTATCCAGATTTACCATCTTTATTTTTACTCCCAACTTCAAATTTGCTGCATTCTCTGAACCCTAAAGTGGAAAGCCAAAACTCCACTGGGCTTGTTTTTCGCTGTGCTGCTGACAGGAAATTCTCATCAACAGTTTTGTTAACTTAACTGAAGAAATTAGCCAATCATGCTCTACCAGTCAAATACTTTATTTCATTTGGGATACCACATTAAACACATTTATTGTACCTGGTGGTTCCCAGTCCTACCATTAAGGTCTTCATGGACAGACGCCATATTTCACTGATTAAATAATATCAGGTTGGAGCTTGTGACCTCATTCCTGAAACACTCGACTCATCGACCTCACCTCCGCCTCCATAAATGGGGGAGTGCTGCTGCTCAGCCTAAGAGAGCACGCACTCCTACTGCATTACTGTCAGTCTGTTGTCGCACTGTGCCCCCCTGCTCTGCTTTACTACCTGTCCATTGGCCGTGACAGTGGATAAATAAGATTAGTTAGAGGAGTGGCGAGGCGAGAGGATGACTTGAGTGGAATTCAGCGAGTGCGGACAGACGAGCCGCTGATTAACAGCTGGAGAGCTTCTGATGGATGTGAGAGGTAAAGTAATCATCCAATCAATCACGTCTGAGAAGCAGGCCGGCTGGCAGGACAGGTATAAATAACAGCAAGGCGGACAGGCAGGTATCAGCTGCTAACTGACTGATGCCTATACTCTTCAGTGACATGCATTACTAAACGTGATGGACAGATCCAAAAAAGGCCCAAATGTGAATGCAAAACCTGCACATGCACATAAACACACATATATTCACACACACTATATGCAGGATGTTCAGAAGTGGGAGACTGAGGAGGTGGTTGACCCAAATGTCAGTTTATGTAGCGGACGCTTCTTTCATTACAAGTGCCATACATCATTAAGGAGCAGCTCACAGCCTAATTAAAACACCTACTCTTTGATGTGGTGGGGGTGGTGGAGGCGTTGAGGGACTCGTCAAGTCTTGATTATCTAGGAGGTTGCCGTAATCAGCTGTGCTGCCTTTCATGGGCAGCGGTGGAGGGGTTTCACCCTTGTCGGGACAACCCATCCCGTTCAGTTCCAGACCTGCACAAGAGGGCACTCATCAGCTCGCATTCATCATCAAAATACTTCAGTGCTTGTGTCAGAGCTGGGCTCAGAGCCCGGTGGACGTCACAGGCTCCATTTCTGATAAATTCCATGTAGCTGAGGGGGGTAGGATTTCTGCATTCAGCTCAAGGAAGTCAGTACTCCTCTATTGTCTTAAGGCTGCATTGTAGAAGTCATAAACACAATTCATGCAAGCAACAAAATCTAAATCTACTTTCCAGAACCTTTCAGGTACTCAGGTTCTGTTAATGGCTGCCCTTTGTTACACTCAAAAACAGCTGCGCCAGTCAAAATTGATGTCAGATTAGCAAGTGCACAATAAGAAGTTGAAGAGCAGGATATTTCCCTCAGGCGACAACTAAATTACAGTGGAGTCCCCAAACAGAGCTAAAAAAAAAAAGGGTACATGTGTGCTATGTGGCTCTGTAAATACAGAACTGTTTGTTAACAAGTTCATCAGAGCTTTTTGGAAGAACATGAAAGTTGAGAAAAAAAAAACAGATGCTGAGCGTTAGTGAGAGGAAAGTAAAACTGCTCTTACTGGAAACGGCGTGTAGGCTGAAGGAGGCTTTGCTCCTTGGCGTAATGGCCGGAGGTCCTGGTGAGGAGTTGGTGCAAGGAGGCCCAGGAGACACGGAGAGACGACGATCTCCGCCCATCTGGTTGAGAACTTGACTCCTCGGTCGTTGAGGCCTCAGAGGGCTGATCTGTGTGATCACGTGTGGTGAGGAGAACAGACTGGGCCATTAATGAGCGCTCACAATAAACGAAATTATTCAATTCAATAAACAGTACTGAGATCTAATTTTCTTGTGTGCAAATGAGTTGAGGCTGATGAAATAAAACAAAATAGGCTCCGCGTCTCCCTTGTGATTATTGTGTGTGTATCCACACTCATATTAAAAAAGCCATTTGTCTATTTGTATTCCTGAAGGAGAAACCTATTTGGATAAATGTGCTCGTCTGGTTGTGGCATGTTATTTGTGGTTACAAATTATTGTTTGCATGCAAGACCGTGTTTTCTCCACTTTATTATGGCTGGAATTTGAATATAAAAAGATATGTCCTCAGGGCTATTCCAGACTGTAGGCAGCATTAACAAACAATTTTCTAATTGGGCAAACACAAACACGGCCACGAGGGAGACGCTGAAGATAACAGCACATTTCATTCACAAGTACTTTTCCTCCATGATGGTAAAACAGTAATTCACGGAGGGAGAAAAGGCAATGTCTCGATTTTTTAATTTAAGTTTGGATCTTAAAAAGCAGCTGATGTATCCTGAAAGTGAGACCCCTTGACCCTTTAGGGATGAGCCCCCCCTCATGAACCAGATGGACCCACCAATGCCAGGAGGGGCTTTCCTTTGGATTTACTCCTACTGGGCATGAAGAGCACAGTCATGCCTCTCTGCTGTAAAGGACCCAGCAGTAGTGAGGCAGCAGAGAGAGGCCCCAAATAAAGACACATGCAGCAAAATAGAAAACTGGGGAGCAGATGAGTGAGAGAAGAAGAGATAGAAGTCCCAAAGGAGAGAAAATGAAAAGAAAAAAGAAAAACAACCATGAGGAGAGGGCAGAGGTGCTAAAGATGCTCTAGAAACATGATTATGGTTTCTAACAGACCTCCTGACAAGGACAGAGAAAACTATATTTATCTTTAGAATAACACCAGAAAACAAAACAGGGGTCTCGGTTCTGTTGCCACGCAGATGTTTGTTTACTATGTGACCTGCATGCTCGTGGAAAATTTCACGTTGCACTTGTAGCTGAAGATCACAGTTACCTGCAAGTCCAGACTTTTTTTCCATCAATTTTTTTTCAAATTCATATTGTCGTAATCTCTTTATTATGGTTTTTTTTTACCCTCCATTCTAAGAACATTTTTAACAACAGAGTACATGAAAAAGATAAGAGCAGTTTTAAGAGCAGAAAAAGCAAAGAGAAGAAAGAAAAAGATGAGAAAATGTCTACACTACCGTCTCTGAGAGGATGACAGCTTCAGCTGGCTGCATTGGGATCTCTGTCGTCTTCAAATCTTTGTCAAAGATCTCTTGGTGCTTGCTGTTCCTCTTCTCCTTCTTTTTCTCTTTGCGATCCTTTTCAGGTTCGTCCCGGTCCAATTTGTCCTGAGACTTGGTGTGCAGCTTCTTTGGGAGGAGAGGCTCCAGGGCAAACCTGAGGAAGAGATAGTATGATATCATGGTTGATACTGGTCTGACCACTTGTAATTTTTGTTCTTATCAACTTTGAACTTAAACAATCTAACGATTATGTAATTAGTCAGGTACATTTTTCAGGTGCTGCACTGTAGCAACCATTTAGGTTCCCTTCATTTTTAAAATCTTTGGTTTTCCAAAATAAAAAATCTCACGGGAAAAATATCCAAAAAGTCCCCGCCCGCTAAAATGACTAAAGCCAGAGAGCACATCTTTGATGGGATTTTATGCCCCAAAGAGTTGTGAAGCATGTGTTACCCATCTGAGCCAGGCCTGGAGGGGGAGTTGTCAGAGGAGATGGAGGTGACTGAAGCCACTGACAACGGCCTCTGGGAGGAGGGCATGGTGAAGGAGCGCACCATGGAGGGAGGACGAGGCCCCCGCCGCTCATCTGCTGCCGGCTGCCACCACAGAGGGTTAGAAAAACACACACAAACAGAGAATTCAAAAAAGATCATTTTGCACTGTATTAAAATGACCAAAATGTTTTAAACTCACTCAAACAGAAACATGTACAGATAAACTGTCAAGTGGTTTTCTTTTTCACAGATCTCTAAATGCAGAAACACAATTGAACAAAAAACTAGGATTTAAAATAAATAAATAAAAACTCCTGCAGTACTTTTCATTTCTGCTGGAACCTGCTGGTAAAAAAAAAAAAAAAAAAAAAAAAAATGGCACATAGTCCTACATACAAATCCTTTCTGCATTCATAGTGTTTTCAACTGAAGCGTCACACATCTGATAGGAGCTTGTTATCGCACCATGGAAAGTGATGGCTTCTCTCGTTTGAAAGGTCGCCACCCTCTCCCTATAATTGAACGAGTGCCCACCGTACCTCAGGCAGGATTGAGAGAAATGCTTGGCTAAGCAACAATTAAATCTGTAAAGGAGAAGAAAGACTGGAGACAGCCTCCCCTGGAGACCCATTGCAGAAAAAAAAAAAACTTCCCAGATAATCATATATACACATTTTAAAGCAGTACAAAGGATTTTTATTCCCCTATCTGAAAATATTAGTATCAATCATATTTTTTAAGAATATCTGATTACTTTTACAGACATGAAAATGGGTCAGGGGTTAAAAAGGTAAGAAGTGCGCAGAGAAAATACTTCAGGTACACTGTGCAAAATGGGGTTAGCTGAGAAACTGCTCAGCTCTCTGAGTACCACTGTGATGACCAATTTTAAAATATAGCCATATATGCCCTCTCAATTAGCTTTAAACACACAGGAGAGATGTTCATTTTGTATTGTAGTTATTCATTGCCTGAATTGTTACTTTACTGAATCAGACATTTACAACTCTGTCCAACAATTCTCACATACTCATACTCTCATACAGAGCAAAATATACACACTCAAAAGTTGTTACATCTGCACTGCAACTGAATATGTAACTAATATTTTTTTTAAAGACACAATTTTAATTATCTCAAGCCTGAAAATGGGGAAAAAATGTGTAAAGTCATGACGTTCCTCGCGTACCACCAGAGAGTGCTCGCGTACCACCGGTGGTATGTGTACCACAGTTTGCGCACCACTGGGTTAAGGTACCATGTGACCAGAGTTTACAACTTCACCTTCCTGCTTAGTCCCGCTTAGCAATGTAACCTCCAAGTACTCCAAGTACACATGAATAAAGAACGTTCGTATGACTGGAATAATGGAACAATCTGGCCTCTGATTGGTTCTGGGCAGGATTTACTGACCGTCCAAGTGTCATTTAAAGGGCCAATTTCTGAAGTGCTCAGTTTGCTTATTAGGTCAATATGATAATAATAAAAAAATAATAATAATCTCTCCCCCCCCAAAAAAAGAGAAAACTCCTCGGATCTACACAATTGACGTAGGTCACCCTTTTTGACTTCAAAACGGCTAATTTCGCCGAAAGGTGAGGGATTTTCATGCCTGCTTTTAGGAAGCTTCATATAGCTCTAGCTGTGTCCTGTCCCTACTACTGGCAAAAACAAGCCAAAGTAACTTGACTTCTGTTCTGGTTGTCTGTTATGACAACTGCTTGTAGTTTATGGCACTATGTTGCACATCAACAATGATGGAACTAGCTCACAGAGCTACAGCAGACATCGTGGCAGATGCAAATAAGAGACAGAAGAACAAAACCAGACAGTGACCAAGCAAGAGATCAAACAACAGGGTCATAAAGGCGACTCTGGGCTAAGAATAGTTAGATCAGTCCTTCTCAAATAGGGGGGTACGGTGCGATGCCGGGGGGGCGTGTGTGATCCCGGGGAATAAGCCTTTTTTTTTTTTTTTTTGCCGTACTGGAATAAAGTGTAATTGCACATGTACTCCAGTAGGGGGCAGTGGCGCTCTCATTATCACAGTGTGCGCAGGGAGTATTAGCAGTGTTGTGTCCATTTTTTTTTGCATGGACATGCGCACACACAGCACAGAGCAGGAGATAAGATGTGAACAAACCCTCAAGAGACACCACGGAAAAATATTTAACAGGGATGAAGAGAAAGGCGGAGGGAGACGGAGATAATGAGACAAACAAAAGTCTCCAGAAAGTTAAGACGAGGAAATATGATGATGCTGATGTAGCGCTGCTTCACTGTGAATACGGTCGGATTGATGCACTTTAAATCTTTACAGACTAAAAAACAATTTTAATTAAAGTTATTGTTTGTTATCAGTTATATATATTAATGTTATATATTTCTTTCTTTTTTGTTTCTCTTAATGTCAATAAGGGTGCAGTGTTATGCAGAGGTGTTCTTATAACAATTTTATAGACAAATTATACTATTTATAGCCAGGTTGGAGGGTGGGGCGCAGCAGAAAATACTTGAGAAGCACTGAGTTAGATACGTAGATAGTTTGTCAAATGCAAAAACTGCTTCAGAAGTAACACCGCCTGTTAAAATTTTCACACTGAGAAGCAACGCACTCTTCACATAAAAAGAGCACATGGACAGGAAGAGGCTCTTACCAGAGTCTTTACTCCGTACTGTTTCTCCACCTTCTCCCGCAGCTGTTTGAAGCAGGCCTCCATACGGTCGTGGAACGGCCTCAGCGCCTCTGTGACCTTCTCACCATGGATGCGAACACCCTCAGCGAGATGTGGTATCTGGAAGAACAAATTAACAAAATGAGAAAAAACTGGGGGGTCCAAATCCAGTCCTGGAGGGCCGCTGTCCTGCATGTCTTAGACGTCTCACTGCCACCGCACACCTGATTCAAATGAATGGATCACCATCAGCTTGTCATCGAGGTCTGCACAAGTCTGTTAACAGGCCATTCATTTGAGTCAGGTGCACTGATGCAGGGAAACACCTAAGACATGCTGGACAGCAGCCCTCCAGGACTGGATTTGGACCCCCCTGTCCTAGAGAGATAAGAGGTTAGCCGGATGTCACTTCTACATTTATCAGAGAAATAGTGTCTTGCCACAGATATTTCATTTCATGCTCATGACCTCTAAGACTTTAGCAGCACATATTCAGTAAAGGTAGTGAATGTTTATCAGTCTATGTACAAGCAGGTGGAAATAGTCTGTTAGCGAGAGCTGTTGCCATGGCACTCCTTCCCTCTCCCTGGCGTTACTAAGATCCCCTCATCACTACATTTAAAAAAAAAAAAAAAAAGGCAGCAATGAAAAAGTTTTGCCTACATCTACAGGCACTACGAGCTCTGATAGATGTTTTCTTCTCCACCACTGACGCAAATAATGACGCAGAGCACCCTGTCAAGTTCACAGCTGCCTCTCACACTGCAGGAAGATGTTGAGTAACTAAATCTCAACACACAGACAATGCAGGTACAAGGAGAACTGAAACTGTGGAAAACTTGTAATTAGGGAACCCCAGTAGTACACTCATTGTCAGAAAGCTTTGCTGGCTAAATCTGGAGAGAGGAGGCGGCATCATCCCTTGGGGTATAAACAGGAGGGAATTTTTTTTTTTCTCTGCTGGGTGAAATCCAAGGTTAGTTTATTTCTTTATCTTTTTTTTTCATGGGGGATGTTTTTGTGCTACATACCATCTTTGGCTAGGGTAAGGCAGTGACAAATTGGACAATAAGTCGCTAGAAACAAGCAAAGATGTTAGAGCTGTGGTAACAGCAGAGCTGCTCTTTCCCATAGCAACTGTAAAAATATTCCCAGCGTGTCTCAGTAAGTGAAATACAGTGAAATAAAGGGGAAGGAAAGCAGCTTCTTCTTTCATGCTTATGAATAAGTAAAGACAAAAATAAACACTAATGAGGAATTTAATTCTAACCTTGACATCAACTGATCACAATCAGAAAAGTGCATGATTAACTGTGGAGAGCATCTCACATAGAAGCTTTTATGGATCGCTCAGTCACCAAAGCCCGAAGCAAAGGAAACAAAGAATCTGTTCAGAGTACAAAGGAGTGTGTGAAGTATCTGACAGGTGGGCCAGTAAAGGGAAGATTGTGAGTACGAGTTAACCTGGGGTTCCCTAGAGCCAGCTTGCCCTTTTTTTTTTCCATTTTCTTTGAGGGCAAAGCATCTCCTCACAGCAGACTGTAGAAAGAGCCACACTCACTCTGCTGGCGCATAACACCAATTCACTTCTGTGATGCAACCTTTTGTAATAAACTTTGATGGTGCATGTTTTATTTACACAAGCTTCACCATAAACTGATCTTATAAACAAGTAGGTATAATACAAGCACAGAAAGGCACATCTGTACTGCTGCTTCAGGTGCTCATCCGTGTAATACATTGCACCAATAGCATCTTGTGATAGGAGAGATTTATACTGAGCAGATAAACTTGGAAAAAAAATACTTTGCAGGCATTACAGTGTTACTGTGCTGTGTTCCAGAGCGCCAAAGCTCCTGCACAGAAAGATAAATGAGAGGAGGCTGCACACACCCTGCACGGATTTCCCCAGATATTGAGCACCTTCATCATTATCACTGCTGGGACCTCTTGGAAGAGAGAACAGTGAAAGAGGATGCTTAGAAGGGAAAGGTGAAGGAAAGGAGAGAGACGCAGAGGGGATAAGGGTTAGGAGTAGGAGGAAAAAAGGGGGAGAGGAGGTAGAAAGATGATGTGTTGTGAAATAAAAAAGCCAAGAGGAAAAAAAAAAACAGTGAGTGAAAGCAGACGCAAGATTCACGTCTCCAAGGATACCCACATCTTTTTATAGACCTTAAGATGATTGAGTGCAACTGAGTGGCGGCATGGCAACAGATTTCTGCTTGGTGGCTGCACAGTGATAAGCTCATCGTGTAAGACACTTAGGCTGAATGCCAACACACACACACTTTCACTTGTTTAATTACATGTAGAAACTTTTTAAGAAGCTTTTATGCCATCCCAGCAGCCTAAGACAGACACTGGTTTAACCACTTGAGATCTTTTATGAGGCTGAGGTGGAAGCTGGAAGCTGCATTTATAACAAAGAACAAAAAAAAACAAAACAAAACAAAGAACAGACACAGTAACGTGTCAATGTGATCTATTAGCTTGCAAAGAGAATGCACACTGACAAACGAAAATAGTTAAGACTCAAAGGCATATTTCCCTTTTTATGGGAGAAAAGGGCACAGCCGGAGTGTCAGAGATATAGAGGTTTTTTGTTCATCTTTAGAGATCACATGGTGCAGTCTTATGCGAACATCAAACTGTTAAAGCGCCTGCATTGGTGCTGCTTTCAAAGCCAGATTCATTACAATACCAGAGGACAATAGCAAGATGACAAGAATGCCATTGGGTTGGGGATCCTTCAGTTTTCCTCTGAAACTGAGAAAGACTTAGAGCATAATGAAATAATGGGGCATATAAAAATAATCTCTTTTTAAGTAACTTCTAAGTCAAAAACTGAAAAAGCACAACTCTGTCTCTTTGTTTGGAGCTGAAAATGTGTCATTTGAACAGTCGCTCAGACATGCAGGGTTGTGTTACATCCCTGATCCAGCCTAGATTAGAGTTATCCAGCCTCCATCTCCACCAAACATCACCAGTAAACTTCAGATCACTCTCCGTTTGCCGTAGCTTGGAGTTAAAAATCTTCTCTTACTTTGTGTTTCCCGTTATCTGCTAACTCCTTTTTGCAGTTTTATAATTAACTCTGTTTAAGAAAGAAACAGGTTAGTAATGCAATACCTGAGCTTTGTGTTGTGTTTAATTGGCATTTTTTATTTTCTATTTATTTTATTTTTCCTGTTGGGGGTTGAAAATAGTCGATTAATTCATCACTGGTATCAATAGCATAACTTCTTGCAAACAAAAGGGGCTGCCTGAGTACCGTGAAACTGGTATCCTCGAGGTGGCAGCGCCAGTGAAACTGGTCGTTACCACTGCATTTGTCGCCTTTAGAAGAAAAGCCCTGGAAAAGTGCAAGTTCTCCCCCCTTTTATGTCTTATTCCATGGTACTAGGGTCGCAGCTATTGTGAAAAGAAGCCCATAGAAGCAACAGTTCTTAACGTTAGACTCCAAAACCTTCAAACAGAGGGATGGAGAGACAGTGAAACTTGTGATTTGTTGAGCCTGATATTTGAAAGAGGAGTTACGATGAGGTTTTTGACTGTTGTCACCTTCTGGCTAGCTGCTACTTCAGTGTTCCTGCAGTGCTTTAACATTCTGGGCCACTTCAAGACAAGACTCTCAACAAGAGGGGTTACTAACGGCTGTCTGTGGCCACACTGCAAATGAGAGAAATTTAAGACTGGAAGTCAAATATTTGGTTTGGTAGTGTAAGCTTGGTTTACTGCGTGAGCTCTCAGGTTAGGTACTACATGATCTTCATTAAAATAATAACATGGCTCCAGGATTATTGAGTTATTTTTTTTTTTTAAACCCAAATTCACGTTTGCAAGGTCACTTGAAGCTGCAGAACAGATCTCGATTACGTCTTGCCCTGCAGAGGAGAGTGAAGTACTTGAGTCAAGTGGTGCTCTCCAACCTTTAAAACCAGTTGCTACGAAAATAGGTGTGAATTCATGGTCAACAAATAGAAAATAGCCACTTTGTGGTATTTTGGCCAAAACATGCCACAGGCATTTCATTAAGACCTCAGGGGAATTGTGTCAGCTTCTGCAAAAATTACTTAACCATGTCTCTTTCACAGAGGCAAAATCCATGGCCGAGTTCCACAGTTCCTACCAATCGATTCTGGTTCAAATTTCAAACAAGGTCAAAATGACTGAGGCTGCTCAAGTCTTTACATACCAGCACAAAGCTGCAGCGAGTCAAATAAAATGAGAAGCAGTTGAGCAGAATTAAACCAGCACATATACAAGATTCAGACACTCTTGTCTAAGGTTGGTAGATCATGATTCAATATTAGACTTGTTCTGATCAGAAATGTGATTTCAACAGTGTGCTCAAACAGACTTGTCACAGACATTCAGTGATTACCAGTGATCAACATGCAAAAATTACAGAGTACAGATGCATAACTGCAGTGCCTCTGTCAACTCATATCAGGGTTTGCTTTCGCAATGGAGAAGCAAAACAACTCAAACTTTGAAAGGGAGCATGCAATATTAACAAAAGCACTTTTGAGAGCAAATTTTCAGATGTCAGGTAGAGCAGCACATTGAAAATAAATACCAGAAGTACACTGGATTGGTCATTTCCAATATCATGATCATTTCACTACGAAAATTACCTGTTTTATGCTTCAAGAAAGTTGAATGTTTCCTTATGCACATGGAAATCCCTAATCACGATATAAAGTGAATCCTTTTCTGGTACTTTGGACAAAAGTGAACACAAGTGAAGCCTAAGACCAACTCATTAATAGGCAAAATACCAGTATTAACAGCAAGAAATGTCCCTGTTTGATATCAGTCCTTCACTGAGCCCTGTCACTCCGTCCCATCTCCATCACAAAGAACAGACCTCTGATCCTGACGTTGGGCTGCTGGGATAGCTATGCTGGCTGTGAGCTGGGCTTTGATGACAATTAAAGACCTTTCATGACGTTCATAGGTCCTGGAGACATACAGAGCTACTGGGATTTTAGACAGGCGAATAAGCAGAACTGAAAGCATTTCCCCAAAAAAACATTAGCGAAGCCCGCTGTAACAGTTCAGAAAAGATTGTGTTCTTATTAGAGATGCCCCGATACCATTTTTCCTCTCCCGATACCAATTCCAATTTTTGAGCTGTGGGTATCGGCCAATACCGACTACCGATCCGAGTATGATATTAAAAAAAGTATTAGAAAAGTATTGCAAAAATTAAAAAAGTATTTCTTTTTGCTGGTAGTGTAATAGAAGTAACCGGTAAATAAATCATGAAATTTAAATTACTTGGTATCGGTTGGTGTCTTGACTCCTGTACTAGGTGATACCGATATCGGCATTTTTCGGCAGTATTTGAGCAATTTCTGATACTGGCATCGGAATAAGAAGAACACTTAGTTCATATGCCCTGCAAAATATGCCCCATAAGTCTATATTTGAATTTATTAACTTACAAATATTTAATTATTTATTATGCATGAGTGGGACCTTTTAGGCAATAATTCTGACATTTGTGCACAGCTTTTATCAAATAAACAGCAATGAAAACACCTACTTTCTTTTTGTCAGGTGAGCTTTTCACAATTCTCAATTTCCATTTCCTTTCTAATTACTAGATGAGCACAATGGGGGTTTGAGACCACCAGTGAACATTGGCTCATTTCTCTCTGTTTAGTTTGTTCATTGGAGTAGGCTTGCCTCATTTAGATGATTTTGAGATGAGATAAACAAGGCCGCTGGCTTTGGCAAGGAGATGGGTGAGAGTATTAAAATCTGCTTTAGTGATCTCTGAAAGTTTGTTGTGTGTTGGTTTGGTGAACTCACTGAATAATATCTTTTATTAGAAAGAAACAGAATGTTAACTGTCACTTCACATACAAAAAGGTAATTTTTAACCAGATAGTTTTTATATTTGATATGATAGCTCTGGGGCATACATCAGAGATGGTGCTATTTAGTGTTGTAACTGTGGGTGGGAAACAGTTTCAGAATGGATAATGACTTCTAACACTATTTCTAATCTTGGCTTGAGGCCAGCAGACATCTCAGTTTTATGCTGACATGGATTTGGTTCATTCACATCTCGACAGTAAAAAAAAAAAAAAACTGCACAAACTTGAAAATAGGGTAGTTAAAACCAACATTATCATTCAGATACACTGCCTGGCCAAAAAAAAAAAAAAAAAGTCACCACCTGGATTTTACTAAGCAAATAGGTATGAGCCTTCTATTGAATAATTAGTGTGTGGGCGGTTATCTTTCAGCTGGAAACAAGTTTTTTTTAACCCAAACTGGCGCAATGAGTTGATTCTCATTTCCTAAACAACCATGTTGAAAGACACATCCCGTGGTCGTGGAAAAGATGTTAGTCTGTTTGAGAAGGGTCAAATCATTGGCATGCATCAAGCAGAGAAAACATCTAAGTAGATTGCAGAAACTACCAAAATTGGGTTAAGAACTGCCCAAAGCATTATTAAAAACTGGAAGGATAGTGGGGACCCATCGTCTTCAAAGAGGAAATGTTAAAAGCTAAAGGCGGTCCTAATGAAATAGAGTGTATGACCCTTTTTTTTGGTGGCGACTTTTTTTTTGGTCAGCCAGTGTACTTTGCCTCATGATTAAGAGAAAAACAAATGGTAAACCTTAAAACAGGGGTGGGCAAATCCAGTCCTGGAGGGCCGGTGTCCTGCAAGTCTTAGATGTTTCCCTCCTTCAGCACAACTGATTCAAATGAATGACTCGTTACCATCAGACCTTGATCATCAAGCTGATGGTAACGATCCATTCATTTGAATCAGGTGTGCTGAAGGAGGGAAACATCTAAGACTTGCAGGACACCGGCCCTCCAGGACTGGATTTGCGCACCCCTGCCTTAAAAGGTAAGAACTACAAACTCTAATTTTGACACATATAATGAACTTCTGATATTCACTACTGAAGTGGTGAGACAGAAACTTTTCTACTGTTAGGTTACCCTCAATTGCATTGTAAACTTTTACTTCATTTACTGGCTTCAAATAATTTTCATACATTAATATGTACATAAAAAAATAGATAATGTGGAAAAAATAATTAAAAATACCTTGCATCTAGTGAGCTGCATAAAAAATTACGAGACTTTCAGTCTCTTTCAGTTGTAAAAGTATGAGGGTGATAAGATTTGCATATTTCTGTGTGAACTATAGTTCCTTGTAAAAACAAAAGATTTCAAAAACACACATTCTTAAACCCCATGAAGTTCTACCTCTTACATTGAGCAGAAAGTTGACCTATTTTGCAGCAATCGAGGCAGGAATAACGACTGAAAATTCAATTAACTTTCCTCACAGCCAACAATAGGAAGCAGACAGAAACCTCCAGGATCTGAGCTAAGTTCCTGGATGAACCATAAACCAGGACACTATGATTTCCTGAGCACTAGAGTGACCCACACTTCAAAGCGTAACAAAAGAAGTTAAATACAAGAGACCACAGTGAAACATTCTCATATCCCAAAATGAGAAAGGTTTTGTTACTGCAAACATTCACAGGAATTTATTACCAAAGAAATGAAGCAAGAATGAGCTAAAAATCAACTGAACATCATCAGAAGACACCGGAGAGCATGTGCTGTGCTCCAACAATATGTCTGAGTGTGTTTGTCTGCTGTGTGGGCACGTCGTCTGGTCTCTGTGAGGGTGTGAAGCTCGCAAAACTGCCACTGCTGATCTCTTGCTGTTTCTCAGCAGTGGAGCATCAGAACGTCTGTTTCAGCAACTCTTCCTTACCATTATCTACTCTCAACTCTTAAACACACTCCCCCCCGATAACTTCAGATACCATTACTGGACACTTACGGTGGTGCACTTCAAAGTTTTTTAAACAATATTATATTTTCAGCTGTAATCTTTCAAAGAGCCTCTCTTTTTGCAACTCAAGCACTTTAGTAAGGCTTCAAACAAATGCTTTAATATAGAGAAAAAAGCCTTTATGATCTCTTTACAAGAAGCACTCTCAGGTGTTAGAAACACAGTGTAGTTTCTGCAGAGCCCTCGGTTGGTGCTGCAGAGATGCCACATTTTTTGGTGTGTTCGTTGACAAACTCTTAATTCTAATATTAAAAAAAAAAAAGAAATACACACTTAGATTTTAGATGTGAAAGATGACTGCTAAGGTTTTGTCTCTGGGAGGAACTGAACTGGAGGAAGTGAATAGCTCAAAGCAAATTTGAGCAAATTGTGTGCCACTTAAATACAAGTGAATATCACAAAATTATACATTTTTTTAATTTCTAAAAGTAAACAACTTGTGATGGCAGCTATCTTTGAAATTTGACATCTTTTATGAGACAAACGTGCAAAAAGACCATTGAGAGCTTCAGTCGCACCTGCCAGGCGATCAGGTCTTTCAGTTTCTCTATCTTCTCAAGGTCCTCTGGGTGTTCCTGCATGTACTTGTCATTGAAGAAGGCCTGCCAGAGAGGGGACAAAGACACTTGTAAGCATGTTTGTATGACGGGAGAAAAGCTGAGATCATGCTCAGGTGAAAACTGAAACACTGAAAAGTGTATCATATAAGAAAAGAGAGCGAGGGAGAAAAACCTAACTTGGCAAGAAAAGCACTGTGGAATGGTATTTTAACATGAAATAAAATATATGTAGACACCTAGATTCCACCACCTCTACTATTTCACTAAGATGAAGGAGTGGCCATAGGTCAAAACATTCTTCCAGAAGACTGTGGACACGCTGACTCCCATCAACCGCAGCTTCTCATGACTGAGTAGAAAAGATGGATGTGGCTCCAGAGATGCATCCCGTTAGTTTATGGACTGCTGTTCTGAAGCCTGGAGGTCAACATTTGATCACTGAAATGCTTGGTTTTTCTAGTCGGAGGTTTTCAGTGAGAACTCAAAACTTCATCCTCCCTTTAAAATGCATTTCTTTAAGCTTTAATATAAAAAACGTGGGTGAGCTATAAAAGAAGTTAGCTTTTTTTTTTCAACCCCTTTCAAACTAGGTGGTTTAGGAGGCCACAAGCAAAGTGAAAAAATTGCAGCATTTCAAAGCTTTTAATGAAATAGTAAGTTACAGTCACCCAAATATAGCTACTTAGGTACCAAAAAAATCACAACATATCGCTTTTAATATAAGTGAAAAATAAAGCTATAGGCATGCAAGTCATAAAGGATGAGTAAATATTGAGACAGATGACTACCTTCTCATAGTTGGTGAAACCTCCCATGACAGCTGGGTCTACGATCCCATTCAACAGCATTGAGAGGGGATTGATGGGAAGGTTGGGATCGTTGAGATGCCTTTGCACCATGCTGCTGATCTTCTCATTGGTTAGCTGCATTGTTTCCATGGCATTTTCCAGTGGACTGATCTCCTCCTGTGCACATTGATAAATGAAGGAGCTATCAGATATTTTCAACTATTCACCCTTTTTCAGTGTAAATAACCATATCACTACAGTCATCAACATACATATATCACGACTGTCTCTGCGATCCAAACAATTAAGTTGACACATTTTACACTCATTAATCATTTCACAATGTTCACCGTGAACAAATCAGCAACTGTCAAATAAGGATGGATAGCTTGTTGGTGTAAGGGGACATCTATTCCGATGACAACAAAACATGATTAGCAGTTCTGAGAAAACATTAATGTAAATGCTGCCATTAATGTTATTACTATTATGTAACAGCAAATTGGAAGAATCTTATTACTGGAATGGATGTTAAATAAATAAATAAATACCCTCCTTCTTGTAAGGGTTTAGAGGAAGCATGAGTCGCTTGTTGAGCAAATGTCAGGTTTAGACCCCAGCCAGGAAAAGTAAAGATGCTGTGGCAGGGAGACAAATCTCCAATCTGTGCCGGTAGGTCTCGGGCCAGCTTGATAAAAAGAGTTGTCAGATGGAAGGATTAGGCTTGGTGAATCTCAGCCTAGTCATTAAGCTTTAAATAGAGAGTCTGACCTTTGGGACCTGGCCTCTCCCTGGCTCATCTGGAGGGCAAGCTGCTACTTACACATGTTCCAACCCTGCCTAAGGGAAGAGGTGTCTGCTCTGAGTCAGAATCCACTACATGGACCCAGGAATAGGGGGTCTTATGAAGGCTTGACTGAGCTAAAGATGGAGCAACTCAGGGTTCCAGTCTGTTCAACTACATGTCCAAGCTGCATGGTGTTCAGTGGTGCTACTTCATAACAAAGAATGCAGAGACCAGACTGTAGTCAACTCTGTGGTTAGAAGTGGCCATTATTCAGGCTTTTAAAAGGAAAGGACATAAAAGTGACTAAAGCGACAAATGCAGTTATTTAGTTAGAGTAATAGGTTTTAGAACAGTTACACCTGGTTAAACTGAGCAGCAAGTTTGTATTGGGATAAACTAAGGACACTAAAACAATGCAGTAGGTGTTTTTGCTATAAATCCTGCATTTCCACAGGTTTTATTTTTTATTTTATTTATTTTTATATATAAAGAGTTAAAGACATGAGGAGAGTAACTTTTCCCACAAAATGCCACACAAGCCATTAATCACAGCTTCTGGTTTATTATTCCAAAGGCCTATTTATCACAGATGTGTGGAATAAGAACTGCTGCATGTCTACATTTGAATGAGAAACTCATTGCAAAGCGGTTTTTAGTTCCTGAACAAGCCTCAACTATTAGAAATCTCTTTCCTATCTCTGAATTCTCCATTGTAGTGCTCCTGAATGATTGCCAAAACTGGCAACTTTGAAGTTTGCATAACTCTGAGAAGGTATAACAGTTCCATGTTTGTAACCTGCCATCTTGTGTACTGATAGAGTAGCTGCTTCTATTCTTTTTATGAATTATATCTGCTTACATATAAATATTAGCAGCTACATGAGCCACAAATTGAGCTTATTGTTATGAATAGTTTCACTGATACTCTTCATGCATGTATCAATCATTATCTAATGTTTTTCCCTCCCACCCCTCTCATCTTTCACTGTGCTTGCTCAGGATGAGGGACTGAACCAAATTGAAGATTCAATGCAGTTTGTTGGGTTTCCTAGCAAGGCTATTTTTTCTGAATTGGCATTATATCAATTATGAGCTTTGGACTCAATAATAATGAATGATTATGAAACAGGAATAATTGGATTATGCATGCATTGCAATGAATTGGACTGAACTGGAATATAATTTGGATTTGATTGGAATGTATTTATTGGACTGTGTGAGTGCTTTTTGTGTGAAGTGCCTTAAGATGACTTTGTTGGAGAGTATGACATGTAAGGGGGCAGAACTCCCACTCCTCTGGGGCTTCGCAGACATGTGCCCCTCTATCCCATGGTCTTCCTCCAGTTATTCCAGCAGGATCTCTGCTCGTCTCACATTTAGCTCTGATCGTTTCTTGCCAAATTGACAGGAACATATCTGGAACTTCTTGTGAGGTTCAGCACATCGACAATCTTCCCTGTTTCGTCCTCATCCTCCAGCTACTTCAGTGTCTTCTGATTCAGTGGAGGTTCATAGTTGCTTTCAAAACCACAAGTTTTTATATCTTGTAAAAGCCCCAAATGCAGAGGTAACAACCGGTTTCAACCGGTGCTGTCACCCAGTGGACACTCTTTTCAGAGTACTCTGGTTTCTCCTATTGGTGCTATACAAGGAAATCGATATTTTGTCAATCAGTGTAAACCATCAGGCAAAAAGAGAACACGTCCTGATTACTGATACTGATTAAAGCGATCCTGCAGATCTGATGAGAAAGCCTGTTTAGCACAAAGACCATTCATACTCACTGTGGACACCGACTTGACTTCAAACCACCGCAAAATTCCAGGAAGTTTGTACGCTGTCGTGTATGTAGTCCTCTCGATCCACATGTTCTGCATTCAGAATAACAGATAAAAAATAACAATTACACCTAGAAACACGGGAAAATGTCAGGAACAATTTAAGATGGCAACACTTTTTTTTTTTTAAAGTGGGTAACATGCAGCATTTTATGTGCCAAAACAATTCTTTGCATTACACAGAATCAGCCTTTTAGACTTTTTGTGCATGACTGAGGTAAAGATGGTGTAATGGCTGTTCACTTAGAGCCACTGTGGTGGAAGATTCCTGTTAAGACAAAATCTAAAGAACAAATTCTTCTTTCACAGATAGATGGAAGATAGTCATAAAGAAATGCTGCAGGCGATGACGGCATCTCTTGCAACAGATGTTCATCATTCTCTACTTTCATTTATACAAGTTGAAAATAATTCAATATGATCAATAAAATTAAAATTAGTCTTTTAATCAGTAGAGTATACTCATCACTTACTCTAGAAAAGATCATGAACTTTACAGAATTGTAAATACTAAGAGGTTTAATGGACATGGCAATCATAAAATGTCCAACAATAGATATTCATCATCTCGCTGTCAAGACAGAGAGAGTTTCAAGTCTCAGATTAGTTAAATATATCAATCCTTGTTCTGCAGAAGTGATGCCACGCTAAACACACAGAAGAGAGCGTGACTGGGTTTAATTTGTCTTCTTGTCACCGTTACCTGGATACCAAGAACACACAAGGCATAATTCATCAGAGGCTCTAAAAATCAAGACTTGGCAGTACTGTTGAAATATGAGCAAAATGATGTGGATCACAGTAAACCATTTAGTTTAGACTGGTGTTCTTTTGGCAACCAAAACATTCACCATGGTTAAAAAAAAGTTCCATGTATTCTTATTTCTCCATTTAAATAAAACAAACATAGTCAAATATAGTCTTTTCATTTACTGTGCTGCAAATAACAAAAAAGTATTTGTTGAGCATAAACTTAAAATAACCTGAAATTCCCAGATAAATAGAGTAGCATGTGACGACACGCAGAAGTACGTTTTTTTGGGAACTGTACATAAACACACAGTGGGGAAAGTAATGACAGAATTAACGAAAAAAAAATTACGTCTATCAGAATGTTAAAAAAACCAAAAAAACATCGGGTTCTGAGGTAAATAAACCTCATCAACAAATAACACATAACGTTGTATCTTGATTTACTGAACACAAATTAAACCAAAATGCCAAAGTATTCAGTGTACATGGAAGCAGATAAGTTGAAGTCACAGATTTCTTAAATCATTGTGGAAGTGAATTGGTAACCCACTCTTGTCTCAAACATTACTTCAGTTCATTGAATTTTGCAAGTATTTGTTTACCATTTTTCTTTTTTTTTTTAAACCATCGGCATCGATCAAAGACTAAGCAGACGTCGCTGATTACTGGGCAGTTGCATCTGTGGAAGCACAGTACTGTTGTGGAAAAGCATTGGCAGGATAGTGTCAGACTCCTGTGGATGTTGAAATAGACTATTTGTAAGAACAACTTCTAACTTAGGAAAACAGTAAGGCTTTAATTCTTATATCTCAAAGCCCTAAATATTTAATTGGTTCGATATGAAATGTTTTTCTTTAGATAGAAAAGTGAATAACCTTAGGCTACTTTGAAGCTGTATTGATAGTGAGCCATCACCTGTAACTTGGGTAGAAATGAGTACAGAAACCCACATCTGGCTCCAGGACAATTCAATAAATTGTTCAACAGCGTAGTATTGATAAGCTCCACTGTTATCAATTCTGTTTTTGGTACCAGAGAACTTTTCTTCCCCAGAGGCTGTGCGTGAAGTGAGGCACATCTGTAGAAGCATCATGTGTGCACACGCACGCACACACAGATACACTCTGCTACAGTGGAAGGAAAAACTAGATTTCTAAAGTGTGGTAACAATTAACTAAAGTTCATGCTGATAACTGATGAGCACTCAATCACCTGATTTTATTTTACTCAAAATACATTAGACTGTTGTGTGTGCAGAATAATGGAATCATAGAATAAATTACCTAAAATTACTTAACATCCCTGGCCAATAAAAAAATACAATTTAAAAACGAATCAGAACTCTATGTTAGCCATCAGCTCCTACAATTTTTTCAAAATTCACATTGGCAAAAGGAAAAACCCATACCAGCCAAGCTCGACTAAAAACATGCATGCTTTTATGGTACATGATAGTCCAAAGACGGTAAAGACCAAAATAAATAAATAAAAAATACAGGAATTACCGCAAACTCGTTGTCTGGGTCCTTCTCTCCTTTCCTCACTGGCCTGGAATACTGGAATTTATGGACTTCATTTACTGTGTAGAAGCTGGAGAGGGAGAAAAGCCGTGCCAGAGTAAATTAAAGCTGTTACTGGCAATCTACAGCTTGATTGATACAGGTTGATTGCTTTGCTTCAGGTCAAACACAGGACAAACTCCCTCTAGGCCAGCTCAGCCTGGAACTATGGCATTTAGAATGCTGGTTTCTATCGAAGCAACGGCCTCATCTCCATAGGAAATAAATTAATTTCTGGGTCACACACAGCCCTGGCAGCTCTGAAAAGTTACCCCTAACATGTCAGACATGCAGATAAGCTGCAGAATATGCAACAAGCACGTGAAAAGCAGGGATGAACTTTGTCAGATCAGGTTAATGGACTTTTCAAAGTAGGAAGATGATGATGCTACATAGCGGTGGGAACAGTTTTCTGAGAGTATACATATATATATCAGAGAAAAAGTGACAGATCTTTATTTTTTTTGCAGAAATTAGGGCAGAGCTATGATTCTCAAACCATATTGCATTTATCATCTAAAAAAAAGTCATACTTTATGTTCTAGGAACATGGTTTGACTATCAACAAATAATTATGAATAAAATATGAGCAGAATCAGTGCCATTCAGAAGCCACTGTCCCCTTTGCGTTTAAAGTAAACAGCTATTAAGCTGTCCAGATGGGAGCTTTTCCAACTAAAAACAAATGTTTTTTTTAATAAAACAGACCACACATAGATTTTTGTGCCACACAGAAAGTCTGGGCTCAGGTGTTACTGCCACTGGAGCTTTTTAATCTCCTCTGACGTTCAGATGTTCCCTTCTGTGCTTACAACACCATTTAAAAAATTATGAGACCCAATCCCAAATTAGCAGAGAAAGGGTGGCATAAGCCAAAAAAAGAGCTTCTGATCCAATAAACTGATTAATACGAAATATTTAAACACACTTTGCTAGCCCAATTAAGCCTTTCAGATGTCTTGAGCTGACAGAGTAAAGATGATGGAGTAGCGTGGTCTGGCAGAGCAAGGTCAGAATGGGCTGTGCTCTGCCTGCTGCTGTGACCCGTTGGCTCAGTCTCATTGCTATGCACTTCAATAAATGAGAGAAAACACATTGAGACAACTGGGAACAACATGGTGAGAGCTAAATAGAGAGAGAGACAGAACTGGCAGAAACAGAGATGCACAGTTGAAGTGGAACAGTTCTTCGTCAGTCTTCAAACATGACTATTTAATCTAGGACATTAACAAAGTCACATCTTCCAATCAGACACAGTTGGCAAATAAACCAACATGCTGCTGAAACAATAAATTCAGGGGTGTGTGACCAATACTGCGGGCTTGTGATAAGATCACTGCCCAGGTCTATTTGTTCAAAGGTTTGCCCAAGTAAATACATTATTTTAATTATGTCCATGGATGCTTTGGGTGCTATATCAAAGTGAATTTGCACAGCTGAGTGCAGCAGTGCCCATCTGGCACACTGACAAGTTGGGTTGTATGGGCCCACCTGTTTGCTGTGGCCCTGATGCTCCACACAACACTATTAATTATGGCAGAGAAACAATGTTGTACTTGGCACAGTGACCAGTAGCAGATGGCTGGTGAAAGTTAATAACCATTAGAACAACAAGGTCAACCACTGTTCGCGCTACAAAGACCCACATTTAAATCGAGATCTAATCACCTTTAGTACTGCGGTCCTCTGCACGGCACACAGAAATGCTAATGCACTTATACCATGTCATCACAGGCTCTATTGAGTGTTTGACTGACTGAGGAAAGTAAATTAGGCGTTGGCAGATGGAAATATATGCTGTGTGACTTTGAGTTACACGCTCCACAACTGTGAAGAAGTAAATGTTGTCAAAGCATCCTTTTTACCTGACTATTTGTTCAGAGACGGGCTTGTTTTGAAACTTGGCAGGCAGGTCAAGGATGGGTTTCACTGTGAAACACTGGATATCTTGAACAGAAACATCAAGGAAATCAATGACAGAGGATGAGCTGATAATTCAGCCTCACTGCTGCTCAGTGGAATCAATTTTAAATTTCATTTCATTGTTCTCTAATCTAGTTGAAATCAATGATTTTGAGGAAAGAAAACAATTTCTGTGAAGCATTTTAATAATGCCATGACAGCTACAAATGACTGATAACTCCACTTAATGTATTACTTTCTACACATTTTTTTCCTCTCACATTTCGATGTTCCAGTTGAAAGAATATGAGTTAATGGTAACAACACTAAATGAACCATGTCTTTCAGGCTTTGTAAGTATCAATAACGTGGAGATGAGAAAAAATAAATTGTTGTTTCATTTCTGGCATAATTAACTAAAGCAAATGGAAATGTTAAAAAAGAAAAAGAAAAAAAAATATTAAAACTAAAATATGAAAGGAAAAAAAAAAATCCATGATATGGTATCTTTCTGAGGATACACTGTCCAGAAGAGCACTTCGTGTCTTCGCTGGGCGGCGTGGTCGTCTTCATCTTATCTGCATTGGGAAACTGTGTGAGAAGTCGTGCTTCAAAATCCTCTCTGCGCTCATATTCCTTCCCACGGTAGATGAACATTTTGTTCTAAAGGACAGAGAAGAAAACAGTAAGACCTTAAATGTGTACAGGAACGCAAACCCAGAATGTGCACATGTGTTAAAAAAAATAGAAACTAGGCACAGTGGAACAATATTTACAGACCTAATGCAGCACTTTCCAGTAAGTTTACAAGATTACATCTAGAGGCCAAAAATGCATTTAAAGATGGTGGTAAAGAACACAACAGAAAAATGAGAAAATACTCACATCGAAGGTTTTGATTTATGAACCTTTGATTTATAAACCTACTTGGCCTCCTGCTGTGGCTGAGTTAAACATTTCAAACTTGAGTTACTTAGAAATTAAGCTGTAAAAAAAAAAAGGTCTCGGTACTGATACAGCCAGAGTAGGATTTTTTTTTTTTTTTAGAAAACTGACAAACTTGAAATGGTCACTACCACTGAGATGGAAACGATCAGACCCTTTCAAAAACTACTGAAGCTGTCTTAAAAAGAAAACTAACAGAGGTGCAGTCAGTTTCAAATCCTTCTGGTAGTATCATGTCAGCTGACAAAATACCCTCATCACACTCTGTTTACATTTTAGCAGCTTGATTTATTCTTCTTCACCACAAGTAGGGCATCTCTTAAAATGCAAATGAGTGACTAATGTCATCCATCAGCTTTAGACTGACAGATGGGAACAGCAGCTTGAAAGTTTGCAGCTGGTTGTACAAGGCACTGTAATTCTTCTTTTTGTTTAATACTTAGGTCTTTATACTTTGCCTGAAGGATTGGACAGTATTTGGAAGAATCTGTTAAAGATTTCCCTTGATAAGAAAGAGATATTATAGAGTAATAAAGTTTACATTTTTGGTAGAGACCGTTAGTGCCTCACCTCTCGTCAACAGAATTATGTCAACGCAGAAAAGAAGCAGTGAAAATCTACTTGGTAGGAACAGAAAAATAGTTTAGAAATTGGGAGGGAACTGCAAAACAAATCAATCATCTGGGAGGAAAGTGCACTGAATAGTAATTTCAGAAGAGAAGAAGTAAATATTAGCATAAAACCAGAGTCTTCTTTAATGGAAAAGGGCAGGAAGAGTAAAGCTGCAGGACGTAGAGTGAATCAACTCTGGATGGTCAGACAAATAATTAATTGCTGATCAAAACCTCAGTGCAAAATCAATTGCTCAATAAAAGTATGTCCATTAAATTAGTTTGGTCATGGGACACTCATCTCAGGACGTGGTCATTTTTATCATTTATTGCCATAAACTAAATCATAATGATGTTAAGACAAAGTCAAGGGTATCTTAAGTTCTCCAAACTTTGGTTCCTATGCTCATTAATGTTGACGGATTGCTCAAGTAAAGATATGACATTAAATTATGGGGAAGGCGTACTAAACCTTTGAGCCAGACACAAATGCAATGCTTTCCTAGTGTAGTCCCTATCCAGGTTTAGAGGGACGTTAACACCTTAAAGGCACAGACACGGTAATATTGGTGCTCCTGTTTTAACTGAACAGGTTATCAGGTTTAGACTTAAATGTGTTGCTTCAAGAAACAAGCTGTGTCCGTGTCATTCATGAACAGCAGACTTGTGAATATCAACAGGCCTGCTTGTTGGCGACAGGGTTGAATCTGTGCCATTTCTGGTAGACTGCTTGAGAAAAAGAAATGTGTCCGATGCAAATCAGTGTAGTTTTAGTACATAACCGCAGAACTGTACAAGTCCCACCAGCTGTTTACCACTGTTGATATGTGATCACTTGCTGACTTGCCCATCATCTGCCAATTTGTCAACGAGAAAGACTAGAATATGCATTAAGCACTAAATACGTTTTTTCAATGATTCCCTAAAAAGTGAAGGTAGGGTGCTCTCGAAAGAGGTGAGTCTTCTAGAGATGCTTGAAGGTAGAAAGAGTTGCCCTGCAGTAGTTGAGGTTAATAACCTGCACCAGGGATTGTGTAGGTGTTAAGTTAGATACACCCTGATTATTCTAGTGGTTGTAAAACATTCCAAATCAACATGACTGAACAACTGCAATATGAGAGGAAGGACAACTGGTCAACAATCTTGACACCCAGGTTTGCTGTTTCTTGATACTGGAGAAGCCATGAAGATTTACATTATAACATTAATAAGGAAACACGCCAGAGAAGACTTGGGCTGTTTTGTTAGAGGGATTTTACACTCAAAGACCCAAATTTCAGACTTTAAAGAAAATTCTTAACTTTAAGTGGTTTATAGTCCTGCCCCCAAGATTAGGGATAATCTTATTAATGAACATTTCTTCTTTATTGGATCATGCATGAAAGCCCACGCATAGCAAGTGGCCATGCATAGTACACATATCAACTCTCTAATTAATTTAACTAATTGAAGCTAAGACATATGCTTCGGGCTATTTTAAATTTGCTTTGATTGATAGGTTGAAAAAGAAAAAAAAGGAAAAACATGACTTTCACAGACATGAAAATATTATCCCAAGAGATTAACTATATTTTTCCAAATCTTTCATATCTGATCATGGATACTTTATCTTTTTCTACCACTGCGTACTGAAGGCTTGTTAGTGAGGGACAGAAAATCTGCAGATTCCAGTTCATCCATCACTTATGTCACTTATGTCCTCAATTCATCATCAAACCTGCTCTAACTGGTTATGGAAAAGAAACTTGTTGTCATTGAGATAATATAGTATTAACGTGATCAACTCCTCCAAGTCTAGTGGGTAAATATCCATTTCATAAAGCCCCTGACAAGGCAGAAAGAAGAATGCATGATGTCAGGATTCAAGCTCTGGACAAGCCTCCATGAAGATATAAAAAAATATGTACATATGAAAATTGACTACTAGAACATGGATACTTCCATTCATCTACTTTGCAATCAGTTAATTCACACAGAGACTGATGAACAGGTCATCTAGTTTTATTGCGAAACAAGTATAAATTATCTGAGAGGAGTGCTCTTAAAAGCGTGAGGAGGAACGTTCCCTCATCTGCCTGAGTGTACTCAGCAGTCCGCCTGAGGAACATTTTGACAGATACAACATGACAGCTCATATCCAAAGCTTCTGAATGTGGTGTCTGAGGAGACGCATTTCAAGGGAACTTTCACACACTCTGAACTGCTCTTTAAAATGGACTGTCAACGGAAACCAAATCTGGGGATTATATAAGGTTTAGGACTTATAAAAATACGGGTGGTGAAACAGGAGGTGAAAGTAAATATTCCAACAGGAGGTAAATAGAGAGAAAACAGTTGTACACAAAATACATCTGTGAAGTGCTTTGAAGACCCCCACTGCACCTAAAAGCTGAAACGCAAGTGGATTCTTTCTAAAACAGACAAACAAAATAGGAGCCTTTGGTTGTGGTTCAAAGCTTCTTTACAAGGTCTTGTGTCTTTGAAGGCTCAAATAATGACTTAAGAGACATATTCTGTGCTTTTATTTATTTTGTTTAGGTAAGAAATTAAGAATTCCAACTGTCAGTAAAATGTTTAATCTATCAACACTTCCAAAAATAGAAGAGAGAAAAAATGGACAGCAATAAAAGCTCTAGTTGTCTGAAGTTTTAAAACAAATTATGAGATCTTGAACACTTTGCAATTAGCAAATACCCTAGTGTCCTACTATATTAAGATCTAATAAATCATAAGTAGGTGAATTAAGGCACTCTTGCATGAAATCAATTTGTGAAGGGGTTGGACACAAAATGCATTTGTAAGAGTATTGATTTTCTCACATAACTAACTTGTCCCTAAGGGCTCTGTGATGCTAAAATATAAACAGCAATGTGGGGTGTGAATATAAAACCCTGAACTCTATTTATTTTAATTAGTAGCCCCTACCTGATTGCTTCCTCAGACACTCACATGGAAGTCTTTCCCCATAATTACTAAATGTTTTATGAGGTAACACAAAAAAAAAAGAAAGAAAAAACAGTGACCCATAGATTATAGCAGATTTGATGCTTGCAGAATCTCCTAAAATGGTGGTTTGCACTGCCCCATACAGGGAAATTTAGGAAGACCATCTGTCCATGATAGCGTGAAAGAAAACAAAACAAAACACAATATATCATTTAGATAAAAGACCCAAAAAGAGAAAAAGGTGGAGCTGAACAAGTCAAAAAGGAAAAGTCTTGAGGTGTAGCAAAATGTCTTAATTCACATGTATTAAAGACAATCAAAAGCAATTTAAACCTTCCTATTGCTCAGAAAAACATGAGAGTGAACTGGAGTGATATTTCCGAGAGGGACATGGAGGACAGAGATCAGAAGTAGACTGACTGCAGTGGAGAGCATGAGCAGATTCACAGTAATACTGGAGGTGGCTATCCATCCGCTCTCCACCATCATATCCATTCTCTTAGTTTTGGGAAAAATATATTATATTCGGCATTCAGACATTTTGGTAAGCCCACAGTGGTATCTGTACACACCTTCAAAGTCATAAGATGTGTCTAATAGTGACAGAAATTCAGTTATTCTGTTTTAGTACAATTGCTCACATAAATTATGTAAAGATGCATAGACAATTTTTCAGCTCTTTGCTTTTCTGTATACATACTCATGGTTTCCTGCAGACCTTATTTGGCCAGGCGCCCCGCCCGGCCTAAAATCTCGAGCGCCCGGGCTACAATGTCGGGAAAAAAAAAATGCAATGCATGCAAGCGACACGGCAGCGCTTGAGAACAGATCAGCGCACATAGGTTTGTGTTATAATGAATTAATGTTGATTCTCTAGTGCTGCGCTGTTTGCCTGCAGTGAGTCCTGCGCCACCTCTCTCTCTCTCTCTCTCTCTCTGTCACACACACACACACACAGTGATAACCTCTCTGTCGATCACTCACGTTTGACAGCTCACGTCTCGTCTCACTTCAATACAAGTTTTCCTCCGCTCGCTTTTATGTTGGTCCGTAATTATTTATAGTCAGTAGAGATTCTGGTAAACTTTATTCGTAATAGACCCGGTGCTTTTGTTTTGAGCAGACAGTGCGACCTCTCACTGCCGTTTTTTTTTTTTTTTTTTGGTTCGACAATTCATTAAAGTGACACACGCACACACTAATCAACATTATGTTTAACTTTGTCTATAAAAGAAAAAAAAGAACATTAGGTATTTAAACTAACTAACTAAATAAATAAAGACCAATGGGCGCACTGCCTGTCATCTGGACTCCAAGCTCACGTAGCTTCACTTGACAGCTGTCACTCTGAGGTGATTGATGACCAGTCCGCCCAGTCAAAAAGGTAACGCCTACTATGTTATTTACTGGTATGCAATTGATCAGTAGTAGAGTAAATGAGACATAGTCTTTTAGTTAAGAAACTGAGGTAGCCTACACTTTATAGTGTTTTCCATCATCATGTTTGTTGTTAAGCAACTTCTTTCATATTTTGAGGGCAAAAATAATAATTGAACAATCTAATTAATTAAGTAATTTATCCTTTTTTTTTGGTTCTCGTCTACCGTTCTTGGCTTGAAACCCCCCCCTACCCCCCGGGCAAAGTTTTTTCCTGCAGGAAACCCTGCATACTATATACATACATGCATATATATATTTAAACCCAACATGCAAATGTTGAGTTAAAATGGTATCAATCCAACCGAATTAGCATGTTGGTTTGGTTTTCATTCATCACGAGGGCTGCAAGAATCTAAAATGATGACAGAAAAATAAACTAGTAATTTATGAACAAGACAGCCTGCCATTCTTGTGGCTTCATCTAAGGCAAAAAGAATAAAGTAAGTCCAAGCTGTCCTGAAAAGCTGTTGAAAGAGCCCATCAGATTAGATCAATGCAGGTTGCCCTGTCAGTAATGGAGTTTCTGCCCATCAGGTTGGTGGGGGTCACATGTAGATTATAAGAGAATGAATTCATCTGAGACACCAAAACAACACATTTAGTGACAAGCTAGATGACATTAAAACAGCTTTCACGAGAATATATTAAAGTAAAACTAATCTGCCTTTGTCAGCACTGCAGCTGTTTTTCTTCTGACAAACAAAAAGCTCTGGATTTGAGTCAAACCCTCGGTGACAGAATATTAATCATAAAAATATTTTTTAAAATCAGCTTATTTCAAACCACAACCGTGGACAGAGCAAGACGTCATTCATTGAATTATTCACTGAAGAATGGATTGAATAAAATAAAACTTTATTAATCCCAAAGATAAATGAGATAATCACCAAACACCTGTTAAGCATTTACTTAATTTGTGGTAAGATGTGATTAGATTGGCGCAGGGCCAGTCAGGACATTCAGCAAGGAAATGGATAAGTTCAGGTTAACGAGCCAATTATCCTTCATAAAGTGATGTTAGGTTGATTTATCAGTTTTATATAAATGTCCAAATGCATAATACTGATTGCCAATTTTAAAAATCAGCTTGGTTCTCTTTGTTCTGTTCCACCACTTTCAAGAACATCTGGAGCGCCAGTTATATAGAAACAAGAGCAGATCTTTATGCTTTATTCTGTCCATGATTCAGCAGCCACTAAAAGCTATTTACAATGTGACCATATCGCTTCTTTTCACTTTGTATTGGGTGCATGGTTTTGCGCTGCAGGCGGTGACTGGGGACATTGTGATGCAGACCACACTCTTGCTGTGGAATAAATGGTGTTTAGCTGAAGTTCAGGAGATGGAATTAAAGCTGCGTGATCGGCCTTTTGATGGCACACACGAGCCTTGGTTGATCAACTGTTCAATTGACAACAAGACAGGATTGTAAAGGCTAAAAAACATTTCAGATAGGGTGTTGATAACGAACTGGAAAAGCATATGTTAAGATGGACATACAGAAGACTGAGGAATTTTTTCGTTTCTTTCACATTTTTCTTCAAGCTCAGCCTTTTCCCACACTGGAGGTGAGCCACTCATAAATCTGTATCTCCTCTACAACCCACTCAACAGCAACCAGTGACTAAAATTTGTTGTCTGTAAGCAACCAGACAACCACAGCAGGTGGCAATACTACAATGAATGAATAAATAAATAGTGAGCTGTGGAACACATACAGTAATATTGACTGCTTAAGCTGGAAAATGTATGTTGATTCAAGTACTCACACGAAGGAAAGATGGAAAACCCGTTCCATAATAGCCGACAGCAAAGTAGTCTGGTTTAGGTCGGATGACCTTCACTATGTTCTCATAGAACTGGGCCTGTTTCCGCTGTTGTGAGATACAATGGCAAATTTAAGTACCCTGGATAAAATTTTAATGTTTATATTATTCACATTGGCAGTTTTGTGTTTCAAATCTCACAGATATAGTGCTAAATTGCAGTCTTGTGACATTCATCATGTTGTTGCCTTTCATAGCAACTCTCAAACAAGTGAATTTTATGTAAATGTGTTTTCACTTCAATGAAGGTTAAATTCCAGATGAGCTTGCAGTTGAAATATGTCAAAAAGTGTGGGGCACAGTAAAAGTACCAACAGGTCCCATGGATAAAAACTGTCAGTGCGGTTCAATAGGAAAAAGAAAAAAAAAAATCTTACCAAGGATGCACTGAGCTGCTCAAAGTCAAACATTTCATTTTCATACTGTTCAGCCAGTTCCTTGCTCAAAATGATTGCCTCCTCCCACATCTATTGACAACACAGACAGTGAAAGAAATAATTATTAGAAAGTTTGAATGCAGTGACAAAGCACTTATTTCCTGCCAGCTGAGTAACACAAATCCTTGACTTGCCTCCTCTGAGTAATTGTATTTCTTATAAATCTTTATGTGAATAAATTACTCTTATTTTGCCAGTATTATTTTCTTTTTTGCCTATTAAAACACCAAAAGTGAGATGCCAGTCTGTTATTGCTTCTTTCCTCTCCCCTGAGACTCAATCAGTGCAGTGGGGTGGTGTCATCGGTGGATGTGAACCACTCAAACGTGTTGAAAGGCTTTGAAGTGGCTTCCCTGACAGAGTCGATTGGATTGGACTGATACAGGCCAGAGAGGAGGTGGAGCAGGTCCAGACTGCTACTCAGATCTGTGTGCCATCAGTGAGAGTGGCAGTGGCAACACGGGGACTTTCCATCTGACTCCTGTCACACTTGTAGAAACTGTCCTCAGTTGAAACCCTGCTTGCTGCTGGAGTGTTGATGTATCTTTCCAGTGATTTTAGCACATCGGTATCAGTCTGGTGGGTTAGCGTGCAAATGTTTATTTCAAATGGCTGACTACCAGACAATATTTTGCTGAGTGACAGTTGGCTTGAAAAACCGAGAGAGATGGCCACATCCGCCCTCTGAGGACACACAGAAAGCCTCCTGACATCATCCCTGAAAAGCTCTGGCTGCAGTTATATAGATCCGTTCCAAGCATAGCTTACAGTCTGAAAAATATATTTCCCCTCTGGACAAAAAGCATGCACATTTTCAAGGAATAGCACAGTAATCAGGATTTATAAAACAGAACCCTTTCTCACTCTAAAGAGGGACAGATGGCATTCTGGTATGGCACATCAGCAACAAGGAAAAAGGACAGAAATGCCAAAAAGGAGGGAAATTCATTTATTTCAAATGAAGAGCTTGGCTATAAAAGGGACAGCAACCATGTATTTCTTTTGTGGACTGATAGTAAACTTCAACTAAAAGAAGGAACAGAAATATGAGTGTGTGTATGAGTATGCTAGTGCACGTCTTACCTTGCCCTTGTCGAAGTAATTAATAATCTCTTGGTAGAGCTGGTCCTTAAGCTGTCCTTGAGTGGTGGCCTGGTAACCATCTCTCTGGGTCAGGTGGGCTGCACATGCCTCGTCTGACCACTACAGAGAATAAATTAGCACTGGGGTCAACACTGTGCAAAACCAATGCAGAGCAAAAGGTGACTGGGTGATGAGAAATCAATCACTGACTTATCCCCAATGCAAATGTGAGAAATTGATGTGTCATCTTTTTAACACGGCCCTACACTTTGGCAGACCAAAATGGAGATTTGGGACATGGGCAGTGATGTATACATCAATATATATTGAATTCTTCTGAGGGAGCATCCAATGCAATTAATTTCAGGAGCTATTACTTCAAGAATTCATTTGCAAAAACAGTTCTCTTTCTTGAGTTAATTTCCCAAAATATGGATCACACTCCAGTTGTTATAAGTCAAGCTGATGTCCGTTTCCACAGGAAATCTCAAATGTTTCGACGATTGCTAAATTGTCTTATGAAGTTGACGTTAATCAAATCAATGAAACTACTACCAGTTAATTTAAGTCAAGAATCTGTTCTTGTAAATGAGCTCTACAAATGCTGCTTTAGTATTTGGCATGAGAATCTCCAAAATCCAAAATAGTGGCCCAGTGGGACAACCCACTGGAAACCAATCCACTGAAGTGGTCCTAAGGGATCATCCCTTATGGCTGTGTTAATATAAATACCAACTACAGTATTACCGAGTCATCCAGATCTTTCATGAGAAGCTGTCTTATGATCACAATTAAAAAGCAAAGACAAAAAATGTGAATGCACTGCACTACAGACGAACAAACACCTAACTGCTCTGCACTGTTGTGGTGGTCTAGACGGGAGGTTGGGAACCTTTTGGCTTAGTTTATTGATTCCTTTACAGCTGGATCTCCACATGTATTCATGGATGGCCACTCACCATGGATCGACAAAACTTAAGTGCTGATACATTACTGACGATACAAAAAGTGCTGTTAATTCATCTAAGTTATTATACTGGTTCTGGTATTCTAATCGGGAGGGTCAATTATTACAAGAGGAGTTTTGCTCAATAAATGCTGATGGATGCAGAATTTTGTCTTAAGCTTGGGCTGTTTTAAAACTTACCAAATAAATAAAACAAATTCAGTTTTGGTTTGATCGGTCATCTTTTTTCAGTGGTGCTTACACACGCCTCTCATGAGACTTCAAACAGTGAAAACAGAAGGATTTTCACCGGTGTTGGTGGAACAAAATAATCAAACAACAGAAAAGTAAAACCTTCCCTCTCATATGCTTTAATCAGGAAGACACAGATGCTAAAAGATGGGCAGATTAAAGTAATAAAATCAGCTCCTGCAAACGCAACTGTGACTAGTCGGGAAGAAAATGTGATTCTGTCACAGTCTGCTCTTTTCTGTCAGGACCTGTACAAAGGCTGAAGCAGCCAGCTATTTATGCAAATGCAGATGAGATTTTGGATGATACAATTTTGGATAAAAGGTACAGAGGAACAACTTCAAATTTCGCAGTATACTAACCCCCCAGCTGAAAATAGACACCACATTTTGTTGTTAAAGAGTTTTGTATGTTGATGTGCTGTTGATATTCTTGGCTGGGAGTACTCTCTAGGCAGAACAGAAAGACTGCATTAAACAATGCGACCATAAAAGAAATGCTTCGTGATAACCTATGAATATTTAATGCCTCTTAATTAAAGTTATTAGAAACCTGCTGTTTTTCCTGCAAAATGCAGTAAAGCTGAAGATGACACTAAACTGATGCTTGTAATTTGCAGTAGAGATCTCTTTTTCCTTCATTTTAAATGTAACGTTTCTGTTTTTTTGAAGGAAAGACCAGATAATATGACATTTCTCATTTTGCAGTGCATAATGTCATTAAACATCCATTACACATTTGCCATGCAAAGTAAATAAGATGCTTCTCAGAAATTCTGCCTTCTTAGCAGCCGTCTCATGGTGAGACTATAGGGATGCGGCCCAGTTCTCCTCTGTAAACATTCAAATTCAGAAATGTATATTTGTTTGATACCTAAGGTTAAATGCTATCTGTCTCATTCAATATCCCACCAGTTTAGCAGTGACTCGATGCAAATATTTTCCTTCCACTTATATCTGTTGTCAGTGTTGTGTCTGTGTACCTTGAGCAGCTTTGCGTGCAGCAGCAGAGTATATGCAGCTTCAGTGTAGTTGTCACACTCTCTGTGGAGGTCGCACAACTTGTACAGGTACCTGGCAAGAAATAAGGATTCAAGGTTCATATCTAGGTGGGCCTTTGACATTAACTCCTGATGATTAACTTTGCCACACTGATACATTCTGGCTGCTGACTTCACCTTTAATAACACTTGATAGCGAAACGGTAGATATTTGTAATGGCAGATGAATTTTTAAAATAGGATCTCTGATGATACTGGGGGGATTACCATCCTCCATGTTTTATATAAAATGCTTCAAGGTGACTGAATTCAAAATTTAACATAAACTATGGGTGATATTCTGTACTTGGACTTACCTGATGTACATCTCTTCCCTGTCTATCTCTTTGTAAAAGTTCTATAGCATGGAGAAAGACAAGACATTGAAACAGATTTAAGCGATCAGTATGAATATAACATCCAGCAGAAATGTAAAGCTGAGGATTTTACACAACTTGACAAAGCTCTGAAAGAACATGTGAGATGGCCACCCCAGCAGCCACACATGGAACATAAGGGTCATTTTTGTGTTTTTATTTAGATGCACAATTCATAATTCAATCACTTGGTGAATCTTCACTTGGACTATTCTTGAAGGGTGCACCAGTTTAGTTAGTCCTTTGTCAATTTTGCTTTTAAGTGGTTTTGGAAATTAATTTGCTTCTTTTTGAGTTTTCTAGTACGTGGGGTGGTTATTGTATCCTGGCTGGTCATTAGAGGGCCACAACTGACATGCCCCCTCAGTCCCTCACAACATGAATCAAATAATGACGAAATATTAAACCAACATCTGCTTAGCATCTATAGTCATGTGGGATAAAAATGACATTTCAGTGGTCCCGGATAAATGTCACATCACAGATGAGAGATGGTTCAGGTTGGCTGCTCAGTGGTAGCATCTTAAAACACTGACATGTGGAGATGGTTGATTTTTTACCTCATGTGTGAGATGTGATTACATAATTAGACTAATTCACATGCACTAAGCATTATGGATAAGTGTTACTGGCTTGTGTAAACATTCAGGAACTGACAGTGGCCAACTTACGAGCACATTGACAGTGCAGCTCATGCGGTTTTCCTTGTTCTCGTCATGCATGATGGTCCTGTAGTCCAGCAGCCTCTCCAGCAGACGGACCACCAGAGTGACAAAGTTCTCGCCTGTTCTGGCCAAGTATTTGTGCTTCCTGCAGTGTTCCAGTAAACTGGTTGTTGTTTTGTGTTCAAGAGGAAGAGGGAAAGAAGCCATGAGCAGGAGTAAAACAAAGGTAACGGGAGGATTTAACGCTTCTATGACAGCTTAAAATCAAAAAATAATTTTTGCACAAGAGAGCTGGGGTAAACTTTTTTTCCTTTTTTGCTAGTTAGGGATGAGTTAGCATCTTACTGCTCTGGCCATATCACAATGGCGAGGTGTGATGAGAAGTGCTGTGATCGTCAGCACACTGATTATTTAAGGGGGCTGTTGTGTTGCAATGATGATCTGATTGGACGCTCAGGCGTAGTCCTGCCCATGAATGGCCACTTACATTTTCTGAAAGAGAACTTTGTACTGCTCATCTCCGCGGCCCCCCTCCACCTCGTGATCCAGCTTGGTGATGATCTCGTTCTCAAACTGCAATTAGATAGAGCAGGCGTAAATAATCAGCGTAGCTAATTTTTCAATTCATTAACGCCATCTCCTTTCTCACCCTCTCCCTGCATGAACACTTAGCTGAGGGCGTTTGGGCTTAAACTTTAATCGCCCCTCTTTCTTAGCGCAGCTGGCTGTGAGCTGGTGTTTTCTGTCCATTATAAAAGCTTTTCTTCATCTCTTTAAGATTTGTAAGTTGACTGAACAAGACTGCAACATGAGACATCCACAATTCCTCTGCACTGTTGTTGCTGACAGTGATGCATGGGCCTATTTCTCATGCTGTATATTTGCGTGTAGCAGTGGGATTTAAAAATAAAAGAAAAAACAAACAGATTTTATGGTATATGCCCAGATAACAGATACGCTCAAGCAAGACAGTTTACTTCAGACTGACTAATGCACTTGTCCTGTGGACAGACACAAATACAGTACATGAGAGCTCACCCCAGTAAAAGAAGATATAAACGCTGCTGTCTGTCAAGTCAAGAATTTACTGCTCAGAAATGCACTAAAGAAAATATATTGGCTTGCAGCCTAAAATAGGATCTGGGCAAAGAAAGAAAGAACTAGACATAAGCATTCACCTCAGGTGAGCCAGATCTGGAGCGACACAATGACTTAAATATAGCGACAGTACACTTTCCAAAAACCTGCATCATTCATAAAAAATAATCAGAGAGGGAAATATTTGTTAAGCTGTCACTGTTTTCAAAGAACTAAAAATGCCAGTGGCACCACTTTGTTTTCTTACAATTTGACTGTAGTAACATAAGCATGTTTTGGGAGCACCTCACAGGAAAGAAAACAGCCTGAAAACATCATATAACACAGCAGCTGTAACCAAGCGGATTTCCTCAAGCAGAGAGGCTTAATTTTGCACTGTAACGAGGCATATTATTAAGTTACTTACCGTGTCTGCTGTAATTGTAGCACAACAAAATGAGATTTGGAGAATTACAAGTAGGTTTTGGGCTATGAAGCCTTCTGTCAAAAGGACCACTGTGAGTTACTCTTGTTTTTTCATCACTTTTATGACTATTCCTCTACCATTGATGCATGTTTCTATATTGTTACATTTACTTAACATTTCAGAGAACGCACCCGTTGGAAGCTGCAGGTAAAGTGGAATTCGCACTGCATCATGTCAAAGAAGATGGGGATGGTGGCCTTTCGCAACTCAATCTCAGGAACTAGTGTCATCTCCAGAATAGGACCCACCATCTCAGGGATGAATTTGATCTTGTGAGGCCCTTAAAGAAGAAGACATTTACAAATATGCACAAAGTGTAACATAAACATTTTTCTTAGCTTCAGTTTTGACAAAATAAGAACACAAAGACAGGACATAAAGCATGTCAATCTCAAAATAAGATCTTGGGATGACATTGAAATAATTATATTAAAACACACACACACACACACACACACATCCTGCCACTCTTAAATGTATATGTACTGTTTTTTGTCGACAGGATGAACCCAAGATAATTTATGTTTATTTGTAGTTCTCTGCATAATGGTGCTGTCAAAGAAGTGTAAATGACCTTTAGCAGGGAGATATAACCCCTTATCGTAGCCTGGATTTTGGACCATTTCCTCTTCAAAACAAAGATCTGGAATACTCATTCTTTCTGAGAACAACACACATTCCCAGTGTGTATTCCCACCTGAGATGAGTCCAGGGATGCTGACACCACCTCTGGACGAGGTTCATATCAGGCTTCTTTTTTGCACAGTAAAGTTTTAGCTGGCATTTGTGAATGTAACTCATTATTGTAATGCTTTACAAAGATTTCCCAAAATGTGTTTCTTGTGTGGTTATAGCAGCTACTAATGAATGATGGTGTCCAGCTTAGGTTGCATCCCTTAGCTTTTACATACTCGAATTGCTACAGAGTCCTTATATCAATTAATGATATCAGACCGCAAAAGGAGAAAATGTGCAAATCCCTTCCAATCTGTCTCTGATAAACATTTCATTAGTTGACAAAGTAGAGATCCTCTGCCCCCTCTTTGTTCCTCAAAGACTGCATTTGAAAAAAAACAAAAAAAAAACTAATCAGCATCACAATCATCTGTTTATATCACCCTTTTTGAAATAATGTCATTGTTTTTTTTTTCCTTTTCCTTTCTCATTTGCACTAAATTAACCCCCCTCCCCCCACAACTTTTTTGGAAAGTGTTTCAGGCCTGAAAAGCAGAGATGGATGAATATTAGGAAATGAAATTAAGTTAAAAAGAAAATATATAAAATATATCTTAGATTCACACCATAAGCAAAGGGGGGCGCAAAGTAATCTGAATTACTGCATTTTCCGAATATCATATACATATATTTTTTGTTGTATATTCAAAAAAAAACTAAAGCTACAAACAAAAAGGAAATCAGTCTCCTCATGTCGGTCAAGTCTCCCCTCAATTAAGTGGAAAACAGCTCCTACCTAAAACACCTCAGGTGGAAAAAAGAAATGGGCACATTAAAAATTCAGTGAATAAGTCACTCTAATCAGGCGGGAATTTTAATTATACTATCAGATTGTGCTGGTTACAGTGAGAAGGGAGGCTCAGCTGCTCAAATCTAACAATACAATCCTGGAGCTACAGTGAAATCTCATCCCACTGAGATTTGACTGTTACAGAAAATGTCTCTCATCCCATCATGAAGTCAATTAACACAAGACTGTCTACATTTAGCTCTTGGCCCTTGCTTGGTTACAGGTAATGATGGTCAGGACACACAGTTTGCACATAATCATTGACAAAAACAGGGAAAATATCAATTTAACACATGCAGATTTCAAAGCGGAGGCTGCGTGAACTCGTGCAAAAAAAAAAAGGTTATCCGTTAAACGTGAACAATACTGACATTAAAATAATAATAATAATAATAATAATAATAACTTAAGTTTAATTACCAAGATTGTACCACATATCTCTGATTTCAAAGCCGATCTGTCTTCTCATGTCCTGATACCTGAAAGAAAAACATGGGAAGCATGTCACACATGATTCAGTCATCTACAAGTCCATATATATCTACACATTTATCTGCTTTACACACTTTCATGCACTGAAAAAATGCACTGGGGACCAAGCGGAGATTGGCATCTCGACAAGGATGATGCAACATGTGGACTGGAGAATGTGAGGATCAATTAATCGATCTTCTGCTTGGGCGATACATTCTATCTCCTCAGCTGCAGTTGCCTTGTTTATTTTGTTAATGAACACACAAAAAGCCAAGTAGTAGTGCTTAATGGTTATTAAAACTACTGGAAGAACTACAGCATGCTTGTATGGCTGTAAATGTTTCACCTGTGCCTCGCCAGACACAAAGTCAGTGCCAGAGTTGACGGTCATGGTTTTAGGAGTTAAATTGAAGTGTGAGGAATTTAAAGAAAAGAGTATGAGCTAAAAAGCGATGCCTGTTGAGGAGTCCAGTGGACAAACTGAATACATCAAACAAGTGGATGGATTTTTTAAATTCCTTTACCAGAAGTCACAAAGTGAAATATATTTCCTAACCCCTATGAGCACTGCCTGGCAGTGACCTGAAGGCAACCATACAGAATAATTTTTAACTTGTACTGAGTTTCTGGTTGTTTTCTACCTAACAAGCACATAATGGGAAAATAAATTAAAGTCTAATGAAATTCATAATATAACAGATTCAGTGTGACTGGACTTTTAAGTTAGCTTCCTTCGTTTTTTCATAATGTTCTCTGGCATACAAAAATAATTGAAAAAATTAAATTATTTCCACTTTTGCAAGTTCACAATGTACACAGATGCTGGCTGATTTAACTGTTGTCTGTGTTAAGAACCCTCAGGAAACAAATACTTTCAGAAGAAACTAAAACAATCGCCCTCATGCTCATATGCTCATCAGCTCTGTTTAGGTCATGAACTAGTCTTCACGGCAGCTTGGAGCCCGTCTCTGTTCGTACCACGTTGTCACAGATCACAGGGAGGACAAATATTGAGTTGGGAAGGACAGAGAGGCAAAAACAAAGAGTGAATGATGGAGATACATAAAGGAATGGCAACAGGGAGGGAAGTGAGGCAGAGAACAAAGTGAGGCCAGTCCTGTGAAAACAATCAGATGAAACAAAAAGCAATGGCTCTGACTCCTTTGATAAATTAGATGTTTGTTGGTAAAAGAGAGAAAGTTCAAGCCTGAAACAGTTTTAAGATCAAAAAATACAATAAAGGTAACAGTCTTGAGAGAGCCACTTCTGTTGTTTTTTCTCAAATGTAGTGACCTATTATAGCCCACTTTAGCTGCTCCACTGCATACCAATAGGTAATTAGTTGTATTTTTACTGCTTGTTCACCGTGGGGGATAACTCCACTGAACCTCAATACTGTGTTTAAGTTTTGGATCACATTCAGCTCTGAATCTGACTGTGTGGCTCAGTAGGATGGTGACTAAAAATAAGTTGCAAAAATCTATCAACAGCTCAGCGGCGTTATCGCTGCTCTAACATACGTTTACGCATTCGTCGAGATAAGCTAACAAAAACTTACAAAAAAATTACAGATCACCCAGGGATACTAGAAAATAGAGAAAAGTAATTTTTATTTGGGAGAAACTAGCTCACAGTGTTGCAAAACTGAATCACCTTTTTTTATGTTATTCTAGATTATGCTGTACTAAAAATTCAGTGTGAGAAGTGTCAGAGTATTTGCTCACGTGCACTGCTGCTTTTTCTCATTTCACAACATCATCTTATTTAAGGGGTACATCATTACCACAGCGCCATTAAACCCAAAACGTGTGAAACTAATTGCGATGCAGCTGCAACACTGCAGCTACAGCTTGAAGAGACACATTTTGGCAGAAATAACTAGCAGAAAAAAATGTTTCTCAAACTAAACTATAGCCTTGTTGGATCTGCTTTTTATTTTATTTTTTTAAAGGAAATGTTTTACCAGTGAAATTAGTGCCCTCAAAAAGTACATTAACTAGTAGCCATTTTTAGCCATCTCATATATCCTAAACTTGATATAATGTTAAAACAGGGGGGTCAACGGGAAATTGGAAAAAAACTCTGAAGTGGTTCGCGAAGCGGGGGGGGGGGCTCGAGAAATTTTTGAGCACTCTCGGGGTGCTTTAGGAGGCATTCTGAGCACAGCATTGTGTATTTGGGAAGCATCAAGTAGGGAACATCAAGTTGTCCATATTGTTACTTTGAATGCCACATAATCAGATTCAGCATCATTTAATATATTTAATAAATTATACATTTATTTAATAAAACTTTCCCTCAACAGAAAATAAAAGATAAAAATGGCACAAAGTTTAATTATTCCTGCTAATGTGAGAATACACTGAGCATAAGGCTGAGGTTAGATATCAAAAATAAAAGTAGTTGTTATGGAACAATTAAGTTGCCTATTAAAAGGCAAAAATTCAGAATGACTAGTGATTCAGTCACTCGTGAACTTCAACAGTAAAACATATCACTGACAAGATACATAGATCCAAAACTTTAGTAAGCAATTATAGAAAATAGCATGTTAAATTCAACATGTCTTTTTGATGCCTGTAACTCTGAACATTAGCTTTTCTTAATTTTTTTTCAATCAAAAAAGCTCTAAACACTGAATAACTTATACTTCAGGCATGAAAATCCCTCTCCTTTCGGCGAAATTTGCCATTTTGAAGTCAAAAAAGGTGACCTACGTGAATCGTGTAGATCCGAGGAGTTTTCTATTTTGAGAGAGGAGGGGGTCGGAGTCGGGAGATTTTTTTTATTTATTTAATTATCATATAATTGCCCTAATATGTAAACTGAGCACTTCAGAAATCGGCAATTTAAATGACACTTGGACGGTCAGTAAATCCTGCCCAGAACCAATCAGGTCAGACTGTTCCATTATTTCAGTCAGACCAATGTTCTTCATTCATGTGTACTTGGAGGTTATATTGCTAAGCGAGACGAGAAGCAGGACCTAGTGATGTTCACGCCGGTGACGAGGCAGGCAAGCATACGTTCACATCTCCTACCTGCATTTACTAGTGGTGAGAAGCGCTGTATATTTCATCCGCGTTGTCTAACAATAAATAAGTACAATAAGTAATAAACATCTCTCCTGTGAATTTAAAGCTAATAATCATCCGTCCAAACAAGAAAGGGAGAAGTAATATCAGAAAATATGTGCTTCGGGCTACTTTGATGGTTGATTTGGCTGCGATAGTGGCTGGATTGTCAACGGGCTCAGTGCGCATGCCCTAATCTCAATCACTCAATTAACCAATCGCAATCGAGAATTCACGTCACGTTGGTGGTGGAGGGTACCCCCACCCCCGAAAATATTAAACCGGGTTTGCACGCATCTCAAAAATGACCCCCCAGGATGGAAAAAAAACTCTGAAATTAGCGAATCCGTGGGGAATTGACACCCCTGTTAAAAGCCACCAATACATTTTTACTGTTTGTGTGACACTGTCAAGTGGTTGCACTTTGGGCAACTGCTATGCTTTCCAGGTCAAACCTAAAGCCTGGCCAATAGCCGTTTATCATACTGAGTTACTCCAGTGTCGTCTCTTTTTTGCACACTGACGGCTGACACCTTGGCACAATACTCTACAGAAATAAAAAGTAGAATTTGTGTGTGGCAGCTCTTCTGACCCATAACTAATATCAATTCAGATGCTCCTTCACAGCACATGCTGCTTTAGAGCATCCAGTATCCTTAAAGGAATTCTAAAACACAACTGACGGGTTTTGCCAATGCTACAGAAAGACCCGCTAATGTATTTTGACACAGGGGAGAAGAGCACTGAAATAACCCTTACTAAAAAGAAAAAAAGCTGTGTCATCTATGGCCAGGTCAAAGCCCTTTACAGTAGCCAGCTGTTAAAAGAAGAAGTGAGTCCAAGCATCAATTTATTTAAAGGTATTGTCATAATTATTAAATATAAATAGATGCCTGCCTCTAGATGACAGCATGCAACAAAAAAGAAAAGAAAAAAAAGCTTTACATACATAATTTTGAAGCGTTTTTGCATGACATGTTATATGTGTGCAAAGCCTCTCACAGTATGCTTGTGTATCAGTGGTAGGAAGTAATTGTTTTTCAACATGTTGGTGCACAGATGACTGTGCATGAGGCATCAAGTCCCCGTCTGAGCTGAGACAGATTCAGGGTGCTACTCTGTCACACTCCCACAGACAGCGAGACAGACAGCTGTGACTGTCAGCTGTCAGGACCTACAATACACACCTGTCAGCCACGGACTGAGAGCTTTCAGAGAGGTTAACTAAAAATAACCTGATGACAGAGGGACCACGGTGAGTGGGTCTCGGTAACTTGTGTTAAGAAATGCAACCGGGTCAGAGGGCAAAGATCACATCATTGAGGAAAAAGGAGTATGGATGTGAAGGCATGAGGTGATGAAGAGAGGAGTTGAAGAACAAATGGAGTGACAGATACATCAGTGGAAACAGGGGGAAAAAAACATGACTGACAAGCAATGTCTTTTAAAGAAAGTTCACAAGAGATCCAAGTCTGACACAAAGATGTATGAGATATTCACAAAACCTGTTCCCTCCTCTCATCCCTCATGTGAGCATATCATAAAAGCTGCATGCTCATTTCATATCAAGCTGCACTTGTGTATGCATGGTAGCTACTTTAACACGATAAACAAACTGGTTTCTGGAATATGACAATGAGATCACTGAACTAAATTGCCCTCCACCATCACCAGATCATGTGGCTGGACAAGACATTTGCATCACAGAAGTGCACTGTGGTCAATATGAGGTCAGATAAGACAAGTAATGGACAAGAGACGTGAATGATGGTTGTTTTAAATAAAAATAAAAACATGGCACAGAATAAATGTAAAGTATGTCAAAGCTAAATAGGCAAGGCAGCATTTTTCTCTTCAAAATATATTAGTCTTAGATTTTGGTTTATTCAAAACCTTCATTGACTGACAGCTTGTAATTGTTGCCCCATATAACTGCTTTAGCAATTAGGGTGGGGTCCAGCATCTCAACAATTAATCTGGTAAGTATAATGCTATGGTTAGTGGTAGGGATGATGGTCAGTGTTAAGAAAATATAATCGTTGCTGTAGGTGTAAGCACAGCCAACAGAAATGTGGTTTAGCTCGCTGGGATCTTTAATGGGTCTAATGCCAAAAATCACTTGTGATTCCCCAAAATGGGAACCCAAATGAGAGTACCAACGTTGGATTAATAGCTTAGTTTCATATTCAGATTCCCTGCCAACATCTACTGGATGATAAAGAGTGTTTTCATAAGACAAGAACTTTTGCCCTTTGTGAGGTTTGATCATTTTTGGGACCAATTCTGGCTCCATCTAGGGAATCCAATAGTACCTCATTAACAATCACACATATGGCTCATAAGTTACATAGATTTAATTTTGACCCACTGGTGGCAACAAGTCCTATAGATACAGACACAAGACCAAATAAAAATAATAGTGATGCTGTTCCCATACAGTCTGAAATTTGTCTGAAATTTCAAAACTCTACTATATTATTCTACATGCTGCCATAGACCCAGATGGAAGGAAACAAAAGAAAATGCAAAGCAACAAACACAACTAGAGAAAAATTTACTTTCTAATATGCTGGCATGCTTGTAACTGATCAATGTTCTGTCTATTGGTAAGTTTAAGCATGACATTATGAGTGTTAGGATTTCAGGCAAGAAGCAACATTTAGTACAGCACACAGAGCTGAAATCTCAAATGCCAGCGCATAAAGAAATGGGATAATACAAAGGTAAAGATAAGTAGCAGTTGGAGAGACAGAGGCATGATAGCTAAAAATAAGAGCAGGCAGGTCAAGGTGTAAATACCGGATATTTAAAGTGTGTATATCTCACTTGCTTGCTCTGGAAACAACCACTTTTTCATTTGAATGACATGTTTGAGAAAGTTAAATAAACTATATGGAAATAATGAGAAGCAGAGGAGCCTTTTCTGTACTGTCATAAGAAATTGCATGTTCTGTGTAGGTGAATTCAAACAGCTGCTTTTATTGGGGAAAGCTGTCAAGAGAAGCGAGACGTGGGTGGCTTGGAACATCTTGTCTCTGTATTAGGCTGTTGTCTTGCATTAGGGATTGTTTTTATTTTCCTGGTGGAGTTTATCAGGGCTTATAATAAAGATCTGACCAACAAGCAGTTCTAGCGTCAAGCACGGCCCACTGTGATCTATGCTATACTGGCAAAAGCAAATTAAGATAACCAATATCCTTAAAGTCTCCCAGAAAGCATTTATCTGTTTGAATGCACAATTCAATTCAATTTTATTTGTATAGTGTTTGTTACAATGCCAATTTTCTCTAGGCGCTTTACAGAGACCCAGAGCAAATATCAACTAAAATTATAATATTAAATCCAAATCAAGGATAATTGCCAAACAGTGGCAAGGAAAAACTCCACTTTAAGAGGAAGAAACCTTGAGCAGGACCGGCTCATATGGGGGGACCTTCCTGCTGAAGACCGCCCAGGTAAAGAATGAAAAAAGGAGGAGAGACAGGACAGAGAGAGGATGTAGGACAGGGAGAGGAGAGCACACAAATGACTGAATGAAATGACTATATAAACAGATGCAGGTAGCAGCACTGAGGTGAGATGATCAGAGGACCAGGTCGCAGGTCACCATACCAGTCTGCACCCCGAACACATCTACACACACAGGTGGAGGTAAACGCTGGGATGGCCAGAGGATGGAACTGCAGGTCACCATGCAACTCAGGAAACTCTGGCCTGCAATCAGGCTCTATAATAGAAATACTAATGTAGATGAATGCTGCTTCATCTACATTAGTGGATGAGTGGGGAATTAATGGTAAAGGTCCGATTTTTATGGATTTAAAACTTCCGCCACTTAATTATGTGCTCCTTAATATGACAATTTGTCATCTTCATCTGCTGACAGGAAAAAAGACATATGCCAAAGTTATTTTAAAGGCCAGCACCTTAAATCCCGGAGAAACTTCAGAGATTTTTCTGAGAAATGTGGTTTTATTTAATGATTTCAGCACATGATGCTCTCTGTCTCCTTTTCTCTGACCACTATGATATACCAGTCCTGGACCTGCACCACTGCCTGCCCCTGGTGCTCACATCATGACACCCACCAGCAAGTTTGGTGAGTTTCATTAAGCTTAGCTTTTCCTTATGTTATATTTATGCTTTGAGTACCACCCATTTGTCCTTTGAGGTAACTGCTTTATTGCCCCCCCACCCGAATAAACACAGTAAGTCATTACTTTACCTCCCGTTGAGTTAAGTCAAAACCTACAAGATGACAAAATAACCACTTAAATGCTGTAAGACTGCTCTGCTTTTTTCCAAACAAAACAACTAACAGAGCCTCTCAAAGAACCGTGGGGTGTCTGTTATACCCCTGCATCCCTGTGAGCCTCGATGAGTTTTCCCTGAGGAGACAACTCAGGCTGTGGTGGTTTTAAATGAGAATGTCCTGTGGATAGAGAAGTAGTCATACTTACTTGTGGAAAATTTTGGCCCTTTTGTCACTTGAGAAGTTCTCCAGCTGCAATGACTCCTGGGTGAGGAAGGCAACAGCCAAGTGGAAGTAATTGTTCCACAGCTAACCCAGATAAAGACAGAGACACACAGTGTTGTGGAGAAAGAATAGGAGATTACTTAACTCACAGCTCAAAGCCTGTTTTACCACAGAGCTATTCACCGCTACAAATTATGGGCAGGAAAGCTTTATGGTTTCATTAAATCAAAAGCTTTAGATGAGATGGTTACAATTCTGTGTCAGTGAAGCTTTCCCAGTGGATGAAGAGGTTGGTGATTTAGACCACTGTCTTTCAGAGAACACTTTCAATCAAACAATGACAGCAGATGATAGAAATCTACAGCTGATTCTAGCTTGTATTGCTGTGGAATCAGGCCATGTTTACACATATCAAATAATACACTTGATGGGTGGACCACTGACAGTGATAGAATCAAACTAAACTCATTTTTTAAGGCTGAACAATGTTATCAAGATAAAATTATCATAAACCACTGAGCTATAGCTTTGATGGGAAGGAAAACGAAATTACTTAGAAGCAATAATGCACTGTTATTTCTCAGCTGAACTAAAACACAGTAACTCAAAGAAGTTTAGTTGTTGACAACAATCTTCTCTCTGTCAGACATTTAAAATGCAAATAGCTGGGTTATTCAGAGACAACATGTTAAAATGCACGTAAAATTGCTGGCCATTACAAAGTAATTGTTGTTTTTCATGCCGTCCGCCATCAATGATCAGTTTTTCTTTTCTGTTCTGAGGGCTCAACAATGCAGAATTAGACCTCAGAGTGAAACTGCAGTGATGTGTGAAAGAAATTGTTCGAAACTGCTTTTTAAATGTGCTTTAAATGTTAATCCACTGTTGACTTCCTTTGTGGAGCTGGTGCTGCAGAAAGATGGGGGTGATATTTCAACGGAAAAAAATAAAATAAAAAAAGGTTTTTACTGATGTTGCACTTACCTGTAGTTCAAAGTTGGTTTGATCCAGAAATTTCTTGTTTAACACTGCTGCATACTGACTAATAGCCCGCAGGAAAACTCTAAGAAAATAAGAGAAAAGCGTAAAGGTCAGGTCTTTTTTTTTTTACTGGAGAGACTGTACCTTGCTTACTACATACTGCCTTTTCATTTTTTCAAAATTTATTTGATAAACTGATTTCCTGGTGACTCATTGAAGACATTATAAACCAAATTAAGGAGAAGAGAAGCATTTAGCTGGTAGCTGATTTCTATAATCATCCAACCAAGACTGAAAAAAAAGAAACAAAAAGAAAATAAGTAAAAGTCAAAAGAAACCAGCAGGCTAATATGGTATCTTCTAGTTCTATACATAGTAATCACTCAGATGTACAAAACATATTTGTGACAGTTACAGGGATTAGGGAGATATTAAACGTCACTGACAGTCAAAGTTATAGTAAAAAAAAAGGTCTCTTTTATCACTCTGGTGAACAAAACTAAACACAACATCCTCTTTTTATTTTATTACTTTATAAATCTAGGACGCTGGAACTGTAACAGGATCCGAACTCCATTTACACTGAGACTGGGTTGGGTTCACCGACTTGGCAAACTACCACTCGTTGTGATTCTCGTGTTTCACTATTGCTGTTTACCAACCTCCAATAAATAAAAACAAGAACCAGGCAGACAAGGGGAAAAAAAGGAAAACAGGCAAACTGGAATTATGAGATGAACATTGAAGGAGCTAAGATGGTTCCTGTGTTTGTTTGCATACACTGCAATAGTGACAAATGAGAAACGACGTCTCACACTTGATGGGGACATCAAGATGCCTCAACAATGATATCCTGCCTACAGCACACCAAATCAGCACCACATTACACATCAGCCCCTGCACTACTGGGCTGATCTGAGTACCCAACCCAAGGCAGGGACGTGATCCGGCCCCACAGAAGGTCTCAAAAACTCTCATTGCCAGGTAGTTACAGAAAACAGAGACATGCAACTACAAACAGATAAAACTAGGCCTGAATATCAGCCCTGATTTCACATTGGGCATAACAGAGTTACCCAATGTGAAGTTGTTAATTGCCAGACTGAAGAGTTCCCACAAAGCCACACAAAAAGAAAGATAACAATTTTCATTTTCACACACTTGGCCTTAAACATTAGGCACTTTAAATTGAGTTTGCGAGACAAGTTCAGTCTTCTCTTTGGCAGACTGATGAGGTATAGAAGGCCAAAGGCACACCTGAATCAAGATGCAATGAGTAGATCTTGCTGAAAACACTCTCTGATGGGTTAATCCACTCTGATGATGCAGAATTAAATGTTTATAACTTAAGTGGCATGAAGCTTTTAGAGGCAAATGTTGATTACTACTCACAGCATTAGACTTCCATTTAGTTTAACTTAATTTCCTGGAAGAATTTGTCATACAAAAATGGGTGTTCTAGATTTATTATTATGTAAAGAACAATAACCTAGATTTTTGTGTTTTTTTCTTAATCCTTGCTGAAATTATTTTTGAGATTTTTAGAAACAACTACAAGCCAACAGCCAATGACAAAAGCTAACTGTCTGAAATTGTACATGAAAATACACCAAAAAGCCATGAAAAATGTCAAGGTGAAGAAAGGACAATTTTTATGCCACTTAAAGGTGGAGTAGGTGTTGTTTGAAAAACGGTTCCAGCAATCCAACTCAAGTGAGATTTTGAAAATATACACTCCCTCCCTCCTCCCAAAGGCTCCGCCTCCTCCTCTTCAGCTCACCCCTCGAAACCACGCCTTCACATGATTCACGACTGCATGAACCATAGGGAGGGAGGGAGGGAGGGGTGATATTTGATGGACGTATTAGGCAGCCAATCACCAGTGATGATCACTTTTTTGATTGGTCAGAGTTTTTCTCTGATTATACCTTCTAGACTGGACCAAAATGTTTAGTTTTTTTGCAAACATTTATTTCAGTGGGTGCAATGGAAATGTGAAAAGGTTTTCAGGCAATATTGTAAAAAGTGTTGCAAAAAAACAACACCCACCCCACCTTTAAGTGGATTGCATCAGAGTATTAAGAGCAGGCAAGAACCCAGCATTAAGATGTGAGGCTCAAGTAAACGGCAGTAGTAGGTGAGCAGATATCTGCAGTAGACGTGGCTGGAAGAGAGCCCCCTACCTTCCTCCTCCCCAGGCTACATCATGGCTGTCATTGTGGGAATCGCCAATTCTATGTGCATTATCTGAGTCTCTTATTTTGCATATCAGTTTTGCAGCACTCAGGATCTCGGAAGGTCAAAATTTTAATGCGAAGGACGTAGGCCAAGGGCTAACCTATACCCTAAATAATTGACCTTGAACAGGAATACCATTACTGTTGACACAGTATTCGCCATGAGACCAGGGTATATTAAATCCATGCAATATTTATGTCCCACATTTATCTCCATTGCTGACCAAATCCGATCTGGGGTTGACATTTTATACACATTTTGTGTGACCCTAATCATTAGCTGGAAAGGTTAACTTTCATTAAACACCTTCAGATATTCCACTAGAACATTTTTCTGGCTCTCTGAGAACCCTCCACCGTCTCCTGAGCACTCAGACCACCAATTACCACATCCCGTCTGCATCAGCACAGGCACCTCTTCTGCACACCTCACTCAATTTTCTGCAGCTGTGAACATGCCAATATAGTTGATGCTGGACTTAATGCTCAACTGCATTTCCTTCAATTCCACCAGAGGAAAAAAAAAAAAAAGACTGCTTAATGTGTAAGACTAATTAGCAACCATTTTAAGTGTGTATATATATATTAGAGCTGTCAAAGTTAACGCGTCAATACAAATTCTGTTTAACGGCACTATTTTTTTAAACGCAAAATTAACGCACACACATTTCTGTAAATATGACCCTAGGCTAATAAGTGTATTTACAGTCAACGTGTGGGACAGACATGGCAACAGAAAAGGGTCTTATGAATGGCAAGTCTAGCTTTAAGGTGCTGGCAGATGGGTCTGTTGAGAAGAAAAAGGTTATTTGTATTTACCGTTGCTGTGAATTGAGTTACCACCGCAGGGTGCGGTAAAATTAAGTTTCACATTCGACATTCGCTTGTTTTTTTTATTCTCTTTAAACTTTAAAAGCGTCATGAAAATGGCACCGATTTCATTCAGGTTGGTATCATTTTGTAGTTATAAGTATGCCAGACATTTCACAGGTGTCATCAACCCTCCAAGCTCAGTGAGTGTGGCTAAAACTCAAAGGAACAGCGCTGAATGTCCTGAGTACCTCACTGCTGCCCTGGAGCTTAGGGACCGTCAGCAAATTACTGCCGTCAAGCAGCAGCCCAAAAAAATCCCAAAATAAGCATGATGAAATTAACCCCCAAAAAGTACGGCAGCATTGGTGGACTTCTAGTTTTCAAACTAAAGGCTTAAAAAAAAAAAAAAGCAGTGATCACCGTGACCCTGTATAGGACAACATGGGTATAGATGATTAATGAATGGATGGATGGATAAACAGAACATTAAAAAAAAATTCGATTAATCGCAATTAACTATGAAAATCTTTCGATTAATCGCGATTAAAAATTTTAATCGAATGACAGCTCTAATATATATACATATATGTGTGTGTGTGTGTGTGTCTTAACATGAGAATTGCCAGTTTTGTGTTCTTGTTCCAGCTTTAGCCTGACGTTGATTCCACTATGATCAACGTCTAAAGAGCAAGGCATTTATTTAGTTTTAACAGTTCAATTGAGATTGATGTGTCTACTTGAATTTCAAATTATTTTAAGTCAATATAAATGCAGTTCACAGGCTTAAAATGTTGTTCTAGGTCAGAATGTTTTAGGTGTTTATAATGGTGTTCTCCCACAATCTTCACCATTTTTATAGAAATCTCATATACCCTCTATAGTTATTTTTACTATATTTTACTATTTTAAAGACCTCAGTTCAGGAGCCAATCATTTTTACAATGACTATAAACCATCTTTTTGGCAATTCTAAACAGTCGTGCAACATTCAGAAACAGTTTAAAGAAAATACACTCATCAAACATCTTCCCACCACTGATAATTATTTCTAATCACATGTAGCAGCAATCGCTCCAGACATTAGCAATGCTGCACACAGCTCCAACTTCTGGGTCACACAGTGAGGAAAAGAGGAGATCAATGCTCGTCACAGCTTCTAGCTAAATATGACTCAACGGGAAAAATGCTGCTGTAATCAACCTTTTCTTCTTGATCTCCTTTTTAGGTATAAGCAGTCCTCATGGTAGCACTAAACCTGCTTAAAGATGCATGCAGATGACATTTCCAGTGCTCTATACTCAAATGATTTGTGCCATCTGTATGCCAATAAGAGATGCTTCCCACAAACATGCTCTGAGTGCCTCTTTCTTATATTGCAGTTCACGTAATAATCTAAGACTAGGCCAACTGAAAGCCTATTTGAAGCCAGTAGCCTGTCTGCGCACAGACATATAATGGGCTTTCACGGACAGTACAGTTCCTCTGTAAGCACATCCTGTCATTAATTAAAGTGAAAAACTTAATGAGGTGGATGAAAATAGAATATACCCTTCCTCACAGTGGGGTGAGACAGAGATACTTGAAAAGAACCATTTGGTATAAGACTAAAGGAATTCAGACTCATTTTCTTTTTTTCTTAAATTTGGAATATATAATTTTTTAACATTGGCTTAAAGGAATGTTATTCTGATTAATTTTTCATACACTTAAAAGCTCAAGTCTGATATTTGACAAAGACAAGACTGGCAGTGGTGGGTGCAGTACGTTACTGCATGTGGTGTTTGTATGGTGCGCTGTGGTGTAGGTAAATGAATGTGTGGTGATTTGTGTCGTTTGAAAAGCAGCCCAGCAGCGAGATATAAAGCAGTGATGTTGACTTTGTACACCTGCTCAGCATCAATCACCACAACCAGTACTGCAGGTTGGACCACAGCTGGTGCTGGTGTGTTGGGCCAGTGTCATGCAGCAGACCTCCACCAGTTCATTGGTTTCTCTCTGCTTCCAATTTTGTTACAATTTTTTTTTCATCTCAAGTTCAGCAGGGAGATCAAGGTGGCTCTGATCATCCCCAGAAAACACAACATTTTATTACTTTCTGCTTACACTGATAAAAAAAAACTTTTTAATTAGGCTGCACACCAAGCAGCATTTCACCTCCTACACAATACTCATTTTAATGCCACATATGTGGGCCATCATTGTTAGAAAAAATGCTCAATCAAGTTGTCAGTGTCAGAAAAATCCCCCATTACTACTGATTAATGGGTGTGTTGCACATTTACAATCAAACACTGAAAAATAGAGGCTCTGCTTTTTTATAGTCATGTTGTTTTCAAAATTTAAATCAGCTGACTTCCTGCTGCCATGGTAAACAAGCTTTAGATTTCAGATGATCTGTGCCTTGGCTACATGCTAATGAAAAGTTATCAGCAGATCATACTTGCTAATTGAGTTCAGAGAGCATCACCGATAATCATCATCATCAGGCATTTGCATACTGCTGCTGAATAGCTGGCATATCTGCCTATACTGAGAGATAATTCAAGGTCAAAAACCTTCATTATCACACCAGTTAATTAAATTTGATTAACCCTATTCCGGACACTTGATCTAATATTAGATCGATGTGTCAGTGAATATTTTCAACTGGATTTCTACTGTAATATGAGAACTCTCATGCAACTGGTAAACATGTATCATGGCTTTATTGGACAGACTGGGAGAATATGAACTGAGCAGCACATCGAAGGATGCCAAAGAAAGCGTTAATGACTCAAAAACATTACTGTGGAAGAAACAAAGACTTTAACATTCACACCAAATGGACATGATCCTAATCCGACTCATTCCACTTTACAATTCAAACCACTTTTTGCATAATGAAGGAACTAACTGGGATGACGGTGATTAAAGCTTTAAACCAAATTCAAAATGGACCATCTTTCTTGTGGAATAACATTAAACTTTTAAATTGATTACTATGAATGCTGAATGGTAAGTTATGACTAAACACAAAAAGACAACTGAAGCTAAATAATTGAATATATTAAAGATGGCATATTGAGATATTTGCTAGATGTTCTCTCTATGTGCCAACAAGATGTTGCGTTCATGTTGTGATCTGAAACTGAAATGCTTATGAACCCTCCCCCAATATGTTTCATACAACTATAATACTCTATAAACTAGTTATTCTAGCACCTGTACTTTTGTTAGCAGCATCAGCAAAAATCAATAAGAGTAGCACTGCGATACTGAAACACAGTACTAACAAGCATCCAGTAAAAACTATACCGTTGACCAAGTTTAGTAAGCAAGCAGGCAATATTTGCTAATGAGCGTAAAAGGTACAAAGTGAAGCCCTGGCTGTTGGGGTGATCATTAGTTTTGCCATTATTTAATCATAACTGAAAGTACAGGAAACATTAAAATTCAGGCCAGCTTGTGACACTCAATAAAAAGTCAGGGTACAAAAACACAATTCAATGTCCCTGCAGGCTAGTGAGGACCGGTCTGTTATGCAAATATTGTGATAAAAGTTCCAGTCTCTTTGACTTGTGTAATGGCAGAATCAGGAGGAGGAAGTTGTGTTTCACCTGACTATAAATACAGAGATCCGACGTGTTACAATGACAAAGATGGCTTCCCATTCCAGGAAGGAGCTGAATGGAGATCTAATGAGGCAACACAGGCTGATTTAAATAGAACTGCAAATATAAGTGAGCAGGAAAACTTGCACTTTTTTTAACTGAAGTCAGTGTTGCCAAAGTTCAGATTGAGCAGTGCAGGGGATAATGAGGTATAGTCAGTTTTTTAAATAAATCACGAAGCAATTAAAACAGATTTTAACAGGCTAAACCTTTAACATTTTGTCTTTTCCATGATTTAAACAAATTATATGTGGAAAATTAAAAACCCGAAAGGAAGATAGTATTTTCACTTTTTGCTCATCGAACAAGGCAAAAGGGGAAAAAAAAAAAAAAAAAAAAAAACACCTATTGTCCGACAGTCATTTGATAAAGATATAACCACATTTCATGTAGTGTAAATGGCCGCTTGGATCCTCGACAGCAGCTACAATCACTGTATGTGAGATGCTGTGTCTGGTTTTAATATACTAGAAGACTAATCTTCGTGACCCTTTTAATCACCGCTGATTTCTGTGTGCATTGATGCTAATTTGAATTTTAAACTACAAGCAAATCAGATATGCAGTTGAAACGGCACCCTTCTGTTTGATGACCTAAAGACAGAAGTAACTGAAAGGAGGATTAACTGAGTGCAATGCAGAAATGTCAGTTCCTTTCAAAGTCGAGAGACATTAATTAGCTGCAACATATATGCTGGGTCTTCAGTGAAGTTCTTGCTTCAGACTGCTTAGTGATTTATACCCAACAGGAAATACAATGTCAGCCACTTGTCTGCCGACAGGAAAAAGTCAGAACCAGTGCTAAGCTGGTGGCAGTTCCAGACTGGTCAGTCCTGACATACTTATAGGGTCCAGGACAAATGGTACTGCTGTTTGTATTTATGCGGCATAACTTCATTGTAATCATCTACCATCTCTCACAAAGGTGATTACATTTGACTTGTAACTAGATTCTGTGATCTTCGTGGTCATGACAAACACTCTTCTGCACAGGCAGAGTGGAGGCCGATTTCACCAAACGTAATCTAAATACATCAAAATACATAAAAGGTCATGATGCAGTAGAGATTTGCTGACATAAACATTTTATTGTCCTGACCTCGACACTCATTATCTAGAAAAAAAAAAAAATGTCAGCAGTTTTTATTCGAGGGCACAGTTAATGATCGTTTTAAACACTTCTAACTTGTGTTTTGGAAACAACCCACAGACTGTGTGACTCAGTTAGCAGCAGGGGCTTCTGCAGAAGGCAGACCATTAACCATCACAAGACAACGGCAGAACTGTGAGAGGTTTCAGCAAGTTTCTTCTGAAAGATTTGCACATCTTCACTTCAGTGGAGCTGAGTTGGTCGCAAATACGTTGCAATGAGCCAAGTCACTGGCCCACATTAGAATATGGACAATTGAATTAATGATCAATATTACATCTGTAAAGAGATCATGCTTACGTCGCTGGAGTTTACTCTGTGGTCATGTCTGCCTGCTCTGTACTACAAAATGTTCTGTATTTATATTCTTAAAATACACTTTTCAGTTTTTTATTTGTTAAAAAAGTTAAACATATCCAACAAAGTTTGTTCCACTTCACAACATTGTCATTGGTTCTGGCGTTCCATGTATGGAATCTGCATCATCTGCATCATGCAGCTCACAATTATGTGCTGGATTGTCTTGGTGGCATCCCTGCAGTCTACACCTGGGGTCTTTTCTGGTGTGCTAGACCCTGGAATCTATTGCTCTTGTCCTCAAGGCCCATTTATGTGCTGCTATAATTAATGCCTCTGTGTAGTCCTTCAAATCAGCCTTTTGTAGCCACTGGCCTCACTTTCTGCAACTGATTCATCAAGCAGGCTTTAGCACCAAGTATACTGAGTAAAATGAAACATTTGCTGTGGAAACTAGGCAAGACAAATAGACCAATCGCAGTCTGTAGCAAGGTGTAGTTACATTTTTGAGTAGGTGCATGGCAGGCTACAGCAGTGATTTCACAGGAAGCATTCAGCAACCATTCTTTGTCATTTATTTTAAGTAATTATGCCAATAGTTTCATATTATCTGAGTGCATCTGTTTAATTTCTGAGAGTCACTAGTGCTGATTTGCCATTTTCTTTCTGTTCTGAGCTTCATAGGTATTTATTTCATTTCTGATATGCTCATAAACCCTCTGGCTCTAACAAAGGAAGGACCACTTTGCATATTCATAGATATCCACATATTACATAAGTATTAGAATTCTAACTAATCCCATTCAAGACATAAGAGATTTCTTTTATGAAAAAAAAAAAAGACAAAATAAAAATTGGACGTATTTCTAAGTTAAGCATGATTTAAAATTAAAGCTAAATTATTAGGGTCAAATAAGATTAGATCCATGAAACTTGAATTTCATTGAACTTTGCAACAATGAACAGCATTCCCCTTAAGAAATAAATAAATAAATAAATAAATAAATAAAGGTCAGATACCAAGCCAAAAATACAAGTGTTGCTATTTTAAGCTGATGGGTGATAGAATGGGTTTACCACATAATCAGTGTGATTCTTCCTCCTTTCTTACCTTTCAGACTCGTACTTCAGGTCCTGGATTATTCTTTACTCATTAGTCAACTCCAAACAGCAGCCTTCCAGTTTCAGAAACCCTCTCCTAATGAGTCTATGAGGAATTGATCGAATGGAAGACTGAGGGAAAGAACAGCTTCTTCAACTTGTCTGAGCTTTCATCTTCTCTACTGCCAAGCAGAAATCTCAGAATGCCCCATTCACATCTCAAACTACTGTTCTTACTCACCATTAACAGAATGCAAGAAGCTTGGGTTAACTAAGGGAAAATTGAACAACTATGCCTGATAAATCCATAATTTCTGCAGTATAAAGACATTTTCCTGATGCCCCTGAAGTTGGCTGACATGGCATTTAAAGAAGAAAAAGTTGTTTTATGTATTCTCCTGCATGACAAACAACTAAAGGGAGACACTTCCATTGTCTAAGTGGGCTTAATGGATAAAAGGAACAATTCCAACTATAAAAACTTGACTACAATCTTTAGAATATATGCTTATATAGCCAGGTAATAAAAGAATATTTTACCTGATTAAATATCTTTTTGATTTTGCCACAATTAAAGAGCTATAAGTGTAATGCTCACTGACTGGGTGAATACATCTGTACATTACTTATTACATGTGATCATCCCAACACCATTTTTATTCAGTCTTGTAGTTAAGTCTTGAAATAGCTGCAATTCAAATGTTTCAACCAGACAGCATTAAAAAAAGCCAATAGATACTGAGTATAGATTGATGACTCATATCTATATCAAAGTGAGTTTAATCAGTTTTTCCAGACCTTAGCAAACAAACTTGTTTCCTGTCTTATTAGAAAACATGCAGGTCCCTTTGTATTGCCAATTAGCTTTCGCTATTAAGTCATAGCCGGTTTGTGCAGGGGAAATGGCATGAGGTAGCTAACTATGCTGATGCTGCTGTCGCTGGAGCAATTAGAGCTCATAAATCAGTTTGCAACGTGGAGGAAGTAAGAGCTGATAGGAGAAGGAGTAGGAGGTGATGCCCATCTCATTAGCGGTACTATCACAATGTGTGGACATGAAAGAACCGTCCCTGTGCTAAATGTGGCATGTGTGAATTGCACAGAAACAAGACATTATGATAAAGGCTGATGGGGGTGATGGGAAAAAAAATTAGCATAGATAAATAAAATTAAAAATTAAATATAACATACATAAACAGAACTAATCAATGATTTTAAAGTTATACTGCCAAGGATTTTCAAACTAAAAAAGGTGAATTCAAGATAAGTATCATTTGGCTCTATGGTTGCCCTTTAGTCTATAAACCTTTAATACCTTTAATTTTTTAAAATTTATGGCACATTTACTGAACATTTCAGTGTTAGCCACCCCATTAATCCTTTTACCACCTGCAGTAAGAATCTTAATTCAGAAAAAAAAAGCTCTAATAAAAGCCAGAGTACACAACTAGCTCAGCATTAAATGTAAAAAAGTTAACAGATAACTGATGACTCAAGCTTTAGAGTCAGATCCTTCTCTCAGAAACTGATGAAGAACAAAGCAGAGGGAGAAGGAGAGAGTATGTTTCCCTCCTGCTGATTAACTTGCCTTAATTGCTACTGGAAAAAAAAAAGTCAGGATCCAATATCAAACTAGAAGTATCTGAGTGAGAGCAATTTCAGGATGCAATATAATTACAAAAAATTTAAATATTCTCAAGCCAATTTAGAATAATCGATTTGCCTAACATGCATGTTTTGGGACTGTGGGAGGAACTTGGGAGTACTCAGAGAAAACCACTTTCTGCCCTCAATTTGCTCACTGTGATGACCAGGAAACCACCCGAACAAACACACTGGTGGATGGTGCCAAGTGGAGGAGTTTTGCTCATTTGTCTTGAAGACAGCAATTGGAGCATTTAAGACAGGCTCAAGTATAACAACTGTGAGATGAGCCAGACATTCGCCAGACTTGTTTTATTTATCTATTTACTTATTTTCCATTGAATTGAGAAACTATTTGACTTGAGAAGATGGGCTGAATGAGGACGTTTGAAAGCAGAATTAATCTTCGACTGATCAAAACAAATGCTTGTCGATGAAAGGTTCTGTTGACAAAACCACCACCTAAAAACACTGACCATCGGCATGGTCAAAAGTAAAACATCAATCAATCAATTTATAGAGCACTTTTCATGCAGACAGGAGCAGCTCAAAGTGCTTTACATAAAAACAATACAGGAAACAATAAACACAAATGACCCCCCCCCCCCCCCCCCCCCCCCCCCCATACACACACACATATAAAAACATAGAATTTAAGATTTGTGAGGAAGAATGGTGAGGAAACGCCATCTCACACTCGCTACTTTGAAGTGGGGAAACACCTGAGAGAAGATACTTGATAAGATAACTATATCGCCTAAAATTTGGTAAATATCTAAAAAATAAAATAATAAAATAGATAAAATTCAGTTAAATGCCCAACTTACAATGTAAAATTAGTCAAAAAAATAAATAATAAATAAATAAATAAATAAATAAAAAATAGAATAAAAAATAAAATAAGATAAAATAAATAAAATTCAATTAAAACTAGTCTAAGAGATAGTGAAAGATACAATGAATAAAATAGATTCAGTTAAGACCCAGACTAAGAAGTTAAGATAATAAAATAAAAATTAGGCTAAAAACACAATAAATATGTAAGATTTAGTTAAAAGCTAGACTAAAAAGGTAGGTCTTGAGTTTGCTTTTAAACATGTTCACAGTTTCTATCTTCCTCAGGTCCTCAGGCAAGCTGTTCCATAAACGTGGGCCATAATGGTAAAAAGAGGCCTCGCCATATGTTTTAGTTAAAACTTTTGGAGTAATTAAAAGGCCACTGACTGAAGACCTGAGATTTTTAGAGGGCACATATGATAAAAGCAAATCAGATAAATAGTTGGGACCAAGACCATTAAGAGCTTTAAAAACCATTAAGAGGATCTTAAAATCGATTCTGAAGCACACAGGTAACCAGTGCAGAGCTTTTAAAATTGGTGTGATGTGTGCTCTCTTTCTGGTCCTTGTCAAAACTCATGCAGCAGAGTTTTGAAGATGCTGTAGTGGAGTAATGCTTTTTTTAGAGAGACCAGAAAGAAGAGCGTTACAGTAATCTATTCTACAGGTGATAAAAGCGTGCATTAGTGTCTCTGTGTCGGTTTGAGACAAAAATGGCCGCACTTTGGCAATGTTCTTGAGATGATAAAAACCACTCCTAACTATACTTTTAATGTGAGCATTAAAATTTAATTTTGTATCTAAAATAACACCAAGGTTATTTGGTGTTATTTGGTGTATGACATGTAAACATGTCATACACCGCGCTGCAGTATATGACATGTTCTTAGAGCTGCTTCTCAAAGTAAAGAATCAGTGACTATGCGTTGTTAAAATGAGCTTTTTAGTCCAGTGAATGCATGTAGAGGAATGGATTTCTGATGTGTGGAGACTCAGGAGGGTCAGGGGTCCCTCATTTGCTGATAGAACCTCAGAACAGATGTGATCAAGCCACCCGCAGTGCACAGAGGAGCACAGACAAAGCTTCACCACCGTCTTCTGCTTTGTGACCCACAGGGCTGATAATGTTTTCAGGAGGGACCACTCAGAATTTCAGAAGGACAATGGCTTGCAGCAATCAAAGGAACCAATAAAAGCAATACAATCGAAATTGAGTCGCAATGCAATCTCTAGTCAAATGTCTTAGCTGGTGATGATGGTGGAATAATTTTGAAAGGAGTGGGCAGGAGCTGAAAACTGTTCACAGTCAAATAGCCTTTTGATAGCTGATATAAGCACGGCACCTGCTGTAAATGGACACTTTCAAGCTGCTTGCCGACAGAAACTGATCCAAGCCTTGCTATTTTCCATTTCAGTGTTTCTACCCTGATGAGCATTCCATTAATTTGGTTGTTCATCATTTTTTTTGTGTTGAAGACAATTATGGATCTTACTGGTTGCCTTTCTATACACGAGGAAATTAGTATATACACCGCATATGTGAATAAAAATGTTGTGTGGCTTGGTCCAACATCAAGCCACACACCTTGAATATCAAAAGTGTCATTATTGAACGACTGATTTGTTTCCACTGATTGTACATTTTCTTATTACTATAAAATAATTTTCAATTAATAATTTTCTGATGTGATGTCAAATCCAACTGCTGATGGCCAAAATGCATTGTTTATAATGTGAGCCCCAGATTGTTTAAAAAGGGAAACATGTCTCTCCATCCATCCCCCACTAAATTCAGTCCCCACTCCAGCCTTCCTGCTATTTCTTGGATCTGCTCCACAGATCTTCTCCAAGTCAGACACAACTGAAACATCTCATCTGAGGTGTCACAGGCATCCTGAAGGGATACTCTTCACTATGCGGAGGAGAAGCAAGTCTACCTCTGATATGCAAACTGGAGGTCCGTACTTGATAAAGATAACAAGGTCAAGTAATCTGCAGGAAAAATTAGATGTGATCTAAAGCTCTTTAAAGAAGACGCTGTCTGATGTTTAGGGTGTAGCAATTCTGTCCATAAAAGTTATGAACAATTATGCTAATGAAAGGAAGCACCAGCAGACCAGGAAGAATGAATGCAATAAAAAAAACAAGGATATCACCTAATATGTCTATTGATTCTTCAGTCGATTATAAGTTTCACTTTTTTTTTAAATGCTAAAATGGCAGTGTATGCTTTTTTGATATGTGCCATTTTCCTAGCAGCCTATATAAAGCTTGTTGAGTTGTGCCATGTTACAGTTTTATGAGTTGTCACTTCAGACACAGATACATGAATTTGAAATTCACATGTCCTTTTACAAGAAAGGAAAGAAAAAAAAATTGAGATTTTCATAGTGTACAAATCTGTGGATATTCTCATTTATCCAGGTAAATTCCATTCTCGCAACAATTGAATCATAGGCAACTGGACTTAGATTTGTCTAGAAGACGTTTTAGAGGCAATGGATAAGAGGACGGATAAGAAGTGAAACGTCTTCTAGACAAATCTAAGTCCAGTTGCCTATGATTCAATTGTTGCGAGAATAGTGTACAAACACATTCTGATACTAAATGTCTGTTTTGAAACACACAAATTAAATAAAATGAACTATTTAAATATTCTTCAATTCTTTCCGAGCTCCAACATCCTGAACCCAAAAAAATACAAAGCACTCAAAGCACTCTAAACTGCAAAACTGCAAAGTACAGTCCATCCCATTTTCACATTTTCAACAAGAATGAAATCAGGCACGACTCACATTAAATAAAACAGAAAGCTGCAGCAGCACAACAAACAGTAAAGTAAAGAGATGCTGAAACTAAGTTTAGAGATTAGCAGACAGTGTACACCAGAGCATTTATAATTCATGTGACTGGTTGTGTCTGCGCTGACTGCGCTACACTGCTGAAGCCTTGTGCCGATATTTGCATGGAGAGAGGAACATTTGAAGCAAGCATTCTTCCCCATTTCCACCGACTGTTCCTTAGCAACAATGGAGTGGATAGTTTAAAGCAGGCGTGGTTATTGTGCGTGCATGCATGCAAGTCAAGGGAACTTGTACTTACTTATTCTGCATCATGTTCATTATGATCCAGTCTGAGGGGTAGACGTTTTTTCCAATGAGATCTTTAAACATGATAAATGTTTCCATTAGGAAATCCTGTGAAACAAAAGTTTTTAAAATGAAAACTGTGATTCTTCTCACCTCAGAGATAAGAGCAATATGAAATCAACCAGTAGGAGTTTGTGGCTTTCAGGCAGTAACGGCTTTTAGATTAGTTTTTAAGGTCAAGGGCATGACTGTTTTGGACAGGAGTGTTTCCCTTTTGCAGGTAGTATTTGAAACTAATAATCCAATACATTTCTGCTTACACTTGGATACGAAAGAGATGACAACTTTGCTAGAGAAGCACCATTCATCTAATATTTGAATAAAAATAGGGCACATAATTAGCTACAGCTGTTGAGGAGGCTCATACCTATCCTCCCTGCAGCAATACCTTAGATGCTCCCTTCTTATCTAGACCTTTTCGGGGTAACAAAGTCATACTCAATTTCTTTACCCAGTTCTTTTCTTGGTTGTGTTCTGTGTATACGGCCCGTGCCAGCTTCAGGAGCAATCCACTTGTGGAAAGATCCAGCTACACAGTGAATCTTTATCCTGCTATAACAACTGAACAAGCAGCCAACCAACATCTCTTGTAAACAATTAGGAGAGTCGGCAAACTTTTTCTTCTTCTTTTCTTCTTCTTCTTTTAAAATATTAAAACACTGATTTCTGCATGTGGCAGCTTAATTAAATAGAGCAAAAAATAGAAAATAAAGAGTTTCAGTGAGAGTAAACTAGTGAAAGAAATCTAAACCGAAATGTCAAAAGAATTTGTGTAATGTTTATAGTATAAAAGTATACCTGAAACGTAAATCATTTTCATGTCATTCTTACAAAGCTCCCACACTACTTACGGGGATAAAAGTGAACTGGGGGATTTGGTTATTTTGAAGTGAAGTAATCAAATGCTAACCTGTCAGTACGCACCAGAAAAATGCCGCTTTGAGGGCAGGATTATTCAGAGCTTAAACTCAAAACATTGTGATATTTTTTTCCTCCACTACATGCTTTTGCAACAAGTGATGGGTTTTCCCCAGGAGCCATTATTGTCAAGTGTATGCTGTTCATTTAGGAGCCCAAAAGCAAGAACTTAAAAAAATAGCGTCATGCTTTATTGTGGTGGACAAACATTTATGAAAGATTTTATCTGATTTTTAGGAAAGATGAGACAAATTTTTATTGATACTAGGTGAATATTTTAGGTTGTTATAAGACAATGTAGACTGAAAGGTTTCATCTACAGTAGCAGACACATTGATGAGATGTACTCACAACCACATCACTCCTTATCTTGCCGAAGGTGTTGATCAGATGGCCGTAATGATAGTCGTCCATCTGCCTCAGAGTAGCAGTCATGCAGGCCACAAAGCTCCCCTGCAGAGGAGAGAGTGCATTCAATAAGCAAGTTCAAATTGAAGACTGGGGAAAGAATAACTCTTTGGCTGTGATTTTGATTGCTACAGACTAGCTGATCTGATTGGATCTGAGTACTAAAGCAGGCTTGGCCTCCCAGGTTTGACAGGGTAGACGAGCCACACATGGTGGGTGATCTCATTAACCTGCTGCCCTCCACTTCTCCGCTCTTTGTCTCCACTGATTATAATGCCTGTGAGGTCCCGAAAGTGTGTTGCTTTTACTTTGCTGTGAACTGCCATGTCTCTGATGTCTCTGGTTAGCACAGTATAAATGTGCTGCCAAGGCGAGATAAGGGAAAGCCCATGTGTGGGCGGCTGTGTGAAAAGAGGTTGCTATTGCCAGTCTGCTGTGATGTGGATGGACAAAGCTTGATGAATTCAGGAAAGAAGAACAGGATAAGCTACTGTGAATGTTTGGATCTAAATGACTATTTAGTGATATTAGTATAGTAATATTATTATTAGTATGAGTAATTATATATATATATTTATACATACACACACACACACACACACGCTATACAAATAAGGTTGAATTGAATTATTTCTTTCTTTAGTTACATGAACATGTTACATGATGAGATGCAGTTGACCAGAGATAAAGTTGAGATGGCTGAATAATTATTTCCTGAAAGGGGCCGCTTTATTCAGCCGGCCTTCGGCAGGAAGGTCCCCTCATGTGAGCCAGGTCCTGCTCAAGGTTTCTTCCTCTTTAAGTGGAGTTTTTCCTTGCCACTGTTTGACTTTCTTCCTCCGTGGCAGTTTTTTTTACTTGCCATTATCCTTGATTTGGATTTAAAATTATAATTTTAGAAGATATTTGCTCAGGGATCATGCTCTGGGTCTCTAAAGTGCCTAGAGACAATTGACAGTGTAACAGATTCTATACAAATAAAATTGAATTGAATTGAATTGATGTATCTTGAATGGCTGACTGAAAGACATATTTTCAGACTTTTGTCACCCCAAAGAAAAGTGACATGGTTGTGTTTTTTTCCTTGCAGATTTTCTCATGGTAGTGACCGAAATGCATGCTTTCAAGAACATAAAACGTTTCTTGCTTCTCTAAAAATCTTCTCTTTATTATTCATGAGTCTATTGTTCGGAAAATGGAAAATATAGAGTTCAGGACAGGACTGTAAGGAAAAGCCACTGCTCTACAAAAACAACACTGCTAACTCAGCAGCTTAAAAGTATTTGTTTGTAGACATATAAGACAAAATTAGAATGTTTGCATCTAAATGATAAACATATTTCAAAAACAGAAGAGTCTCCATTCTAGCAGTAAGATGTAGCCTCTCAATGAAACATAAACAAGGGCCTTACTGTTAAAGTCAGTTGTGCAACAGAATGGCTTCGCCATCATTAATGGATAAATTTATACTGAAATATATGAATTAGAAGAGGAAAAGTCTGATCTATAATAGAAATGTTATGGAAGAACCTGAAACAAGCATCTTATGTGCTGAAGCACCAGTGTCCCTTAGTTGAATCTGTTCTTGAGGAATGGGCTCAAAGTCCTGTCTGTCATTCTACAGCGTCTCCTTAACACCTTTTTCAGGTGTGGAAAACTGATCAGTAGTTACTAGAAACATTTCAAGTAACACAGTTCTTGCTTCTGTTTAACAATGTATTTATTCATTCATTTTTTTTTAAATAACACTACGTCCAAGATGTTATGACAGACAGTACACTAAGATGTATAATATTCCTCAATAATTATATCACTATTACTGTCAATAAATTAAACAAAATGATGACTGCCAAGAGCGTTAGCATTTCTGAACAAAAGAGAAACTGAAGAAAGATTTGGTGGTTACAATGACTGTTCATTTTAAATCAACTACAACGAGGAGCTCTGTTCTTGATTATTTTTAGGAAGCATCATTTACCTCTCACAGTCTCCTATCTCTACTACTGGCAAAAACCAGCCAAAAAGCACTTTGGACTGCTGTTCTGGTTGTGTCTTGAAACGACTGCGTGTAACTTTATGGTATGATGTCACACATCAACAACAATGAAACTTACTAACAGAGCTACAGTGAACATCACGGCAGAGGAGACTAAAAAATTAATGATAGAAGGGAAGAAGAGAAAGAGATTTTGCAGAAGACTGAACAAGAGGAAACAGTGTCATCAAAGTGACTTAATCCCGCTTATAGGGGGACTCAAAAGTTCCTTTGCGCTCCTTTAAAATCTAATTTGCTGATGCTAACAGGCACATTTTCTAAAAGTACCATGTAGCAGCTGAAAAAAAAAAAGATTCCTTTATTTGGGATTAATCTGGACAAGGACTACGCTGTTGAAGTGATGACCATCAGTGTAGACCCTTAGCAAGTTATGTAACTCAGCTGCTTCATGACAATTAATCCTCACAAGATTGTTGGAGAATCGAGATGTAATTAGATCATCCCAAAGACGCATCAGAGCAGAAACAATGCTGTGCAGAAACATTATCATCATGGTTACTTTTTGGTGAGTTTACACGATAATACAACAGCAGGAAAAAAAAAAAGAATAAAAATGCAAAAGACACCAAAAGAATCGCTAATCCAATAAATCCATTATTCATGTTTCTTTCATGTTTTCTTGTGCTACATAATACTGATGACTGCCTCACTTCCTTCTCTGTGATGCTTCACAGAAACCAGTATGACTCATGCTATATTAATATGGAAAAGTTTTTCCGTTAGGAAGAAAGGGCACGGCTCTTTCTTCTGTGAGGGCATGTAAGCCTAATTTATCCCCAGTTCTTCAACATTAAAAACAGAAAACAAAATTAAGACAGAACAGGACAGCAGATTACCAAAAACGCAAGTGTCCAAGTCAATAAAATATGTAGAGAGAGTATTAAAAAAAAGCTGTTTTTTCATATTAATCAAATGCTTATTCAGGTTATTCAGTTCTTATTCAATTGAAGAGCAAAGATTGACATGTCTTACTCGTAAAGATAATCTCTTCTCTTGGACTGTTACTGAGGCTGGTTGGATTTTTTTTAAGCATGGGCAGTATTATTCAAAGACTTGGTCTCTTTACAAAGAAAAGGAGCAAAGGCTTCAAACCAGGCAGTAGTCTTTAGAAGTCATTGATGCCTGCTGCTGCATCAGCCCAAACTATGGAGAGTAGAGAGGCTGGAAGAGCTGGGGGGGGGGGGGGGGGGGGGGGGGGGGGGGTATCCCACATTTGTTCATTCTCTGTATCTCTCAGTTATGAATGAATCCCCAAGATAAAGAGCCCTCTGCAAGCTTAACATGCTACAAGTCTCAACAGAGGACCTTCCCAAAGACTCTGAGGCATCCTGTGGTAGCTTAACACCCCCACCCCCCCACTCTTTCAATCAAGAATGTTAACATCACAGCGATGAATCCGCAGATGTTCAGATTGATTTTATTCCTTTGATGTGTTGCTCATGAATTAATCTTCAGCTTCCAAACAAATGCAATAGCTGATATAGACATTTGGATTAGCAAGCAAATCCTGATGGCAGATTAAATGCTGCAGAGGTGAGGGATCTTGCAGTCACATTTTCAGTTTGCTACAAAGATAATCTCGGCGAAAAAAAAAAAAAAAAAAAAAAAAGGGACACAGCCCAATCACCGTGCAGCAATTAAGATGTAAAGGGAAAAACAAAAACACATGCCACACCAGCTGTTCAGGCGTAATACGAGAAATAAAGATGTGGGGCATGTCAGCAAATTGGAAAAAATAAGGTATGTTCCTCTGGGGTCCAGGTAAATTGATTGCTGAGAATTTCAACAGGGTGATAGCTTTTTGCTGTCACCCAACTGTCTATGCAGCTCTATGAAAGTGACGAGCTGTTTTTGGAGTGAACCAGAAAACTATAAAACCTGTCAGTTGTCTCACGACGCTTCTCTTCACTTTTCTGACTGGGATGATGCCATTACTAATTTTGAAAAGGGGAGTAAAAGGATGAAAGATGGGTCAAATAAAGCTGTCTGAGGAAAGAACAATATGGTGTGGGAGGTAATATCTTGCTCTATGTTGGCACAGACTTTCATTCATGCCATATCTTCTCCTTTTCTTGAAGACATGTCACCACTCATCCAAAACACCTGGTTTTAAAATCCATCCTGCATGATCAGATCAACAGTGGACAGCTCTGAGCATATTTGTCCACACTGAGTGTGGACCTGCCCTCTGCTGGTGGTCAGAAGGCAGAGGGCAGAGTAAAGGCTCTTCAGCATTGGTCTCACTTTTCAGACTTAAATTCTGCATCCAGCTTTAACACAAAGTGGTGTCTCATTCATGAAATGTTCACATACACTGCCCGGCCCAAAAAAAAAAAAAGTCGCCTAAAAGGTCGGGATGTGCTGGAGAAGGCTTTGCACAGCGGTCAGACTCTACCATCATCAATGCAAGATCTTGGTGAAAAACTAATGCAACACTGGATGGAAATAAATCTTGTGACATTACAGAAGCTTATCGAAACAATGCCACAGCGAATGTGTGTCGTAATCAAAGCTAAAGGCGGTCACACTAAATATTAGTGTATGAGTGTATTTCTATTATCTGAGAAACCTCTACCAGGAATCCTCCAGGAATTCATGTCATCGCTGGTGTGCTCTATAAAGACCTGAGTTGTTGCATGGGTGCCTGCCAGCAGATCAAGTCTATTTAATCAACCCACCGACACGTAAAGAAACACAATCTGAAGCTTAAATGTGCAAAATGACCATTGATTAAGATAAACAGTCCTCCTCTCCTCCTCTCACCCTCCCCCTGACCCAAAGCTTCCCTGTCACATCTCAACTGTCTCATCTTCCACCTCCGTCATAGATTGCTCCATTGTTGTCTCCAACCACATCAGCAGATGCTGAGGCCCCTCTACCTCCCCCTACACCACCTGGTGCACTGAAAGCTTGTGCAGACCAGCTATGTGGGATTCTACAGCACCTCTTCAACATCAGCCTCCCAGTGGTTATAGACCTGTTGCAAAAATATCCAACTTCATAAAAGTGTGACTTTTATTGGGCCAGCTGAACAGGCAATCAAGCACCTTCCAGGACCCACTGCAGTTTGCTCATCATTGTGGAGGTTAAGAGCTGGAGACACCATCACCTGCTTCAAGGAATCCACAGTCATCTGCACAAAGCAGGCAGCACTGTGAAGATCATGTTCTTTCATTTCTCCAGTGCGCTTAACACCATCCAGCCTGCTTTACTACAAAATAAACTCTAGAAGACATTTTCATCAGGTGGATGTTTCCACAATCACCTGGATTACTGACTACCTAACAGACCACAGTTTGTGACACTGAATGGCTGCGAGTCTGGCTAGGTGGTCAGGAGCACCACAGGAGACTGTACCCTCACCATTCCTCTCCACTCTGTACACCTCAGACTTCCAGTACCAGTCAGAGTCCTGTCATCTGCAGAAATACTCACATGACTCTGCCAGTTGTGGGGTGTATCAGTGGTGAATAAGAGACTGACTACAGAGAACTGGTGGAGCACTTTGTGGCAGGGTGTGGGAACAATCATCTCATATTCAATGTCAACAAGACAAAGGAGATGAGATGACAAATGAGCAGGGTTAAGTCAAACAGCATTTCCGTCATGGGAGAAGAAGTAGAGGTAGTGGAGGAGTATAAATACCTCCCTGTTCATCTGAACATCAAAAGAGCCTCTCTGGTGGCTTAGTGGTTGCCAAGCATATAGGAGGTCCCTTTCCTTTCTAAGGAAGTGTATTTACAGAAGACTTTACTTTTTAAGGAATCGTATGTCCATCAGTGTTTGCGGCAGGATGTTGCCTATCTTCTGCAGTCATCTGTTGGAGGAGCACCATCAGAGTCAGTGACTTAAAGAAACTCAACAAACTGATGAAGAAGGCTGGCTCTGTTCAGGGGATTGTTCTGGAGCTTCTGAAGTTGATTGTGCAAAAGAGGATATTTCATAAAATCAAGAACATCATGGACAACTCTAAACATCCTCTATACAACGCAGTGATTCAACAACTGAGTGTCTTCAGTCAGAGGCTTCTTCAGATCTGCTTCACATCGCTGCAGGAGATCCTTCCTGCCACAACAACCATCCGCAGTGAATCTTTGAAGAGACTTAAATCATAACAGTTACTGCAACAATTTATTTTCCCTTCAGGGATCAATAATGTATTTTTGAATTGAATTTAGGTACATCATCACTGAATGTCAAAACACACTTACATTTTGCACTGCTCAGTTTACACATAAATCCGTTTTGCTCAGATGAAAAGGGAAACAACATTCTTGACAGTGATGTTCATTCATTCAGAAAGACTTAAAAACATCAAATTTACCAAAACCTTTAAAAGGACAACTATATCAATCTGTACACAAAAATGATCACACTGTCACAATTTTTATATCCTGAAACTTTACACTTATTGTTTACTCTTGTATACTATTATTGCTACTATTATTTACTATTATAAATGTGAGATCGATCAGAGAAAATTCTCGTGGAAACAGTCACTTGATGGTCACAAACAGAGCAGTCATCAAATTTGTGCATTTATTTGTTAAAATATATTCACCTGATAAACTACGCCAAAATGAAACTTTACTCCTTTTACTATTTACTGGATATAGGAGCTGAAAATTTACTAAATCCTACCTTCGTATCTATCTTGTGCTGGAGGGAAAATAAAACAGAATTTTTATTGAAATTATACATCTGCAATTGGACTTAAAGGCCTGATACATCATATGCTGCTCTCAAGCTTCTATGTATTTCATAATTTATCTCACTTCAGAGCCTGACAGCAGAAATGAGGGGGAAAAAAAGAAAAAGATATTTGCTCTCACTGTGAAGGGTGTCTGCATTAACGGAGCGTTGTTATAAGCCTTTAATTAAGCCAGTTGGGAAATGTCATACAAATCAATAGGGAGCCGTATCCTGAGCCTAAACACGTTTCTGGAGGAGAAAAAAAACTGATCAGACAGAAAGGCAAGGGGGAGTGTTTGCTGACCAAGTGTGATCAAAATGATTCTCTCCATCAACTCCCAAGCCCGGCACGACACAAATTTGCTGGTTCATTACAACGAAAATTGCATAAGTGCACACAGAACAATATGTCACATGGGTGCAAGGCCATGTACGCTAATGATGAAGACACTCCTCCAAAACAAAACAAGCAGTGCAGTGCTAAGTCACAAGAAAAAAAGGCTGTAATTTTATATATACATACATATATATACATATACATATATGGGCCGTTGTTATAAGCCCCACTTTTCAGTTTTAAATGTGTTAAAAAAGTTTAAAATATCCAATAAGTTCTGTGCCACTTCAGAAAAAAAATCTTATATCTATATGTTTGAAGCCTGAAATGTGGCAAAAGGTTGAAAAGTTCAAGGGGGCCAAATACTATATATATATGTATTAGAGCTGGGCAACGATTAAAAATTTTAATCGAATGATTTCCCTGATTAATCACGATAATCAAATAATGAAGTAGTGTAAAGGTCACTTTTATTTCAATGTTCTGCTGCCATATGAACTAAAGTGCCATAACATTTGTTGTTCTAACGCTTAACATCAGCACTTGTCAGTAACACATATTTAGTGTAAATCTCATCTTAAAAAATGTAAAATAAAATAAATTATCATTGCCACTGCCAGGGCATTAATGTCATCCTGTCTTTATAAAAAATAAAGACAGGATAACATATGTCAACCGACAAAATGCTAACAATCTAGAGGCCACAATCATAACATTAAAACAGGTAATTTCTGAGGTAACAGCAGAAACTTTTAACAGGGAGTTCAACTTGGCAGTTGTTACAAATAACCTTGTTTCTGTCAAATTCTCCATCTGGGAGAACTTTAAAATGAAAATGCCCACGTAAAAGCTCTAACTTTACCAATCTATGTATCATTCGTTCTTTCCATTTTCAATTGTCAATCAAAAACTTTAAACTTCAAACATGAAAATGTTTAAATCTGCAGAAAAAAATAAGTGACTTTTTTTTTTTTTTTTTAATCTAACAAAAAAAAAATGAAAAAAAAAATGCCTGTTTTTTTATATTTCAATTTTAGACTTGATCAAAAATACAAAATGAAAAATCCGGCCACAAGGACTAAATTTGTTTTTAATATTTAATTGTCTGGTTTACGTGACCCGGAAATGGCTTTGTCCACGGCAGTTCAGGTAGCATGGCGGCGCTGGAACCGAATACTATTCATATTTGCAATATTGTGGAAATCTGAATGAAAACTCAGCTCATATATATATATATCGAACCAAAGTGCTCTCCAGCTCTGCCTCTGACATAAGTCTTTACCTCCTCAGATCATAATGAGCACAGAATCTTCGCTCATTTCCGAGCATTGCAGGACACCCATCTGCTGTTGAATAAGTCCTTCATTCAAACTACCGTATTGGCCTGAATATAGGACGATATTTTAAAGTAGAAGTCATATTCTCAAAAATGGGGGTCGTTTTATAATCGAGGACCAGACTTTCTTTTGTCATTACACATCTGTGCCACTAGATGGAGCTGCGCTGAAGTAACCAGTAAGAGAATAGCTTGACAGTGAACACATGGAGCAGATCTGATGTAACATGGAGGAATGACACGATCGGGGTTTGAAAGTTTTGTTGCAGTCCAGAATTTTTTTCCAGACAGAATTGTTCATATTGCTAGCCGAACTTGCTTGCCAAAGGCGGGGCTGCCAAGAACTGATCATGCAGAGTGACAAAAATTTTGCTTGAGGTCTTTTGCATTTTTTATTCAAAAACTTACAATGTAGTCTTGCATTAAATATGAAAGAATGTGGCATCTTTTATTTTGGGAAAAATTGGGTCATCTTCCCAAACCAGAACAAACTTATGGTACCATTTGTGTTTTAAATAACACTTTCATATCTTCTAACACATAAGATAAGTTTTTCATACAATTACTTCAACTGCATTTTGTGTGTCTTTGGGGGAGGGGTCCATCTGTCCACCTGGTTAGTCACCATTTCACACACAGACAAAAACAGAGAAGTCAGACAAAACAGCAGCACTTGAGCACTTTCCACAATGACTTATGAAAGCGAGGCAGAGCTGACATATACATTCCAGAGCACCTGGGTCACCCCTGCAAGATTCAGTGAAGCCACTCAACTCCAACACGAGACCATCAAGGTGGTAGAGTCGATGGTCATCCAGTGGTAATCACCAAGGAACCTATGACAGATCAGCTGAAACCGTTTTCATTTTTAGCATCAGTTAATGTGATGCATGATTGTGCATTTCCAAATAAATAATTCACAGAACAGAAAGGATAAATTATAACCACAAAAAATGCAGGCAGTGAGCCATGAAAGTGACCCATGATTCAATTTTTCAGAGTTCACCCAACATACAGAAAATAGCCTAACATTTCCTTGATCAATCACCTTCATTTAGAAGACTAGAAGACTAAAAAAAAAAAAACAATTTGTCAGTTTGGGTGTGGGAATATTTGGTCAGTTATTTAGGTATGTTCTCAAAAGACTTTAGGAATAGAGTGGGTCAGTCGTGGGGTAGCTCGATGGTTTAAGCAGGTGGTATATATACAGAGGCGGCAGTCCACCTGCAGCAGTTGCAGGTTCAACTCCCAGCCTGAACCCTTTGCTGCATGTCTTCTCTACTCACTCTGCCCCACTTTCCTGTCTCTCTACACTGTTGATGAAGACCACTAGTGCCAAAATGCATCTTTGGGAAAAACAAACAAACAAAACAAAAAACGAGGGAAATTTAAACCAAAAAGAAAGAAAAAAAACAATTCCAGTTAAAGTACTTTTTTACCTATTTCACTAATCAATACTAACAAGTTGAAAAAGAGCAGTTAAAATGGGGACAGTGTGTGAAAGACTGGAGTCCCACTCACGGAAATCTTGAAATATGCCATTTCTAGTGGTATTTGTCCAATGTATAGAACTCCTCTGAGAAGTGATCCCTGTATGTACAGATGAAATAAGTGTTCGCCATTTCCTTTACTGAGAATCTGTTAAAAAAGTTTGCTTGTCTAAGCGGACCATTTCTCAGGTAGATCTTTGATTTTTTTTTCCCTACTTCCTACTTTTAAGAGTTTTTTCTACTTGCTCTGTAAGAAGGAGCCATGGGTCAGATTTGCTGGTGTGCTTGGGACTGATATACTGTTGTGTGTCTGAATTTCAGTCGAGCTTCCTCTGTTGGACAGATAGCCTCACATTTGACTCTAGAATACTTATTATTCAGAAGAATTCATAGCTGACTCAATTACTGCATGCTGCGTAGGTGGAAAAAAGAAGAGTCCAAATCATCACCACCATGCTTGACAGATGGCATGAGGTGTTTCGACTGAAATGCTGTCTGTGGTTATTGCCAAAGACAGTCATGGTGGTACTGAGCATAATGGTTGAACATCTCCACTTTAGTCTCATCTGTCTAACAACATTGTTCCATGAGGTCTTCTGGTTTCTACTCCACAGAAGATTACCAGCTGTCTTGAATGGCCATATTTGTGGGCAACAACAAGTACCTCTTAGATCAGTGCAGACGTCTCTCGTCCTCAACACTGAATTCTCCAGGCCAGCAAACTGCCAAAACACCGCACTTTTATAAAGTCACATTGCTGATGATCAGTTACTGACTTAATTTAAATTAGCATCACCCAGATGTTACTGACCCTCTTAACTGCTAGTGAAGCAGAAAGGATGTATTTAAATTTCACACATCTCTTCTGCGGTTTGGCTTAATTTTCATTGAATGATTATAAAACAGGGCACTTTGTCATGTGTTGCTCATCTGAGATTTACTCATAATTAAGGACCAGATGATTCCCCTTTTTTTTTTTTTTAAATTTCTTTGTATGTGAATTAAAAAGAGAATTACAATCCTAAGAAAAAACAGAAAAACAGAAAAGCTGAAATGGATCTTCATTTGACAACATTACTGTTTATGTTGTACATGAAAGGGATGAAGACATCACATACGAGACCCCTGAGGGCCTTGGCCTTGTGTTAATGAAATCACTAGCTTGTCCAATGCCACCGGTTATCCACATGAGAAATAGTTTGCTTACACAGGCAGATTACTGAGCAGATTCCCATAAAAGAAAAGAGCAAAGCTTTTTCCATTTGTACATACAGTGATCACCTCTCAAAGGACTTCTATTCATTAAGACAAATGCTATTACCTCGGGTTCAAAACTGAAAGTTCCAAGGGCAGATCTTTGCAAATACTATTCAGCTTTCTAGTGGGTCAATCTTGCAACTTGTGGTTGCTTGGCTGCACAGTAACAAAGCTGTAATGTAGCTGTTATTGTCACTTTAAAACAAGAAGCCAGTCTTGTAAAACGGTACTGTGCTGCTGCATCGCTCAGCAACAAGAGGAGACAGTCACTCAAGAAGCAAGAACATTTCACATCGTGTTGTGGAGAAGTTAGATGAGTTGAGGGCTGAACAAACAGAAAAGTAAAACTTTCTATTGCATGTCATAAAGGACTTGGCTGAAAGACCTGACGCAGTGAGAAAAGTGATAAACAAGTGAAGGAGGTCTAATGGGTTCAAACGTAAACTGAAGAGTCAGCTGTAAGTTGGTAAGTTCTTGTCTTTCATCCTCTGAAAATCTTTGAGAACCTTCTTGCATCTTTACTGTGTACTTGGCAGTCAAAGCATGGCCAAGTACTCAAACATGTTACAGTCCTGACAAGTTTTCATGCCTTTTAAGGGACTCAAACACTATTTTGTTTGAGTCCCTTAAAGCTGCCTCACACTACATGAATTTGCATGTTGCCAAGTTCAGTGACAAAAAAAAAAAAAAAAAAAAACTTTATTGGGTGCAAATCACTCTCCAGCTGGTATTTTATAGTTATAGGTGAGCTGCTCAAAGAAAATTAAAACTTCTTAAACCAATTACTAATGAAAGATACACATAACAAGCTTATAAGTCCATTTTATGATTGCAGACGACTCTTGGAGGTTGCTGAGTTGATTTTTGAGGCTTGCAGACACAATGCAGGCTTATTTGTTTTTTTTCCCCAAGTCAGGGGTCATAAGAAACTTTAATCAAATGGAGCACAAGAGAAGTAGTGAGAAAAAAGTATTCTTTCAATTCATGTTCAACAACTGATTTAAGGATTTAAACCAGGATTTAATGATGATCAAAAAAGACTTGACTGAGACTGGTCATAAACATTTTATATGTGAAGTGAAATAAAATGAGGAAAAGGAAAATAAAGATATGAGACGTGCTTCAATTCAGAAATATATTACTGCATCATGTTTAAATGAAGCGACAATAAGATTTTTATATAACATCTGTTCATATATATATATATATATATATATATATATATACATATATATACTACATTTTTTTTTTTTTACAAATTTATTTTAGATCACTAATGAAAAATAGAAAATAGAAAAACAAATAAGTTGTGAAACCGAGCAATTTTTATCTTTTCTGGTCTGTGCCGGCAAAGATAATGTCATGAAGTTGTTCACGCACACTTGCAGACACACAGACTCTGCAGCAGCTGCTGTCTCCGAGAGCTGCAGCTCATTACCATGATACCTGAGGCTTAAAGCAGGACTTGGATTTTCTGTTCAAGAACAAGGGTGAGCCACAGCTCTAAAAACATCCAACATACAGCCCCCACTTTTGCATGATCAGACTTTCATCAAGTGCATTTTTTTTTCTTTCTTTCTCTCCATGTTTTTATTAAACACTACAATAGTGCACCACAAATCTAATTAACTAAGAAAATGCTCACTTCCAGATGGAAAAACAGGTCTTCTCCTACACAAACAACATTAACTACTAACTAGCCACTGACATATGGATTAATAGCTGAGCGGAGATCAGACAGAGAAGCTCCGGAGAGGGAGACACAAGCTGAGAAATCCTCATCCCACACAAAGACAAGAGCTTTGAGGACTCTCGGAAATTAAGATGGCAGAAGGTAAATTGTCTTGTCATGAAACCTTCGAGGTTGATAACGCATGACAGACATCATTCTTTTGAGATGGCAGGTAACACAAAAGCATTAGAGAAACAGGTGTGCATGGAGACGGGGAAGTCTCAAACACGTCTGAGAGAAATGCTTGAATCCTATCCTGTCACGGAGCCATGACGAAGTGCTCTCTCAATACATCCACTCAAAGTTGGAGATTAATTCTCCAGACAAAGAAAGTAAAACTATGATGATCTTAAGTAAAGATGACGAGCATACTGTCAACATGAAGTGAGGTCACGAAGCAAACCGATTCCCCTGATGATGAGATAAAGGCGTGGATGGATGAAGCTGCCAGATGTAGCTAAAACTAGATCCGTACTTTCTCTGCTGCAACCGTCCCTCCTCCCTCTCTTCCATGCTCCCTCCTCCTTTCACTTAATCTTTCTCTCTCTCTCTCTCGCTTGCTCGCTCACTCCGTCTGTCCGTCTCGCCCTCCCTCCACACACACACTCAGGCGCACGCAAACAGAAAAGCAGAGAAAGCCAGAGTGCGGGACTGCAGCGGCACGATGGGGATATTCTGCCTGCGTGGGCTCTGTAGCTGAGCTGTCCGGAGTTCAGCCACGGTGTGTGCGTGAGTGTGTGTGCATGCATGTGTGAGTGAGTGAGTGAGTGAAAGCAAGCCCCTGCCGACACCGTGTGGAGGAAGGAAAGGGGAGCAGGAAAGAGCAGGTAGATTGGAGTGAAAGAGAAGGGGAGTGCTGACTCCGTCTGGGGCTTAGAGGGACCTAACATCACTGGATCAGAGGACGCCGATGTGCAACAACTAGTCCCAACTCCTGCCGTCCCCGCTCTGCCTGCCTGCACGTCCTCCTAACTTCAGCAATGGCATAGCCCCTTCCAGTTCGCTTCTCATCCACTAAAAGAAAAAAAAGGCATGCATGGGCACAACCAGGGATCTAGGCTATTGCATCCTTTACGTCAGCATTTCACAGCCTGAGGTGAGTTGCTCCTCTTTGCTCCTGTCCTCTCTTCTATTCCATCTCTAAATCTGTAAGTAAAAGATGGAAAATCTGTTTAAATCATCTCTTAAGGGGGAAATCTAAGGAATTTAGTTGCTCTGCAAGACTGGACCCCGGGTAAACCATGAAGAACGTTTTTACAGAAGATTTTTGCCTTCATGTCCAGTGATCAAATATCAAATACATGTGGAAGAGAAAAGAAAGAGCGATGAGTGATTTTTATGCTCAGTTGCCTCTGCAGAGTTGAAATGGTTACCAGAGATTTTAGGCAACAGTTGCAGAATAATTTTGTCACTTAGGAAACTTTAAACATGAAAATGTTTAAATTTGCAGAGGAAAACAAAAAAAAAACAAACAAACAAAAAAAAAAACTGTGCCATGGCTTGCTGACATTAATGGAAACTGGCAGGTCAATTTTTTTTTTTTTCCCCTGCTATGATTTTGTTCCAGATGTAACCAGACTGGAAAGGCACACACTGATAAAACAGTGCTTCTGTGCAAGGGCTTGTGTGATTCTGCATTTCCTCTTACTTTTGTAGCTGACTGAGCGTTACATAAAACACCCTATCTCAACCCAAAAAAAATTGTTTTTTCTGAAGCCTGCGTACCATATGTGAAGGCAGCGGTGCTCTGGAGGCAGGTAGCCTGCAGCAGAGGAATAGGTAATGAGACCTTGACATCGGTCAGTTTGTTGCATCTGATGAAAGACCTTAGCTGAAGGCCAATCTAGAGCAACGGACTGGCCGAAATCAGCATCTCATTCTAGATTATTAGTCTGTGCATGTGTGTATATGTGTGTGTGACATCTGCAGCAGAACAAGTAAGGGGGGGGGGGGGGGGGGGGGGCTCACATCTCAATTGACTTTCAGTTGCTCTATAAAACCTATGTCAGTCCCACTCATCCCACCATCCTCCTGCTATCACCCTTTCTCTCCCCTTCAACCACAGCTCACATCAATGCACTGATACAATCTCCCCTATGCTCCACTTCACTTTTCACATTCACTGACAAAAAGGACAGAAACACGCAGACAAAGATGGAGAGAGAGAGAGAAAAAAAAGAAAAAGGACAAAAAGATAAAAAGGCACTAGAGGTTAAAAAAGAAGGTTTTTTTTAAAGTTTTTTTTTGCCAGTTAAAAAGGAATTATGTATTGACACTAAACTGCTGGCCCAACCTTATGTGGTTCAGGGTAAGGATAAAAGTATGGAGTCTCAAGAAATTCATCTGTCACATCCTGACTGACTTCAGCCTTCATGCTGCCTCTGTAAGAAACTGGACACAGCAACCCTGGAGTGGGGTGGCCTAACGCTTCAAAGCCATTTTTTATTTATTTATTCACTTTCAAATTGGAGACATCAGGTTACATGTCACTCAGTAATCCATCAGAATCATAGACCCACACACATGCACGCACACAACAAAGAGTGTGCATGGACAGATTGAAAGTCAAAGTTACAGCAATATAAAAAGATGTATTTCTAAAGCTAGCCTGCAAAAAGCGCAAAGGCTTCTTGGCGACCGGTGTGAAGTGTGTCTTTACCTCCAGTGGCCCTGCTCTCTAAAAAGGGGGACTCATTCATCCACAAAACAAATTGCTCTCCCTCAACAGAATGACAGCTTTTAGAACAAAGCAGGTGTTATCCTTCATGTGCTAATAATATTATTCATTGAAAGTTTTTTTTTTCTTTCATTCAGGGAGCTTCACAACAACGTCATGCAGTTGAGGTGAATTTGGCATGTCAGTTTCCAGGAGGAGACACGTGTATTTGAGTTTACGTTAGTGATTTTGCTGGTCGCCTGCATTCTGCAGACACTTTGCAGATGATCTCACCAGCTGTCAGTGCCAGTGAGAGCTGTTTGTGTGTCTGCTGGTGGTTAAAGCGTGTGCTTCCTAATATTTTGCAGTGAGGGCCCAGTTCCCTGAGGCTCCAATGGACCAAAGACATAAGATCAGAAGTTGTGGAATTTATTTTGAGGTTAGAGAAAGTCTGTATCTATTTTGATATTAGTATGCACCAGGTGAACATGCTTTTAGGGCTGCAGTTAAGCAATCACTATACACAAAATCCAACATGTGTGTGTGTGTGTGTGTGTGTGTATGTGTGTGTTGAGGTGAAGGAGTTTTTTTCTCTGACCAACATTCAAATACCCATTTCTGTAGGGTCAATTAAATGTTTCAGGCACAAAAGTCTGGCTTGAAGGTCTTAAAAAGTAGGTGTTAAATCCAACAGACTTGATGTGAAGTGGAAGTATTAATTGTTTTAATTAACAAAAACCTGCTGAATCACAAATGAGAAGGTACCTTCTTACATTCCACAGTTTAAGAAATTTAAGCTCCTTTTACAACAAAATCCTTGAAAAGCCTTAAAAATCTGCTCATTTGCAGCTTCAAAACTTTATTTACTGGTCTACAAAAACTTTCTTGAATGTTAAAAAAAAAACCTTTAACACACTAAGTATATGAGGCAACTCCAAAAAGCAGAATACAACCTTTGTGGCCTGTAAAGTAAATCTGCGTTTTATTAGTAGTTTCATATTCATTTCACTTCATCAGATTCAGCTGAGCTGATCAAACGATACATCTTACCAATTTGACAGTAAGGTGTTTAGTGTCTTTCCTTCTTAGTCTTTGACAGTTCTAATTCATGAATCTCTCTCCATGGCTTCATCTTTTATTATCAGCTCTATCTCTGTCTATTTTACTCACATTCAAATCTGCATCACCCCAGCACAGTGAGAGCTCGACATTTCTTTTCTTCCTGCACCTGTTTATTCTTCTTTTCCTCTCCCTCTCTGTCCCACTGTGTGGTTTGTCTATGTGTCTTTTCGCCTATGTGAAAGCAGCAGGGGAGTTCTCTAGTTACCTATCAGCTTTGAAACCCCAGTGAGTCTCGAGGGCAATGAGAGAAGAGGCAGGCAAACACTGAGAATGCAACAAAGGAGAACGACAATGACAAGATGAGAACAAGAAAAAGGAGTGAAAAGACAGGCGAGATATAATGTTGTGTAGAAAGATGAGGAGCAGGAAAAAAGGAGAGGGATCTTCTGCATCCTGATTAGAGCAGGCAGGCTCTGCAGCATATATCCTTTCATTAGATCTGCTCACCAACTACAGTGGCTTGTATGTTGAGTGATGTATTGACAGGCTGCAGAAAATTCATCAAGCTCCAAAAAAACTCACCTGGGCTCCAGCATGTCACACAAAGCCGCCTCACTACAGCAAGTAGCAACATGAAGGAAAAAAACAACAAAAAAAAAAAACAACTTCAATTCAGCAGGGACGAAGCGAGTACTAAAATAATAAGGCTGTGATGTCCGCAGGCTACAGTCCAAGGATAAGTACTGCCCCGTAAATACAGCAGCACACCAACTAACAGTGTAGTGTGTCCTTTCACCAGTAAATTGTAGTCCCTTACACGTTAAGGGAGATGTGAACAACACATGTTCCAAGCTCTGGGAGGCCCGGCAAGAGGCTCCCAGACTAAATTACAGAACTGGATGCAGTGTTCTCACTGTAAGCAGTAAAAATATAAATTACAACATGAAAACATATAATATATGCACACATTAATTTACAAAAGTGATTGAATAAAATAAAAAGACTTGTTTTATGACAAAAACTGAAAAAGTAAGTATGTAAGTATTCTGATTGCACTGGATCCAGTGAGTAACTGAGCAGTAATGATCTCTTTTTCTATTACTACATTTTTATTATTATTGGGGGGCTGAGGGGTGTGGCAGTCACCTAACATCATTGTTGTGAGCCAAATCATTTTTAATAGTAATCATCAAGCTTTGATTCAAACTACGTTTACATGCTGAGAGAAATTATAGTTATACCAATATTTCGTGAAGGAAAACATAGCTTTCCCCAGTGTTTAAAATTTTGAAACTGCTGACTGTACTTAAATAAAAATATATTGCTGGTGTTTTTTTTATGTTTTGTCATATCCAATTAGGCGGATACTTAAACAGCATAACAAGTATAGTAAAACACTGACTTGTGCATTTTCTAAAAATGTAATCATTCTACACATATCAAAAATGAACGTATTAGCAGTATAAAAGAGATAAGGATTCTGCATATTATGTATTTTTTGTATTCCTGAATAGCACAGCTCTAGTGATAGCCAATAGCTACAATCACGCAGTATCTTAATTTCACTTTAACACAGCTTTCATCTGTTAAAACAGTGTTGTTCAAACCAGGTCCTTGGGATACACTGACCTGCATGTTTGAGATGCCTCTCTGCTCCAAAACACTTATTTTGAAACATTTTTCAAAATAAGTGCTATGTTGTTTAAGGGGTTTGCTGTTGATTCTTACATCTGTTGTGACAAGTGACCGTGAAACAGTTGTTTACATGTGAGAGCAGTTGATTGAGCTGGGAAAAGTCCAAGTAATGCCCAAAATATGACTACATATCCAGACGAGCTGGACAGGAGAAGCTGAGAGAGCAGGGCAGGAGCAAATTAGAGAAAAGGCAGAAGAAAATCAAACTGGCAAATAAAACAGATGAGCATCAAGCACTGATTAGGCCAAAGCAGGAATCTTGGAAATGCTGTAGTATGCGGTTCATTGTATCGTTGATGCAAAAACAGATTCTGTACTCCAACACTTCTCTTTATGGATTAGAGGATTATATTGGCACCTAGAAACAGCAGGCAGAGTGGCAAAAACAGAGGAGGAGAGATAGCAGTGCTTGTTAACTTCAAATGGACCTAATCTTGAAAATGTTACCATGAAGGAATATCTTTGTATCACATATTAAACTGTTGGCTATGAGTTTCCAGCCATGCTGTGTACTGACACTAAGTGATGTTAACAGCCATTGTCAACTGAGCGGGGGTCCGTGGTGAACGTTCAGGAATTGGTAAAGACCATCCCCTAAAAGCCAGTGATAACCAGGGTTATGGTATGGGATTAACTGACAAAAGATGCGCTACATTTGCTCACTGTTTAAAGCAGAACCTAGCTAGCTGTCGTCTCTGCTACTGGCAAAAAAACAATGTCTATATAGTACATGAACAAAAAATGAAACTAGTTCACAGAGCTACAGTGTATATTATAGAAGAGGTGATTAAGAGACTCAAGAAAGAAATGATGGAAGAGAAAATGAGTGACTGAACAACAGACCAAACAAGAGTAATCTTGGACAAGGTCGTAAAAGCAACTTAACCTCTGCGACAACTGGGGGGATCACTGAGCTAAAAATGATTAATTAAATTCAACTTTTTTATTACATAAATGTCCTTACTATTACAATATTTTTAGTGTATTGTGAGTGTAATATAAAGAGATAGCTCAAAGACTAAGCCCTGTGTTATGAGCAAAAGTTAACAGGAGAGAAGAAAGGGGAAAACAAATCAAGAGTAATGATACTTCCACTCATTTCTTCAAGCATCTGATCTGCTATAGCTAACGCTAATGATTCCTATCACGTAGCACAAGGTCAGGCTTCAAGCTCATTTTGTTCTTTAACCAAAAATGTAATGCTGTCTGACCTTCACACACCTCTCATTACTGTGAATGAAGTAAGACATTAACTTTTAATTAGAAAACCATGGGTATTTATATATTAATGTACACTTTAACATCATCCATATTTTTGGGATTGATTTTCCCATAATACAAGACTTTAGCAGCAGCCACAACAGCATTGGTGAGTTCAAGCACTAAGTTGAAGGATAAAACCCAATTTGCACTTCTTCGTTGCATTCTCAGTGTTTCCAGCTCCACTTCAAGGTTCAATAAAGGGTTGAGATCTGAGCCAAATACAGAGAAGTTCATAATAAGAAGTGGATATTTGAATAAATTATTACTTTGTATAAGTGGAACGGAAGACCTCTGGAGCAGAAGCTAGAGTATATGAGTAAATAGTTTGGAGTTATACAACTTGCTTCAAATTGCTAGAAAGACACTTTCTCGTTTTATGCCCAGCATTTAGCTATTAAAGTAATGAAAAAGAAAAATGAAGTTATTTTAGGCAGACTGGTAAACCATTTTTCAACAGTATAGAAGCAAATGATTTGAACGCCCAACACCCCCAACCCCACTCTGAGGCTTTTCAAAAACAGTCGCAACGTGTTTGTGACTAGGTCAGTTTTTGTAATATATCCATTTCAACACGGTGCAAGTCCTAACTGATGGAGTTACATGAATGGACGAACATACAAGTACTGGTAGACTGCTTGGTTTCTCATTAGCTGCTGAAAGGAATCATAGAGATTGCACTATTGAATAAAATCTCTAAGAGTTTGGAAAAAATGCAAAGCATGTGAAGTCATATTGTATTAAGCATCATCTATATGACCATTTGCATTAATGAAAAATTAACTGCATTATTGCCTAACCAAAACTACAACACTCCAAGGCTTGAAGCAATGCATATTGTGTAAAAATATAGGGTCTGTCAGGAAATATCCTAGTGCTCCTAAAAATGACCCGTAGTGCTACAATGACATGTGATGTGAGCTGTGCTGCCAAAAGAAGGTCAGATGTGAGTGTGCTGATATGTTTTGCCATCTCCGTGTGACTCCATGAGGTCTGTTTTCAGCTTGGGAAGAAAATACTGGGTCAGTTCACTTGACTAACATGCCCTTACATTTAATGAAAGAACCAGGACCACCCTGTAAAATGGCCAGTTGTCTTAGCGTGCGTGCTGAATCATGCTGTTTATGAAATAGGCCATGGGGGGGGGGGGGGCCTTCCAGCCAGAGGTAAGGTGCTGCAGCGGTCATCTGGTTCTGGATCCAGTAATAAATCAGATATGTGGAGCCAGGCAAACGTCATTTAGCCTAGAGCACCGATCCGTCGAAAAGGATCAAATTAAAGTGCAGATATGATACAATACCATGTAACTGTATATACAGTGTGGACCTTGCATCGAGAAAGGGAAAATAAATAAAATAACGAGCATAAAAGAACATACATATCTGCTCCTTTACATTTCTGATGAAGCTAATTTAAGCTTTCAAAAAAAAAAAAAAAAAATTAACAGTGTCACCATTTAGAGAAGGGGTTGTTTGTTAAATTTCTCTCTCATTCAAAATGTCACCATCTGTCCAAACATGCCGAGAACTCCGGCAGTGATGGATCACGAGAGCACTGTCATCTTGATGAACAGATACAAGTGGAGGAACGAATGTGACATGATCAAAGAGCCAGAAGAAAATTTAGAATTTCCTCAACTGAAAAGCTTTCCATGTCAAACAGACAGGGTGATAAATAGAAAATAAGATGGGACAGATAGACATGCAGGCCTGAATTTTCTTCAAATTCTCTTTACTTTCAGTCTAATTAAGCTAATAACAAGGAAATCAGACATTCTTTGATTTTATACTTACTATACAACAAAGGTAACACTAAACATGATTTTCTGTGTTTTCCTTGATAACATTGTATGCTGACAAAAGTGTAATTATTTTGCCGTAACTGTGTGACTTGATTAAACAAAAGCTGTTTGTGAAGAATGATCCAAACTATGCATGGAGCAAAAAGAGTAAAGCTAACCAACATCAAAACATCATCCCAATGTTGAAGTTGCTTCAAGTTAATGTTGCCTGAAGGAGAGTCAACCAGCTATTAACTCCGAGGGTTCACTTACTTTTTCCATCCAGAAGCATAAATGTTTTAGCATCTGTTCTTTAAAGACATGAGAAACCTTGACAGTGAAGGATTCTGATGATTTTCCAAGGTGTTCTGTGCTGTACAATATTCTGCATGAGAAGCTGCATCTTCACTGGACTCTCTGGTCATTTGCTTACATCAACATAACAACCCTTCTGTTGGGAATCAACCAAACATCTGCTTGCGCAGCAGAAAGATGCCATCTCTAACCTGTCTATAAAGGCAATATTTGCTACCCTGCATTCATTTTCTGGTGACATTACAAGGATGCTTGACAGGTTTCGGGGGAGGATTGTCAGTCTGTGGAACTCGTGGGTTCGTCTGTCTGCTGTAGCTTTTCAAGTCTGACAAAGTGTCTTCCATGAAAAAAGTCCATGTTGTTCAAACATGACGGGACATCATGAATCCTTATGTACATGACACAGCTGGCATCTAGCAAAGGCATAAAAGAATGTTTGGTACTATGCAGAAAGAAAAAAAAAAAAACAGCAAAACTGACACGATTTACCTTTATGCCAGATTTTAAACCAGAAACTAGATGGATAGAAATTGGAAGTCAGTCTGTTTGTAGAGAGCAGTCATTGCAGATAGGATGAAAAGGATAATTGTCTTAGCAGATTCAGCATCTATATGAACATGTGGTACGTTTGCTTAATGTAAATCAGTTGGCAGAGGGAACAGACAGAATCTATTGCAGCCACACTGCCAAGTCATGATGCCACTGCCAAACCTTTGGCAGTGGGGTACAATAATCCATCATTTTTGCTTGCTTTTCTTTACAGAAGTGTTTCGGAGAGTTACAGTTCTCTGACCGAAGTTTGTTGTTATCACTCAGCTTTTCTTCTATTGATTTATGAAACAGATGGAGAAAAGCCACTATTCTGGGAGATGTTGGGGGAATGTCATGTCATTGTCTTCACGATAGTCAAGAGCACATTACTATTGTTAAGAAAAAAAATCCCTTTTTAACGTGACAAAAAAACTCACTAACACCCACTAAAATCTGGCCTTTGTCTTCAACGGGAAAGGGTATAATTGGCATTCAGTTTCATGCTGAACGACTCTACAGAAGCCCCAGGCGTTTATTGATTCCTGCCCCAATCAGCAGTGTTGTAAACATTACACCTGGATGGACACGCTAATTTTTGTTTAGTATACCACACACTGGGCTGTAAAAGTGAGAGAAACAAAAAGGTTTTAAAAAAAAAAAAAAAAAAAAAAAGGGGGGGAGGGGGGGGCACTGGCTGCAAAGTACTACATTTGTACATCTAAAATTAAGATCACAAACTAGTCTGCATGCTGGCTCGCAATTTGCCCTCAGTCCTGTGGAGAGGGCGACTCCTGTGAGTCAATCAAAAAAAGCCAAGTGGGGCAGAATACCAGCACAAGGAGTACCAACACTGCTTCTGGAGACTGAAGTTAACCGACATACTTTAACCTGTGCAACAACATTTAAAAACCTGTGCATCTGCTCTTATTGCAGCCTTAAATTGTGTTTAAGCATGTGAGGGAATGATTATGAGTATACTGTATAATTTCAAGGGTAGTGAGTGATCTGAATCTGCAAAATCCGCCATACAAATAGAAAAGTATGCACCAATCGACTCAAAGAGAGGTGAGGAGGAAAAACTAGCATTGAGAGAGGGTTTAACTGACAACGATAGGAGCGAAAATTATGCTAAAGCTGGAGCTACTGGTTTCATAGAGAAGATTGAATGCATTATGGTAATGTCCTAGCAGTATTCTTCAGGCACGCTGACATCATAGACCGAACAGTGTTGCTGAACTTAAGCATTAAAAACTGGCAACACAATTTTTTTTAAAAAGCAGAAAAAATTAGGCAATATAATATGAATTGACAGAGTTTGCTTTGAGGGAATAAACTACTGTGCACACATGGAAACCGACTTACATTGCATAATCTACATCACAATGAGTGTTAACTGTTAAAGTACATAAATCAAACTGATATTTTAAATTTTTTCTTTTTACAATTTTCTTTGTTTTCCAGGAAGCATAAGCATTAATACAGTAAAAACATCCTTTTATCATTTTCCTCCAATAATGAACTTTTTCCTTCTTTGTCCCTCTGCTTAGACACCATGTGTTCTTTGGGAGCTGCAATAATCATTAAAGATTATTTGTCTACACAAGTCATTACTCACAATTAAAGCTGTACTTTTCTCTGTGCCTCTTAGGAATCATGGTGAGCAAGGAGGGTGGCAAATGCATGCTCACCAACTCAGAGTCTGACTCGGAGGCAGCGCCCTTGCCCTCCACCTCACTAGCACTGGAGGTGAAGTATTCCCTAGAAGCCAATCGACAGGTGAGGAAGAGAAACAAGGCCCTCCAAGTGCGCTTCAAGGACATCTGTGAGGCACAGAACGAGCAAAGAGAGGCAGAATTGCAGGCAGCGGGAAAAGGCGGAAAGCCAATGTCGTACAAAGTGGCGTACCGCAAGTACATGACCGTCCCTGCTCGCAGATCCATTCCTAACGTCACGAGGAGCACAGGTGTTCAGACATCCCCTGACCTCAAGAAACGGTATCAGACCTTTCCCTTTGAGCGCAAAAAAGGTCACACATTTAAACACATGGCTGCTGTGGAAACCTATAAAGGTCAAAATAACGGTTTTGTCATGGAGGTGAAACAGTCCAAAGCAGCTGAGCAGGGTTTAGATGAGGAAGAGGAGGAGGAGGGAGCATGTGGGGGGAGTGGAGTTCTGAGGACCAGGGCTCTGCTCCATACTAATGAGTGCATTACCACAGTAGAGCAGCACACTGCACCTGATGGCCTGTGCACTGATGCTCTGCTGCTCACTTGTACTGCAGACACAGACTGCCTTCCAGACACACCAAGAAGAAGCGGAGCCGGAGCACAAGCAGAGTACCAGCTCTGCAGCATCCCATCCAAAGCTGGAACTGGATTACAACACAGGGAAACCAACACAGACCATTCAGCCAAGAGGCAGCTGCTCAACCTGGAGGAGGGCTCGTCCAGAACCTTGCCAGACAGGGCCTCCAGGGTTACGGGCCCCATTGCCTGGAACTCTCTTACACAGGTGGAGTGCCTGGATAGTCCGTCGGTGCGGAGCAAGCGGAAGAAAGGCCTGCAGCTCAACGGGCTGTCCAGTGAGACACTACCACGGGCCAGCTGTACTACGCAGGCACAGTGCCATACAGGACAGCTATCTGCCCGGCCTATACCGATGGAGGAACTTCTGTCGCCCTGTGTCGGTGGTGAGGCTGACAGGGCACCATCTGAACAAACACTGGAATCCTGTAAGCAAATAGTGCCTATAAATCAGGATGGGGATGTGAAAGCACAGCTCCAGGCCATGGAAAATCTCATCAGCTCCAGCCAAGAGACCATCAAGGTGCTGCTTGGTGTCATCCAGGAGCTGGAAAAGGGAGAGGCCCACAGAGAAGGGTAAGAGATCTCAGCAGAACCTGCACCTTACAACAGACCTGTGTTTTTCTGCTTAGTCACAGTGTAAGAGTATTCAATCTCAGATAATGAGCTAATGCTGAAGTACCAATCAAATACCAACGCTTTTCTTTCAGGAATTGTACTTTTTAAAGTCAATTTCTAATTTATTCAATAGAACAACTTCTATGCAAGTCAATTAATTTGATTAAGAAAAAAGAATAATGTAACCCTATAATGAGTCAGCAGCCAGGTAGAACTTAACTTTAGGTTGAAACAGAATCAAACAGAAGATTAAAACAGAACTGATCATATCCAGACTGTAACTTTATCCACTAAAACCATGAGGTCAGTTACTTCACTGATACTTGAAGCAGGTGGTAAAGTCAATGCTGACATATAAAGAAATGCCAATAATCTGTAAATGGGAAAAGTATTTGAGACCCATGCGATAGAAGAGAATCATTTTGCAGGAACAGGAAAACTGCCTTCTCAGTGCGTCATAGTTTGTGAAATCTTACATGTGTGACAAGATACCCTGCAGAGAATGACCTAAACCAAAGAAAAGCAAAGGTCACAATGTACTGCAATGCTGAGGTGATGTGGCTTGTACCTGGCTGCATCCCTGCAGTGCTTCTACAATGAAATGGCTCTTTTGTTATGATTTCCTCCAAGAAATGCTGCAGCTGCTGCAGAGCTCACATGAAGACCTATCCTTATTTTAGGCAAGTGTTTGGATGACTTGTTGTATGATCATCTCTAATAAGTATCACTTTTAATCATAAGCCAAACCTGGTAAAGAGCGGAATATTCACATTCATTTTGAACTAAAGTAAATCTACTAGCGGGAAGGAAAAAAAATAGCATTATGTCAGGTCAGCATTATTATTACGATACCTACAGGAGGAATATAACTCTGAGCAGGAATTTAAATTATGGAAAGACACTTTCAAGTTCTTCTGTTTAAAACAAAAAACTACTACGCTGGCCAGCAGTGACAAGTACCTCACCCAGCTGCACACTAATGTCTATCCATTATGTATTAGACTTTTGTAAAAGCCGTGGCCTCTGAAAAGGCAATATATACAAAAGGCCACAGATAGCATCAAGCCTGCTGAAATACAGGATTTTCTATCCAAAGGGACAATGCAAACAAAATGGCCAATTTGTTGAGCAAATTGTTATGGCTGAGCACTCAGATCCCCATCTGTTTTGACCACAGTGTGTTGAGGCATGGGAGTAAAAAGCTCCAAATATTCTACATATCTATGTCCAAATTACCCACACCTGTCAAGCCTCCAACTGAGGAGCACACAAGGACAAAAACAAGAATCTGAAAACAACTGTGAGCATCAACCTGACTGGTGGCGAGGGCTAGATTCCTACTCAACTGGGCTTCAGCAAGTAATGTATCTTACAGAAATCTGAGCTTGCGCCATCTAAAAAGCCTATTATACTCCTTCAGTCTTGCAAAAGACAACTTTAATCTTCTTATCACCAAACTCATAAAGGTAAGCAGACATGTGATGCAGCATGGGGATCCATATTCAGTGTGCTGCAAAGCACATCTGGCTTATCAGATGTGTCTGGAGTGGCAGGTGGGAAGGGAGGGAGAGGAGGGAAGAAAAACATGGAAAAGAGGAGCAAATTTAATAATGAAAATTAGAGAACAGTGTTTAATGGCACCATCTGTTCTGATATATCAGAAACAAACAATATGTTTTCATTTATTAATTACAAGTACCTTCTAGTGCGCAGCATAAGCCCCTTAAAAAACAAACCGCCAAACAAACTTCTTTTTCTCTTCTCAAGCTGTTCTCTTCATGTACATGTTTCCAGTTTTGAAAGCTGTAAATTTAGCGAGTCATGGATCAACTCCAATTCCACTTTATTTACTCTACATTAGGGTTCTAATCCTATTACATAAATGCTACTGACCTAACAAGTCGATATGCCCATTTTCAATAGGTGAGTGCATGTGTTTACACTGGATATACAACTGCTCCATGTAATGTGATGCAAATTTTTCCTGGTAGAAAATTAACAGCTTAGAGCCTTATCGACTATACATTTGTCCATCACATGCCACTCAGATCCCACGGTTGCAGAAAAGCAACACTTTTTGCAGAGAAGCAAAATCCAACACAAAAAAATAAAGCGTGCACATATTGAAAGCACTGAAGAAGATGAAATTAGAAATCTTAAGGGTTTTGAAGAATGTACTTTTCACAGATCACTAAGCCATTTTAATTACAGGCTGGCTTCAGCACTGATTCTTTGATCATTTCTCTGTCCTCCTTCTGATTTGTGTGATGTCGAAAGAAAAGGGAAGATTCTGCCTAGTGAAAAACGGGGTAAATGACATGAGGGTTGCACTAAAACTGATATGGAAATACTGATCCCTGGAGTAACTGGTGGTTCTAGTCTTAGCATCTAAGTTTTCCCAAACATGAAAACAATGAGGATACAGCTGGTCAGCTATGCATATCTAAGCTTTCCCAGACTCACAATGCTTCACAAAAACTTATCTTCACCAATTTTATACTGGAAAAACTGATTTACAGGCCATGTGAAACAAGTGCAAATGAAAATGTTCCATTGTATTTATAGTGAGCATTAAGGTCAAGATGAGCGTAGCATGACCCAAAGATTATACTGCAGTCCATTTCTATGCAAGAGTTACACTTTCTGGTCTTTCCAACAAGGAAGCAGAATCCTCCAAATCATTATTCATAAAGTGGAAACGCTACATTCACAGCATCATTGTGAGAAAGCATAGCTGGAGTGTCTTGTTCGTGTAGCTCTTAAACTCCAGAAGTACTCACTGTTTAATCTTTAAACAGAAGCTCTGAAAGTCTGCCTGCAGCTCTCCCCATCTCCCCAGCCAGCTCAGAAGGTGAGATGTGCAGCAGGAGAGCAGTCTACATGACAAACATTAAAAGATTTCCATGAGCTCTTAAATCTAGCAACGACGACAAAGCAGTTATGACCGCCAGCGGTCTTTAGAAGGCCTGCATTAAGGCTGTGAGGCTTTCATTTAAAAAAAAAAAAAAGGAACATATAATAAAATAAAAACTTAATATTTTATATATTTTAGTAGCTTGAAAAAGTTAGTTAAAAAAAAGAAAGTGCCCAGAATATAAGTATAAGGAGGCAATGCAGTTTTGAAACAAATCATATGTTGCTTTCAACAGCACAAAGCTTGGGAATAATGCTGCATCATCAGGCTGAGTTGGTCAGCCAGAGCCAATTAATCACACTCTCCGGGACTTGTTGCTAGCCTGTCTATTAGCACTGTGTATGTGTGCTTGTTTTTATGCCTCTGGACTACCGCCCACTCAATGACCTTTGGGGGAGCTTCTTGTGGTAGCGCAAAAGGGGGTTGGGTGTATAAATACAGTGTTAATGGCACTTTTGGCTTCACTCTCCCCGGGGATGCCTGCCGAAATGAGCCCTGCTCACTTATTTTTCTTATCAACCCGATTTGAGAGCAGTGGAGAGTGACCAGAGATGGAGTGACAAAGAGACTCAGACAACATAAGAGCGAAGAAAAAAAAAAAAAGATTTGAAATGAGCAGCTCAGAGGATGCAGCCCAGCTGCCCGTGCAACCCATCTGCTCCTTATTGATTGACTCACCTGGTGGAAAATGAATCTGGCCTTCTGCACTGTACTTAACTCTGAACCCAACTTCAGCGGAAAGCCAATTAATTATGTTTTGCACGTAATTATTCCAAGGTGCAAACCTCAAGTAAACCTGCATTACCACAGCAAGCTATCCTCTTTGTGGATACCATTATCAGAATATATGCTACAGCTTTTAATAAAAATATTGTTATCAGACCCTGCAGTATCTGTCAGAGCATACAGAAAGCAGTGCAGCAGATAAAGAGAAGGAATTTATGATAGGTGTTTAATTTTTATTCATGCTGCACCTGATAGGCAGCCTAACAAGAGTACCGGAGAGAGAGTTGAAAAATGTGTCTGCTGCTCCAAAGAGCTAAATGTGAAAAGACATTCAATTCAATGATAAGAAGAATCTGGTGGATTTTACTGCAAAGTTTATTTGAGAATCACCTGAGTAACAACACAATTCCTTCTGGTAAAGCAAGTTGCTAACAGTCTATTTGGTTAATGGATGGCAAGAAGGTTACTGGTGTGAAAACAGGGATGTGGGTTTTCTGTGTTGCATTTGCATGTTCTCTCTGCGCTAAAGTGGATTTTTTTCACAGTCCAAAGACATGCATGTGGCATCAATAAGTATTTCCAAATTGAGGGTGTGAGGGTGCATATTTGTCTGTGTGTTCACCCAGAGACAGATGGGAAAATTATCTTAAGTGCACCCCTCCCTTTGCTCAAAGGCAACAGATATAAGCACCAGGCACCCAAAACCCAGAGTAAAATGAACCGTGTATAGATAATAAACGGATGGAAAATGGGGTGCTTTTTAAATGTGATATTCTCTAGATTGTCAACAAATGCATAAGAAAATACCCATATTTCTTTTAATTAACATTTAAACCAATGAGAGTTACACACAGATTTTATAGTCAAAAAGAAAAAAAAAAAAAAGGTCCAATGTTAATCTTGCCCACAAGCAAAGTGACCTCTGAATTAATCAGTATTGCACAGACACACATATACTTCCTTTTTTCTTTTTTTCTTCCCAGGATGCATACTGGAGATTAAAAGCACAATCCAAACTGTTATCAGTTAACCTGACAAAAGTAACTCGTACATGAAAGAAAAATTACATTGAGATCTCACAGCTGCTTTCAAGATGGCATCTGTTTTCAGGTGTGCATTTATTTTTCCATAACAAAACAAAATCACACTCTGCACACATTACAAAAGGCATGGCCCGGGAAGAAGATGGTCCTGGTACTGCAGTCTGTGTAGAAACCTTTGAGACCAAAAACACTGCATTAACAAAAACTGTTGCACACTTAAATATATGTGGCAGGAAGAATGACAAAATAACACAATCATTGGTGTTTATCAAATTTATCACTAATGTTTTTGGAATAACTATCTGCAATAAACCATAAAATGAAAATGCCAAACCTTCTCTGGTTCCAAAATGTCCCCATTTTAAAATATGTCATTCAAAGGTAAAATTCTAAATTATTTTAGTTTCCGGACAATAATAAAAAGTAAAAAAAAAAAAAGACAATAACTTTAATGCTCTACACTATAAATACATTTTTTTTTTTTAATCAAGTAATAAATCATTATTAATCATTGATAGAAGTACAGCTTATGTTGTTTTCCATACATTTATGTAAAAATTTATGTAAAAAGTCTTTGGGCAAGACTATAATTCAGAGGAGCCCAGGAAACTCATTATTTGCACCATTTTTCTTCAGATGACCTTGAATAGTCAACCAAAACCAGAGTGCTCCACCTGCCCTGGCTGCCACGCACAGGTCGCTCAGGATGGCTGCATGACTCCTCATCACCCTCATTTACTTTTGCCTCACTAACAAGGGATGACAAATAAGATGTGAAAGGAATGTGTGAGGCAGCAGTTTAGCAAGTCCTATAATTACTCATTCACGACTTTTATCTTCCCGACAGACTTTCTTATCGAACCGGACAGGACACGGCCAACTGTGACACATGCCGGAACAGCGCATGCATTATTTACAGGTAAGTAGCCATTCCTCTTCAATGACACGATGATCCAAGTGGTCCTGTCCTTTCTCCTTGAGAGAAAGTGAAGAGGAGGAATAGGGGTGGCAAAGCAGAGGGGAAGGGGCATGGAATGCAAGACTAATGCGAATGCTGTTAATTAGCGCATTGGGGCATGTGACATTTACACACCATACCCTCTCTCTAAAGCTATACATCTTTGTCTGATCCCCCAATTATCCCCTCACAACACTCCTTTCACTGACAGGTGCTGAGCAGATGTAGAGTTAGTTAGATTTAGAGACAAAAGGGCACCCAGTTCAAGAGTGGAGAACATAGATACTGTAGAGTGAGTGAGCGAAGGGCCATGAAAGGTGAAATTGATCACCATCCAAAGATCATAATGGTCAATGTGTGCCGTTACCAAGCCAACTGAAACTGCGGATGCTCAGTCTCAGTTCAAATTACCTGATAGCTAGTACAGACACAAGTCATCAGTGAACCGGATACAAAGTAATCGTCTTCTAAATGTGAGTGAGCATCTGTTTGTTTCTCGCAGCCTGGTTTCTTGTGAGGGAATGTTTGTGTATTTGAAATGGTGCGGAGATGAGTAACTTCTGCTCCATAAGCAAAAATGTCTGGTTCGAGCAGGTGTTACAAGTGTTACAGGTGATTCGTGGCTGACAGTGAGGCAGAATGCAGTACTAATCATTATATAATACTATACAGAAAATGAAGAGAAAGAATAGGATAGAAAATAATAGATAATGCTCATTACCATTCATCTTTAGCCTTTCCCTGCAGTAATCAATAGAAAAGCAGCTTTGCAACTGGATTGCCCAGGATCACCTAAGCCGCTAGAATTTCTTGCTTGTGTATCTTGAAAGCAAATTTCACATAAATCCATCCCATAGTGACCAAAGAAATTTCCACAGTAAAAGAAAAATATGAACTTATGCAAATAGAAGGCATGGATGTCTTATCGGGAGGCCAGGGACGTTCAGATAAATGTTTTTGATGAGCCATCTAGTAATTGTTGAGATATTGCATTTGGACCACACTGTGGGAACTGAGTACCATCCTATGAAGCTCAGTGATAAGAGTTGTTACATCCAAAAAGTGAATGTCTGGATTCAGTCAGCCCCTATCCTGTGACAGGGCATTGCGCATTGTGGCATTTCTGTGAAGCATTGTGTTTCTGACAGAAAAACTGACAAGTCCTCTAAAATGACTCCTTTGCTCACAGGTAAGAATGGCATGGCACTATCTTTGTGTGTACATGTCTACAGCCTGACTTTCTCCCTTTTGTGGTATTTAAATAAACCATGTGGCCCACTTCCAAAAGATGCAGGGTAGGCCCTCAATAAAAATCATTTAAGTGATCACAGGTGCACAGGTGTCTGAATATCTCCTCTGAAGAGCCAAATAGATCATTTTTATCTACCAGCCCCAATAACTTATAAGCCTCTAGCTAAACCTCAATCAACTCCTGAAAAATCAAAGAGCACAGAATAGTCCTGTCTTCTCTGATGTTTCAGCTGAGGGAGGTGCATTGTGTTAACGGTTTTTCTAAATGACTGCATGTCCCCTGCATAGCTGCAGGGAGGACACCACAAAAAACTGCCTTAACAGGAGTTTAGTGTCAGCAAGATGATGCCTTTGCCTTATCTATATCACTCACTAGTGTTGAGAATGTAGTTTCAGTGATACACTTATATGACTAAAGGTATTAGTAAGGATTTAAAATGTGGAAAAAAAAACAAGCTGCAGGAATAGTTGTGTCCTATTACTATACAAGACAGTTAAAATTAGTCAGTGAAAAAGTACATTCTTTGGAATTCTAAGATTTTACATTTCAGTGAATTAAAAAAAAAATCTGCCTCTCAACAACTCTTACAATCAGATAAGTAAAACGTCATGTGAAACATAAAACACAGTTGACTTTTATTATCATTTTAATTATGTTTAAGTTTGTGAGAGAGAGAGAGAGAGAGAGAGAGAGAGAGAGAGAGAGAGAGAGAGAGAGAGAGAGAGAGAGAGAGAGAGAGAGAGAGAGAGAGAGAGAGAGAGAGAGAGAGAGAGAGAGAGAGAGAGAGAGAGAGAGAGAGAGAGACTGGACCTTATACTACTCTGGTGTTAACAGGGGTGAGAGGCGACGGGCTGGTGTGGGCTTGCTTATAGCCCCCAACCTTGGAGCCTGTACATTGGGGTTTTCCCCAGTAGATGAGAGTAGATGAGATCAGAGTTTCCCTGCGCCTTCGGGTCGGGGAACGGGCTCTGACTGTAATCTGCGCTTATGCGCACGGTTCAGAGTACCCAGCCTTCTTGGAGTCCTTGGCGGGGGTGCTGGAAAGCGCCCCTAATGGGGACTCCTTCATTCAGCCGGGGGACTTTGATGCTGGTACCTGGAGGGGCTTGATTGGTAGGGACAGCCTCTCTGATCTGAACCCAAGCGGTGTTTTGTTGTTGGACTTCTGTGCTCGTCACCGTTTGTCTATAACAAACCTCATGTTCAAACATGAGTGTCCATAAATGCACGTGGCATCAGGACACTCTTGGCCGTAGATCGATGATCGACTTTATAGTCATATCATCTGATCTTCGGCCGCATGTTGTGGACACTCGGGTAAAGAGAAGAGCTGAACATCTGGCAGAGGAACCTGTAAGAAAGATCTTCAACTCCTCCGTCAGAGCTTCAATCACATCCCAAGGGAGGTGGGGGACATTGAGTCTGAATGGGCCATGTTTTGTGCATCCATTGCTGAAACGGCTGACCGTAGCTGTGGTCGTAAGGTTGTCGGTGCCTGCCGTGATGGCAATCCTCGAACCCGGTGGTGGACACCTCAGGTAAGAGAGGCCATCAGACTGAAGGAGGAGTCCTACCGGGCTTGGTTAGCTTGTGGGACTCATAATCAGCAGGCAAGGCTGCTGAAGCTGCTTGCATCCTCGACCTGACTCCGGATCAAGCGGAAGCTGATGGATAGATGGATGCTGAAGTTTACAAACATTTGTACTTCACTGAAGGTCTCACCTCAGCATTTTAATGAACCCAAGTTCTGAATTTTGGTTAGATCATAGCACAACACCTCCTTAAATCATTTGCTTTTAAGCTATTTGGATGCAGATTTACTGCAGTGTTTGGGATCATATCCTGTTGCATGATCCGAGCTTTACAAGCTCACAGACATTTGACTCTGCTGTGTTGTACAGAGGACCTTTATGGAAGACTCCTGGTTGAAAAACAAGCCCAAATCATTACGCCTTCGCTACCATGATTGACAGTTGGTTTGAGGTGTGTGCACGCGCTGATATTTTGTGTTTTCCAATAAAAGGTGCTGTTATGGTCAAAAGTCTGAAAACTGGTCTCCTGGCAATTAGTCCTGGGGTTTAAATAGATACAGTTCTGCAAACCTGAGCCATTCTTGCCAGTGACGTTCTTTTAGAGAGAAGAAATTTTCTCCTGGCAGCCATTTCAAACAAGCCATACTTTTACAGTCTTTTTCTACTTGTACTGTCTTGAACTCAAGCATGTAATATACTAACTGACACCAGAGGCCAAGCGCCAACAAATACGACGCGCATCTCTAATGGTCAAGCATGAACAGGCGCTTCTGAGCACTTCTGGTGGGACAACTTTCTTTGACTTAAATGGTGGTGATTCAATGTTGCTGGCACGGTGGTACATTCCCTCTTAATCCTGTTGGACTTGAGTTTAAGATTTAGCCTTCAGTATTTTGAATGTTCTTTTTAGGGTTTAACCTTGGGGTGAAATTGCTGAGATGTCCACTCCTAGGAAGACTGGCAACTATCTAAAATATTTTCTACAAATGAATGTCTTTCTCAGTGTAGACGAATAATGGACTCTAAAGTGTTTGGAGATGTTTTTATAATTCTCCTCAGCTTGATAAACCTCAATTCCTCAAGTCTTTCCTCTTTGGCACCATCTTAAGACACATACCTTAATACCTGTGTCCTAACACAGCAAACAACCAAAATCCTATGATTCATATATGAGGAGTCACACCAACTGCTAATCCAGGGACGAGTAATTATGACTGATTTAGTCACATATGCAACTGAAATTTTTGTGTGCCCTCAAAAAAAAAAATCATTGGTTGCATTTCTGTGAGGGCAGTTAATTGTTATGTAACCAATCATGTTAGCTTGACAGTCTTCAGTGACAGTTTTAGATGGCTAATATTTGCCTTCTGTGACTCTAGGTGCTATGAGGAGAACAATACATTTCTTCCTTAGTACAATTAATGTTTTTAAAAACGTGACTGACAAAGTACTTGGTGGTGGATAGAGATGGTGATGAAGCACCAGCAGCTAAGAAGTTGCATGGGCAATGTGTTAGAAGTTTCGGCGAGAGTGGCTAAAGAAGTTTGAGTGGCTCCGTTATGAAACTGGAGGACATGTATTACATCCACTGCGACGCCTGTGGGACTGTGAAGTGCATCCTCTTTAATACAAGAAAGAACATTGCACTGTCGAACCGCAGAGAAGGCAGAATGTCCAGCAGCTTTTAGCTGTGCTCTATCCTGCAAAGGTCTTCCATTTTTTGGTAAGGGATGCACTTCTCTGCAATGACGACGGCCTTTGCTGGGAACGCATCTTTTGCATCCGATTTTCTATGACCCAGGTATAATTGTCAGTGCTTTCGCACAGCTTAGTCGGTAGAGTTGAGAAGGAAGAGCTCACATTCACCAAAGTTACGCCCATATTGCAGCTCACGTGCCAACCTATCGCTGGTTTTATAGTAGATAAGACCTGCTGGCAAACTGCTGCATAGGTGTTGCCCAACTACATGCCTTTCTTCATCGATGGCAACACCAACCTTTCCATCAAAAAATGTGTGATAGATCATGTCCCCATCCTACATGCATAACTTAATATCCTGGTTGGAGAAGTGGGAATTTGGTTATTTTGGCAGTGTACTTGGGTGAATAGTCTTTTTCATATGCGTATGTGCCAGTGAGTGGTCCAAAATACCATCATTCTGATCGATCCAATAGCAAATTCTATGCAAGATTCAGAACCAAAGTCACATCAGAAGTCTCATTTCACTTAGTAGATGCTCATTATTCCCACTCAATAACAACTGTCTTCAAACAAGCATTGCGAAAACATCAGAAAATCTACGTTTGTATTCTCCACCATCAGTGAAGGAAGAACAGAAAAACAAATAATACAAAAATAGAATCATTTTTGACAAAACTTGTCAATGTCTGGCAGGGATTTTGTCTGATAAAGAGCAGAAATATTCAACTGAGATGTTTCAAAATCTGTTCAATTGACCTGAGTTCATATTTAAGAGACTCGCTTGACATGGTAAATTGCGTTGATTGGACACAGAATCAAATATAGCAGTTTTATTCACAGAGCCAGTGGGATTAAATGGCAATCTAATTAGTTATATCTCCATGAAAACAACCTCTCTGGAGGTGGAGAAACACAGGATAGAAAGCAGAGCCATGAACTAAGATGCAGTGAATGTGGGAAGAATAACAGTCTATGATGTGTATTAGGATTTTTTTTTTTTCTTGTTCAAGAATCTGACACTAAATCCATGTGGTAAGAAAATGCTAAATATTTTCAGAATGATTGCAGACAGCCTCTTAATCCTTCTTGCATCTTGCTTGTCTGCACCATAAGGACTCTCTCACCTCCAGTGGGTCAAGGTTTGTTGGTAGGTTTTTGCATGCAAATTTGAAAGTATACGGTAGTATCACCCATTACATTACAACCGTTCACAGGTAAGGTAAGTGGTACGGCTCATCTGCTTATAATGATAGGAAATCCTACATCGTGGCATTTAAGAAAATGTTACGTTGCCACTTTTTACAAATAAGACATCTAGATTCCTTGGATAAAGATCATTTTAATGGAGTATTTTTGACAAAGGTTTTCACTTTTTTTTCTTCCAGTTTTCACTGAAATTTTCACAAATTATCTTCATACCATAGAAAAGCTATCTTCTGGATTTCTGATTAAGTCAACAAAGACAGGCAGAAAAGCTACAAAACAGAATTTAAAGACATGAGTTAATAAGTCTTTGATTTGACAAAGAAACAAATTTATGATGTAGGACCTTGTTTAGAAGAAGAACATTTTTACAACATTTGAACCGCAGGGTGATGATGTGTTCATTATTGTATGGAGGGCATAAAATGGCGACTAACTGTTTGTCAAATGCGACCAAAATTTGACCATTTTGACCGTTTTTTTTTTTCCCAGTCTTGTTGCCAGTGGCCGAGGGCCACTAAATCCACTGTCAACTTAGAAAACAATCCTTTTTTTCTATGATTTCTGCACATTTGTCATGTGTCACCAAGGCTAAGATATCTAAAAAATTTTAAACAAAGTTTATTTGGCGAAAAGTGGCCATGTTTTGGGTGCACATCATTTGCGGGAAGTCATAACAACACATGCGCCCAATCCAGCGATTGACAGATAGACAAAACTGAAGACGGACGAATACAAAAACCTATCACTGAATCTACTCCACAGCAAAATGGGTTGTTTTGGTATATAATCTCATAAATATACACAACAGAATAGTTAAGAAAGAAATATTAGTTTTCATAGTAAGCATCATGAAAACAGAATAAAATAGAAGTCCTGTATTTTACTCTTCTCTCCCGCCATCCTCCCGTATTAGTATTTTTCCCGTAAATCTCCCGTAATTTTTACTTGCGATATTAAAAAATAATACCGCATCGGGCGGAGTAGGAAAAAACAAAACAAAAAACATTCCTAATCTGAGATCCGTCCCTTGCCTCGCGATAACTGCCACAGTAGTAGCCCACTACAGGTACTGTAGGTGGTAGATGTCACGAGGTTTGTGTGTGACATCTGATGAGTGACAGCGCACAAAGAAAAAAACGATTGTTACAGAGAATAGGATTGCGCTCTCCTCTCATTTAAAATAAACTACTCTGGACCAGTCCACAAATACACTCCTTCCAAAACAGTCAAAGAATGCAAAGTCTGCAACAAATGAGTACAACAAGTCATTACAAGAGTAAAGAAAAGTCACGTGAAATGAGATAAACTGTAAAAGAAGAGTAATATGAAATGAATGAAAATATGGAATGAAAATCAAATGTAAATGTAAATACAAGCAATGTTAAATGAACAAAAAATATGCAAATCCCTTCAAATAAATACTCTTCATATATACCCCTTTTGTGTTTCCATTTAAGCTATAATAAATGTTCACAATATATCAATGTGGTCTTTATGCACAGCTGCACTACTTCCTGAAGTTCAGCCAGCTGCTTTGTTTCCTGTGTGCCATTAATTGACAAACTGATCAATCCAGGTGTGTCTGACTTCACAGCAATGGTCAGACACACCTGGATTGATCAGCTTGTCCAATTATGGCACACGGAAACAAAATAGTTGGCTGAAGTTGCTGAACATGCTGGGAGCGTCCATGATAATGTAAGCTAGCTGGCTACCAACTTCAAAAACCTGGTAGCCAAGGGCTACTTGGTAAAAATTCTAATTTTATGCCCTGGTATGTATTGAACAAATACATAAATAAATAGCCTACCCTACAATGCCTGAGGAACTCCTTATGGGGCCAAGAAATTTCAAACTATTGTGTCAAACTTATTAACACAAGTTCCGTATTCAATTTTAGTCAATCACAATTTTTCTGGTGTTCACCAAAGTAGGAAAAGATGATTTTTCAGCCTCACAAAAGATTTTCCATACTTGTTCTGGCCGCTCACTGCTGGCAGCTCCATCTGTGTCCAAGTTTGTGTTAGGCCCTTGGCTTTGTGTTCATGATGAAGTTAGTCTCATGAGTGGATTGGATGTTTGGGTCCATAAATTAATAAGAAGTCAGCCATGCCCTCTCCAGTATAATACATTTGTCCAAGATTGCACAACATCATCCTGTCCATCCTTAGCATAACAACACCACCAGATCAATACGGTGGACCGCAAGCAGAATACACAAATTGCTGTAGTCTCTTGTCATTTTACTGGTTCTGTGTTCTTTATTTTTAATTGTCTGGAAGTTTTTTCACTCTCTTGTATTTTTTTTTTTTTTTTTACCATTATACTTTATCTGACTTCCTTAGATCTAATGGTGTGTGTGCAAATAAACTTTGGGAATTTAAATCTTAAAACAGTTGCCATGACAAAAACAGAATAAGAGAGAAGGGGATGAAAAGATTACTGCAGCTCAGTCCATCTTACCAGCTGATATAGTATTTTATAGAAAGAAAGGAGGAGAGAGAACAAGAGTGGGAAAAAAGTAAAAAGTTTAACATCAGGCTTGAGGGATGAACAGAGAGACAGAGACACTGGATAAGAAGAAAATGAGACATACAGGATGGAAAAGAAAGGCTAAGGGTTTGAAATGCTTTCCACTGACAAGTCTTGATGCATAACTGTAATCTCATTTTTCCTCACACTGCATTTATAATGGTTAATGTGCTGATCAAAAAGATAGATATATCTCAGTGGCTGTGAGTAGGGTCTCATTTATTTCCCCATCAGCCTAACTGTTCCATTTATTTGTACATCTTGCACTTAAAGGAATACGTTGCTATGCTTTAAATAACAGTGCAAATAGCACAGTGAAAAGATCTACCCCCCCCCTCAAAAAAAAAAAAATCAATAAAGATCACTGAGAGCTGCATATTTTCTTACATTGTAAGTTATGGATATAAGTGAGCAAGGCTGAGCAGATCAAAACTGCTGGAGGAGGATCTTTCTTTTCTTTTTCAAACATGGTGGCAAACTGGTTACCATAGTTACAAGAGCAATCCTCGATAGGATGGATAATGTGAGGGACAGTACAGACAGTCAAGAAGGGCACATTCACACCTCGAAAAGATAAGAGAACACAAAGGAAGACAGGGTGAGAATATGTAACAGTGAGAGGATGAAAGAAAGATCAAGACCCACAGATGTTAAAACTGGAGTGAAAGCAAATGAAATGTGCGTGTGACAATGAATGAGCTGATGTGGTTAAGCATGGCATAGGAAATTGAAAACTTTTTTCTTCTTGAATGTGCACTTTTTTTTAGAAAGCAGAAACATGACCAAAAAAAATAAGAGTCAGCCAGGAAAAGAGGCTAAAGACTGACAGAGTCCAAAGTCCCTTCTTCAATTTATTCTGTTCCAACAAGCCACTCAGGGAGTAGCAGGCAGAAGACAGGAAAATGCCAACAACCTTTCACTTTTTGCTTTCAGCAAAATTTGGAATGATGCAGCGAGGGCTATGGCACTTTCAAGAGGTGACGTGTATAACTGAACCAATTGGAGACTAATAAATCTTTCATAACAAGGACCTTGAATATGTTTAAAACATTATCATCTGTTGTACTACTCTCTTTTTTCCTTCAGTATGCGAAATTTCATTCTGTGACATTTGATTTCCCCTTGCTTCCCAAACCACAGGACACTTTACATCCACTTAATGATTCTTCTTGCAGACTGAGAGCTGTGCAGATTTGGTTTAACAAAAAGCCTCAAAGGCTATTATTGTTTCACGAAAACAAATTCCCCTCCAATAACATTTTTGCAGGGGCACCATTGCTGCATCCTTACCACCGTCACTGATTTAAAAAGATACCAAGAAGCCTCTGCATCTGTCTGTTCCAAATATGATAATGGGTTCTGCCAGACACATTGCCGAGGAAATAAATCAGGCTACACAAGACTTCTTTGGAGGTGTACCTTAGGAAAACACAGCATCTATTATTTGCACTGAAAGTTCTGTTGAACAAATTCAAGTTCTTTCAGTCAGTGGTTTAATTTCTGTGTTCCTCTGTGTTTATACATTTTAAACATTTTATGTATGAAGGCAGAGTAAGAAAATCATGTGGTCCTTATCATTTCTGTATAATGTCATCAGTGTGTATCTTCATATGCACAGACACGTTGAGTTATGGTCCGAGCTGTACTAGAAGAATCAAATTAGTGCCCTTGTGTCAGTATCCAAAGATGGGCTGGGGACTGACGTATGACCAAGTGTGTTTGACTACGTTGTGATGTGCTTTCTTACAATGTTGAGTCTCTTACATTGCTGTGGAAAAAAATGCTTTTTAAACTCTTCTTTGCAACATTGCATTCAGGTTCATGGTCTTTTTGTAATGTGAAGCTCCAGTCACAGAAGAGCAATTGGGTTGAGGTCTGGACTGATGGACTGACTCATTGCAACATATTGATGGGGGAGGGGGGGGTGTTTGCCAGTATGTTGTATATTAGTATGTTGCATATTAACTGGTGTCCTTGAAATCATTACATTATGCAATCCAATGTTGGCAAAGCTTCAGCTGTCAGACTGACGGCCTCACATTTGATGCTGTAATAGTTCTATTCAATGACTGTAAGGTCCCCAGGCTGCAAACAAGCCAAAATTATTGTCCCTCCACGTACATAACTGGCAGTTGGTGTTTGTGCCGATATGCTGATGTGAGATGTTGCAATGCTTGGCTTAACTCAAATCTTGTGCTGATAACTATTATGAATATCACAGCTTGGCTTTCATCTGTCCAAAAGTAAATCATTCCAGAAGTCTTGAGGTTTTTCAGATACAGCTCTGCAAAACTCGTCCTACCTGGTACCCTTTCCAAAGAACGCATACTTAGTCAGTTTTCCTAATTGCACTTACTGAGTAATGTCAAACTTTCAGTGAACTTGCTGCAGTGTCTACTCCTGACAACTGGTGATTCTAAAGTTTTTCCACTTGTGAATCATCTTTTTCAAAGTAGAATGATGGATTTGAAATTGGCATGGTAACACTTTCCAGATTTATGTGCACCAATTGTTTCTCTAAAATTGTTACTAATGTCTTTCCTTCTTGACGACGTGTTAGCACACTCCTGAATGTTCCAGGCCATTAAACCACCAAAACATATGGTTTTATAGGGCTCTTCATACCCTATGATGATTAATGAATCGTGTGCATTAGATATGGTCCTAATCACTATGAAGTAGTGTTTGTTTTAATTCGTTTTCCCCACAGTTTCCACATTTTGGCTTAGTTTTTGTTCAATAAATAATCACTGTGTAATATGTCATGTGATGTTTATCTGATGTTGCATTTAAGTTCACCTTAAGGCTTGGTAAGAATTTTTTATTTAATCATTTTACAATGAATATCAAATATGTAGAACAATTCAGTTCACTAAGCATGTGGTTTAAGCCTGAATTCACACTTGAGAGCTTCAACAGAGGCAAGTGTGTCCCTAAAAGAGCACTAAATTGATTGCATGCAAATTATGATTTACAACATGGAATCAAACACAGTTTCAAAAAAATATGTTGCGTCAGCACTGTTAAAAGTAAACATTTGACGAGTGAGGAACCCAGACATATTTAATCAAGAATATATTTCATATAAACAATGAGCTGACATAACCGGAGTTTCTGCATCTCCGCTCACGTCGGTGTTAACCTCTCTTTTCCAAACGCACTTTCATGGCATTTATGTTTGAGCACTGTAGTGTGAGCAGAGGGCTGATATACAACAAAGGCTGAAACATTTTCATACTTATGTTCAGTGTTGCTCGAACCATTAATTTTAATGGTTCGAGCAACATCCTAACCGTTTACTAGCACACAGAAGCAACTGATATATGATATATGAGACCTGTCCCGATCAGAAGCTGAAGAAAGCAAAGGCTATCACAAAGCACTTTGAAACTGGTAATGCACTGTACAGCATCTTCACAGATAATGGACTGAAAATACATCCAATGATTGCGCAATTAGGTAGTAGAGACTGGCAGGAAGGGGCTACAGCCCGTTTCCATAGATGCACAGCAACAACAGCCTCAGCTATATTAGAGGATTACACAGGAGAACAGGGAAAATCCCATCCCCATCCCCGCTCTGGTGTCTGTGTGTGTTTGCAGGTTTGTGTGAGTCAAAGTGAGAAGGCAGACTACCCCACAGAAAATGACTATGCATCTAACTACTATAATTACCAAAGATGTTTTTTGTTCATTTGTTTTTCGATTTTCAAGTTTTATCAAAATGGCTTATCCTATTACTTCATCAAAAATAGTTCACTGTTATTACTCTGCTCCAGGGTTATTATAGTTAACGAAAACTAAGACTAAAACTAAAACTAGCAATGAAAAAATATTTCAGTTAACTGAAATAAAAATAAAAACTACAATTTAAAAAAAAACGAAAACTAAATAAAAACTACAATGAAGGATGTAAAACTAACTAAAACTAAAACTGAATTGTAGATAAATTCAGCTTCGTTTTCGTTGTCGTTTCGTTTTCTCCCTCGATTACTGCCATAGAGATTACTGCCTGTCCTGCAGCAGCCGCTATGATATCCTCCCTCCAGAGAGGGGGCAGCATAGCGGATATAGACCTTTTCGGGCCAGCCCCCCGGAAGTACCCCGTCCGCCATTACTGGAGGGTGCTACAGAGCGATTCTTTCACCGGCTCGCAGATTAACCAGTGTTTTTCTCTTTCTACAAATATATATTTTTATAATGTCGAGTCGGTCGAGTGGGAATAATGTTCCGTCATAAACTGTGCCAACAATGGCGTGAAAATTCAACAATGGAAGAAGAAGAAGAAAGTATGCACGAAGACTGCCTTGTTTGCAGAACAAGAAGTTAGGAAGACGTGGGTGAAAAATATCAACAGAAAGGACTTTGTTCCAAATGAATACAGCCGGGTAAGTTTTCGTTAACATTCAATCTCGTACTACTCATAGTCTCGCTGAGAGTCCCGGACGATTCTGGCCGAAAGAACAGCAGTAAGAGGCTACTGTAGCCCTCGGCACTAGCACAAGCCTATAAATGAATGAATGAATGACTTAGGAGAATGATAAAATAAATTAAATATAACATTAACACATAGCCTAATTTACCGCTCGCGTTAACATTACAGCAGCATAATCTTTATGGCTTGTTGACGTTAGTTATAGCCCGCGTTCCACAGTTTTTAGTGTTTGATTATGGGAATAGATCATGCTATTTCCATAACCAATCATTAAAAACAGCGATAAACTACCTTCATCTGTAACTGGAGGCCACTGCCTAACATCATCAATCCAAGACATGTCTGTGTTATCCGTAACAGATCCTCCACGCTGCTGTGTTTGGGTTACTTGATGGAGCACCGCACCCTCCAGTTATGGCGGGGCCACTAGGGGGCGCATGTCCACAATTTTCAAGTCGAAAAGGTGTATAAACTCCTGCATACTGCAAGAAGAAGAAAAACTAAAACTAAGACTAAAACTAAATAAAAACTAAACTGAAACTAGTCAATTCCTCAAAATAAAAACTAAACTAAAACTACTAAATTACTTGTTGAACTAACTAAAACTAAACTGAAATAAAAAAAGCAAACTGGAAAACTAAATAAAAATAAAAACTAAAGAAAATTTCAAAACTATAATAACCTTGTTCTGCTCTTCAGACGGCCAATGATATCAGAATTTTTTGGTCGTTCTATTTACACTCCAAGACCCAGTTAATTTTAATACATTAGAATAAATATATTTTCTGATGAACAATATAACCATTTTATAATGTATCACAAGCATGGTGAACATATTTCACATATAAAGTTCAGTTTTCTCAGTCCTGATCAAAGAGAAAACAATATCAAACCAGGTATCAGCATCGTTACTAGAGCAAAAATGAGGACCAGCACAGGTAATTTATTATAATCCAAAAGAGCCAGTATAGAAGGTGAGTTAACTCTGACTGCTAAAGCTCAGTCGCCCTTGAAAAGAAGGTAATGCTTTAAGTAATAGAAGCTTTCTGGCAGACTCAAGACTACATTCACTCTGGAACAATTTGGTGCCAAAAAGAGAAACTTTTAATAGCAGCTTCTAAAATCTCAGCTGATGAATTCTGAAGAAGCTTTATGACAGAATTAGCAGAGCTGGAGTGAAGCAAGCTGCTGTCGTTTTCAAGGGCAACACACAATATTAAGGCATGAACTACTGACACTTTTCTGGATGCACAAAGTTTAAAAAAAAAACAAAAGAGAGAGAGATTAAAGTGGGATTGATCATAATTTTCATTATTGTTATTTTAGCAATGTCTTGAGCAGCATATAATTTAATATACCTTCACTGAATTTCTGTGATTTTTTAAAAATGTGTTATCAGCTATTAATGATCCTTATTTTAATGTTCAGCATTTGGTGCCTTTCCTGTGTTATTTTTGCTCAAAGATGAAGTTTCTAAAAAGTTTTACTTGCTTAAATAATCCATCAAATGGGTTGAAAGCAATTTGCATCTTAACATATTCACGCTGATACACACATTCAAAGTTTTCCACATGCAAATGTGAATGCCAAACACAAAGTTAGAGTACGTACATGCATTGATTTATACGTGCACAATGAACACCCAGGGATTTATTGATAAAGGCTGTGATGTCCTTGTGGCTGTGTAAAAGCCTGAGTCAAACAAATGCCAAATGCTGACGACAGCATTCACTCGTCACTTTCACACGCCCACATTTATGGATGTTCTGCTCTAATCGATTCCAGTTCAATCAATGAACATTTTAAAGACTGTCTTTGAAAATCATTACAGATGCAACAGATTTAAAATCACAGCAGACAGCCTGTCGTTATTATGCAAGTCTTTGTCAGACTCCCCACCAGCCTGACTCAGGTAGTAAACTGGAGACAGCTTTAGAAGATTAAAGTCGCTACACTTATCACAGATGAGGCTGTAATCTGAGTTTCACTTAGCAGGACCCTGAGGTCAGATATGTGTGGGCGTCAGATTACAATGATAGCTGTATCAGATAAATCCCCTCATACTGTGTGGAAATGTGACGTATGCAGAGAAGACTGTGTGCATCAGAAATCCAACAAATTAAATACTTCTGGATTTGCTCACCTTTTGCAGATGCTGAAACACTGTGCAGGGATAAAAACAGCATATTTACATCAATACTCCTAATTTAATCTCAGTTTTAGCAAAGTAAATGATCTTCAGGTCTACGGCCCCTCAAGTGATAAAGCACTTCTCAATGTGACAGTTACTAATGGACATCACTCTCTCAATGAATCACAATAACGACAGCAGCGGCTGCAGTCAAAATGGGCAGCCAGATGCAATCTAAATCATTCTAAATTTGTAGGCTTTACTTGGAAACAGAAATGAAACAAACGAGAAATATAGGTCACTTCATCAGGCTGAGCAGTGGTGTGACAGATGCTGGTGCAGAGGTCAAGTGAGAACAGACCACAGTGTAGATGCTTCACATGCTTATAAAGTGGTAATGTGGCAGTCAAAATGTGATATCCTCATAATGTTAAGATTAAAATTAAAAGAACCACTATCAATTTAAAAAAAAAAAGGAATAATTATTATTCATGCAATAAGTAGACAGTATTTAAAGCACTTGACAGATATTTCATTCATTTATTTATTAACAAATCTGCTAATCTGTGACCAGAGTCCACACAGAGGTGATATGAAAATATGTTATTAGGCTGCACTACCAGCATCTTAACGTAGACACCAGTACAACAGTCTTCAAATAAACATGCTTACTAATGCAATACAGTCATATGTATGATGGTTAGAGTGAAGTTTACAGAGAGGAGAAGGTTCTACCACCAGCATGCAAGCAGTTAGCAGCAGTTTGCGCTGATCATTTGTCTCTGTTTCTTTGCTGCAGTGTAGAGCTGGACTTCAAACTGCAGGAGGACAAGCTACAACCACTGATGAAGAGGCTTTGTCCTACAGAGGATGTTCATTTCCCCCCCCTGCCTTACCCCCAGGAGGCCTTCACCTCCACCCCAAAGCGCAAGTCCAAAGCTGACTCCAAGAAGCACGCTCGCTGGAAACTTTGGTTCCTGTGAGAGCGCAGGACCATTTCCAGTACCTGCTGCTAGTGCACAGGATTATGTACGTGTCCATCTGGTCATTCATATTTTTTTGGTTTATCCACTGCCTTCTGTTTTATCATATCTCCAAGGATTTTGTGTAAGTAGTTTAAATGGAGAGCTGCGTATCTGGACACTCAGAGATGACAGGATCCGTAATGGGATTCCACGGAAAACCCACAATGTCATGGTAACCAAAAACGCATTCAGTAATGTTTTTTAAAAAGTTTTCAAACAAAGTGGAAATACCAGAGAAACAAAGTTAGAAAGTGTCAAGATGAAGAGGAAAATTTAATTTCCTGCTGTCTCTGCATATATTTTTTATAGCTGATGTCAATGAGGCCCCGTTCTAGGATGATGGCTCCATCACATTTTTAATCACCAGTTGGGACTTCTCTTTCTTCTCAGCCTCCAGGTGAGGCTGTCAGTTCAACTACAAGGCTCCAAGGCCTCCATAAACAGCATATCACTGTACTGCAAAGCACAATTAACACTGTTCAGGACCCCATTTCTCCCAGATAGTCAGAACTATTTTGACTATTAACTCACATGTAGATCACCTACTGACCAATTGTGGACTTTCATAATGATCTAAGGGAGAGACTTTGGACAACAGGTCAGATGTTCATTGGACTTGTATGATAAAACTTATTTCCATTGCTAAAATGTCTCCTGGAATAATCTGATTTTGAAGCAAAGAATGAATAAATAATTATTTTCTTAATAACATTTGAAAAATTACATGCCTAATGTATTTCTTTTCTATATAAATATATACACATTCACTTTAAGGTTAAGAGAATAATATTTACTAGAGCTGAGGTGAAGGGGGCAGTGAAGTTCAAAACCTTAACTTAAAAAAAGAAGGTATACAATTTCTGGTCATTATTTTTCATCAATTCAATATAGCTTTTAGTAAACTCACAGTGCATATGGTTACTGAATACCAGTACTGAGTAAATAGAGAATCCATGTAGATAAACATCATCGATATAAAACTACAGTCAGTTTTCTATCACTTTAAAATAACCAAGCAGAATCGGTTTCTTTTTTATCAAATGAAGGGGATAAAAGAAAAAGTCTTATGATTGTATCGCTGCAGTATCCTGCATCAGCTACTGCAACAGCCACTAAAACCAAGACTGAATGTGCCACCTCTGATCACAGCCACAACTTCTACAGTGCAGGGTGGCAGCTATCTTGCATGGTTTTTACAACCCTTGGATTTTGCTGGATTTTTTCTAGCTTTTTGAATTTCTAAAGACAATGACAAATCATTCTCATTAGAAGGTTCTGCAAGTCATTTAGGAAGAAGAAGAAAAAAAAAAACAACTTGTGCAACTGCACCCAAGGCAATGTACAGCCAAAACATAAGTGTTTATTATACATAAATATGTCATATAGCATCAAATAGGGCTAATACTGTTTTATGAGTGGAAAAGCAGCCAATACCTAAACTAAATGAAAAACTCCTGCAGGAACATAAAATTAAGCCACTTTTAGAGCCAAATGCACTGCCCCAAAAGACAGGAAATGTGCCAAAGTGGTGTCAGGGGAATAACTCAAATAATACAACAACAATGAGTAAATTACTAGGTATTACTGGTTTGAGCTTCACAAGCTTCATCATCCTGCATTCTGTTGGTTACTTGTATTTCACACCTTCATTGTTTTACATGCCAGGTTGGTTACACTGTAGCAGAAAACAGAGCTAGATGGATATCTGTACCTTAAAGAAGTGCAATTCATTTCTTATGTGCAATACTGTATTTTCTACTGTTTTCTTTTTTTTTTTTAATAAAAAATAAAATTATTTAAAATCTAAAATATGGAAAAATAAAAACAGACGTCTACAGAGAACTCAAAATTTGGAGCAGACCGAGTCTCATTTGCGGAACCTTATGGAGGCAAGCTAACAAATACAAGTTTAAGACCCAGTTTGCCTCAATTACAGAAAAACGTTTCCTCACTTACTTTCAAAAGAATATAATCCACTGTAGATGGTTCACAGCCATTTGCCCCAGCTTGTGGAGTTATCACAACAGAAACTGAACAGTTTGTTGTTTTTGTTTGTTTTTTACCACAGATCTCAGCAGGCAAAGCTCAGACCCTGAGCAAACCAGGCTAAATATTTGCATGGCTATATATCAATAGAAGTCCATGAGGAAATGTTTTTCGTTGTTTGTGTGAACCAACCTTGTGGAAACTAATTTGTGGTTTGAATAATTGTGTATGCACAATCATTTCATATGAGATGGAAGAAGAAAAAGAAAAAAAAAAAAGACTGCAAACAGCATTGCTTGGATCTCTTTGATGACTCAGAGCAACACAAAACAAAAGCAAAACATGACTGAAGGATGAGTGTTAAATTGTTTCTAGTGCACAAAATCCTTGAAATCTGGTTCGGACCCAAAACTCACAGGACAGTCTTTACTCTTAACATCAAATCTGCAACACGGTTTGACCAACAACAAAGTGCGACACCAAAGCCAGAGCCAAATTAGGGACAAAGGCTGGGCAGTGCTCTGGAGATATAGAGTTACTGCTCCACAGATGCATCAGCTAGTGTGGCTGCTGGTCAACAGCACTTTCCTTTGAGTGAATATTTACAGCACAGTTCATGGGTAGTACAAATGAGACACACAGCACAGTTTAACATCTTGCAGTAAAACCCAAAGGGATGCTCAATCAAAGTTGGAGAAAAAAAGTGAAGAGAGGAGAGGTGCAGCGACCGATAAGTACATGGTTGAGGCATTATGATGCAGTGCAATATCTCACTACGCTTCTTTTTCTGTAAGAGCTCTGCAGCAGTCTAGATCGTGTGGGGGGTGGGGTGGGGCATACAGAGGGATGCCAGATGCAAAAAGTAATACTTGAAACAGATAACATGAAAGGAGCAACTGATGAAGAAAAACATACAAGCAAAATGAGTTTATGATCTCAACTGGCATTACTGAGAAGGCTGTGAGCAATAAACTATTCGGTCAGTGAGTGCACGCAGCAAAAGAAAAGCGCCAACTCCTATAGCTGGTCAGCCTCATACTGTCAATCAATAACGCAGAGTCCTCCCCCTGCAGCTCTCCACTTCATTCCTTCTGCACACTGCAGGGAAATCATCAGAATAACTCCACAGGACGGCAGCTAACTACCAACACAACATGTTTTTGTGTGACTGTTAAGTTTGAAGGGGAAAAAAAAAAAAGCAACAGGTTTTTGATAAGCACAGCTGTAATTTCTACCCTGGTCCTTTAGATATACTACATCACAAATTATTAAAGGCCGACACGTGTAATGTAACAGTAATAAAAATTCTGGTTCATTAAACTGGTTTTATTGGAACACGAGAAGTAGCGCACTGGTGCATATCACACCAATTTCTTCCATTTACAGATCCCCAGTCGTGTGCGTCCGTGGGGCTCATCGTGGCTTAAGCCAGAGAACATGTAATTCAAGGGCATCAAGGTAGAACTTAGTGATTTCAGCAGGACCAGGAAGCACATTTCTCCTATTATCCTAATGTAAATGTATTCAAACGGACTCCTTTCAACCTGGCTGTGAGGGTGGACATGAATACAAAGATACAGCCTGCTAGGATGTCCAATGATGCAAATGGATGATGATGCTGTGGCTGAGTCGCTAACATGCGTTGCAATGCAGTGGCAACGCACAACAAAACCAACACCCCCAAAGTCGTCACTGTGATCCTTCTCATCAACATTCTGTGTCCACCACCGCCAGCAGAGAGGAAAGAGAGAGAGAGAAGAAAGTTAATGCATAAATCTAAATGTAAGAGGCTGCCACTCAGAGAAACAAGGTCGGTGGTTGGCTGCAGTGTTGTGTGAGCTGAACACTACGTGCCTGCAGAGTAGGCAGCAGTTCCCAGAGGCAGCAACAACAGCCATCTGATTAGAAAGCTATGACACTTCTAGCAGCACTAACTGGGTCTCCCCAATAGTTCTGCACAGTAATCTAATTGATCATTAAATAATCATATGTGGACCTACTTCAAATTCAACTTGCATCACAAGTATTGTATTGTGTCAAGTGTTGAAGCTGAATTACCATGGGCTCTGATATTACCTGTAATTCCCAAAGAAAAAAAAAATCAGAAAATTGATGTAAAATATTATTCAGAGTCTCATTCATGTACTTGATGGTCTTAACATTTCTAACAAGCTATCATGGCAGAAGGAGACAAACAACAAGAGTCAGAAAGGACAAAAGGAAAAAAAAAGATGTGTGAGAGAACAAAATAAGATAAGAGGCAGTTGCATTTGTATACAAAGTAGGTAATTTTAACATGGACCACAGGGGGTCATGAGCAGAGCATTTTCATTAACTGGAAAGGACCCTGGCCGTCTTTAGTGCCATTCAGCAGCCACTGCTGGAAGCAGGGGACACCATTTCACCTACACTGCAGGGGAACGCTGAAATAGATGCACTTAGTATAATAAAGCACAGAGGAAACATGCAAGTTAGAATAAATGGTAGACAAGATCCACATCTGAAATACATGATCCAAACAAACCCAGAGAAAAATAACAGAAGGGGAATAGCATGAGTAGAGGCAGAGCCATGGCAAGAAAAGTTTGTTTGTAGAGCACATTCCATACACAAAGGCAACTCAAAGTGCTTTGCTAAGGCATTTAGATGAAAGAAAGATGAAACTAAATTAAAATTACTAAAAAATAGATTAAAAAAAAGATTTGGATAGAAAAGTAAAAAAAAGTGCAGTAAAATTCCATCCGTGTACATCATAGATAGCAGCTCAATGCATTTCCACCCTGTTAGTTCTCGCTGGAGGCTCGACCAGCAGATTTGAAAAATAACACCACCACTTTAAAGTCTACTCTGTAGGCAACTGGTAGCCAGAGTAAAGACCTCAGAACAGGAGTAATGTGCTCAGCTTTCCTGGTTCAAGTTTTAACACTGAATCCACAGAAGCGCAATCTCTTTCCTGAATCCACTCTCCAAACCTTTTGATCATGAGCCAAACAGGACATAAACTCTGACGTAACAATGAATATATTGAAGAAAACATTATTGTGAGTGGGAGTCTTAAACTCCGTCCAAGAAGCTGGCTGTGAAAAAATGGGCAGCAGAGAAGCCTCGGCTGTACTCTCAACTTCATTAGTTTTACATTATTCAGAGTGATGCATATTAGCAATCCAGTACAAACTGAGGGTTCCCCGTGTACAAAGATTAACTTGGTGCCTTTACAAAACGTGGAGGACAGAAGGCTGGAATGACTGAATCTCTGAACTCTTCGGCAAAATATACAGCAACTTAGAAAAAAGGAGCACGTGATAGAGGAAGAATGAACTAAAAGCCAGAGAGGACATGGGACGCATTATCATATTTCACAATGAACAAAGAGGAAGACCACTCTGAACTTTATTAAATCAGTGTAGTGTCTACTAGTGAGGCACAGTTACTTCTACTAAAAACATCCATTTAAGCGACATAGTTCCCTGCTACTGCCCAGACGAGAGAAGATCCTGTGCAGATACACACAACATAATACCGACCAGTAGCAACCGTATCGCCAGTTACAGGTGAATCTACTTTTCCATACTTACATTTCTAATCTAGAGAAAATACCTTGCCATCCAGCAGTATTTTAATAAGCAGAAAGAGACTTAAGTTCATTTAGATGTATCCCCTTTATCACCAAACTTTGCATAAAAAAGATTTACCCAAGCATAATTTCAAAAAGTAAAAAGTCAGCATAACACGAGCTACGTGTAGCTGCAATGAGGCAAAAACACTCAAGAGTTCTTCACATTCAGACCCATGAAAATGTATGAAAACTTTGCAGCAGACATCCGACAAGCAGCACACGTACGCAGTCACTGATGAATCAATAAACTGCTATCAAACTAAAGCTGAAAGTTACTTAAAAAAAAAAAAGATGTCAACAGTGATGGCGGGGCGACACAACAACGGAATCAGATATAAAGAGAACCAGACGCTGAAACAAGCAAACCATGCATTAAAAAAAAAAAAACAATCACAAAACAACTAAGGAAAAGCTTAGCTAGACAAGAAGCTAGCTGGAAAGATTATGAATAAAAGCTGCTCTTAGATAAAGGTGACTGAGAAATCAGAGTGCAATCTTCCAAGGTACTCTTTACCTTTAATGACAGCTTAGGGTTAGTGTTGTACCAGTAGTGTGTAGTGTACTCTAGTTCAGGCAGGTTTTTATAGCTCAGTGTACGTTTTTGTGTACAAATCTTCAAATCTGGAAAGCTTATCAAGTTGCTGTCATACTGCTGATGCCTGCAGAGAACCAGACAAACTTACGATGTGAGGAGAGTCGCGGCCCATGGAGATGACCGTCCTGTTAACCGTCCTCAGCAGCTTCTCCATGATGATTTGCACGTGCCACTGGGTGGGACCCTGCAAAGAGAGGCATCAGCAAACAGGCACGGATTAAAAAGAAGATAGTCATACGAGTAAAACAAAATTAGTGAAGGAAAACAGTTCTGGTGACTTTATACTAAACTTTGAATGACTGCTACATCTGAAGGTAAGATTGATCTGAAGAAAAGCCAGAACAAAACTTTTGATCTGTGCAGCCCTGAGTATTCTGTTCCCATCACCATGCTGGATAATGTGGATGTTCTACTTGAATTCAATTTTTTCTCCTTCTTTAACCAAACAGTTCCACAGCTGCCCATTTTCATCTCATCTTACCACAGAAGCAATGACTAAAAGATTTCAGATAACTTGGGAATTCAAAACAAACATAAATATCCTCAGAGTCATTCTTTTCTATCATATTTCACTTTTCTATACTAGCTGCAGCAGTGCCGCTGCCATTATTTTTATCTTATGTGTCTGTCTGTGTGCCTTTCATCACACCAAACATTAGATTCTGGAGACACCCACTGTAGTGTGAATTACCACAGAAGCTGTGTTTTGAGTGTTCTGACATGTATTTATATGCGCATCTGTCTTCAGACATTCTGTGTCAGCAAGACAGAGTCACAAAAGTGCACCCACAGTCACAAAACTTTTGAAGAAAGTAGCTGATATCAAACCCAGGGTTCCACAATAAGTGTGGTCCAAGAACTCAGTCGTATAAAAGTGAGTGTGATCCCATCACAACAGAGCGTCACATTTCTGGTAAAGCTTCAGTTTTGTTGATGTGAGGAGCAAGGCTGTGAAAGGAAGCAGTAATTTGAGCAACAGAAAGAGGTCGAGCAAAAAGCCTGAGCGAGTAGGAGAGGTGGATAATCCCTAGCAGAGTGGAGTGTGTGAGGCCGGACCACGGTGATCAATGAGGAGAGTCTGAGAGGGCCGGAGGGAGGACGACAGGAGTTTGTGTGGAAGCCGATGAAACACATGCAGTGCAGCTGGGTGCTTGTGTGTGTCGAAGGCTGGCGCCTGCGTGTCAGGGAGGGGAACACTGGCGAAAAACTTAAGAAATCATTATTCGATCAATACTATTCAAATCAACAACCCTGTGACCTTTTTCTCTGACGAAATAAAGTTTCAGCAAGTAAACTTTAAAATAAATGCCATTTGCTATGATTTTGGCATAATTTGTTATTTAATTGAGTTGGGATTTTGATCTGGTCATACTGAATCCTCTTATGTTCTGGCGATTTAGCGATTTAGCCATGGTCTTTTTAGCCATTTCTGAATATTTTATTAACAAACCAGCACACTTAAAAAGTAACAGGAATATACATTAACATAACAAAAGAGCTTAATTTACTGTTAACACCGTAATAAATGCTCATCATGTAAACCCCAGAGCTACAGGCTGTACAGTCTGGCTCTAAAGAACCAGCTATGCAGGGCTCATCAGCATGTTCTTAGAAAACATTCATAGTCCTGAAGATGGCTTCCAGCAACCTTGACGAATGATTTACTGACTTCAGACAACTAAACAACTTTGTAAATTAACACTGCCATAAAATGTGCTCTGTTCAAGGCTTGTGGGGCAGTAAAACAAATTGAGAACAGCACCCTATTAGTAGCTATTGAGCAAAAACCACATTTGAAACGTGCTGCGTCTTGGAGGAGGAACTGCTGGATTCTCTTGTTACACTGCTGTTTATCCCAGAGGAAAATGATAAGCACACAATGCTGGGAAGCTTTGCCTCTCACCACATCCTTCCTGTAAAGCACCTCCAGGATGTCACTGAGCAGCTGGCAGCAAGCCTTCAGCTCCTCTCGCTTCTCCAGGTGGAACTTCAGCTGGTCCGTCATCAGAGGCAGGAAGATCTCGCGGCAATCTGCTGGGACACCAGCAAACATATTAACTACGGCAATCAACACATGGAGCAGATGATAAATCACATAACGCAGCGCAGCATATGCTCTTGTCACACCCGATGAAGATGCACATAGCTTATTAACGACTTTCTGGAATCTCGGAGGATTAAATAAAACCAATGTGAGCTTTATTTACCTCTTTCAAATTCAAAGAACTTATTGTCAAAGAGTTCCCGAACTCAGAAGAGATTTACAATATGACAGAACAGCTATTAGTGTAAGAGGCAATGCTCAGCCAGTCACAGTTGTCTCTTGTAATCTCATACAACAATGAATAATTAGACTTCCATCTGAGCTGAAACCTCAGCTTATACATGACCTCAGCTAATAACATCTTCACAGCTGATAAGGAAATCGGCATGTAAACCAAATCTGTTAAACAAAAGCTGAGCCGATTTAACATTTCAATTTTTTTGTACTTTGCACTGATGAAAGGTCACAGTCAAACCAGCAGGCGGGTGATTAAAAGTTGTTGGATATATATCAGAGATATACTGAGTGCAGAGTGGAAAACTGTCCAAATCATCTAAAATGGATCATTACAGAAATAACGCTTAAAAAAATGTTACATCAAATACTATTTTGAACCCACCCAGGGGTTAATTTCAAGAGAAACTTGCCAAACAAAATTTTGTTGTAATGACTACAAGGACAAGTATGGTGAAGCACTTCATGAACTGAATTATCATGAAAAATAAACAGAGGGTAATAAACACCAATTCAGTCTTCTTTATTTTTGCATTATGTTTCCTTAATAAAGTAACCTCATACCAAATTGTGATGTGCAAAATGGCTGCAAGTAAACAGATGAAAAAAAATGACAAGACAACAAGAATCCACTGCAAATCACTTCTGACCTCCATCCTTTTCTTTCAACAAAACACATTAGATAGTGACAGAACTGATCACTTTCTGCCAAAGTTGACCAGATATTTCACTTCTAACATAAATTTTCATTTCGCATTTTTGTATCTGAATAACCCAAGTAGCTTCTGTGTAATAACTAAACGCCTAAAAACTTTCAAACAAATTACTTGTGGATCTGATAGTAACAACTGGCTGCTCGACAATACATCTAGTTTTCCAGATGAAGTGTTGTTTTGTGTTTTTTTTTCCTCACCTGAATACAAATATTAAGGTTGTGCCTTGTCACTTCTTCTGTAGCCCTGACACAAATTGAGAACCGTGTCAGACTTGTGTTATTTCTTGGTGCCATTAAATGAACTACCAAGCTATCTGCCAGATGCAGCTTAAATAGATGTGTTTTATATTTTGTGTAATCTCCCAGGCACAAAACAAACCCTATTTGAGTGCATTTAACATTGTTTGGAATATTTAATACCTTGTTTTTACAGAGATTCAATCCTCATTCTCGCCTACTCAAAACTGAAAATAAACTGAGGTGGAAACATACACACACAGACCTCTAAAACATGAACTAAGGTGAACATGACAATGGAAATTTGTTTATATTGCACATTTCATTATATGTAAAGTATTTTTAATCTAAAAGGCAAAACAGGAGAAAAGAAGCAGTGCAATGTACATATTGCTGTGTATAATAACAATCTTGTCCTTGCTAGATCTTGCAAACTAACATGAACACAACGCAACATTCTACACTGCTTCAAAATGTATTTAACTGAACCAAAGGCAAAGCGAACTGTTTTCTGTTGCTTTAGGAATCAGGTGGGCAAATAGCAGCCAGCTGCTGCGACTCAAAAGCATTTCATTGACTGGATACTTGTGGGTGTGACCAGCTCTGAAAAAGCATCACTGTGTCCAAAAACACCCACCCAGGGATTTAATTCTGATAAATCCCACAAGTTTGGGAAGCTTGCTGGTCCTGATCAATCAGGTTTATGTTAACACAATGCAAAGGGGGAAAGACTTCAGCACTGATCTTAGAAGAAAACCAAATGCTCCTTGTTAATCTGGGGAGCTATATAAAATTAAGTTTAAAACCAGAGAATGCTAAGAGATGAAAATAAAAATGTATATAGAGTCTTAAACTAGTCTAAACAGCTAAGCTGAAAACAGTTTGCTAAATTTTGAAGTTTTTAACAGTACTATTAGAAAATCCAGTACACAAAGTATGTTTGAAGGGTTTGCCAGAAGAAAACCTGTTTTCTCTGGAGTGAACAAGGAAGCGCAACATATGTTAGCAAAGTTTTATCTGAACAAATCACAGGATTTGTGGAACAACAACACTTTTTAACTAAAACCAAATGCAGTGTAACAACACAAACACCTCACACCAACTGTCAAGCACGGATATGAAAGGGAGATGATACAGACTTTTTTTTTTTTTTTTTTTGGGGGGGGGGGGGGGGGGGGGGGGGGGGGTTGGTGGGTTTTCAAGCAGCCACAGAACCTGAACACATTTTAGCTAAAGCTTTGCCAAAAATTTGATCATGTCACAGGACAATTATCCCAAGAACAGGTGTATATTTTTTTTTTTCTCTTATCTTTTTTTTTTTTGTAGGAGTAGTTTTTCAAAAAAAACTGCTTTTGCATTTTGGCTTACTTTTGTTTAATATCTACATTCGTGCATATATTACCAGTAACAAATAAATTAAATAAAGCATATCAAAGGATAATGCATAAACCTTACGCACATCAAACATGCCTGGGTGCAATAATACAAACTGTACAGGAAAATGCAATACAACCCTTTCCCTCTCTCTCTCACACACACACACACGATTATTCTTGAATGTATGTTGTGGTTTGAATAAGTTATATTCAGTAAGAAATTCAGGAGATGTACGGAAAGGCCGAAGGCTTACATGTTTTATGGACTAGGAGGAATTGAAAGTGATTCTATATTTAACTGGGCACCTATGAAGTGTCTTCAGCTTTAGATTCAGGCTCAAGATCTCTGTCCATCACACTCATAGATGTTTGGACCAATCACTCAAAGTCAGTTTGAGGTTTTAAAATAAATCAATAATTCATTAATAATAATAAAAAAAAAAAAAGAAATAAAAGAAAAAAAATCTGCATTTTAATGAGTTATATTTTAATGGAAGAAAGCAGACCAGCTGGTGTTTGTAATGAATAATCAAAAAAGGTTTCAAGTTTGAAGCATGAACAGATTTTTCTGTCTCTAATTATTTGGTACAAAAAGAAATATATTAGTCTTGTTCCTGTTGAGCTTGAAAACATATAATATTCAACAATCGATGATATGAATTTTCTTTTTGTGAACAATCATATTGCCAAATTAGACTTTCTATTGTAGCATCACATAAAAACACCTTTAAAATGTACTTCATTATATTAGCCACATTTGCACTAATGGTTTGCTTGTTGATGAATCAGGTGAAGTTTATTTTTTGACAGAGGATCTGTTACAGATGGCAACATTTGTAACAGCAGAATCAAGTCCTTTTTCAGTAGGTGTGGTGACGTGTTCTTTGAAAGGAAGAGTTCAATAGTCTGGTGAAGTGGTTCATATCAGGGTTGTAACTGTCATTTATATAGAAACTAAAATGACCTGAAATTATGATCTGGGGGCCATTTCAGAAAGTGGGTTATGTAGAAACTCTGAGTATGTTGAACCTGAACTCAAGAGTTTTCCATTTCAAAAAGTGAGGAAAATTCAACCCATGAAAGACGGTTCAGTTAAGCCGGTTTTAGAAACTGAGGCATCTCATTCTCAGAGTCTGTTACCATGGTAACTGGCTCTGTAAGCTAAACATGGTCGAGTGCAGGATTACTTGGTTTACGTACCCTGAGTTTCTCTGTCTCCTCCCTTTCATAAAGCTGAAATAGATTCAATTTCATCGGAAAACTGATCTTATAATGCACAATTTGGACTCGTCTGAGCGATGGCATGTTTTATTTTCATCGGGAAAGTATATTGAGGATCCAAATAATTTACCATGGACAGCTTCACAGGATTTCAGGTAGCCGACATGATTTAGAAATTATCATAAATAAATTAAAATATTATTTTAATAGCATTCTGCTTCCACTTCTGAGAAGAAATTTTCCCAATGTGACTGGATATATTGATGGCCTCCATATTCCCATCAAAGCTCCTTGAGGGATTAACGAGCTGAATTGTTTTTATATTTCATCTTCAGCTGCTTGAAATTGTTTTTTTTTCCCCCGAGCAGGATTTCACCTACCATTAAACATTTAAATTATGCATAAACTCACTCTGCAATTTTCCCCACATCAACTGTCGTTCCTTCACCGCTGCAGCTGTCTACGTTTCTGCAGAAAGCAACATGACTGCAAAAAGAGCTCTGCTTCAGGGAAGAATAGGTCGATCTCCTGTTTAGCTGCTGTTGCCAAGGTGAATCATGGTAACAGAGCTCCATTGATAATGTCTAGTATGGTCAAGGTAGTTCATACTCAGAGTTGACAGAACAAACTTTAAAGCCCCATTTTCCTCACACTTCCAGCACAAGTTGATTTTAGTTGCTACAGCAACTTTCTCCATTCACACAAACTCCTCCCTTTTTACCCCTCAGAGAGCCCATTTCCAAGTGTCTGATGCACCTCCCCTTTTCTCTCTTCTTACATCATGTCAGGTGAGGATAACATACCTTTGAGGCTCCAAGCACTGAATGAATGAACAAATAAATAAATAAACACGCTTGGGTGGTTTTTCTCATCTTCAACACATAAAACCCCATGTCCATTTTCCAAAAAGAAGGCTGACCAAAGAAAATGTCTCCACTTTCTTTATGTCCATCTGAGATGAGCTCATGTTCCCTCCTGCTTCAGGTTACATTTCTGGATGCTGCAGCGGACTGCATGTGGCTACCGTGATTATGATGGTACGATAGTTTCACACGCAGCGTCCGAGGATCATAAAGTTGCAAACATCAGACACATCAAAACAAGATTAGCACATTGAGATGAAAACTGTCATGACACTACCTATCAGAGCTTTCAGAAAAGCAGGTGAGGGGCAAAACACACCTGAGAGCAAACAACTTTGGATTCTCAGGACAAGTGGTTTTAAAAAAATAAATGTGTACTACTTCCATCGTGTGCATAAACAGCTTGTTGTCACTGTGCAGCTAATGTTGGGTTGGTTGTGCTTTCTTTCCATGTGGACTAAATGATGCTGTATAGGTGTGACTGACTTATTTATTCATGTGCTCATTTATTTTTGAGAACAAAAGGAAGTTAAGAGTTTGTCAAAATACCTGAGAACATGTAACAAGGTCTTAATTTGTTCTTTTAGAAGGGTGTGACTTTTTTTTATAAAAGACACTGAAAATTATTTTATTAGTATTTGTTTTTGTTAAATAAAAGTTCAAACTGATCAACAACTAATTACAGATAGATATTATGTGAATGTGTGAAGGTTAACACACTTCAACGCATAATTTCATACATCACACACACTGCAATTATGTAAAGAATTAAGATTATTAGAGTCTCGAATAGAGAAACCTTTTGGACATGCTTTTAGACATCATTAACAGAAGAGAAAAAAAAAAAGAAAAAATCTGCCACAAAGCTCCATGGTGAAAGCTGAGCACCTGGGTAGGTGCCGACTGTTGAGCATTCATTTACTTCAAGCATTCCAGTACATTTCACTTTTGGGACTTGCTGGCCAGAGAAGCTTTTAGGGACCACCTGGGGATCAGAATTTAATCAACAATGTGTTTCATGGAAAAACACATTACTACAGCTGATTAGACCACCTGAAAAACTGCTTGGTTACCTCATTTGCTCATCACAGTGGTTATTATCCAAAATAAAGCATTTCCAAAGTGGAGCTCAGCTTGATACTAATGTCGAAGTGAACAGATTTACTTGGCAATTAGCTTTCTCCATCGTTGCATTTGCAGTTTGTAAACACATGCACGGCCAACACTGGCAGACATGTTCAAAGCAGCAACAGCTTCTCCTGCTGACATCAGGGAAGGCTTTCCTGTTTTCAATTATAGCAGCAGATCAATAGTAATGACCAGACGACCTCGCACTGGGTACTGGCTTTCAATAGCTACTCACTAAGACGGCACATCCACTGATCGGACAATTTACGTTTCTAAAGTATGAAAGCATTGGATCATTAAGTTGAAAGTATGAGCATCTATGGAGTTTTGCGCTCAATATCAGACATAACTGAACAGGACATGCTTTTATTAAACCCTGTTTAACTTCCTTTTCGATACTTGTTGCCAACATGTGTACTGATTTTCAGTCGGAGCAATAATGTTTGATTGATTGTCATTGGAAAAAAAATAAAATATTCTCTGCACATCAAACAATGAGCTTCGATTCTGCTTTTTACAAATTGTATTATTTCTGGACACCATAAAAACAAGAAAAATGTCCAAGAGAAAAGTCCCTCCCTTGTGTGGCGTTAAATTAGTGGCTCAGGACTCATTTAAGCTCTCATCATCATAAGAATCCACCCCGACCCAAACGGAAGAGAATCTGAACGTGTCCTGGATTTGTTTCAAGTGTGTTCACACCTGTATTTAGTGCTGCCCGCTTGTTTTCCAGCCACTGATGACACTTTAATACTAGGTCTGAGTAGAGCCTGAGGCAGTTCTTGTCCTCATTGGCAAAATTAAAACTCAAAGAGTTTGCCACCAAAGGACAGCATGTGAGTGTTTGTCTGAATTTAGTGCCCAACTTAAAACAAATCCAAGAAGATTGTTGCCTCTGGCCAAACAAGCCTGACCTCAGCATCCCCACAGCTGGGCCCCATCCACAGGTCACCACAGGATAGCCAGGCAACAGAGACTGGAAGGACATGTATAATCAACCACCTCCACATCTCTTCACATTTGGCATTGCTACGAGATGACATGGCTAAAATATACCTGTATTTAAGTATAAACTATAGTTCTTTTTTTTCAGATTTGCTGAGATAAAAATCAAGAATTATCTGATACAATCCCTTAAGAAAAGGACTTCAAAAACAGACGTAAGGAGGAGAGGGTAAAACGTACATTTACATAGATAGAAGGCCTTATTTCCCAGTAAACACAAGTACAGGAGATGTTGCCAGTGCAGGTGTTTAACTCCTCTATAAAACAAGCAAGCTTTTCACTACACCTTACTGTTGACCTTTACAGGCGCTGAACATGGCGCTGCCTCCAGGAGGCAGGTGGTGTGTGTGATTGCCTACATTACTGAACCATGAGTGAAGCTGCACGCACTGAAAATCTGTGAGTACTATTTGTGCATGTGTATGTGAGGGTGTGCTCTCACCGTGATGAGTAAAGAGATCGCTGTGGACAATGTCAATCAGGCAGTCTAGCTTCTGCTTCACCAGGCGACCCAAAGGGACCTTTAGGATGAACTCTGTGAACAGCTTGCTGCAGAGACAGAAGGACGACCGTAATAAGAAAAGGTCAAACTGATCAGGCATATTGAACTGGCTGACTGCCTCCAAGCATGAATAATAATCCAAAACATCCCACACAGGTGTCTTTCACATATTCTAGCTACAGTTGGAGAATATGGTGCAATATTACAAACTGAATATAGACTGTATGAATTGATGCACACTGCCAATGTGACATCACACTCTGGTTAGAAAATTATTATTTTGAAACCTTGAGTTTCACTGCAGCCAAATTGGGGTTTTAGGAAGCAGATGTGGCCATATTTGTTCAAAGAGTCCCAAAGTATTAAGAAAAAAAAAAAAAATTGGAGGTACAAATTATCTAATGCTAAATTGCCTTTAAAGTGCATATTATATTAACCAGAAATTGTCTTTTTCCTTTGTTTTTCCTTTTTTTTTCTCTTGGTTAATTAACTAAAGAACAAGCTATAATGACAGCAAAGCAAAAACTGATTAAAACAATCTAATCAGTCAAGCTTTCTGCGGCGAATGTACCACTTATTTCAGTGAGGACAGACAACAACATAACAATGATGAATGAACTTAATAACAGTCTGTCTCCCATGACGGGCTTCTTAGACCCTCCCTCAGGCTCCTAAGCATGTCAATTAAGCTGGTCACATCCCCATACTCTAATCTTTGAGATCTAATATATACTTTATTGTGAAAGTATTTTCAGGAGAACTGCCAGCACGGTGGTGAGAGGGTGAAATATTAGGTAATGTCATGACTGTGACATGTGGGGAAAATTTCCTGAACCTGTTACAGGATGTTAAGACACTTCTGAATGGGCCTCACTTAGGAAAGCAGATGGTATCATTCCTATAGAGTCAGTGAAGTAGTGAAGAGTTATCATCTGACGGACAGGAACTGTCCAAGGATAAACTCACTGATGCATCTCTGATAGTAAATGTCGCTACACTGCTTCATGCAGCATTTTCTGCATTACTGAACAAAAAGATCCAACATGAACTATTAATATTTAACAGTCCAACACTAAAAGAGAAATCCACATTCATGCACAGCCATTAAAATCTGTGTTTTGTTTTTTTTCCTCTTGAAGAGGGCGCATTCTCATTATGCAGGTGGGCTGATGCTCAGAGAGGAGAGAAAACATTCTGCCAGATGTTTATTTAAAAAAAAAAAAAAAAAGAAAGCCCTCACATCCCTGAGGCTTCAACGTAGTCACGTCCAGCACGGCCTCTCAGCCAGGTCTGTGATACCAACAGGAACAGCTGATGCCACCTTGGCTCAGGCAGGAAAAGGACTTGGGTTTGGGATTGATAGCGAGGTTAATGGTCCATATGGACCACAGCATTTAGAGCGCAGTTAAAATCAAATATTTTTCTCATGCTGTTCCCCTTTAAACCACAAAAAAGCAGAGCATCTAGCAACTTGTGATCCTGGCTTTATCAGACTGATTAGATTAGATTGGAAAGATAATGGCACATTGCTGCCTTTACTTTTATGAGAATCAAAACCATAGCAAGTTTAATTAAGAATGAATGCATCAGAAAACAACACTTTCAGCAGTGTCAGCAGCTTTGCTGAAAGTTGCTCAGGCATCTAACGTTTTTTATATCAAGTTATTAAGTTTATAACAGTTGTAAAATATATTACACAAGATGCCTGAGCTATAAATAAGAAAAATAAATAAATAAACTAAAAAAAAAAAAAAAAAAATTGTCATTGTTTGGAACAAACAAGCACCATGTACTGGTTCCATCTGTGCTGTGCTTTTGCTGCCTTGAAAAAAAAAAAAAAAAGGTACGTGGATTTTCTGATATTTGGCAAGATAATGAAAAGAGAAAAAAAAAACAGAACTCTACTGGATTTTGATTCCACTGAAGTGAAAAAAATACTTCAAGTTTGTTTTAACATAATTTATGGAAAATCTACAAACTACATGAACAACAAAAGTCTTAGTGATTAGATTTATAGTCTTTGCTGATTGAAACTTTATTTTTGTTACATTTCATAAAAGCATGACTGGCTCCTTATATAGGCATGAAAATATTGTCCAAAAAAAAAAAAAATTTTGGTTTTTTTGTTTTTTGTTTAAAAATAAATAATATAAGACTAAGGCTTAAAATTGTCCCCTTTTTTGGACTCTCGGCTGTCTGCCTCAGAGCAGACATACTGTAAAAGATGTGATTCAGATGAACAAATGACAAGGCTCTAATCTGTCTAAAACTGTCTTAAATGAACAGATCACTGCAAAAGCATATGAAACCTCATAAAGAATCTATTATTAAGACAAGAATAAAACTTGTAGTTGGCAACATTAACCAAAAAAGATGTTTGAGTGAAGTAGTCACTGAGCTTTCAAGACAACTTTAACAAGAATATATAGAGATATATATGATATATATATACAAGATATATATAGATATATATATATATATATATATATATATATATATATTTTTTTTTTTTTTTTTTTTTGGGGGGGGGGGGGGGTGGGGGGGGGGGGGGTCAGCAGCAGAACAGCCATCATCTCTCTAATGGATGCTATTAAAAGATTTATTCTGTCATGCTGTACCAAAAGGATATTTTTAACTGTAGTTTGAACATGTTTCATACATAAAGACCACCCATACTGTGATATGATCTCCTTTGTGGACAGCGGAAGTTCACATCTACCACCCCATGTTCTCAGAACAAATGTATATTGCTGGTGTCACTAACTGCTACAAAGAATGGGTATGTGATGTGAAACGTATGAAATTACCTCAGATCCTTGGGATCAAAGACCAGCTTGACATCATTGACAATGGTGGGAATGTACTTCAGTGCAGCACCCTTCACCAATGGAACAAAGGAAAGATTACAAGACTGTTACAGTTTAAGTCCAGTAAAGTACCAGTAAAGAAGACCAGTAAAGTACTCATATCCACATCAACTGCATAGGATTATCCACAAGCATGATAAAAACTGTATAAAATGTGCCTTGCAACTTGATCACACAGATGACACTGATGAAAATGCAGCATATCTAAAAAAACGTATCTTGTGGTGCCACGATATAGTACACTGTGTGTTCAAAGTGTGAAAATTTTTCACTCCATTCTGCGTAACACTGCAGCATCCTGTTCCATCACTGTGAATGGGACTGGGCCTTAGTGTCTGCAGGATAATCCAAATGGCTGCGCGTGTATTAACATATGATCCACTAAAGCAAGGGTGGGAAAATCCAGTCCTGGAGGGCCGGTGTCCTGCAAGTCTTAGATGTTTCCCATCCTTCAGCACACCTGATTCAAATGAATGGCTCGTTAACAGACCTTGATGACAAGCTGATGGTGATCCATTCATTTGAATCAGTTGTGCTGAAGGAGGGAAACATAAGACATGCAGGACAGCGGCCCTCCAGGACTGGATTTGCCCACCCCTGCACTAAAGGCTCAAAATCTGTAAATCAAACAAATACACTTGAAATCTGGCCATTTCTGCCATTGTGTGTGCAAATGCAGTGAGACCAATGGAAGCTCCAGCTTGAACCTTGATGAGATGCAGTTAAATGACATGTGAATTTGTCCATCTGAAGTGTAAATTATCAAGAACATACACATTATGACTAATGATGAAAGCTTTCATTAATAAAGTCAATGTTTAACCAAGCCTTCCCTGTCCAGTCTAATAGACTGCTGCTAAATGCCAGCCAAAGTGGTTTAGTGCTTCTGCTATGGTGCAAATAAGCCTCTTTTCTACTGTGTCCCATAAAGGTTAATCAGCCGTACAGTAGTCCTAGCCTACTTCCTCGACTACTTGTTATGGTGCATGGTTTATTTCTGAAAATGTCACAAATAATTGCTGATGTTCAAAGGGAGCTGGTTGATGTTCAAATAGAACTGGAAGTTAGAAGTTAGAACCACACTGACTTTAGTAGATGTCATAATGTGAAATCCCTGCAAACATCAGCAGAGACTAACTTTACTGGAAAGTATCATCACCATTGTTTCTTCTCAAAGAGTCATTGACACCCAAATTATAGTCTGCTTTAATTAATTAAAGCGGACTGTAATTATTAATGCTTTAATATGCACAACCACTTTCTCTCTCTACAGAAAGAAAGACATGAGGGAACTTGGAGCATAAAGGTGTGTTTTCTTTAGCTACAAATACATAAATCTCTCTACTGAAAATATGAAACATCAAATGCATTTGTTTACCCCTTGAAAAAGTCATTTTGAAAGAAAGCCTTTTTTTCTGATTTGTTCCCAACAGGAATTAAACTCCCACCTGTTGTACAGCTATGTTTTTGTTAGAAGTACCAGTAAAAATGTATGTCAAACCCTTGCTCATGTTTGTGCCTCACACACACTAAAAGCATCATTTTGTAGTCGGTTATCAAATGCATCTTTATGCATGTGTGCAGGTCGGTCCAGATGTTCATCAGGATTCAGTTTCTTTCCAGAGGACTATAATGGGGACAATTATTAGCTCTCCCCAGTCACAGCACTTTCTCATGGGTGGATCTGGGAAGAATCCAGGATTCTTCGGTTTCATGGCCGTTCCTCAAGATCAGTTTTTAATTTACTGACAGTAACGCTAATATCTCACCCAATTACACAGCAACTGACTCCTAATTGACTTCTGAGCTTCTCATATGGTTGACTGTGCACACAGATCTACTGTAGGTGTTCCAAGGCTCATGCACCCTGTGATTATGTTATCTCGAAAAGCATAGGCATTATATGAGGCGAGTGTGTGGGGGGCTTTGAGCATAACTGGACAAAATAACATGGAAAAAAAGAGAAAGAGAAAATATCCCTGCAAACCTGTTTTCAATCCAGAGTCATTGAGTTTGCAGTGAAGGACAATAAAATGCATGGAAAATAGAAAAGTCAAAGATAGGAAGAGCATGGAGATAAATACCTTGAGGAGCAGCTAAAGAGCAGAAGGCCAGAGGAGACCCAACCATCAGGACAGGCAAGGACAGAGTGAAACGTAGGAGGAAAAACAGAAAGGAAAAGACGAACAAAGGGAATCAACACACAATAAACATATATATAAAGTGAGAATCCAGGAAAGATCTGAAAATTTTAAGCTGCACAAAAAAAAGCTTAATTCAAATCATCTCTTAAAATCTTCTAAAACCTACACCTGCAAGTTTAGCCTTTTTTTTTTTTTTAAATCAATTTATCCATCCACCAACATCTGCTTAGCCGGGTTCAAGTCATGAAGGCAGCATCTTAAACAGAGAAGCCCAGATCCCCCCCCCCCCCCAGCTACCTCCCCCATGTCCTCTAGGACTTCAAGACCTTCCCAAGCCAGCAGAGATGTAATCCCTCCAGTGTGTCTTGGATCTGCCTCATCTCTTTTGGACCTGCTCAAAACACCTGGAGACATCCAGGAGGCATCCTAAACAGACGCAGGAAACAGCTCAGCTGGCTCCTCTCAGTATGGAAGAGCAGCAGCTCCACTCCGAGTCCCTCTCAGACAGGATTTTTTTTTTTTTTTTTTGCACTTTGTTTTTGGACAAAAATAGAAAAGAAAAAAAAACTGGAGTAGGAGTGTATGTGGGAAGCCCTCAGTGCTGTAGGGTCACTATTAATGACCAGTTAAAAAGTGCCCAATCGCCCAATGGACTTCATTATATCTGCACTCTCAGACAGTGTTTGGTGAGGGGAATTAACAGCCACTTCAGCCATCTTCAGTGGAAACCTGCTGCTGGGTTGTTGCCCTCCCACAGCCTCCTCCATGTCTCCTAATGTATTGGCCTGTCTCCTGGTAGCGCCTCCATGCTCTGGACACTACGCGCGCATTGATGTGCCATCCTGAATGAGCTGCACTACCTGAGCCACTTGTGTGGGTTGTGGACTCTGTCTCATGCTACCACTAGAGCAAAAGCACCGCCAGCATTCAAAAGTGACCAAAAGATCAGCCAGAAAGCATCGGAACTGAAAAGTAGTTTCCTTTATTGGGTGTGTCTTGCCAATTGCCTATAATTTCCACCTGTTGTCTATCCGTTTGCATAACAGCATGTGAAATTGATTGTCAATCAGTGTTGCTTCCTAAATGGACAGTTTGATTTCACAGAAGTGTGGTTGACTTGGAGTTACATTGTGTTGTTTAAGTGTTCCCTTTATTTTTTTGAGCAGTGTACATTGTGCTGAACTGACATATTTTCATGTGCAGTGGGATACAAATACTTAAGAAAATTATTCCTAATGTTTGGAACTTCACTCGATTGCCTCCAAGTGTTGCCACCTGACAAAACCTTTGAAATGTGCGCATGCCAGCCATAAAATGTGCGAGGAGCAACGTAAGTTCTCGAGTTCATTTCATTTCATTTTAGCGTATCCGAACAGGAGTGTGGAAAATGACATACATGAGGCTCCAGGTCCAGGATCCCATGGCAAGAACAGATCCCTCATTGCTTCTTCTGAATCTGAGATTCAATTACTGGCAAGTTATCAACTCAGTTCTCTTATTCTGGACCCAAGGATAGACTTTACCACAGAAGCCAGGGAGAGTGATAGCCCCGTAGCAGGGGGGGCTTAAGTTTGCAAGGGAGTATGAAGTTTAGACTTTAGGGCAGTAGAAATGGGTCATGTGGTTGAATAAGTCCAAACTGCAGAGTGCTATAGCGTAGTACAACAAAATATTTGTGCAATTTTTTCCCCCTACAGGCAGTGTATGTAAATGTACACTAGGAACAGTTGTAAAGATGAACCAACCACATGTTCTGTAGTTTAAATTTCTCAAAGACATGCATAAAGACTGCAACTACTAACAGCCTGGCATGAAATCAATAAATTAACAAAGGATGAGAACCTCTCAGTTCATTGTGACTTCCAGTGAGTTCACACAGAAATGCTTACGACTGCAAGTGAATACACTTACAGCCAATCAGAGCAATGACCCACTTAAAATACAGCAGGATCAGTTTGAGAGTTATATTTTTTTGCATCGCAAACAATGAAATTATTAATTTATTATATTTTTTGCCGATACTTGACGTATATGCATATAGCAACTGTACAAAATAAATAGTATAAATAGTATATAATCAGTCTTCCTAACTCCCCAGGTACCAGACTCGTGAGATCTGGCTGCGTCTTTGACAGCAGGCCTACATAGAACCCACCCCACAGGTCACAGGGCTCAAGGGATCTATTGCTAATGTCCCAGTCCCAGACATTTCAGGAGACACCACAGACATTCGTGACTGACTGGTGAGAGCACTGTAAGGGGTAGTCTCTGGTACAGTATGGTTGCACGTGTGTTTGGACAAGGACATGTAGACAGTGTATGCATGACTTGAAAAACATGCTACACAACAAACAGAAGGTGGTCGTCTTAAGTAATCCAGAAATTAAAAAATAAGCCATGTTAAAAATAAGCCATTAAATCAGTAGCGCAGCAGTAATATTTTCTGTGTTGATTCTCTTCGGGCTCCTACACACTGCACCATTTTGTTGCAAACGAAAGATTAACATAGTGAAGGAATCATAGGAATGTCTTTGGCTAAAAACAGCTGTCCGACGTCCTACAATATGAGCAGTTTGACAACCAAAGACTACCTGATATAAGTTTCTGACAGCCGATGAAAATCTAACTTGCAATGACACAGTGATTGTTGCGACCGAGCACCATTCCAAAGAAAAATACAAAATACAATTCAACAATACAATAAAATACAATGCAATAGAGCAATTTATTTGCATGTGATGTTTACTGTCAGCGATTATGTATTACACAATTCTACATCTGCCAGCACCTCCGCATCAGTAGTAGCCTACAGTTCAATGAGGTTCATCATCATACAGTCTACACATACCATTCTGGACATCCTACCGAAGACTGAGCAAAAGCAAAATCTACAGCGTTACAATCTTATAGGACTGCAGAAATCAGGCAGTGTTTGAGAGCCCTTAGACCATGTGTGCTTGAAGTAAACCCAATGGCTCAAAGATGATGTAGTGATGCCAGAGTGTAATGTAATGACCTGAGGACTTATGAACAAGCAACAATCATGCTCAAGTGTGACTGAAACGGGATTGTGAGTGTAGCTCATTAGGGAAATTGGGAGTGAGGGTCAGTCTTTCCTGGGCATGGCAGAGAACAACTCAGCTAATGTAAGTACTAAGTACTTACTAAGTAAGTACTAAGAATCAGATGATCATATCTTTATAATTGTTCCGAGTAGATGTTGGCAGGAGGATAGAAATTCCCAACATAAAGTAAATCTTTAAGATCTGCTTTTTGCTTCGATAAATGACTATAAAGATAATATACGAGGCACACAAAGTAATACAGAAGTGAGCACTCACAGCACTCGCCTCACAGCAAGAAGGGTCCTGGTTTGCATCTCAGCAATGATTTCTCCCTGTGCCTGGTTTTTTTTTTTCATCCTTATTTCCTCTGGCTTCCTCTCATCTTCTTCCAAAAAATATGCATGTCAGATTAACTGGTCATTCTGATGCTGCCTGTAGGTCTGAGCTTGCATGGTTGTTTGTCTCTGTGTGTGATGTACTGGTGTACCACAACTCTCCCCCCTCAAATGACCCAGAGTGGATGGATGGATTTTATACTATTTAACCAATCAGCAGAATCCTTAGCAATTGGATTTTATTAATTTTGGATTAAAGATAATACTTTTATCATGAGTCCAGTTAATCCTATCATCTACTTCCTAAAAAGTGAATTTCATTTTCCAATAATTAATGAATTATTAATCATTTTAATAAATCTTTAAAGATCTAAATAAAGCCACTTTATGTATCACGTTTTATTTTATGTGCAGCCTAAACTAGTACATAGATAGGGAAAAGGAGTGAATATAGAGAAATATGGAAACGGTGAAGAGGACAGAGACCATCCATAAGAAAGAAGAGCCCTGATATTAATTTCCAATAAGCCGCTGTAGTTTACATCTAAAAAGATTAATGCATCAATATCTAAAGCTACTCACACCTGATTTATTTACTGTTCACGCAGCAGCAGTTATTTACTATAATACAGCAGCAGACATGTCTTGGCACAGAGTTTGAGAAACACCACTCAGTTAGACTTGTGTGATAATTAGCCTACCTTCACCATGCCGGTGTTTTCTGAATTACTGTTCATCATGTCATTAAAGGACGTGAAAAGGTTCCTCAAGGACTCCATGAAGTCAGCCTCTCCTTTGTTCTCGTAGAGCCTGGGATAAGATAAAGAGAGTTACTCTGGCAGATGATCATGAGACTGTCGTTTCTTTCATCCCCAAGCAAACAGCCCCACCTGAACTAGAAATGACAAGTGTTTGATGCTTCTGTTAAATCATTAAACACAGTCAGCAGAAAGGCCCACATGTGTTATCAAATATTCTTGGATCAGAACCACAGGCATCGCTCTTACTGCCAGCTGGATTAGCATTTAAAACAACATCACCAGACCCCTGAGCAGCCGTCTGTTGTCACATGGAAATAAAAATCAGAAAAATTAATGATCTATGTTAATGACTCTTCCGAAATTCGAAAAGGAAAACAAATATCATGTTAGGGTTCACTTGCTTTAGTGTCTAATCTGTTTAATGTGTAGAATGACAAATGTCTCTTCTGCTAGTTATTATATGGAGCAAAAGCTGTTCAGAGCCTCCAGCAACCAGAAGCCAATGATCATTTAACAACTGCAGAAACCGCTTCACTCGTTATCTAATTGTATGGCAACACAAAACAGGCTTCTTCCATAATCCTCCAGAAATGCAAATATGTTTTATCCTACTTACAGAGCCTATAAGTCTCAACAAACTGGTTATTAACTGGAAATAAGCCACGTTGTACTTGCTGGAGCCTAATAAAGACTGGGACTTGTTAGAAGAAACTATAATTGTTTGAAACCGACACACAGGAGCAGACAGAGGCAGGTCAAAGAGAGGTGAATGGTTGGTTACTGTGAGTAGATCAAATTTCACATGCCCTCATCAAGAAAGATGGGTTTGTAATACAGGCCTTACATTGGAATATTGTGCTCTTTCAGAAACCATGCGATTTAAGAAGAGACATACGTCCCAGAGCTCCCACAACAACAATTACTTAAAGCTGCTGCTCACTCACAGCACTGAGGAGCTCAGTGAGCTCTGGACAGTCTCATCTCACTAGGGAAAACTCTGTGATTAACGTTCTCTTCTCCAATGAAATAGAAATGTCCCACTAGACCACATTAAAAAAAGTCAAACCCCTGCTGATACAGGTTTGGCACCTTCATGTTATGACTGCAAAAGGCTCCCACAAACCCAACTTTAACACTAGGAACAATTTAAACTCTGGCACATACTCTGAAATCAAACAACTCTGCAAAAGAGAGATGTCGCTGCGCTGTGGTGTGCAAGATAGAGGCCAAAGAGTCCTCCAGACATTGTGCAGAAATCCAATCAAATTTTGCACATGCAATTAGTTCCGGATCGCACACTAGCTCATAAGCCACCAACAGCATCGTCCCATGGCTCTGCAGCATTACTATCCATTTAACATCCTCACAGCCAATTATAAAACATCCATAGAAAATTACCAGAGGATCATTCATGTTTACCACTTACAACTTAATTCCAACTGCAGGAGAAATTGCTGGTGCATGAGTTTATGCTGATGGATGTGTGAGCTTGGGTTAAGATGTGAATGGATACAAAGAATATCTGCATCCTACTTTTAACAAGAAATGGTCACAGCACCTTAACCTCTCTGATACTGGTTCATCTAATCAGAAGTGCACGCCGTCGCAAGATTACAATGCATTATTCATGCAGCAGTACATACTGGTTGAAGAGGACTCTGGAGCGCACAATGAATTTGAAGATGTATTCCAGTGCCTTCATGGCCTTCAGCAGCTGTTCTGTGAGTTTTTCTGCATTGTCCACATAGTTCTTCAAAACTTTGGTCAGTTTCCTGCAAATACAATTGGCACAGAGTCGGTACAGAATGGCACATCATTTGGTTTTAAATGTCCTGGTGCTACTTGTGCAAAGAGAAACCCACGTGTATGCCAGTGTAGCACTGAAATGTTTGCGGATGTAGGTCTCAAGAACCGGGTTAAAGTGCTGGAACTTTCTGTCTGCTATGAGTCCAATTATGAACACCTGTCAGAGAACAAAGACACACTTATTAAAATGCAAGCCATGAGCTCCATAATGGAAAGCATCAAATAGTACCCATCTTATTCAATATGCTGAAATAGATTAGGAAATTACACAAGATTGCATTTGAGCTGAAAGCTATTTTCTCTCAATTCTCTGGCCTGCAGATAATCTAGACACCTGATAACACAATTTCTCTAAAAGAGAAAACAGCTTTTTTGAGATGCACCCCCTGATGTTTGGCGACGGCATGCTAGATAGGATTCAGCATAACACTTTTTCATATATTAAATGCACAATTTGCTGGCAGTGAGTTTGATAAAGTTCTTTAATCATTCCATCTTTGGTTCGCCTTTTGAAAAATCCTCTTGCCCCATAGAGGTTGGAGTGCGTATTTTCTGCTAAATGATCATTAAACTGAAACTATATCGACACAATTACAGTTAATATATTTCACATTAAAAATTACATCCTGTCACAAGACATGTTTGCACTGCCAAAGGGGTGTTTTTTTTTTCATTTCTTCTCCCGAACACAGGTTTGATATGAAACTGGTGGGGTGTTTAAAAATGCAATACATTGGGGCCTTGAAATTATTCTTTTGATACATCGTTGATTTACTTTCTTTTTTGGAGGCAAACAGAAATTGTTTTTCTCTTCTATTTTAGAGCTACAGCTAATGGTGGAAAACGGATAGCTGCTCTGAAATTAAAATGCTGAACCAGTGGAGCAAGGATGTTTACCAAGACGTATTTAAACAAGAGATACTTCAAAACATTTTATATTTGTATCTGATCCGCAAATGTGTTCAAATGTTTATTTCAACAGACAGAAGTCTGTCACGAATCATGTTTGTTGTGCCGTCTCTCTCTTACCAAGGCATCAAACACCAACGTATCAAAAGTGTCACTGTCAGAGTTTTCCATCATGATGTTGAAGAGAGCATCCAGGGTGTCTTGCAGGAACTAGAATGACAGATGTGAAGCATGTTATGGAAGGTTAAAAATAGCATGTGGCAATAAAAACATGTCACTAGAGAATGAAAAATTAAGTAAGTGAACAAAACATCTTAACAGTGACACCAACTGTGATTTTTGGCAAGACATATTACTCTACTCTACAACAGGAAAAAAAAACAAAACCTTTTTTTTTTCTCATGGTCGTACTTTATGAAAACTCTTCATATATTATATAACTCTTCATATATATATATAAGTTGAAAATCACTGATCAAACATACGTCTCTTTAAAAGCAAACCAGAGACATGCAATTACTAAACACGATATTAAAAATAATGAACTAAACAAAGGAAAAAAACTAAACGGTAAAACATTCAGATATGTTCAATCACACGCCACCATTTACTGTGTTCAACACATGACAGTCATCCAGCATGTGTGACACTTGTGCTCAAATACCTTTCAAGTGCACTGATGACCTCTACATGCTGGCTCCAAAACTATCTCTGACTCATACAGACTCCTGAAATATTAAGTCACTTAATCTTTCTCATGTCCTTGCGTGGAAAAAAAACTGAGACGGGCACAAAAAGAACATGCAAACTCCACACAGACCCCAGCCAAGATCTGAACTGGGAACTTCTTGCTGAGATGCATTACTGTACATCCCAGACTGTCCTTTTTAAAAGAAATGCCAAGAAATTTCTTGTGTCTTCTGTTACAATCTTCTGTTTTTCCAATATCATTCAACCCTTCTCTCCTTTTGGCTCCAAAATCACCGCACGATGACAACAGAATGCCAAAATATCTTAAAACAGAAATTCACAAATCAATAAGTCACTGTGACTATACTCAGTTCTTACACAATCTACAGGCTCAACATCACTCACATCCTGAGTGAAAATCATTAATTATTTCAAAAAATAACCAAGGTAAAACTAAGGCAAAGCCGTTCACTGAAGGTACAGGAAACACCATAAAGTGTCCCGTGTGTTGACTCTGCCTCCAGATTTCCCAGATCCAAACACAATCCAGCATCCAAAGAATGCATTTAATCCACTGAGGCAAAAACCAAACCAGAGGGTGTCTGCAGAGGTCCTCAGTTTATGTCCTGATGGGTTACAGCAATTTTGGCAGCACAAGCTGTGTCTATATAATATTTGGTAGGATGTTTTATTGTTGTGGCTGACCAGTGTGTGATTTGTATGGTCTAACCAAACAACAAGCTCAGTCCATTATACTGATACGTTCTAAAAGCCAGAGTGATTGCATAAATCTGACTTTAGTAATTTTCCAGTCAGCAGTACCTTCTGAAACTCAGCCATTCACTGAATTGCTTCTACAGTCACATTAAGCTATGGTTATAGCTAAACTGAGCCATGTACTTTCACTGCTGATCTTGACCCAGCATCTGAGGTGAAATTATTTATTAACCAAAGTACCAATTAAGTACAACTCCTCCACATCAGCTAATGATATGCTTGTCAACACAGGTGTTCTTTTGGAACCAGGACATCACATATAACAAACAGTTGACAAAAAAAGCATAGCTGGTAGAAAACTGTTGGCATGTTTGATCTTATTTGCCAGTAAAAACCATTCTGGAATTGGAATTAGTGGAAACTATAGTTTTAGCAACACTGAGTGTTGCTGTCACTGCACTGTTTATGACGCCACCTGTCAAGATACTTTTAACTGCTAAGGCTAATTTGTGCAAATTAAAAAAAAAAAAACATACAAATTAACCAATGTTACATTTTAAAGGGTTTAAACAAAGAAAAAAAAAAAAGATTACTGGTTAATGTTTAAACTTTAAACACACTGGAAAACTAAACTTTGTCAACATGGTGAAGACTTCCAGCATCTCACCTTCACAACTTCTCCACCTTCAACCTTCATCAGCTGACGGAGGTTCTGCTGTAGAAGACTGGTGTTGGAGCGCCATTTCAGTAGGCCGAGGAGGTCGACTGGAAGAAGAAAATAACACAAAATTCATTACCAAAGTGCACAATGTTTAGTTTGTAAATCCTAACAGTATGAAGGGAGTTGGAGTCTCTGCACAAAATGAACAAAGCTGAATAAGTGTTAGGGTAAGCTCAAATTTACTAAAAAAAAAAAACCATTTTTGTCATTTCATTAGATGTTTTACTTTCAGCTTGAAAATTAATTTGAGAATGAGTAATGATGTGCTTAGTTGTATTCAGTGGAAGCCTTTGTAGGGGGTGGAGGGTGGGACATTTATGCTGAGAAATAGTTTGTACCAGAAACAATAGGAATGCATTCTTGTAATGTATTACTAATCGATTGCTAGCTAAGGATGTGCAAGTGTCCTGCCCAACACGAATAACTACCATCCATTTACATCTTAAAAAGTATGCAATCACATTTTCCAACTTGTCATTGTGCTAGCATTAGCTTAATGCACTCCATTTGAAAAGAATTCATCAATTTAGCAGAAATAAAAGCTCAAAGAGATGCACAATATTTCTGCCCATTATCCCTATTTGGTCGCTTTGGACAAAAAAGGCAAGCTGTTGATAGCAAAATGCCAGGCCTGAGGCTTTCAGAACAATAATTCACAAACCAATAAGAAATGTCATGGCCGTGTCCATCCGCCTGCATGGAGCCCTCCACCCTTACAGGCTCCTCTCCCCATTCAGAGTGATTCAAGCATGGTGACACCGTGATGGATGTCTATCATCTGTAAAGCAGACAACCCATCAAGGTTCATTCAAAAGATCCTGTCTAAGCTACCAGGAATCATCCTCCCTGAGAGGATAAAGATTTTAAAATGAAGGATTTTGCACCTCAGACACAAATGTAACACAACGAGAATAAATCATCAGGGACCTTGGTCTCACTGGGGCAGAGCTGTTGGAGGCCAAACTGTCCATGACACACAAGACAGTGAGCCATAAAGCAAGGAAATTTTGGTTCACTCCGGAGAAAAACCAAGCGTCCTCAACAAATATCATCTGTTTAAGCATAAACGTCTCTGCAGAAAGGCACATTTATAGATTAACAAACCCTCCAGTCTCACTGCCCTTAGAACTCCTTTCTATATCAAAGTGTAATGAGTTTGCAATATTCTTTAATAAGAAAGTTCAAGGTATTAAAAATTCAATAATTTCCACAACACAAACAATTACTCTTCTGCCAACTAGACACCTAGAGCTGACACATTTCACACCTGTAACTGATAAACCAGTCAAAGAGATCATCTGCAGTCTGAGTCCATCAACGTGCTGTCTTGATGAGTTTCCCACTCGATTTCTACAGAGCAGTGCTGAGCAGTTTGTTACCACAACTCACTGATTTAACCAACATCTCACTTCAGACTGGAACATTCCCAGAGGCCTTAAAAATCACTGTCATTAAGCCTCGTCTAAGGAAAAGCAGTTTTGATGTCACAGTCCTGAAGAACTATCGGCCCATTTCAAACCTGCCATTCCTTGGCAAAGTCCTAGAAAAAGTGGTATACCAACAGCTTACTGACTTTCTCCTGTCTAACAATGTTTTTGATAATTTTCAATCAGGCTTCAGGCCCCACCACAGCACTGAGACAGCCCTGATCAAGGTGACGAACAATATTCGCCTGAACACAAACACAGGCAAAGTCTCAGTCATAGTTCTGCTGGACCTAAGTGCTGCCTTTGACACAGTTGACCATGTGATCTTATTACAGAGATTAGAAGACTGGGTGGGAATCTCTGAAAATGCTTTAAACTGGTTCAGGTCCTATCTCAGGGACAGGAGATACTTTGTTGAAATTGGTAACTGTGTCTCAGACAAGGGATGTCCCGATCCCGACCTTAGATCTTAAAAATTTAAGGTGGATCGGATCGGCCGATCAACCTTATTATAACGCGCCAATCTTTTTTTCATTATTTTTTTCCTCAAAAAGTGATCCTGATTAACACAAATTAAATAAAGTAATCATATTACACAAACAAAAATATTTGTTAAACTATATACATTTAATAATTTGCGCTAAAATGAAGTTTCTCAGCAGCGCTCTCGTATCCACCTTAAAAGTTTAAAGACTGGTGACGTCAGGCTAAACTTTAGCAAAAATGTCAGCAGTGTGGCAGCGCTATAAAATTACAAAGACCGACGCTTCAACTGTGACTTGCAACGTGTGGAAGGCTGATATATCATGATGGGTAAGTAAGAAGAGAGTTTACAATACCACCAATTTAATCAGACACTTAAAAAAGCATGCAGCACCGATCACGCAGCCGACGGCAGCTGGTGCCGACGGCAGCTTCAAAGCTGCTGCCGTCAGCAAACGCTCTGTGAAACTTTTAAAAGAAAGGACAAAACTCCCGAAAGACTCAGAGAAATACAGAAAAATCACCGAGCTAATCGCGGAATGTATTACCGAGGACACGGAGTTCGTGGAATACAAGGCATTTAACCGGCTCATTAATTACCTCGTTCCCGTCATTACATGCACGACAAAGGACACAAAGGTGCGCGAACATGTGCAGCGGGTCTTGAAAGAAGTTAAGTTAATATTTTATGTTATTTTTATTCTGATGTGATTTCATTGATTGCAAAGACTTCTGCTAGTGTTTTTATTGACTTAAACTGCTAGCCAAGTTCACCTGCTGCTATTTAAATGGAACTGCTATGTTCTTTAGTACTGAGACTGTTGAACAGTCACTGTTCTGTAACTAAATGTGTTTTATAATAATTCTCCCAAACAAAAAAGAAAGAAAGAAGAGTGTTTAAATAAGTTATTGTTTATTTTATGAGATGATAAAAGCTATTAATCTCAGCTTGGATGCAAGCCTATTTATTAATGTACACAGGAAATAAAATGCATAGGAAATTAAACTCTGTTTGCCCACTCAAAAAAAGTGAAATCGGATCGGGAAAAATCGGAAATCGGCCGATCATCAAAATTAAAAGATCTGAATCGGATCGGGACCCAAAAAAACGTGATCGGGACATCCCTATCTCAGACCAAATGGCCATGACCTGTGGGGTTCCCCAGGGGTCAATCCTGGGACCCTTATTATTTAATCTGTACATGCATCCATTAGGCCAGCTAATACACAGCTATAATGTGTCCCACCACAACTATGCAGATGATACTCAGATCTATGCATCACTGACAGCAGGAGAACATGGGCATGTAGATTCATTGTGTCACTGCATCGAACAGATCAGTGTATGGATGCAAAACAACTTTCTCCAGCTAAACTTTGTGGCCCACAGAAACAAAGAGAAAGAGTTATCAGTCACCTTGAGACACTCTCTCTAGAACCTAAAAATCAGGTCAGAAATGTAGGGGTAAATATTGGATTCAGACTTGAACTTTAACAGCCACATTAAAGCAATAACATTAGCAGTTTTTACCATCTAAAAAACATTGCCAGAATCAGAGGAATAGAGTCTAAACCAGATTTAGAAGACTAATCCATGTGTTCGTCTCCACCAGGTTAGACTACTGTAACGGCCTGCTCACTGGGCTCTAAACAAGCTGTAAGACAGCTGCAGGACATCCAGAACCCTGCTGCACGAGTCCTGACTAGAACCAGGAAATACCACCATATTAGTCCAGTCCTGAGGTCTCTGGCTTCCTGTTACTCAGAGAATAGACTTTAAAACAGCTCTACTTGTGTACATGTCTCTTCATGGTCTAGCCCCAAAGTACATCTCTGACATGTTAGAGCCATATGAACCAACCCGGACTCTGAGAACCTCAGGGAGTGGTCCCCTGCTGGTGTCCAGAGTCAGGACTAAACAAGGTGAAGCTGTGTTTCAGTTTTATGCTCCTAAAAGCTGGAACAGTCTTCCAGAAGACTTAAGTCTGTCAATGTTCAGATCCAGGCTGAAAACAGTTCTGTTTAGATGTACATATGACAACTGAAAGGATTTTATCTGCACTCTTCATTTTTAATTCATTTTAAAGTTCATTTATTATGGAATTATTCTATTTGCCTTTTTGTGGTTTTATGCATCTGTAAAGCACTTTGAATTGCCCTGTGTACGAATTGTGCGCTACAAATAAACTTGTCTTGCCTTTACAAGAATCAACAACACTGGCAGATGGAAAGTGACGGAATAATTATTTTGTCCAACATAGTTTACATCATCACTAAAACTCCACATCATCATTTGAATATTTGTTTGCCATACATCTTGCCACAAAATTTTGTCCTCTTGTGCAAGCAAACAAAACGATGATGCAGTAGCTCGCTCTTTTCTTCATAACTGCAGCAGCCTTGTATGTACTTACAAAGTTTAAATGCAACATTCAATTTAAACATGAACTCCCTGCTTTTTTCCCTTCCGTTTATTGTTCACAAGGTTTCTCTGCAGCAAAGGTAGAAATGGCATGTTTTTAACTTTCTCTGGGCCAGGTTCTTATTACATTTGCAGTTCTCCTCCAGCCTCCATTTAGTGAAGCACACAGCAAAAATACCCAGGGAACAGCCAGCAAGCACTACATACGAGCTTCCAGAGCGGAGAAAGCGCGTGCATAAATCCAGCTAAATTAAATAGTGTTTCATCTCAGCTATGGGGATCAGGGATGTGGCATCATGTATATAGAGAAAGCAGCCTGTGGCAAGGGGCATTCAAGTCCTTTTTATTTTCTTTTTTTCTTTGCATGATTAAAGTCTTAGGGATAAAACACTGGAGATCAACTAGCTGAACCAAGGAGATATAAATATATTAAGTAAAGGAAATGATAAAGTTTGGAGACATGTAAAACTCCAATCCCTGGTCAAATTCATTATAATTCAAGTCTTTTTTTTTGTCCAACCAACAGCGTAAAAACAGAAAAAAAATGATTTAAAGTGCATTTATTTAAAAAAAAAAAAAAATAATAATTATATCTGTCAATTTAGAACAAAGGATCAATAAATCAATTTAAATGAAGTAAATCAAGATGTCACCACAAATGTGGACACATTGCATTAAGTATATCTAAGGTTGTTCCAACAAAGGTTTGTCTGGAAAAAAAAAAAAAAAAAAAGAAAACTTTGACCACTTCATATACCAACTTCTTCTAAGTTTTAATAAGGCTGGCATATAAAACTGTCACAGGGTTCTTCTTTTTGTGTTGTGACAAATTGCTGCACAGTCACAGGTCGGTGACAGTTTGGCAGTTTATTGTGCTCTCCTCCACTTGTGCAAAGTGTCCAAAATATATATATTTATTTCCAGTGATGTGGGACATGAAGAAAAAAAAAAAAAAAAAAAAAAAAATTTACAAAAAGTATACAAAAATTCATCCAGCAACACTGCCTTCACTCAGTTTGCTTTAGTCCCAAACACAAAAATATCAGTTCACTTGCTACCTTGTAGCTGTTTATGTGCACCTCCATATATGTGAGCCCCCTCCTGCCTTACAAACCCTCTTTTAAAGCCCCTCGCACTGGGCTAATTAGTCTCTGGAAACTTACTAGGCTGGTTCCCTTTATCTCACAACTTTTTCCACAACTTTTTCAAATTGGAGTGACGAGGCCAACTAACACCACAGAGAGTCAGGTAAACACGAAGAGTCCAGCTACTCGACAGGAATGAATGTGCTCTCCAAAGGCTCTTTCAGTTGGAACTCCTTTCCATTAATTTAACAGCAACTGAGCATGTCCGTTTCATAAATGAACAGTTGAATTAGCTTTTCATCACAACTTGGTCAGACCTAGTGACATTTAATGGATTATTCTCAATCCAGACACAATTCTGAACTGTACACAGTCACATTAACAGAAAGGCACACATGGGTAAGTTCACATAAACCCGAAAGATTGTGATATTTCAAAAATAAATAAAACAATAAGGGTACATTCAAGTGATGCCCAAACCTTCTGAAGCATAAATTTCCCCTGTGATGTGTAAGTGCTACAGATGTTCTCTAATGTGACTGTGTTCTCAGCACATGGAAACCATGAGAACAAAATAGACGTAACTTTAAAATGTGAAGCAACACATTTTGCAGACCACTTTGCCTCTTTCCGTTTGTTCTCTAGCTTTGCTTACAAAGCCATCAAAGTCATGGTAAACATGTTAATCATTGCAACTGTACAAACTGCAGTATCTTACATCAAATACACTCCCTTGGGCCTTCCTTACTTTTTTTGTCCCATTAATGTACAGTGGATTGTCCAGTCCAAAGAAAAGCCAGAGAAACCTGATTTTATCAGGACAGAATTTTCTTTAACTTCTCAGCTGAAGGTTTTTCTTAAGTTGACAACAGCAAGATTTGTTACAGTAGTTTATCACTCTGCCTCTTCAGGATGATTAAACAAGGAGGAAAGTGATATTTTCATCTCATGTCAGACTGACGGGTTGTCATGGCAACGTGACCTGATTTAAACAGGGAAAAAAAAAAAAAAAAAAAACTGAACCTCTTCATTTTATCTAATTTAATGATCTGTCCGATCTTTCGTGAATGGTTACCACAACTCTCTTACCATGAAGAACATTAACATTAAAATGGTTTGCATCAGAATGAAGAAATAAATTAATATATGAAAAGTCCTCAAGATGCGCACACGCTGGGGCGGGGGGGCGACGATAAAAATAAGGTGGATGAATGGACACATGGAATAATGTAGATTGACATTTTCATGGACAGCACACTACACATCTGTACAGACGACGCTACAGTTTTGAAAGACTAATTTTACGCGTCTGCTTGTTGCGATCATGACGACAGGTTCTCTTCTGGAGCTGAGACTGCTCATTCACTAACATCAGCACCGCAGCGTACGACAGTTCTCATTCAACTGTATTTAAGTGACAATTTACGAAAAAGACTAACCATAACAAGCCTCAGCGGGAACACTGCTGCAACAACATGAACACGCTCTCTTCCACATAATGTTAAGAAGCGCTTTCACAACAGTTTTTTTTCCCCTTGTGCAAAGGATCTAACCAAATCCCACTCTGAGGTCCGCAGTGGCCTCATTACTGGGGCTTTATGAACCTTTGTTGCGCATAAAATCGTTGCAACACACAAAAGACCAAGAATGAATCATTTTTCTATTTTCTTACATTTATGTCTTTATTATAGAGCAGATATTTAACCACAAGGTCAAAAAAGGTCCCTGTATTAGTAAAGGTGTCGGCAGTGAAAAGACCACTTAAAATGGAGATGAATAAAGGGATACAAGTGATTCTGCTTCTTGAAAATATCCATGAATCAGGGCCAACCTCCAAGTGTTATATCCTCAGAATCAACATATTGTTGTTACTAAACCAACACTGAAGCGCTTGTTGATCATTTCCTCTGCCTTTTTGAAGATGGTTACCATAAATAACAAATACTGCTCATATTCTGAAAAAGTAAAACAATTTCAGTTCCGGCAAACTAGGAAAAAAAAAAAAAAAACAAGCTGCACAGAAGACATCAACTGAGGAAGAGAGCAAAGGAGACATTTAGCACAGCTATGTTTGAAGTAACTGTGAAATCAGGGATGAAAGCATTTGGCCACTCAGACACAGTAAACCAGCTTTTCAATCAGTCCACACTGAGACAACCACAATGTTGTCAACACACCCTGGAAATGCCAACACATCCCAGAAGGTTTATATTGATGCCTGCAGGGATTTATATGAAAGAAAAAACTGTCTAAAGGCTGGTGGTAACAATACGCCAAAATCCCTAATCCTTGAGCCAAAGGGCAGAGATGGGGATTTCCTTAGCTTAGTAAGTGTAGATCTTCTCAGAATCACGGGAAATACTTGGCAAAAAATACTGCCAACGTGACAGGAGTAAACAGAGCAGAGCCATAGCTCGATCAGCAGAGATGGACTGAATTTGAGTGGCTCAGATGAAGGACACCAGGAAAGTTAAGGAAACTAGGTTAGAAAGAAAAGCGGATGGAAAAAAAAAACTGTGTCCATTTGGAAACATGTAAACACCAGGGAGAAGAAAACAGTCCAGAGTGTTCTCCTTTTCATGATGTATGGTTATTTAGCACAGATGATCTGTCAAAATTAGAGGCTGTTGCTTTAAATCGGATCATAGATGTAGGGTCTAGCTGACCAAAAAATTGCTGTTAATCTGGAATTACCTGCTGTTCTGGAACCACATAAAAGCTAAGACACTGTTGATATTTCTTCACGGGTACCCCTTAGATGTTTAGATCCAGCTACCTACCTACTTATATCCTTGGGATGAGCAGTTACAAACAAAAAAAATGAAATGAAAAAAAAGAAAAAAAAGAAATGAATTTCCCAGTGGTATAAACAGCTATATCAATGAAAGACAATATGAAGACAGACACTGCACATTTCCTCGATATAATCTAAAAAGGTCAGTTCTGGCAGTTCTTTGCTGAAAAGTATGTCCAAGCTGGAAGAGAAATGCCAAAAAGGGATGTACAAAATCACCTTACTTTGGCATGCAATGAACACTGAGATTTGACAGATTTGTGCATCTGCTCATCTTTCAGAGCATCAGCAACCTGCAGTTGCCCACAATTCCCTTTAGATGTCTGCCAGAGATTCAGGAAGGGGGGTGTTTGTAAAGAGATTAAAGAAAATGCTGAAATAGTTAACCATTACCGTTCTGTGTAAGCTTGGTGGAGCACACCAGGGTGGAGATCTGGAAGGAATCCTTGCTGATGGTGCAGGTCCCCAGGTTCTGGGTGCTTTTCCCTGTGGTAGAGTAGCCCTTCTCTTCCAGCTCCAGCTTGGTGGAAGGCAGGTTTAGGTAAAGAGATGAGTCCTCCAGCTTCTTTGCTTCTGCCTGGTTTTCCAGGATAAGACAGTTTATCAGCAGAAATCTAAACCTAATACGTGATGTTATCTTTTGCCTTTTAAATGCAATTTCTTTAGACGCACCAGTAAGAATGAATGTTTTTTTGTGCACTTTTATGTTAAAGTAATAAAACTTTAATCAGAAACCTTAAATGTGGACAGCATAACAGAGGAAGAATAGAGGAAGAATAAATCACAAAAGAATAGACAAAGCAAACGGGAAAAGAAACTAATGGGGTGTATATTTTCCACTTTAGCTCTTTAATTGGCATAAATGGGCACACATTTATAAATGGTATAATTATGCATGGGAATTTAATTGAAATATGGTGCAATTTCATTGAGGGAGTTGATACAAACCAACTCCCCAATTTTGTATAAATGGCAGTGACTAATAAGATGGGCCAGATTTTCACCTCCAGCTAGTACTGCGGTCATGTCATAAGGAGCGTGGGCCGCCCCACAGGTACACAGCCAGGAAGAGAACAATACACAGCAGACCCACTTCCAACTATGTTAAAGGATATTTTTGACATTTACCTTGTACACGATAAGATCGTGCTCCCCGTCCCTCAGAGTGGTCCCATCGTACCTCATCAGTTTAACAAAAGACAAAGCAAATATCTTCTCTGATTTATCTTTAGCTGTAGGAGGACAAAAAAGAAAAGAATTACAACAATGGATGAAATGTTGACATGTCCCAAAACTGCACAGTCATAAACTTATTTCTTTGCATAAATTTGCATCCTAAAAGACCAAATCTCACCCATGTGCATACATTTACACAAACAGGGTATATTTTCAGGAATTCTCCAGTAAAGCAAATTGCACTGCAGACAACCAAGCAGCATTGCTGATTTTTACAAGTCATCAACAAAAAAAACTAGCAGACTGATAAAACAGATAATCTCAGCACAACAAGTCCTGAGTCAGCTCCTGAGTGGGCAAAAGCTGCATCCAATTTCCTTAACTTTTATTAATGCTGTGACTGTCTGTGCATTATTTGTGTTTTATTCCCTTCCTTCTGAAAAAATAAAAACAAAAAAAAAAGACAGAGCATTTGGACAATCTACAATCATTTGGGGGGAAAAAGTCCCTTTCAACTTTCTTTTTATGCGTCAGGACATAAAAAATGGTTTTGTCTAAACGACTTCTTCAAATGAGGCAAATACAACAAGACTACCCTACACGCTACACTATGCCAATACTGATCAAACAAAAATGAAGCTAAAACACAAAATCAACGTCCATCCATCAACTTCAGCTTATCCAAACTGGGGCCGCGGGGGCAGCAGCCAGTGCAGAGACGCAGACCTCCCTCTGCCCAGCCGCCTCCTCTAATGCTCCGGGGGGAAATACCAAGGCTTCCCATGCCAGCCGAAATATAATCCCTGCAGCGTGCCCTGTGTCTGCCCCAAGGCCTCCGTGTGGTTGGAGATGATAGAAAATGGTGTCTACTTTGTGAAAAAATTGTGTGGAGTATCTGTATGACAATATACAACAAAACTATTATATAATATATGTTTGTTGCATATTGCTTTTACAGTATATATAATTTGTTGCATGAAAGGTTAGATTAAAGCACCTTGCATTAACTTCCTGTTAACATATACAGCCATTGACCTCAGAGCTGTGTCTGTAAACAGAATCTACAATCATAGTAGACTAAGGAATAGAGTGCCTGATGTTTGCACACACCTGAGAATGCTGGGGGGAAGTGTTACGTAAACTAGGAAGAGAGTTATATTTTTGTCCCATAACCAAGCAATTGGATAAGGCCATATATCATCATCGTTGATCAACATGCTTAATTTGTGTGCAGAGGAATGTGATTCAGCAAAGTACATCTGAGATTCTATCTGCGTAAATCCCCTCATTGGTTTGCTGCCTGCAACCTTGACTAAGAATAATTGCCGGGCTGTGAGGAATCAGTGGAGGGAATACACTGTATGCGTGCCACCCAGAGTTACCAGATGTATTAGTGACTTCCTAAGAAGAGCAGAGAACTCAAACCTCTTTTTTTTTTTTTTTTAAAGGAGGGGAGGGGTCAGTTTCAGGAAAGAGCTTCTACTGATGACAGATGAGCAGGAATATTTTACAGCCACGGCAGCATTTTAATAGTGACCATGTGTGTGATGAGGCCTGACAATGGTAGTCTGAGGCCATGTGTTAAAGCTGGCCTAATTCTCAACCAGGGGGCTGAGATACTGAGAACATGAGCTCTATGCTAGTGGCCTCAATGGGCAGTTCTGTCACTTTGTGTTTCTACGAAAAGTTCAGCACTTGCTAGGAGCAGAACACAATAAGCTTAAAGGACGCAGCGAGACAGGAACAGAGGCAGCTGCTTTTTGCTAGAGAAGGAAAGAGCTTCACAAATGGCATGTAAGCATATTCCAAGCAGTCTTGGATATTACTTTTAAAAGTCACTAATTATAAGACTACTGCCAGTATAAAGTAGTTCCATTAACGGCTAACTGCTGATAAAAGTAACCAAGTCCTGGAGTTACTTTTGCATTACCAGCTGAGTAATTTGGCATGACTAAACACTCCTTTTTAGTGCCCTAGATTTAGTTTTAGTCTTTAGTTTTAAGGTCAAAGTGCATTCCCTTTTGAATATACTTACACTACCTCAGTGGATAGTCTGCTCTATAATCAATGATCTGAAACTCTGCAGGCTAATAAGAGAATAACATAACCATTCTCAAACATCATGCCATGCGTGTATGGCTGTACGCATATAGCCTGACAAATTATAGATATTTTATTAATGATCTTAGGGAGCGGTGGCAGCTCTACAGAGGATGTTGATGCCATCTCTTCCACCACATAATATAAATTGATTTCCACTTGAGTGGCAGCTTCAATGGAGTTCAAAGTGAACTGCTGTTTGTGCATCGACGCCATCACCAGGGTTGTGGAGCTGTGCTTAGCCTGCAGGGGTTTCGCCACATCTGACGCACATCAATTAGACAATATTTTGCTGAAAGTTGTCTTTTCACTCATTAATTCAAAAATTGTTTGAGAAACACACACAAAAATCTCTTTTGGTAGCTGAGTGAGCTGCACATCTGTTGAGACAAGAAACAGAATTTGCCTCTTTTCGCCCACTCTCTCTTTCTTTTGTGGTAATAAAATTGTAATCAGGCATGTAGGGCAATATGTAAATGTAACTAATGATAACAATAATGAGCTTTGACACCAACCCGTCACATTACTAATTACTAGAAGAAGGAGAAAAAAAGTTGTGTTTCATTGTATAATGTGTTTGAAAACGTCTGGTTTCAACTGTATAACCTTAAAAAAAAACTACTGTGAGCAGCAGTAACTTCGGACACAAGCATAAGCCTGTCAAACATTTCAGTGGAACAGTCTTGGATAAATCTGGGGTTGGGTATGGTTTAAAATCTTCCCGTACATAACCATGTATTAAAATTTCAGCATTTAGGAAGTTATTTTAACAGTAATGGAGCAGGACTAAACAACCAATCAAAGGGGAATCAAAAGCATCATTCAGAACTTCAGTGATTTCAATTATTCCTGTTGTTTGGAATATTCAATAAATGATCATAAGTAGTTCAGTAGTTACATATGCATTTCCTTCCATTTATTTTAAGAATCACAGGGAAATATATTATCATTAGAAAAAAAGCCAGTTATAACAGCTCCAACTGGAATATACAACCCCAACTCCAAAAGAGTTGGAAAGCACTGGTGCCGCCAATCTACTGACGGGATTTCATGCACACAGATTTGCGTGCACAAGGACTTTTCTACTGACCTGAGCATTTCATTAATTTCAAAGGGAAATTAAGATCATCATAGATTACAATAGAAAAGATTACAAGTAAAAATAAAAACAATTATTGATAACTGTGAGGCTTTAACAGCTGGTAGCAATGACCCAACTACCAGTTATTTCAACAGAGCAGGGAGAACAGAAAATCCCCCAAAACTCCAAGACTAAGACCGTTTTTGTGCATTTATGCTGTCTTTGATATAATCTAGCAGACTGAAGAAACACTCCCTGACAAAGATATGTGAGGTGTGCAGTACACCATACACAAATCCAAAAATATCCATCTATTTTACCTTTTAACTGATACCTCTATGGCATGTTGTGGGTGCCAGGTTTAAGTTTGGGAGCATCAGCATGCCCTTACAGTCCCAGAGTCATTTGAGGAGAGTCTTTAAATTAGCCATTACAGCCAGTCATTTACAAGCAGCTAGAATCAGAATTAAGATGACAAGAAGGCCCTCCGAGTGGATGATATATTTGAGAAAAAAAAATTAATTTAATTAAAATTTAATTAAAAAAAGAAAAAAAAACAGACCTCTGTGGACTGGCAAATTTCCCCAAACCACCTGCATCCTGGTGAGAAATAAATATACCTGGAGGATTTTGGAACTACATGACTAGATTCCCAGCAAAATATGGACAGGGTACATTTTCCAATGATAATATCCCTTTCACATCATCAAAATAAAATTAAGAAATTAAGAAAATACATAAAAAAAACAAAAAACAAAAGAGGGTACAGCCATAACAACCATAAACCATAGACTAGCTCCAATAAGGGAGTCCCTTCAGGCATTTTTTACATCCCAGCTGCAGTCGCTGACAAGCCGCTCTGTGCTGGGGCAGACTAATACCTCTGATTAAGGGTGACAAAGGGAGGCATAAAGTATTCATCACAGAGCAAAACATCTGCTTGGACTGGATACCTTCCATTATGTTTGATGTACATAGATTAGCAGCCAATTGAACAGCTCGCCATTAGAAAAACTGATTATTCAAAAGGTGACATTTATACTCACAATCCTGTGACGAGCGATGACGGAAGGTGAAACGCAAATGGCTCCGGTTCACGTCTTCAATAGGAATAGCAACCTGAGATAAGGGATAGAACGGGCCGTGTGATATTCATACTCAGGAAAACACATGCAGATTTGTAAGAACATATAGGTGCATGATTTGCGAAACTGCTAAATTTTGATGTCTAACAATAGAGGTGAATTTCCAGTAGCTCTTCCAAGAAATCATTTTACATTACTAGACACATACCGCCATATCAGCCATTTCTTTGCTTCAAAGGTTGAAGGAAGAGTCCAGACTTCTCACTCATGGACCTTGTATTTACGTATAAATTATGAGTAGATTGTAAAATCTTTGCAATCAGACTCCTATTGAGCTACGGGAATACTGGCAACAATACAAAGTAATGACACAGGGCACTCATGGTGTTGAAGTCAAAGAGTTTCCCTTTGCAACTGACAGATCAGTCCAGGTTGAAAGATATCAGAATCTTTCTTTAGTGGGTCGATGTGCAGCAGAAAGCAAATACATTACTGGCAATAAAAGCCAGCACTGTGATGATTAATTAATTTGAATGATCTCTACTGATGTATCACAGTTATGCTGGAAAATAATGAATGCTGGAAAATGATGAATACTCAACATCAAAGAAGATGTGGTAAAGTGGCGAACAGAGAAACACACCTTTATCGTTTCAAACCACCGCGGCTGCTTTACTTGGTAGTAGATGACAGACTTGTACTCATTAATGCCTTCATCTCCAGCCCCAGGGAAGATCACATTCTACACAAAAAGAAGGAAAACATCAAATAATCAGATGTGGTTAGACTGGGTAAGCTTTAAGTTCATTTAATGTAGCAAACGCCTGGTGGTTGATCAATTATCATTCATTCAAAAGATTTGCGTGCTCACCAGATGCGGAAAATTGACTAGCACCTATTTCATAAAGTATATTCCCCCTTAGGTAGGAAATTTTAATCTAGCAAAACAGCATTTAAGAGTCTGGATGCACCTCATGCATGAGCACCTGTACGTTGGCTGCCAATCTCATGACAGAACTGTGGGAGAAATAAATTAGAAATTAATTATTTAAAAAGGAGCTGCAGGGGCTCCCAAGCAGCAAGGCAGAAAGGGGAGCCCAGACAGAGGAAAGCAGAGCAGCTGGTGCCGACGGATCCAACTATATAAATTTGTCTTCCTACTGGGTCGCCCTGTGTCTCTACAACAGGTCGGGGGTTTTATGTTAAATACTATGTGCCCCACTGGGGGAGCTGGCAAGAAAGATGAAATGATATTGGATGGCACACATTCCATGCTCTCGAGCAGTCCTTGCTCAGCCAGCCTACCGCTTTCCTCTCATTACTCCGGCTGACTCTCTGGCCTGCTAGTGTACTCCTGCTGAAATACTCCTACACTAATGGCTTCTGACAACCAGCAATTATGAAGAATAACAGGCCCCGTCTCCCCCAGCTGTGCTATGCAGATATGGGGGGCAGGTGCTAAATCTAGCAATTCCAGGTCTTCACTAAGTGGCCAGGATTCCCGACAGTTCCACATTTTGGAAAAAGAGGCTGTGGAGGAGAGGTCTGGCTATGGGTGGAGAAGGAGTTTCTGGAGGTGTGCTAAGATGTTAAGGTGAGAAAATCCCACTGTCGGGTCCTCTCAAATCACAAATCCTTTTTAAAAGAGAGGAACAATGACAGTGTGCAGAGGCAAGAAGAGGGAAAGAGAAAAGGGCAGGTAAAAAGAAAGAATAAAGGAGAAGAGAGATGCTGAAAGGCTGAATAGTCGCTTCATGGTTTCTGCTCTTGCTTACAGTCCCACAGGCCTCACAGATGGCCTCCACCCATGCATAAGGCCTGTGGGATGTTAATAACATCTACACCGGTAGGGAAGGATCCAGTGGGTCCCTCCGTGGCTGACCTCATGCTGCCCAGTAATTTGTATCAGCAGAGAGTGAGCACACTGACTGTCGAGATCAATCTCCCATTCAGAGACTAACAGAAGAAAGAAGAAAAAAAAAAAAGCACACCGGATACAGAAAACAAAGAGCAAAGAACAATCCAACCCTCTACAATGTAAGGTCAACAGAAAATTTTGCTCAAGCACAGCTGTATGAATACAGTGCATGTACATCACTCCCAACCAGTTTACAAGTCTGGAAACTACACACTAAAGCTTCAGACAGAAAATCATTAAAAACTATTTGAAAAACTTCCTCAATGTGTGAAATTCAGTTCTTGAGTCTATCCCACCACTGTATTCCAGATTGGCTCTGCTCTATTACCATCCTGTTGCAGCAGCTCCAGTCTTACCGTCTCTTACTCTGTAGAGACTATTTTCTAGATTTTCTAAGAGCCTTTTTTCCCCTCTTTCTCTCCCCATTAAAACACTGATTTTTGGAGTCTATACTGCCTCTGGTATTCCTGGTGATATTGATGGCACTTTCTAACATCTGATATGATAAGTAACCTTAAAAACAGGAAAGTTAACATGTGGGATCATCTGATTAAGCCTTCCAAAAGCCATCTACTGCTAGGGGTAAAAACAGAGTAAGGAGGAGAAAGTTTAATGCAGTTCTCAGTAGGAAAGTTGGGACTGCAGTATTATGTGTTTTAAGTGTTTAACAGAGACGTGGCTGCAGGAACATATTCAGGACTCTCTCTAAAGTAGCAGGCAACGTCATCAGCTTAGTTGTTATCCAGCTAAAAACACAACACTCCGAAGCATTCATGGTAATCTCCAGAGACTGCAACCATGCTTTTTGGTTACGCTTCCAACTTTTCAACAATTTGTCTAGTGATTTTTTTTATTTTATTCTTTACTTATTTAATTATTTACTTTTTATTTATTGATATGTCCACAATATTTCATTATCCAAGAGTAAAACTGTTAATGCTCCAAAAATATATTCTTCTATTTAATTCAACACAGAGGCCTGTTTATGCTTTTATTGAAACTAATCAAAACCTCAGAAAAAGATTTTTGAGGTGACATTAAGGTTAGGAGCATTAAAATCGAGCTCCTACTGCAAACCGGAATCACACTGAAGTGACAGACAAGAAGCAACGGTGCCTCTTATCTCAGAAGCAGAAATTCCTTCAGCCCATTAAAGTTCAGGAAGGAAGAGGGAGAATTCAACCAATTAGCACTGATCCCTGGAAGGCTGAACAGAAGACATACAGCACTTCTGAGAAAAGTTATAAGAAGGGAACTCCAGCACTGCAACAACAAGATGGCCATGATTTCTGTGTGACTGACTTCAGTGATCACGTCCCACATGCTCTGTCACAGCCTTGGCAACAGACTACACCACTGTTGCTCTTTTGACACTGAATGGGGGGGGGGGGGGGGGGGGGGGGGGATTCTTTGATCCAGTTCAGCTCTTAGTAGATTACTCTTTTTGTAAGGATATGTTTTCAAGTTACACATCTATTAGCTTTGGTAATGGTTCCAAATTCCAAATCAGATCAGCATGAGGCTGAGAAAGAAAAACAGCCAGCCCATGCACAAAAAATAAATTAATGGTATGGTTAAAATAAATAGCATAATTGCTGGGAGATGCCCACAAGCACTTGTACAAATTCTCTTTCTGAATCTACAATATTATAAACTGCATAACTGAACTGCACTCCAAGAATTTGAGGACTCATATTTGCTGTTTATTTGATTTTACGCATGCTGAATAACTAATTTAACTCCAACTGCCATTTTGAAGGAGGAATGCAACAGGCCTATTTATTTTGTGATAAGATTATCAAATAATGACTCTCGTCAGATGGTGAACTATGCGACATGAAGTAACTAATTAGTGCTACTTCAGAGATGCATTTTCAGGAAAAAAATAATAATAATCAGCCGTGATCCCTACTGTGACCCTCTGCTGGGCCAAATCTGTCATCTCACTCTAATTACAGAGTGCTTCTTCCATTATTAGGTACCATTATTAGGATAAGTGGGGGGGTCCACTGAAGGGGGTTCCAGGTGACAGATACTGCGTGGTCTTTTTTTTTTTTTGTCCTCTGGTGTTCTTTGAACAACAAGCAAAACCGAGACTAAACAGTAACAGAGACAGTCCTGTTCCGATTGTACAGAGAGCCATGAAAGGAAATGGCACACAATATACTCACTGATCTATAAAAATGGTGCTATTTATAAAAAAGGAATGCAAAGCCACCAGCAACAGGTATGTATCTTTCTGTTAAAGGACTGGACAGTTTTTATAGAAAACTGGGATATACTGTACTCTGATTTCCTCCTACAGTCCAAAAGCATACATGCTGAGTTAAATGGTGTTTTTTACATTGACAGTTGGTTTGAGTTTGCATGGTTTGTGTCTGTCTCTGTGCAGCCCAGTGATGGACTGGTGACCTGTCCAGGGAGTACCCCACCCAGTGATGGCAGAGCTACCAGTCCCCCTTTTCCCACTTTCTAAGAGGTTGCAAATGGAAAAATAAAAGCAGTTTTAGTGGTTCTGTGATGATAACTAAAAAGGTTCCTACCCAAGTTACCCACTATATACAAGCGATAAGCAAGTTATTTCAGTGCATCACATTACTGGCCAACACTACAATACATTCCATCTGAGGCAAAGACGGAAGAAGAATACAATCCTGTAATCAGTAAAGCAATGTTTCAAACTTAAATACAGTAATCCACAAATTGGAGACTTTTGTTTGAAGTGATTATAAAAAAAAAAATGGATCAGGCTTTTCCCAAACAAACCAGCACTCAGTTATGTCAGTGATCATGCTCTCATCTTTTTGTCTTCTCTTCCTGTACCTCTAACCAGCCTTTCTAGACCAAAGTGTTTTTTTTAACCCCTTTCTTTTTGCAATAGTAATATGTTTTTAGACAGGTCCCTGATGGACCACGTAAAAGATGCCTGACCCCAAGAAATCTTACTGGTAGCAGGGAAAAAAGTCATTGCAAAACACTGGTATCAGAAACAGGTTTCTGTTAATGCAGGCCTCTTTATCAAAATTCTTCAACATCATGTAGAACAAACAACCCAATACATAAAGCTACAAAACAAACACAATGGGGCAAAAGTATATTTTTGTGGCCAATTAAAAAGATACTTCTTAATAATTACTTGCATTGTTTTTTTTTACGACAAATTTTGCCCTGACTTACTTCAAACTGAACATTCATTCACACACACACACACACACACACACACACACACACACCCTGCCCCAGTTCTTCCCATGCGCTCCCCATATCCCACTGCTCTAAAGCTCTCATGTCCCCCATTAGCTCATGGACGACGCAGAACAAGAAGTGAAGTCAACAGGGACTGTCAATAATTAAACATGAGAGAAAAAAGGGTCACTGAGACTTGAGATGAAACAAAAGCTTCGTAAGGACATTAGACACTGCTGAGTTAGCACGATACCGAAAAAAAGTTTACAGAAGAACTCTTCAGAGAAAGTCAGTTTCTTCAACAAGCAAATTGGCAGCCGCCATAGGGAGAGATGCTTAACTGTTTATGTACTTGTCATTTCAATTTTAAAGAGACATTTAGTGCAATAGATGACACAAATCTACAAACCTGAATTCCTGATTTCCTTATCAAGAGAACCAACAGGTACTGCATGACCATAATTAAAATAATTGCCTGCTGACTGACGCTAAAAAAATAATCAACTGATCTCTGCAATGAAAAGTGTAAATAAATTTGGAACATTTTAAGGCAGTCTGCTTACAAACAGTCAGCTAAGGAAAAAAAATACTGATTTAACGCATCTAATCGCTATTCTAGCCACGCTGCCCGTCCCCATGCTCGAGTCTGAATTTAATCTAACAATGAAGCAGATTCCTGAAGTGGTGAGGTACATTTTAGGCTACTCAATCAAACACAGACCAATATTGCAATCTGTCATCACTGACAGGTGGCTAAAGCATACAGTATGGTCCGTGTATCACACACTGCTTTATACGAGTCCTGTTCAGTAAAGCAGCTTGCTGAGCAGTGTGAGATAAAAGAAAGCTGGGGTGAATCACAGACTGAGGGACCGATTGGTTATAGTGCTTCTGTCCTGAATGCTGAGAAGGCGCTCAGCTGAGGGGGAAGAGGGGGGAGGGGGGATAATAATAAATTCATCATACCTCCAGTCTCTTGCCGTCCTCATCATAAACAGACATGGTCACCTCAACGTTTTTGGGTGTCGTCTTACTCCCCTTGTCAAAATCCCCCTGAACCAGCGTGACATAGATGTCGTTTCGTACATCACCTTGGGAGAAAAAAAAAGAAGTCACTTCTCCCAGACTCCACAGAGGATGCCATTTATCCTTTGGTGTCATGTGCAAACATTTTGACAGAAACATTCCGTGGCTAGCTTCACTCCATTAAATAACTAATATCCAAATAATAATCAAGTGTAAAAGATCCCTTTTAATATTTTTTGAAGTCCTTGATTAAAAATCTTATGTCACTGATAGTATTTAAAAGGACGGTTTTGGAATTGCTCTGAAAACTGGAAGCTTTTTCAAAATACTCAACCTGGCATAATTATCTCAGGAAAACCCATCTTGCGGGCCACAGCTGTTGATCGATCCACCAGGTGAGGGAAGTCTTTCCTTATCTGATGGATGTCTCCAGGAAGCAGCTTTAGAGTCACCCACAGGCCTGGTAATGCAATCACAACAAGCAAGGACCAAGATAACATAATGAGAGGACAGCGCAAAAGAAGGTGTGTTATTAAAAAATTGAATAAAATAAAAAAATTATTATTGTGATTCTGGGGCAAGACATTAGACAGAAGCTACCCAAAAGGCTTTCATTAGGAAAACATAAAACCTGACGCCATAAGAATGTCTTTAAATTAGTTGTTGCAGTAATTTTTTTTGTTTTTTTGTTTTTTTTTAAGTCCCTTCAAAGATTCACTGTAGATGGTTAAAGCTGTGGGCAGGAAGGATACTTTGCTCATACATCGTTGAAATTGTGTTATAATTAAAGCATTCATAACTAAAGCAAGAAAAGCTTGGATATCTACATGATGATATTACAGTACTGTGCTACTGGAAAGACAGAGACTGAACAAAAAAATACAGCTTACATAAGAGTCCAAATGTTAACAAAATGTGAAAAAAATAACAGGAAATTGAATGCAAAATGCTGATAGCACAGACAGCAGCTTATTACTGCATCACAGCGCTTTGTGATTGAAAGGATAATACTGTGTACTGGATTATAGTGTATGACAGTGGGATATCTGAATTTTACAGAACCTTAAAAACATTCGCCAGCTTACAGTGAGGAAGAAAAAGGGATATGTCTGCATTTAGTTCATAAAACCTGCAAAGATTTGAAAAAAAATTTGAAAAGTACAAGATTATGTATTACAGTTATCCAATTTTACTGGTGAATAAACTGCATTATCTTTTATTTAAAATGCCACGGGTGAATACTCTATTACAATTTACAGTAATTATAAATTATAATAAGACCAACAATAAGACAGTGTTTCCACAGTTAATGTGCAATAATTTATTATAATAATCCGCCTTTATACCCCAATGCAACATAGATGAAAAAGTCTAAAACACACTGGGTTCCATCAGCAGGCTCTCATTCCTTTTATATGAGAATAAGCAAAATTTATGGAGCATTATTTAAAGTGGTGAGTATTTCACAGGCTTAAATAATTACTGTATGAAAGCCTGAGAATGAACTAATAAAAAAACTCCAGGGGTCTGAGGGCAACAACAATTTGATCACAGTGGCAGCTCTGCTATTTTGGTGGGGCTTATTGAAAAAAGAAAAAAAAAAAAAAACATTGTTTCTTTATTCCAAATAAGACAGCTGAATATTATATTCTCTTAGGGAAAACAAACCAGCATCATATGACAATTTTAAACAAGACATCCCTAAAAAAAGCATCCAATTAAAGCAACATGTAGTAACTGGAGTAACAGCATCCATGTACATCTTTAAAATAGCAGATTTTACAAGCTACTGTGGATTTTAAATATCAGGGGACCTAGACAGAATGATGCTGGGAACACTAAACTAAATCAGAAATGTTCTGTGCTGCAAACCTCAACCATGAAGGTTTCAGGTAATGTGAAAAATAAAACACCCCTGCTAGGGCCATTTGAGGGTGAAATTTCTCCCCTGGCCCTCTTTTTAGCCCCTGTTTGCTGTGGTAAAAGCAGAGGAAAGCCCCCCACCAGTGCAGACCCTGTGTTATTTTGAGTGACACGTCCCCCACTAGCCAAGCTGGAAGCCTTTTATATGCAACCATGACCTCAACAGCTGCTATCGGTGCTTCACTGTTCTTCACAGTGTGGGTCAGTACAGACCTGACATTTACTCAAGTACATCTTCATTGGACATGACAATACCATGGAGAGTATAATGTTATACTCCTCCTCCCCCCAGCAGCACAAATCCCTGAGATGGATAAGATCGTTCTTCTAACCACAGATGTCAAATTACTGATAAGAGTTGGTGCTTCCACACGACACAGCAGCTCATTTACCAGATGGATAACTGAGATACAGTAGTCATGGAAACAAGAGCCCCTATTTATGGTATGAGCAGTAATTTACACTGTGAGCGCAAAGAACAAATAATATTTCTTTAATAGCAATATGGACAATCTCAATTTGAATAACATATGTTCCAACTGAACTGCATGTGTAATGCACCCCACAAGTTTCATTACAATTTGGAGGTTAGCAGGGACCAGAAAAAAAAAAAAAAAAAAATCAATACTAATATTAAAACCTGATGGGTGACTCTACTGTCAACAGTAAGTACTTTGTTACCTTCTGAAAACTAGGGAACAATTGACAAAATATCCCACTCATTTATGAAATTAAAAATAAAAACTACATTAGTATTATGAATCCAGCTTCCCTAAGAGACTCAGAATTACAACATAGTCATCATAATCACAATTTACTCAACTGACTGCAGTCATTTTTGGATCTGCAAAATCATTTTGTTGTTAAAAGATGAAAAAAACAACCTAAGAGATAGACATGTCTGGCGTTGCCTCAGGTTTCAACATTTGCATAAAAAGCTTGAGACACGTAATTTACTATAAAGTTTTTCACTGCATCGTCATGTGAAAATCTGTATTCTTTTCCAGGGCTTTGTAGACCTGCACCATTACTCCACAATGGTTTCCTTCAGATGTTCCAGGCTAAGCATCATCAGTGTTGATCATTTCCTTCCTGAATTGACAGGCCAATAGCTGGAATTTCTTGTGAGCTTCAGGATGCTGATAGTCCTCCCCGTTTTGTCCTCACCCTGGCGCTAAATCTGCACCTTCTGAATCAGTGGAAATCTTGCACAGTTGCTTTTTAAAAGTTTACGTATCTTGCAAACCCCCAAATGCAGCAGTAAAAACTGGTTTCAACTGGTGCTGCCACCTAGAGGATACCATTTTCACGGTACTCAGGTAGCCAGGATTGCTCAGCCCACATTTCTCATGTTAAACCCTTCCAAAGAAGCCCCACTTGTTCAATCTTTTTCTTATTGTGCTGGCATGAGCAGTCAACATGCAAACTGAGCCCTATAGAGTCTGAGATGTAGCTGTTGTTTTTGTTTTGCAATTTCTCTCAGCATTACATAATCTAGGCTCAAGATGAATGTGTTGCCTTGAAAGTTCTCCCACTGACAATCTTATGCCTTACAACTAGGGGTGTAACGGTACATGTATTTGTATTGAACCGTTTCGGTACAGGTAGGTCGGTTCGGGACGGGGGCGTACCGAACGAGTTTCCACACGGACATATTATGTAGAGGACCACACGTTGTGGAGCAGAGCGCTGCAGCCGCACATGCGCAGTTGTGCGCACACCCAGTGTTGCCAACTTAGCGACTTCGTCGCTATATCTAGCGACTTTCCAGACCCCCCTAGCGACTTAATTTGTAAAAAGCGACTAGCAACAAATCTAGCTACTTTTTCTGGTGATTTTAAGGACTCACGCGCACTCAAACCGCTAGGTTTGAAGCCATCACTTGGCTGCTGTCTGCCTCGCGAGCCGCGCTCCTCACTCTCTCTCTGCCGGGCTCAGTGCACAGCCAGCGTGAGTTTGTGTGTGTGGACTGGGCGCCTGTCACCACATACACAGGCGAGACGATGCGCGTGCACACAAACACCCTAATCAGTGGTAGAGAACGCTGGCTTCAAACACATGATAAAGGTAATTGAGCCCGGATATCAATAACCTTCTCATTAGAGATGCGCGGATGACGTATATTTTAACCCGCAACCACTTCTTAAAATCTCTATCCGCCCGCTATCCATTTGCAGGAACGTTTTTTCACCAATTTTCAAAACCGAACCGACCCGCCATTAATATGTAAAATATTTTTTCTTATTATTATTATTTGAGTGCTTCAACCGCAACCCGCCCGAATTTAATTAAAGTATTATTTTTTGACAAGTCATCCGCCCGATATGCGGATTATCCGCTCCGCCCGCGGGTGCGCGGTTCAACCGCGCATCTCTACTTCTCGTCCACATTTTAGCCAGAAAATCATACCGGACTTTATGAAAGAATAAAAAGATTAGTTTTTAAAGAAACAGTCTGAGCCTTATTCATGTTATTTAATCTGACTAACAACTTGAAACTGTTCAGTGTTGCAACTGTTCTATTTTGCACATCAGATGGATTATTTTTTTAAGCAAAAGTCTGAGCCAATGTTATTTTTATTTTGTTTTTCAAAATATCTACATTTTAGAATATTGTATTTATATTTTTGAGCAGAATTCTAGCTTTGTATAGGCTAATGTTCCTATTGTTAAAAAGCACAAAAGTGTGTTATAAACAACTAGCACATTTGTATTTTGCATTTATGTTTCTTACTGTACCGAAAATGAACCGAACCGTGACCTCAAAACCGAGGTACGTACCGAACCGAGAGTTTTGTGTACCGTTACACCCCTACTTACAACCCCTCCAAGATTCAAGGGCAGCAGCAATTTCTTCTCTGAGATCAATAGTGAAGTCTTCCCTTTCACACAACTGAATGCTCCAGACAAGCAAACAAACAAAACATCTGTTTTACAAGAAGTCAAACTCGCCGATGAGTAATTAGGTGCGTTTGATTAGAAGTACCACACCATGACTTTTCTTTTTGAATCCTATATGAGAAGACGGGTTTTCACATATTGCTTCTGCATGATGATTTGGGGTTTGTTAAGTTTTTGATGACACAGTCTTATATGTTGTTAGCTGTTGTTCCTCTAAGTTTGTATTCACTTAACATTAAGACCTGACAAGGCCCAGAATTTTTTTTTTTTTTTTCTTAAATGATGTCCTTTTTTTCCCCCCTCATTTTGATCAACTGACATGTTTCTTACTCGGCCTTGGCTCCTTAATATGAACTTTGCACTGTACCTTGGCCCTTGTGATTGACCTCTTTGGCGGTGATAACTTTGTTGATGACTGTCTGGAGGAAGTCGTTCTCCCCTGCCACCCTGGGTGAAAAACGGGAGATGTTCAGCTGCTTGTGGCGAATGGCGTCATCCAACGCTAGCCTGCAGTACGCACACAACAAGCAAACACCAGAGAGGCGAAAAAAAAAAAGGCGGAACAGAAGGAGTGGGGCAGGAAGTAATGGTTGTGAGGAGGGAAGTGAGATGAAAGGGAGACAGGGAGAAAAAGAGAGACACCGAAGAGTGATGCGAATACCACGACAGACACAAAGCCACTTGTTAGCAGTTAACAGTGGGGCCGGATGGGTAACGAAAGAAACACACAGAGAAATAATCATTTAGGAAATGAGGCTTCTTCAGTATCCAGAGAACCACTGAATGTGTGAATCAGAAAACTGACACTGTAAAACCTAAGAATGCATCCAGTCCCAAAACCTTCGTTTTGAGTAAGAAAAACGCTAAAGTCTGGATGTTTTGTACTCCCTGAGACTTTGAGATGATACAGTCACAAATTAATTGAACAACTGACATACAGAGGTATAAGAAAGAAGCAGATGTAATGTGAGAAGCATCGCAGAGTGGAAACTGCCCAGAGATGCTATCTGCATCGCAGATATTTCTTTAAAGCAGAAGAAAATGGAGGAGACAGTATTGATGTCTGCATACAGGATGTGTTTAAGAATCTTTGTCCCTTTGTCCATCTTCAGTGCCACCAGCTTTAATCCAAAATTAACCCAAGCAACGAAACAGAAAATAAGAGGTTTACATTTAAAGGACAAAACACTGCAGCACAACATTCACGAGACAAGTTTTCTTTCATGTGTATACTTATGTGGACAGCAGATGCAAGTATTCAGTCCTTCAAATCCCCCTACATGCACATATTTAAATTTTTTTAATTTAAATTTGATTTAAATTAAATTTAAAAAGGTCAATTCACTCTCAAACCTATAACTGAGTAGTGCTCGGCAAAACGACGACAAACAATGTTGATCTTTCTGGCCAATTTCACAGAAATGTTTTCATATCTGTTTGGATCCATGGAGTCTGTCTGAATATGCATCATTGTGTAGAACTCTGACTCTTTCACCTATTGCTTTTGTTGGGACTGAAAACACCTGCTATAATGATATGTGCAACCATGATTTCAAAACAGGTAATATTCACATTTGAACATAGATAATCCCTTGTAGAAGTTTCGTCTCTCACTGGAAGCTTCTTATGTCCATGATTTACACTCTCAGGCGCAACCGTTAAGTGAGGTGCTCTGCCAGCTAAAGGGCCTGAATATGAAGCATTTTCAATTATACTGGAAATTGCATTAAAGAAAAGGTCACTCTGACTGTATGAGATTGCCTTAAGTGAGCGTGCTACCATCTTTAAACCACTGCTAACTTGGTGTCAAAGATTCATGCCTTAAAAAAAAACAAAAGAAAACCAAGTAAAAATACATTTGCTATGATCTAAGATATTGTACAAGCTCAAAGTAATGGCAGTAGGTGCAAATGAATGAATGTGATGTATTTTGTTTTGTAGAACAACACACTTACGGCTGAAATGGAATAAAGTGCTGCTTGTCTTCATCGTCCATTTTGCCCGTTATGATGTCGGTGACATCCATTACTATGAAAAAAAAAAAAGCGAGTTAAAATTATCAGGGCACACAATAAATTTGCATAAGAAAGAGAAAACCGCAGGATGAGGTCACATGAGCAGTTGCAGCTGAAGTCAGCTATTATTTGATGAACACTAATCGAAGCAGTTATGACAGGTTTACAAAAAATAAAAATAGTGAGCTCTGTAACAGTGAAAAAACATTGAGGGACTCTTTTGAAGTTACAAAGATTTAAATTCAATATCCACATCAAGAGCTTAAAGTGAAGTGGCATTAGGGCTAACAAATTATGAGCAGAGTAATTACAGTGTCAATGCCACATCATTGTAATACTGCACATAGCTCTGATGATGCAACAGTCCACAAAATGGATCAATGTCACATCTAAATTATTGTAACCTCCTCTTTCACAGGACACATCAAGAAAACACATATTTGTGGCTGATGGGGTAAATCTGAGTCTGGAGGAAAAAAAGAAAGAAAAAAAAAAAACTATCCGTCAGAGAGAAACGTGAGTCAGACTATTGGTTTTGTCCACGACACAGCTTCCCTTATTATCCCAGAAACTAAGCTCTTTGCAACTGCCTAAGACTGAGCTAATATAATAAATCTGGCTTTAATTCTTGTTGCATAGAGAGGTAATAATGATTTCCAAAGATATTCCATCATAAATCAGGTTGTCATCTGTCGTCACTTTAAGTGACTCTTGGAAAAGAAGGCATTGAGAGACAGACATCATTTTCTCTGTTGAGTAACTACAGGAAAAACACCCAGCCAATTAGTTTGCTGCACACCTGGAAGCTTGACAAAAGGGGCTGAATCTAACTAATTCGCCCCCCTACTTTGGCTGAATATATCTGAAATTTAGCCAAGACTATTTATTCACACAAGCAGGGACTTTGGCACGACACTTTTTACAGTGATGCAAAAAGACCTAAATGTTCAAGACTCTTATCGTGAAATCAAAGCTGACCAAGAGTGTGATTCTGTGATAAGCAAGAGGTTTTAGAAAAATGAAATAAATATTTGTTTTTTTAAGTATGTCCTGTGGTTCGTTAAAACACACAATTATGATTGAACGTGTCAGATTTACCCGCTACTCCAAAGGGCCTTCTCAGACCCGGATGTCAGCTTCTTCGTGTTGTTGTCTCGTAGCTCCATGCGCCCAACTCTGACAATTTGACACACAAAGCTGATCCTCTCCCTCTTCAAATCTTCACTCCCCAAGTCCTGGGATAAAAAAAGGAGAGTTACAAAAGGCAGCTGACGCCTTTACCTTAAAGTCACATTGCAGGCAAATCCCAAGCCATGGGAAACAGATATGTGGTCAAAAACCCCCTGGAAATTTCATTTGCATTTAAATGTGGTATTAGTTTTCCTTTGGGCTACAGAAGTGATATTTTGCTCACCAGCAAATGATTAATAAAACCTTCTAAGGTGAAGATGGGTTTGTAGTAAGGGCAAAAATTCTACCAGACTGCTTCAGCCACATTTGTGATTGTGTCCTTAAATTCAGTTCCCATAAGCAATACCGAGCAGGAACACCAAATTGCTGAGACTGGGTGCATACTGACCCTGCTGCTCTTTGGCTTTCATTAGATAGAGGCATCTGCCTTGGTAAATACATACAGGAAAGCCAGGCTTTTTCTAAGAGAGCTTAACAAACACAGGCTCTCTGCAAACAGGCACCCACATGCCACAAAACATGGCTGAATAGACAGTAAACTCCAGACAGAGCATAGACAGACATAAAGACACACAGCTAACACACTTCCACACAGTCAAACACACTCACCGTGAAAACTGCACGCAGATTATGAAGCTGGTCTATGTCTTTGACCAGACCTGAGCTTGACCATTTCACCAGGTAGTTCTCACTGAAAAGAAAAGGGTGAGGGAGCTCAAGAAAACTCATCATCGTGACTTGTGAGCTGTTTCTTTGGAATACAAATTAAATCCACATCCACATGTTATCTATGTTCTGTTATGAATAAAATATTTGCTCATGTGATTTGAAAGTCTTTTAGTTTTCATTTTATACCATTTTTTAAACAAAACATCCCAACTTTTCCAGAATGCCGGTTGCATCTATCTGAGCAATCAAAGTGTTCTGACTATAAAACAAGTCCTTTGCATTCATCCAAATGGGATTTCTTCTCTTTGGAACTGTCGCCAGGTCTTCGACGTTGAACGTTTTTCTAGCTATTATTCAAATCCAAAGAGCACCCAATAAAGTTTTTATGAAATGCAGTACAGACTCTGAAACAAACATCAAAATCTTGAAAATCCATAATTTTCTTTCCCTGATTTAAAACTGCTAAGACAAGCCTGATAATTGGCAGCTCTTGTCTAACCACAATCTCCTCCCTTCGTCCTTTCTAACCGTTGCCAGCTCCATAATATCCAGAAAAGACAACTTCTAAGATGAAACCAAGACTTCAATCATGCAATAAGCCGGACCTGCTTATGCATTCAGCTGTAAAGATTTGCAGATAATTTGTTTTCAACAGTTTAAGATGAACTGAAGACTGTGACTGAATTAAATGCCAGAGTATACACTTTCCCAGAACATTGAGATGGTTCAACTGAGAAATTGATCTGGCAAATGTGACATAATGTATGATTGATGCTGAATGCAAAAGTGACAGCCGACTAGTTTTTACAATCAGCTGCTCTGTTTGTAATGACTTGGCCCCTTTAAAAATGAATAACAGCAGATCTTTATTTAGCAGACTCCACTTCTTCTGATTACATTCTTGCAAGGTGCACATGTGTAAGAAAAGTGAAATATGTGTGTATATGTACCCTATAGGCTTACCTGATAAATTTGGACTCCACTGGGTCGTAGAGTGACATAAGCACCTCCGCATCCTCGCCAATCTTACAGACAACATTCTTCAAAGTCACAAATAGAGCAAACGCTGGTGTCGAAGCAAACTTTGCTTGTCTGGTCAGATCAATGTTCTGCTTCTGAGACTGTCAAATGAAAAAAGGGCATCACTGTGAATATCAGGTGTTGCAATGCCACATGCAAGTAGGACTACTGGTGTGGTACGGAACAGTATTCCAGAGTATGAATGTTAGCCACCGTTAATGTTTTTCTAAAAAATGCAACTAATTTAACAATTTCTATAAATCCATCACTACTCTATTACAACACATTCCACACTGATCTTTACATTCACTAGACCTACAGAGCTGAATCTTCAGAAAAAGAACCTATGGCATGAATTACTGGATGTCCTTCAAAAGTATAGGGCCACATTAATATTTATCATGTTGACCTGCACACTTTCTTTATTTCCCATGCATATGCAATAAAGACCTCTGATTGAAAAGGTCACATTAGATGAGACTACATCAATGCAAAACATTTAGTGTCTGAAACTTTCTGCATACCACCAGCTGACATTCAGGCATGGGATGCCACTTAAGTGCCCCCCTCACCCCCCAAAAAAGGCTTTGTTCCTGAATACCTGAGTTAGTAATAAGGTATTTCTGTTCGCCTCATTTTGCCACTTTTACGCTCAAGCGGTGCACATGCTGGGCCCATGTTAAACCAGAAGAGACAGCCCACATCCATGAAGTCAAACTGGGATGATGTGAGGAAAATGTCACATATTTCATAAAAGCCTAAAAAACCTGAATGAAGCCATCCCGCTGGGTAAATGAAGCAAAATAAAAACCCTTCTGTTTTTAAAAAAGGGGCCACAGCCTGGCTATATGCTTTCCTTGTCTTTGCTTGGGTACAGAGCTGATTGTTCTCAACATGCTGGTTTAGAATTTTAGCATGTGAACAGTCTCAAATTTGCAACAAAACCAACAGTACTGTTAATGTCATGCGAGTTACACTAGTAACAAAGACACAGTATGTGAAGTTTACGTTACACTGTATTGAATTTTGAGTTATTTGGGGCCATTGTTTCATTTGCTGTTGTTTCATGGTGTGAGAATCCCACATGATCCAAGGGCATCTATTGTATAGAGATCCTGCCAACTAAACTTAAAGATGGTGTTTTAGGCACAAATTGCAGGCATGACACTGAAAAATCTGTTTATGTTTCCTAACAATAACTGAATGCTAAAGATACCTGATCAAAGATTTTAGCAAATCTCCATCAGTACCCAGTCACTGCAATGCTCTTGATGGCTTTCACAACTATTAAACCCACATGAGGTGCATCCATCCAGTCCAAAAATGCAGTTTACAACCTGCAGGAATGTGATGCAGAGGTGGTTCCTCAGGTTCAGTTATCCAGCTCAATGTGCCAATCTCAGTTTGTCTAAGTAACAATGCTTCATATTGTGATTCAGTCTCTCCCAGTAAGGTTTTTCTTTTCTTTTGTCCTTGGGATTTTATCACTCTTTCCTACTGTTTAGACCCCTAACACAAAAGGAACCAGGTAACCATGGCAGCAGGCACAGTTTTAAGATGATATACCTCACAAGATATGGGCTTGATTATCGAAAAAAAAAAAAAAAAAAAAAGTTGACCAGCTTCAAGGTTAAGAGTGGGAGAATGAACTTTCACTGAAGGTGGAATATCTGAACCACCTTTCACAGGAGTATATCCTGTATTGAAATTGTTCAGAGTGGAACCAAACGTTGGTTAGAGCCCTTTGCTATCTGTGTCAGGCAGCAGCTGGACTCATTTACAGAACTTTCTTTTGGCCTGTTTTTTTTTTTTTTTTTTTTTTTTTTTGCCAGGTACTGCATCGAATAATAAAATAGTTGAGGCAGAAAATGTATCCATTTATTTAATGATAACATCTCTGGGACACCCTGAAAACCAGCCCACACTGCCTGTTTGTTCATTTAAGTGCAAGCAGACCATACGACAAAAAGTCTTGCTTTGAGTTTTAGTGTATTTATAGACAAAGGGGGGCAGAGAAGACCCGAAAGCCATATTAAAGTAAAACAAGACTTTGTTATAAACATACTGGCAAGAAAGATGTATTTTGGAATAATGTGCTATGGAGAGATGGAAAAAGAAAGTTGTGTGGTCAGAGGAACAGAAAATCAAAAACTGGTGAAGACCAAACACTGTTTTCAGATTCAGATTCAGACAACTTTATTTATCCCCAAGGGGCAATTGAGGGTAATTGTTTGTTAGGGATACCAACTATGACTTTTGATGGTGGAAATGTAAAGCACTGAGGTGGCTCGGTTGTCTTAGTGACTTGGCTGTCTGCAGGTAGTTGCAGTTAGTTCACAAAAAGAACTAACTGCAATTAACTAACTGGGCAAAAGACAATGCAAGGCCATTTCAGGAGAAATTAAACCAGAGGAGAATCATACGTCTCAAAGGGAGAATACTGCTTCTGGTTTCGGCATTTAATATCATGTCTATTAATATTTCTGATTAATAAATGGCTGAAACATTTTTCTAGTTTTTATACTAGTATCTAATTTTTGCATCTATAACTACTTAAGAAAAAAGCCAAAAATGTCCAAGGGATACACTCATGTCACATGACTGTAGATTGTACACTTTATTCATATTTTCAGATCCTCTGGATGCTCACCTTCTCCTCTTGGATGCGGTCCTCAATTTGTTTGGAGGCCGCCTCATGTGCCGTGAATAAGCTGATGGTGCTGGTGAGTTCTGGGTCCAGTATGTTTCCATCCTTATCTCTGACCACCAAATCAAGATCCAAGTACCTTGCATTTAAAAAAAAAGAAAAAAAAGAAAAGCAAGATGATGAGCAATTCCCAAGAGCTGCCAATATAAAAGACACAATACACAAAAGGCAAGTACTGTGAACGTGCGGTTGCATTTCTCAAAAACAGAACAGCACATTAGCTGTTCACCACCACTCCAGCTGCCTCATCTTTCCCCTCATACAAAACTCCCCCAGCTCCATCATTTTCTTTCAAAGCTTGCCTGTTTTGATGAACTCTTTCTGCTCTGCAGGGACTCAGCGGAGACAACAGCATGCTGCCTACAAGCCATCAATGTTTTTCATCAGCTCATCAGTACCTTCTCCCGCAGAGGCAAAAGCCATTTTTCTACCTGGCGAAAGGTTTAAAGTTTCATCACAGCAACAGAATGGAGCCTCACAATTTTCCAGTGATTTTCTCGGCCTGCTGCAGATACAGTGAGAGCTGTCATTTCATGATGGAGTACGGTGCCGTTTGCTAAAGCTAAATCCCTCCAGTTTGTTCTCACGCTAAGCGATGACCTGTTATTTTCCAGTTGACTGACACCGCTGACCTCTCACCGAGAGTGATTTTTACGGACAGATACGAGGATACGGGAATATAAGGCTTAAATACTCAGATGACTGGACCCTTACTTGTTGCCGTAGTCTATTTTGGAGGTGACCTTCTGTTTGAGCTCGGTCAGCTCATCCTGCGGGAGCGTGCCGGACAGGATCTGTGACCGCCATTCGATGAGGTCATAGATCATATCACGGACAGAGTTGAACATCTCGCGCTTGTCCCCCTGTAAGAAATAAAACAACATTGTGTAACTGAGACATGAGGAAATCCTTAGAAATGCCCAGTGCTACTTTGTCTGAAGGGTATAAAGTCAATTTTGTTTGACTCATGTTTGAACAGGAGGACACTTCCCCTGACTAACAGGTTTGGTAATAAGATACCAGCAATGAAACAGAAATTGTATGAAAAATAAGATTATTTCAATGTAAATATTCCAGTTCCAGTGTTTTACATTTTATTAGGACTCAAGGAAACAGACTTTGCATTTTGGTGAGCAGCTCTGAAAGTAAACTCCAGGGGGAGCCCTTAAGGAAACGAGCATATGACAGAGCAGGTGAACAGATGTTAACCGATGTAAATACATGGGACTTCTGCATCTTAAACTGAATTTATTAATCTGATATGAATAGAAATAATGTGATTGCTAGATCTCTTAGGTAAAGAAAAAAGTGCATAAACAACGTGTACAATAAAAAGCACCATGTGAAAATGAGACACAGTGAAGTGTTTTTTGTAAAACTGAAAAAAGGGTAAAAACAGACCATTTACAAAATAACACAAATCAAAAGACATGCAGTGCAACAGCACCCTTTTCAACAGCTGTGATTACAGGAGCCAGAATGTGTGCATCTTTTGAAACTGGTGTTACAGTTTTGAACTAACTGCAAACTGCAGATGCAGCTTGATGTGAAGAAGGTCGGAGGAAAAGACGGGGGCTGAAGAAATCTATTGTGATCTAGGATTGTGGTGTCACAGTACCCTGAAAAGCCGAGCATCTCGCTGAATGTCACTTTCAGACAAGCTGAGCAAAATCAAAATAACACTTTTTTTTTTTCACTAAACATTTTTTGCTGCACTCACTAACAGTGCTAGAATCAAATCTAGTATTACCTGTGGAGCATCAGGGAAAAATGAACTGAATGTGTTATAAGCAATAGTGTTTTTTTTTTTTTTTAATTATCAACTGTATTGTCAATTAAATCCCATTAAGTTTTACTGACTCACATGTTATAAATTATTTCAGTTATTTAAAAACACAGCATCAACATAGCTTTTCTTTGAAGATGTTATGAAAGGTATCCCCCAAAATGCTGTGTTATCTGCATATGCAGATTAAAAAAAAGACAACACTGAGCTCCACAGTGTGCTCTGAATAAGCTGCAGACGTTCAGCTCATGGCAGCTAAAAGAACAACAACATGCTGCATTCAAGAAAACAAGTCAAATTCGGTCATCATGATTTTAACACCCAGACTCCTCTGGTACTGGTTCTTGTACGACACCAACATACAGCCCGTGTGTCTTTCTATAAACCTGGGTTCTGTTGTGCCGACAGGTTCCACAAGATCATTTACAGAAGTCGACAGTAACAACGCCTAATTCATGTTATTACAGAATTTTTACAAAACTTTCAATGGGTAACTTAATCCCGTCACTTTGCCTGGCAAGGAAAATCCCATGACTTTTCCTGCTTTTCATGACTTTGGGAACAGTGTTGGAAAGGACAGGCTGGCTTACCACGTATAAGTCCCTCCATATTGTAGCCCACTCTCGCAACGTGGTGGTAACCTCCTGGACCAGAGGCAGCTCTGTGGGAATGACCGTCTCCTTTTGCCTGCAGTGACAGTGAACACATTTGAAACAGGAACTACGCATCCTGTCGCCTCCAAGCCATGGCAATGACGCCAAAACGTGGAGGAGAACAACAGACAGGAAAGTCAAATATATCTATGTTGCCTGGTAGTGAGTTTCCATGAGCATCACAGCTTCGCTCAAATCCATTAATCATTAAAAAACAAGGAATTATTAAAAAAAAAAAAAAAAAAAAAAAAAAAAAAAAAAAACAGTAATTTTTTTTTTGTTCCAAATGCAATTATTAACTACAAAAGGAATGCAAAGTTATGTTTACCTTACACATTTTTAGATGTAAATATAACTGCTTATATCTTTTAATTATATATTATTCATATTTCTCTCATATTGACATATTTCTTTATAATTCAAAAATATTATATATATATATATATATATATATATATATATATATATATATATATTTCTATAAAAAATTACTTCAAGTTCTTCAACTGAATTAAAAAAAATACTTCATTAATCAATTACAAATTAATTCTCAGTAGAATTCAAGGATTTTATCTTGTGTGGGTGAAAAAGACGACGGGCCAAAACAGAGCAGAGCCACCAGTTGTGCTACAGCAAACCCACTCGTCACATTATATCAAGTGCAGTACACTTCACCTGAAACAACCTCAGAGCATTTAAGCAGGTCTAAAATTAGATTTGGGGGAAAAAAATTCCTTTTTTATTCTGCATTTGATTGATGCCATTCGCTTCAACAGTCAGTCACCTTAAATAACAATAATCAGTATCATAGTTGCAATAAAGTTATTCATAGTGCAAATCTAGCAACGCAAAGAAGCACTGACCCACTGCCCTCGACTGTAGCATCCTTCAGATGTATGTAACAAGCTGGAAAGATGCCCTGGAAGAGGAAAAAATAAAAACACCATCATCATGAAATAACAGATGACATTGAAGAAAAGAAAATCTAGATTTATAAAGACTTTACACTCACCTTCTTTGACTTTCTCCTCAGCCTGTGACCTCTGTACCAGTCTACAGAAGAAAATGTCAACTCATTATTAAATCTGAGTTCCCTTTCATCAACTGCGAATCATCATTCACGTTACATTAAACATAAAATTCTAAAAGGCAACTCATGAATAATGACAGGAAAGTAAAGTCCAACTCCGGCCCGGCAGCTCCAGTCATGCACGGCGTCAGCAAACCTGCTCTCACCTTCATATGTCTCAAGTATGTGCACGGTGTCTCCAATCTGCAGTGACAGCTCCTCCTCTCCCCGGGCATCGTAGTTATAGATTGCTAAAGAAAAATGAGAGGATAATATAAGAGACAGACATATTACAGGAAGAGGAAAAGCCAATAAAGTGTTTGCCTTCCTTGTGGCGCTAATTGCGTGTCATCGCAATGTGTAGTAGAAGCATGACACGTATACGAGACGTCCACCCACACAAACTGACAGGCTGACGGCTGTGCCTGGCACCAGCTATGTTGTGATAAAAACACATTTCTACCACCTACTGAGGAAAAACAAATAATGATGGATAATGCCAAGACAGCGATGACAATTTAAAAAAAAAACATTTATTTGGAGCAAGAAAAGACAGGCGGGATGATGAAATACCAAGGGACTCTTGATTTTCCTGGACACGTTGAGAGAAAGTGCTTGTTAAGGAATATTTTTTCGCTGTATTAGTTATATTTTAAGTGAAAAGAGATTAAACACGCCTGTCTCCAAAAAATGTGTCCCTCTCAGTGCAATAACAATATAGGCTCTGCAGTGTGTCCATATGCATGAAAACGACCCTTGTGTCCCTTGGTTGAGCTGTGACCCTGGGATAGACTGATGGCTCGTCCAGGGTGTAACACACTTCCTGCTTAATGACAGCTGGGATGAGCTCCAGCCTCCACGTCACCCTGACCAGGCTGAAGCAAGTATAGAAACTGGATGGATATTTCAGAAGACAAGGACACTATACTGTAACTGTAAGAACATGTTCTGCAGACTTGCTGTAGTTCTTGGTGGTGTTTAATGGTAATGATCATCATACTACTGGTAAATATGGTTTAAGTTTTTCCATTTGCACCCACACAAGCTAAAATATGGTTCAGAAAAGAGAAAAATCCACTAAAAAGCTGTTTCCTCTACCTGAGTAACATAGTTTTCCCCAAATGACATGCCACTTTAGGAGATGAGCTACAGGCCCTGAGTTTAAAAGGAAAGATGGAAGCATGAACACAGATTTTGATTCGTCCGACTCACAGTCTCTGGGGGAAATACTGGACCCATTTTACACAAGCCACTCGTAATTAACTGGAAAAATCTGTAAACACTCCGGGTCATATCTTTAGCTGTTGTGTTGCTCAAATATGACCAGGGAAAACATGGATTTTGTTATTTACTCAGTAGTCCACTTACCTCTACCAATCGAAATCATACAGCACACATCCAAATTGGCTTTAATCTAGCCGTTCATTATTCAATACACTTGAACTGTGCGTATCTAAACTGTGCCCACTTAGCAGCCAAGAACATTTCACACTGTTACCGCAGCTTGAAAAGTTTTCTCTTGTTTGTTTCGAGGATATTTGATGTTGCTCAGCAGAGAGCAGCTGTGTCCACTAACACTGCTAACGAGGTCCAGGAGTCTGATTACATCCTTGCAACAGCATGAAAACCAAAGTGATGAAACCTATCAGCAACATTTTAGTGGTGGCAGCAAATACTAATGATGGTGATGGATTACTTTGGACTAAAAAGAGCTGTTCTAACAGTATTTTTGGACATCTCAGCTACTTTTTTTGTTTCAGTAAATCCACTGTTAACCACAGCTATTTAACAAGCCATTTCATCATGCATCACATTCCCGTTTGACTTCATATAAAACCAACATGACTGAAGTCAGTTATAAAGAGTTGTGGGGTCAAATACAGAAGAGCATTAATCGGTAACTAAAGGGAGATTCAATTACATTTATCTGCACATGGAAATCCTACAAAAATCCTTCACTGTAATGATACATGTGACTACATCAAAAGGAAAGGTTTCCATCTCCAGTTGCCCATAATAGTAATTTCAGGTTTAATGAACAAGTCTTTGATGTGGATAGATCTCAAACAAAAGTTTGAGGCTTTGGAGGATTTCATAAATGAAATTGCAGAGCCTCGTCTTTCCCACAAATTCAAGAAGAATCTCTTTGGAACTATGTTTGATATCCCACAGTCAAAGAGAGAAAACAAATTGAGCAACGACATAAATCTCATAAACGCCTCTCATAAATGTCTTTATTTAGCGGAAAATAAATCTCTTTTTCTGGAACGGCAAACAGTACAATGTAGGCTATTCCCTTCACAGACTCAACAACGAACACACACGGCGTCACACATCCAAGGTCAGAGAACCGTAAACACGTCAAGGTTGTACAGTAAAAAAGACAATAAATTTTGACTGGTGCTGATGCTTGTTCTCTCTTGAAGCAAGAGGTGAACAGCATGTAACTGTCCAGCATGTAACTGTCCTACCTGTGCTGATAAATTTTGTATATATATATATATATATAGAGATATATAGATATATAGATATAGAGATAAGATAAGAAAGAGAGAGAACAGAGATAGAGAGAGAGAGATAGAGAGAGACAGAGAGAGAGAGAGACAGAATAGAGAGAGAGACAGAGAGAGAGAGAGGAGAGAGACAGACAGACAGAGAGAGAGAGAGAGACAGAGAGAGAGAAGACAGACAGAGAGACATAGAGAGAGAGACAGAGAGAGAGAGATACAGACAGGAGAGAGAGAGAGACAGAGAGAGAGAGATACAGACAGAGATAGACAGAGAGAGATAGAGAGAGAGATAGGACAGATAGAGATAGAGACAGATATATAGATATATAGAATAGATATAGATATATACATATATATATATAGATATAGATATATATATATACATATATATAGATATATATACTATATATATATATATAGATATATATATATATATATATATATATATATATAGATATATATATATATATATATATATATATATATATATATATATATATATATATATATACACACACACACAGTCATGGAAAAAATTATTAGACCACCATTTTTTCTTCACTTTCTCGTTCATTTTAATACCTGGTACCACCAAACGTCATCATGTGACTAAAACAGACAGAAAAGAAAACACTGAATACATAAAAGCAGTGTTTTTGGCAGTACAACGCCATAGCTATTGATGTAAAAACTTAAGTGATTTAGGTTATAATCAAGAAAACCATGGAAATTGGTAGGATATCAGCTCTTAAATAAAACTCTTATGAGCAATCTTTGTGGTTATCGTTATGTTTTTCCAAACAAATGTACCTTTAGTTGTACCAGGCATTAAAAATGAACAAGAAACTGAAGAAAACAAGGGTGGTCTAACAATTTTTTCCATGACTGTATATACATATATACTTAAATATACAAAAACACCTGAACATGAAGGAAAGAACTACATTTGACAACTGTCAAGACATTTTTTAGACCCTTATAACAATTTTTTAATTAAAAAAAAAAACATCCAGTAAAAATGTAGCATCATTTTGAAGTCATAACTTTCTTTCTTCCTAATTACTTTTATAGTAATAACTTCCTTTATGGGGCCGTGATTCGCCTTTACCCTCTCTACTGTACATCAAGCACAGAGGGAGAAACTGTGTGTATATGACCATAACAATCAGGACAACTACACTCAATGAATGAGATATGAGACATGAATGAGAGAAAGAGACATTAAGACCTGTCAGAGAGCACCAATAACCCTCCCCCAATAACCCCCTCCACAAGTATAATTTCATTCTCTTAGAAACAGCCCAGAGGTTGCAGTTGAAAATTTCATCATCTACCGGCTTCAGCAATCCAACACTCATGTGGGCAAAGCAGGCAGCACAGGAAAGATCATGCTGTTTGATTTCACCAGAATGTTTAACACCTTTCATCCTGCATCGCAATCAGAGAAACTCCATTAAATGCAGGTGGAGGCCTCCATAATCGCCTGGGTTATTGACTACCTGACAAGCGCACTGCAGTTTGTGAGACTGAAGAGATGTGTGGCCTGAACGGGTGGTCGGCAGTGCACGATTTAGCACAGGACAGGAACAAGTGGAAGCAGTGAAGAATTAGAGATACTTGGGTGTTCATCTGGACGCCAGACCAGTCTTCAAAGAGACTGAACCAAATTAAGACTGGCTCTGTGCTGAAGACTGTTCTGGATCTTACTGTGCAAAGCTTATGTTGGACAACAGTACACACCCTTTGCGCAATACACTGATTATACAATGTATTGTTTTAGTCCAAGGCCTCTTCAACCCCGCTGCATGAAAGACCGGTGCAGAAGGTCATTCCTATCCAAAACAATAATCTTAGATTATTCCCAACAATGATTAATTGTTTTCATTTTGGAAAACAATTAAGGATGAATTAAGTACCACTTAAGAAACTTCAATATACACAACACATATGTACACAAAGACTATGGAGGAAGAGACATGTGAGAATAAAACAAGAGTGAGCTTCTGCAATAATGTCCTGCTGTGCATATAGAGACACTTAAGCAAAGACTTCTAGGGATGACTGCTTTATTCAAGAAGACCCTAAATACGGGTACTGCATTACATAGAACAATTATCTAGAACAAAGCAGCTGTATTTTTCCCGTGCATTTGCCAACAGAGTGAAATTATCTTCAATCTTCTACTCCTACACATGTCTTTTCTGTAACATATTATTTAAAGCTACTGTATGAAGCAATACCACTTCTGGCCAAATGGGGGCAGCATACCACAAGAAAGTTCACTGGTGCATCTGTTGTTGCACCAGTGTAGCCTTAAAAAACATTCATTAGCACAGGATTGTCTGTGGCTCTTTTGTCAACACAGCAGATATACATTTCCCCATGTGGTCCGAAGTGCTTTCAATATATTAATTTCAATCATTTTAAAGGACTAGTCAAATGAAGAAAGTATTTAAAATAACTGTCGAAAGTCAGTGTACTGTAATTTGTAGTATTAAATCTATTTATGATTAATTAATGAATCATGACATTCTTTTTAATTTTGCATTCTGTACAGGGTGAACTGAAGTAGACCCTAAACAACACTAATTTTCCTGGGAGTGTTTTCTTTAAACCACTAAAAAGTGCAACAAAAATGAGGCAAAGTTTAAGAGCACATATTACTTGTTTAAATAATGTGTTATATATACCGTATTGGCCTGAATATAGGACGACTCTGATTATAAGATGACCCCTATTTTTCAAATATCATTTCTGGAAAATAAAAATTGTTGAACACAATAATGTTTTTCAGAAACAATTTTCAACTGTACAATTATTATAGAAAAAACTCACACAAAGATAACATTCAGCTGTACTGCTAAACATTTTTATGATTTAATCTTTTTTAGGAAGTATGGTACCATACTGAAGGTAAGGTACGTGTCAGGCATCCATGTTATTTAAGATCAAGGTATAGTACTATCCAATAAACTTTATCCTCTTAAAATATGAGACTGTGACTCAGTGAATAATAAACAACTAGTGTTGTTCCGATTCCGCTACTAGTATCGTAAATTGCTCCGATACTGCCAAAAATGCCGGTATCGGTATTGGCGAGTCCAGGCACCAACCAATGCCAAGAAATGTATATTTGATTATTTATTTACTGGTTTCTTCCATTACACTGCCACCAAAACAAATACTTTTTAATTTTGCAATACTCTTTCATACTGTTCTATTTGGAAATAAATATACACATAAATGGCTTGGATTTGCTGTATTTATTCATGTTTTACAACAATAATAATTAAATTACAGTCAGGCATTTTTTTTTTTTTTTTTTGCAATTTTTTCTAATATCATTCTCGGATTGGTAGTCTGTATCAGCCAATACCCACAGCTAAAGAATCAGAATCGGTATCAGAAGGGGGAACAATGGCATTGGAACATCTAGTAACTACCATGTAGTTCAATACAGTGATCCCTTATTTTTCGCGGTTAATGGGGACCGGCCCCCCTTCGCGAAAATCAAAATCCGCAAACTGGAGCCGAAGCCCCCCCGAGCCTAAATAATGTGTTTAAAATATGTTGAAAAACCCCAAAAAAGTAGCGAGGCACTGCAGCGAAACAAGACAAAGGATCAACTGTGGTCTTTCTGTTACCTTCACAGCCTCTGGTCTCTGAACCGTAGTAAAGAAATCACTGGTATTGTGCTATTTTTGGGCCAAAATTAGCAGGTAACACACTAACAACAAAAGAAAAAGTTCGGTTTTCTCTGCATGGAACGGGCACTTTATTCTGGCACTGCAGGAACTCGTAATATCACACAAGCTGTTAACTTCCGCTATTTTTTCTTGATTTTTTATTATATTATATATTTCTCAAAAATCCCCGAATAACTAAAACCACAGAACTTAAGGCACCAATTGGCAAGGTATCACTGTATGATTTCTAGAATAATATATTGTCCTATATTCAAGCCAATACGGTAGTTAACACCTAATGTCCTGTATCTAATGTTCAGCATAACATACAATTTTATTGTATTTTATTGCATACAATATACATTGTTGCTGCATGTTATGCTGATGTAATAGAAAGTATGAGATGTTGTGTGCCAGCCATTTCATTCAACAACTCTTGCGTGTCCAGAGTGCATTTTGTGATGCCCCAGAACAATCCAACAATCCCAGCGAATCCACTAGAACGTGAGCCACGGACTGACAATAGGAACAAAGACCCCAGGAAATGAATTCAGGCGTGCCATGCTGAAATACAAAAAGGTACCTACAGGGACAGAAAGCAACTGAGCAATCAAAAGGGAGCTGGGATTAATCTGTGTTGGGGCATCAGAGAGCAGCCTAGTCACTGTACACAACGGTGCGTCCAATTAAAGTACTGTTAAGAGTAGCTCAAACAACTTGCAAAGCCATCAATTCCAAGAGCGTGCTGGTTTGGACTTGGGTCATGGGTTCAGCTGATGTGGCATGTTACTCATAAAGAAGGTGAAAAGAGAGAGCGATCAGCTCTAACAGAAGCATAAAATGTCATATTTTAACACAACATGAAAACCTGGTCCTGTCATCACTGCCAATGAGATACTCTAACATCAAACAAATGGGAGCTCTTAGAACCGGGGATATCCTCACTGGGAAAGGCTATAAAAATGAGCACAAACGACACCCTGGGAAGATGCTGACTAAATGATATTCATCAAACACAACCCTGGCATGTGAAGCAGCGATTGTGCAATTTAACACAGTTATTCTAGTCACGTGGGGACTAAATGACAGCTCCGATTACTCATAAACCTGTATTTGCATATCCGAGTAAACTGATGTCAATTAAGGAGCAGTGATGGAGAGAAAATCCATCAAGAGAAAAAAGATGAAAAGCACGAGGAAGTGGACCATATTCTCCCTTGAGTGTGGTATGGCAAATGATTTTGTCGAAACGGGATAAACAGTGGCATCATTTGGCGGGGCCTCATTACCATACATAACCTCTAGCAGAAGGGCGTGCAAACTCCGACATCATTATCATCATAGGAAACGAAGGAATCAGATTACAGACCTATCAACTAAGCCAGCAAGTATCTACGCTCTCCCTACAATTATAAGCAGCCTCATCTAAACACTGGACTGATTATAATTCTACACTTTGCACTCGCTAATGACCTGCACTAATCTACGCACAGTGCAACATATCATTACACTCGGATGATAATACAGTATGCTGCTGAAGGAGGGGTGGAAAAGAGAAGTGCACAGAAAATGTTTGCTGGAAAGAGACTGAGCCTGCTGGTGTTCATACAAAACACCATGACGCTGTAAGCCCACAGCCAGTCCTGGAAACCCAGCCAACAAGATTCTACAGGCAGGAAAGACAAGAGTAGAGCATGAGGCAACTTTCACTCTGGATAGGTTGGGCTATTATACAACAGTCAATGTGGAAATTCAGACTGAACAAGAGCAAAAGCAAGTGTAAAATGTAAAAACATTACTACATTTTCAATGATGAAACAGCAAGAGGTGTTTAAAAATGTTTACATATGGGAAATGCTGACTGAGCTTTCCAAAGCCTAACTAATACCCAGAATGAGATCCCAAATCCAAACCAGTTGAAGAGAAGACATAGAGAAAGTGAAGCAGAAGTAAACGGGGAGAAAAATGAAAAAAAAAAAAACATTTTTTTTCTCTCAGTTGTCAAGGAAAAAAGGAGATCAATGACACATAAAATGAAGGAACTTGGAGTACTCTTGATGACTAACTGGGACCGTGAGGAATGAAATCTTTTCACCAAGACGTGGCTGCAGGAACATAATCTGGATTTCAACACCTCTCTACCGGGCTTTCAATCTACACGTGCTGGCAGAGACAGCGAACAGAGCACCGAGGCTGAAAGGAGGAGCATATTCACAGAGAAAATTCTGGACATCTTACTGTGAAGAAGCATCTCTGCACCTGAAATACTGAACTTCTGACCGCAAGTTTCCCTGCATGCTGTCCACCAACCAAGTGAGTTACCCAACACTGTATGACATCATCAGCTCAATTGTAGCCAAGCTTCAAATACAACACCAAAGTTAAATCCCCCCCCCCACACACACACACACACACAATTAAACAATTAAATAATTAAATAAGACAATAAAAAATAAGAGAGACAAAAGAGAAAAAAAATGTATCGTCTTATATGTCAGCAGACAGACCTGACTGGCATCTGAAATAAAAGTTTAAAAAAAATACTAAGTAAAGCCATCACAACGGTGTGTAAACTTGGGTCTTGGGTGTTTTGAGATGTCACTGCCTATTAAAGAAAATGGTGAGATAATAAATTATCATCTGACTAATCTTGACCAATGTCCATAAATAAATGTAAAAAAAAATGTGACTGCTCTAATCAAACACACATTTTCCAAACCCTTCTTAATATTTCACAAATTGCCCCAAGGTACATAAACTCATACATCTGTACATTGCCATCAACCTAAAACAAAGAGAATCAGTGAAGTTGATTAAAGTTGAAAGTATGTTCCTTAATCTGCTCTTTAGAGCATTAGAGACTTTGAGATGATCTTAATAAACCACACATCATAAGTGTGTCATGCAAACTTTAAACAAGTGTTCCAAGAAAATACAATTAAGCAAGAAAGCCAATATTGTCATAAAACTTTATACCACCCCTGTAATCAAAACTATAATGATCCTTAACCTTCGTAATCTTTAAAATGTTGCATCATAAGACAAGAATCATCTACCTGCAGTTCAAAAAAAGTCCTGTTTTTGAGCAGATTCAACGGTGAGCAACAGGAGCTGTGGATGTGGAGGAAAAAATCCTTGAGTTAATCCTATAAAGCTTCACTACTCAATTCTTAACACATTGCAGTGAAACTGATTTGATCTCCACACTGAGAATAACAGGGATGTGTAGATACGTACCTTTTTGCATAGCATTGCCCAAAGGCAAACAAAGACTGGATAAGAAGAAAAGCTGTCTCAAAGTGCAAACGTGTGCGAAAAAGAGAGAGAGAGAAAAAAAATAGGAATATTTTTGTGAAATTGAGCAAGGTAATATTAATTTAATACAGTCCTTTACTTAAAGAAGGAGGACATTAACAAGCACAGATGGGACTGAGAACATCCTTTTTCAAGCAGCTAGAATGTATAGATGAAGATTATTTAACTCCAGCTGCACTTCGGGTCTCAGAGGAAAGACAGGTGTGGTACACACACAAAAACACAGAGAGAATTTTATCTTGTCAGAAGCCTAAATCCAACTATAACAAATGCATTTGCAGTGCATTTTAAAAATTATGACTTAAAATTCTGATACAGAGCTGGATTTCGCTCATCGTATACCATCTTTCATGCAAACAAGCTTTTACATCTTGGGATATCTAGGACATGACCAATGGAGAAAACAAGGACAGTCTTTGTGACATCAGCTTGGTGGAATCATTTGCTTGGGACAAATGTAAGCTGAGTATGAGGTGCTGTTGCAGATGTTCGCTGCATTTTCTTGATGTGCTCAGTTGGTGAGACAGAACAGGCTGCAGCGAGCTCTGCAGCGAGGATTGTCAGGTACTCTTCAAGGATCTGCCAGACTGTCTTCAGATAACTGGAGGAAGACCATCTTGGTGGAACAGAAATATCTACTACATCTGACCTGCGGATGTTAAATAAATATGTTGGACTTCCAAGCCACTGCATTAAGGGTTACGAAAGGGACCACTAATTCAAAAATAGAAAAAAAATAAGAACTTAAGTTGCAGTCTATTGTGCATGGTTTAAACCGTGACTGCATATCTTTATCTTTAATAACTGTGTTTATGATTTGTTAATTAGCAATGTAGAGCGATAAGCATGCTCGTCTAGTGTAATCTGTTAATTTCATTATTTTTGTAAATTAATGAAAAATTAAATGCGGGGGGATTGATTAATTCTGTCAAATAAATGACGGAATGAATCAAAACTTGGATTTGGAGCGATGTTAATGATGATTGACCTTTTCAGTACCAATGATATGTACCTGTATATCAGCATAGTAAAATGATGATTAGTTACAGAAATTGAAATGCTACCAACATAACAAGCATCTTCTGTGTAGGCAGAAGAACATACTCATTTGTGCACCAAATGTGTCATAATCAAGTGCAATGCAACAAGTGGAGGCCATAACACACAACCACAATGTGATGGACTGATTTGTGTTGTTTTGCCGACCCTAGTTTTTCATATTTCTACATTGACCATTTCTCTTTCAATTTGTGTAAAGCAATGTAATGTCTTCCATGTGTTTGTATATTTTCTCATTGCTGTTATTGCTGTATCTGTACAGTTCATCTGTTGAATAAATCTGAATTTTCCTTTATTGAGAAGCTGTTTCTGGAGTTGGTGTGTCAAGGTTTAAGTTTTATCCTCTCAAACTGAGCATGGCCAACTTGGGTGGGAGATAACTTAATGTCAATAATTAAACTTGCATTGTTTACACACATTGGCTTGCAGGAGGAAATGTAATTGCAAAAGCAATACCAAAATATTGATAATGATGTATTAAAAGTAAAGTCAGTTTGGAGAGGAAAAAACGCCTTCTGTTTTTCTTCACCTCTCTTCTGATTTGGTTGGACTATACCATGACAGATTTATTAGACAGATTTATTAGTCACATATTGTAAAAGAAGACACATCAACAGAGCTTGTTTATAACACTTGGACTGAGAGAGCTTTATCAGTGACACAGAAAGCAGAGAAAAATGATAAGATTTTATAAGAGGTTCAAGCATTCAGACTGAAACCTGATGGCTCTAATTTGGGGCATATTTTGTCAGTAATCTTAAAGAGTCCAGTGTCAAGAAAATTACTTCTATTCCTCATATTACCAATTATTTTCAAAAAGCCTTCAAGCTTTATCTGGAGTTAGAAAGTGAGGATAATACTATTAGGATTCACCTGAAATGACAAGAAAAGCTGAGGCAGTGGACAGGAAAACAAGGAGTGTTTCTCTCTTTCTATCAGATTTTAACTCCTGCTGAAAACAAGGAAATGCTGCTGACCACATCACTGTACCACCATAGAAGGAGTCTTTTCAGGAGGTCATGAGGAAATGCTGGTGCCATTTCTGACCACAGGAAGATTAACAATACCTCAATTATGGGGAAAAAAATGAAAGAACAGAAAACAATAAAAATGGCATCATTTACAGCACGGGAAGTGGGCTGCTTAAGGACATGAAAAGAGAAGTAATGTGAGTGGGAGGAGCAAATGGTAAAAACTACAGACCACCAGACCTGAATGGATGAATCTGAAGTTATGCCAACAGCTGGAACATCTCTTGGCACATCTTTCTGCCATTTATCCAGCTCCATCTGATGCCTCGGAGCACAATCTCACACAGACTGATAACTCAGCTCCCATCGCTTCTCTAAGGTTGCCTTATGCCTTTAATTGAAAATCATCCTCACAATGTGACAAAGAAAAAGAGCAGATCCCAGTTCATTACACAAAACTATGCAAAGCCTTTCACACAGTATTTCCTGAGCAGTGGTCTGGGGATTCTTGTGGTGGTGCTACAAGACCATCTGCACTAGCATTGCAAACCTGCCTGCACTTTGCACATCTCATAAGATTGAAAATTAAAAAGAGCTTTTGGAGCACTCTTTTACTCAATGGCTCAATGTGAAAATGATTTTAGATCATCCTGAAAATGATCATGAAGGGGACACACGAAATCAGAAATTCTTCAATCCTTGCATGTTTTGAAGAACACTAACAGATCATATCTTTGTGTTTATTTCATCTCCACGCCAGTACACAGAATGATGTGTAAACAAGTGGCAGGATCAACACAGATTAACCTTCAGCACACAAGACATTATTTCCCTCGACGGTCTTAGATCTCTTGGTGAAATAAAGCTGATGAGCGTATAATTACCTTGAACTATTTAGAGAAACTCTGTATTTTCTGACTCAGCAAGTTTACTTTGCAACCTCTTTACCAGCAGAAAGTGTGACTTCACTTCAGTGGTAAGAGACTAAATTGACCTTTATCAGACAGTGTCTGCTAACTCTACCACCAGAAAAAACAGGAAATGCCTTGCACCTGTTTTTTGTTCTTGCATATGATGTTATTTATAATCATAAGAATGTAGTTGCACCCAGACTCAGCGCCACTTTATCAACCCCTAAGGGGAAATTCCTACCATTATAAGCTTCACAATAAAAAAAAAAAACTAAATAAAGACTATTCCTATTCAATTCCCATCACTCAAAGTAAAAAAAATAGCAAAAAAATAAACAAATGTACATATGTACATAGAATTATTTGAAAAAAAAAAATCAATATAGAATTACAAGTATACATAGTATATACAATGTCCAAGTGACTCTCACACTTAGAGTTAAATAGCTTGATGGCAACAGGTAGGAATGAACTTCCTGTCTGCTGTGGATGAATCAGTCTGTTGTTGAACGAGCCCCTGTGACTTATCAGCACATTGTGGAGAGAGTGTGAGGGAAAGTCCAATATATATGTATCTTCTCTCAACACTAGTGTCGGAGAGCCCTCATAGACCCTCATAGCCCTCAGACTCATAGAACATCCACAACATCATCTGGCAGATGTAAAAGGACTTCAGGCGTCTCATGAAACAGAGATGTTGTTAGGGGTAACTTAATTCACAGTTATGACACATCACAATACTGTAACATTAAAAAAAAAAAAAAGGTCAGCTGTCTACTATAAACTGTTAACATTCAACAGACGTTAAAAACAGCAATAATACTAGTATACTTCCTGATGCATTTTATAGAACACACACGCCCTTAAAATTCTCCATGTTCAATTAGTGGAAAACATGATGCCAGTTTACTTCCAGTAGAGTCTACTGAACATCTGCCACCCAGAGCAACTGGTGAAGTCACCCTAAGAAAACTAAGAATACACAGCTAATTTGGCCTGAACTGTGAAAGCTGCTGATATCAACTGAAATTCTGCTCTCCTTGTGATTGCAACGCACTACTTAACACAGAGCATGGAGCACAGTCAATGACATCATCATCATTTAGCCTAACAATAACCTTTGTTACCACAGTGCTGCTAAAAAGGTCACACTCGTGGTTTCCAAAAGACTAGGCGACTGATTTCAGTTGAAGGGGCGGTAACTTCAAAGACTAACCGTGCTGCTCTGACTGTAAAGTTAACTGGAGATGCATACCAGAGACACGCTGAGTTTCTCAGTATTCTAGGCTTTGCAATTACTGACAACAGAAATAAATAAACCAGTCATGTCCAAGGCTGTGCATGTGATGCATGTACTGAACAAAAAAAATAACTGCCAGTATCATCCAATTTCAGAAGCCAGTATTAGCCAATACCAGTCAGAGCCGATCAGACAAAAGTCAGATCACCAACCAGAACCAGCCAGTTGGTGGATCTTTTATGTCTACAATCACTTTTGGGGGGGATTACCAGCGGATCAACAATATTAGATATCTCTCAGTACCTTTACATTAGGGCTGGGCAAATACTGACTTAAATACGCTTAACAAAATGTTTTTTTAAAAAAAATGTAAAACACATGGAAAGGCCTGAGCATGCACTGCACAACACAGTAATTCAATAATAGTGTCTTGAGTCAGAGGCTTCATCAGACCTGCTGTCTCACAGACCACTACAGGACACCCTTCCTGCCCGCAACAGCCATCTTGAATGTTTGAGACTTAAATAATGACAGTAACTACAACTTTTTTCCAACAGGGACTAATAAATTATTACTGAACTGAACTGAATTGATCAAACTGACATTCAGAACTCATAACCAACATTATGCTGCCAGTGTCAACTATTTTGAAATATAAATATTTATTGAAATATTCAATAAATTACCATAAATAGTTTTATGCATATCTATGCATTTTTCACTTAACTTATTTTAAAATCACAAAGATATGTACTTTTTCTTTCACAAAATATCCCTGTTTTGACAGTTAAGCATATATACAACAAAAAAAACTCAGTTTTCCTGGACAGCAGGTTTATTTTAACAAAATTAAAACAATCACTCATTATTCATAATTAAGTTAAAATGTTCAATTGATTGTGATATTGATTTGAGGTCATATCGCCCAGCCGTAATTCTGAAATGAGGTAGTATTTTACTTCAAAATCATTATATGCATTATTACTTTTATAGATATTTCTATAAATGTAAAAGCTATTAGGTATTGTGTAAGGTTACAAAGCTGTAAACTACACAGCTTCATTTGTAACATATAATATCTGCTACAAATGATATATACATGCAATATATATTTGCAGCAAACATGATGAAACAGAAACAACAGAACAAGCCTCTTGTACCTACATCCACTTCCTTTAAGCCACTCTGTCAACAAAAGTGAGGTCAACCACCACATCACGTTCTGGTATCTCTTCCTAAATTGAGAGCACACTTTATTTCAGTCATTATGGTAATTGTAGTCTACTGTCATATTTCTTCTATGTGCCTGCAGTGTCACAGAAAGGCATTTCTTTCTTGTTCTTCTCTTTCCAAAAAAACTTATCTGATCCTTTGATGGGTGCTTAGTTTGTGTGGGGGAAAGTATTGTAAAAGTAGCTAAACATTAGCTTTTGCGTCGTGCATGATCATGCACTGATCAAGTGTGTGTGCACAGGGATTATCTGGGCATGTGCATAAAATGCAAAGTTACTCATGAGTGAGAGCGACAGAGAAGGGCTGAATCACTGTAGCGCATATATCTCTGTAGTAACTCATATCCTATATGTTTTAATCCAAATTTGTATTTACATCTCTGATGTGTTTTAGGACCTCTAACTGTGAAGACAATATCATTTACCTGGAGCAGCCAATATCTATTTCCTGGCTCGTAAGATATACCTTGACTCACTGTTCCAACCACCTCAAAAATCTAACATTTTGCCTGACAGATGGGCTATCTGGTTTGATTAAATTGAGCAGCTTCTCCGTATTCCCTTTAGTTTACATGCTGTCTGCTCAATTTCACTGTATCTCTTGGAATAGATACAAAACACAACTATAGTATCACCCTGCTGAATGTGTAATATTCAGACATTACAAGCTGCTGTCTTGCTTGTCTCTGCAGTTGAAAGTATCCCCAACAGAAGGACACGCTGAGCTGGCTCCAGTCAGTCGAATACAAACTGTTTCTCATGTTGGTGACAGTCCAAGGAGGAAAAATGACATGCAATCCCTTTAAAGGGGCCTCTCATCCGTTGGCCAAGCAGCACTGGCAAATACAAATATATTAAAGGCAAGTCTAATGCTTTAATGTCCAGGATGCCCACAAGAAAATGTAATTCATCCACCTTGTTATCACAGCGAGCAGAAAGATGCAACCGTGTAAAAATAACAAATTATGCACAAATTTGCTTAATGTAAACAGACATATTATCAAATAAATCCTACATTTCATTAAAACCAGAGATAGTGTCGCATGTTAAACACGGGGGTGCCTGCAGATGCGCCTGCCTGCTACTCAACAAAATATTCAACAATGTTGACCAATGCCAATAATTAATAAATGGCCAAAATTAGCCAGATTAATCACTCTACCTCTAACACAGATACACCGTTAGTTAATAATGTGGAAATGCAACAGCTAGCACAGCTGACTGTTGTGTCCAGTGTGTCCAACCACTGTCCTTATTCAATAAAGATGCAACTAGCTAGATACACAGGAGGAAAGCCATAATGAGCTATTTTAAGAACAATCAGCAGTTTAGCCCATGCAATATGTGTTTACAGGAGATCTTTTCTTTTTCCCTGCAGATTTGATTTCTATTGAAATGGCATTTTGAAACAAACACAGACGAGCGAGGGCATTGCATTAAACAAAATGAGTCTGAGGTGTCAGCCACATCAGTGGAACAACTTAATCTCAATCCCAAAAGGTTGGTCAGAGACTAGAGCTGCCACTCTATGAAATCTAAAACTCCCTCTGGAGACTCCAAACTGTGAGGTTCTGACTTTATCAAGTATTTATCCAGACACAGACATGCACACACATCTACAAACAGACAAAAGGGCATTTCATCAAATACCAGCCGTACTGAAAGGCTGTCTCTTGCCACACGAGGCAGTCTCAAACACAATCAATGATTGACACCTCAATTACACATCTTCAAAGCAACCCATGGGACATTTCAAAGGTGACAAATGTAACATTAATATGGACTGTGGTTGATATAAGTGTTAACATTTTTCCAACCTGAACAGCTTCAGTGATATGCTATGTGAATTCTGTTATGCATGAATCTCAACAAAAAGACTCAAAAGCAATAACAATAACAACGGGAACTGTTACCTATGAAGAAGTTTAAAAAGCATAAATATATATCAGATTTCAGGTTACGGTCTCAACAGCTGCAACAGCTTGGTTGCCAATACCGTTAGCCATCATCTTTTAAAATATGCAAACACACCAGGTCCCATCTGACAACAGTTTACAGCTAGCCTCTGCCTTCTGAGGTGCTAAGGAAGTCAGATTTCCCATGGAGCTGATCCTTTCAGCCCATCCTTGATCTACCAAAACAGACAAGCCATCCACTGTGAGCTCAACCCCCCGGCAGCCTCAGCTTAGCTGCACATTGAACCTTTTAATGGAACAAAAGCTTCAGCAAAAGTGGTCAGGTAGAGTTTGTAAGGGATACCGAGTTCATGTTAAGAGTTTTATATTTACCTCCATGATTTCCACTAAGAAACTAAAAAATAAGAAACAAATTTTGTTTCCTATTAAAAAAAAAAGGAGAAATGTAATAAAATTGTACTCTCAAATGCTTGCCGAAATGTAGTACGAACTAGGATTTTCATGACGATTTTCAAGATAAAAAACTGGATGGATGATGTGATTTCATTAACTTCATCAACACACAACACAAAGCTGGTTCAAAGAAATTTGCCTCTGTATTGCCTAAAATTAGATTATTTTCATTACTGGAGAATTTTATCACAATCTAAGGTACCTCTCCAAAGCTAAATCACACTGGTTTTATGATTATTTCAAGAACATTTGAATTTTATAAATATAGAGCCATACTGATGCTGTGTTGTCAACAGAAAGCTGCATAAAGACAATGTAATAAGAATAAAGGCATCAATAGCAAATTTAAAATAAATACACACTTTCCACATTATACAACATCTGGAAGTCCACACAAGTTACAGCTTATAAATTCTCATCAACTTGTATGCAACAAAAGCAGGCTGAAACTGCATTTCACTCCTGAGTAAAAAAACTTGTAGAAGAAAATCTGTCCAGACTGACATGAATAGTTTATCACTTCTGAGTTGGGCTATGCCTTACTTGTAGTTAAAACTACACGCAAATCCTCCCATTACAGTCTGAGTAATCCTCCAAACAGACACTAAAACAAACACGCAGGTTCCTTGATGAACTTAATGAATTTCAATATTTTAATGGGTACATTAACAGCCTGCTTTATACTTCCTTGTATCCCAAGTATTTAACTCGCATTTACGTCTTCTGTAAAAGCATCAGAGTCCTTATCAAATTCAAGTTTTGGTCATGAGAGCATAACTTCCTTCTGCTGATCACGCCACACAATGCTCTTAAAATGAGTATCTGCAGTAACTAAAAATACCGCCTGCCTATGTAATGAGACAGCTGGAAGGGTTTCATACATGAGCATCAACCAGCCGAGCCTAAATTATGTAATAACACATGTCTACATCAGTGACCTTTGTTTCACACTGACGTGTTACACTCTATTACCCATCTGTCAAGCAACTCTTAGGAGCACAGCAGGACTTTTTTCAGACAATGGCCCAAGCTGTTTGGCACACCCGCAATCAATACTCAGGGTGCTGGAGAAAACCCGTCTGTGCAGCCAAGTAAGAGGGACGCCCACACGTCTCGCTGTATCAGTTCACTGCAATTGTCAGAAAGGATCCCACATCTACATGTGTCAACTTCCACAGCAAACATGTGTCACTGTCTGCTACCATCACCCACCACAGTCAATCAAACATTTTCAGAGCAACCAAAAGGCTTTTACTAGTTCAGCCGAAGTGCAGTTCGTGTTTTTGCTTTCATCTCACTGAGATGGCATATATTTATTCACACCGAGTACATTTGCTCAAAACATTATGGGTTTGCACATTTTTTTTTCCATGATGTAACACAAAAAAACAACACCTCACAGTAAACATGTGGGCTCCATATTGATCCGAACAACATCTGTTATTTTCAGAGGCTGCAGTCTAAGCCAAAGTCACTGAGACCAAGAACTAAAAGCTTGAAGAAATAAATAAAGGGATTTCCAGGATTTTAACTCACTTCACAGTTATGATGCTCAATTTGTAGCCCTTGACGAATCAATTTACTCTCCCTTCTGAAAATTCATTTTATGTTGCAAATATTAAAATTAAGGTTCTGCTTTTAAATGCTGCCTGATCTGCACTGCAGTTAGCAAAGGTACAACAACCTACATAAATCTAAGGCTAACGTCTTCACAAATGCTCTCTTTCTCAGGCTCAAGTCAACTTCCCAGACGACATCAGCTCTTGAATCAAGATGCAAAAGTGCTCTAGCTTTGTGTCAGTGGTGAAACCACTTAGCTATGCACTGATTAAATAGGCCAGTTGTCATTTGTCTTAGCCGCCATCTCACAGCATGCCACTGGGAGCTGTACTATTAGAACTGCCTCACCAGGCAGCACAGCCCATGGTTAATGTACAATTCCCTTTCAGAATGAATAATAGCAAAGTCTTACTGACCTCCACGGAGAAAGAAGAGGATGATATACAAAGTTTGACAAAGATTATGTAGCAATATCAACGAATACCAAGAAAAGAAGTTAATGATCAATTTATCTGAATCTTGAGTTGCTGTTTCTAATTTCTTGATTTTTAGGAAAAAAACAATTACATTGTGTGTGTGTGAAACATATATACACACACACATACACACATACATATATATATATATATATATATATATATATATATATATATATATATTATACATATACATATACATATACACACACATACATATACACATATATACATATTCATATATATACACACACACATGTATGAATCATTTGCTATCTTAGATAATGTTTCATCTTATAATAGTTGTATAGCTCCCATTATTTGTTATGGTATGGCAGTTTGGCATTCCCATTGGCCAAAGTCCATTCAATACTATTATCAATAATAGAATTACAATGGAAAACAATGTTTTAGTTGTATTTGGTCCAAGTTGTGTTGTTCAATCCAATGTCATTTCCATTGAGCTGTACATGCATCATTTATGAGATATTTAATTTAAATCAGCTTTTTTTTCATGATAAAATTAAAAGAATATTTACATTTAGACTTTTCCTTTTAAGGTGTAGTTGGATGTAATGAATTGTAGTGTTATTCCAGTCTCTTCTATGCAGTGATTACTTAACTTCTACCTTCCAGAAACTGTTACCAGGCACGCTACAGGCTCGTGTGACCTGACACTGATTAAGCAAACTATCACTCCATACTACTTGGTGGTGGTAGTGCACTACTTTTACTGTTTGCACACCACAAAAAATAAATAAGTTCCTGAAAATTCTTGTTGCAGGGCCCTTCCCTGGCACCCTGGCCCCTGGCCAGACATCCTAATTCTTTGTATCAAGAAAGAAAAGGCCGTCTGGATTCGACTTTGATTTCCAGGGGACAGTTCCAATGGATGCAGAAGAAACAGCCTCTGGAAGTCACTTGATAGGAATACAACCAATGATAAATGAAGCACATGACTTAGACAGAGCGGCAACCAGACTAGCATCGACAAAAGACATTCAAAGAGGTGTGCACTGAAGTAGGAACACTGGTGAATGACTGTTATTGGTTTACAGTTAAAACATGGTGATCCAAGATGAGCCTTACACGCTCCTGTCCAAGTCATTAAATAATACTTGCTCCTGCCCCGGTATGTTCTGTACCGTTGAAAATGCCTGACTAGACCCATGTCACAAGAGTTTTGAGAAGCGAATGGGTATGGCTAACCGAGCTATGTTCCTTGTGATAGAGACATGCAACACATCTGATATCCTGTAAAACTCTCCCAGATCCTTTCTGATGGAAAACTGCCTGTAGCATTGTTGTTGGTGCTGTTTATTCTATCCTGTGACAGTCAGTGGTCAAAGGTGTTATCATTTGAGCACACTTGAAATTTTGACTGAGGCAGCATGGAAAAGTACAATTATCGATTACATGGTGCCATCCACAATGGAAAACAAAAACAAACCGTAACATACAATGTGATGGAAAATGCCTGATGAGGCTTATGGACATTTATGTCAGGGTGAGTAACCGGGGGGAAAAAGAAAGATGTTTGTTTACAGATGCGCAGGGCAGCTCAGCTGTAATAAATGATGAATAAAAAAATCTGTGCGAGATGAGGTTCTGGTTAGAGAATGGATTTCACTTTGTGTATGCATATGAAAAAAAAATCCAACACTATGGAGCACAAAGTCATGAATCTGGAAATAGTGGCATTAGTTTAACAGCCGAGCTCATGGTAACTGTTGCAGACTTCCCACAGGCAAAACATTCAAGTATGCACAACTACACAAATGCTACACACGCCCCCTCCACTTGCAAACACACACAAAAAGGAAGGATGTGTGAGATAAAAAAAAAATATCCCACTGCTCTGCACATTCTTTGAGTTATTCTGCACACTCGTCAGAGATACCAATGGACAGAAATGAGCATCACACAAAGAAAAAGATGAAGAAAAATCCCTTTCCATCTTATCCTCTATCTTCAGCTGCTTTATTTCACTTCAAAAAAACTCTTTTCAACTATATCAGAAAAAGCTGTATCTCAAATAAAAAGTTTATAGAAAAGGGGATCTTAAGTAGCTTGCTCTAAAAATGAACTTTGTTGTTTATTTTGTTAAATATTTTATGTCAGGATTAAAACCAACACTATACAGTAAGGAGTGCTGTGATGACAAGAACAACAATAATTCTCCCCTTTTTATATTTACCATGCCTCAAGACGAGGGGTTTTCTGAAGTGCACTGAAGGAAAAAAAAATAGGAAACAATCATCTACAATCTAACAAATAAAAGTGAATTATTCTAGCATATTACAACCAAACCCAATAGCTTCATTAGGGCTTTAAAAGCAGTGTAAAATATCAGGAATGCATTTCCAAACATATGGTAATAATTTTTGTAACAACCAACACTGCATGTTAATTGCAACTGTATTTGTCAGCTTCTTGCACATCTGGGTGGGAGACTGTCTTCCTGAGTGCAGGGTAGGGGCTTTACAAATTACTTACAGCCTGTGTCAACAGACGAGGTGACTGCGTCTCTATTTTCTGCTCCTGGTGTGTCAGTCACCACTAACCTGCTCCAAATGAGAGCCCTCCAGGGTTGTCTGCCCTGCTGGCCGCCAGTCTGCCACACACACTAGTTTTTTTTTTTTTTTAAATGAATCATAGCAACACTGCAGCTAAAATCTAAAGCTCAGTCTGTACGTCTGTGACCCACTGTCCTTTAAGATAAGCTGCCAGTCTGTGATCTGACCTTCAGGAAACCACCCTTCGTCTCTGGTAAAACCTGAAACAGTGAGATGCTGACAAAGTCGATATACATCTCTGTATCAATGCTGCACATCTTCTGCATTTCCTCTTCTGAGCTGCTACTACAACAGTTAACAAAAGTTACATTTCAAAGAGAAAAATATCAGTCAGTGAAAAATATTTCCCATGAGAACATGCTCAACAGTGATATGTGGATTCAGTTATGTCTTCTAGCTTAGCATTTCCTGGTTTGTCTTCTAAAGTTATTACCCTCTGAACTATTTCTTAAGGAACAGTAACATCCTGAAGAAATAAAATTAATCACAAAACACCTGAAATTAGCATCAAGAAGTATTTCCGGTTAATTCGTCAAAGAAGCCAGAGACGGCTCAACAACTCCCCCGAGGGCCAAGTTGAGTCACGTTTTCAGACGCCACAAGAATAAACTGGGCTTCAAAACTGCTGATCTTAAAGCTATATCAAGCTGCTTGGTATTTATAAAGAAAAGGACTGCATACTGAAATAAGCTCAAGGTCAAGAAAGATATGTTCAGGGAAAATCATAATATTGACCGATGATTTGTCTTATTCCTTCTAAATAATAATGACATAAAGACGGGTCCTTAGGTAAAAACTCATCTTCCATTTGCAGAAAATCTAAATTGTTCTGTTTGTTTGTTTGTTGTGTGTGTGTGTGTGTGTGTGTGTGTGAGAGAGAGTGCAACACAAACGCTGCTTTAGTATGTCAGTGGCTAGATTGGCTGATAGGCGTTATCTGGGCTCATGGACAGCATTCTAAAAATGCCAGTGGAACTGAAGACATTGTTTGACGAAGGAAGTCAGCATAATTCTTCAGGGTAATACTTGTCTTCTAAAACAATGTAGAAAGCAATAAAGTGGCAGAACGCCTCTGGTTAGATTTGGAGGATTGCAGAGGCTTTATGGACCTAAGCTTCAAAAATTAAGTCAAAGAGCTTACATACCAGACCGAACACTGTCCAGAGGAAATAAAAGCCTACAATCCCACCCAAATGATGTCTGTAACCACGGGATGGACAAAGTAAAAACAAAAGAAAAGGCTGTTGCATTGAAAGTTATACCAAAAGTAGAAATACAGAAATATCAACAATTTTATCTGGAGCAACAAAGTCAACATCATTTGGTGACTGTGCTCCTATAGGAGCTCTTTAACGGTCAATGCCGATTACTGGGATTAGTCCTTTTGAGTGTAAAGCCAGAAAAATGTCATTTCAAATAAAAGGATCCAAAGCTTTAATGGTCCAGACCTTTTGTCAGAAAGCTAAAAGCTCACTTCGACCTTGAGTCTCTTGCATTTCAACTCAGGTCTAAGGTTTGGGGTAAATTAGGCAATTAAAACCGCTGAAATGCTGAAATCTCTCGCAGCAGACTCTATAGAGACAATTAAAGCAGGAAGTGCATTGCAGCTGTTTTAACTAAGCAAATGAAATGATATACATTTCTTCCAAATTGCTCCCAATTGCCCCAGCCACTAAAGGGTCACGAGCCAGTGTTGTCATGAGGCAGGTTTCCTATAGCAGGGGTCTGGGGTAAAACCAAGGAGGCAGGAATTGTGACAGGGCTAACCTCCTCTTCAGTATTTTCAGCCATTATGTCTCTATTTAATGAAGGCCCTGACTAAATCCACTGATTTATCAAATTACCACTCCATACCATTTGGTGATGGCAGTGTGCCACTTTCATTGTTTGCAATCGTCTTTTTCTTTAATTCATTGGCAGTCGGCAATCAGGAAGAAGAAGTTAAAAAAAAAAAGTATGCAAAACTGGTTATGTTTTACTTCAAAGTACGTTCTCCTGAGTCATAACTCCAAAGAACTGACTTCCGAGGACAGGGATGCAGTTTGGTCTTTCTGCAGTTGGAACAGCAGTCTACTTGATAGCACCCGTCTTATAAATAAAGTGCAGTTGAGCTGAGAAAAAAATTTCCAAAGGGCCCTATGTTGATCAATTAAAGTCAAACTTGAAGTTAGAATAACTATATTCTCACATGAATAAATACAAATACATAAAACTACACTACAAAACAACAAAGTAATATAACTTTCTCTTTCACTCCTTTCTCCTCCACCATTACGTCTGCTTGTTGATGCAAAATGCAATCTGGGATACTTTACTGTTTCAAGTCTACACAAGTCTCCACTGGATGCATCCTCCATAAAATGGGAAAAAGCATATTCGGATATTTTGACCGTACTTGTCTGGGATGCAGACTTGAGAACTGGGACAGAACTTCAGCTGAGACGATGACGTTTCGCAAGTACACAAGACCGCAGGTACAGACAAGCGCGCATATTGTGAAACAGCCAAGCATTGAAAGAGCTGAGGAGATGGTTGCTGCGTTTCTATTTTCTGTTTGCATACACTGCAATGGTAACAATAATCAGAATCAGTAACACTGAAGGGGAAAGTTATTTTCTTTACAGCTGCTCCTATTCAAAGGTGTTTGAAATACAGGAATGGGTGACATAGTTGCATGTTGGAGAAGTCGTGGCTCAATTCAATTGAAGAGTGTTTCTGAGGACAACCTCTTACATTTCTTCCTTCACTTCCGTCTGCCCAGAAAAACATCTTCAGGCCTGTGTGGAAGCTGTTCATGGGAACTAACATTCGCAGATTAATATTCCACGTAAAGGATGCTGACAGCATCACACCTGTAAAAATAAGTGACTCCTGATCATTTCAGTTGTTCTTTCTGACTATAACAGAAACCGAAGAGTTTAAATAAGGATGATTTTTTAGGAATTAAACTATTCTAAAATACAATATACAAGAATGAGGATAGTTGGAGAAAAGTATACAGATGTTAGCGGTTTACACAGGTTGACAATAATAAAAACTATTATTATCAATACTGGGATATCACAACACCTCTTGTTGAAAAGCAATAATTATTTACATCACACTTCTGCTGCTTTTTTTGTTTTTAAAAGTGAATGGTGGTAATTAAAATGTATTTTACTGTGGGTGCAACAGCCACTCAGACAGAGAGACTATCACTGGTCATTTCAGAAATAACTAAAAGTCAAAATGGAAAAAAGGAACCTTTAAAACCAAAGAAGCACACGGACATATCATACTAGACCAATAACCAGCAGCAGAGAACTGCACACTACAGCAGAGAAATAAAGAGGCCCAAACCCACGTTGGGTCATTTTCTCTATGATTTCTGTTTTATCAGTTATTACTCTATTTTACAGTAAGTTAATTTGTTCGAGCAAGCCCCTTTGCAAAGTTTTGCTAATGCAAACACTGTAATTTGGTTTGTTTAATTAAATTATTAAAATCTGTTCCAACTCTCTTGAAGGAGACAGCCGTATTTATTATTAATGCTGTTGTGAAAGGACTACGGGAGAGACTTTTCTCACATACACTAACAAAGCCTCTGGGACCGTTGCGAGAGCAGTAAAAGGGCATGACAAAAGTTTTGCTGAAACGGAAAAAGATGCAGATTGAGCCCTGACAGAATAAGGAGCTCTTGCAGAGTGCTCATTAGTGGTACTTGGTCAACACATGAAGTATTAAAAGTGCAATAGCTGTGCACCCTACCAATCCTCCGCAGTCGTGATGTGGCAGCTGCTTCTCTTTCAAATGACTCATCCGCTCCTGCATTCAGTGAAACCCACCGAGAATTTTCTGCATGATTTTTTTTTTTCAGAGGAATTTAGCTCTTAATACAAAAGAAAAAAAAAACAGCTCATAACACAATTAAGAATGGAGAGAAAACCAGGTTGCACACTTTTCCAAGTCTCACACATTCACAGCAAAAGCACAGAGACTCATACAGCACTGACTACACTGGAAAACACCAGAGCTCATTTAAAAGCCACAGCTTGGTAGGCTAGAGTTTAAGCGTAATATGCTGAAATCGTTCTTCAGTTAACATCAGCAACTCTCATGTAGCTTCGTGCCCACACTCCCACTAATGGGCATGACGAAAATGGGCAGTGTGCCTCTGGTGGGGTACAGTACATGTTTAGAACAACAAATCAATGCGGTGAAACCATACTCTTCTGCTAAACATATGTAATTGACAACAAAGATGAGAAAACCGAACTGCATGGTTCCAAGGAATCCCCAGACAAATCTGGACTCCTGCTAGTCCCATTACTCTGTTATTCATGCATTCCTGTATCACATAGTGAAAATGTCTTATCCTGGTTATATTTCTCATAATTCATTTTTATAAGCCATGCAGTGTTTCTTTTATATTACAGGGTTGAATCTTTCTGCCCATCTAGCCTTTATCGGGATGGTTTACGAGACTGTCACTCCATAAAAAATAGTGACATGACAAAAGAAATTTAAATTCATAGACATTCCTGATTAGAAACACTTGTATGAGAAGCACTTCAAAAATGTCACCGGCTCTGGAAATAAGAAAGCTGGAGACTGGGTACCTGGTACTTCTAGACAGGCAAACATGTGACAATGTAAAGACCAAAACCAGTGATAGAAAGTAACAGAATTCTTTTTCACCCGTTTCCATTTACCGTACGTCAGTCCGTATGAAATACAGAACATGGCCCCTGGTGTTTAGCGCAAGAAAATACAGTTCCTTTTGAATAGACTTAAAGCTAACAATGCTAATTTCACTAACACCAACAGGCACGGGAGAGGAGTTACTTCTGTAACAGCCTGCACAGGTATCCTGCAGAATTTCACTACATAGTCACAAAATCAAAAGAAGCACAGAGCGGTTTTAGATACTTGTATCACTAGCCCAAATCATTTTGGACTATTTTATGCTCTCCATTAGGGCCAGGACAATTAGTCAAAGGTTAATCAAAACCAACATTCAGAAACTGGAACCAACATAATCTTGCCCATGTCAATTATTTCACTTGTTTGAAATATTCGGTAAGTGACGATAAATAGCTCACTTGTTTTAAAGTCACAGAGTTAGATACTCTTTCATTTAAAACAACATAAATATCCCCATTGTAATAGTTCCTAATCAGTTGTAATCATTTGTTTACTGCAATCAACATCAAATGTTCAGTTAATTGTGATATTGATTTCAGGCCATATCACCCAGACCTACTCTCTATTTTGAGGAAGAAGTATTTTATACTCCTTTTAGGTTTATTTGAAAGCTTTACTTAATATAGTAAACAAATAACACATTTTCATGCGCAATAACAGCTCTGCCAAATAGCCATTTTTCCCGCTAAATGTTTAACATAGCTACACGACAACACGACTACATCCAGCAGAGGGACAGAAGTGACGTGGTGTTCCTCTGTTAGCTCGTCCTAGCCTTTCATCAGCTAACAGCTAACCTGCCTGGACCATGCAAACCACGACAGGTGTTTTCTATGCGGGTAGGTTACCACAGCAACCATCTAGATTAAGATGGAGGTGAGACAGGTGTGGAACGGCAACACCACGCCAGCCGCTGTGAATCACGGCCACTGAAGTCAATGAGAGTCAGAGACATGCATGGAGCAGATTTATGGGCAGATTGATACTGAAATGGTTTGAAGTTCAATCTGTCATGTAAGAAAAAAAAATAAAACTAATACCAGACAATGCTTTATCATCTAAATTTGATAATATAATTTCAATAGTATTTTTACTCTTTGTTTCATTTGGATAGGAACTATTTTTTCTTCTGCTCACTCACTCCGTTTCAAAGAGCGCTGTGATGCGGCTCATAGAATCAACTGTCATCAATGGCGGAATATAAACATTGATGTGAAGTTATTTTGACACGATAAATGATTATTTAAATGCAGTATATGTGACAAAACAGTCAAGACACTGTGCCAACACCACAAATCTCATGAAATGTTTAGGAAAAAAAACTGTCACTTAAAAGAGATTGGTGAATTACAAGAACAAGGATGACAAGTGGCGAAATTGTAGACGGATACCCCCTCTACACTGAGACAAAGTTTTATACATGTTGAGAGATTTCAGAGCGGCAGGAATTACCAGGTAACTGGTGTTAAAAGAACTGCTAACCAGTAAAATGTAAAGAGGATATTTATTGTATCAAAATGTAGTGATGATTTGTGTCTATTTCTCTACCTCTCTGTATTTCACTGACTCATTCAGGAACCTCAAGAAAGAAAAGGTTTAATAGAGGGACAGAATTAGAGCTAAACTTTGTTTCTGAATGGATACGCTGAACATCGGATCTGGGTTAGCAGTTTAAACATGGGCCCAGATTTATCTAGTCCTCCTATATACAATGACATAACCTTCTCCGAGTCTGATTCTGCTATCGGGTTTACTCCTGTTAAAAGGGACTTTCTTTTAATGTAAGCTACTTCAAAAAAGTTAATTGTTGTGATTTTCACAAAGTCCACACCCACAGATGGCATTTGTTGTGAATTGAAAGAATATAAAATTAAACGGAACTGGATAGTGTAGAGAAAAACCAGCATGTGCTCCTGCGGCCACAAAAGAAGCAGCTGCTCTCACAATGATGCTTCAACATTATTCCACTGAAATGTCAAGTGAAAAAAAAAAAAAGTAACATTTAATTTTGGTGCAACTCTTTACGTGCTGTAATGGGGTATTTTTACATAGTGGGTTCGGGCTATGGTGCCTTCACTGCTTCACCACAGGAGAAATGAACAGTAATGAATACTGTAAATATTCGTGACTTTAACACAAAGATGTGAGTACTTTCCTGTGTCTTTTTTTGCTTCCCACCTGAAACCCTGAAATATAATCATAAGTATTGCGAACAACAAATGCCTTTTATGATGTTTAGTGTCGTTTTCCTGAAGGAAAGAGTGGACGCTAAACGGGAAAGTGTGTTTCGGTCCAGGTTTCAAAGCATTTCAGGAAGTAACAAGAGAGGACCGACTACAAAGCCTTTACCTTCGTGTAATATAAAGTAGGAATGACAGTCCAACTAACATGTTTAACAGTCACTAGTTGTATACAGCCTGTAGAAACTAGTTAGTTTGTAGCCGAGGCCCCACAACACAGGAAACACCGCTGAACTAGGCGCGCCTCTAACTGCTCCCAATCCTACACTGTCCTCTTCCCCACAAAAGACACACACAGTCCTTGTTGTGAATTTCATGCAAACGACCGGGCTAATTCCTCACTCGTATGATTTGCATTCCTCTCGCTGAGGCAAATTTGACCCGTCAACACCGTAAACAGCCCCGCGAGAACCACTCAGCCGGTCGTTTTCTAATCACATTTCTCCCTTAACTTGTGCAATCTGAGAGCAGAGAGCTAGGACGAGCTAACGATGGACATGCAAGTTTTCTTTACGTACCAACTCCATACTTTTCCTTCTTAGTTGGCACCCAGCGAGACATTGTGACCGCCGGGGCTTCCTCCAGTTGTCGTCTCGTTTGTCACTGGAGCTCCAGATATGAGTTATTAATTGTAACGGTTAACTTTTTTTTTTTTTTTTTTTTTTTTTCAGTTTTCTCTGAGCTTTCGGGAGCCTCCTCTCCAAGCAGCCATTTTCCACCAGTGATAGGTCGCTCCGCAAGGGGGAGGACTGGAACACAACTTTTTCTTCCCGCAGGCGTTCATGCTGTTGGCATCCTGCTAAACTTGCACTACAACTAACCCTGGCGAAAAACTTCTACATGACTGGGAACTGTGGTTATCATTAAATATACGTGCGGAAGCATATGAGTCAAACATACCAGTTGCTAAGTCATTATTTCAAAAATGATTCAACTGTCAATCACATCCAACAACCGGACAAAACAGCTTACAGAAAATCTTTTTGTCATTTGCATGGTTTTCCTGTTCTCCTCATAGCTCGACTAATAAATGGTTTGAGTTTACACTGCTCAATACTGTAAACAGGAAATAAATTAGGTCTAAATGCTGTTCCCGTTTTCTGTCAAATCTCTATTTGCAAGCCATCAGAAAGATATACAAATTGATTCAGATTAAACAGGATGATCAGATATGTGACTAATCATAAAGCTGTTATGCAAATGGTGAAACAGTAACAGATAAAGATTATGTAGTGCATGTCAGTAGGATCTAGGATTATTCTGAGGGGCCACACTTCTCACAGAGGGGCCAAGTATTGACCCCTGCTCACAGCATACTTTTTCAGTCAGGTGCACATACATTTCACACCTTGTTCAAACATTTGATGTGATTGAAAAAAAGTTAATATGGAAAAACTCTAAAACAAATGTTACAATTTTTACTGTGTATAGTCAAACAGAGGAACACGTGGCGGGAGCTTTGTTAACAACAGTGAAATGCTGTGAAAAGCGTCTTTAGTTTGAAAGCAATATATATTTGTGGCATAATGGATTTAACATTCAGCCCAGAGGACTAGTAGTGACGTCAGAATAGAGAGCTATTTTAACCCATCGATCAGACTCAAAAATGTCTTTCCACTTTAGGGTCCCTGCAGACTAATCAAGATAATTTATCTTTGTGAGAGCACAAAAAGTGTATTTTAATTGAACTGTTTATACAGGAATGTTTTTTTTTTTTAATTTGCTTCAACTACAATATGAACCCCTTACCCATCGAATACTAAATGTTGAATATGCTGCAATTAGTAGATGCAAAATGATGAAGAGAGTTCACAGCCACTGCTTCCCTGGAATTGACATACCGATCCAGTCCAAGGGAAGCAGTGGCCATGAACTCTCCTCCTCATTTTGCAGCTATTGACAGTAGTATATCTGGCATTTGGTGGTCAATTGGTATTGAATTAAGATGCCAGTGAGCTGAAATATATGTCCAATAAGAACAAGACAATTCTTTTTTATATACTTTCTGTACGCTTGCAAAGATAAAGTTACCTTGGTTCGTCTGTAAGGACTCTATCCACACTATCACTTTGTGGAATTATAGTTTTGAGTCTTGTCACAGGCTTGAAATAGCAGTTTAATCTGATGGTGATTCTTGCCCTTTGAACTAATGTTGAATCCATTATGCTGCAAACATATATTCAGTTCGAACTCAAAACTGCTTTGATTCATGTTGTTTTGATCCCTTACAAAAGTTTACGGTCAATAGGGTTGATTTAACACCACAATATTTCTTGAAATCAGTCTTTGTCAGACTTAAACTGAGTGACAGCACTTCAGTAAATGTTCTTTCACACTTCAATGACAGCCAACATGAGGGTTTGTGACTTTACCTACCACTAAACCAAAGTACTGACTGCTGTTGTTGGATAAAGTTCATCAAACGCAGGCTGGTTTCCAGTCCTCTATTCACAGCAGTAGCACTGAAAAACCTTCTTCTTGTAAGCTTTATTCACAGCGAACATTTTGACCTGGCACATTGAGGGCCTCTAACTGTTGAGGTGTGAAATCTACTTCTGATCTGACTGGCTACAGATGTGTGACAGGACAGGGGCACTTCAGGGAGCCACTCAGATATCAGCTGGGCATAAAGGTCCCACAAACACCCACGATACACGAACATGAAAGCTGCTGACAAACCTACATATAACATTATAATATTACATTAGAATATGATCAGAATATCAAAGTCAAGCGACTCACACGGTCAACCATCTACTATTAACCTCTATTTTCTTAGGCAATTTATGTGTCAACACGTCACATGGTAAGTTACCTTCGAGTTAAACACACATTCACAGAGAGATTGTTCCTCTTACTGGCTCAACCACTGAGTTAGAATTGATGCACTCAGTATCTGTTTCCTTCCTTTTTAATTTGTAATGATCAATCTACTGGAGCCTAATCGAGCCTGTTAGCTTCAGCAGTGATGCACGAAACTGATAAGAGTTGTTCCTCAAAGCCGCAGGTGCTAAATTAAATCCATAAGAGGGGTGCACAGGGCATACATTTTAATCTGCACCTCTTTATTCACCCTATTTGCATGACTGATGTCTCTTCAGGTTGCAACCTATCTTATTTAGAAATGTCCCAGCTTATCACCTCATGGCCTCCGTGTCCTTCAGATCCCTCCACTGTGGTGCTTCAGTTTTGTCAGCAGAGGGGGCTGCTGCTTTCTAACTTACTTTATTTTACAAGACCCCATCTTTTAAGAAAAAAAAATCTTTAAAAAATGTCATAATTGAGTCTGTGTTTGGTTTGTTTTGATGATATCTCCCAGAGAGAACACAGGCAGGAAAGGGAAACTGATTTTGCTTTTGTCCGGTCGATAAGACCTTTATGAATGGTCTGGCAAATGATACTTGAGATGTCTCTGTTTCATCTCCGGGTTTGAAAGACTTTTGGAAAATGTTATTGCTCTAAATTACACTGACAGTGCTTTGAAGGACACACGGGGGCTTTTGTTCTACCGTGAAACACTGAAGTTCATCCAACATAAAAGCTTGTGTCAACTCGTACTGTATGTGAAAGATGTTTGGAAGATCTCCGTTTAACTGGCTCTAAATAAAGATCTTCCCATAGGTATGAAGCAAATTCCTCCATCTTGTTGACACCCTTCTTTCTGTGGAACATCATGTGGGTCACAGTTACTTTTCCAAGAGGACACTGACCCATTTTATGACGATCTTGCTGGAGTCACACGGCTCGCTTGAGGATAGCAACGCTCATCATCTGCCACCAACCACGAGATCACAGGGAGGAGAGGAAACATGGGGGAATTCAACAGGGAGGATTTATAATGCATTAAGTGAGTCATGGAGTGACATGGATAATCTGCTCATTAGTGACGCTCATCCATTTGTGAGAAAGTCTAAATGACGGGAAGTTTGATCCACTCTTTTAAACACTGTATGGTGTGTCAGACTTGGATAAACTCAAAATATGGGGGTTATGTAATTAAGTCATAGATGTTGACTGTGGTCTTTGTTTGAATGAACATCATGCCACGTCAATAAGTGTTCTTTTTTTGGTTTTGTTTTCTGTTTTTTGTTTTTTTTTTTCTTCCAGCCTGCCCAACCCTCTCTTGCTTTTTCCTCTTCTTCTCTCTACTGGAAGTTCAGCTGTTGTGCTCAGTAACGCCTTTGTTTGCCAAAGCGTCCCTCACATTGCTACATGCCTGGCTGGAGACAGTACCCACTAGCACCTACTTTATATCAAGACAGAGAGTGTTTACTTCCTAAACACTACAGATTGAAGAGAAAAGGATGGTCTGTCAGTGATTGGTAAGCAGCGCAGTGTCGTGATATCGGGAAATTGTTGATTGTGTTTTGACCGATTGCAATTCTGTTCTAATTCTCACCCTGATCTGTATCTAATAACTTCTCGTAACAGATCCGTATCAAAGAGGCAATGGATTTCTGGAATGCTTCATCATAAGATGTCCAATTAAAGGAAGGGAATCTCATTAATATCTCCACTGTTAAGGGTTTTTATCGTGAGGTGAAACTTGAGGCTTGTAAGTGCTTATTTGATCTTGAAAAGGATGGCTTTCCGCAGACCAGCTGCCCACCTAAGGAGAACTACAGACAGGATTAGATCAGGGGATCAGTTCTACTGGGAAAACATGTTATCAGAAGATGGGTTTTCGACCGGCGTCTCTCCCCCTCCACGTGCACCTCGGCCCCACAGTGCCATTGAAGGAGGCCAGTTGGACAACTGGCTGGAGCACCTGAGGGCGATGCAGAGCAACCCTGGAGCCCCTGATCATAATCCATCTTTCTACGATCAGACAGCATTCGCGCCTGTTTTTGACAAAGTACCAGACAGATGTGCTGAGAGACGGACCAGCATGCCCTCCTTCAGCAGAGACTCATCCTTCATGCGGGAGTCCAAGCCTGTGTGAGAGCTCGCTGGGCAGCCAAGAGTCCCTCCAAACTGGGCTTCTCTCCTTTTCAGAGCGCAGAGAAGGCTCAGAGAGAGCTCATATCATGCAGGCCCCAAGGAAGGAACAAGCTCAGTTCAGTTATCTAGCTCCGGTCAGAATTGGGTGGCTACCAATCCAGAGGAGAGTGATGAAGGTGGAGGATGCTTGCAGCCAAAACCAGTCGTTGGACCAGTCTTCTAGCCAAGTAAGATACACAATACCTGGTGCTAACAGACCCTTGAAAAGATTATATTATGCATTGTGGGTTTTTTTCCCCCACCTTCACTGAGCCAAATAGCTTTTGTCGTAAAGTTATTCTCTACTGCTTCTGAACTGACTGGAACACTTTGTTTGTTGTCCAGGCTTTTCTTTATTTATTTAATGACATCACCACGGAACAATTTGCATCATGTCTGCCAAGTGGCTGGCGCAGGAGACATAAAAAAAAATAAAAAAAATAATGAGTAGCTGCACTCTGTCATTTTAGATCCAATCAGCTGAGCAGTCAGAGCAGACTGGAAGTGGACATAAAGAGGGACAGGAGCTCGAATGGAGCAGAGGGTGGCAAAAGCATTATTCTTCTCCTATACAGTACAAGTTAAATAATAGTGTATCTAAAATTAGGATTGATATTTAGAATTGACCCCAAAAATGCAAATGGTTGCAGCCTTCAAGTTAAGTTTTATTGTTTTTGACTCCTTTAATGTGATTATGGACCAATTTAGAACTATGTTGTTAAAGCTTTTTCAGTACAACTTTTTCTCTGTTAAAGTTTCCAGTGTTTGATATCAAACCTTTTCAAATACTGGCTTAACCTGGATTTGTTGCTGACATCCCCCCCAGATTGTGTGATTGTGATTTTTACATATCAGTGAGGCAGCGAAAGCCGTGCAAGTCTGAAGTTAAGTGAAGGGGATGGAGCTTTGTGCTTGGCAAGGCACAAAACACAGAGTGTGTCACAGAAAGGCATTTGTAGTCAAGTCTCAGTTTCCCAGGGAGAACGCTGAGCTCCGGCATCCTTTGAAAACAGCTTACTCTGCAGGAACTCCACACATTCTCGAAAGGTTTACGACTAATTTGGAGCCGCAAAGGCAGAGATTGATCTTTGTGCCTTGTGAGGATGCAAGTCAACGTACAAAGATAATTCAATGGGAGCACTGTATTACCCTGTGAACTGATAATATGGCTCAGAATCAATAAGCTGCTGTGCTATACCAGAGATTTCACTTAACTGAGGCACAAGGAACATCCCCAACCCCCCATGTGACCCCTAGGTCAGAAGAAAAATATCATCATTATCATTATTGTCCATATCTGTAATTTACCTTGTGATCTTGCTTCATCAGTTTCATAAAATTGATCAAACCCAAGACTACGAAGCAGCCTAAAAAATGACAGATACCAACACTTTTGACCAGATAATTTTTTTTTCAACCATGTAATATTAACTTAATGTTTGAATATTTTTCTCTGAAATCTGCTTTTTTTTTTCCCACAGTTGAAAATGAAACAACCCATCACTCCAACATTTCAGAAGATTCAAGCAGCACCCTGTAAGTCTGCAATTTGCTGTTTGTTGTATGTTTGTTGGTCTGAAAGGACAGGTGATAGAGTTATATCAAAAGTTGCCTGAAAAGCTGAATATATAAAGATAAATGAATTGTATTTTGCAAAAAAAAAAAGTCACCAGATGTTTCACTTCCAGTTACAGTTAAAAACGCGATCAGCGCTATAACAGATGTTGACACAGGGTGGCGACGGGGACCAGGTCAGGCAGGGGGACAGTGAGAACGTATTTCAGGACTCACTTGTTGGACACTTTACCTTCCTATAATCAGCTCCTTGCAGCACTGTTGTCCATGTTCCCTTTCAAACACTCCACACTGACTGAAAGCGCATTAGTTTGAACAACATTCCTCAAAACAAAGTCAATTCCAAGTGGAACTGTTCCTGGCTGCTGTGCTATGGTATTCTGGACGCATTGCATTGCAGAGGATATGGGTGTTGTTTAGCCTGAAAAAGGTTGCGGCAAGAGGCAGAGAGATAAAAGAAGATCCAGACTGATTGGAGAGGGAGCCCTGTTAATCTTTGAACAGGCAGCTCCGTAGTCTCTGGGTTTGATCTGAAGCGTAATCTTTCAAACTTGTTCTTGTTTATACATAGATTACCCTGGCTAGGCTCAGGGCGCTTACAGAAATCAAAGAAATCTATCTATATGGCAGCAAGGAACTTTGATAGTCAATGCATTTGTTGTAAGACACACACACACACCTCATTGACATCCTACACTGTTAGAAAAAAGCTACATGCACAGGCTGGTATGACATGATAAACAGCACAAACATTTTAATTTAGCCTACTAAACAATCATTATCAACTATAACTTACCTGAAATTCTTTCTCCACCAATACTGGATAATTTTGATGACTTCTAATCAAAGAGAACCTGGTTGCGTCTGACAAACAGTAGCTACTTCCAGTGATGCTCCTTGATCATTCACTGAAACTCCTTTTATCTCTTTCTAGTTAATCATTTAGGTCATACATGGCATATTTTTGACTTATGTCAAAGTGAACACAACTAAGGTGCACAAACTGGTCATAGCTGACTGACATCAGAGCAATGAGTTCGAGAAAGCTGATCATCAAGAAGCACAAATGAGTGTCGATCTGCATCCAGATTCGCTTTGACACAAGCTTCTTTTGCTCAGTTGTCAGTGCATTTAAATCCACTGCTCCACGTCTGAAACCTAACAAATTTCAAACCGCTGTTACGCCAGCAGGAGCTGATTCAGCTGAACTGCTTGGAAATTCAATCCACATTTTTCTTTTTCTGGTTTCTCCTATCGACTCCTACAGAAGCTCTTTAAATCTAACTCGAGGTCTTGTTGAAGGCACTTGGTGCCCTCTGCCTCTATAAAAGTCACATTTAGCAAACATGAAATGGTGTTAATGAGAAAATGATAATAAAATTGGATTTTGTGCTTCAGGTTCTTTCATGTTTTTTACAGGGTGGCTTATTTTCACCCTGTTTGAATGTACTATTTAGATAACAATCATTTGGAGGGCAGAGACTTTAGAGGTTATTTGACATTTGTACTTAAGTCTTTATTCTCTTCTGTGAATTGTAATATCAGCTGTTCATTCAGAAAAATAATGATTTGAGCTCGGCTTGTGAAAATAATGAGAGAGTCTGTTTCACCAGAAGGAGAAGAATGAGTTGGTGGGAATGAAATGAGTTATATAGTGATGGCAGTGCATGGATGGAGGTGTCAGAAGAGCCAGAATCATTTATGACAGCAATCAAAACATTCTTTTTTAATTTTACAGCTTTAATGGTGCTTGCAAAATGGTGCAATTTTCACACTGTCTCTCAATTTCTTCCTGAAAAAAAAAAGCAAACACCACAAATGATCTGCACAGCATTCGAGGGTTATCCCAAAGTGAAGGGCTGTCACCATGGTAACAGCTGCAGGTGGAAATGCAGCCAGGCAAGCAGTCAGAGTATCAGTCAGGGCCGAGAGGAGGACCATTCAAACCGTTATGTCTCCAAAGGAAGCTGAGAAGTGACGCCTGGGTGGTGCTAGAGTCACCTTACAGTGTCAATGTCAATTATTGACAGTGTCAACATTGCTCTGTACATACCAGACAGAGAGGACATGTCAGAATCCATTTGTTTTGCCTTCAAACATAGACGGTGAGGAGGAGGAAAGTCATTCCAGTCCGAGGGCTTTCAGTGTGAAGACATGGCAGACACCAGATCAAAGCTCCCCTGCTCTCAAAGAGGTAACATATATGCTTCTCAACACTGGAAACTGGGTAATCCAGCAGGCAACTATACAAAAGTAGATCATTAGGATAGCTATTGGTGGCTGTTTGTGTGTTTATCTTGAAGATGTGGTGAAATAATGCATTCTTATTCAAGTGTTTCCCTACGCCTACTTTATATTATTCTCTCTGATGCTGAGGCCAGTGTCAGATTTAATGTTTCATTGATGACTTGGCAGGACATTCAGGATGGAAAAAAAAGAGCATCCTATACAGAACATCCACACTGACTTTAACTTTCCTTCAAACAACGGAGGAATAAATAATGTTGCTGTTATTTTAATCAATTTATATAGCTTCTCATTTCGTGTCTCCTGGACACGTTACATTAAGCCCTTTAAGTTTATCTGGGGAGAGGGGACCCATATGTGACTCAACAGTTATTGGACAAACACCTGGACAAACCAATACAAAAAAAGCTTGTAAAGTGAAAAAAAAAATGGACATATAAATAAACATTTTGAATACTAGTCTCTGAAGACCAAAGTAACCCAAAGAAATGAAGCAAAAGTTTAGTCCAGGATTCAATGAGCTGATATGTGGCTGTGTGTTGGATGTGTGCTGTCCTTCAAGGAGCTCCCCGGTCCTCACAGGTGGCTTATAAATGTTTGGTCCAAACGCACTTCATAAAATTATTGCTAAGATATGATTTGATTTCCAGCTGGGTGACTTCCTTCTGATTCTGAATGGTTGAAACAAACACTTTAACACCAAAGCCTAAATCAATCTGTTATTTTCTAAAAAGCTTTGGGAGCAAAGATCATCTGCGTCAATTTTGATGAAAATATTTTTAAACAGCCACTAAATCCACTGTTCTGGACCATTAACATATGAGTTTTGACGCTAATTTCATCAAAAGAAATGTGTTGAAACCTTTTTAACTGTGGAGATTCCAACTGAACTAAAGTGAGCTGAACTGAATTGAAGAACTGAGACCCACATGGTCCTGAGAAGGATGAAGGGGGTGTAGATAATGGACGGATGAAATGACCTCCAAATGGAAGTTACACTGTTGCAGTACGATTTACCGAGGACAAATGCATTTAAAAAAATAAATCCATTCAAAACCTGCTGAAAAGTTGGAAATGGAGTAAACAGAGAGGTGTGTTTGAATTTTCTGTAGATCACCACGACTGCATTGCGGTGGTAGTTTCTAACCCAGTACTGAACAGATGACATCACGTGCAGCGTTGGCCGGTAGCGCAGGCGAACAAAAACTCACCAAAAACAGTTCAACGGGTTCAGATATTCTCCTTCTCAGTAACGTGTTCAGAATTAAACCAGCCGTTGTTAACAAGCCCTGCAAGGCTTCCTCTATTCTTACTGTTCTGTTTGTAGTCTCTGTTCATGGTCTGAAATCCACAGAGATACCGGAGTCGGGAACATGTTCACATAACTATGTCTCAATGAAACAGCCAATACTGCTTTCACAACTATTCCTCCTCTATCCTTGTGAATGCTCAAAGTTTTTTCTTTCTTTTTTCTTTTTTTTTCATGATGTCTCATGAGTTTGCAACGTTAAGGCGTTAAACATCTTCCTCTTGCTTTCTATTGTACTCAACATCTCCTCCCATCGCCTCTTCAACCCATCTAGATTTGGAGTCTTATTCTGGGAATTACTTGGGCCTAGACAAGCTCAATCAAGCTCCATTCTTGTTGTCAAGGTTATTCATTTTGACAGGTGTTAAAAAGTCCTAGAAACTGCCGGTAGCAAACCAGCATTGATAAAGCGTTTTAAGAATCTGTGTTTTAAAGGAGAAAAAATATCAGCAGAAAATTTCAAAACTATACGAAGAATGACACAATATAATGACGCACAACAGCCACAGTAGTGTTTTCTTTTGACAATGATCTGCCTCCAACAAGGTTCATGAAAGATTTTGTATAATCCTACTCTAAATGATACTTATGAAATGGTAGCTTCCTTTGGGTGTTCGATAAATAAACACAAAAATATGCGAACCCATCTTAAAAAACTGTCCTGCAGCTGAAACTCATAAGTAACTTTACATAAATTCCAACAATACTCTTGTTGTTAAAAGATATTTATCAGGGACTGAGGAGGTGTGTCATATCATAAACCCACTGGCATTTCAGACAGAGACATATCAGTGTTTGTCTGTGCTCCATTAACACCATCAATCCTCTTACCCAAGGACCAGAATATTTCAGTTTCTGTTGAAAATAGAGTCTCATTGTTATTCTGTGAGGGATAAGTCACGCTGTCTGCCGGCTTTGCCTGCTGCTGTTTCCATTGCTGCTGGGGCAGTTGCTACGTCTAGCATGGGGATAGTCATCTGACTGAAGAACAAACAGCCAAGCCCTGCAGAAAGCCAAGACGGCTGACCCGTGGTTAAAATGTAGAATTAGAGACACATTATACTACCAGTATCTCATGCCATAATAAATTAGGATATGATCCAAAATTTGTAATTGCTGATTTAAACCAGCTGTTCAAATTGCTGAAATAAATGCACAGCATCTGTTTCGCTCTGTTGATTGATGACAAAACATTTACCATGAGGCATTAGCAATAAAAGTGGGTGTGCTGGGATTTCTGTGCTTAATTAAGAGCCTTTATCCCATAGAATCTCTTTTTCCCCACATGTTGCAGGTGCCAGAAAAACTGAGCTTCGTTGCTAATGAAAGGGACAGACCTTTCAGCCGGCAACTTCTGAGGAGGGGCTGGAACAGGGTGTCAGCTTTTCCTGGAGGCCATAAGTTCAATGATCATCCCACTGGGACCAACTCAGAACCCAGCAGGGAATCTGCTTTGATAAATTCAACCAGCACAGGGCCCCTCAAGCATTTGCCTCTGCATTGCACAACTTCTGCTGATCCTTGCAGTCAATACACTCGGCCACAAGGAGCAAACACAACAGACACAGTCAAGTTGCGTACTTCTTTGCACAGAACAAACAGTCTTCAGCCTATGAAGGCAACCAGCCCTCTATGTGGGAAAAACAACAGTACACAGGTTGTCACTCATAGAGACAAATCCGGCCAAGACAACACTGATCCCAGAGAACAAAGCCAGCTTCTCCTCGATCACTATCTCTTCTAAAAAAGTGACCAGATCGGCCAGTCTACCCGGATCCAAACCCTGCTATCTCTCTTCCCAATCCAGCGGGTCTCCGTCTCCTTCTCCAGATCATCAGCCCATGGACCACTCCAGACAGATAACACTGCAAAGGAAGGCCACTATAGTCAAAGTAACAGAAAAAAGGGTGATATCCAGCCCTGGTCCAAGCACGAGCAGGGAAAACACACCACCAGTTAACTATGGTTTAGACACAGTGGTCCACAGACGAAAGGCCACCATCATCAAAGTGACAGAGCATAAGGAAAGCTATAGGCCAGCCAAATTAGGTTCCAGGTATCCAGAGCACAGACACAGCTACTCAGAAGGACTGTATAAGGACAACAGCACGTGGAGTCCAGAAAGCCACTCAGTAAACAATGTGGTTCCTCCATATCACCCTCTGAATACCATACCATCCTCTCCTGCAGCGCCAAACACATTCCCTTCAAATTCAGAGAATCACAGTCCTCTGCACAGATCTACACTGAGTCTTTTCGTGAGCAGCAGACCTATCAAAGCACCACCTACTTCTTCCGAGGTTTCTCCAAAAGCTGTTGGACAGAGATTGGACAGGCCGCACAGACCACTGAGCTGCTACGGTAATTTGACTGGTCATGCCGAGCCAAGCAAGGAGAACGGCACGCAAACAGCTGTCCGGAAATGGTCTTTCGGGCTTCCATGGGAGCCCAGTATCAACCCTGCAAACTCCGACAGTAGTTTCATCAGCCCCGGAAAAGCAGTGAAAGGAGCAGATCAGCGAGTGGCAGACAGCCTGAAACCAAACACAGATGAAAAACAGAGGATGCTACCAACAGCGAATGGGATGCGGAGAGCGTCTCCCAGCCTGACTCTCATCAAGGCCCCGGGTAAGTCTCTCTGTGTCATCTTGACAATCTTTTTGTCAGCATGCAAGCTCTCTTTGTCTCTGATCTCTGTTTTTGAAGGACTGAATTGTCTACATGTCCACTCCTTTTGTGCCATTTGCGGGTTCTGAGTTGATACAGTTTCAGATTTGATACTGTCTTTCAGCATTGATGTCTTATTGACAGACATTGTTTCTGTAAGGGCACTTGACACTAATCCCAGATGTGTGTGCTGATTTGAAGTAGCATATGTGCAAAGGCCCCCTCTTCACCTATACATATTTCTATTTGCCCACGCATCTTTCTGCATACATAATTTATTTTAGCTTCACTTTTTAACTGCATCACAAGAAGGGAAGAGAAAATGCAAGGTGTTAAACACGATAAATATGGTGACAGAGTCTGGCAGTCAGACCCTGCATTGGATATTTAAATGTGTGTCTCTCTGCAGTAATTAGGTGGTGGGAGTAAAATTTTATTTGCACAGTCACATTGTGAGGACACACTGGCCATCTGGGGGCTGAAATCCAGTCTGATACTGATAAATAGTTCTTGGCTATACGCTGTGACATAAATTCACCCCTGGCACCCCTGCAAGCTCACGTCTCAAGATTCACTCTAGAGATTATTGAGAAATCAGGTCACAGAGACAAAACCGTTTTAGTGTATTGAGAATGATTTCAAACTGACAGTTTGAGGAAACTACACAACGGTGATGTGATAAGGAATCGGATAGTTCTGCATTCACGTGTTAGAGAGCAGGACGGTGAAGAGGTTGTGAGCTGGGGCAGGTATTGTCTGTAGTTTGGGCTCTGCACAAACCTCAGTCCAGTGATGTCACAGATGCCACGCTAGAGACAGTCCCCGAGGGCTGCTCCAGCTTCATGTGTCTGCACAGATAGTTTGATCTTTTTTATTTACAGGTGGTAAGCTGGCAGGAGAAACAAGGGAAAGGTATCTTATAGACCAACACTTTGCAGCCCTTTTTTTTTCTTCCTCTAGTCCAGTAAATTCGTACAATTCCTGTGGTGCGTTATGTTGACTGTCATCTGAAGCAATGCAAACATTGCCTAATTTATATGGATATTAAATTAACTCCGAATTGCATGTCGTCCAGCTGTAGTTCCTTTCTGGAACTGTTCCTGGACATCACAGTGGACACAAAGAAAATCGAATTAATTAATGATCTTTCGAGGTGCCTATTGATTTTTGCGCCGAGCACATTGTGCAGCTCTGCAGTTTCAAGTTTACACCGATTAATAGATATGCACTCATGAGGAAATGAAAGTGCAACTTCTTTCAGTTCTGAGGTTTACGTGTCAGAACAACAATAACAAAAAAAAAAAAAAAATCTGATCGTTACCAGGTCAACAACAACAGCACTTGACTTATTAAACTGGGCCATTCTTCATCATTTGACTGCAACCTTCCCAGGCTGCAAAATCTGCCCATTTGAACCCCCCTCTATCACCGTTCTAGATAACTGGTATGATCTGCTCATGCTGATGTTCTGTGTGTGGTTTTCACCATATATGATAGGATGAGTCGTGGTTTAACATCTCTACTTTGGTCTCGCTTATCTAAAGTACATTGCTGCAGAGGTCTTGTTGCCTCCACTGTCAGGTTCATCATGTCCCAATTGGCAAGACGTTAGAATTGAAAAGGGAAATGTTTTTTTTTTCTTCAGATGATTGTACATTGTACTTATTTGGGTAAATTATTACAGATTGACACAGTTTTCCTGCTGAGCAAGTGTGTTTCTTCATTTATTATTACGTGAAATTATTAATTATTCTTTTTATCGCATTTATTAAGAGTGTCTTCAATTAATTATAAGGCCAGAGGCGGCATAATTTAAATTCAGCATTTCATACAGTCAACCACAAAATGAGGCAGGATATTAAATTGTGTTAAAGTCAGCCTGTCGTGCGGAGCAGCCAGATGAAAGCTCAGTAAGGGCCAGTGTTACTGTGTTACTGACTCTCCAGTTACATCAAAGCCCTCCTGCATTTCAGATCCCCACTCCCATCAGTCTCAAGAGGAAGTGCTTGCCCTCAATGCAGCTGCGATCATAGCAAATATCAAACTCCAGAGACAACTTAGTAAGAAGAAAACAGCAAGCGGGGATCGTGAGGAGGACAGCACTGCATCACCTGGGGGACGTGCTGGTATGATTACACACTTCTTGAGGAAGCTATAATTTATGTAGTATACTCAATTCTTCACCTGATAAAAACATTCATCTTGGACGCATCTTGTTTTAAATCCATACAGGTATTGTAAAATGCCTTTGCTTTTACATACGATGCCTACAGTGCATGGGTTCATTCCACTAAGTTATACATGGCTGGACAAATGTGCATTTGAATTGGACATGTGAGGGCTAGCAAGGTAAAAAAAAAAAGAAAGTTTTTTAGAAAAGCCCTTTGATTTTCTCTTTCTTGGTAGTGACGGGTGAGTGGAAATGTGAAAAGCCTGATTCTGAGCAAAGCGAAGCCCAAGACCACAAGCAGCAGCCTCAAGCTGCATTTGTTCCGCTAAGGCTAGACAATGAAAGGTCAGCTGAAACCATTTCTCTTCAGGTGAGTCCTGCTGTTATTTTCTGAGATTGATAAAACACCAAAAACATGGGGTTTCATTCTCTGTGAGAATGTCAGGTATATACAGAATGCACATACGAGAGTTATTCTGAGGTGACCCTTTAAACTGAGGCAATCTCTACATATTGCTTATGTGTGTCTGTTGCAAATATTCTACCTCTTATGTTGTTTTATTTGCTTTTTAAATGCCTGGAATTTGTAAAATAACCAATTTTATGGAAAAAATGTTGCCAAAGATTTGGGAAAAGTTGTGAAAAGGAGCAAAAAGGAAAAATCACACTTTCAGTATCTTTAAGAGTTTGCTTTCGAATCATTCAGGGGAGTTTAAAGTAATTCTTGGTCCTAACTGTTTTGTCAAGAAGAGCAATGTGTTTCTGGCTTTGGCAGCAAGCACTGCAGAGGTTCAGACCAGACTTCATCAGTCGTTCCCAGAGCAGAGTGCGTGAGCTGGAGCAAAAGGTACGAGAGCGGAGGCAGCGGTGGAGTGCTCGGGACCGACAGGCCGGCGCTGCACTCAGGCAGAGGAGCGCCCACAGCAGCCGGCCTCCCTCTCTGAATGGTAATGTGCCAGCAGCCAGCCTCACCTCTCTCCACCTCTATGCTCTTCATTGTTCCTGAACAGCTGCAGTGGCTGTTTGCCACATGACTAATCACATATATGCAGATTTAGAATAAAGAGCAATGGAGTTGGTTTACGGCCAGTGTTCATGAAAATGTTCTTTAATTTAAGCGCCTGCGAGGTATCAAAACAGTCCTGTATATTGTTTTTGCTTGAAAGTGTTTTGAATTCCCTGAAATTCTCAGATGGAAACCAGAATTCAGACTTAGCAGCAGTTGTTTACAGTTTAATTTTATGCCGTTGCTCAAGGGCTTTCTAAAAAAATCCATGGAAAAAATCGAAAGACTCAATATGTTTAAGAAAATCTACAGGCCATATAGGTGGCCAGTGTTCAATGTAACAACTGGTGTTTTCGTCGTAACTTCATCATCAGGAACGCTGGGTGTAAGCTATGACCCTTAGCAAAAAGTAATATACTTAAGTACATTTTTAAAGTATACTTGAGTATAAGTACAAGTATAGCAAGTATACTACAGACCATATACTTTTAGTGTACTGGAAAGTATACAGATTTTATACTTTTTTGGACTAAATTGGAACATTTTAAGTTTATAAAAGGTAAATAAAGATAATGCAATTCAACACACATACTACATATTGTAAAGTTTTAAACTCCAAGCATCATATCATATTAATAAATACATTACATTTTAAGCATGAGTTAATGATTTGGCCTTGTGCACCTGAAACAAAATATCCTAAGTATTATTACTTTGTAGCAGTAAGATGTAAAAAGTATACTAAAGTATAAGTTAGAATAAGTATAAGTGTAAATCTCAGTATTAATGTACTTAGTCATAGACTTTTGTTTATACATTTAAGTGTAAGCCAAGTATACTTCACTATACTATTAAGTAGGTGAATAAAATATAGTTTATAAAAAGTCACCTTCAAGCATACTTCCTCATTTTTAGTAAAAAAAAAATAAGTATAGTCATAGTACACTTGAATAAACTTCTTTTTGCTAAGGGGAATGAAGACGATAAAAAGCAAATGAAGTGAGATGTGAGACAAATGGCCGTATTATACACATATTTTTTACCTTTCATGCAAGCTCATTTCACCTGAAAAGTGAAAAAAAAATTTCAGAGAGGGATTTAAGGGATCTCCAAGTGTCTTCGTGGTCTTGATGTCCCAGGCTTCACAATAAACGGCAAACAATTTAAGGACCAGTGACACTGATTTTATAGTTTTGTCCGCCCTCTACTGGCAACAACAGAGAAATGCATCGGAGCGGCCCAACAACAGCTGGGAAACTGATGGATGTAGAGAGTAATTGTGACTGATGACTGTCACATCCTTTATATGAATGCTTATGAGAGTTCTTTTACGGTGCTTAGTATAATTTCACAAAAGTCATAGCTTCTTTAAATGGCCTTGAGAAACTCGTCGAGAAGGTAGACTTCATACCCTCATGTCTGCATCAACTTATCAACTTTGTGTGTGTATATTATTTGTATTATTTGTATATATATTTGTATACATACATGTGATTGCAGGTAACTTTTTGAAAGCCAGAGTCAGAAACCCTTCCACAGAAAGACACGCAGCCCATTTACAAGAAGTGAGTTTCACATCAACCTCAACCTCGACATACGGACTTCCTCTGTCTGCAGATCCATCCTTATCTTTTGCATCACTTTTGCATGCAAAGGCTGATTGTGTATGTCCATGGAAAATATGCTGCTCATGTTTACTTGCTCCAATAAAACCGCTTTATTCTTCTTTGCTTCCATGCCTAATTCTCCTGCTTGGTCCACTTAATGACTGAGACTCCTCACTAATCACTCTAAGAAGAACAAGAGGTGAAACAATTCAGCCAAATCCAGCTGCCTTTTGTTTCACACTTGGACAAACTAAAGCTGTCACCTTTTATTTTTATTTTTTATTTTTTTCAACACCACTTACTCAAATAAGGGTTAAATATGCAAAATGATATATTTTTACAGCACATTCTCAGAAGTGAAGAGGAGAAAGGATGATGAGAAGAAGCGGGAGGTCAGTCTGAGCAACAGACAGCGAGTAGAGCTTTTCAAGAAGGTAACTCCTATGTGCTCTTTAATTTAAGCAATAAACGCATTCAGTTTCACTCAGCAGCTGTTAAATATGAATGAAGCCCACGTGTTTTTGTTTCTAATTGTTGCGCAGGCTTTGCATGTCACAACTATGTCAAATATATCAGGCACACTGTGGAGGATTTATTCATACAGTGATGCAAAATACACACTTTCTTTTATTTAGATAGCCAAAAAAAGAAGGTTTAATGATTTAACACCTGACACAAGCCGCTTAGAACTTCAGATGTATAAAACTTACACACGGCATAATTTTCTTGCCATCATAAGGAGATTGTGAGTTGCGGGACAACAAAACTGTACATCAACGGGACTGTAAATATCATCAGTTGATGAGACAAGTCATTCTTGCTCATGAACACATGTGTGCAGAAATGATGCAATGATTGAGAAAGACACTTATCAAAATGATTGCACAACAGCTTGTCACAGTCACAAAAAACACCTGTGTGAGACACTGAACACAACATTAATTCTGTAAATGAGCTACAGGCAATTGAGCAAGTAATAGCACACCTATCTACTGGAGGCTCAATTAAACCTTACAAGTGTGCATCATGTTGTTGTAATGGCTGACATTAAAGAGTTCACATGCTAATAAAGCTGCTTAATCTCCTTTTAGAGTGATACACCTATTAGAAATAAAGGCTTTAAATCCTGAATAAACTTAATTATGTTTAAATGAAAAGAAGTTGTACCTAAAATTGCGTATTGGAAAATGACACCAACACAACAACGGGGAGGCAGATGGGATCCACAACTGATCTGGTAAAACGTTTATTGAAATAAACCAGCTTGCCTTGTTGACCTCAGCACAATCTAATTTCATATTTCCAAATGAGCCTGCAGCGTAATCACATGAAACAATGTTTCCGTCTTTTTGAAGTAATTATTCTTATATTTCAAGGGCAAGATCGCTTTTTCTGTAGCAAAGTTAAAATAAAGGATTCAATAAAACAAATAGATCTGCCAGCAGTCTTTTTATTCCAAACATGGGGATGCAGTAATAATCTCGATGTTAAAGAGATACCTCCACATTTTGGGCGTTTACATATTTCTCATCAACCTCCGGTCTGTGCTGCAACAACAAAGCCACGGTTATCCTAACTGAGCGTAGTCACTGGAAGTGGATTGCTCAAGTGACAAAATAAACTATAAACACCAAAATGTTCGTACTTACATAATATGACTTGCAAATTTATCTTGTGTTGAAATAACTATAAAAAAGAAGAATCACGTAAACAGATATAAGGAAGTGTATTTTGGCAAAGCAGCAGCATCATGCAATATGACGATTATTATAATCACTTATTTGGCTATTACCACAAGACGTTTATTCCAGTATATCTTAACCACACAAGGATTTAATACAGCTGAAAGTTCTTCCATGGCTGTGATGCAGAAAGTTCATGCTTCATCTTCTCATTCAGATGAGTCAAGCCTTGCCATCAGTGGTAGCTCCTGGACCCATTACTGCAGTAAAGATGTCCAATTTCTGTCAGCATCTGTTGACAAACTCCACATTTACACCGCCACACTGAGGTTAGATTCTGATTTGTATCTAACAGTTTTACAGAAGGCAGGGTCTTCCAACAAGACATAGATAGTTATGAGGTAGTTTATACAGTATGTCACTTAGGCTGGGTGAAACGATCCATTTACAGCTAATCTGGGATTGTGGGGATTTTGTCAGATGTGGAATACTGGAAGCACAGAGAAGAGAGCAGCATATAAAATCTTATCAAACTCTGGGGTTGATGGAAAATATGTTTATTTCCAAAATGTTGGTGTATTCCTTTAAGGCCCCTATTTGGTTTATTTTGAATGTAAAATAAATATTTAAGGTCTCTATACAAAATTTAGTGAAAATTGATATTACCAAAATGAATGACCCCCGGTTGTTTTTTTGTTTTTTTTTTTTACCTTCAAACCACAGCTGAGCAATCAATCAGCATTTATTGATGGAGACTCCTCTTAAATGTGGGTGAAGCTGTGATATCAATATGCCAAAGGGAAAAGAAATCTGAAAGGAAGGCTATACAGCAATTTCCAAGTGTTTTTCTGAGTCTAGAACTGCTGCATGTTGCATCATAGAGACTAATTCTGTTAAAAACAAACATGTGGTTGACAGTGTAAGCATGGTGGTGGGAGCATAATGGTGTGGCGCTGTTTCACAGGGATCATGAAAAGGAGGATTATGGTAAATAAACTGGCTGCCAGTCCAGTTTTAGGTCTCCTCGTGGGTCAAAACATAGATCTAAATTTGTCCAAGTGGCCCTCTGAGAGCCCAGATCTCAATCTGTGGAGGAAGCTTAAGGTTAACGTACATGTGTGGAAACTATGGAGTTTGAATGAGTTTGAACAATTTTCCTTGGGATAATGGCATAAGACAGCTTTTAGAGATATGTGCCAAATGATGTAGGACCCATCCCAGAATATCGTTGTCAGCTGTAAGTCACAGAGGCTACGCTGTTATTGAAATCAGAGGACTAATAATTTTGATCTTGGCATATTAGTTTTCTCCAGTTTCACTTAAACACATTAGAAATACATCAAAGAAGCACGAAGAAGTAACATGAAGAGATGAATCAGTTGCTTTCATGAGCAGCCACATGGCACTGAACTTATCAGGGTTTGTAACATGCTGATCACCGTTAAAGCACTAATTCTGTTCCTCCACCAGAGGTCACTATTGCCCAAGTTTTCCATTTCATTGCATTTTCCTTTTTGCCATTAGAAGAGAAAAGCATCCTACTTCAAAAGCATTTTCGACATATAAAGTGATTGTTATATTATGTTTCTCTTTATCACTCTGCGCTCAATAACTGTCACCCAAGCCTGAGTTCCATTTACAGCAGGGATTGTAGCGTCTCTGTCCCACCCTGTACGGCACACCCGCTCCCCCATTATGAAGAGAAGCCCTGAACGGTCTCATTGTGCTGAGTGTATGAGGCCAGTGTTCCTCCTGAAAACAAAAGGCCCTTCAGTGGCAGAGAAAGCTACGGTGCCGTGCCACCATTCAGCCGAGCTGCAAACACAGCTGCTCCACCCACACCGCTGCTGCAGCTGATAACGCTGGCTGCAGGGGCCATGCCAGAGGATCCAGGAGCTCTTGAAAGAGGAGCTGGATATCTGAGCCGTGTGGGTGAGAGGCTCCGCTCCTGGGTCTGGGCAGGACTGCCATTTAAATCCGAAGCATGAGGAGCGGTTGCTGTGTTTGCACGGTCACTTCAGCTGCAGGACAGCAAGAAAAGAAATCAGACTGGTCATCTGTGAGCACCTTTTCTGTAAAGGGTGTTTCAGCGGTCTTAGTCAGGGCCTGTTGTAGTGGGGGGGGGGAAAGTGAAACTCATTACCTAGAGCCCAAAGAGATAGAGGGCCCTCAATGAAACCTAGAAATATAATTCTGAATTGTGTGTTGTTTGATTGTGCTTTGCTGGAGGGGCACAGTGGCAGGCCTTTTCACAGGGCCCAGAAATCCTGGTGACACCCCTGGTCTTAGTATTTCTCTTCTTGTTACAGAAGCTGTTGGATCAGATTCTTCAAAGGAGCAACACCTAAATGACTGACAGCACATGAAGATGAAGATTTTGAAAAGCCTGCAGTCTGACTGCTCAGCAGACTGAAGTTCGCAGCACTTTGACAGTGCTGAATATGTATTAAAAAAAAAAAAAACCCCATCAGTGTTATTCATCACATGTCTCTACTTTTGCTCCAGTTTCATTTTCTCTAGGCATCTGTTTTTCTGGGTAGCTAGATCCATGCCAATCCCTCAAAAACCCAGGAGGTCACTTAACATCATTCACTGCTGTTTTAAAGGGTTTTCCAGAACCTTTGTGATTCGCCTGCCCATCTGGAATTTAAAAAAAAAAACCAAACAAACAAAAAAACATACTCTTGTGCACAATGAAAAAGTATTTTAACCTGTTTCCCTGTTCTAACAAAAGATGACAAATATCTGTGTTCTGGAGCCTTATCACAAATAGAACATATGATATTTACTGCTTAATTCTGTTGATCTGCTATAAAAATCGAGGAAAAATCGATTTCTTAAGAGGAAAGAGTCTGACAGGCTAAACAGGAGAAGGAAAGTGTTTAGTGGAGTGAAGTTCAGTGTACTTGGACAGACGAGTCCTCACGGATTCGGAAAATGTCTTCAAAACAGCTGCAAGTGACATTGACAATATTTGTGTCCATGTTTTGATGCGCAGGGACGGGTGTCCAAGCCACCTGCCTGCTGCATTTACAGATGAGGACTGACACAATGAATATGTAAAACTGCCTCTGAGCAGTCTGTCATTATCTTAATCACACCGATATCGAAACCAGTGTTGCATGCAGTGTATAATTTTGTACCCCCCCCCCAGATAACTTCATATAAAGGGATGCAGTCTAGACTGTCTTTGCTCATTAAGGGGCCGGCGTGCTCGCACGTTGGCATGGTCTCATGTAATATCAAGCGGCGCTGCACTTTTCAGACATTCGCAGTCTCATCCAGTACAGTCTTCAACCATCATCCTCATTATACATCCAGTAATGCGTAGAGAGAAACCTCAAGTGCCATCTTTCAGTGCCAGCTATTAGCTCTTGGAGGGAAGAATGTGACCTCTTCTCAGTGTTAATGGACAGTGCAGCTGAATGGAGCCCTTGTCGCTGTCTTTGTTTCATAATGGATTCAGCCCCCGCCATTGAAAATCTAGATTTGTGTGCTGTACTGAAACTGAGGGTGATGCCCAACAATATACCTAAGTGGGGTATATTAACAAAGATGTGTAAATATGTGTTTTTGGACATGTGGGATGTAGTGCAGAGGATCTTTTCATAACTGGCGATTGTTATTTTGACCTATTAGCCTTTAAGTTGGAGGTTTTTTCACAGTCCAGCTGTTTTAATCTTCTCTGATGGCAGGTAGAAAACATATCTATGTGTGGGTATGTTGTGCTGCAGACTGTGCGGCAGTTGTGTGTTATAATCAGTTTGGACTAGAAAGTAAGCTAAATTAGGACACTTTTGAAACCTGATTCTGCTTGAAAAAGACAGTTTGCTGTGCATGAATGAACTGTTTTCCAGTTTTAACTGTGCATATTCCCAGGTGGTGTCAGAAACTGTTTTCTTGTGTAGTTTGATATGAATTAATGTAATAAATCTTTCTTTTACATTTTGTTACTGAACATTCTCATTTTTTTCTAATTTACCTTCAAACCTTAAATTCCTATCCTTTCATCACTGAAACTGAAACATCACTGGAAACTGCTGTAAACACACACACATATCAACTCTATGTAGGCATCTTTAAGATGACTCCTTTTATCTTGAAGGAAGACTATTAAGGAGTATTTAAGTATCTCTGAGCATCATAACGCTACAGACTATGTCCCTAAGACAGCAGCAGGCTTTGGTTTTCCTGCTTTATCACATGAATGGACTGTAACAAGGTTCTAGATGAAATGGTCTATGTGTATTTTATCCTAATTGGAGAGAAAAAGGTTTCAGGGACCAGTTTGCATGTGGACTTCTCTCTGTATGTCTGCGATGCCTGGAGTGAGCCTGATTAAATAAAGACATAGTTTCAAACTGGCTTTGTATCCAATCACAGGTTTGTTTCTTTTTCTGTTCCTACTTCTTTGTTGTAGTTTTTTTAAAGATGATTGTGGACCTCATGAAAATTCCTGCATCTGATCGCTTTATGATTTTTCAAATAATTATACCTCTATGCATAAGAGAACAAAGCTTTGAAAGGCATTTTTACACAGTTTTACTCCTGTCAGCTTTAACAACATGCAATCTATCCACAACACACAGGTAGGATGGTTTACCATCCAATTTACTTTCTATGGATATGTGTGGGACTGAGCTGGCAATGCAAAGTTAACCAAAGAATGCTAAAACAGATGGCGGAAGTCAGGTTATTTCCCACCTTCAAAATAAAGGTTGGGTTTACACACATTATATCAAGAGATTAATTTTTTTTCCCCCATATTTTTGGCGTGGAGCCTTTAGGGGCCCTTGATTCTCATTCAGATTGCTTGGGCCTTTTTTTCTAAACGACTTTGTGGCTCTTCTTAACAGTAGGTGGGCAGGAAATGGAGATAGAGAGAGGGGAAGACAAAGGACCGAAGCCTCTGTACATGGGGTGCCTGCTCAAACAGGTGAGCTATCCAGTGTATCACTTGTACATTTTTGTACAGAAAAAAAATAATATATGTATATATATATATATATATAATATATATATATATATATATATATATATATATATATATATATATATACATATATTTCCACTTCCCTCAGAAGTCAGAGCTTGGTAGTGATGTCACACCCAAGTTGAGCTAATTGCAGTTGCAAAGCTGAAAATGAATCTTTCCAAACGTTCCCCTCGCAGTTGTTGCTGCTTGTCAGTTATAGTAATTCATAAAACTTTCCGTGGTATTCAGCACATACAGACAGTGTAGCAACAGGTGATGGCAAATGATGCTATGTTTGTGTGTGACTTCATGTGAATGGACAGTAAAGTCATCTGTTTACCTTTGCTGATGCCATCCTTGTTAGATTTTTGAAGTTGAGAAAAAAAATGAGGATTCTCCGACTTTCCAAGTTGGAATTTTCACTTCAAGGGGCATTCCAGTTAAAACATTTTGACTTGATACTCTGAAAAACCAAGGTCTAAGTACAAACTGAATGCACCAAAGGTTTACCCAGTCATCCTGGTTCTCTGGCACCACTAACTGAACACACCTGATTGAAATGAGTGATTCATCAAAGTCTCCACAGGTCTGTGAATGATCCACTCATTTGAGCCAGGTGTGCTGGAGCAATGAAGCACCTAAACATGGAGGGGAGTAGGTCCTGAGGACCTGGACTGGGAAGCGTTGGTATAGGACACTTCTTGTCGATGTAAATTCTAACCTTTAGGATTTGAAACCATCAAATATTTACTCAGCCAAGCATTTCAGCAGTAAACTCAATAAGTGTGAAGTCACAAAAACAAAACAAACAAACAAAAAAACAAGTGACGTCTAAAAGTAAACACTGGAAAAAAGGCCACTAAAAAATAAGTTAAAAAAACTTAATACAAGATATTTTGCTTGTAATAAGCAAAAAAAATCTGCCAATGGAACAAGTGAAAATTCGCTTAATAAGATTTCATGAAATAAGACATTATATTTAAGCCTGACAAGATCTTGAAATTAGCTTAAAAATCTTATGACATGTCAAGTCAAGTCAAAAAAACTCAAAACAAGATGTTTTCAAGACTATTTCACTTAAGAAGATAGTCAAGATGCACTGTCTTAAAACAAGCTCCTAGATCTCACTGAAATGTTACTCTTTAGGTGATTTTGTCTTATATTAACTGTGATGAGATATTTTGACTAGAAATTAGAAAAATACACTTGGTAAGATTTTGAGTTTTTGCAGTGAAGGGTTTGGGTTAAAAAAAATAATAATAATAATAACCTTATTTTGAAAGGTCAAACCGGAAGTTGCAGCTTATTTGCATCCAGCTTGAATTAGGCTGGCTTTAGGACCCTGCGGAGCGGCTGATGGAAGCACATGGTCCTCACTCAGAAGACAACAGTCCTCGTCAGTAATTGTCCTGGAATTGATGTCATTCCAGAGGCGACTGACACAGCAGCGGCTTGAGTATCTGTCGCTGTTTTCTGCGTCCTCACCTTCAGAACTTCTCACTTTGTTTTTTTTTTGCACGAGGCAGAGACACACCTGGACGTCTTTGAATGGGAGGGGGAGCGCGCGGAGTTGACTCAGCTGTCAGTGGAATCTCCGAAAGCGCCCCTTCTTTTCTACCTGATCATATTTCAGGAAGGCTCTTCATTTTTTTGGGAGGCTCCTGCACATCAGCTGTTGTCGGACTGACTGTATGATGCAGTATTGACTTGTCTTCCGCCCTCCAGCATCATGAACCCCGGGAGCCGGAGTCTGAAGTTTGTTATTCTGACAGCGCTTCAGGCTTTATCGGTCTCGTTGCTGATGTGGGACCAGGTGCACTCTTTTGAAGGTGAGAAGTGATGCTCTTCATTTGTATATAATGCCAAAGTAAGTTTATGGGTTTCTCTGTTCCATCACTGTGTTGATCTCACATGATCATGATGAAACATGATGATCAAGCTTTATTGACCTGATGTCTTTATTCAACTCCTTTTTCATTCATGTCTCCTGTTTGGTTGTTTTTGTGAACATCATGCCTAATTTTAAAACTTTTGTAAGAAGACAAGACTTACAGATATATAATGCATGTTTAGTGACACACTTCCAGTGCACACAAACTCCAAACTCATGGCTTTCTCTCAGCTTTTCCAATATACCAGCTCTTTTAGCTGCCAGTCCTCCCAGCATGTGGTGCAAAAAGACAGGGATAGATGTGTCAGTTAAAGACTTTTTCTTAATCATACTTGCAAGCAAAGCTCAGACTTTCAATTTTCAATGAATACCAGGCCTGCTTTGGCTGATTTCTACTCAATCAGAAGAAGAAAGCCTGCATATTAGGTTGATCGTGTCCATGAAATCCCGGTGCAAATGAAGAAAGGACTGCTTGGGGGTAAAAATGTTCAAAGAGGACTTTCCTGTGTCCTTGTCTTGTCTTACCTGCAGACTGGGACTCATGACACCTGCGTGGTGTTCCTTTAAGGTGGATCCAGTAAACATGCTGCACACAGTGTTGGAAAAGATGGTGAATGTCGTTGAGGAGTCGCAGTTTAGTTTCTGGAGCCCAGGGAAAACTTTGGCCGTCATGACACTCTCTGAGGAAACCTGGGAATTAATTACCAGCAAGGGCAAACGTTTTAAATTGGGACTGAAGCAAGAGGAGTCTGTTCATTTATTCATAAACTGTTCATCATCAGACGGTTGCCTTGATGTGTCCCATAGATGACGATGTGCCACTTTGCTTGTGTGTGTGTGTGTGGGGGGGGTGATGGCTGATTGAGATAAATGTATGGGTGGAAACAACGTGCACAAAAGCTTCCTAAAACTTTTTTTCTGGTACAGTTTTCCTAATTCTTTGATCTTTTAATAAGATTTCACACTTTTTGACCAGTCTACAGTTTATATAGAAAATGTATACAACCCTGTTTAAAAAGCCACGTAAAAAAAAAAAAAACAGATGACAAGAAACTTTTCCCACCATCAATATGACCTGGACAATTCAGTTATAATTCAGAAATAATCAATTATATATATTATATATAACAAGCTCTAAGCTGGTTGCATAAGTCTGTACGCCCACAAAATAATACAGTGTTGAAGGCACCTGCCGGCGATAAAAGTGACTCTGATTAACCCCAAATAAAGTTCAGCTGTCCTGCTAGGATTTTCCTGACATTTGCAGAAGCCAGAAGTCATGGTTTGCACGGAGCTTACAAAGCATCAAAAAAGATGTCATTGTTGAAAAATATCGGTCAAGAGGATGGTAGAAAAAAAGAATCCATGACATTACATTTACCACGGGACACGTGGAACACAGTCATCACAAAGTGGAGGAAATATAGGACAGCACTGGTGCTACTGGAAACTGGACCTCCGTCCAAGTTTGATGGAAAAAAAGATGAAAACCCCTCCAAGCATACATCCAAATCAACAAAACAATAGCTTCATAGAAGAACATGGAAGGTCTGGAATGACCCAGCCAGGGCCCAGACCATCATCCTATTAAATCTCTATAGAGTGACCTGAAGACGGCTTAGCACAACTGAAGATGTAGGATGCTGGTAGACTCCTCCCCAAAGAGATTGAATGTTGTAGTTAAATTTTAAAAAAAAGTATAACGTTTAAGATTGTGCACATTTATGCAACCAGTTTATTGTATCATTTTTTTTGTATTTGTCCCTTTGATAGCATACACAATCTCCATAATGACAACATAAAATGTTTCAAAATTTGATGGTTCAAGTGTCTTTGTTATTCTGCTTAAATATTCAATTATATATGAATCGATTAAAAAGAATGGTGAATTGATGAATTCAAAACATTAAGAACATGCTCACACTTGTCTGTAGGAGACGTCACATTTGATGTCGCAGAATCGAGGAAGAAAGAGAGACAAGTCAAGTCCAAGATCTGCTGGTGGACACGAGAAACATTCAGCAGTGCGTCAGATCAAAGTAGCATGAATCGTTCTGTAATCAGAGCCGTTATGAGCTACAACCATTCTTCCGAGTCCATCATCTAGCTGATCTAACAAACGCGCCAGAGGTTTATATAAATGAAATCCAGAGATCCTTGGTGGACATTTGAGAACTTCACAGAGGGGCAGCCATCTGTGCAGCACTCCTCCAGTCAGACCTGGATGGGGGGGCAATCAGACATGAGCCATCCCTCACTAAAAGGCAAGTAATGGCAGTTTGCCACAAGCCCAGTCAATGAATGTCAGAGCACAAGAAGCTAATTTCTCTGATTTGATGAAACAAAGATTCAGCACTTCCCAACAGTTACTAAATAATGACACTGAGCAACGCCTCATTAACTCCCTCCTTCAGACAAACACGATGATGACAACGGTCTTCTTCTGTGACGAGCCTGGAAGACTCGTCAAGACGGAGGGAAAGATGAAGTCAGAAACATATATTTTCTATATTTCTATGATTATCGTGGTGGGTTAAAGGTTCACATTTCAAAAGCATCGCTCTGAGAATCCTGTAAATAAGTAAGGAGTAAGGAGCTAACGCCGGCTTACATTCTGGTTGAGCTGGAACATTTCTGCTAGAAAAATGGAAGAAACCTCTAATTTAAAGGTCTTCTAATTCAGTAGGACTGAAGGAAAAATACTGAGGGAAGAATATAAATAATTTTAGATCTGAAAAAGAAAATCATGCATTTTGGTCTCTTCTGGACAGCAGTGTATAAATGACTCTGAGATGCATGAAGCTATTTTAATATGAAGTCTAAAATTATAAAAATGTTGAAAACCTGACTGAAAATCTTCAGAACTCTTCTACATATTTGCTCACAAGTCAAAAATCATTTTTGAAGAATGAAAAAGATCAGATACAGATTTACTTCACAATAAAGCCCAATGAATGTACTGTTATTTTTTTTTAATTAAGCACCACTCTGTTCGCCGTGTGCACGTCCGATCCAAGGTTGCGAAGGAGATGGAGCTGTTCAGCTCCACGAAATGTCATGTTTGCAGTACATATTTCACAAGGCCTCTCCTTGAGATTTCTTGTTGGTTTTCCTCCCTGTCTGTCTCACTTCTCTCCTACCCTGGGATCGCCTGTGAATGAATTCCTCCCATGGTTGACACTCTCGGTGTCGGCCAGTATTTCCCAGCCAGCTGCAGTGCTTCAGCCAACAGGACTGTCTCTGCCCCGAGTGCTGCATGCAGCTTGCCTGCTGCACCCTCAGACAAATGAAAGTTGAGCTGCGAATATATTTTTGGACTGTTGTAAAACATTCCTGTAGCCAAGAGTGTCCTCCCCCAAAGAGATATTATCACCGTGATGTGACCCACCTAAAGTCAAAGGGGTTTAATATCTTTTTTGGTATAAATGCATTCATATCTTCCAGATGACTGTTTCAGAATATTAAAGACCCGGGAGGCCCGCGAGAAGAGTCGGTGGATGTGTGGTTGTGCATCAAGACAGATCGATCAGCCAGTCGCTGATTCATGTGGGGATGCTTATACATGAGAAGAGGAAATAGCTGGACTGTGCTTCTGTGGCTTTACTCTACATGTGCTGCATTAATTTCTTCAAATCTCCTTTGGACGTATTTGACCCATCCAACAACAGTTTAAAACATGAGCTGAAACCCGATGCTGGCTCTGGATTTTCTCGTTGGACTTTCACACCCGTGCATGTTATAGTTGAGCTCGGCCCGGCGTTCCCACGGAGTTCTTCTCTATCATTGGGTCAGGGGTTTTTTAGTTGCGTTAGATATTTTATGCCAAATCTGTCTGGGCTCGTTCAGAGCTCGTCCCGTGGAAGCTCGTTGATGGAGCGCCATCCTTTTAAAAGATCTTCTTTTGTTTGTGTAGGCCATTAGCAAATGTTTCACATTCACTCCGTGACCCGCCGTGTCATCCTGACAAAGACCGCTCCCAAAATGTGATTTTCCTGACCCGCCCCACAAGAAAAATCTGATTTCTCAGTACTGTGCATACAATGAACTTAATGACCAGAAAGGAAAAAAAATCTAAATTCATTCTTCCTAAACAGGCCAGTCACCAGTAAGACCTGATCAGCTGAAAATCAGCTGATCTCAACCACCATCTGATCAGTCTACCACTATTCTGAATACTTTACTACTATTTCTGAATTTGATTCTTACAGCAATGGTATGTGATTATTTTAACACAACAGCAAAAGACAGTCTGCTGTACGGAGAAAAGGTGGTTTCGATGATGACCTTACCACAGTGTTCAGCCTTTCTTTCTCTTTACGGATCATATTTTCTTGTCATATCATGTACCTGGGACTCCTGGGCATACATATTTCTTTTTTTAGTTCCCACATTCGCGTGGCCCAGATTTTAGACGCGTATCTCCAAGTGAGTGATCCTTCAACTGAAAAGACTTCCTCAATGAGCATGAACATGTTCCACTTAAAGGAAACATGTCTGACTTTAAATAAATTCCACATGTACTTCCAGTTCGTTTATTACACTCAGATTTAAGACATAAGATCTCATTTCTCAGATCCAGATACTGTAATCAGTTTTCCCGAGCAGTCATGGTCCAGTCAGAAGGTCTGACATTTGAACCCTTTGACAACTTTGAGTAGTCAACGAGACTAGAAAAGCACCATAAAGGTGACCATGCGTCATTTACTATTTTCTTCTGCGGTACATTTCTGAGCGGTACATATATTTACAGGAGTCAGAGTCCCTGATAAAATGTCCTTACTGAAGGTCTGCTGCTGCTACTTTCTTTGTCGGTCCGTTAAGAGTTTTGTTTCAAAGGCAAACCTGAGACGTATTTTGAAGCGAAGCAGAGCAAGCAGAACATCAATAGCTTAAGAAACTTTCAAGTACAACCTTGACCAATCTGGGTTTGTTAAAACTTGGGTTGGTTGCTTTCAGATCTTCAAACAGAGACTAAAAATAGGAGTTCTCAAGTTGCTTTTATCTAAGCAGCAGTCCAAAAACCAAAGGTGTTCAAATTAAAAAGAGAAGTCATCAAATCCTTACTTAATTGTGTGCACAAAGTATTACACAACTGAATCAGGGGGGATAAATTACTTTTTGGATCATGCAGAATAATATATCAAAAGCAAATGTGAGACTTTTTTTTTCTCACAAGGATGCACTCCAAAGCCAGACAGAGCCGGTGCTCCCCCTTTTTTGCAGGAAACACTGCAAAAAAAAAAAAGGAAACTTTTTTTTTCTGTATGAAACTTCAAAAAAATCATTGTCTCATTTTGTAAAGTTGTGATATTGGCAAAAGCGTGGCACTTAATAATACTCTCAAAAGACGTATGTAAAAATAAGCAAAAACTGCAAGAGAGCATTTACCGCTCGCTTGGTGCCATAACCTGATCCGAGACCACTGGGTTGTGACCGGCTGTGACGAGCGTTCTCTGGTCCTGTCACTTTTGCAGCTATCGGGTCCGGGAAGCTTGCTGCCATTGAGACAACCAGGAACTCAGTGAAATATCCGAGAGTCACAGTGAAACCATCCATCTGACCGCTAAACCTTAGCTGACGCTGAGTCATGCTGCAGGACAATGTGTCCAAGAGCACCAGCAGATGTACCGTACATCAGAATGCCTGAAAAACAACAACAACGAGAACAACGACCCAAATACCAGACATCAACCTGATGCAAATGACGTGGCAGAACCGTAAGAGAGTTGTGCGACAACTAATGCCCTCAAACTGACGTGAGCTGACGTAGTGTTGGGCTAAAATTCCTCTGCAACAGTGTCGTCATACACAAAAAAATATTTCAAGCAACTCCTGCTAAAGGGGTCCTGAATCATGGGTGCACTTAGTTTTTCACACTCTGCTTCAGCATTTTGGGATAGTTTTTTTCACTGACTGTGAGACGGTGTGATATGTTAGTTGGTTGTATTTTCTTAAAACCTTAAAACCTGGTGGTTGTCCTGATACTGCACATAAGAACTCAGAATTTAAAAAAAGGTGTGTTGCAAGCCTTTGGTTTACCTTGTCCCCCCCCTTCACATAATTTTTTTTTTTTTCTGTTGTACATTTATATTGTATGTATATTATATGTATGTATGTATTATTTTCTGAAGGGGACATAATCGAGGGATTGGAAACTCTCTCAGGCCATTCATATCAGTGTTCGGTGCTTCAGTCCTTGAGCTGCGTGACCTTTCCAGTATGTGCCAGGCATGTGCTTGCCATGACGGAGAGAAGCTCCAAGGAGCTGGACAGGAAATCTGTCTGAAGAAGCACATAATGAGCTTTCACACTGCTCTTCTCCAGGGGCTTTCTGACTCTGACCTTGCTACATTAAGGGACATAGGGTTCATGGCAGCCTGGGAGCACAAACCACGAGGAGGGGGTCGGGGGGCGTTGCGTAACAGTGTCGAACTGCCAGGAGCATAATGGTACCAGTTTCTCGGACAGTGTTAACCTCCTACTGAGCCGAGGGAAACTTTTTGCTGCTGCTCCAGCTATTTCCCATAGAGGAATTATGTGCTGACACAAAAGAGCTATTTGCCGGTAGAGGGAGCACACTGTTAAACAGTTTATTATAACCCCTAAATATGCAACTAAAAATTATTATCCTCTAATAAAAACAGCGATTAACATCTCTCATTGCTGGGGCTTTTGACACACTGCTACCTTACTGAATTTATGTTAACGTGGCCCTATTACCAGCGCGTATTGGTTCCTTTTACTTTTACCGGCAGGTTTCTCTGCTTCCTAATGTCACCAAACAGTTTATTATGCGGTCAGGCCAAGTCTATCAGTCACTTTTCCACCTATTCTTTCTATCTTTACGATTCCTGGACTGTGGCAGAATGATCACGTAGAGGAAACAAGGTGAGGGAAAGTCAATAAGGCAGTCAACAGAACATCAAGGCCTGTTTTCGAAAGACAGGAATTTGTCGGAGCTGCAGTTAATTATTTTGATCATTGTGGTACATGTGAAGCAAGAAAAGGAAGCAAACACAGGACTCTAGAGGCAGGCGGTTGAAGGCAACTTAGAGTTTAATTAGACGTGCTGAAAAGAAAAACATTGCAGAAAAGAAAACCAGGGAATCTGATGTTTGAAAAAACAAAAAAACAAACAAGAATCCAGGGTGGTAATGAGGCTGGGAACCGAATCACAGCAGACGGACTGAACAGAGGAGATCTGACAAAACACAGAAGCACAGGCGAGGTTACATACGCACGATGAAAACTAATTGGATAACGAGGCACAGGTGAAAACAATGAATGAGGGCAGGAAGACAAAGGAAGCAGTGACACGCAGCAGAAACGATTACCAAAATAAGATAGTTTAACTAAAGCAAATATTACCAAAACAGGCACTTGACAAAAGAAATGAGCACAAAAGGCCAAGATTAAACCCTTACAAAAACCAGATACTGAAAGGAATTAGAGAATCAACAAAATCAAGACAAAAAAACCTAAAAGATGAAGTACAATCAAGCACAAAGTAAACAAGCAAAACCAGGTCTCAGTGTAAAATATCAGAAAATTATTTGAAAACTTATTCGTAAGAGCATCCAATGGTATGTTTGTTTGCTAGATCTTTATTAAATTTATCTTACAGTGACAAAGAAGAGAACTATTTCTCTGAGAAAAACTCTCCAGAGAATATCATAAAATGCTTCAATTTTTTTAGAATCAAAGTTAATTAAGTTATTAAATATTTTTTTAAATGTCATTTTCATATTAAGACAATTTATTAAACAAAGGTTTCATTGATTATCCCAAAAGATCAACAGAGCAGTCATTAATGACAGTAACTGAGTAAACAAGTGTTCAAAAACAACGATGATCAAGACAACAAAGTGATCATCGAAGACAGAAATGTTGACTGCTTCTCTCTCCAAGGTCACCATGGTGATAGAACGTCTGCCTGACGGCTTCTCTCATTGCTTCATTCATCACTATCTTCCCAATCACCTTTCCGTTTGAATTAGCATCATTTGCTCACTGATAGGAGATAAATTAAGTTCGTGATATGCCTGCCAATAGCCCGTTAATGTATGAACAATAGGTATAAACATAACCCAGGTTTCCCCTACGGGCTGCTGTCAGAACCAACTTCGAAAGCTGTACTGGATCCTGTGCCAAGTCTGGTTGGTGATTAAACACTCTACATACATGCTCTTGATGCAGGAAACGGGTTTGTTTTATTAGATCTGGTTTATGACATCCACCTCGAACCATGGAGACCAATTAAAAAAAAATATATATATATATGTGTGTATGTATGCATATTTTTTTTCTTTCTTTTTTTTCTATGCCTTATTGGCATGTTTCTCTCAAAGCCAGCCAAATCAAACTCATCACTTGGCTCTGATTAATCCCACATGTATGTCCAGCTCTTGTAGAGGCAGTACTTGTAAGTATGCAGATGCTCAAAGTTAAAGCTCCAGTACAGCTTTATGTTCACTCTTGCATCTAAACACACCATAAATTTCACTGTATATATGTTAATGTGCAGTGACAATAACCTTTTCTTAGTTTGCTTGCTAACACTGTTGTATCATGATGAAGCATTTTTGACTTCCCTACAGTTCCATTATACATATAAGCCTACATATAAGTCACAAATATTTCGAAACCGACACCTTCTAGAAACTGTTAAATACTGCATACAAGCTTAAAGTACAGCCAGCTTAAGTTTGAGGATCTTCGTGGCTCTTACAGGAGTAGTTTTGGACTCACAGTTGTTTAAATGAAGAATTCTCGCCACAGGGGGAGAAGATGTCATCAAGCTCATGGATATGATCCTCATTTCTAATACTAATGAAAATAATTTGCAGTGAAATTAGATTGTGAAGCTTGGAACGCATGCACATGACCACAGAATGGGTTTTCCCCTTCCTGCTTTACTTCTTTCCTCCCCCTAGCTTTACTGGAGTAGTCTCTTTGTGGATCCTTGAGTATTTAGTTTTTATTCAGTTAAGTAGTTGATACTGCGATGGACTGGTGACCTGTCCCCTGCCTTTCGCCCAAAGACAGCTGGGATAGGACTCCAGCAGATCCCCGTGACCCTGCAGAGGGCATAGATAATGGATGGATGGTAGTTGATAGCCTGATAGATCAGACTGATCAATAGACACTAGTGTCTCAGTGCCAGTGGAAGCCATGTGTGTCTACACCAGCAGACTGCCCCTATATTTTTAACAGATGATGTTGAAAACTCCAGATCCTGAGGTTTTTCCAAGCGTTCTTCATACTTTTCGTCATACTTCTCTGTCTGGTTCCAGTTGACTTTAGTTTCATCTGCATCATTCAGCACTGGTCTGCCTTTTTAAGATTTTTTTTTTTTTTGGCAAAGTTCTGGCCTTTCTATTTTTGACACTTATGAATGTTCATGTGCCTTGTGGTGAGCCTCCTGAAATCTTCTGTTTCTAGCACACCTAGGCTATGATACGTCTGCCTCCTGGAGAGCGCTCTTCTCTTGGCTGGATGTTGTGAAGGTTCTTTTCTTTATTATAGAGGAGATCTTGCTCTCATCTATCACTGCTGTCATCTACTGACGTCCGGGCCTTTTTATGTTGCAGAGCTCCCTGGTTCGCTCTTTTTTCGCCGACTGTACCAAGGTTCAAGGCAGCTGTGCCACTCATAATGATCCCGGCTTCAACCCGATGGATCTGCTTTGTTCTGTGCAGGCTAAGGATTGCTTGTTTCATTTGCACTGAAGCTCTTGTCCTTTTAAAAACCACTTTTGGTCCCTTTTCGTTGGTGAAGCATTGTCCTACATCTTAAAGAGCTGTCATTCCTAAACCCTTCATCCAATTTGAATGTGAAATCAAATGAAAAATTCTGCACTTGAAGCTTACAGTTCAAACCCGTATTAATTATGTAATTATAACTTGAATATTCCTTAAATAATAAAACGGGTGTCACTGTCGCACTGCTTTGAAAAGTGTCCTTTGCACTCGGTTTTGTGCAATTTAGAAGATGTTACCTGTCAAAAAGTCACCTTCGGGCTGCTGATGGCGTTGCATTTCATTTTAAACCTAACATTTTGAGTGTTGGAGAGAGTAGCTGTCAGAGCGACTGCAGCACATGTCCTTGTGTCCTCTCATCAAGCTGAGAGTGAACGTCGTCTGGAGTGCCCTTTATTGATGCGAAGCCTGTATCCCGTCTCAGAAAGGAGCTGCGCACCAGAGAGGGGCACAGCCTCATCAAGCGTGCACGTGAAAAGAACTGCATGTGAGCTGTGGTGCAAAAAACTAAAAGAAAGAAGCTTGATATAAATACAACATTAGATTGCTGCCTGACAAGGGAGAGTCGTGGCTGTGCGGAAGTAGGCTCAATATTGCCCAGCAGTTGTTGATTTGATTACAGGGAGGAGATCGAGGAGAAGAGCCGCACTTGTAAAAGTGTTGTAACAAAGAAGGTTTTTAGAGCCGTAAAGAACTGAGCAGCGTCATCTGCTTCCAACATGGAAGCACAAGCTCATTAGCTCTGTAGAAGCTTTGGTAAAACCCAGCAAATATTTCACTGGGAAATGCCTAAACGTTGCTCCAGTAACCGCTGATAATTTACCTTGGTGGCAGAGCGAGACAGCTAGATACTAAATGTAAAACTGCACAAAATCTGTGAAAAAAGTGAATTATGCCTGATCATTGATATAGTGTTGAAAGTGTTGTTGCAAACATATTTAAACTGATGTCCAAATATATCCAGGTTTTGAACCAGGAATTTCCCCAAGGTGTCTCTTAACTGGTAATATTAATAAAAAAAAAACTTGATTGATCTTTGTTTTATTGCAGTTCAATAGCTCACCTGCTCCCCAACACTTTCAGTAACGAATCATGGATTTCAACTTTTGATTCTTAAACAATTACTTACCAAGGTTTTAAAAAAAAAAAAAACTTGTAAAAGTTGTGAAATTTGAGCTTCATCAGCAAATGAACACGGAGGACAAGAGGAGGAAGATGCAGAAAGACATGAGAGAATTTAGTTACAACGAAGGAACAAGATTTTACAAGATCCCCATAACTTTAATTATAGGCATAGTGTCTGGAGGTAACAAGTTTTAAGAAACAAATATTGAAATTAACTTGAAACACCTGCAAGAAAAATATTGAGTGTTTTTTTTTCTTTCCTTCTTTCTCAAAGGCTAATGATCTCATCATTCAGTTTGCTCATGAACACAACAGGAGATAGTGTAATGTTATAACAGAGCCCCTGATGCCAGGAAAACCAAATCATCAAATCAAAAATGAATCATCTCAGGCACCATGTAGCTCAATGGGATGAGTAGGATGTGCTGCTACGTTGCTAAATAATAATAGCAGCAATAATAATAAACAGCAATACAATATCAACGCCTGGCCTGGGAGCCTTTGCTGTATGTCATCCCTCATCCCTCAATCATTAGCCGTTTCGGACCCTTATAAAAGTCCCAGTCCATAAGTTGCAAACATCAGACATTGATGTCCCATTTGGCCTGTAAGCCCGAATATATTTTATTTAATCCATACATGTCGATGCCTAATTGTAGTGTAAGCAGGAGTACACTAAAGCACGTTCAGAGTGCACAGTAGGTTTTTTCTTCCTAAAGAATCCTCTAAAGGAAAGCCCCCTTTATTGCTTAACAGTAACTGGTGTGTATCGCATTTCTGTCACCTACAAGCTAACACACACTCATTTTCATGGACACAGACATACAATGCTCCTACCTAGCATTGATTTGTATTGAGGCTATATAAATTGCACAAGCTCTCCTTGTACAGTGGAGCATAAAGGGAGGTGATCACGGCCAGAACTCTGCTTTATTAAGACCTCCGTTTACACTCTCCTTTATTGAACATATAAATAAGACTTGGGGTCCTGGTGCCACTTTTACCACTCCCTTAATGCTTCTGTTGCCCTCATAACATTCTAGCTAACAAAAGCTACTTACAGACTGCACATGCGGTCCTGCCACGGACCTGCTTTACCAAATGTCTCCGCGGCGCGTGTGGAAAAGACATGAAGCTATTTCCACTAATATAATTCCATTTACAACCAGGAATTAAACCTCAATGGGCACCGCGTTAACAAAACGGCTATTCACTCAGGGACTTTGAAGTAAGGGGACCAAACGGGATGTGAATCTCATCTTCGAGGTCGATTAGAAGAGGGAATGGCTGTTCCATGTGTGTGTGCTGGCCTCCTCAAAGAGCTCAGACACAGTGCTGACCCGACCTTTTTCTGTCAAAATTCACCTCTGTTTTCCCACCGTCATTTGTTTATCTATCCATACTTTTTCTCAGGGCCCGTCTCGCATTCCCTTAGTCAGCGCGGCCGCCTCCCCTGCACCGCGTGGTTTTCTTGTTGTGGTGAAACTAGAATGTAGTTCCCGTTGCTGTGTGCGTGATGCCATCCCGTCCTGCTTCTCATCACCGGGCGGGGGCTGGATGAAGACTGCTGAGCTGGTCACCTCTTGCTCTCTGCTATCAGCTGGAATAGCTCCGTGATGAACTCCAGTGTGGTGGTTTCCTCAGAGGATTAGCAGAGCAAAGCTCAGCTGGGGAGCTTTGTGCCTGAACTGGGTTATTAAAGCTGGATAATAAGCAGACTCAGCGATTTAGGCGGATGAGTCACGTATAGGAAGAGAGAACCAGTGCAAACCTCAAGGAGCCGTCAGTCTGCTGGTAATGATAATCCGCGATGAGTATATTCCCTTGAGTGTGTTTTGTTTATGTGCATTGTAAATGGGATTCAAGTTCAAAACAGGCCCTTTGTTAAGCTCAGAGGATAACTTCTCAGAAGTCTGCTGACATCACCCTCCAACTAAATCTGTTTCCCTGCTGTTGAGGAAAACTTAATGGAACATCACTGAAAAAAAATAAATAAAATAAAAACACACCACCAAATAAAAAAAACAGAAGAAGCAAACATTTGATTTAGAATGTTTGCACTGAAACAAATAGTGCAGCAACCCCTGCTGCGTTAGTGAGACACCAGAGCAACAAAATAAGTTGCCGCTGCAGGAAGCTGATTACTCCAGGAACCCTGTTAACAGTATCCCCCCCGCAGTGGCTCACGGCTGCATCCTGACACTGTGCGCTCATGATTTGTAGCGTTTGGAGAGATTGCAGGTTCTGTCTCAGTTAAAAGTTTGGTTTGAGTAGGGGCAGCACCGCTTGATCTCCCGGTTGCTTGGGGAACATCAATATTGGATTTGTGGGTGAATATACTCTTAAACGACCGGCAACACTGTTGAAGCCATTGAGTGGCTCAGTTAACACCCTGTCAGAACATTGAGCGAGGAGATAAAAGCGCGCCGTGAACAGTGCCTCAAAGCTATGCCTAATCCTTACACTACATCCTGGACACTAGCCCTGTGTTAAGAGATATCACAGCAGCTGCAGAAGCACCGGCTCCTCCTCACTCAAAACTCTCCATTCCTTAACTATGGAGATTTATGCAGCGTGAACAGCAAAGGGGGCGGTTATGGTTTCAGGGTGCTGTTTAGCGAGGTTGTACTCATGTCTTTACCACAGAGGAGGCAGGCTCTATTCCAGTGATAGCCTCTTAAAGAAGGTGGACATATGCTCAGCGTGTTATCTTAGATAATTGTTGAGGCATGGCGAACAAATGCATTCAGAGAGCATTACTTGTACTTGTGTGCTGTGACATGTGAAAACCATGATACATAAAGACTGTAATTCTGTTTGAGTGCCACGTTACATTACGAGGCAGCTGCGCTGCCAGGTTGCGTTCTGATGTTGTTAATGAAAACTGGGCTCAGGACTGATAGCCGGGAGGAATTCATTATCAGGATTGTTTGTACAAAATTGGGTCCTATTTTCTGTACCCACAAAGGGACGGACATGGTTTTGTAACTGCTGAGAGAATTTCAGAAAGAAACAACTCTTTGAAGTTGTCTTTGCGTTCTCACGTGGTATTTCTATTTTCTTTTACAGCGAAACATTTGAGGACGAGCGTTCCACAAAGACCAACAGCAAAGCAGAAACATTACGGGACAACGGTGCCTCTTCAGCTTGTTGGACGAGAGTGGAAGCCAGTGAGCCAACTCAGATCCCAGGTGGAGAGCAGTATCTGCTTTTCTCTGATTCATTCGACTCCGATTTATTTGCCTCCAGTTGTTTGGCTCTGTTGTCTCTGTTTGCTGCTGTGATGGAATGGTGACCTGTCTAGGGTTTAGGCTGCCCCGGAGCCAGTGACAGCTGGGGCCAGCAGACCGTGACCCTGAACGAGGTTAAGTGGGCGCAGAAAAGAATTAATGTAATGCTAAAAAATGAAACAACTAATTAGGCTAACTGACAACAGGTTATCCTAGTTATGTAAAGTCTTTTAAGAGATCCATGGAAACCAGATGGTCATAATAATAAGGCCTTGTTATTAGCTAATAACCAAAGACCAACATCAGTAATGACATTGTTATTAAATAATTGCAAACTGCTAGCACCTGAACACGCCTTCACCTATCCACACACTATAATGCATAAAATAATGCTGAAAGGAGCCATTTAAGAAAGTGCATGTTATGCTATTGACACGCACAGATTTTGCCAAAATGTGGTGTGCAAGATGCAAAGAATTGTAGTATGAGAAAAGTACTCAGATGGTGCAGTTCTTTGCAAAAACCCTCAAACTTAGCAGTCTACTTTACATGTTGACCGCATAATGTAATGGGCTCCTAAAGCTGAAGCTGGTCGCAGTGGTCACGTTACTGGTTTCTGTTTATAATGTACCATAACTGCTTCTGTGGTCACATGTTGTGTGCTAGTGATGACGGCATACCAGTACACGGTACATACTGTATACTGTATTTATGCACAATATGCAATCTGTGGTTTTGGAAACTGCCAGTCAGTGCATTTGCATGATGTTTGGAAAAAAAAAAACAAACAAAAACAAATTGTTGCATTAATCGTACTCAAATCCATCCATGATATACCCACTTCTTCCTATTCAGCGTCACAGGGGACTGCTACAGTCTCTTCTTGAAAGGCAGTGGTCCACCCTGGACAGTTTTCCAGTTTCATTATTGTGCCAATATACACAAACACATATGCTCTCAATCGTGCCTGTGGACAATTTAGAATCACCAATAATGCACATGCTTTTGGACTGTGAGAGGAAAGGGGAGTATCCAGAGAAAACCCACGTACATAAACTCTCCACACAGACAGAGCCCAGCTGGGATTCAAAGCAGGAACCTTCTATCTGTGAGACAAGATTTCCACTGAAGTCGACTGAACTGAACTTCTCATTGTCAGACTAACACACCCAGATAATGAGGTTTAAGTCGAGCATGTAAATGTTCAACTGAACTGAAACTGTCACGGCCTTAGTTTGGTGTTGCGTTTCTCGTGTGGTGTTTTGGATTTTTCTTTGTTCCTCTTGTTTCATGTCTAATGTTTTGTTACTTCTTGATTCACTTTGTAAGCCTGTTTCTTTGAGTATTGAGTTCTGTTTCACCATATTTTCTGGACTATAGGTAAAAAAATATGCCGCAAAGTGGAAAAAAAACATATACAAGTCACATCGGGCAATACGAGTGGGTGATAATTGCACCGTTGATGATCCCCTTCCAGCAGTAGCTGTTCAAGAACTGTGGACTTGTTCCTCCATCTGTGGACTTGTTCCTCCATCTGTGGACTTGTTCCTCCATCTGTGGACTTGTTCCTCCATCTGTGGACTTGTTCCTCCATCTGTGGACTTGTTCCTCCAGCTCTGGCCATCGTGCTTTCAGCCAGCGGTTAGCCTTCTTTGATTTTTTCCATAGCTGCCAGAGTTTCTGATATATAAGTCGCTTCGAAATATAACTCGAAGTGACTTATAAAAGGCGGGACTTATAGTCCAGAAAATACGGTAGTTCCCTGGTCCCACCTGTCCTGATCACTCTCACCTGTGTCTCTTCAGTCCCTGTCTGTATATAAGGTTTTGTCTTTCCCTGCCTCCTTGCTGGACCGTCCCATTTAAACACAGTGTTGCTGCCCTGCTTATCCCTCTGTTTGTTGGAGACTTGATTTCAGTGACATTTTTTGCACTTTGGAAGTACTGGAGGACCTTTGTGGATACCCCTGCCTCCCGCTCTCCTGCATTTGGGTCCTAACTCTGAATACCTGACAGAAACAGGCCTATCTATTCTGCTCATCCTCTACAGGCAGGAAGTGTATCTTCCAGTACTTCAAGGAAGAACTGGAAGATTTTACAGTCTTATTTTCTAGTACTTCTATGAAATACTGGTAAACCAGAAAGCCCAGTTCTAACTAGCTGAAAGCAGTAATTTGGAAATCAGTTCCCTTTGCATGCGTGCATATTTGGACTAGGAAAGGATTCCATTTAAATGGCCTAGTTCAGCTATCGCTGTAACCCGACTAAACTGTTCACGTAAACCTACTTGGAGTGCAGTTTGTCCTCACTGGAGTAATGTAGTAAAATGGTAGACAAGGAAGGCCATCCATGCAGTCTTGGATATATATATTGCCTTTAAAGGTAATTGAAACACAGTTCTTATTTGCATGTGGCTCCATACTAATGAAAGCATAGTTAAGAGTTTATTGTATTTTTTTTTACCAATATTTAGATTGCTCTATAAACACAGCAGAACTTCAGTGCTGAGCAAAATGTGCAGGTTTTGATGCAACATCCACTGGCCCTCCTGACCACCTTTTTATTTCCAAAAAAGATCTTGTTTATTTCAAGATGATGCAAAACCATGTCCTTTATTACTGTGCAGTAGAAGACTCTCGGTGTTGAATTAGTGTGCCTGCCTTCCAGACCTCTCACTCACTGAAAACATGTGGTGCATTTCGAAATGAAATAGAAATTTAAAAAATGGGACAAAGGAGGCCCTGGAATGTTGAGTAATTTAAATCCAATATCAAGAAGGAATGGGAACATCATATTTCTCCTTTAAAGCTACAGCAAAAAGGATCCTGCAGTTCCAGATGCATAGAATTGATGGTTTGAAGAAGTGGATTAACATTTCCCTGCAACAAATTATTTCAAACATGCTTCAAAATCAAAATGAGCATGCATTTCAGAAAAATTGGAAACATTTCATATGTTGCCTTTGTGTGATTTTCAGTTAATTGCAGACTTGACAAATGTTAACACATAATCGTATTGGAAGTTTTTCAGATTCAATTTCACTGTAGCACAAATATCTAAACTCAGATTCAGGGCAAGTTTGTTTGCATTTTGAATTTGAAACTGCGCTGCATCTAATCCGCTTTGTTCCACGTTAGCTAGGAAAATGTTAGATAGCAGTGCCAACTAAGCAGTGCTTATGTTTTTAATGTTTTTTTTTTCTAGAATTATTGCAAACTGAAGTAGTAATCTTTCAAGTATGTCTTACATATAATGCATAAACTACTTGGTATGTCTCTGTCTTGATTTAATGAATTCTGCCCAGAGTCAGCAGTCCACTAACTCAGTTTAACCTCCGTGAACAGAGATGCAGCCGCAGCAGCCACTGTTTCTCTGGCTTCAGCTCATATTTCAACTGCAGGCAGCTGTGCAGTATCTTTAAAGGGAAGTAAACACAACACAATCCATTGGAACATTAATGAAATGTTTAAAATCTGGGCTCCTTGGTTCTGTTTGGCGTTATAACCCCAGACTATATAAATAAAAACCCATGGCCGCCAAGCAAATATAAAAACCAGCCCCAGCTCCCAGGTTGTTTTATTGACTCAACTCATCTCAACTCATCTGTGAGTTAATTTGTTTGTGTTAAACCAAACAGGCAAGGTGCTGGAAGCTTTCTTTGGAATGCTAAAAAAAAACCAAAAAACAAAAAACAGAACAACAGCTACAAAAAACACCTCTGCTCTGTGAATCAGAGAATACGTGAAAAAAATGGGGAGCCCTGTTCGCCGATTTAAATAAATAATTCCCTTATAACTATTCTGAAATTTGCAATGCGCCGCCTGTATTTTCTCCTCAGTTAAAAATGGGAATGCTTATTAGCATTTTACAGTCTTATCGTATGGAAAACCTCTGAGGGCAGAAAATAGCTGAAAGTGTAGGCTTGCAATACTGCCTTAAACCTGAAGTGTTCCACTTCTATATCCTCTTACGATCCACTCAACATTCTTCTTCACGAAGGGTGATGAATGACTTAACCCAGAGCAGTGACCCAGATTGAACTACATGTGTCAAATATGTTTGTGTGTACGTGCGCGTGCATGGTTGCCCAGTGATTCGGAGGATGTGAGGTTTGTGTGTGTGCTTCTGTGCCTGAGTGAGAGTGTAGCGCATGTGCAGAGAGAGGTCTTGTGTGTGTGTGTGTGTGTGCAGGAGCGTCTGTCGAACAGCGTGACTGACACAAGTGATATATATGACGCAGTGCCACTTCATCTGAACACATGATCTCTGTGACTCAGAGCTGCGAGTGCTCATGACTTTCTGCAGGATTAATGTCGAAACATAAAGCTAATCCTCTCAGCCCTTGTTTTAATACACAAAGTAACTTCATAATGATTTCCAACTGCTCTCATCAGTTCAATATAGTCTTGTTGCACGTTTTCCCACAGCGCTGGGGTGGCTCGATAGACGTTTCAGCAGGATTGGAATAGAGTTTACCCCTAACCCCCAGGGAGGCAAACAAACCACCGAGTTGATTTATTTTCTTACACTTTAGTTGTGCTAACTAAAATTTTTAGAGCAACAAGGGCCATGTTTCTTCACTTAAAGTGCCTGAGTGTCTGAGTGAATCCCTCTCATCCCGTCTCATTTTCGCTGTCTCCTCAGAATCACCCTGCATCACTGCAGCTCTTGGTTGAGGCGGACGGTGAGCAGCTGCTCCTGGCTCTGGAGAAAAACGAGTAAGTGTCCCACCATTCACACTTGGCCGTGGCTTCTAAGTTTGTGCTTTCTGGAGTACAAATAGGGGACATATGTGTTGCCTCTGGGCTACAACCGATGCCAGGGAAAGAGACGGGAGAGTCCTTCCTCCCTTTGCGCTGCCAGTGTGGGCATGGCAATGCTCTCTGTGCTTCAGGCTTTTCTGTGAGCCGAAACAAAGGCTTGAAAGATAGATTCCTGAATACATCAGCCAGACATTGATGAAAACTGACATTTTCCTCCTTCCTCTCACTCCGCCTTTTCATTTGATCCACCAGCATAACACAGGGGAAAAGGAGGTTTTGTTTGAACACAGAAGACACTCGGCACTCTGTGTATTAGGAGCGTGTCAACACAGTGTTAGTTAAGGGACTGGGATGGGGGGGAGATCATCATCCGAAAGAGATCAGGTCATCAGCATACGCAGAGCGTGATACAGATGTAGCTGTGATGTGTTTTGGAGCCTTATTTGTCATCTTTGCATTTTTTTTTTACACAATTCAGCGCGGCCTCAGCCCCAGACAGTCATGGAGCTGAGCGTGCGACCGAGAAGAATGGGACGTGATTGATGGAGCAATATGTTTTCCATCCAGCTCTGCTGCCACACATGAGCAACCACGAACAAGCAGAGCTGTCTGGGTGATAGAGAGAGAGAGAGAGAGAGAGTGGGGAAGCAAACAGGGGAAGTGAATGGGTTCTTGTGCTACTGTCAGCCATGAATCTTTCACTTGTTTTTCAGACTTAATACATGTAAATTCCACCTGCACACCGTAGGACAAGCCTTTCAATACTAGCAACTGCAATTTCAGGCTTATCTACTTGGCAAATATTTTTTTTTTTTAGGAATCACACTCATTCTCTCTGGCGAATATTCCTGCTTTGCACAGGTGGGCATTTTGCAAAGCTGACCTGCGGATTGTCAGATTGTAATGAGCTGCGGTGATAAACACCTTACGTTCCCCCAGATGATCCTCATGCAGCATGGCTGTGGTAATTGTCCCATAGTCCACAGCTGAGCTCAAACCCGTTGCCAAGACGAACAAACAGAGATGATTGAGAGGTGCAGTCTTTGTTACGAGCTTGAGTATGATGGAAAGAGTTTACTCAAAGAAACCAATGCGAGTTATAAATACCATTCTGTGAGATTCGGCTGTCAACACTTACAGAAAGCCTGGAAATCACAGCTGAATTATTTGCTTGGAGCATTCTATAATAAGTCAAAAATAATCCCCCCACCAAAATAAAAAAATGAAAGAAGAAGCTACTTCAAGTACGTTCAAGAAGACATAATGCATGAAAGGCATGGGTTGGAGGAGGATGTGTGTTTGATGAGCGTGTTGGCTTAGCCGCAGCCACGATTGAACCTGCTGTGCTGACATTTAGCGGAGGTTCTTGTCTGAGGCTGCTGGCAGAGTCACTTCATGCTGCTGATGAAATCCAGTTGTTCAAACACAGCATCTGCAGAGGAGGAGCAAAAAAAAAAAAAAAAAAAAAAAGAAAGTGGTCTAGAATGAAATGATGTGAATTAATCGCCCAGATTTATTTTTGTTTTCTCAGGTCTCCATTTATAAATATAGCTTGCAACAAAACATGTGGGAGGTGAGCTGCGCAGCTGAGTTTGATCATTTCAGCGGGACTGAGACGTGCGCATGTTCTGCACGAACTTGCTTCGGTTTGATGGGGAGCAGTAGATGCTGAAATACAGCTTTTCCCTCAACAAACTGCTTCTCTTTTTTTTTTTTTCCAGAAAGACATTTACCAAAACGTATGTCTTCACATGATCGTAAAGCTTAAGTTTACCACATGGAAATTAGATAATGAGGGAACATTACACCTCAAGGAAAACATTTCCCATCGTCTACTAATCATATGTATTGGTAGATAAATACATAAAGTGAAATAAATTGTTCCACCTTAAGAAACATCTTCTCCAAGTGGTGTGGTTTAGTAGATAAAACTTTCAGGGTGTAATAATGCTCAGTCTCTGACATAAGCTTGTTGATGATTTAAAGGAGTTTTGAGAAGTTGCAGATTTCAAATTGGATCAGTTTGAGGTAAGAAATCAAACCAAACCATAACACTTGCACATCCATGCTGCACAGCTGGTGTGATCTACCTCTGAAGAGATGGCCTTGGTCCACACCAGCTCAGGTCTGAGTACAGCATGGACCCAAGGACAGATTCACGTGGAAGACAGGTAGGTAAATGAACAGAAATGATTTACAGCTTCATAATTGTAAGGAATGGGGTGTCTGAGGGATGTCTGGGAATGTAAGGGATCTTAGACTATGAGGGATCAGGGAAAAGGTAAACTATAAGAAACAAGAAAGGTGTGATCAAACAAAACAAAAACCTGAAGCTAAGGGGGGAAAAAGACCAGAAGCCATGACACCTGATCCTGTAGCCACACAGCTCTGTCTTTCATATATATGTCGAGATACATTATTCCTAGTGGGTTTGGAACTGATCTAATGTTTTTTTTTTTTTTTTTTGGATGGCTTTCAGAGACATTAGATCAATGTTCAAATATAAGCAGTTTCTTTCTTATGCATGTTTGATGCCAGCTGTTGTGAGACTCACAGTTGCAGATCCTGTGATGATCCTGTGGGTCTTGGAGACTTCTTTTTCTATCACACAATGCACTTGCTTTGCAGAAGTGGCCAACTGTGGCAAAATTCACCACTCGCAGCAGATGTTTCTTAAGGTGGAATAATTCATTTCACTTTATGTATTTATCTCTTTAGTGAATGCTCATAGTCAGCCACTTTCTTTTTTCTGAAGGCCTGATTGAGTTCTTTGGACCTTGGCGTGAAGACTCTATATAGATCAGCTGCAAGAGAAGACCAAGTTCTATTTCCTTCTTATCAGTGGCGCCTTATTTGATTTAACTGGTTGTCGTTTAATGAATTGAAGTCAGTGATAAGTGATAAAGCAGTTGTACTTACTTTTTCTACTTACTATTTCTTTCCTGTTGGATTTTTTTTCTCCAGACATTGCCAATGAACAGGTCAATACTGTAGAGAGGCTTTTCACGTCTTCCACACTATCACTGAGTCTGGCTTTTGGACCAGTTGTTGGTAACAGTTTGGGTGGTCTTTTTTAAATCTTTTTTTCTGAGTACACGTCTGGAAAAAAAAAGATCTAGATTGCTGAATATTGTGATCCCAATGCACATTTCCACTGCGTGTTTTTCCATCCCAGATGACTCTGAGATGTCGATGCCTTTTCTGTTCAAGAAAGAGTCTGTTCAAGAAATATGCAAATTCCTCCAAAACAATTTAAACAATATTTCTCACATATTCAATAAATTTCCATGGGATTAATAAGGTGTTATTGAACTGAACTGAATTGATCTGTATTAGTTGACAAAGTGGAGATCCTCTGCCCATCTTTGCTCCTTAAAGAAAATAACATCTTTTTTTTTAACTTAATGACTAGCAACATTAGTGAAAAAAGACTCATTAAAGGTAAGAATCACTTAAAAAAAAAAAAAAAAAGCATTTTCATTACCATCCAAAAACACATTTCTATTTATCTCTTAATTTCACTTTGAAAAATGATCACGTCAAGTAAGGTCAACTGGCACTTGCTCTTTTTATATTATAATAAAGTTTTTAATCCATATTTGCCAAAATGTTTGTTATTTTTGATGTCAGCTTAAACTATGTCTTTGTTTGAGTCTCATGATAATGAGCTGTGTAATGTCGGTGGCACTTTTGACACTTGGAGAGCCTGCAAAGATGATGAAAACTAGGTGTGATTCTTGAAATGTTATGTCACTATGGAGCGTTCTTTGGTGTGTCTGCTTGTCGACATTAAGGGCTGCGGAAGCAAAAGACACACTGTCAAAGGGCTCCTGTTGCCTGGAGCTAAATGTCAGTGTGTGTCCCTGAGCGAACTGGCTTTTCTAGCTTTAGTTTAAAAAAAAAGGTGCCTGACTGATTTTCACACACACTTAATAATGTGTCTCCAAATTAAAACCTCAAGTAGAACGCTGCTTAGTTCTGGACTGTCAAGTAGTGAGTATATAAGTGAATATGTAAGTGTCAACTCAAGTCAAATTACACAGCTGCTCCAAGAAAAAAAAAAAACATCCTCCAGGTGCTCCAAGTTCAGTGATTGACTCATAAAATTGATCACTGGAGGAGGTAAGCATCGAGCATTCCCCGCTGTGTACACATTAAACGATGATGGATTGATGCTACATTCTGAAAATGCAATTTCACTGGTAAAAATTGAACTTAATTTAATTTGCTTTGTGTAGAATGCTCATCCATCATGAGACGTTCTTAAGTGTCTGTCAACCATTTTACTATTTTGTGACAGTAAAAGTTAAAGATATCAGGATGCTACATGCCGTTTCAAAGATCATGTATGATGGAGGTATGCAGGTCGACCATTCCACACGCTCAGAGTGTATTCATCTGCTGCAGTCTTTATTTTCTTGTTGTGGAGGAGAGAAGCTTGTGTACATCTATTCTAATATAGACAGTTAGTGAACTGTTGTCACAGGGTGTGGATCCCCTTCTGGCCCAGCGACTCTTGCTGCTTTGTGGCTCTGCCGACACCCCCAGGCATTATCAACAAGAGTCCAAATCTGAGCAGGCAGCATGCACTCCACACGTATTTCCTTTTCTAATGAACTGCAGAAGGAGGCCTGGGGCTCATCAGCTGGATGGAGGATGTTTTTGGTTGGTTGCTTGGGGTTTCTTGCTGCACATCATGCCTTAGCCTTAGGAAAAAGACACTTGGGGGATCACTTTCCATCTTGTGGAGTCTTGTGCTGTGAGACAAACAGACATAAAAGAGCACAAACAGATGTGCATACACTTAAACTTTAATGTGCCATTTTCCCTGGTCAGAGGGCAAACAGAGGAAATGTTTCCTAAATGTGAGGCTTGACTGCAAACGTCTTAAGTCTCTGGTGTTTGGATGAACAATGGAACTCGGCCTGGAGAGAGTCCAGACACAATTTGTCCCAGTTTGGATATCGGGATTTAGGGATGTTATTTCACTCCATATCTGTGACCGCACTGCTGAGTTTGTGACCTGTTGCACATCGCCTCACAGATGTCCTCGTGTCTCACTGAAAACATGACAGGAAGAAGTCTCTCCCGGGGAGCTAAACAAACAGAGAGCTAAAAGCACAGCACAAATAGCCAACCCTATGTGGAAAGAAATACGTTTCTTTGACCTTTTTTGTCGAGTTATTGTTCTTGGCTGCTGAGTCACACGCAGACTGTTTAAATAACCATAAAGACAGTTTAAGTACCTGAAATAATTTCTCTCATCATTAGGGCAGGAGTAGGACAAAGAGTTTATCAAATCTTTTCCCAAGTTACTCACGCAGATCTAAAACAAATGGTATCTTTTTCTTGTTAAAGTTTCAGCGCCTAGTCATGTCAAATATAGAACATGTGTTTATCACTTATTTGAACTTCCATAATGAGTTGTTCATAATTTTGCAAGATAATGAAATGAAATGAAAAATGTTACATTTTACAGATTTGTGTGGGCTGTTGTTGACTAATGCAATATTTGACATCTTTTATGGGAAACTTATAAGCTGAATAGAAATATTTTGTTTGCATCATATATCATTTTTGAGCCTTCTTTCCACAAACTTGGCCCTACTTTACATAATCAACTTTGATTTGCAATTAAAGTATGCAGATCTGAAAATGCCAAAGTTTATATCTGATTCGGAGGAAGTTGAATCCTGAAACAGTAACGTAAACCAGAGCTGAGCAGATGCTTTTAAATGCAAATGTGATTTTATTTCACAACTGAAGTCCAATAACAACTAGTCTTTATCAGCAGTTATGATGTGGACTTAAAAAGAGATAAAAGCATACTCAACAGATTTACCCTGTGTCCTTGCATCCACTCAGTCCAAAGAAAACTTTGAACTGAGTGGATGCAAGGAAGAGCACATCAGAAAAGAACGAGGCAGGGAGGAGGTGCAAATTATTTTGGGAAGGGAAAGAGATGAAGATAAAACTCATGATCTGAAGTCTCCATCCAGTATGGAATTAAAGCTAATGTTCCCTTCCTGCTGTGCTCCTGTGATCACTGCGGAGATGACATCTAATTGCAGCTTTGTACACCATGATGTCATCTGCAACCAACTGGTCACATCCAACATCTGTATCCACTGCATCAGGACACAATTGCCTTGTGTTTTGGCTTAAAAGCCACGCATTCCCAGATAAACTGAGGCACCTGGACATATAACAATGAAGAAAAACTCATTAAGAGGCAGCAGGAATGCTAATTATTAGCGGACTACTGATTATTGGTTAATAAGGATGTAAACAGTTAAAATTCTATGAAAAACCTTTTACAGTTTTGACAAGGCTTTTATGTGAATAGGTTGATAATTAGTTAAGTATGGCAGATTCCTAAATAAAGCCCCTAATGCCTTGTTTCCATATCGTCTCCATAAATCTGTAAGAAACATACAACATGCTCTAGTTCAAAGAAGGAGGTACTTCTACAAAGATGACTAAAGGCTTGAACAGCAACTCACCGCTGAGGACCAATAATGTTTACAACAGCCTACACTTGTAGCTTATAGACTTTTACTACATAGTCAAACACCTGACACGTTGGTTTTTCCAAAGAAACAGCTACTCGCTCTGTGGTTTTATGGTGTTAGCCATTCAGCACATATGTTTTCTCCAAAATCCACTGCACAAGTTCACATTTTTTAGTGGGCACAAGGTGGATAATGCTCTTAAACATACACCTGAAGGAGGAGTTTTGGAACAATATGAGCGATCAGAGAGGTTTCCACATGAATGAATGGGCTTCCAGACATACCTTTACCGTGAACAGAGTTACTGTAAGACTATGTGAAAGACTGACGTAGCCATTGTAAAATCACCCACTCAGGGCAGCATGTAGCTGTTGCCATCTAAGGCTTTGCACTGTGAAAGAGATCGATCTGAGCCATGAACTGTATTAAAAGAAGAAGTAGCAGCAGGAAATGCAAAGATGAAAAAGAACAAGAATTGAGCCAACCAGTCGCATTTCTTGCAGCCTGTATGTAAATGGCGCATAGTTATATTTGGATAAAGGTGCAGATCAGGGTCCAGCATAGCTTACACCAGAGAGTTCACACCTGCGGTGTAGCTATGGCGCTGCTTTGATGCAGAAGCATAAATTAGCCTTTATTAACATGACCATACATATATACTGATAAAAACTGTCCATCCATTCACCTTTCTTATGTTAATAACAAAATCATAACGAAGCCAGTCTGTAAGGTAACCTGGAGGGTGTCTCAGCTGGAACAACCAGCTGTTATGGCTTCTACCAAGGCCGCTGGCCAATCAGCTAGCGAACATTTGGTAAATGGTAGCAGAAGACAAAGATACAGTCATGGAAAAAATTATTAGACCACCATTTTTTCTTCACTTTCTTGTTCATTTTAATACCTGTTACCACTAAATGTCATCATGTGACTAAAACAGACAGAAAAGAAAACACTGAATGCATAAAAGCAGTGTTTTTGGCAGTACAACGCCATAGCTATTGATGTACAAACTTAAGTGATTTAGGTTATAATCAAGAAAACCATGGAAAATGGTGAGATATCAGCTCTTAAATAAAACTCTTATGAGCAATCTTTGTGGTTATCATTATGTTTGTCCAAACAAATGTACCTTTAGTTGTACCAGGCATTAAAATGAACAAGAAACTGAAGAAAACAAGGGTGCTCTAATAATTTTTTCCATGACTGTATCTGCTGCCTGCTGCTCAGCTAAGTTTTGTCCTCAGACCCCTCCAGGCCAAACCAGAACCAGTCATGGAGGTCTACAATTAGCAACAACACGAATTAACAATTATCCACTGATCTTCTTCACATCTTCGAACTCAATTCAAGATGGTGCTAAGCTCTAAGTAGCTGACGTGATGACAGCTAGCTGTTCACCATCTTTATCTAAATAAAATAAAACAAAACAAAAGAAAAACATTTGTGCCTTTTAATAGTTTTACCTGTTGAGGTACTTTCACTCTCATTCAGCTGCTGTTTTTTGAACAAGTCGGTTATTTCTGCTGTGTATCTGCTAGCATACAGGTGAGTAGAGAGTCACTTCTTTTCAAATCAGCCCCTTGTAGTTATTTTATGAACTTCAAATTTTCTTACTTGCACCCTTTCTTTGGTGGTGGGAACTTGCTTGTCACTCAAAGCAATTTTAAATCATCCATCCATTAGCTCCTGCTTGGTCCGGAGTCGGGTCACGGGGGCAGCAGCTTCAGCAGAGAGGATCCAGACCTCCCTCCCCCCGGCCGCCTCCACCAGCTCCTCTGGGAGAATCCCGAGGCGCTCCCAGGCCACCTGAGAGATAAAATCTCTCCAGCGTGTCCTGGGCCTGCCCCGTGGTCTTCTCCCAGTTGGACATGCCCGAAACACCTCTCCAGGGAGGCATCGGGGGGGCATCCTAGCCAGATGCCCGAACCACCTCAACTGGCTCCTCTCGATATGAAGGAGCAGCGGCTTCTACTCTGAGTCTTTCCCGAATGACTGAACTTTTCACCTTATTTTAAATCATGATATAATTATATTTTATGAATTATTTAAAGAAAAAACATCAAGGAGAAATTAGCCCTAGAGACAAAACCGGTGTTTGTGCATGTAAACGTGTAAACGCTGTAAACGTGTTTATAGCTCATTTTGGAGGCAGCCTCAAGTGGCATTTCGCAACTGCAGTTTTTGGCACTCGGCTTCTTTTTTCAACCCAGGAGGTTACCAGCTGGAACTCGCTCATAAAACAATGCAACACTCTTGAGGAATCGCAGAGATTTCTACCCCTTTTTTTGTAAAATATAAAATAATTCAAACACATTAAGGCTATACTGTGAAATCATGTCAGAACCACCAAACCTTATTTCTAAAGGAAGTGAAGCTTAACTGTAGCCTCCGTGCCACCTCCCCTTGTGCCTGCGAGGCTATGCTATACCGAGATTCATTAGTTTCAAAGACAAGCCTTGGAAATGGGCTCATCTTGTCCAGAGCCTGCACCTTTCAACTACTTCCTTCAAAGGGGAATTTTCGGAAGGAGCTTCCCTCTTTTGAATTACCTTCTCAGGGACTCCAATTATTTTCCATCTTAGAGTTGGAATTAATAAGTTGGATTCCTGCGTTCTATATTTTTGGATTGATTTGGTTGATACACTGGAAATGTGTTCGATCAGCTTGTCCCTTCATTGAAGATGGAAAATCTGAACACACATGCATTGCTACACCGTTATTTTTCTTGCCTTCATGAAATTACCTGAACTTAAGGCATGCATGTCTTTAGTACATAAAAATACCCAGGTTTTTATGATGACTTCTGTGCAATATATTATTTATTTATTTATCTATTTTGCTAAAAACATTAAGTTAAAAAAAAAGAGTAGTGTGTGCTGGAGGTCTCGAACTGTCTGCCTGCATATTTAATGGTTTCCTGTCAAAGCAGAAGTTAGAGACGCTAAAAGCCCCCTCTACGCCCATCTTCAAGAAATTACGTTGGATGCAAAGTTTGTCTGAACTCCCAAGTGCAGGATGAGACATCAGTGTTTTTAATTAGTTTTCCAGGATACCACAAAGAATACCTATAAAATGACTGTTTTTTTCACTGTTGGAGCAGGTACCGGCGTTTAGAAGGTATATAGTGCTAGATAGATCATATAGAACCACTGAAATGATTCTTATTGAAGGTGAGGAGGCAGAAGCTTTTCTCCATCAGGACGTCAAAGAGAAAACAGTATACTAAAATCTAAGTGTTTACACATCTTTCAGCAGTATGAGGCTCAAATATCTGAGTCGTTATAACAAGAAAAACAACATTTTCCTGCTGAAGGGGGCTTTGAGCGGCACGCAAGTGAAGAAAGAAGCTTGCACTTGATGGTTTGGTTGAAAAGACCTTTTTGTGCAGTAGAATTGGTCTTCTCCTTTCTACTCTGAACATTTTTCCATTAGACCACAGGGGTTTCAGGGTTCCAGCTGGTGGATCTATTCAGGTGGATCCATTTCTCAAAAAAAATCAGCCATCCTAAATCTGCTGAAAGCTACACTCTGTCTTCTGAGGACACACCATCACTCACAGCTTCCCCAAGCTCCTGCAATTAAAATCTTTGTATTAGAGGTTGTCATAGTGCTCAGTTTAATCTATTGCATATGTAACTAAGAAAATAATAACAATTTTAATTCATTCATTTTTTAACAACTGTCTGCATATTAATCGTCAGTGGTATAATATGGTAAAACCTTTTATTTTTTTTTTAAAAGTCAGATGCAATTTAATCCTACAACAGATGTTATTTTTCTTCTACATATGTGCAGGTGAGTGTGTCTTTCACCAGCTTTCTTTGGAAAAAAATGTATTTTTTAAATGTATTGATCAAATTTTGAAAGACTTGCCTTGTGTTTTCATTCACCAGAGGTTGGATGTTTTGTTAATATGCACCTTGCGTGGAGCTGATAGAGAGGAAGCGAGTTTTTCCAAGCTGATTCCTTTAACCAGTTTTAGTGTCTAGCTCTTCAAATGTCACAAGGGAAACATCTGCACTCAGACGCACTCACGATTCTAGGAACAAGTAGTCATTTTTTTGCAACTTGGAGACCAGCACACACACACAAACACACACACACACTGTGGAAGAAAACATCCTTCTCTTTCCCTGTTGTTCTCCATATTTTGTGTGACTCATCTGATAAAAGCTCCTTTCCTCCACTGTTTAATCCTGAAAATGGCGTGCAAGACTTTGGAGTTGATGTAAAAATTTGAAATCTGCACATTTATATCTATCTGTATCATGGGCGTAACCACGCATTTTTTGGGGGGGGTCGTGCCCCTCCCAATACTGGGAAAATACCAATCTGTCCGCCGCAATATTATGTGTAAATATGTTAAATATTTCCTCCTTTTATGAAATCTGGCTCAACAGTCCGTCTCTTGTTATTTCCGAATATTTAATGATCAATTTATTTCCGTTTTTAAGGATAACTAAAGTGTGTGACCTCCCCCTCCCAACTGTACACTTGGTTGCGGCCATTTAATGCCTCTCGGTTTGAAGCGCCGGCTCTGACAGAGGAAACAATAGAGAGCGTTGAATGTGAAAGAAAGGAGGGAGCAATGTCTTTACCCAAAAAGCAGAAAAAACAGGACATACGAAGTTTTTTTCAGACAGTAAGCAACTAGATAGCTAAAGAGGAGTGATGTTGTCATACTGAGAAATGAAAATTGTTTGTTGTTTGTTCAGTCTTGTATGCACTTTTACTGTTAAACTATTTTTTTTTACTGTCAAATGAATAAATCTGTATATATATATTCAAATAACATCAATATTTTACATTTAATTCTTTGTACAAATCTATGATTTTATTCACATCAAACAGTGTAAATGTGCAGACATTCATTTTGAGACAAATCAACAAAATCCAAATTAACTTGGAATTATAAGTCCATCGTGTGCTATGGACTTTTTGTCGTTCCAATCACAATATTTACATCAACATGCTTTAGGTATGTAATTTTTCCCTGCTGGAAGCTATCCTATTCGCTACTATCCATCCATCCATCCATCCATTAACTTCCGCTTGATCTGAAGTCGGGTTGCAGGGGCGCTACTATCTCAAAGAAATTGCAGACTATTCCTTTAAATGTGATTTCAGGTGGTCAATAAATAAAAATCACAGAACTGTGGGAAATGCACCTTTAAAAAAATTCTGGGGGAGGGCTTTTATTTGGACCCCCCCAATGTCTATACCATGGTTATGCCCTTGATCTGTATCTTTTAAACAGGTGCCCATGCATCTCTCTCAGATAGAAAGTATTATGAAAGTTAGACCATATTCTATCCTTTTAGACCTTTTAGTAAGTGGTGTCTAATATTTAAGAGAATGTAATGTAATTTCCCAACATGTTGGTAGATTAAATAATATGAATGTGATCACTGATCAGGTGAATGTATGATGAAAATGTTTTATGCCTGAACATCAGCTTGATGTATTTACTATTAATAGAACAGATATAAAAGTCATATATACATCTGACATTATTGGAAAACATATAGTGTGAATAAACGATACAATTTTTAAGAGGTTCAAAAAGGGAAATGCAGTTCCAATATATATTGGTACTGCATTTATACATATTTATATATTTATAGCATCATGAGTCATGAATATATATTTATATATATATACAACATAATTACAAAAATAAACCTTTTCTGGAAACCCGACCATCTTTGTTTTTGCTCAGGGGCTCCAGGGGTGGTAGTTTTAAACTGCTACTTGTTGCTTTAAACTGGGTGGTATGCAGCCAAAAACTGAATTTAATAAAACTACAAATGTCTCCATGTGAAAGGAAGGAAAGGCATTATTTGATCCATCTGCTACAAAGATTTTTTTTCAGTGGAATATTAAAAAAACGACATGTGAGTGCCAGTGAAGGAAGCCATCATTAGGTTGAAAAAAACAGCATAAATCTGTAGGCGACACAGAAAAAGCCTTGGGTAAGGCCAGATCAACAGACCTGGAAAACCACAGAAGACAACGTGGGTGATGAGAGAATCCATTCGTGGTGAAGAAAACATCTAAACAGCCTCTTATGTTCTAGAGTCGGATTTGTTGTATAGATGAAACCAAGATAAACTTGTCTCAGAATGATCTGAAAAGTAGTGGTGAAGGAAAGAAACAGCTCATGATCCGAAGCTTACCTCGTCACAGATGGCACACAGGCATGGCTGCTAATGCAACGGGCTCCCTGCTGTTTAAGACGTGACTACTGACAGAAGTACCAAGAGGACCTCTGAGGTGTGTAGGTCCATACTATCTGCTCACATTCAGCCACAAAACTCATTATCCATTATCCCAGCTGATAATGGATAATGACCCTAAACATGTACAAAAGCGACCAAAGACTTTGAAAACAATGAAGTTTCCTTCAATGGCCAAGTTAGTTGCCTGATCTGAACACAACAGAAGTTATTGAAGTGTTTGAAGACAAAACTGAAGGCAGAAAAACGCACAAACAAGCAGCCATCTTCACTGGCTGCAGTGAAGATGGAAAACCATCTCCAGGGAGGACACTCGGTATTTGGTGGTGCTCATGGGCTCCAGAGTTTAGTTAGTCATTGACGGCAAAGGATTTTCATCCAAGTATTAAGAATTGTGTTTACATTTTCAGCTTTGACACTTTATCCAAATACTTTTGACCCCTGAAAATTGAGATTTTTTTGCCTAAAATGGCTGTAATTCTGATACAGGAAATGCCACATTTTAGTAAACCATCCAAAAGTAAAGCTGAAAGTTTTGTCACACTTTGAGTGTTTTATTTCATATCTCTTGTGGAGGCAAATTCATAAAACCTCTTTCTCTGTCCAAATACATCTGGACCTGACTCTATATAAAGCTGGTGTTCCTATGTGCACTGAAAAATTTAGTTTTTGATTTCATCATTAGTTACAAACATGTGAGCAAATCTCGTATTTTGCTGAAGCACCTTCTGCTTATGTTAGCATTTACAAAGGTCAACAAAGGACTACAACGTCCGTGCGGTGTTTGTTTTTAATAACAGTCGTCAAACTTGTGCGCTAATATAGCCGTCTCCCAAAAAAATGCCTGCAATAACCCCAGGCTTTGGGGATGTTGGAAGACATGAGCGATATAAGCAATGATATAAAGTGATAGCCTCTCGGGACTCATCCACTGACTGTTATGCAGCTATGAAAGTGGAGGATAAACACACATCCTGCCTTCAGATGTTTGATTTGTAGCCTGTAGGGAATAATGCATACTCTTTACACTGAATAAACAGTGGCGGAGGTATAACACACAATCAGTCATGTAAATACAAACTGCCAGATTATATGATTACAAATGTTGATAAAGGCATAGTTTGCTATATGTAAATGTGGCCTTATTAAAAATGATAGAGAATGAAAGTTTCAGATGCAGTTTAAAAAAAACAAAAAAGCTCTCAATCTTTGCCTTTTTCTGCCTTTTGCTCCCATTGATCTGTCATTCTGTCTTTTTCTCTCATTCCAGACGTTCCCTTTCACCTATTTAGGCAAGCACTCTTCACAGATTTAAGTGAAATCTTATTCTCTCAAGGCTTTGGGATGCCAAAAGGAATAAACAAAAGCAGCCAAAAAGTTTTTGACCTCTGTTGCTGCTGACCGTGACGATAATCAGTCTAGGCTCACAGTCCTGGCTTCCATCCTCCCTCTGACATTCAGACAAATAGATCTGCCATAGTAACACGGTGAGTAAATGTAAGCTCACTCGACCCGTCCTCCATCCTGTTCTCCCTGTTCTCACAGTCCAGCGACCCTCCTCTGACCTGCCTCGTCTGTGTGCCGGGTCACTGACTGAGCGAAGAACCAACATGCGGTCATCAGTCAGTCACTCAGACAGACAGGCACAGGCTGAGGAAAGTGTGTCCCTTTCAGCTGGTTGAAGAGATGTTTTCCCCTTCTGTCTGCTCCGTACAAGCTCACGCAGCGCGGTGTCCTTGTAAAAAAAAAAGATTTCTGAAAGGACAGCAGAAACAAGACCCATTCCAGTTGAATAGCTCTGAAAAACACAGGCACAGTTTCTCCTTGATCGAAACAATAGAGTCTCTGCTAATGAACCTCACCTGGTGAATTCATCTTCATTCTTTTCCTTTTTTTTGTATCTCCTGTTGTCTCATTTAAAACTTCAAATTGTCACAAGAGTCGGTGAGAAACCTGCGTAGGAGTGAGAGTTCAGATGGCTCTTTCATCCCGTAGTTTATTTTGCTGATAAAAGGAAACCGTTCACAGAGAGCCAGGGAGCTCTTTCTCTCATACCCTCTCTGTCTGCAGAAAGTAGATGTAGATGCTCTTCAATCCAGTTCAGTTCAATTCAAAAATACTTTATTGACCCCCAAAGGGAAATTAAACTGTTGCAGGAACTGTCATGAATTATTTTTAGTTTTCCCATCCGGCTCAACAGCAGTGACATTATTCTGACAGCGTGTTGAGATGGACACGTAGGGAGGTAAAAGGTTTTCTGCACTGTCAGGTGGGATTTGAAGGCACTCCATGTTTTTTTTTCTATGCACCAGCCTCCATGTCTCTCCCTTTGTGCATATTTTCTTGTCATCAGCAACTTCTAATGACTCCCAGTTGGGGTATGGGACATGATAGGGTCTCCTGTGGTTGCTCCCCGTACTCCTCCTCACTCACTCTCAGCTAATCCTTCCTGCACAAAGGACCGGAGTGAGCTGCCAACAACAATAGGAGCTGCTGGGGTTTGATAAAGAGACTGTGGACGGCTTCGGGGTACAGGGACCCAGAGGAATCAAAGTCTGTCTCCGTGACACAGTTTTCTTACAATCATGTCTGAAGGGGTCACAGGCACATTGTAAATTTGCATGCAGTTCAGCAGGAAACGGCTCTTGCTGACGGATGCAGAAAAATAGCTACAATTGAGGACACTGACAAAACATTGCTGTTGTTTTCCTGCAATCGGGGTTTATTTATTATCTTGGATGTGGAGGAACACATTTGCTATCTTGACACAAGTTGGATGAAATGGCTGATACGACTCAGATCTCACAGAAAACACAATTTCAAACTCAAATGAACTTACAAGTTTAGAAAAATGTAAATATTTGGCGCTGTTAAGTGGCTTTTACATTTTGGATGGCTTTCATTTGGCTGTTGATTTTGTTTAAAAGACAGATCAGGAAAAAAAGATGTTCTGCATTCAAAATCAAATCAGCTGGTTCACTTTCCTATATGGCTAATGGGTCAGGGATGCTGGAAATATGAATGAACTCCAGCTGTGCTGCATATGGAGGCTCTGAACTATGATGTTCATGTTCCACTTCTAGCAAACATCAGCAGGAAACAGGAGCTCCATTTCCTCCAGGGCTCAGTGGATCATTGATCATGGACGGTCAGGAATCTGTTGTTGGGAAATAAATCCCCAAGTAATAAAAAATGGTAGAAAAAAAAGAAGAAATACATCTCCTTACATCTCAAATTCTGCAGAAAAGAAATGTCTTTTTCAAGGTTCCATATGTTTTATGAACTGATTGCAAGATGTCCAGAAACTTATCAGATCTGATACTCGTACTTGGTTCAAACAAGTTAAAGACAGAGAATCAATTCATTCTCACCATAAATTGTCTCTGAGATGCAGTAAGCACGTCAGAGACTTTGAGTTTTATTGAATTAAGAATCTTAACCAACAGACCACTTTTCAACCATTTAAAAACATCTATGAAGAGAGCTGAATTGGGACACTTCCTCAAAACCTTTTTAATTTTTTTCGAAAAAAACAAAAAACATTTAAACATATGGGGGTGTCGTCTCAATTTTAGCAATGAATAAAAGTGTAGATAATAAAGTAAACATAAAAAATTAAGAAATGCATCTTTCAGTTTCAGTTATTAATATAAAAGTAATTTCTTGTCAGTAGAACATCCTAGGGGTGCTCCGATCAGGGTTTTTGGGGCCGATCACCGATCACCGATCACTGAAATCAATATCGGCCGATCCGATACCGATCACCGATTGTATTTATTTCCCTTTGTTTCTTGCTGTCTTAGACCTTTTCGACTTGAAAATTGTGGACATGCGCCCCCTAGTGGCCCCGCCATAACTGGACTGTGCGGTGCTCCACCAACTAACCCAAACACAGCAGCGTGGAGCATCTGTTACGGATAACGCAGACATGTCTTGGATTGATGATGTTAGGCAGTGGCCTCCAGTTACAGATGAAGGTAGTTTATCGCTGTTTTTAATGATTGGTAATGGAAATAGCATGATCTATTCCCATAATCAAACACTAAAAACTGTGGAACGCTGCAACGCTGGCTATAACTAACGTCAACAAGCCATAAAGATTATGCTACTGTAACGTTAACGCTAGCGGTAAATTAGGCTATGTGTTAATGTTATATTTAATTTATTTAATTCATTCATTCATTCATTCATTCATTCATTCATTGATTTATAGGCTTGTTCTAGTGCCGAGGGCTACAGTAGCGTCATACTGCTGTTCTTTCGGCCAGAATCGTCCGGGACTCTCAGCGAGACTATGAGTAGTACGAGATTAAATGTTAACGAAAACTCACCCGGCTGTATTCATTTGAAACAAAGTCCTTTCTGTTGATATTTTTCACCCACGTCTTCCTAACTTCTTGTTCTGCAAACAAGGCAGTCTTCGTGCAGTAAAGGCTTGTGTATTTCACATACTTTCTTCTTCCATTGTTGAATTTTCACACCATTGTTGGCACAGTTTATGACGGAACATGTATTCCCACTCGACCGACTCGACATTATAAAAATATATATTTGTAGAAAGAGAAAAACACTGGTTAATCTGCGAGCCGGTGAAAATGTCGCTCTGTAGCACAACCCTGCAATGGCGGATGGGGTACTTCTGGGGGGGCTGGCCCGAAAAGGTCTATACACAGTGTATGCGCACGAGAATAGAATGTTTTTGATCGGCTCTTTTGATCGGCTTTAATGACAATTCTGACCGATCCCGATCATATGCATATCAGCCGATCCGATCAGGTCACCGATCGATCGGAGCACCCCTAGAACATCCCCACAATTACTACTTCTTAAAACACTGAGAATTAGCTGCCTGAGCACTGCATCTAGTAAAAGTGATCAGAAATCTCGCCTTATTTCAGCTCAGACATTAGGGCCACATTAACACTAACTGAGTTGAGACAAAGTGCTCCGGCAGTCTAATTACTCCAGACTCAGTTGACGTTTGCACATACGTACATTAAGCACCCGTTTACTTACTCAAAGCGCGCGGTCTCAGAGAATCAGCGTGATGCAAAACAGCACCGAAAATATGACAGCAACTTCATGGCTTTTTCTCTATTTTTTTTTACTACTCTCACATTTTTGAAATCTTTGCAGTCTGTCACTATGTTGTTAAATGCATGTTGCACCTTCACCTCTCATCATGTGCATACGTCCTCGTCAACGCACATGTGCAACCGTACTTTGCCCATCTCGCCTCTTCCAGAGACCCAGATTCGTGCTGCTCTTAAACACAGAATGGAGGACTCACAGCAGCCAAATGAAACAGACTTTATGGGTCATTTGTGCAGAGGAAGAGTGCAGATTGCTTGGTGCCGGTGCACCTTTAGTTTTCTTTGCTTTTGAGTGTGGTCTCACCACGACGAGGCTCTGAGAGCTCTTCAAGGCCTTCGGAGGGAAAAATATAGATACGTATGAGCCTGAGAAGGAATGTAAAATCATCACAGTTTCCCTGGAAAATAATTTACAAGTAGAGAATATTTAAAGCAAACACCAGCTTTGCCAGGTCGGACCATCCAGGCAAAGTCAAGCCAAGAGCAGACCACAGAACGGTTCAAAAAGTCTCCAGCGATGGTTAAATGTCATAAACAGACATACAGGAAGGTCTTGCTACAGTTGATGTCAACAGTCTGCATCGACAATCATAAAGAATTTGATTTTCATCAGAGGTGTGCAAGAGGGAAGCCCTTTCTGTCAACAAAAAAAAGAAAAGAAGAAAAAGAAGAAGAAAAAAACTTTGCCAAAGAGCACTTATAGACAAAGACTATGACTCTTGAATCCATGTGCTCTGGAGACTAAAATAGATTTTTTTTTTTGGACAAAGACAGTAAATTTTAGCATAAACCAGAGAAAGCATTTTAGTGAAGGAACTTGCTACCAACTTCCAAGCATCAGGATGTAAATGTGATGGTTTGAGCTGCTTGAGTGCAGTAACTCATTATCCAAGAACATTGAACCAGAGGGTACTTGAGGCAAAAGTGGGCCGTTAAATTAAAATGTTCCAGCGAATCCGCCCATGGTCCAGTCAAAACCTGGGTCTTAACTCTAATGAGATTCTGTGGGATGATTTAAATTGTGCATGTAGGAAAGCCCCGAAACATCACACAGCTGAATGAAATCTTCATTGAGGAGTGAAGGAAGCTCAGCTGATGTCATGTACTGGTTGACAGTTATAGGAAACGTCTCATTGAAGCTATTTTAGCCATTGGAGTAACATTAGCTACCAAGACATTAGATGTTCTTACGTTTCCCTGTAGGAATTGGAATATTTGATCCTTTTCTTATTTCATCATATTACTTCTTTGTATGGGCAAATAAATAATATGATGGGAAAAATCTAAAATTGGTATAATGAGATTTCTTCATAAAGAACTAAGCATTTATTTGGGAATCCTTATTTTTTTTAACGTGACTGTGTCTCAGCTGACTCACAAACTGGTTCCTGCATTCATCTCAAACAGTTAAGTTTACAACAATGCTCTATTTCTGAGTTCAAGACACATAGCCCCGTGTTGCTCCTAAAGTACCCATTGATGCGTGAGTTTGTGCGTATACTGACAAAAAAAAAAAAAAAAAAGCTTCCATGTGTAGAATCAGAAGGGCTGTGTAAGACTGCGTATAAATAGACGGATGACAAACAGGTTTGTGAATGCCTTGTAGAACCTGACTGAAGTTAAAAAGCCACTATATAAGTGCAGGCCATTTGCCATGACCATGTAGAATTCAAAATCCTATTAATAGCACAAAGAGCACTTAATGTTTTAGCTTTCTAGTACATCTCTGGTTGCCTCACCATCTATAAACAGATAAGGCTTCTAAGGTTTTCTCATGTCTATTTTATTTCTAGACTTGTAAGGTGCATTAAGGTTACATGTTTTGATGAAAATAATGAACTGCCATATGAACAAACAGAATATTCTGACAGTGTGCTCAGAGGTTGAGAATACATAAAATAGCGTAACAAAAAAAAAATTGCGCAGTCAAATAGCTTTCACCTTTTATCTTCTCAATTCAAGAAATGAAGGGTCAGTTTGCATTACCAGCCCCATCTAAAGCAGATTAAATTAAATTAATTAATTAATTTTCCAACTTGGTGAGTAATAAAAACTGCCTCACTGACACAATCAGTGGTGGTAAAAACTCAAAGAGACCAGAGTACATTTGTATTCGGCTCTTAATTGTTTGATTTCTCTGAGGGAATATAAGGCGGGAGAAGAGCAGGGAAGAGGTGGGGGCGTACAAGTACAGACAAGTTTAAATAATTGAGATGCTGTTTTTCACCTTGTGAAAAGAATGATGGGCTTGATTGTTTGGATTTCCCTCGTTGCTCATTAGTTAAAGCAGGAGGTTGCAGTGAACATACAGTCGATGTGTAACCCTCCTCAGCCGTGGGCCAGTTCTTCTGCAACACACTTAATGGGTTTGTTCAAAGCTGTTGCATGAACATGAGCCATCCTGAAAATAACTTTTCATTCATCCGCTGCGCAGCACCTCCTCTCCTTCTCAGCCTTAACCCACATAATGATCTACAAAGACAAACAAAGTAAGAAATGATGTGGAAAACAGACGGATAAATACGTGAAGCAATTAATTGTCTTGAAGCTGCTTATTTCCGGCTGTCTGCACAGAGCGGAATATTAATTATATCTTGTCAATTTTCATCTGTGGGTTATGCATATTTTGCATATTTTGTAAAAGAATACATGTATAGCAAAATATGCGTAAAAGATTGGTTTGTCCATGTCAAGAATTGCTGATTGGCTCCAGTTTGGGGATTTCCACTCCTCAGATTTCTGTCTTCACTCCAGCATTTATATTTCGGTCCAGCAGCTTTGCCACGCTATATAACCTACAAACATCTCTGGAAAAGATGCTTTAAAGGGACTTTCTTTTCTTTGGGGCGGAAGAGAGTCCAGTGAAAAGTTCTGGCTCTCTAAGATTTTGTTTCAGAAAGTTTGGAAAACACTTGAGGAGGACATCAGAAGTTCTATAAGCGGTTCCTGGTTGCTCGGCGCACGACGTGCTGAGTTTTGGAAACCAGGCGGGGAGTGTTGTGGTTTGCTGATAGTGTTGTGAGAACACATCTGTAAGCCTCGAGCCTGCTCTGTGTGACTCTCCGGCACGTTCTGCAGCTATAGTACGCCATGCATGCGTACATGTGCTCATACATACGCCCCCGCTCAGACATGCATAAATCACTCTGAGCTACCAGCACATTGAGTCACTCCGGCACACAACCAGGGACACACTTTCCCTTCCCATCTCTCCCACAGACTTGGGCGCAGACGCACAAGCAGAGCTTCTCCTGAGGGGGAGAAGGAGGCAGAGCAGAGGCCTGCCCTCTGCCACGGAGGAACAAAAACCCTGGAGGGCAGTTAAAAGTACAAAGCAGGATGAAGGATCTCCCTTTCAGTGAGTCACAGCAGTAAAGGTGACTTAAGAGACTGCTCCTCTGGCACCTGACATAATTAATTTTAAACAATAATGCCAGGAGACCATGCCCGAGATAGAGAGGAATGAAAAGCTCTCACTGGGAAACTCACAGCTGTTGTCTGATGTGATTTGTTTTCTCACCAATAAAGGTTGATTATCAGGACTTAGTTAATTGCAATTATAAGCACTAGAAACGCTTCATATTCCACTGGACATGAAGTACAGCATTTCGAGTTCACACTGTGCACATCAGCTGCCTTTAATTACTCCTCTGGCCCTGAGGAATCAGTGATATCATAGGCAGTAAAATGATTATTTATGTCTTTTACAAAGAAATAAGACAGGCTTGCCTGTTTATGACTAATTAGTTAGTGGGTGTGTGTAGCACTGAGTTGTGCTGTTGCCATGGATGCCATTTGGTGGATGAGTATTCATGTTTGCTGTTGTGTGAGAGATACTGCAGTAAGGAAAACAAATGAGAGCCAGATGTGACTTGACGCTACACGCCGACGAGTGACAACAGAGGAAGAAACAAAAGAAGGAACATGGCATCGCATTTAAAAGCAAGAGACTGCATCTGAGTCAGACTTGAACTTTCCTTGTCATTATTCCGTTTGAGACAGGATGTTCTGTTACCTTGAGAAGTTATAGCTGGGGAAAAAAAATGTCTTGTACGTAAGTGACCTGTTTAGCACTGTTAAAAAAAAAATAAATAAAAATCACGTAACCATACTGAAAACCAGGTCATGAGAGCTGTTTGGTCTGATCCTGCTGTGAATATTCACACCAAAGTCACATTTATGACTAAGAGTAGGCGGTGCTTTTCTAGTTTGTACCCGGACATGAGAATTTCTGGGTTCCTAGTCAGATGTTTTCAATGTAACACCCAGAAAGTCAGAAACCTCACTTACCCTGACTTCACAGTCCAACAACGAAGTTAACGAACAACAAGCTAATTTTACTCTGTATAACAGTTCTGGTTAACTGCATTCACATTGAGTCAGACGTATACTGTACATAGTTCTGTTCAGTTCTTATCAGTGTATGTGTTGCTACGCTATTTGTATATGCTAAATATAGTATATAAGCAGAGAAGTTGGACCAGAGTTTATGTCTGCTTTAACCTTCTGGATGGTTTATTCCACTGGCGACCTGTCCAGGGTGGACCCCTGCTGGGATGGGCTCCAGCAGATCCCCTGCAGAGGATCAAGCGGGTATAGATAATGGATAGATGGATGAATGGATGGTTTATTCCTGTTATCCCATCTCATTTATAGACCCAAGTATATGAAGAGCAAGCTGTACTTGTCTCAGATGTCTTCTGATGTCTCTGACCTGCCAAGCTAAGTTAAGTTCGAGGTTAAGTTCATAACCCCTACTATCTATAATTAAGCCAAATAAATGGGAACTGACTGAAGCCTAGGTATGTTTTATCACTAATAGTTTTCAGTTTTCATTGCATGAGTTGACTGACTGAAAGTCCACATAAATCACACTTAATGGCCACTTGACAAGCTTTACTCATTGATTTCTTAACCTGGGCTTTAAAAGAGTGTAGACTGCAGGTATAGCCATTTCTTGTAAACTGAAGCTTCTGTTGGGAACTTATAATGCAGTTCCCATGTCTTCACAACACAGCTGGAAAAACTCTGGGTTTCTTAGCTCAGAAAGCTGCCTCATATTTGAGATGTCCCTTCCAGGTATCAGTGTGAAGGACAAAGTTGATGCTGTGCCTCCATTTTCAACGAATCGCTGGCTGTGCACCTTGACCGTACACTGTTAACTTGGTTCTCAAACATTTTCCATCACTCCAGCTGTTTTTTGGGGGGTGGGGGGTCAAGGTGGCTGTGCTTCTGATGACGTCATGCCTCTCGGGACACTGGGAACCGTAGTTCTAGTGCCATCAGGGGTGCCAGTTCTTCTGTCCCGGCTGCAAATCTCATTTCCCCTGGTATTTAAATTCTCGAAGGTTCTGCAGCCTCTGCTTTCCTGTGGTCGGCTCTTCTGTCCGTCCCACTCCATGAATCTGTGCAACAACATGACTTCTTCATGTACCCTCTACTAGAGATCTGTGATCATGGTCATCTACAGTATTCCAGCTCTATATTTGACTTCATGCAATTGAAATCTTGGACTTGGAAAGCTATGACCTTGTGTACCTTTTGATTATCCTCAATATTTCATGTTAGGTGGTTGCTGGGTAAGTGTATTTATAATCTATTGGTGAGCACCAAAAAGGCCTTACTTTATTCCTGTCAAGAAAGTATAGCGGCTGTTTAATTGGCAATTTCTCACAGAGTTGGCATACCCTTTCCTGACCCTGTACTGAAGGAGATGGCATCAGGGCAGCTGGCACAGGGCCACATATGGCAGTTTCTTTAAGAGTGCAAATTTCATTCATCACTTTCTGCAACTTCACTATGATTCTTGGTTTAATATTTTCCATCTTACAAGATTCCTTGTATTTACGCACTTCACTAACCCGACTGGGTAGAGGTTCTTTAAAAGTAACCTCCAATTCCTACACAGCAGTTCCTCCCTAGGTAGTATACTCCCTTCCAGGTTAAGTTATTTTATTACTCCCAATATCTTTATGTATGGCTTAAACATAGGATTTTTATCAGTCCAGTGCCTAGCCGCCAAAGTTTCAAGTGTTTATGGTTTCGGACGTATTTGACGTCCTAGCTGCGAGTCTTGTCTGACTGAAGTAATAGTACTGTAGCAAAACCCCACTCCTGTGCTAATGCAAGGAGACTGTGTAACTTAGATTCTTTGGAGTTTTTACGGCAGTTGAACAAAATGTAACATTACTCAACAGATTGCAAGTTAATGGGCACAGAGTGTAATTTTGTGTTGTTTGCAAACTCTTGATGACTTTTGTTTATTACCTCAGTGCAGAGTTGTCCACGTATGTATCATGATGCATCTTTAAGTCAAGGCACCTCCTCACTTCTACTAAAGTAAAAGGCACATTAGTCCGCTGAGTTGTTTCTACGCCTCTCTCTGTGGAGCAGTTCTGCGCTGCACTTCTGATAGATCAGGGAAATTACAGCAGAACGAAGGAAGTCTTGTCAGCAATAATGCACCTGCCAACACTATTATGCTTAGTTGTTGGTGTTTGCAAGTGTTCTTAAGACTGTAGCTGCTATGAAACAATGAATAAAGCAACATTTTATAGACAGGGAAACATAAGTTCATTACTTGGATTACTCAGCTTACCAGAACTTGTTCTTCACTGCAAGTCCTACTCTGAAAGTATTGACTCAGAAAAGAAAAATCACAGTAATACTGTTGTGACCTCCTGATTCCTGTGGTGGAGCTGCTGAAGGTTGGGAAGAATACCATCCAAAATCCTTTCGGTCCAGGAAGTCCCTGTGGTCGAAATGCAGGTTGAGTTAATGAAACTGGTCATATGGGGGAAGAAAACTAAACCTAGAATTTGCTAAAAGGCTGCTGTTTAATTTGTGCTAATGCCAGGTCAATAAAAAGCTTTAAGTGTGTCCACAGAAGGTCCATGTGCTCAAGGGAAAAATACATTTCTGCTTAGAAACAAGGTGCTTTGGTGTAAGATTTGTTTTTTCTATTTGACTGGAAGTCACTTGTAAACAGGATGTGTCTTGTTTTCGTTGCGGTTAAGAAAGACAACCAATTGTTTCGGTATCAGTAAGCTCGTTTCTGTACATTATATGACTGATCCCAAGGTATGTTGCTGCCTTCCTGCAAACATTACTTCCTCAAGATTTGAGAAAAAGATTCAGACATAAAAAATATATCTTTTTTTGTGGGAATTCCATCAGTAACGCTGTCAGTGGCAAACCAGTTGGGCTAAGATAAATTCTCCTTACATTACGTTACAGTTATTTTGTTGCTATCATACCTTTAGACCCTCAAAAAGATGGGAAAAAAAGTAAAGTCTCTTCTTGAAAAATGTTGGGGTTTTTGCTCAAGATCGATGTCAGCGGTATCATCCAGTATCTACTCTGACCTTGTGAGCTCCTTATAACACTCATGTCTCGATCTTCCACTTCAAAATTCTCTGCTGAGACAGCTCTTGTTCTCACAACTAAAAGCTTATTTGATGGGAGGCACAAACATAAACATTTCTAAGTGTTTCAGCAACCAATGCATATGAGGAAATTCCCACCAAAAAACAGCCACTTAAGGGTCACAAACCATTGTTCTCAAGCCTGAGTAAGTGGGGAGGGTTGTGAAAGAAAGGGCAGCAATCTTATGTTGCATTTGTCACTACACATTTGTAAAAGTAAATATACACAGTGGAAGGCTGCACTGAAAGTAAAACCTTTTTTTTCTTCTTTTTTTTTTTTTTTTTAGGTCAACATCCCGACTTGTATATCTCGAGATAGTCTGCAGTATTATTTTCACACATAATCAAAGATTAGTGTTGCATTCCTACCTTCATTCCAATTATCTTATCCATTTCTGGGGTGGTATTCATCATTCCGTCTCCGTGGCTGAGCTCCTGTGAAGTAATCCATCATGCAGACATTGCTCACAGATGACACTTTATTGATTTCACAGGGCATGCCTGGATTTAACCACATCAATCTCCAGATGACAGTGACTGCGGTAATTGCGTGCCGCTGCCGCTCATGGCTACTCTGCTGGACTGTCTTGCTGGCCAATTATCCACCCGTGGGACGCCGCACAGGTGTAAAGAGTAATAAAGAGGCTGTTATGATGAACTGAACTGAACTGGAGGTAGAGATGCAACAGCTCTGCTCAGAGTGAAGGAAGTGGAAAACTTTGATTTTATTGCGCTGCATTACTCTTGTGCCACATGTTAGTTGCCCTTTTCCCCCCTTTTCCTTTTGTAAGGATCATTGGCTGGCATTGCCGTAGCGGTCCTGTTCATGACATGCTCCGTGGAGGCTGGCAGTTGCATTGAGCTCAGTGTAAAGAGGGGGAATTCTGCCTCTTTGCTCTACTTGGCGCTGGCCTGCAGGGCTGCCTGATGTCAGACAGATCACAGCTTAAAATACTGGCCCTCTTTCCTTGCTCCTGGAAAAAAAAATTGTTTCTAACACTGAGACAAGATTTTTTTGGCTCGAGGGAAGTTCTCATGCACATGGACCCATTTCCCCCCCGCTTTTTCCAAGCGAAGCTGGGTTCCTGCCACTCGCCACATGAAAGCAGAGGGACCGTACTGGTCCCACATTGCCTCACAGGTCCGTCAGTTTAAATTTAATGTACTAATTGGAGCTCCAAGATTAACTTTTATGAGAGACATATTTCTTTGATGAGGATTTAATTTGCTTTAAATGTTTATCTTTACATCTGTTCTACGTAACTTAGCATTGAGCAGTTAGTGCTTCAAAGCTGTAGTTTCTCATTTATCACACTTAACTCCAGAATCTGTCCAGAAGTCTTTTATTAGAACGTCTGAGTTTAATGAGATATTTGAAAGTGTGTGAAAGTGAAATTGCGCCACATTGATCCAGCTTGTACTCCAGCTTTTTAAGTGTAGTGTCAGTCAGTTTAATGGTTATAGCAAGTCAGGGAAGACAATTCAATTTCATTTTGTCCCCCGCTAAAAATGTTTTTAAAAGCATGTCGTACTTTTTAAGCACTTGCATGGAAGGTTGAATTTGTTACCTTTTATTTGCTCAATTATACTTATGGCTGCGTTGTTTTTTACCTCATAGGGAGAGGAAGATGACTCCCACAAGGCCTGAATTTGAAAAGTTCTGTATAAAGAACAGCTCCATTACGCTCACAGCATGTGGATTCAGTGCAACTATTGTGTAATTTTCTCCTGAATCTTCTGATTCTGTCTTCAAGTCCCCCGGAAACAGTTTCCCAAGGAAGCGTTTCTTTTTCACAGTAATGTTTTTCTGTTTCTTCCTGGTCATTATAATAAGCCAATTTAACATTTGTTGTTTCTCCAAGGTTTGATCACTAGTGTCCTAAACTGGACTTGTTCCTTTTTTGCAGCGTATTTAAAAGTCTGGGGCATGACTTTGGGTTAAAGACAGGGTTAACGATGCCATCCACCTTGTAACTCAGAACAGTTTTTGTCACATTGACTGTATCTTTACCATTAATTAGCTGCCCAGCTTCGGGAGTCTTTGAGGAACAGAGGAAGTAAAGCTAATTCTGTGTTTTGTTAATGTTTCATTTCAAATATGAGCAGATTTGATCTCAGCCAGAATTTACTTACCCTGCCTTTAAATATCCCTTTGTGTGTTAATGTTTGCCATTTGGTTAGTGTCATTTACGCACCCAAAGTTTTCAGTATAGGTATAAATACATATGTGTGTCATAATTAACTCATGAATTTGGAAAATAGTGCTTAATGTACCGAAGGGTTGACATTTTCCTGTGAAGCAACCTGTGGTATTTACCTCCAAATGAGACAATTCATCAAACCAGTTTCAAGTCTTAAAACTCAAACTCCTCTCCATTTATACTTTTTGCATCCAGCAGGGAAAAAAACAGAAAATATTGACAATGAATTCCACAAAGTCCATACAAAAAAAGATTTAATTTGTTGATAATTTACAGAAGGAACTTTTTCTGTTAAATCACTCACCGCAGGGTGTTTGATATTTATTTCCATATTTCTTTATAGTAAATAAATATAGTAGATTTCTCTGTGAGACGATAGAATGAGAAAGCTGGCCATGTTTAACAGATGCAAACACTAAAGGTAAAAAGTAATTCAGTGCAGGAAAACCAGAAGTGGCGTTTAGTCGCTGACGTTCAAGATTAACTTGATGCGACTTAATTATTTTTCTCGCCGCGTTGTCAAATCTCACGACAGACAAATCTACCTCTTCCCTTACCTAATATATTTTCTCTCAGGAAGTTATTTTGGAGACAGCTAGATGAAAATGTGACAACTATAATTGTGCACAGCAGCTCAGCATATGCAGAGAAGCTAACAAATAAACGTCTGTTTTCTGTGCTTTGACAACAAGTCAATACAGCAGGGGCCCAAACATATTTACCTCCTGTTGTGTTACATTTGCACTTTTTCATGCGTGTGTGTGTGTGTGTGTGAGCGGGGTGGGTGGGGGGTGTGCTTGCTCAGATGTTGGGATGTCACTTTGAGACGGTCTCTGCTTCAATAATTGCCAGAGCTCTCTCTCAGCGCTAACTTCCTGTCAGTCACACAGTCACACTCATCGTGTGAGCAATGCATTTTTAAAGGGGGGGACGTGACCCCACCCTCTCCCCGTGCATCATTAACTTCTCACTGATTGATAAACAGTGAGTTGATGAGGCCGTGTGGAGCAGGTGGCTTGTGGTGTTATGCTCATAATGTAGTTGGCTGGTGGCTCATTACTTGGCATGGATGAGATACACCCATAGCTTTGGAGTGGCGTTTAGAGGAAGGTGTACTCTTGCGTCTCCCCACTTTGATAACAGGTTGTTGCTCATGTTGTACTCTTGTGTACTGGTTTCCATTTCTTCAGATGTCAATTATAGTAGGTTTCTAAGCAGGCTGTATTTGCTGTAATTATGTTTTTCCACCTAGAGGGAGACACAGAAAAACCCAAAGCCGTCATTTTGGGAAAAGATGCTACTTTTTTTCGCACAAAAGTTCCTCTTTTTACTCTTCCTTCAATTTCGCCACATATACTTCATATTCCTAATGCTCAATAGTAGTTTTTGGCTTGATGACAACAGGGGGACCAGCCCTATAAACACAAATGTAGCTAAGTATGTTGGAGTTGCATCATTGATCATCAAGCCAAGCGTTGGAGTCCTCCCATAGGATGTTGCTCTTTCAACAATGTAAGGAGCCAGCAAGCAAGGCAGTGCTGTCTTAACTCACACATACACACCCTAACGCCTCCTATTATTGGTGCTGGAAGAGATCAAAATGTATTTTTTGAAGTAAAATTATTAATCCAGCATAGTTCTCAGCAGACTAGCTGTTACAGGATCTCGGTTTCCTGGAAAATGGAGAAAAGTCTTGTTTTTTTACTGGTTGTCAAAGACTAAGTTGAAACAGGGCCACCATTTAGGGCATCTCTGCTATCTCTGCTCCTCGAGGGCCACTGTCCTGCATCTTTTAGATGTTTCCCTGCTCCAACACACCTGATTCAAAACACCGGTTCAACCTCTGAAAATAGAAATTTTTTGATGCTCTTTAGGCCCCTTTTCAGTTTGTCAAATCTGGGGTTGTGGTCCAATGTGGACAGACAAAACCATAGTGTGGTTGCACACATTTGCTTTTCCTGATTTGCTCCTCTGGGTCACTACATGTCCTTCCCCAAAGTTAAAATGCTAGTGTTGATGCAGGTTTTTGTCCCCCCACCACAGCAGACAAGGAGGGATGTTGAGGAGGAGATATAAAAAAAAGAAGAGGGCAACTACAACTGTCCCCAACTGTCACCATGAAGAAACTTAAGATAGACAATGCAAGAGGAAAGTGTAAAAACAAATTTCTTTCACCTGGATGAATACTCAGGATTTGATGCTTATTGCTAATTTGCAGGTGATGTGGTTCAAATCTAAGACTGTGATGTTTTATCCTATATTGGTCAAATGTGTTGAAATCTTTCCAGGTCTAAATGGGTTGTGAAAAGGGTTTGTTTTCAGCATAAAAATGAAAAATGAATAAAAAAATATTCTTGCTGAGATTCAGCTGAAAATGGAATAAAACCAAGAGCTATACCTTGTTTTTTCATTAAGGAGGTTTTTTGCCCTTAGCAAATATCTTTCTGAGAATACAGTAAGATTTGATTTGATATGATCAGACTGACTCAAACGATTCACATTTGTGTCACTTAGTCTCCTTCAGGGAGACATTGCTGCGCTGAAAGTCACAAAAAACAGGAACATATGGATGACATATGGGATTCTACAGCATGTTCTTTCATGCCCACAGTATTAGGCAAGCACTGAAGCAGAAAAGTCACTCACGTTCACCACACTAGCTTGTCTGTCGTGGGCAGATGTGGAATTGGTGTATCCAACTGAGAGCGCAGGCCCAATTAAGTCTGAAGAAACACATCATTTTATTTGGCCTCCTCTACTCTTTGGCCCCGCTTTGATCCAATGATTATTACCAGCTCTTTGGCTCTGGAGAGTACTGGAAGGCGGGGAAGCATTGTGTCTCATGCTGACAGCTCCCAAACAAAATAACTCCCTCCCTGAGTTGTTACAGCTGAAACTCCCAGCTGAGTTGTCAGTGGTGAGGTCAGTAAGAGAATCCAGCTGCCTGCTGAGGTTTGTTCCTCTGCTGTGGATTAGCACCAGCCAACCATCTGCCGATGTCCTGCAGTGAAATGCTGAACACATGCTTGGTGTATGTACAGAACATGGTCACACTGAGGACTCACACTTGCTCGTACAAATACTGAATGCTAATACAGTTGCTCAGGTTGTGTGTGAGTGTGTGTGTGCACACACATATGCGATCCATTTCTTTTTAATTTTTCTTTTGCCTTTTTCAATCTGCTATGTAACTTGCATTTGTGATTTTATGCAGTGATGTGATGTCTTGACAATATTTGAAGATGGAGCATTCACTTATTCATCCCCATCTTTAATGAAAAAGGATTACTTCACTGCCAGGTCCATCTGTTCATTATTTGCCGTTGTTGGCATTGTCTGAGCTAATTATGGCTCAGTTGTATCATGGAATGAGCTATTGATTGATATTAAAAGCTTCGTCATGGTGCATGCACATGCTGTGAAAGTGGAGTAACAGAAAACATCGCTGTTGTGTTTTCTCATAATCTCTTTTCTTTCTTGCTTTTCCTACAGCTGCTATGTTCAGTTCTTTCTCTCCTAAAGCAGGACAAAGTGTTAAAGCGCATCAAATTTTTGTATCTTCCAAGCAGGTTTTGCCAGTGGTAGAAGAGGGTAAGACTTTCTGATTGGTTTCTCCTTTTCCAATCAAGCTCTTTGTCTGTCATTTCTAGGGGGCTGTTTGCAAGTAACTATACAGAAACCCACTACCTGGAAGATGGCAGTGCAGTCACAGGCCCTCCCAACTTGGCGGTATGTTTATTTTTATTTTTGGTTCTTCTTTTATTAAAAGTGACACAGCAAAAAGCATGATCTTGAGTTTGTGATGTAGTCGGTTTTACTACCAAGCATCTCTTATAAATGCTGGCCTCCAGCTAAACTCTTCCTCTGGACACGCTTCACTTCATTGTGCTAATTTTAGGTTGAGTGTGGAAGTAAAGTAGACTCACTTTTAAACCACCTGGAACTGTTCATAAAAAGGCGTTGTAGGTGAGTGAAGCCATTTACCGTGAGCAGATTCATATTTGATGTAATAAAAGCTGACAGAGGTCAAAGAATAGATTCGGTTTTAGGGAATAGCTAAAGTCTTTTATAATGGATAAGTTTAAAACCATCCCCAAAAATGGTTTGTTATGTAGGTCTGCAAGAAAATACTGAATTAGTGAACATCTAAGTGCACTTCAGAAGTCACGCTGACTGTGAAATATTCATTCTTTTGTATTTATGAGCTTTGTACTGTGTGAATTGAGTTAGCATATCTATCTAAAATACATCTGTGAGGTCTGTTAAATGACTTGTAATTTTTCACCATCTGTGTCACCAATCAAGGTTGATGGAAAACAACATGCGTAGTCTTTGGCCAATTGCAGCACTGATTACTTCCTCCTTTGCTTGAGTGTTGTGATAAAAATTTGCTCACATTCATCATACTCAATTGAGCATATCCCAGCAAAAAAAATGTTCTGCTTTTATATGCTATGATTCTGTGAAAACATCCTGTATGGCTACATAAATATGTTTTCATGCAATGATACCTATTTTTGGAAAAAGAAAGAAAATTATAGTGTGCTCTGAAGAGTGAGTTTGATGTGGTTAACCATGTGGAGCAGTCTCTGCGCTTTGCAGCTTCCACTGAGTCGCCTTATTTCAAGGATTTGTTCATCTGTTTGAAAGCCAATTAATCTTTTTTTTTTCTCAGAATATCAACAAATAATGACAATAAACAGCATGTGGGTCTTTGTACAAAACATCCAGCCGAATTGTAGCTTAAATCCACAAGAAAAAGGGGATTAGAGCAATTCAATGAAGTCCAACCCACACAGCAAAATGAACAATATTTTCCACTTCAAACTGCTGTGAGACAAGAGTTGGACCATCACTGGTGGGGCTTGGCCAGCTCATTACGACTGCTGCCACTTCAGAGCATAAAGAAAATGAAAGAGATGTAACAGGTCAGTTGGTTCTGAGAGTCGCGGCTCAGCTGACCAGCTGTGGCGAAGAGATGAGTTCTCATGCTGAAAATCGGCACTTTAATGATGTTTAAGATATGTGATGTCATGAAAAAAAAAATCATAATCAAAGTGAAAATATCTATTCCTGTTTCAGTTTTCCCAAGATACATATAGCTTGCTTGGATTGACAACAACCCGTATTCAAATAAAAAGTGGAGAAGGGAACACCTGAGGAAAATGTTGGCATAAAAGGACTCACTGGTTTTATCCTAGATAACTATTGGATTTATTAACTATCGGAACATATGGACATTTCTTGACCTTCGTGCCTCCTCTCATTCCTCTCTCATGACCACAGCAAGCTCTTCATGGGAGGATCTTTTTTCTGGCAAGAGCCAGATCTTCTGAGACTGATCCGTAGGTAATTTATCTGCCCTGCCGGCAGGGAGGAGACTGATATAGTGATCTGGGCAGAGGATCTTGCACATTCAGTTTTGTGTCAACGGCGAGGTACTGCTGGGAGTGACTTGAGCATGAGTCAGGCCTCCCTCCATTCCTGTTTTACATCCTCGTCTTTCTCACTAAATCTAAATCCACGTCGAGCACAATAAATACTTGTCATGCATTGTAACAAAAGCCATCTACTGGGAATATGAATCATTTTCATGGATATTAGATAGTTAACTTGAAATAATAAATGTGTAGGACAACAATGTAACGCTCACACCTCAGGTTTCCTCCCACAATAATATGGGTTTTACTTATAAATCCCTTGTACATCAGATATGAGCACATAACGTGCTTTCCACTCTCATTTCTGCAGAAACCATAGAAACAAAAAGTCTATTCATATCCCTCATATCGATGCATCACAGTCATGATCTCATCAAAGAAACATGAGGTGATAGCATTAACTTGGTGCACTAAATCCAGCCCTGTTCCTCCCCACGAAACTACAACTTCACATTTCATGTAATGTGCTGTCTGTTCCGTCTATGCACCTTTTTACCTCACTATAATGGATTGTCCTCTGTCAGTGCACCTCTAAAATGTATTTAATTAGCTTAAAGAGTTCAAGTTTTGGACTTGTTTCTTGAGATCAGAATTTCCTTTTTGGGCCACTGTTAAGGCAGCATAACGTCACTCTTCCTCTTCCTTATTTTATTCCTCTAAAAAAACATAAGATCTGGAAAACTTTGTGGAATCGTCCTACATCCTACCAGTTAGTCAAAGTTTATTTGGATTGCAAGGAACAACTTGATACATGATTGAAGGTGGACATCCTTTCATGCATCCTGTTTACTTCTGGGTTCAGGCTCTTTCCCCACCACCTCCCCATCTCCTCTGGAAGGACACCAAGGCGATCCCAAGACAACCAAGAAATATAATCTCTCCAGCTTGTCCTGCATTTATCTTGGGTCCGCCTTCCTGTTGAACATGCCCAAAACACTTCACCAGAGAACCGTCCAGGAGTCAGTCCCTCCCTGATGATCAAACTAATAAGCCTACCTCCGCGGAGAAAACTCAGTTCAAAACTCAGTCATGAGTTATGAACTTCGTGACCCTAGATGAGGGCAGGAACATAGAACAGAGTTCAGAGTCTCCAGAGGTGGCTGTCTTGGTCGACACGCCTCTGCAACAAAGCATGGACATTGGGGGCAGTCCAGACTGGGGTGGTGGTTCCTCTTTTTAAGAAGGGGGACTGGAGGGTGCCTCCCTGGTAAGGTCTGGTCATGGGTGTTGGAGAGGAGAGTCCAGCCAGTTGTTCGAAGTTCAGATTCAGGAGAATCTGGCTGTGCAGCACTGGACCAGCTCTATAACCTCACTCGGGTTCTGGAGGTAGCATGGGAGTTTTCCCAAACGGTCCAGATGTGCTTTGTGAACTTGGAGAAAGTATTTGACTGTGTCCCTTGAGGTGTCCTGTGGAGGGGACCCAACTCAGGAAACCAGAGTTGGGTCTACATTGTCTGTAGTGAGTTGAATTTCCTTCTAGGTGAGAGTTGGACTCTGCCAAGAGTACACCATTAGATGGAAACTGTTTATTGCATCCTCACAACCAAATACAAATATTTTCCACAACATTATGGAAAAAAACGGTTTGTACGACCCAAATCTGATCTTTTGCATAGATACACAACAACTCCTCACATGTATGTTTTTCTTAATCTTATAATGATATCTAAGGTAAGAATTCATTGTTGCAGTACTTTAGATAAGTTTGAAAATGTGGAAAAGCGTGCCCTTTCCAAGTGTTCACTTCATGCAAATGAACTTGCTCCACAAATAACACACACTCCTAATTAGTAAAGAGCTCTTCTATTATTGGAAATTAATTTGTTCTGCTAGTTTGCTTATTGGTGACAAATGTTGAACTTACTGCAAGCTATGACCACTTCAGTAGTCCATTATTTAAAACAATTCCCATCAATATCTCCATTAATATGTATTAAAATGCTGCCTGTCAGACTACAACATGTGACCCCTCTCACATTAGCAACACGTCTTTTTTAAAATCAGCATAAAAATATTCATGTAGAATACATGGTTTTCAAGAGAGAAGTTTTAATAGAGCCTACGAAGACTTTTGATTGAGGGATGTCAATAATTCACATTCAAAAGAGCTCATTGATGATAAAATATACAGTTTAATATCAGAAACTGCTTTACACAGTAAAAGTGCTAAGTCAGCAGCCTCTGGAGAATAGCCACCTTGAAGGAGGCCAGACATTTAAATCTACTGCCTGCTCTCTATATTTAGACATAGTCTAAGTGGGGTGGAAAACCCACATTTCCTTCTTCTCCAGACCAGGGTGGCAAAAAATGCTGTCAGTCAGACATCACCCGAGGCTGTCTAACCGAAGCAGAAGGCCGAAGGCTTGTTTTCACTCTAAGCCAGACGCTTCCTCTCCACCCACTTTCTGCCAGGTCTTGTTCAATAAACACGCACTTAATTCCCTTTCTTTATTCAGCACCGTAGCTGGAAATGTGGTATATGAAAATGAGCACCTGGGAATGCAGCAGAAAGCAAAGCTTATGCTGGGGAATGTGAAACTCAAACTCAGATGACAGCTATCATTAGCCTGTGGTGATGAGCAGGAATAACTTCTGCTCACTTTTCACATTGGTACTTTTGTAATTTAGTTGTGTGACTTCTTTCAAATTTTTTTTCCAATTCTTTTTTTAAAAAATGTTTTATATGTGCTTCCTCAGGCTAACTGCTACTACCATGGTGAGGTGAAGGGGCATATCAGCTCAGATGTCAGCCTCAGTACGTGTGCTGGGATTAAGTAAGTGTCCTCTTCCATTGTTGTTATGACAATATCTTTGATTAAACACTGTGACAAATGGTATATAAATGTATATATGAGCGAGGAAACTGTCAGTTGTTGCTTTCAGTCCGGCTTGTAGCCTGGATGTGCAGCAGTAAGTGTAAAAGAACAGTTCCAGAAACTGCTAATTTTGAACCCATTCATGTGGACACAACAGCTCCTACTCGGGCGATATTGATGGGTTTTCCTTACATGAGCTGTTTATTGCAGGTTCCTCGACCAACATTTCTGTTAAAATAAGGTTTATTGCCGTTGCTGTTCCTTTGGTGGAATCCCTTGTGTGTTTAGGGTTGCTATCTTAATGGGTGATCCACTTCTCCTTCAGATCCTGTTCATGGACAAATTTCCTCACATCTTCCCGGTCCATATACAGATTCTTGTCCTAAACCATGATACTACCTACCGCTGCCATGTTTCAAAGTTGGGATAAGGTTCTTGTATTGAAATGAGGGTTGGAAAAATTTCTGGAATGATCAGAGTTGGAAACTTTCCATGGGAATTGACAGTAACTACAGAAATAATTGGGAATTAATGGGACTAACTGGAAATTTTCCGAAAGTGCAGGTTAGCCTGTGACAGAAAGCGCAAATGTGGTTGAAAAAAAAAAAACTGATTTCCACATAATCTAAATTAAAACAATCAGAAGTTGATGCATAATAATTTGAATTTCTACTCATGCATTTCTCTATAAGACATACAGTTTATAGTTTCTAGAATCTTGTACTCTAGATTTGGACTAGTCCAGGGACTACAACCAGTTCAGTCGGGATTGATTACTACTGTAAATATATTTGATTTATGGCAGGCAGCAAGCCACTAAGTTAGATGTGCTAAACCATTTAAACCATTTCATTGGCGCTTTAAGAGGCTAGCTGCCATGGTGCTGACAGGCTCGTCTCTATGATACAGCTTCTTCTGTCTTCTGCTTGTCAGTTTTGTTAAAGTCATGAACATTAGGACTACTCGTTATAGAGAACCTTTCACAGATAGAAGTTACCCTGGGTTCATGTGTGACCTCACGAAACTTTGAAAATGTCAAATCTGACCTTTAAATTATTTTATGGTGATGACACCCTGTTAAAACTCTTGAAAACTGCATATAGCAAGGGACTTAGACAAGTCAGGAGTTTCAGTGGTGGAAACACTGTTTACAGATGTCAAACAGAAGAAATGATTGCAGCAATATTATCAGACAGCTCTAGGGGATGTTTTAATAAATCAGCCAAAGATTTACATCCTTTGTGGAGTGATTTAGCCAACTGTATGGCCCTTGCAGCTGACCTTGGTTATAATATTCATATATGAATCTCACGTTCTCTGAAACCGGCAGCAGAAAAGTCATACTGTTTTTGACAAAAGCCTTCACATTGTTTGACCTTCTCACAGAGACAAACAGTTCCTGGTTTGGTTTGGCAGCAGTCAAATTTGTGGGGGTTATTTAACATGAGAAATGTGGTTTTGAATGTTGCACAACGTTTAAAAGAATCCCACACTTTATACAAATCTCCAAGGATGAGACTGTCACTTCAATTTACGGAGGCCACAGCTGAAAGATCGAAAGAATTAAGACAGAAGAAAACAACACCTCATAGCTCATACTGCTGCTGTATGTGGGTCTTACTACCTCCCTCCCCATTACACCACATGATATCAGTTAAAGAGTGTGCTTCATCACTGGGGACAGACTGGGTTGTCATCCAGTTGTAATATTGAACCACCCAATCTTTCAATAGAGCCTTAACAAAGTTAAAAGGGTGTAATATAAGGGCAGACTATTTTCTAATCATAAATGATCCCTTCTGACCACAGGCACGATCACAGCCCAATCAACCCACAGCAATCAAAATTCTCATTTTTTTGCTGTATATCTAATTGTTACTCATGACATTTCTGCATTTTTTTTTTTTTTTTTTTTGCTCTGTGTGTAATGAAATCTTTGAAAGCCTGTTTCTCTTTCTGCAGAGGTTTTATATCTCTTGAAAGCAGATCTTACGTGCTGGAACCGTCTGCTGATCACACTGATGGTACTCACCGGATCTACAGAGCAGAACACCTCAATTTTGCTCCTGGCACCTGCGGCCATGGTTTCAACATCACCTACCCCACCTGCACATGTGGACGGCAGTCCATTCAAGGCCTTCGGCACAAGAGTAAGGGTTTTAATTACTTATTCTCGATCAAGAGCAGAAGGATGGCAAGAAATGAGTGGTTGGAGGGGATAGAGAATGAAATGCATCTAAGGTCCAACTCGTACAAAGGACATTGTCCATTATGGTAAGCACCTAAAGTCCTCCCCTTACTTTATCATGGCCTGTCTCTCCTTTAATCAGCCAAATAACTGCAATAATTTCAAATTATCATGTCCAACAAAGAGAAAATGTATTTTAGCCTTTAATATATATTGTTCAACCAATGAGCTGTTTCTAAATCAGTGAAATATATCTCTCTTAATCCTTTCAACAAATATTTTGATAGCTATATTGCATACTAACGTGGCCTATGTTGGTCACTGGGGCCCAAACGATGATGATTCCAAAGCAATCATCGTTTCTCAACCCTTTCTTGAACATTGCCATCATTTTCCATATTCCGCTGTTTCAAAGAGTTTGAGATTCATCACACTGATTTGGTTCTGTCCCCTGGTTTATTTACATATAGTTTCATGTATTCATCTTGAGCTCTCTAGTGCACAAGTATCATCATTTCATAGCCTCTTGCAACCATTTTTTTGAGGGTGATATGTGAACATTTCATTTCATTGACAGTGACAATTTGGAAAAGGACTCCAATTTTTTTTCTCCTCATGTGGAACACCACGTGGTGGCGAGAATTCATTGTGGGCAGGCGCATGTGTGCATGTGCATCTTGTGTGCTAACAGTGAGCTAACATGAATCATCTCAGCTAAGCCAGGAAGACTCATGAACAGAATTGGTGCTGATGAGCTTCAGATCAGGCTTTACCATTTATTTTTCTTTTGAATAATTTTCCATCAAATGTGAGAGTGGTTTCTTGTTATGGCACCACATTTATATGGATTCAGCAACCCCTCCAGTAGTTGTCAATAAAAAAAAAAAAGAAAGAAAAGAAAATAGATTGTTTGTTTGAAAATTGCACTGTTTCACTGCTGGGGGGGGGGTGTTACAATGCACTTTTATTTTCCTGCTTCTACATTTGGTTTTCATGGCAGCAGTGCTTCTCTCATCTGGTCTGCCTGTCTCTTCTTCGCTTTCATTTATATTCAATTTTATCTGAAACTTTTACAAAGAATGGGCTGCAGGAGGTTTTAACTCAACACAATACAAGATGAGCACTAAGGAATGGTCTTCTTTTGTTTCTTGTTACAGTATCTTCTCAGTTTTTAGAATCACGATTCTCTATATTAGAAATAAATGCATCACTTTACTTCTGTCTTTGCATTTGTGCTGTTATTAAAACACATCCTGCTCTTAAAAGCACATCAGTGTTACTATATACAGTATTTAAGCAAGCTGAGATATGTTCCATTATAAGTAGAATCTGGCTGTATAGAACGTTCACTCTCATCCCCCTTAAAAGATCTTTGTCATGTAGGTATTGGTAAGTGGCCTATATAGTTTAGAACCCACTACTTGTTCAATTATTCACCTACTCCATCCATTCAGTGCATCCATTATGGCAGCGTTTCCTCTGAACATCAGTTTCGAGCAGAATCTGTCCATCCAGAATTAAACAGATTCCTTTTAAGAGACTGTATCCCCTCAGACTCCCTACACTCAGCCCCTAGCGACCACTCAGACCAGAGATAAATCACATGGGTCATGGTTGCAGTGAGTCTCCAGCCTCAGAGGGGATAGGGATTTATAGATGATGAGCACTGATAAGTGGGAAACACCAACACCAGTGATCCCTATCACACTGGCGATGAAAGACAGGCATTGATAAACTGGCTGATTTACCAGATTAGAACAAGCAGAAACAGAGATAAGTGGTGTGAAAAACGAGCCAGATGTTCAAGGACTTTGAAGGTGGGAGGGGGGGACACTTCATAAGCACGATATTGTAATGAAATCTCCTCCAGGAGCAGAGGATTTAAATGCACAATACAACAGGCAGGCGGAGTAAAATCCTATTTTTGTCTTTAGTTACAGAAGGGGGTTGGATTACTAGTAATCGCACAAAACAAAGCTAACAAATCCAAGCAGCCTGCTACACAGCAAGTCAGATTAACATTCGCAACCAGGTCAGACAGGGGTTTAGCAAAAGGGCAGTAACTGTTTAACGGGAAAGAGAAAAGCACTGGGAAGGGATACTGGAGTGCTAGCACGGCTAAGAAGATCTGGCATTGGGAGATGGGAGGGTGGAGTGGAAGTGGGACAAGGTAACCAGTCACAGGTGCTGGGAATCAGTTAGTTTTGCTCTAGTTTATGTCAACTTAGCATACTTTACAGAGAAAGCAAAAAGTCAAATAAATTACAGAGCAATTAATTCCAATTACAGTCCAATTAAAATCCTTTTAAATTCAGTTTTGTCACACTCCAATTATAATCCAGTGGATTCCAGTTTAATTCATTATAACTGTATTCATGTAATGTCAGTTCATTAGAAGCAGTCGAGCCAGATCATGCCAGTTCAGCTCTTTACAACCGTAGACGTGCAATTTCATAAAAAGCAGTCTAGCTCAGGAATGTATCAATGCTTCAGTTTGTTTAAATATCCCGTCCTGACCACACACAAGGCTGCAGGTGGCAGTGGAGAGGGAAAAAAAACACCCTTTTAACCAGAAGACATCTAAAGCAGACATGAACTATCCTGAACAACTGGTTATGCAGAATTATTAAAATAACTTCGGGAGTGGTCTGAAACATTTGAGATGCATCTTAAATCCGAAGGGCTTCCTGTGGAATAAAACATTTTGCAAGTAATTTATTAAAGTTACATCAATGTCAGTGTATGAAACAAGCAAAATATGTAATATGTGAAAGTTGGCTAGAATATAATGTGCTTGGTTTTTATTTATCAGTTGAATAAAATGAAATTTGTGGTGTTTTATTGGAAGAGCTTGATTAATGCTGGTGTTTAAAGTGTTGGCCCCAGTTGCAACTATTGTCTTAAATTGTAGGACTGGAAATATCCATAAAAGTCAACTTATTTTGACAACAGCACAAAACAGAGGTTTCTGCCCAACAAAAACAAAATGGGAATAGAAACAAAGAGCACAAGAGCAGCTCATCTTGATGATTTATAGCCATAGGAGAAAGTGTGGTTTAATTTTGCTGCATCAGAGGCTTTTTTATTTATTTATTTTTTCAGATCACGACGCTCATTTTCTTTAATTTAAAACAGAATGGTTTTACCTCTCCCAATATCCCGAGACATTCGCGTCTTAGAGGGGAAACAGCTCTGCAAAGTAAAGTAAGACCCAGTTTATAAGGTCAGCAATCTTAAACTTTAATAGAAAAGAAAAAGAAGTCAAAGGTGTTGTGAGAAGAAAACAGAAAGTGATGTACATCAAAAAGTGGAATATAAAGTAAGATATCTGACAAGAAAGTAAGTTCACCTGAGCATGTTTCATAAGGGAGCTGAGGTACGTTGATAGGTTTTAGGATATAGACGTGTCAGAGTTTTCCTGGGTGATGAGAGTCACGTAGAGTAGATGATGATGATGATGCCGAGCTTACCAGCGCTACACTTCTACGAGACTTCATGCAAATCTCTGCTGTGGTTAAGTTTAAAATATGGGCCATTTTAGACTTCAGACACACCACTTCAAGCATTCTGGGGAATTTTTATGCACCAATTTCTGGGTCCTTTATATAAAGAAAAACATGACGTTAAGACTCCAGGTGACAGTTGAAACCGTAATGAAATATAGGCCTGCCGCAGCTGCTCTCCGAGGCGCTCTCTATCGCTTTCAGATATTCCTTCCACTGTAAACCAACTTCTCTCATTCAATATTAAATATCACACATCAAATCACAACACTTTGTGTTGCAGAAATAATTACATTTGCCATGAAATATTTAGTGGTTATTGTATTCGGCCCGTAAGGTATATGGTTTAGGAGTTTAAAATAAATACATTACTAAAGAAAACAATCTGTTCCAGTCTGTGACATTTTAAAATTAAGTCTTCCCTATTTTAAAGTTTATGATACCCCCTGTAAAACAAGAATTTGCTGTTCCAGTTGTAGTTGCATTGTTTTTCATTTTGATCGGTATTTTATTTGTTCACGGGGACTATTTCCGCCTTGTTTGAACATAACGTTGATGTGTGTCTCCTCTCTGGCGTCCTGCTAGAGAGTTGGCAATCACCGTAGGGTGCATTTAGAGCACACTTGCCCATCCTGGCTTATCTATGGAGGAGACAGATAAGAGCAGGGAGCTGCGAGGCCAGCGAGGATAAAGGGGCTCAGGTTGAAAGAAAGCCATGGTGTGACGGCAGAGCCCTCGACCAGCAGGACGGTACAGGATCTGCAAGTGTTTGAGTGGGAAGAGTGAGCTTGCGTGAGCGGCTGCAGGTGAAACAGACTCTCACTCGGCATGTGGGGAAAGTGAGTTTTTGCCAAACACAGTGTGAGGTGGATCACAGCTACGCTCCTTCGCCAGGGAGCATGTATTACCTGCCTGGTTAAGAAAATGTTTCTATCTTTAACCACCCTGACAGAGATGGGCATGCAAATTATTTTATATTCAAACATAAGTATATGTAAAATACCAGTTTTTGATGTAACGCCATGGTAGCGAAGATCCTCTGAAATGATCATTTACGTTCCAAATGACATTCTCCTTGAAGTCTGAGGGAATAAAAGAGAGGTGCAAAGGTATACTGAGTGCTAATGGGGTGGGCAGCATTGTCCAGAAAGAGTGATTTATTAGTTAATAAGCTGGTTCCTGTACAGTGTTATCAGAGAACTGAGTGACCTTAGCGGCTCTTACTGGGTCACACATAAATGGCAGGCAGTTGCTTTGTGCTGATTCTCATTGCTTCTGCCTTTTTTGTGGAATTCAGGCAGGTAAAAAGCCATCGTACACCATACACTGTAAAAAAAAATGTAATATAACAGAATTTTACTGTCTATTTTACAAAGTGTTTCTATATTTTTAAAATATAATTTATTTGACAAAAATAGACTGATTTTACATGTCAAATGTAAAATAACATTAAAACCCATTAAAAATACGTATATTTATTGTCAAAATACGTTCACAAATATATCATAATTTCACAAATATTTGTCTGTTATTTAAGGGAATAAACTGTAAAACTGCTAGTGATCTGGCAGATCCTTTTGGGTCGTTTCCCAGCATCCTTTGCAGCCCTGGTTGTTAAGGTGCTTATCTGTGTTTATTTGTTAGCTATTTGATTTAATGCTGCCATGTAAAGTCCGTTGCTGGTTTGAGCCCCTGTTGATTCATACCCCTTACATTTAACATTTTAATTTGTGTCACCCTGAGTTAAGTCTGTCTGTGTTTGAATGAGTACCCGTGAGTTTGCTTAATAGAGTGTGTAAAAAAAACTTGTGCTGTGCAAGAACAGGAAGTTGACAAAATACCCCTTTTGCTAGTGCCATGGCTGTCAGGTGTTGCAGACCAGGTTCCACTATAATGCAAAGGCTATAGTCCTTAAAATTGTAACAATTTTAAACCCAATATCTAGTTTTTCAAAGTTTTTTGACATGTTTTGAAAGATGAACCACATTATTTTTTGTGTCATATACTATTATATTACATCAAGCACAAACTTCTTTATGTAAAATAATGTCGTTTGAAACTTATTAATAACAGCACATTTCTGTAAATATAAGCATTATTATTACCATATTTCTAGGTAATTTAATTGTTTTAAAAGTGTGAAAATGTTTCTAATTAAATGTTAAAAACAACCTAAAAATAAGGCAAAATCTTGTTAAAATTACAACTACAAACTGTATTTTAATTATGAAAAAAAAACTGTATTTTTATGAGAAAGTAATTTTCTGTTATTTCACAGTATTTTTCTGGTGCCCCAGAAGACTACCGTTTTTTACGATTTTTTTTTTACAGTGTAGCCATAGTCTTCATTCCACTCTATTTTCTCCCTCTGTCTACTTCTTTTTTTTTTGTCTTTTGACCGTATTCTTTTCTTTTTTCCACCCTACAGTTTGTTTTTCTTCTTTTCACATCCACTTCTCCTCCACTTTCCCTTTCTTCTGTACATTACATTCTTACCTACCCATTTATTTATTTTTGTCTTTATCTGTCTTCCAGCATAAACGCCATGTCCAGGCAACAACTAAGTACGTGGAGCTCATCATCGTGGCTGATAACAGAGAGGTAAGCGTAGGCGGCGCAGTCTCAACCCCTTCACCTTCCCTCTGAACCTCTCAGGAAGGAGGCTCACAGGTCACATGCTAAATTGAACTTTCCTCATGAGACACAGATAAGATGGCTCCACCATGGCCTTGTTGTCCCCTCTGATGTGTCTACTTACTCATCCGTTTCCTGCTCCAGCTCCATCTACATCCCTCGGCATACATCACGGGACCACTTGACTTACAAATGAGACTAAATGTGCTCTCTGAATAAGCTCAAATCTGATACTTAAGATCTTAAAGTGGGCTTAGAGAAGAAACTGCTCCTCACTCCGGTGAGACGTTTAGGGCCAATATAGCATGATTGAGAGCTGAAGAATAAATTCTGTGTATAAGAGAAGGTGATTGAGGTTATCTGTTCAGCCTGTGAGCTCCACTGAGGAGCTCTTTGATGATAACAGCTGCAGCAGAGGCGCCATCAGTTAACATGACAGCGCTCTGAGCACACTTCCACAGTATAGATGGCATGATGCTAAAAGTGTCCAAATTCTGTCGAGTCTGTCGCCATGATAAACACATTTAAAAGTGTGAATGTCCCCTTCTTGTCCTCTTCTGCCTGCTTGTGGTCAGTTTCAGAAGCAAGGCAAAGACATGGAGAAGGTCAAGCAGCGGCTGGCTGAGATCGCCAATTACGTGGACAAGGTAACAATTGAATGTAACAAGTGAATGCAGTGTTAGGATGTGATTTATTAGAGGTCACATCAAGCCTAGTGAGAATCATCCGACCTGCGAGCGGAGGCTGATTGGATTATGAATGGAAGATCAATTTCAGAACTTGGCTGAGGCGTGTTGCAAAGAGGTCATGGCAACAGATGGTGATGTGCATGTCAGATAAATGAAATACGGGCACAAGATGATTTATTAATATGGAAAATGGTATCTTTGAAGACTTCGGGGGCCTCATTGTGACTATTTTACTGGATTTGTCTTTTGATATATGACGATGATAAAACAAGTGAGACGGTCTGAAAATCCCGCCAGCTGAAGCTGCATCCCTCTCCCTTCCTTCCCCTCCTCTCCCCAACTCTCAGTTCTACAGAGCTTTGAATATCAGAGTGGCTCTGGTGGGCCTCGAGGTGTGGAATGATGTGGACAAGTGTCCCATTACGCAGGACCCCTTTACCACACTGCATGAGTTTCTGGACTGGAGGAAGGTCAAAGCTGTTGCCTCAGAAGCCACACGACAACGCCCAGCTAATCAGGTACACATAAAACATGAAAGTAAATCAGGAGGTGTCCGCTCTTTGAAATGTATGACTTTTTTTTTTCTCCCGAGTTATTAAGAACATGAAATTAAAGAAAATGATTTGGTAATTCTTGGAGTGGGTTTTTATCTATCTCCTCAGGCTATATGGAAAAGAACAGATAAGACTACCTTGGTGTTACCATAGTGAAGCCCCAACCTTGGCTTTTAACAGTTTTCTTTTTTAAATCAGATGTGAATATTTGATTGAGAGGAATAGAACCACAGAGCCTTGAGAAGTGGGTCTGACAGAGCATCTGTGGAGGCCAAAGCGTTCCTGTACAGTAGCAACTTAGAATGTACAAAGTAGCCACATCATAAAATCTTTACCCATAAAGAGGCCAAAACTGCTGAGGTGATAAGTTTACCGTGATTTTCTCAAGACTCCTACTCTAAAAGAGTACTTTTCCAGATTTCAAGTTGGTTTAATGTTGTGTTCATTGGTCAACACTATTTGCATTTCCATTCAGCTGTTTTTATATGCATTTTTAATCTGCCTATATAAAATATGAATATATGAAGTGTTTTTTAAAACACTAGACCAAGATAGGCAAACTTAAAAGGGTACTGGATGACATCATTGACATGTGACTGACATCACAGACCCAGAGTAGAGGATTATTGTCCATCCTCCTCATCATTATCTCCACTCAGCTTTATATCATACTGCATTTATCTCATATAGTAACCACTGTGTGCTCCTTTTCAGCGGGGTGTATTTTCAGGGCACTACTATTGGAATGGCACCCATCATGAGCATGTGCACGGCAGAGCAGTCGGGAGGAATCGTCATGGTATGTTAACGTACCACATAAAGCCAAAAAATACTCTCCTTCCTGCCTGAAAAAATACATTTATATATTTGCAGTATTGTTGACTCTTGTAATCCATCTCTGCCTTGCGCTCTTTTCTTTGTTGATCTCTGTTCTGTCTGGCGAAAGCTTTTACATTTCTACCGTGGGTCCAGTTTGGGGGATAGATTCTGGACCTGGTGTTAGCTCATATTAACTGCGGGGCTAAACACATCATTGGGTCCTTTTCCAGGAAGGCTAAGTGGAGGGTATGCATAGCAACCCCCGCTTCGTTCTGATAAATCAGTATGTATCCATTGTGTGAGTGGAAAGTTTTCCCTTTTTAATGAGGTGAAATAAACGGGTGAATTCGAGGCTTCAGTGCTGCATGTTGAAGCCTGAGTGAAAATACAGAAGTATGTTGTAAATGATGACCCATTGTAGATTTGCAACTTAATACTATGTGCTTCGGTTCTGTTGCATGAGCTCAGATCATGCTATCGTTTTACATTCACTTTCTCTGAGTGTCAGTGGAGTCTGGCTGGCTGGTTTACAGCCTGTCCCCTGATTGTTCTTTACTTTTACTCTCCCATATGGTAAGCCTGGGACATGGTCATTATGATAGACTGTACAACTTCCCAAACTTCAGGTTCCAGTCGAAAAAGGATTAATCCCCAAACGAGTCTTGCGCTGAGAAAATCATAACCAGGTATCCTGAGTCGTGTCTCTTTATTTACAGTGGACTATTGAACTCATTAGTCTTTCCCTGTGAGCGCTATTGTTATTCTGTTAGACTGTTAAATCACAAACATCCATTCTCAGACATCTGGAAGCTCCTCGTACCAGGCGTAGCTGTTACACTAATTTAATTGGAGTGGTGAAATGTGGCACAGACAGTTGTATAAAGTGCCCTCTTGAGCTCTATAGCCTCATGTCTTGTGTCTGTGTTTTTCCAGGAAACAGAAGCGTTTTTTTTTTTTTTAAATTTCAATGAATCCAAGCCTCTCAGTAGGACTGCAGTGCTGACGACTGATTTCTGTAACTTTCAAAAGCCCCCAGCAGAGCGGTTCGCCAGTCTGAGCTTGACTCGCACAGCGCTGCTAAATAATGCACAGTGTCAGAAGATTCCAGAGGCTCGGTGCTCCGACACGCAACTCCGCAGCCATGAAGAGTTGATGGCTCCTGTGTTATCCAGTCTCTTAGCGTGTTCTTGTTTTACACACCTTTAAAGGAAGCTTTCACTCACCATATGACTTCAGCTCCGTCTTCATGCCTCCCCAAGTTTGAATGCTTCGCGCCGGTTCCCAGTTGGTCTTTTTAGACATTTTCCTCCGTGTTCAGTTGCTAGTTTCGCTTGGAGAAGGTCTTTAAATTGTGAAGATGAAGAAGATCTGACTGTCAGAGTTTGTCAAGCAGGCTGAAGGTGACGGTTTGTTTGGGCCTCGTATTTCAGTACAACAGTGTAGAGGAGAGGAAACGCTCTGATAAGCACACATTCGACTGAACTGTTTGTTTAATCTTGGCAGTGTGCAATTACACACATATTTTGAGTCATGTTTCTCCGTGAGTCCCTACTGGCAGAAATAATTTGGCTCACATTGATTTTTTTCTTTTTCTTTTATATTATTGGATGTTTTCCTCGGAGTATGTTATCAGTATCATCTGTTCCTAATTAACTATTGGTATTCTTGCTGCAACTGAACTGTGAACTGAGAAATTTTCATTATTGGAAACTGTTTCGTGTCTGACTTAGAAATATGAAGCTAAATCTGACTAATATAGTAAAAAGCTTTTAGGGTGGTCATTGCTGAATTAAGATGATGCACTCAGTCTCTCCAATCCATCCATTTTCAGGACCATTCGGACAATCCGCTGGGCGCCGCAGTCACTTTGGCCCACGAACTTGGACACAACTTTGGAATGAACCATGACACACCTGAAAGGGGGTGTGGCTGCAGGGTGACAGTGGATCGAGGAGGCTGCATCATGACTCCCTCCACCGGGTGAGTCCCAATATTTATCTTTACAATTACAAATCCCCTGGCTGTATTTAATGCCAGAATTGTCCTTTTTTAATCTTTAAAGTCTTACTCGAAAACCATGAAAAACTCATCATCTTGATGTCAAGTCATCATTTAAGTTTTAATAATTACGTACCAAAAGCTTCTCTCCAAATCTCAGATTGCAATCTTAGTTAAACATCGGTGCACACGCTCTCGCTTAGTAATTTATTGTCTGTTGAGCAGTAAGCAAATGAAGTCATTTAATTGTTGGGCCATTGAGTTTATGGCAGATTCAACAGCTGTGCTAAAGCCCCGCGGCGATATGACTCACTCTGAATGGGAAGTAAATGGTTCATTGGCAGTGCATGGTCAAGCCAGCAGTTTCACTTATTCTGACGCAAAGTGGCTGATTTTTTTTCAGCAGACCTAAGAAAACAGCTCATTGCTCATGTGGAACAAAAATCACACGATATTGCACAAGTCAATACAGTTGTATGGCATCCAACAATATGTCGAGTCCTTGTTTATAAATGGACTCCCCGTGAACTGAGCTGTCTATCATCTCGGGTTTGACTCTGCAGAAGCTTGGGTATGTTCTGGCTGGAACCGCCGGGGTCTCCGTTCCAGCCGAGGTCTGCTGGTGTGTGGGAGCCGCAGACTGGTGTTTGTGCTGGAAACATCTCTCTGTATTTAATTTGGAACAGACCCCTGCACGGAACCGTAACACTACTCTCAATTATAGACATACAGAACAACACAGCCGTATGAGATTTATGCCTGACTCTGATTGAGGGTATCCCTGTGCAAGAACTTTCCAAAAATGGCAACACAATGAATATAAAGAAAAATAAATGCTGTGGAAAGTAGAAATGAAATGGTTTTGTCTTTCCATCGCTCCTGCTTTTCACAGCCAGGGTGAAGCTATTCTTTGATATACATGCAATTTTAATGATTGAAAATCTCCCTGCAGCTTCAAATAAATAGTGAAGTACCTCTGACTCTGTCTATTATACGCTCTTTATGGTGGGAAGCCATACCACCTTCTCTCTTAATCTTTCTGAATTACCAATCATGTGTAGCAGTGATAACCACTGGATATGAGTTGCTACCAAAACTCAGATTGGAAAGAAAAGAAAAATAAAGAATCTTTGGTGTTTTGCTCTCCTCCCAAAAGAGAGACTTTAATGCATGTAGCTGCTGCATTATTTAATCAAGGATTAAGGAAGTAATTCATTTAATAAATAGTGTTCTAGGAACGCTGTATTCCATTATTCAGCTCATCCTGTTAATTCCTTGTGTGCTTCATGTAATTCTCTTTTAAATTATACACGTTACAGCGATTCATCTCAGTTCTCTTGTAGTTCAGTGCTTTAAGATGCCACGCAGGTTCAGTCAGGTGTTTTAACAGCGCTCAGAATGCTTCTGGACGGTCCGGCGTTGAATGAGCTGGTACAAAAAGCCCACTCCACCTGTTTTTGTTTTGTTTTTTTTGGGAGGGGATGGACTCTTTGATTTAACTTTTTTAATCAGATAGAGAACAAGAGTTCCATCATCGTTACTAATTTGATACCACTCAGGCTCTGCTGGCCTTGTCATGGCTTCAGGAGTTAAACAAAGAAGATAATGAGATCCAGTTCGTTCTTATTACACAGAGCTGGAGGGTTTGGGGCAGTTGGTGGTGGTGGGGGGGCAGTAAAATGCACGCTGTCCCAGTGCCAGCTCTACATCTGCACAGAGCAATGCTTGTTTCCTGTTCGCACAGGTCACAGCCAATTGTTGTGTCCTCCTTCTTTCCATCCCTCTCCCCCCGTTAAGTCTAAATGAGAACAGGCTGGTGATTCTCATCCTTTGAGATTAAATCTGAAAGCACACACACAGCAAATGAACTCCTCATGGCCGCTCCATGGACACAGGAATACACATACATGTTCAAACATGTACATGAGAAAAAAACTAATCAGTAACTCCATATGGTTTTTCACTTATTCCACGTCTCCTCAGCTCCACTTTGTCGTTCCACTTCTCCAGGTTTGATCTGATTCAAGTCTTTTTTTAATGATATTTTGTAGCTTTTTCAGAGTGCAGGTTTGGATTTTTTTATTTTATTTTATTTTCTGAGATGAGGGAAACCTTGTTAGTAGGTATCTCTCGGATGCTTCCTCTCCTTCTGAGCCTGAAGCGGCAGTCTTGTTTCTTATTTTCATTAATGCAGTTGATGTCAAAGCACATAGAAGAACGCATACATTTGAAGAGGCTTATGCTGAATCAAAATCTCAGATATTAACAGAGACATTATAAGGCTTTTCTCGAGAAGGAATTCGTTTGTTACCCAAGTAATTTAACCGCTGTTATGATTAGTCTGTCTGTCTTCATTTGAGGTGCAATTTTTCTTAGTTTAGAATAAAATCCATACTGTCTTTTTACTGAATTAAAACAGTGTCTTTTTTATGTTTCCCTTCCCATGGTGAATCATAGTATTGGAGCTCCATTAATGATGGATTTTATTTTATTTTATTTATTTTCTAGATGTTCCTTCACACATAACTCAAGGTAAAAATCTGTGATTCAACCAGCTAGGGGTAGGTTTCTATGCACTGAACCAGCCTGATATGAAAGCCGCACTTGCTGTGCTACTTATGGACAAATATTTCCACTGAATAATTAGAAATCTGAAAAGGTCAGGCCAATAAATAAAGTGGAAATGGGACCAGTACCCCCTGCTGAAGAACACCTCTTGGAACTCACTAGTATACTTGATTTAATTAGGTCTACTGGGAAAACGAAATGAAAATGTGCTTGAGTTAGTTCAACCACGTATCATATCAGCCAGCGTTGTCACTGAGAACTCAGGATATCAGAGCCAGAAAGTGGCTCTGGGTTTTCAGTATGCAGTATTTATTATAAGCAATTTTCAGACGCGTAATACATATTTATGGCTTCATCAGTCCAAAGTGACAGCCTTCAGTCAGTCACCGGCCACTTTTCTGTTCATGTTCCTCTTCATTCCGACATGCATGTGAATGTAATGGAGAGAGAGTGCACGTACAATATTTATGTGTTGCTAAAACAAAGACTTGTAGTTGTGACTAACCACAATGCTCCAAGTCCATGTATGTTTGCTTTTCTTTTGACTAGATATCATTTTGCCGTAGAAATTCATATCAAGCTAAGAAGCGTTTTGCAGTCTGCTAACCAAACCAACTTCTTTGCCCAAAGGTGGAAAAATGTTTTGTCAGATGCATCCTGAGATAGGAACAGCAGATCGGTGTTATATGGATGAAAGGATGTGACATAGTCATGATCACAAGCGTGAGGATGAAAAGGCTACGAGGGCTGCCCTGCTCACTTCCTTTAAGTCAAAATGGTGTTTAAAAGTGGCCTTGGATTATTGTAATCACTGACAGCATAAGGTTTGGTTTGGGGTCAGGAAAAAAAAAACCCTTAACATGGCCCTTAACACGTGGGCATATCTGCTGCCAGTTTGGGCTTTTTGATCCACATGCTTAATTATCTGCTGAATTTGATTTACTGATAAGGGATTACCCAGATAATAACAGCAGCATGCTGCGTGTGACATATTTGTTTATTCAGCCATGGTCTTTTCACACTGGAGTCTGATCTCTGGACTCTGATAGGATCTGCAGTCTAAATGTAATATTAGAAACGGTGTCAAACATTTTGTCTGGCCTCATTCGGATATTTGAAACTCCAGAAAATTAAATCTTTGTTGTGATGCTGCACACGTCAGGTCTGCACACACCCTGAAAGCTTGAGTCCACGTCACTGGAACAGGAGGAATTACATGCAGTTTTCATCAGTTCCATCACAAACTGAGGCTTAAATTCAAAAAATGCCAGAAACCTGAATGTTTTTTTGTTCTTTAGAAAACTTAAATTCCTCCACTGTAATCATGAAATAAAAGCAAAAGTGATTCGAGAGGTTAAACCTTATTCGATTTCAGAGAAAGCTGCTAACTTTGCATCTTTGTTATTTTAGAAAATAAAACTGAACTGCACCCAGCAAATGTAAGCGCGACTTGTTGATCAATCACCCAAAATCCTTATTAGAGCACCCTTAGCTAAAGCTGCACAAAAGAACAGGATACATAAAAGGATGTATCCCACAACAGGAGCTGGAGCGTGACCAGATAGAAAACAATGCAGCCCAGTAAGACAGAACAAAGACGATGCCTGGAACCAAACAGAGGTGAGCACAACTCATCTTAACAAGCTGTGAACTCGCCGGAGGCCCACAGAGTCAAACTGCATCTTTTTTCTTTCTTTTTTTTTTTTTTTCTTTTGAGGTGGTGAAACAGACTTTCATGGGATGAGTGGTTGTCCACAGTGTCTTTTAGTTTGCCATAAGCTCCAGATGTGCCAACTCTTAACTGGTGCTGGAATTGTTTTACTGGGCCCTCGGGACTGCAGCTGCTAAATGCCATCCAGTCTAATTCATCTGCGCCTTTGCCTCTCCACAGCCATTTCTCCCCCTCTTTTCCTCCACCAGACACTGTACGCCATTTATTTCTCTATTCTCCCCTCATAAAGGACAGCTGGATGCCTGAGCCGCTCGTGTTATCTCGGTGTTACTAAAAAAAATAAATAAACGCGTAAGAAAAGCAAGGATGTAAGTGTTTATCATGCATTATACGGGCTTATAATTGAAGACCAAGGGTTAGTTCCTGGAAATTGAATGATTACAGTTAAAAAAAAAAAAAAAAACAAGGAGGGGGGTCAACTTTATCAAGTGGTTCAGGCTCCAGCTTTCAGGGCAAAGAGAAAGCATCTTCCCTGTCAATCAGCAACTTTGACAGCTGTTAATCAGAGAAAAGTGGTGGGAGTGGTGGACACAATTTTGGGTATTATTTAGGTTTTTAATCCAGAATGTTAGGAAATCTGTCTCGTGGTTACTGATTCTCAAGTAACACACCTGTGAAGACGATGGAGCAGGGAGGAAGGATCAGAAGCAAGAGCTGATGTAAACCATCTACCACTAATGTCAGAAATCAAAGACAAGCAAAGAATGAGGTAATGTTGGAATATTCAGTGTGCTGACACATTTCGATCTGTGTTAGATGTGGAAAAACCTAATCAGAAAAAAAGCCACAGCCTAAAAGAGTGCCGTCACTGACTGACAGAGATGTGCTGCCTCCTTGGAAGCCAAAACCCTCCAAAGAGCATTTTTAACAGCCTCTATATCAATACACCCGGTGCATCTGAGTTCAAGGCTCAAGTGGCTTAAAATTAAATCAACAGTTCTACCATATTTAAACTCGTGTATCACTCATGGCGTCTGTGGATGGAGCCCGCTCTGGCATCTCTCGTACGGATGCTTAATTGGATTTGGATTCTGAGGATTTTTGAAGTCAGATCAAAACAGTGAGCTTTTTTTTTTATTTTTTATTTTTTGCCATGTTCTTAAAGCTGTTCTTAAGCTTTTGATGAGGTGTGGAAAGGTACATTGTTCTGCTCGGGAAGCCACAGCAGTCAGGGAGTGCTGTTAGCATCGCTGACCGACCATTAAGAGGTCTCTGCTGGATCATTAGCTGAAGTGGCCCTCATGAAGTATACATACTGAAAGACTGGCCCAAACTGTGTACAGCAACGGCACATTTTCTGTTCATTCATCATGTTGTTTTCTGAAGGATGTCATGAAACACAGACGCATAATAAAACATTATGTGATGAAGTTATCAAGACAAAGGATGGAGTATCATTCTGTCAGCAGTGGAGTTAAAACTCAAAGTAAATGTGGTTTTTCACTGTTTTTATTTTCCCTTTTCAGTTTGAATTTTCCATAGAGTCCAAACGCTTTCTGGTTTAGTGTCATAATTAATACCAGCTCAACTTTCAAGGAAACGCCAAAACGTGCAGTCAGCCACCCCCCCCCCCCCTCGTGTGATAACAAAAGTGAGAGAAAATAAACAATTTGAGTCCTGAGGCCCAAATAGGAAAGTGGGTGTCAGAGTTAGCAGAAGTGCGTCAGGGGTTTGATTGATGTCACGCCTAACAATGTGACTTCTTCAATTCAATGGCCCTTCATAAAGCCTTTTCAAAGAGCTGACCTGAATTTCCCACTTACTATCACTTATCTGTGTGCACAAAGACAAGCACAGATATAAGTGTGAAGATAACAAAGAAAATTGCAATTTCTAGCTGAATTTTGTAGAGTCGGTGGAGTTATTAAAAATCCTGTTACGGAGCTTTTTGTATCAAGAGCCATATAGAGAACGAGATACAATCTACACACATTCAGGCACATTTTATACACACTCTTTCATCTAAGGCGCTCTATTATCACAGAAAAGCTCAATAAACCCACATGAGGTCTTTAACAAAGCTTTTGGCAGACAGAGCCGTGGGCTGTGTGCTTTCCCCACAGAGCAGACCACCCTCTCTGTCCGTTCCAAACGCAATATTAAGAACACACAGATTCCCATTCTGCCGAAATTTATGGGTGTTGCAAGTCATGCAAAGGAAGCACTTTTTGGGTTGTGCTTTTATGATCTCCTGTCTCATAAAATATGTCTAATCATATCTCCTTCTCTTCACGGGGAGAAAAGTCACCGGGACTCTTTTCCGTTTGCATGCTGATGGAGCTCCAGAGATTTCGCCGAGCCCTTGTGGTTAATTGATTTTGTGATTAGCAGTAATTATCGCTGATTACATCAGGCTGACGAGAGCCCTTGCAAAGGACCTCGGCCGTCTTCGCCCTTGCTCTTCTCTGTTTGTGTCACTCACCAAACTTCTCCCTCGCCTGCAGGTATCCGTTCCCCACTGTGTTCAGCAGCTGCAGCAAAAAAGACCTCACAGCTAGCTTTGAGAAAGGCGTCGGGATGTGTCTGTTCAACATGCCCGAGGTGAAGGTGCTGTACGGCGGGCAGAAATGTGGCAACGGCTACGTGGAGGAGGGAGAGGAGTGCGACTGCGGAGAACTGGAGGTGAGGCTCCTGTAGGACACGATAAACAAAAAGGCTTGTTTAGACTTCCTACAGCTTCTGCCAAAATCTTTTCCCTCTATTTCCCACATTTGGAAATGAAAAATTAGTGGGGGTTTTCTTTAGCTCTCTAGGCGAAATGTTGACACGAAGCAGTGTTTCTCAAAGTGAAAACAAACAGTTTCCAATGTAGCAGCGCTGGGTTTTTCGCAATGCAAACACATTCTTCAGAAAATTGGATTAAAGATATGAGTGGGAATACATTCAGTCTGCGCGTTGAGGAGGTGTTTGGGAGGAAGGCTGTCTGATTGTGATAGAAGTCGCTGAAAGGAAACACCGCTGACAGCTTCACCCTGTCAGCTGGTGAATTATTTAAGTGAATCTGCAAGGGCATACAAATATGTAACAGTTACACGTGTTGCTCACTGTTCCAACTGCAAGACGGGGAGAAAAAAAAACCGTCAATAACGATGCAGCTGACAATTAGCAAACACAGGCAACTATTCTGATTTGGAAAGATGCTTTGAATTGCATAATAGGCCAAATGAGAGAAGCCTCTGTTGTCTTTTGTGATTTGTTCGTACCTTTTATTTTTAAGGGGGTTCACAGGCTTATCCAGGGTCAAGCTGAAAGTGGCCTTGTCTTCCAAAACAAAGAACTACCACAATACTCCCAGGTCTGAGCCAGCAGCAATAAGCGAGCTCTCCGCAGAGTTGAGCTGCATCACGCCAACTCAGGACAGATCAGACCGTTAAAAAGCCTCATCAGAAGCCCTGTTCCTCTACATGTTTTTTACCAGGACTCCTCTAGGACCACGGGAAAGACCCTTAGTGGTTTTCAGTCTGACTGAAGTTCTGTAAGGCCCATCATATCAGCCATGACTCCTGCTGGCTCCAGCCATCTACTTCCTCCTGACTCCTACTGCTGTCATCTCACTCCGTCCAGACTATAATAGCTGGAGGGAAGGAGCTGACCCTCGGGGGTCCATTCAACCTGCCGCTCTGTGATCTCATACTCTTCAGGCCAAAGTTATTCTTACCAATGCCAAGTTTTGATTTATGGTGACTTTTCACAGAGCAATACGTTTATTCTGATTGTAAATGACAAATGAGGGTATGATGTTGCATGAATTGTACAGTATTTATTGAAGTTGTCATGTCCAAAATTATTTATTCTGTTTATGAGCAATCGATGGCAGAGCCTTTATCGGGAGTCACAAAAGTCAAACAGTTCTCACCATCACCAATGTGCTTTTTGCACATCTTCACCAGGATTCTGGCACACTCCTCTCTCGTGACAGTTTTCGGGTTTTGAATTTGGAAAGAGTCCCTGTCATCGCTCCAGACCGCAGCAGTTTCAGGAGGGGATTCAGGCCGGGAACCTCCAAAAAGCTGATTTTGCTCTCCGCTAAGCATTTCATCACCACTCTGGCCGAAATGTTTTGGATTATTATCTCTTTGGAAGGTCCGGTCTCATCCAAGTCCAAGTTTTGCAGTAGACTTCCTGATGTTTTCTTCTAGAATATTGATGCAGTTCTGTTTTCCAAGGATCGTGCTACATGGAGTAAGCAGAATCAATGCATTCCGCCTACTCTGGATACAAGTCTGCCTAATCCATGAAGCTAAACAGAGGCTTCATCTTATATGTTGAGGTTTAATTAAATGTTGTCTTACATCTGTACCAGAAGGTAGACAGCTGCTGATCGGTGCAGTGCATGGGTCTTGATAACAGCTAACATGAAGCAGATGGACCTCCAAGGTGAAATGGAAAATGTCAGAGAGCATGCTACGGTGCAGCGCTGGTGATTTAGAAATGTTTTAGTTTTTTATTTATTTTCATTTGGTCAAAATTAAAGAAAGATATCAGTCACCGTTCATGTGCATTAATTCACCTTTTTCAAGGTTTTGTCTTGGATTACATTTAACAAGTCTGAAAGGTTAATTGCATTGTTGTCGGACTTTGACAGGTTTTATGTATTTATAAAATCATCAAAACCTGCATGTAACATGCAGTAAATAACTGTACTGTAAATGAAATAAGCAGATATACTTTTAGTTGTAAAAAATAACTGTCCTGACCCGAGGAGGCTGATAAATTTGTATTCATAAAATGAGTTGAGAGTGAAGAACTCCTGAGTGTCTTATTTTCTGATAGCATTGACGATGATAGTTACACCTTCCCGCTCAGAGGTCGTGTAAATCTTTCCACGCTGCTGTAGAATTTGATTTCCAACGCTGAGCTGAACAAAGAGCTCCTCAAACCTTTATCTCAAATTCCTCAAGTTTCACTCCTTCATTGCAAGCCTCTCTTGATTTTATGGTCAGATAGTGTCTGATGTGGTGGCTTGACTTTGATATTAGTTCATAAAGTTTTTTTTTTTTTTTGTAGACCATAATGTTGGACTGCTGGGATACCAGCCAATGCCTTTATGTTTTACCACCATTTCCTTTTTTTTCATTCCTCGTAATTAAAGTATTTCCTCCACCACATAGTTCTTTTTTTTTTTCTAACAGTTTATAAATCAAATCAGATGGGAACATTGTTTTCAGAGAACAGGAGAATGCTTTTTCTTTTACTCTGCCAGATTTTTTTTTTTTTTTTTTTAGTTGCCCCAGAATGCATTCCTGCCACGGCTGCTTCCCCATGATAACAAGCTTTTGCTCGGAGGTGAAATAGTTCTCCTTGTGCATAGTTAATTTTTCTGACTTAGTGACATTTGCTTTCTCTCTTTGCCTTCTTCTCCCATCCCTTATGCATATGCAGGAATGTATGAATCCCTGCTGCAACGCTACTACCTGCACTCTGAAGGCAGATGCCGTCTGTGCACATGGACAGTGCTGCCAGGACTGCCAGGTAACATCTACGCCGATTAATAGTATCACAGTCTTGATATCTGACTAATTTAATGTGGCATCTTTTATTGAAATTTGCTGAATTGCTCTCCGGAACTGTTTTTGGATCATTATGTATTTTATTTATACCTGTTCCTTTCTGCGTTTGGGTGCAGCTGAAGCCAGCGGGTACTCCGTGCCGTGAGTCCAGTAACTCTTGTGATCTGCCAGAGTTCTGCACGGGCAACAACCCTCACTGCCCCGCCAACGTCTACCTACACGACGGCCACGCCTGCCACAACGTGGATGGCTACTGCTATAACGGCATATGTCAGACTCACGAGCAGCAGTGCATCACATTGTGGGGCCAAGGTATGTGAAAGTCCTTCTTACCGGCCCATTTTGACTGCAAAAGGCTCTGAAATGAAATGGACCTACTGTGTCTTGTAGGAGCAAAGCCAGCACCGGGCATCTGCTTTGAGAGGGTCAATTCAGCAGGAGACCCTTATGGCAACTGTGGCAAGGATTCGAAAGGCTCCTTTGCTAAATGTGAAGCAAGGTAAGGGCTGATGTTTCCATGGAAACCAGTGAATGCTTTCAGTGGCGGCGTGCGATGAGGATTGCACGCTTTGCTAACCATAAATAAATTGCTTCCTGGAAAAGCACAATAAGTCAGGTCTTTTCTATGACAGGAATGTCTATGACAGACTCTTAGATTGTATTTGGAAGGGAAGTGATTGTTATTGAGGTATATACAGTCATTTAGTCTTCTTTTAAATCGGCACAAACAAGCTGCCACCACTTTAGTGTTTTTAATTAGATAGTGAAAGACAAAAAAGCCGCACAGGGAAGTTATATCAGGGAACACAGTGGCATGTCACTCAGTTACTAAATGATTGTTCCTCTTCTTGTTTGTTGTGTGTGCAGAGATGCTAAATGTGGCAAAATCCAGTGTCAAGGAGGAGCCAACCGCCCCGTAATTGGCACCAACGCTGTTTCCATAGAAACAAACATCCCCCTTCAGGAAGGGGGAAGGATACTGTGCCGGGGTACACATGTCTACCTGGGCGATGACATGCCCGATCCTGGCCTGGTGCTGACAGGAACGAAGTGTGGAGCTGGAATGGTGAGAGCTGAGGCCTTTCACAGTTATAGAGCCAGGAAAGATAGAATAGAATAGAATAGAATAGAATAGAATAGAATAGAATAGAATAGAATAGAATAGAATAGAATAGAATAGAATAGAACAGTCATTGAATGAAATTGTGGGTGCTCCATCCAGCTACTCTGAAAATTAATAATATATAAACAGAATAAAACAAACGGTATGAAAAACACAGTTGTTACTCAGTTCTCCACCACATCTATCACTAATTCTAGCACAAAGTTTTATACAGAAGATGATGAAAGGGTGATGCTTGAAAGTTTGTGAAATGCCATTTTCTGTATGTGATCATTATTATAACCTTAAATAGCATCTTGTTTTCAAACAAGCCACAACAGTGCATATGGAAACAAAAATTTACAAAGTGATCTAAATAGAATGCTTAGTTGTTTACTGATAAAATTATTCAATACTACATATCTGTAAACAGCAAAGGTGTTTGAATTTAGGATTAGTTTTATAAAAAGTGATAATAGATGCAAGCGTTTTCAATTAATGGGATGACAACTGTGACTGTATTTTTTAATCTAAAGATCTAAAAAAAAGTCATTTTTTTGCAACGCATTTGCACAATATATAATTAATACTTTATTTTGTGACTTATAAAAAAGATGTACAAAAATGAGACCTGTGAATTTCAATTAATTGGTTAAAAAAACAAAAACGGGTGTCAAACCTCTGTTTCTGCGCTTTCACAGTTGACCCACTATTCCAATATTACAACAGCTGCAATTGCTCAGCAGTTGTAATTAAACTAATGTAGGTACATATTGGAGAGGAAAATCAAAATAATGCATTTGAAATTTTGAAAGCATGTTCTTAAATGTCTTTTACACATGGTTCGAATTACGGGGGAGCTAAGGGGAGCTCGGCTCCCCCGAGAGGGACATGAGCTCCCCAGAGAGCCTGCCCTGAGACATTCAGGGGGAGCTCTAAAGATTTGTCCACTTTAAGATATATTTTATTTTCTCTACATTGAGGTTCCTGAAATAAAAAGAATAAACATGTCATGGCTGTGTGTGTTTATGTGCTATTAAATGTTCAATATTTCTAAACATTTGCCTCAACTATTTAACATGATTCCTGTTATAACCGTGGCGACGCTGGAGGAGAATTGTTAGATTTACGTAGCCGCACATGAACTCCTCATTAGTGAATGGGTGGACTGGGGGGGATTTTTGGTGGTATACTGTATTTGAAAATTGAAGGAATGGACGCGGATGATATTTGACTTTTCCTCAAATTATATTGAAAATGTCCAAACGGAAACAGCCAGGTCTCGGACAGTTTGGATTTTTGAAGTAAACGAAGACAACAGCCATGGTTACTGACAACAGTGCAAGTGGACCGACTACTTCAGCTAGTGGTCGGTCTGGCTTTGGTCCGATTTATCAGACTGTATTTTTATGATTTATGTTCCCAAACTAAGACGCTGGTATTGTTTTATTGAAAATCACTTGAAATCACTCGGTCTCTGTAAAGCGTAGAGAGACAATTGACATTGTAACAGACGCTATACAAATAAAGTTGAATTGAATTGAATATCAGAGATTGTTTCAGCACCATGCATAGCGCTGCTGGATGTGTGTGGGTTGTTTGCTGAAATAACTGCCCTTAATAAGAACACATAAACTTTTCTACTGTTGTTGAATGAGTTTTAGTCAATGTGCTTGACTGTGGTTTTTAATTATGTTTTAATGCTTCATTGAGCTGTTTTAAAGATGAATTTCTATTTTTATTAGAGACAGACAATAAATAATCAATCTATCTATCTATCTATCTATCATTTTGGCAGACTGTTGTTTTGCCTTTTGTAACACATACCATATTGTCATTTGTCAGGATTGTGCGGACTGGAGCTTGGAAAATAGCAGAAAAAGGCCCTGAATGTTTCACATTGGTGGGGAAATGTCTCTGGTGGCCCACTTCCTTTGAGTGCAATTCTGACATAAAGGTGATGATAACCAAAGACATGGAGAGATGTCTTTTGGCCAGAAGTACCTGTTTCAGATTATTTTATGATGGCTGCAGCCCTAATATGTTTGACAGACGCACTTGTTTTCCTGTTAAATAAACTACATTTCGCTTTTGAAATGTAGTTTATCGAACTAGTTATTGTGTTTAATATATGTATATCTGTGTAATAAATTCATATTAGACAGTAATGTTTAAAATGTAGTTACTTATCTGGGATACTTGAGAGGGTAGAAGTGGATGAAATATTCAGAAAGGTCTAAATAGCCTAAAGTTTTGTGTCAAGATGAAGAAATCAAAACTATGAAAAGAAAATGTTATGACATTCTTTTTTTTAATTTAATAATTTCTTATATTTATATGCGGTCTTATATTTGGGCAATTGTTTACTTTTCAATGCATTTGTTTCAGAATAAGAAATCAAACTTTGTGGTGTTTTTATTTTCTTGTTATAAAAGTAAATTAAGTCCTTGCAGCAGGAAAGACAGCATCTGCTTTCCTGAGCTGACAGACAGTCTGAATGTGTTATTGGCGGCACTCTGATAGTGATATGCGCATGTGCATATGGGAAAGTCATGGTGCACACTGTAAAATAGGGCTCCCCCAAGGGTCACTGTGTAATTCGAACCCTGCTTTTACATGATGGTAAGGAGTGTAAGAGGAGCCTCTGCTTCCATAGAACTGGATCAGTACTTCAATATTTCTGACAAAATAGGCCAGTTACAGGAGCAGAGGCCTTTAACTCCCCTCCTTTTGAATCTAGTGACAGTAGTTTGCATGACATTGGTAGCTGAGTTGTACGAACTTATAACAACATGGCAGCAACCATTTAAAGATCCCTGTGCAGTCCTTTTGAAACCCCTTTTGTACACAAACGTAGCTTAAAGCACCTTGGTTTGTAGGGACCCCACCCACACTATCAGCTCAGTGGAATCACATTCTCGAGTCTTGTCAGGGGCTTAAAACGGCAATTTAACTGCCATTTTTCTGCAAACATATATTCTGTTCTAACTCAAAACTGCTGCGGTTCAGTGCCAAACAAAAGTTTACAGTCATAACCCTCTGATTATAAACCTGGGGTTGTTTTAACTCCTGAATGTACCTTTAAAGACAAGTGTTCATGCAGGTAAAGTACACTTTGCGCGATTATTTAAAGTAATGAGTCCTCTTTTACTGAAGATTTTTTTTCAATGAAGGATTTCAATTTTCATCTGCTGTTACAAACAAATGTTCACTTTCCATTTTGGATGCTCCCTTTACGGGGTCTCCACAGCAGAGTGATCCACATGATTCATTTGGCACAAGTTTTACGCCGGATGTCCTTCCTGACGCAACCGGGATTTGAACCCCGACCTCCTGCATGGAGGCAGATGTCAGACATCTTTCTGGGTGTCCCTTCTCATCATTTTAGACTCGCACATGCTCAGCCACTACACTGACTCACCATTATTCAGTCTATTTGGCCTGGTCATAATTTTAGCTAGTGGTCACTTTACTGATCCCCTTACTCCATTTAGTCTAATTTACTCCGCTACGAGTTTCCAGCTATGAGAACGGTCCGACCTCTGCGCTCATCTGCCGGAGGTTGTGCCATCAGTGTGTGTGGCAGCCGCTGCTCGTCCTCACATTTAGCCTTTAACAGTTACTTCGAAAGAATCACCTTTCATATATTCCTGACAAACCCCTGTAGTAGCATCATTAAACTTAATGCTGTTCTGATTCACAGCTGGAATGGTTTTTCATTGGCAAATTAAAAGAAATAACCAGCTGGATATGGTTATTCTTTAAAAAAAAAAAAAAAGATTAAAGGATTTAGAAAATTACTCACTTACTTATTGAACTCAAACTGTCAATTTTTATTGTCTTTGTCTGCTTCAGATGTGTCTGAATCGTCAGTGCCAGAACGTCAGTGTTTTTGGTGTGCATGAGTGTGCAGCCAAATGCAGTGGTCGGGGGGTGAGTACAGCACCTTTCATCATAGCTCAGTGTTGTGAAGAACCATTGCAATAATTGTCTCTTTCAAACCAATCACCCCCCCCCCCCCCCCCCCCCCCCCCCCAGCAATGGCCTCATTTCTTCCTCATAGGACCCCCTCAAAGCTTTAATATGTTCAAAAAGCAGTTGGATGCAGAATGGATAGGGGACCAACACGATGCCTTGCAATCAATCACTGTGAATGTTGAAAAATTTAATCAATTAGGTATAATGATCTCATTTTTGTTCGGCGTTAAGCGCCATTCATCAAAGTCTCAGGCTGCATGCTGTCCTTGTCCTAAAAACTGTGCTCAAATCGGTCAGCCAGGTTTCGTTTGGCGAAGCGCTGCAAGCAGTGACACACAGTTTAACGTTCAACCAGGGAGCATGGATGTTGGATTCTTCTTAAACTGCACCCATTAGATGTCTATGGGTGGTCCTGTTTGGGATGAATTATCTGAGTTTTGTGGTATCAAATTCACAGACGTTGACTGTAACTGGTTAAGTTGTTCCTCCATCGCAAATACAAAAGAAACGATTGTGACTGCCTCTTAAAATGAAACATCTCCAGTTATTATAGGGTCATATTTGTTTGTGTAGTTCCAGTTAAGATACATCTATTAAAGTCTAAGGAATGTTTTTACTCACTGAAGCAAAAGGATGTGGGTTCTCTTGGAGACTGGGCACCCCTGCATGCACGGATTAGATCAAGATGTTGCCCTACAGAGAGCCCCTCACCTGTTCCATATTAGCCAGACAGGGAATCTCCCAGACTTTACCAGTGCTGCACTCTGCACGACAGGAAGACCAGGTGTGGGAATATAAAAATGTGGAGAAAAGGGAAGACTTCTGCCTCTTTTATATACCAGGTGTATCGACCCTTCTTACTCCACGCAGCACAAAGTAAATCAGAGTCATCAGTAACAAAAAAAAAAAAATTAAACATCATTTCTCAAGCAGAAATCCCCAACCATAAGCTTCATAAATATTTAGATTTCCTAGTTTTCTTTGTTCTTATCATTTCAGCAGAATTTCTTCAAGTTTAATAAGACATGCATTTCAATGGCGTTAACCTTCTGCGAGTTGTGATAAACATTTTCCCCTCTTTTGAATTTTTTTTCCAAGTTAATTATTGAATTAATTGGAAATCAGTGAGTGAGTTACCCGTTAATGACTATCATCATTAGTTGTTACCCAAATGGAGTCACTCAAGTCTGCAGCCAATTTCGTAGACGTCACTCTTTGGCTGCTTATAAAGTGTTTCTGTGTATCAAAGGTGTGCAGTGTCAGTGTGGATAAATGCCTACTCTCAGATAAGCTGGGGGAGGGAGGGGGGGCACTCAGAAAATGTTTGCATTGTGTAAGTTTGCTCAGATGCTTTAGGAACAGTTGGGCCCCACTAGCGTGCCACATTACAAGCCTCTCCAGCTATCCAGGTGACATCAGTAAATGACATATACTCATGGTAGTTTAATGGAGTATTTTTGTGTACTTGTAGTTTTTAAATCTGTAATTGTTCTTTTTGTTAAGTGTGTTGTCCCTAAAGTATAATTTTTCACTCCAGTTGTGGTATTTCATGAGCGGTCTGGAGAAGCAGAAAAGTATATTGGAGTTGTACAGATCATGACAGTGGTGAGGTGTGCAGTAGGAGTAACTGATGGGTGTCAGGTGAAAGTGGGACCACATCAAGGATTGGTCCTGAGCACCTCCGTGTTTACCATGATGATGGGGATGTTGGCAGATGAGGTCAGACAGGAGTCTCCGTGAACTACGATGTTTGTGAAGGACATTGTGATCTGTTGTGAGAGTAGGAGCAGGTAGAAGAAAACCTGGAGAGGTGGAGATGTATGCTAAAGAAAAGAGGATTGACGTTTAAGTTGCAACAAGACAGAATAGGTGTGTAAATAAAAGGGAAGAAGATGATGCAGAAGTTTGAATACTTGGGCTTAACTGTTCAGAGCAATGGGGAGTGTGGAAAAGTGGTGAAGAAGAGAGTGCAGGCAGGATGGAGTGGGTGGAGATGGGCGTCTTGAGTTATCTGTGATAGATGAGTCACAGCAAGAGGAAAGGGACATTTTTACAAATCAGCAGTGAGAGCAGCACTTCTATATGGCTTGGAAACAGCAGCATTGATCAGCAGAGCTGGAGGTGGCAGAGTTGAAGATGTGAAGATTCTCTTTGGGAGTAACAAGGATGGACAGGATTAAAAGTGTCCATATGAGAGGAACAACCAGGGTTAGATGACTTGGAGATAAAGTACGAGAGGCTAGACAGATCTTTTGGGCACATAGAGGTGAGTATGATGCAGGCTTGAGAGGGAGAAGCCAGAAGAATAGTCCACTTGGTTTTAAATCACATCTGTGACTGAGTAGTGACTGAGATATTATGTACTTTTATATAGTATAAATGATAGGCACGAAAACAAATGGACATAAAAATTTCAAAATTTGCAGAGCAATGGTCTAAGGATGGACTCATAAAACATAAATGAAACATACAATAAGGCAGGTGAAGGGTTTATTGTTTTTCAGTATGACTTGGTGAATAAAGAGGGATAAATCCACACAAATCTCACCTTCTTTGGATGTACAGTTTTAAAGGATTTTTAAAAATATAATATCAACTGTGACACCTTTCCGCATGGATGTTTTAATGTTGTGTATAGACATGTTATATTTCCTTACTTTTATTTGTAATATTACCTCAGTTAGAAAATAGGTTTGAGATAAATATTTGCTTATTTTGTTTGCAGTACACAGGAGAGACCCAGCTCGAGCTTTTAAAACAGTAAATAAGCAACTTTTACTCTGAAGAAATGGATAAATTAGATACTTTTTACTTGAATATACTTAGCACTTTTACTTGAATAGAATATTTTAGTACTTTTTCCAGCTCTGCTTATTTCAGCAAATTTTTTTTTCTTTTTTTTTTTTTTTTGTTGTTTTTGTTTTTTGTTCCATTAGTTGTATTTGTGGTGGTTTAACATAAGATAAAACATGTTTTGGGTTGTAGCAGATCATGTAGGGCTTTTCTCCCCGAAGAGGATTGTTAAATTGCTTATATTTTCATTTCACTTTAATGTTTTATTAGATGTCAGCCTCTAATGCATACTCTCGTAAATGACTTTGTAGTTCATCGGCTCTCTTTACTCTGCGCTGACTCTTTTTTTAGTTCTGTCTCAGTAGACCACAGCTGTTAACTCATGGAGTTTAAGAAGCCAAAGGTAGCTACAGTTTGTCTTCTAATACTCCTTCTAGCTTCAGGTGACATCAAAATCTCAACAGTAACAAAACATTATGCAAATTGTTCGCTCATTTTTAAAGGCCATCCACTCTCACGGCCCATTGCCCAAAGACATCTATCTCTCCATCAGTTTGCTTTGGATTTGGTCTGGACGTAACACTGAACTGTTCATCTAACATGCTGCAGGTGTGCAACAACAACAAGAACTGTCACTGCGAGGCTCACTGGGCTCCTCCTTTCTGTGACAAGGCCGGTTTGGGAGGAAGCGTTGACAGCGGCCCCATCAGACTTGCAGGTCAGTCAACAGCATCTCAGTTACATCAAAGAAACTGCTACAGATTCGTCTCTGTAATGTATTGAGGATGGAATATTTGAGGATTTCCTGAGTAACCAGTCAGCCGGAACAATAAAGCCACCAGCATTATATTGTGTAGGTGCTCTTTTTTGAAAGTTGATGTAATTTCCTGAGGTATTATTGAAATGTCAGACATGCTTTGGTCAAAATACCCCAAAGATAGAGTACAAAAGCACCTTTTCAACCATCTATTATCAGCTCTGTTTATAGCAACTGGTGTGAAGGGGTGGAGTTATCTTCTTACCTCCTGCCCACTCCCTCTTCCATCAGGTCTCTTTGTGCTGGACCACTTTTGTGTTTTCATAGCAAGGTGTGAAATTAGGTTGATATAAATATGGAAAGGCTGGACATTGTTATACTGATCTGGGTATAGCATTGTGCCACACAGATGTGAACACTTTACAAACTGTAGTGGACCCAAACAAGGTTGCTTTGTCTCAGAGTCTTTGGGTTGGTTGTCACCTCAAACGCCCAAATATCTTCACTTAGGCACAGAAAAAAAAAATCACAATATGCCCCTTTAATTTCTTAAGCCCCTAGGTTATTTTTGTGATCTTTTAGGTAAGAAAATGTCCTCAAATTCACTGTGCAACAGGTATGTAATCATAAAACCTTAAACAGTTTTAGCTTTTATGGATAAAAACACACCTGGGGAAATTAAGAAATACACTAAATCTCCTTATTTTTATAACCACGCTGGAGAGACTGAAAAATCCATATTTTTACCTCTGCAATATATCACCGCATTAAATCAGGCACAAAATATCAGCCTTGTAACAGTGAATTATACTGATGTTATTGAATCTGCTCTGAAGATTGTCCACCAAAGCTGTTGCCTTACAGATGAACCACAACAAATGTTGAATCTGTTTAGTGGTCCTCTATTAATGTGCTGTGCTTGCTTTGGGTTTTTTGTGTTCTCATAGCAAATACAGACAGGAACAGGTGGCGCCAAGGTTGAAATGGCACAAGAGGGAAAAAAGAGACAATAAATTTTAAAGGCGCAAAGTTTATAAATAAATGTCTGCAAGAATACAGTGAAATAGAAATATTGACGAGGTCAGGCCCTGCAGCACTGCTCTGGGATTTCTGTCTCTCATTTCCCTGTGTCTGTGTGATCAGATGGGGGGAATCTAACAGTGGGCATCCTGGTGGCCCTTCTCACTGTTCTGGGAGCTGCACTGATCATCTGCATCAAGAGGAAAGCTCTACTGGGTCTGCTGTTCACCAGTACAAAGAATCCAATCGAGAAGCTCAGGTGACTCTGGTCATTTATAAACACCCCATGCTTTTCATTTTATTATTGTTAATGGTGAAATGTGTCACGGATGATATTGAATGCAAATGTTTTCACACTGTGAAGCCAAGTTACGGTGTTCAGTGTTTTAATTCCACAGTGTGAAACTGAGGGATGGTTAATGTGACAAAGTTTTCATTAAAGACGTATCATTATTCCTTTTGATTACAGATCAGAAAGCGCTGCAATCAGCGGGCCACCGGCTCCAAACCAGCCTCCTTCAGCGAGCACATCTCCGTCTCGACCGGCCCCGCCTCTGCCACACAGCGCCACTATCTTCAAGGTCACTAGCTGATATCACACGGCTGCATTTGACATTTGCCTCACAAATGCACAGAGAGACATTTTCTGCAAGTGAAGTGGACTTTTCTACAATAACTGACTCAAACAACTGCTGGAAAATCACAGCAGTTCACACGAGTCGCTCTCAGCTGGAGTGATCTTTTTCTTTTTTACACAAATGGCAGCTCCTTCAAATCCGATTAAAAGATCCCTGTGAACCTGAACGTGTGGAGGAGGAGACAGTGATAATGCAGTCTGCGGCTCAGGACATTTGAATGTGTTTCTTGTCATCAGCAGCTGATTGTTTGGAGAGAAATTGATTGATCTGCCCGTTTCCCCTGTGCAGAACGTTGATGTAGCTGCTATCTTGACACCTAAATTCATTTTGTTGCTGATAATTGCAAGACAGAAAGCACTTTTTTTTTTGCTGTAATGACTTGCGTTCCCATATTGCCGTCCACCTTAACCAACTCCATTACTTCCCTGACACGCTTTGTAACAGGAAGCGATGCCATGGATAGAGGCTTGGTGAAGGATGAGGGGAAATTGTGTCAAAAGAGGCGTTGATGTTGCAGGGTGGCACAAGGGCAAGCTGATGTTAGCATGAGGTTGGTGTTTTCACTTAGCGGCATGTGGTTTTTATTTGGTAAGAAGAGAAAGGATGTAAGGCTGTTTGATGTGAGCACAGTGCAGGTGAGGTCATTTTCCAGTTGTCGACCGCTGTGCTAAACTGGCTCATGAATGCGAGTGTGTGTACTTTAGTATGCGTTGTATTGTGTTTGTTTAAGCTGTGCACATCTGGCTGGCTCTAAATATGAGCCAGACTCATATTTTGGCTCAGTTCAATGTCAGATCTCTTTCAATCAGTGTGCGTGTGGTCTGTTTAGCCTGGTTCGTTTTAGAATTAGGCCAAACAGGCACTTGTGGAACACTTTTGGTTTAATAATTTAACCAGGTGGGAATGATTGATTTATATGTCGCTGATATCATCAGGACGGTCGGCAGAGGGAGGAGTTTGACACATCTTTTTCTGACAGGAAGCAGATGGTTTTACTTCTGACCAATTCTTCTGTCTCTGACTTTCATCTCCCTGCAGTCTCCTCAGCGGGGGCCAGAGCCGGGGCTCCCACCCGGCCCCTACTCCACCCACAGCCTGCGCAGACTCCCCCAGTGCCCTCCGGTTCACCTCAGCCACCCAGTCCCGCTGTCCCTCACCCTGTCCCTGTCCCCCGGACCCAGGCAGCTGAGACCCCCAGCGCCTCCACCTCACCGAGCCCCCCAACCTCACATCCGAGTCGCATCCAGGGGGGCATCGTTTCGCAGCGTGTCCCACCATAACTCCTGCAGGATGGTCATGGTGAGTGGATTTCCTGTTTCCTCAGTTGGAAACATTTTATTTGATGATGTTACTCTGTTGTTTCACTGCTGTGTCTGGAGAAACGTTAGCAGGCACCTAACCAGGGAAACAGTGTTTGCTCCACTTCCAGGCTATTGTTTTGATGTCATGTGTTTTCATGGTTTCTCTATTGTCCCATTAATGTGTAGGCATGTTAACAGTCATGCACAGCCTCAGAAAATGATGAGGTCATCCCAGGAGCTCGTACCATCCAAGCGAGACATGAATTCAACAAGACAAACCGCCGCATGAATAATAAAAATGGAGGGAGACCTGCAGTGAAGGAGGCGGCAGCACATTGAGTGAGCCAGTATGCCCAAATATCTCAGAGTGGTAAACCTGCTGCCACTACTGTTTCATGCAGTTTAGCTATGGCACTGCAGGTAGGGAAAGTTGAAAGGAAGAGAAAGCCAGACGTTCCTGGAGTTGAATCTCCCACACCCTGAAACTCACTTTTATTTGGCTGTTATCTGGTTTGACTCGCACGCTTTGAGGCAGAAAGCCAAAGAAAGAGGAACAAAGACAGTTTCTTAAAGATGCAGGTTTCAGACAATCAGAACAAGAGTGTTTTACTTTCAGATTAGGGCGGATCAGTAGATGAGATTATTTTGTCTATTTATTTTCCTCTCCAAATAATATATAAAAATCAGTTTTATTTGTCAGTAACAGGACGAGCAGCAAACTCACTTTACGCTTCTCATCATTCTTGCCAACTAAACAGACTAATCCGCGTGTTGCTTCAAGATAGCTGCTATTGTTAAATGTAAATATGCACCGAACAAACTGTAGGTAAATTCTGGTCGTGTCACCACAGCAGCCCTGCCAGGTCAAACATACTTCCTTTTCCTTTTGGTCTCCTTCAGAGGTCGCCACAAGCCAATCATCTGCCTCCATCTAACCCTGTCCTCTAGGATAAGGTTAGATGGAGGCAGAAGTAGCGTCTACATCCTCTTCTTTCACTCCAACTGACTTCATCTCCTCTTTTACTCCATCCATAAATCTCCTCTTTGGTCTTCCTCCAGGCCTCCTGCGTGCTACTGATATATTCACTATCCTTCCTCTGTACATGTCCAAACCATCTCAGTCTGGCCTCTGACTTTCTCTCCAAAACATCTAACATGTGCTGTGCCTCTGATCTACTCATTCCTGATCCTATCCATCCTCGTCACTCCCAAAGAGAACCTCAACAATTTAACCTCTGCTCCCTCCAATCTTTTCCTGTCTTTTCAGTGCCACAGTCTCTAAACCAGACAGCATCGCAGGTCTCACCACCGTCTTGAATACCGTTTGCTTTCATTCTTGCTAGAACCCTCATCACGCCCGTCTCTTTTCCACACAGTCTATGTTGCTCTGGACTGTTGACCCAAGTACTTAAAATCCTTCATCTTTTTTTTATCTCTGCTTCCTGTAGCGCTAACCACTTGGGTCCCTCTCATTCACACATATGTATTCTCCCTCACTGCGACTAACCGGTTCCTCTCCTGTCCAGGCCCTACCTCCACCTCTCCGCTCTCACTACAGATGACAGTGTTAACTGCAGACGCCATAGTCCATGGAGATTCCTGTCTAACCTCATCTGTCAGTCTGTCCATCATAGCAAACAAGAAGGGGCTCAGAGCCGATCCTTGATGCAGTCCCACCTCACCACTGTCTTCCAGCTCTCATACGTGTCCTGCACCTCTAACATACTTCTCTGCTACTCCAGACTTCCTTATCAAAACCATAGCTCCTCCCTCGACACCCTGTCATCTGCTTTCTTGAGGTCTACAAAGATACAGTGCAGCTCCCCCTGACCTTCTCTATCAACATCCTCAAAGCAAATATTGCATCTGCAGCACTCTTCTTTTTTGGCATGAAACCGTACTGCTGTTCACAGATGGATCTGCGAGCTGTAGATATGAAGGAACATTTTCAGATTAATTTTCCATGTGAATCAAACCACAGATGTTAAGTGATTTTTATGAGACAGTGTGGCATACTGTATGTGAGATTAGTGAGTGCTGGTTAATGTGTGGTCTTAACAGCTGTTATTGCAGTTGAAAGAAAATGTACAGAAGAGCAGCTTTGTAAGAAGTTAACTTGTTAAAACTCAGTATCTCAGAAGAGGGACAGTGGGAGAGAGGAAAATAGACTAACTGCTGACAGTTGGTGTAAAGCAAACAGTGTCTTGTCAGATTATAGTAAATACCATAATTCATAGAAAATGGCAAGTTAAAGTTAAAATAGTAATCATTTCACCTTCACCTTCCACCCAAAAGGCTTCAAGTTGCCTTGATTCAAGCCTTTGAGACGTACCGTGTACCACTATTCTCTCTGAACGCTGTGAGGCTTAATTATCCAACCATGAGCACCAGCAGTCACTTCTCTGAGGCCTTTGCTGAGATCTTTACTCCTTGGTGTTTTTTGGTGACACACACACCTGCATGCTCCAGACCAACAATCTGCCAAAGCATCTCCTTTTATAGAGACGCTCACACCTGTTGATGATCAAGTCATCAAATGCATTCGATTAGCAGTACCCGACTGCTACTAATTCCTGTTTGAAGCAGCACAGGTTTAATATGTCATATGTTGTTTATCTGAGATTGTAATTTGAAGAACGTTAAGGTTGAAAGAGTATATGGTGTTTCTTTTTCCACATGACTGCATAATTTATTGTTAGGGATTGCAGTTCATCCCTAAAGAGCAATGCTGAAACTCACGTCATCCATCCATCTATCCATTTTGTATACCGACTTGATCCTGTTCAGAGTCACAGGGGCACTGGAGCAAATCCAGCCATGACGCTCCCTCTCCTACAGAACCACCGGTCAGCCCAGCATGCATGTTTTTGGACTGGAGACACAGTGAGTCCATTAAACACCACACAGACAGGCCCCGGACGGATTAGCACTGGAAGCATTTGTGCATCTGATGATCTCCAGGTCTTTGAGGCAGGATCCTTTTCTTCCCGTCGCCGTGGTCTTTAGTTCCCTTAAGTGGTCAAGAAACAATTAACAGAGCAACAGTTTTCGAGTGGCCCATCCAGATTTCAGATCCACAATCCTGTCCAGACTCTGGAGGGAGCTAAAAACAAGGGTGATGGCAGTGATGATGTCTTCCTGAGAAATCTGGAGATCATTACTGAAGAGGAGTGGTTCAAAATCCCTGTGAAGAAGAACAAAAAGCTTCATAGTAGATATGGTAGCTCTTTGATTGTTGTCATGGCAAATTGAAGGCTTTTAGATTACTGAGAAGCTATCTTTTTTTTTTTCCTCGAACACAATGTCAGACCTTCTTTTGTTGCAGCCAAAGAAAACTTGTGTAAAAAGTGAACATATTGTGACAAGAATAAGTATAACTTCAGGCTTAACTACTTTTATTATTTAGTCAATGTACTCTAGCTTCTGTGGGACCTGGGGGTTGGTGTATAAATACTAAGGAGGTGACAACAAAAGAACAAAAGTTAAAAAGAAAATTCTGTCGGGGAGGATACGGATTGTTGACACGTACAGACATTAAATGACAAAAAAATGCAGTGGGCATTAAAACACACCTTTTGTACTTCGGAAATTGCAGAAGCAATTAAATATGCAGTAATTATTTCCACAACCCTTCAGTTTGAAGACACCCGTTCAACAGGTGCCATGCAGCAGCCCTTGGCAGTGTTTTGACTCTCAGAAGTAGGCCCTTTCAGCTGCTCCGACTCGGTGTCAGGATGTGAAAATGATTCCCTCTGGCAGCAGACTACACTAACAGTATCCTCCACAGCTGTTTGGAAGCTCCAAGATGTTGACAAATGACATAAAACATAAGTGGAATCTGTGTGCTGGGGGCATCGGAGCACCGCTTCACCCTTGGGTTTTGAGATTTGGGCTCAGCTGAAGCTGCAGTGACGTTTTGTGTCTGTTAATCATTGTAATGGGCATCCTGCTTGTGTTTGATTGCATTTCACTTCACTGTGGTTTGGTACTACTTTTAATATATTTGGATGAAGCTCCAGCTGGCCGTATTCTCTTCGCATGGCAATATTAGCTATCAGAGGGAGAGTCTTTGCTGTTTGTGGAGCCAAGGAGAAGATGAAGAGCGAATGGAGACCAACCCTTTGTCCTGGGCTCCATTTTCCAGAAAAGATTAAAACCACATGATAGCTCTCCACCTCATATGTTACTAAGACAGGGGTGCCCTGCTCCCCGACAGAGCTGGATGAGAAAAGCAGACACAAGTTGTAATGTTCAGTGTGTGAGTGCCCCCTGGTGGAGATTCTCCGTCATTACGTTCCTGTGTTTGTCCTTTGAACAGGAGTTGGAGAAGCCCAGTCCTCCTCAGAAACCTCTTCCTGCCGATCCAAGGAGCTCTCGCCCAGTGCGAAGTCCCTCTGTCCTGCAGGGCCACAGCGCACTCCAGAGGTCCACTTCAGCTTGTGGTCCGGCACCAGTACCTGGTGTTCCCAGACCTGCTCGCCCTGACCCACACCCCCACAAGTGAGCTGCGTTCATTCACCCCCACGCATACGTCTGAAAATTAAAGTTGCAGCTCTCATTGCTGACCTAATTGTGTCTCTTTTTCCCCTGTCTAGACCGAGTCAGAAGCAACCTCCAACTCTACCAAAGCCTTGTATAATCACCAATGTTAAATACAGCAGCTGAGACTTTGGCCAGAAGGGACATCGTTGTGACACACGCGGGAAATTTTGCACTATGAAAACTCTGAAAACCTTAAAAAAGATGGTGGCGTCTCTGAGTTTTGAATCAGAAGATTTGCCGTGTCCCTTTTTGGTGCTCTGTCTCTGAATGGTGCTACAAGTCTGAGCTCAGGTACATGTAAAGTATTTATATTCTGTATTTATTACCACCCAGTGCACTGTGCCAGACACTTTTACTACACGGTAGCAACTTAGAATTTTTTTTAATCTCACTTTTTCGTATCAGATAATCTTTGCGGATGGGATTGACAGGAAAAAGGAACAAATATATGGAAATTGTGATTGCAGAAAGGTTCCTGCAAAATGTTTTCATAAAGGGAAACCTTTGTATCATGGTTTTGATCTCTATAGTGCATGTAGAATTACAAAAAAAAAAAATTTTTTAAAGAGTATTGTGCAATGATAGATGAGGCGTGACGTTTCCTTGAAGAGAATCGCTCTTTGCAGCATCTTTGAGCCAGTCTGGCGAGACTTGAAACAATGAGAGAAGAACATAGACAAGTGTTGCTGCAACATCTCTGCTGTCATCGGATGAAACGCTGGCCTGTTTGTTATTCATCCGTATGATGGAAAATTAACTGATTTGCCACTTCCTTTTCACTGGCAAAACCTACGAATCTCTGTTGGAAGGAACGGCGCACTGAGGAATGAACTGAATGCAGATCTAAAAATGAGCCAAGATCAAGAAAGTACTCATCACTCTGGAAAGTAAACCGAATGCCTCTCTGTGCCAAGGACTCTGATTCATCACGGAGAGGCTGAGGACTGCGCTCACAAATCATCAGCAGCTGTCTGGCTACGATGTTCAAATGTGGATTTTACGTGTTTTCCTCTGACATGTGTGGACAGTTTCACTTGAAAAGGACGCATCTCTTGTTCTGTTGAGTTAAACAGTTACTCAGTGTACACTAAGCCACCACATACATCATCCATGACTCTATTTTTCCCTTTTTTTTTTCTTTTTATTATACCTTAACTTTGGTGGATATTTTTTTTGTCTTTTTTTAAAATCAATTCACTTGCTGGATTAAAAAAAAAACAAAATCAGTCATGAATTGATGTTTTACTTGATTGCATTTTACAGCATATACGTTCACACTGATGCACATTTGCTGCAGACACAGCTGTCCTTCACATTTAGGTTGACCTTGAAATGAACTTTTGTTACTTTTGATACTCATATCTTTACATTGATGCACTAGCATTGTTTACTTTGCTTTTAAATGCTCTGTCCACATAGTAATAGTTATGTCTCTGTACGTTACGTCTGTCTGTATCTTGTGTTACAGGTGAACACATTTTCATTAAAAAGTTTACTATTGTTTGATACTTGATATGTAAAGACAGCTCAAAGGTGTCGGTGTCAAGTCATGGTATTTTGAACACGCAAACAGTATTAGTAAAACTGTTTTTCAAACTAAGAGGAACAATTGTGGTTTTTCTCTTTCTTTTTTTTTTCTTTTTGCATCATACCCAGAATTCATATATTTAGCAAAACTTAAAATGTGAAAAAAAAGTTTCTCTAGCAGTTATTGTCAGTGTGAATATACAAACATGTTTCATACAGTATTACATTTCAAAAACATTACAACAGCCTTGTATCTTCCAGAAAGAAACATTTTTGTCAGGACCCTGTGCTGCCTCTTACAGTTGAATAAGTTACAAATCAAAAATGTAACAACTGACTGAAACAAAAGTGATTAACAGTAACATTTCAGAGCTTTACAATCTTACAGTTAGGTAGAGAGATATTTGGTCCATGACTTTTGCCTTTATACAGTACAACAGATTTGAAAAAAAGAACAATCAAAATGTAGTCGAAGTGTTAACTTTCAGCTTTGATTTATGAGGTTTCACACGTGGCTTTTACTTTTTTGAGCAAAGTACCTCCATTTTCAGGGGCTCAAACGTATATGGACATTTGACTTAAAAAAAGAAGTGAATTGGCCAAGTGTGGTCAGATCAGAAATTCAAAAATCTTCTTTGTGCTTCCAGTATTACGTCTATCTGGGCAGGTTAAGAAAAAAGAAAACATGACAAACAAGTCAAGATAAAACCTTAGAGCTGGATGAAAGGATGCTCAAAGACAAAAACACAAGAAACGGGGGGGGGGGGGCAGAATAGTGGCCCTCGAGTTTTAATTTGAGCCTTTTGTTAAGGTTTATAAAATCTGTTAAAATATTCTTTATTGTTGTAAAGGTATTTCCTCAGTGAAAGAATATCTAATGAAAGCCAGATAACTGAGACCAAATCATGGAACTAGATTCTCATTTTTATGCTTTCTTGCCCCAAGATCTCCCAGTATAAGTATGCTACCATATAAAATAAATTAATTAATATACTCTAAACCCTGCTGGATTCTGCCTTCTGTTATACTTGAATGGAAGAGTGCAACCACCTCTGAATAATTTACAGCTTCACATGCAGGTTATTTTGAACGGACACCCACCTGTGTGAACACACGGGGAGCGCGGACGCGCTGCTTCACACGTGATTCTGCGGATCATATTCGGGAGATTATGACTCGGGCTCATCTGCGTCTCTCAGTGGACAACATGGTGCTCTGTGTAAATTCAAGCACGTGTGGAGGCACGCAGGGGCGCAATTACGCACCGGTGCGCACTGCGCGTCTGAGAACTCCACGCTGGACGGTTCCAAACTTTGAACAGCTTCACATGTTTGGTTTTACGCAGTACAGGACTCGTCATTCACCACTTACTCCACCGAAATACGCGAAGATGAGCGATGTTGTCTGAACTATTTGCTTTGTATCCGGTTTGAACCGAATGGACGTGAAGCTGGAGTGACAAGAACCTTTGTGTTTTTTGCTCCACCGGAGAAATCCGTGCCATGTCGAAGGAAAATAATTCAGAAGAGCAGGACATTTTCTCCGACAGCGGAGAAAGTCCGGACGACAATTTGGTCGACTTTGGTGATGATCTGGAGTTAAATCGGTTTGATGGGTTGCCCTTTTCCTCTCGTTACTACAAATTACTGAATGAAAGGAAGACTCTACCTGTGTGGAAGGTGAAGGGCCAGTTTGAGGATGCTCTCCTAAACAACCAGCTCGTTATTGTGTCTGGAACCGCAAAGACCGGGAGGAGTACACAGGTAAGACAGGCAGTAAGGTTCATCATGTTTGTGATGGACTCTGAGAAAGTTTTTAGTCAAGAACAATTTATTTACAGTTCATGTTGCCTGGAATGTAAATTTAGATATCTTCATTATTTTTTCTCTGTTCAGATATTTGAATTGCATTTAGATTAGATCCAAATGCCACAGCATAATCCTGCCCGTGGCAACAAGAAGCTATTTTTTCCCCCCTCATCCTTTTCCCATGGGAAGAACCAAATCCTCTTGATTTGATTTCATTCTGAAACCCGTGAGCTGAGTTATTCTGTTCATGGACTGCCATGTCTGCGTGAACAGAAGCTGCCCAGCTCAGCAGATGTTGTTGTGCTGCCACTGTGAGGCTGTCCAAGCTCCCACCTTGGTTGCCTGTCTGCATAAAGGCTCCAGCGGGCCTGTGAGGGGACCTCCTGCTGCTGCTAAGTCCTGATCCGCTGGAGCTGACACATGCTGCCAAAGCAATTTTGCATTACGAACGATAATACCATAGGATATCTCCTGTCACTGTTTTGCTGTGTGCTTTAACAAAAGCTGTCGGGGATAATCCCGTAGGGAAGCTGGCTACGGAGAAAACAAACTTGATAGGATAGAAAACATATGGTTGCTTAATGTTTTATGTGTTATTGTTTTACAGTGTAAATTATAAATAAATTTTAATGATTATTTACTTCCAGATCCCCCAGTGGTGTGCAGAGTTCTGCCTGTCCGCCCAGTACCAACACGGCATGGTTGTGTGCACTCAGACCGACAGACAGCAGGCTGTGGATCTGGCCCTGCGTGTGGCTGATGAAATGGATGTGAACATAGGCCACGAAGTGGGTTACACCATCCCTCTGGAGACCTGCTGCTCCTCTGACACTGTTTTGAGGTTTGTTGACAAGCTTTTACGCAGTCTGTCACACACCACCGGCAGAGTGACACTTCTGTACTATCCACTTTGTCAGACTGAATCTTTTTCTTGCCTGAACTCTTGGCTTGTGCGTGGAGCTGCTTTTCCCATGGGAAGATTCTGCAGCAATCCAGATAAATTGGGAAAGTCGTCGGATATTATAGGAAATTCTGACTGTGGCAGTGGAGTCGCTGTTGTTTAGAAGCCAAAAACATCTACCTGATTAACCTGAAAGCCTTCAGAAACAATGGCGTAGTTGCACTGACTTCATGATTTACTCTTCTGAGTCACAAGGTACCAGAAGATGCGATGATGTCACATACTTTTATGAACTTAGTGTGGATTGTGTGATGTTGCATCATTATTCTTTAGATCCCACCATTCAGCAAAACTTACACAGTACTTGTTCTATAATTCATCAGGTACTGCACTGATGACATGTTGTTGAGGGAGATGATGTCAGACCCTTTTCTGGAGCACTATGGGGTCATTATTATCAACCAGGCCCATGAGAGGACAGTGAGTACAGACATACTGCTGGGTCTCCTCAAGGACATCCTGCTGCAGAGGCCTGAGCTCAGGGTGGTGGCCCTCACCGTTCCACCCATGACGGAGAAACTTCTGAGACACTACGGCAGCATCCCGCTCATCAGTCTGGAGGCGTCTTCTCCTGTTCAGGTGGTCCACAGCAACAGCAGCAACAAAGACTACTTCTACTCAGCTCTGAGACTGGTGCTGGAGATCCATCGGACCAAAGAGAGCGGAGATGTTGTTGTGTTCTTTGCCTCCGATGAGGTAAGAGATTGTGGCATTTATTTTTTTTCATTGGACCAAAGCTCAAATCTAGCTCAACGTTTTTTGTTTTTTTTTTGCTTGTAAACTCTTCCTCAGGAGGTCCACAGTGCTTGCAGTATCCTTCAGAGTGAGAGCTCCAGGCTGGAAGGGAAGCTGGACCCAATCGTACCCATAGTCCTGAGCCCAAGCCAGCAAGGACACCGGCCCGTTCTGAACGAGCAGCTGGTCTCCACAAAGCTCAGGAGGGTTTTCCTCTCTACCCAGAAAGGAGAAGACGTGTGGTGGACTGTGGAGTCTGTAAACTTTGTTGTTGACACGGGTGCCCAGAAAAAAATGGTAAATCATTTCCTACGAGGCATTTCAAGCATAAAAGAGCATTCTAATATTAAATATTTGATTTTCTGCTTGCAGGTTTACAATCCAAGAGTGAGAGCCAACTCTGAGATACTTCAGCCCATAAGTCAGTGTCAAGCAGATTTACGAAAGCAGCTCTGTGCTCCATCAGGTGCGTTCTCCCATTTCACAAGGAGGATGTTCTTTCAAACCCCTTTAAAAGTGACATATTATGTGTTGTTTTCCAGAGGTTTTAAAGTATTTGTGACATGCCCATAGGGATACAGTACAAAAGCACCTTTTCAACCATGTTGTCACAGCTCTGTTCAAAGCAGACAGTTTTAGGGGGTGGAGTCACCCACTCAGCTCCACCCACTTTTTTCTGTAGGAATGTGCCTGATTTAAAATCTGTGTTAGTAGTGTAACATTACCCACTTCCAAGCTCCAGCGGTTGCAGCATGATGGCTCTAGAATGTCGCTAGTGGCAGCCAGATCATAACTGATGGTCAACAACTCTGGAGGTTTTTGAAACTACTGTTGACTGTGAGAAAGCTGTTAGCATATCAATCAATCAATCAATCTTTATTTATACAGCACTTTTCATACATTAAAGATGCAACACAAAGTGTTTCACAAAATAAAACAGGATCACAACAAATAACAAATAATAAAAACTCATCCCTCTCACCCCCACGTATAGACCCATGCACACACACACACACACACACTTGCGCACACTCACAGCACAAAGTAAATCGTTTCGTAACATGGCAGGGCACTGAGGATCCAGGTGAGAAAAAACCACCTATGTGATAGACCAGGGTAGACCTCCACATTGTGCAGAGCCCCCCAGTCCTCCAGGCTCGAGGGATCTCCAAGACCACGTCCCCGTGGACATACCAGACTTTCTCCCAGTGTGGAGGGTCTCCAAGAGGAAACACTGGAGCTAAAAACTAAAAAATTAAAAACAGACAATGGATACAATAATGATAAAATGTAAAAATTAGGAAATTTAAAAGTTTAGGATTTAAAAATAAAATAAAAGATTTAATAATAAAATCCTCAAAGACTTAAATCATTAAAATCATTACATATTAAGAACAGTAAAATAAAAATATATCAGGTAAAAGCCTAGGTTTTAAAAAGGTGAGTCTTGAGCCTCCTTTTAAAAATCTCGACAGTCTCTTTGGTCCTGATGTTCTCAGTTCCACAGATGAGGACCAGAATGGCTGAATGCAGCCTCACCGTGGGTTTTTGTCTTAATCAGAATCAGAGAATCAGAATCAGAATCGCCTTTGTCATTGTAAGTACATTACAATGAAATTTGCATCCATTCTTCAAAAGGTACTTGTGAGGACGACAGGAATATTAATAGTGTTAAATATATTTATAGTGAAAGGAATGGCAACGTAGTAATTATTAAAAGTATATACAAAATGTAAACTGTTATGTACAGTCTATAGTGTTCTGTCGACTAGTATATTACACAGAGTATTCCACTGGAAGTATTACAGTACATTCACAGGGTCCTGTATAAAGTGCAGAGTGTTATTTCCAGTTATTGTTCAGTGCAGTGATGGCTCTGGGGAAAAAGCTGTCCCTGAGCCTGTTTGTCCGGGTTCTGTGGGAACTATACCGTCGGCCCGAGGGTAGTAGGTCGTACAGGTGGTTACTGGGGTGGGATGAGTCCTGGATGGTGCTGGTCGCTCTGGTGAGCTGGCGATGTCCTCCAGGCTGGGCAGAGAGCAGCCTGTGATCCAGTGATTAACTCCTGGGATGATTAAAAGGCCAGTACCAGAGGACCTCAGGGTCCGCGAGGGTTGATACAATAAAAGCAGGTCAGATAGGTAAGATGGCCCAAGACCGTTAAGACATTTAAAAACCAATAAAAAAAAACCTTAAAATCGATCCTGAAACACACACAGGGAGCCAGTGCAGGGATTTCAGAACTGGTGTAAAAACTGGTGACATGGTGATGTACAGCTGTGTATCATCTGCATAACTGTGGAAGCTGATGCTGTGTCTCCTGACGACGTCCCCAAGGGGAAGCATATACAGATTGAGAAAAGAATTGGACCTAAGATTGACCCTTGGGGCACCCCACACTTAATTTTATGCCATTCGGGAGGAACATGTATCCCATACAAAGAAACATTGATCTGTGAAATAGGAAGTGAGCCAGTTAAGAACAGTAACAGACCGGCCGACCAGGTTTCTGAGTCTCAATGGAAGTCAAATGAGTCTTCCACAGCTCAAGCAATACCAATCCAGATAAGATGATGGGGAGACATCGTGGAAGTAGGGCAGGGGTTAAACAGTGACCAAGAAGAAGGAAGTCTGAATCACTTCTTCTCTCAATTGTCATGGAGAATGTGAGATCACTGGTGCATAAAATAGAAGAGCTTGCAGTGAGACCAACTGGGACTGTTGAGATGGAAGACCTGTTCATGGCTGCAGGAATATTTTCTGGATTTTAATGTCTCTCTACCAGGCCTTTAGACTATCCTGGAAGAGAATCAGACTGCAAGCAGACCAGCCAGACTAAATGAAAGGAGGGGTTATTAAAGCAGAAGAACATGTGTTTGGGTTTTTTTCCCCCCTTCCTGTATGTCACCTTTAAGCAATACACAGCTGAATCAGATGCTGATAAATGCAGTTTCTTGAATATACTCGAGTCTTGGCTCTATTGATCATCGATGAAACACGGTCTAGCATTATTCACATCAAATAATTCTGTCTACTGTCACGTTTAAGGACAATAACTTGAGTGATTTTTCTTTTCTAGGTAAATGTTTCCGCCTGTATCCAGAAGCAAGCCTATCCCAAGCAGAGACCTCCCCAGAGATGTTGCACTCCAACTTTACACCAACAATTCTCTTCCTGAAAAGGATGGAGATAGCAGGCCTCGGACAGTGTCATTTCATTCGACAGACCAGGTAAAAGCGTTTTTTGAGAGGAAACCTGACCATTTGCCACCGAAACTTGATCAATTAAAGGATAACACACATTTTTGAGACCATGTTGCTGGTTCCCACAAACGGCACCTCCCTAACCTTAAAACGCAGCCAAAAATGCGTGTGAGGGAGGCTTTCTGGCTGGAGGAAGTATGAGTGAATTTGCTCTGTGGAGTTGTTTCGGTGCAGTCATCCATGGTTTAGCTGAGCTGACAGCTCAGCAAGTAACCATTGTCTGAGATCTGACCCACCCTGACACGAACAGGCTAAAAGAGGCCACCTCATTAATGATTACACAACACTTCCAATTTAGTGCTGCGCCACAAAATTACAACACAGACGAATTACCAGCCAATTGTAATCTAATATTCTATAAATTATTTCACAATACACCAAAAATAACATGGCATATAAAGATACATATAAGCAAAAAGGAAGCATGATTTTCAACATTCTTGATGTTTTTAAACTGGCTCACTAATCTTTTCTGATGTTTCAAGTAAGGACAGCACAACATACAATCCTGAATGCCAAAGTCAGACAATGACTACTAATCTCTAAACAAAGCAGTACAAGGGAGGATTGTTTTTAACATGTTAAAATATCAAGCTTCATTTTAATTCGAAGGCATAACTGATTATTTTTTAAGAAGTGTCGTCCAGCTCTCTCGGTGTCTCATTCCTACTATTGGCAAGTAACTTTTGAAGACCCAATACAGCTGTTCTCAACTGTGGATTTACAGGAAAATGTTAGTCAACAGTGATGGCGCTAGTTCACAGAGCTACAGAGATTACACAGAGATTATACAGAGGCAACTAAGAGACTGAACTCATGATGGAAGAGGAAAACGAGAGGGTGACCAAGCAAGAGACCTAACTAGAAAATCACAGTGTTATAAAATGATAACCATTGAAAAAGCCTATGTGTGCTTGGGGAAAAGAAAATTCCTTGTGGGCGAGCATACGTATAAATATTAGTGACTGTGCATTCCGCTCTGAGCATGTTCAGTTTGTATTAAAAAAAACAAAACAATGTGTTCAAGTTGTGGAAGTGGTACAAATAATTACCGTTTCCCTCCTTGTGGCAGATCCAGAGGGCCTCATGCAGGCGATGGAGGAACTGGATTACCTCGCCGCTCTGGATGATGATGGCAACTTGTCTGAAATCGGCATCATCATGTCTGAAATCCCTCTGGATCCTCAGATGGCCAAGGCTCTGCTGGCGTCCTGCGAGTTTGACTGCGTCAGCGAGATGCTGACAATCGCTGCCATGTTATCAGGTATGCGTGTCTCACGTACTCATCCTTGGTTTATTATCAGCACAAGAGACATTAGTTTGGATCATTTTCCTCTTCTGCCACGATTCTGACTGCGCTGGGTCTGTCTTTTTATAGCACCTAGCTGCTTCCTGCAGCCGTCTCCCTGCGTGACCCATGAGGCGGCTCGGTGTCACAGGAAGTTTCAGCACCCAGAGGGCGATCACTTCACCCTCATAAATATCTTCAATGCCTTCAAACAAAGCCAGAGGGAGCAGTGTAAGACAGTTGCTTAACAACCAACCTCCACCCTGCACATGTTATTACTAATATCTGGTCACAAATGTTTGGATTTTGGTTTTATATCCAGCACATATGGGTACCATTTAGGTAAAACACTGTTTTGTTTTGTTTTGTTTTTTTTTCCTCTCTCAGACTTAACTGCTGAAAGGTGGTGTCAGGACTATTTTCTGGATTATTTTGCCCTGAAGATGGCTGATGCCATTAGATCAGAGCTGATTGACACCCTGAACAGGATCGAGCTTCCCATTTCTGAACCCTGCTTTGGAACCAAGACGAACACGAACAACATCAAAAGAGCTCTGCTGGCTGGATTCTTCATGCAGGTTGTAAAAGATACCCGGAAATCAGCAGTAACGATTTTTGCCTCCAACAGTTCTGCTGTTTTGACATTTGTCCTGTCTCTTTTCCCTAGATTGCTCGAGATGTGGACGGATCAGGAAACTACTTCATTTTGACCCATAAGCACATGGCTCAGGTGCATCCGCTCTCTGGTTACGGAGCTCAGTCACACAAGCTGGGACTACCAGAGTGGGTTATTTTCAACGAGTACACCCTGTCAGAAAACAGCCTGAAGAATAGTCTCTAAAATTTCTCCTAAAGTGTAAGTTTCTTGCGTAGCTCAGCATCAGACTCACACACCGATGACAACTTGTGTTCCAGTGGAGCTCATTGAACCACACACTTGACTTTCCTACAGTCCATCTATGATTTTGCATGAAGTACTAATCATATTGTTTACTTTAATTTTCCAATTGCTCTCATGTCTTTTTTTTTTTTTTAGGTTTATTCAAATGGCACCGCTGTACTTCTTCTGCAATCTGCCCCCTAGTGAAAGCAAAGACATACTGCAACACATGCTGGAATCTGAGGATTCCAGAAATTGCAAAGAGAAGGACCCATCTATGAAAAACAGCAGGGACTCTAACGGAAACTGTACATCTGTGACCCCTTATTATGACAGATGTGTGATTCAGTGAACTGAAACCACAAATTCTGAGTGTAATCTTACAGTAAAATGCAATAATGCTTGTTTAAAAAAAAAAAAAAAAAACTCTAGACCATGAACGTCACAGGCTGAAATGTTAATTACAAAATTTAAAAAGTTGTCACATGTACATGACTGACATATAAAAGGCTGTTTTTTTTTTTTTTTTTCCCCAGTAAGTAGAGGTCTTGATACCTTGTTAACTGCAGCATCAGTTATGGTCTCATACAACGAATGTCTTTGTGGACTATGATATAAATGTGTCTGGTGGCCTGTTTTAGCCTTGATCTGCTCATCAGCACCTGTCAGGAAATGTGTGTAGCCCGAGAGGTTATTTCCCCTGATATTAGCAGTGACTGGACTACAGACTATCTACTACTGGAATCCTTTTAAAAGGAGAAAATACTACTTTACCATTAAGATTCAGTGAGACTTTTATGCACGAACAGACTGGAGTTCATTTATCAGCTTGTCTAGCTTCATTGTTTATGCAGCTCAGCCCATTCCAGGTTTTCTTTGTGTTACTGTGAAATGAAGATTTATGAGCTAACTTGTTGAGCAGATGAATCAGGATTACAAATGTGAAAGTATTCAAGGGCATAGTTTTATTAATCAGTGACAAGAGATATACAGAAATACCGATTCAAGTAGAGGATATTTTAGACTCAATTACTGGAAAATAACCGTTCCTTGGTTTGCTTAGTTTTAGAAAGGTTTATGGAAATGCAACTAGAAACCTCATAGAAAATGTGGACCTGCTTCATGCATGGCGTTTTAAGATGCAACTACTTCTGAAAGTGTAAATGTGAAGAGAACCAACATGTAATGTTATACAGAAACTGACAATCTGCTCAGACTTGACATGAAATTGTTTTTTTGTAGCTTAAACATCCATGTAAAAAATAAAGTGTTATACTTATTCATGATATACACTTTTGCTTTATTATAATTTGCTATAATTTTCTTCAAAATTGCAACTTAAATCAGGTAAGAAAACCTGTTTGAAAGAGGAAATCACACGAAAAAGAAAAAAACTGTAGCTGAGGAATCAAAATATTTTTTTTTGATGAAGACTATCTAAAAGCCTGCAGGCCTTCAGTGATTGTACAGCTGTTAAAAGTGAATGCCTGGTTCACATGGTTAGGTATTCCTTCAGTTTGTCCATAATGACGGGCATTTTGTCTGTGGGTATCAGCATCACTGTCCTGAAAGGCTTCATGGGTACGTCGTCAAATGACCACCTGCCGCTCAAACAAGAGTCGGCTTCCTCTTGGACTGAATAGTGGAACTTAATGATGGCTTGCTGTAATAACACAAAATACCAAGTTATTTGAAAGTTTAAGACAAAAAAAAAAAACAATAACAATGCACATCTATACCATGGCATGATGAGAAATACGTCTTTAAATGGGTAGAATAACACACGTTTGTCACTTGACCTTAAAACTTTCAGGTAAACTTGTAATGTTTACCTCATAAAAGAACTCCTCCTCTGCATTGACGAACATGTACTCGTCTTTGGGAGCTCCTCTGGCAGGGATGTTCTTGCTTGCCTCTTTGCATGTCTTGCTGATCATCAGACAGTAGTGACACCTCCCACCGGGTTTATTTGTCCTCAGAGCTTCAGCCATTTCTTCCCTAAAGGACAGTTGTATGTTCAGTCTACTTTCCTGGACATTACACTTTCAAAAGAAAGTTAAATGTTTTGATTTTTCTATTTAATCTGGAACAGACCAAACATATCTAAAATTTCGAGTAATATGGAATACCTTTCCTAATTATCATCATAGCCAGCTTACAATGGAAAATGGACCTCAAATCAAAGTCATCAGGATGGTAGTCCAGAGTGCATTATACACAGTGTAAAAAGGCTAAAAAGCAAAATAGAACTTACTGGAGCTGTTTGTGCAGTGGGAGGGCGATCTGTGGAGGTACGTTGATGAAGCGCTCACTCAGCAGCAGCCCAACGGGCTTGCTGGTGTCACTGAGGATCTGTTCGAGCTGCTCTGTCAGACTGTGGGACGCGTTCTTCTCACACTGGTCCACGATCAGCTCCTTGACCTCCTCCACACACTGCACACCCTGCCAAAACCATCACACATGCATCAAACTGAACTTCAGATTAACCTGCTTCACATCTTTAACTCCCCGCATTGCTCCACCTGTGATATTACCTTTCTCTCAGTGAGATTGAGCATAGTGATAAAGCCAAACACTTCATCTGGGTCATCGTCATCGCTGTCCTCTGGCACCTCAGCTTGCTGGGAAGAAAGTGAAGGGATACAGTGATCAGAAACAGACGGGTCAAGTGTGAAATTTGAAACCTGAATTGAAGTAATTAATAACTCACCTTGATGACACTTCCAACGTGATTTTGTTGGATGATGATGTCCGTCATCTCTGATGTGTTTACACGAGCCTTAAGAAAGAGCTGTATCCAAACACACAGCAAAAAAATAAAACAAAATAACTAAATGTTAAAAATGACATGTATAACAAAGCTGACGATCCGTTTATACAGATAAAAGAAGATCCTGTACCGAACCTGCTGCAGCAGTTTCTTTAAGCCATTGAAGTCGTTGTGTGAAATGGAGTGGGCTTCAAAATCTACTACGACCTCCTGAAAGTGAGCAAAGAGAGAAGAAAGTGTGAAGCAAAGTTGTAATTATATCCTAAATCAACGTCATGTGCTATATTTCGCTTCATACGCTGCACAACAGTCAGAAAACCGACGAAACATAAACAATAAACGCTCTTCCCGTTAGCTGACATCTGTATGTTAGCTTTCTGGCTAACGAGATCTGCTATTACAACGCGTTCGACCAATTATTTGTTCCGTCACCTCATTGAGTTCCTCCTCCGGTGTGTCACTGTCCTCCTCCCCGGAGTCGCCATCGTCCTCCGAATTTTCTTCGGAGCTGTTTTCATTTTCCTCGGGATTTTCACCCAAACCTACTGCCCTCCTCTTTGCCGATGAAGCCATGCCGAGAAGCGAAACACGTGTGCCAATAAAGTGGGCGTGGCAAAGGTCAAAGTTGCGACAAGACGCAAGCCAGAAACTATAACTCTGAGTCCACCATTTTGGCTCTAACTTTATGCAGCTTGTGACCTGCCGAAGCACCACACGGAGCCGTAATGTCGGCCCATCATCCTTGCGAAATGGGAAAAACCATTTATTAAAACGGGTTGACAGTCAGTTAAACTATGTCAAAGTTGTGTGGTTCCGTCATAAATGCTTGGTTCAATTATATATGTTTATTATACCCCTTGTGTTTGAATAAGTAACAGAAACGAATTTAATATTACATCAATGTTTGCCTTGATCCGCCTATAAATACAATATTTGTTCACCCCTCGTTGTAAGTTTTTCATACAGTCGTCTATATGGACAGCTCAAGGTATATTCATTTTGTGTTATCCGTTGCTTTTTAAACAAATGTGGGGCATGTCATCGACCTCAGTCAGTTAGTCACGTTTTTTATTTAAAATTACTGGCTGGTTTTCTAGAATACGGAGGTTACTGCGTCTGCATCTTCAATTCATTGATTCCTGCTAATGTAAACAATAATACACCGACTGCAGGGGTACATGATCCATGTACCTACGTCCATGCAGGACCGCCTGGAAAGTATGGCAGTAGTATTTTTATTTGCTATGCATAAACAGTCCAGTAACCGTGAGTCAACAGCTTTGTTATCAGGCGACATTTGACAGTTTTAGGGTGTAGCTTAGCTAAGGGAGCCTCCACGCCCACTGTCTTCACTGTTATTGAAGCTTCAGGTTTCTGAACGTCGCTGCGTTTTGTCCACTAGTGTGTATAATCCACTCTGTGTCGTTTATTTGGTCTTATTATTGTTCTATTTAGTGCTTTAAAGACATTGCAAAGATGCCATGTATTGCTACTTAAAGAACCAAGAGATGGAGAGTCTGGACCTGATCCTTACATAAAGGTAGTTGCATTTTCACAAAAATTAAGAAATGTATTGTCAGTTGTTATTACAACATTACTTTCAAATGATCTACTGTTTACATTCCAAAGGAGCTGACATTACATGGACACAAGGCAACCCTGATTCCTGTACTGTCTTTTAAGTTTGTCTCATTAAACACCTTGTCAGATAAGGTAAATTCCATTATGAAAGTAGCTAAATTAGCACCTGCATCCTTCATGTATCAGCCATCTGTTGTTTAATATGTTTTACCTTTTCAGCTTTTTCAACCAGAGAAGCACGGTGGTCTTATATTTACTAGTCCAAGAGCGGTGGAGGCTGTGAAGAAGTGCTTTGAAGCAGAAGAAAGAAGAGAAGGTGAGTGAGTGCAGATCATCTACAATACATAGAAATGATCTCCAAATTATCTTGCAGTTCCTGTTTTTCCTGCTGAACGTAGAATTTAAATTAAGCATGACTTGTGTTTTTTTGTTTTTTTTTCATAGAATGGAACAAATCTGTGAGAGACAAATGGAACACTAAGTCCATCTATGTGGTTGGGAAGGCCACTGCTGCATTAGGTGAGTTTCTATCTTTGAACACATCTTCATTGTTTTGTCCTAAATGTTCTGAGCATTGTTCTCCCTATAAAGAAGTTATTTCTGTGGTAGAGTTTGTCAGACACATGGTGCTCACAGCCTTGTGTGAAGGGATTTTACTGTTTTAGACAGGTGTTATACACAAGTGACAGTTTGCTGTGAGACACAGTGAACGGATTTGGCCTTTAGAAAATAAGCAGGTGCAGTGACGTCATCCTAACATTTTTTTTACCTTATTTTTTCCATGACAATGGCCTCTTTACTGTTATCATTATTGTAAGATGATTATTTGGTTGGAACAAATTTGATTCTAGTATGTTTTGTTTATGTTATGTTTTTCTTTGACAAATATATGCTGTTTTTGAATTTCAAACCTGCAGCATATCTCTAAGGTTGAGAAGTTGGCATGATTGCCACTTGGTTGCATCATGTCTTTAAACCATCATCTGAAGGTATGGGGAAACAGATGGGATTAATTGCCACAGTTGGGAATGTGAAAACCATTTCCACTTGCTTCCTTTAACAAGTGGATATTTTTCATTTTTTTGAAATAAATAAGAAAAATAACACATTAAATTTTTTGATCAGAATTTTGAGTAGGCAGTTAGGTTTGAGATTGGTTGAGATCAAGAGGTGCCAGTTGAGGTCATTTGGGTATCTGGTTAAGATGCCTCCTGAACACCTCGATGGTGACATATTTTGGACAAGCTCTATCTGGAGGAGGCCCTGAAGTAGATTCAGGACACACTGGAGAGATTATATTTCTTGGCTGGTCTGAGAATGCCGTAGTGTCCTCCCAGAAGAGCTTGAGGAGTGACAAGGGTGAGGGAGATATAAGCCCCGTTTGCTCAGGCTGCTGCTCAATGATGAATTCATTGATTGGAATTTGCAAATTTAAAGAGATGTGTTTTAAGAGGTTTTTTTTTTTTAACAGAGGAGTTGACATTACAGATGGATTTGTTCCAATTCCTTCATCAGCATCATAAATACTCTCCAATTCTGCTGAAAATAAAAGGGTATCATCATCTGCAAGTGTTTACATCAATGCATCATAAGATGCCATGGAATATAAACAAAATCCTAGTTCTTCATCGTTGCTCTAAAAGCCTCTCCACTCCACTTTAGACCAGATGCACATGACCTTTACTCCCGAGTGGTTATAATTAGGGTAACACACCAGCTAAAAGCACTCTGTGGAGTGGAGGTGCCCAGGTGTGAGATTAGTGTGAGAAAGGGGGGGGAAAAAATGAAATCATCACTAGTTACGGAGCCGCTGAAAGCTCTGCCTCCCACGGTTGGTGCACTGAGGCAGATGGGAGAATAAGACGTTAGAGTATGGCTGCGTGTGTTAATGTGCAGGAGTTTGAAGAGATACTGAGTGATGGCTTTATAGATAGCTTTGAAGGTT